>BMAU01017015.1:0-1460000 GCA_019973935.1 Trichonephila clavipes
AAACATTTTCAAAAATCCACTAGTTTTCACTGCCTTGAATATTATATTTTGTTTAATTTTAAATAAAAAACTTTTAATATAATTATCACTAAGTAACCTTTTGTAATTTAATTTTAGTCCATCAGATGATAAATTTCATAGATTTTCAAATAATATTGACTGTGATATTCTTTTTAAAAAAACCAAAATTTATATATGTTTATTTAAATTATCCCCCAAAGAAGAAACAACAAATCATTCAAATTTCTTCTTACTGAACATAGCAATCATTTAAATTTTCTAGTCTATACTTCCTCTAGTGTATACTACGCAATTTTTTCCTCAATTTTTAAATTAGACGGTGTCCAAAAGCGAAAGAAAAAATGCAATTTTAATTATCAAAAAATTACAAGTATAAATCTGTCTTAACAGTAGCCGAACAATTATAATGATATATATATAAAGCTGAAGTAGGGGACAAATGCAAATGTCCAAAATTTCCACGTGAGAAAAATGCAAGACTTTGGGTAATATCTAAAAGTAATTCTTAAAATTGTATAGCCTTATTAAATTATGCATACCCTTATAGGAAAATAAACATTTTTTAGACCCCTTAAGACAAAAAAATTGATTTTTTATTCTTTGAAAAGTCAAAAGGAGGACAACCGAGAGTCTCTTCTCAATAATTGCTTTGCATCTTTTAAAACTGTAAAATTGTAGCTCAATAACAGCTTTCAATAATACATTTTATAAATGTGTATATTCATAAAAATGCATGACTCAATTTGCTCCTGACATATAAATATTTCTAGCAATATATTTTAATTTATATAACTGCATTGAAAAGGAGTAACATTTTTTTTATCCACGAATTTTGAATATTAAAATATGCAGAGGTTTCAAAAAGTAAGGTAACAAGAGTTCCGAGGGGCATGCAAATTACCTGTATGAATAAAAATCTTTCTGAAGATAACAAGGACAATCACAACATTCAACGGTGCCGGTAGATGGAGCTAGTTTTCCAGTAAAATGACTGAACCTTAGTTAGAAGATAACTGTATTCACAGAAACATGGTACGTGCTTGAAATAAGAAGTGTGACACTGCTTTTACGTTTAAAGAAAAATTCTTCAGCTGAAATTAATTGGCAATAGAAAAGTGTACAGTACAAGTGTTATGTCATGAAAAGTCAGATGTGGTTTTGGTGCATGGAATTTGATGAAAGCAGAGCAGATGAGAGAGATGAAGAGCCTTTTCAGTGGGACCCTCCTCCTTATATTCCCAACCTTGCACCAAGTGATTTATATTTCTTCGGACCTTTAAAGAAAAACTTGGGAGGTCAGCATTTCAGAAGCAATGCTGAAGTTCAGTAAGCCATCTATCTTGATGTGGTAGCACAACCTTGATGCTGGTTTGTATGATACTGGTTTCAATGGTTTGGTGTACTGATGGAACGAATGCCTCAATAAGTATGGTGACTGTATAGAGAATGAATATGTACCTGTACCTTTCTACATAGTATATATATTTTTTTAATAAACATTTACTCTAAACAAGCTTATTACCTTACTTTCTGAAACACCTAAGTAATATAACATATGTGAAGACTAAATTTTTTAAAAAATAGAAGTATCATAAGATATATATTAAATACTTTAATCAAAACTATATTTGATAATTACAGTCAAGAATCAAAATGTCTTTATTTGCAAGCTTTAAGAATTGCCTGACACCTGTTACAATATCAAATTTTAAAATATCCACTTCAAAAAATGTATTGCATTGTACAGATCTGTTTTCCAATAGCTCGATTTTCAACAGTTTAAAACTGTATATATAATATTCTTATAATATTTATCCATTATAATCAGAACAAATTTTTAAAATCAAAATAAGGAAAAATAGTAATAAATTCTTCAAATAATTGGCATTAGGGGGAGCGTAGTAACACTAACAATTTATATTTTGGAGGAAATTAAATGTAGATTCAAATAACCTGCTTTAGAAAAAATGTTGGAAACTCAAATACTCAACTTCACATAATAGAAATGAAAAAAAAAAAAAAACTAAGATTGACTTCATTGGACCAAATTTCACAAAAATAAATTTTAAAAATTTCCAAGAAAAAAATGCAGAATTGCTTTAAATTAAAAATAGAGTTATAATGATTTGTTTAAGAGTTATTTCAATACTAAATACAAAATTTATTTAACTAAAAGAAAATTGCAGTTACAAATAACTTCAAAAAGCTAAAAAAATCCATGAATTTTTTTAAATCATTCAAAATTAGTATTGATTTTAATGTAAAAACTCCCATTGAAAATATATATATATAATCTTTTCATTTTTTTTTCTACTTTTGTCCAATAATTTACGCATTACAAATAGTTTTATCATTACATATAATAATTATAATAATTTTACCGTTACAAATCTGATTCAAAATGAGTTGGCAATACTTTGAAAATTGAAAATTAATTCATGAAATTATTTATTAATATATTTCTTAAATTATACCTTAGATATCTTTTAATCTCACAAAGTGAGCAAATACTGCTTTCAAGCACAATTGGTCCATTTAACATTCAATGAATGGGCTCAAATATTCATTAAAAGCAATTTTAGCAAAAAAAAACTATGCAATTTTTAATAACTGAGTAATTTAAAGAGAATTTGCTGCACATCAAAAGTTAATCTAAGTAACATTAAGTAAATTCAATTTAAATGACCCAATATATTCAGAAGAGATATCTAAATCCAGACTTATGGTTTATTAATAAATCCACTATTTCATGTAAAATAGTCAAAACATTGTCAAAATTGAATTTTTAAATAATTAACAGTTTTAGAATAAAAATGGCTTTTTCCTATCCCAACTTATGAATTCTCAATTTGTCTTCCACCTAATTAATATCCATAAAGCTAACCACTAATATAAAAAACTCTAAAACTGAAAACCTATTCTTTGAAGAAGTTTCCACAATACCTGATAACATTGCTGTAATTGAAAGTATTTCATTCGAGCAATTGTAGTCACAAGAAGATATCAACATTTTTGCAAGCTGAGGATCAAGAGGAAACTCAGCCATCACAGCTCCAAGATCTGTAATGTCACCTTCATCATTTAAACTTTGTAAATAGTTCAGCAATTCCAATGCTCTCATCAATGTTTCTGGAGCTGTTTCATAAAGAAAAAAAGTATCAATAATTAAAGCTTACTTATAAAACAAGTAATATAAAAAAAAAATTTTAAGTCAATTCCTACTAAGAAATAACAAAGAACAATTTTATTTTAGTTACTTTATATCAAATAATTACAATTAATGTAAATATGTATATACATATATGACAGAATCACAATATTAAGTGACAATTAATTTCTATTTATTATCATTAAAGCATCATATTCTCATCCAAAACAATCGTGTATAGAAAATTTCAGTTCAACTGAATGCTTTATAACATGAGGAAAAATATATTTCAAAGTTTTGACCCAAGTCGCTAAAAGTGAAGCTAA
Organism: Trichonephila clavipes; assembly: GCA_019973935.1. NCBI lineage: Eukaryota > Metazoa > Arthropoda > Arachnida > Araneae > Nephilidae > Trichonephila > Trichonephila clavipes. The sequence goes on from BMAU01017015.1 coordinate 3,496, forward strand.
CATGGCTGTATCTGTAATTCTTTAATTAATTAGTTTCAATCAATTAATTTTACTTATAATTATTGTACTTTCACCCAAAACAATCGTGTATAGAAAATTTCAGTTAAAATGAGTGCTTTAAAATATGACAAAAAAAACCTTTTCATGTTTTGACCCAAGTCGCCAAAATGGTCGCTAAGTCGTCAAAAATTATGCCAACATGGCTGTATTTGTAATTCTTTGAATAATTAGATTTAATCAATTAATTCTTATTAATTAAATCTAAATTACCATATTGTCATCCAAAATAATCGTGTATATAAAATTTTTAACTCAATTGAGCTCTTTAAAATGTATTTTATTAATGATTGAAAGTTTGAACAAGATAAATATATAGAGTGTGAGCTAATAGTAGGAATTGAATTAATATGCTTGATATTAAAAAAAGCACTTTCTACAAAACTGTTTTATGATTAACGAGAAAATCTAATATTAAATTTAAATCATAACAATGACTAATGATCTGAAATTTAAGAACTAGATTACACAATTAAGATAACTTGAAGACAATAATGTATGTTACAAAATTTATCTTAAATCTTAATTACCTGGTGGGTCCATAAAGTCAAAATGCACTAAATCATCGATTCCAAGCTTCTTCAATTGTAATACAACAGTACCCAAATTTGATCGCAAAATTTCAGGATACGTCTGGTCTTGCATTTCTGTTTTGTATGCTTTCTCAGTATACAAACGGAAACATTTTCCTGGTCTTGTTCTGCCAGCTCTACCAGCCCGCTGCTGAGCACTAGCTTTACTAATGGGGGACACTAACAATGATTCTACTCTAATTCTAGGATTGTATACCTAAAAAAAGACAAAAATGCAAAGTAAGTAAAAAACATTCTTGTAGAAAATAACAATAGAATAATTTAATAATTAAAGAAAGCAGTAACAATGACTGTAATACCATAATTTTTTCACTAAATATCCTATATACCTTTAAAAAACAAAAATATAGAATTAATACTGTGACTTATGTTTACCACCCCTCCAATAATTGGCAGACATAAACATATCACTAATTTTAGCATATTAGCATACATTTAACTAACATTAACTATTGTTAAATTAATTTGTAATAATTTCACTCACGAATATGTTTAACATTTTTTTACATCAAAAATATTAAATGGATTAGTTTATATATATATAATAAATATTATAAATACAAAAATATATATATATATATATATATATATATATATATATATTTGTGTAGTGTTTTATTTTGTGTTTTAGGAAGGAAAAAGAAAAAATTTCTTATCAAGTGATACTGAAATTTCACAAAAAACTTTATTGCTCTCCATAAATAATACAGATTATTAAATTATAAACAGCAAAATATTTTGTGTTATACAAAGGGTTGAAGTCACTTATATAAAAATTTTACTTTTTCAAAATGAAAGTAACTAAGTTTAAATCTTTAAGATTCAATTTTTTTAAAAAAAGGGAATACAAAGTGTTTGTTTCAAGCCATTTACAAATAAAAATTAGAAAGTTGAAAAATTCAACAAGCATAGAAAAAGAAAAAGTACAATCAACCTATCTAAAAATTGATATAATTTATTTAAATATGCATATATATATACATAAATGTTTCAACCATTGTATATACATAAAATAAATATTAGATATATTTTCAAAAATACCTTTTGTTTAGCAAATCCAGGATCTATGACAAAGACAACACCATCAATGGTCAGGGATGTTTCTGCAATATTAGTAGAAACTACAACTTTACGCCCAATAGCACCATTTGGTTTGTTAATGGGAGGTGGTTCAAAAATTTTCTGTTGAAGATTTGGAGGGAGGGTAGAATATAAAGGAATGCATTTTAATTCACCCACTTCGGGACCCAAAGAATCAAGTTCCCGCTTTATCCTTTTGCAAGCTTCTTCTATTTCCTGTGAAAGTAAATTTTTGTCAGAAATTTTTGAATAAAAATACATAGATTATTTATTTGCAAAAAAAGAAACGATCAAAAATGAGACAACGAGAAACTTAATTATGAACTGAAAGAAATTCGAATAAGTGCGATAAATTTCTCAATCAAAAATAACAATCATACTTAAAGACAATCCTTATCTTCATAATGTAATATTTCAAATATCAAATTGCATTTGATATTGAACATTTAAAATGTTCTAATGAATGCGCCCTTTCAAATATTACAAAATTAAATGTTCTAGTCATTATTACTCAAATTAAAACCTTTAAGAGGAATTTCTGAAAAGGGAAAAATGCAAAATATTTATAAGCTATTTATAAAATTTATCATCAACTAGTAATTGTTTGATTAAAACCAAAACTGAAATTTTTAATTGTTGCTTAACAGATTCAAATTGTAGCAAACAAAAAATAATATGGTCTGACTTCGTGTGACCAGAAGGGAGATCAGTATATATATATATATATATATATATATATATACTGTGATCTCCCTTCCCTTCTATATATATATATATATATAGGCCCAGTGGTCGAGTGGTAGGGTATCGCGCTTCCACACCACAGATCCGGGTTCTATTCACAGGCTGGGCAAGGTCAACTCTCTCTCAGCCTTTCATCTCTACTGCAGTGGGTCAATAAATAAGTACCAAGCTTGCTTGGGGACTTAAACACACTGGGGGATCTCGCTTCAGTCTGACCACCTGATCGGGTCATCTGCACATGCACCTCAGCGCCCAATGATCATGTATACTGGGATGGGCAAAGTAGGTCCTGGCCCTTTTTGGCTGTTGCGCCACTGAGTTTGTATATATAACACATTCTACTATCAAAAAAAGCAAATTGATAGAAAAATTGATTACTTCATTGATAAAATTTCCACTAAATTTTTAGCTCATTGTTCTTAAAAAATTAAATTTTTTAGTGCAACAAGCCACTCAGAAAAGGCGGCAAGTTGAGTATGACTGCTATAAAGCAACAAGTGGACAGTTCCAACATATAATACTGGCTTACACCAAACTAATACATCATATCAGGTGGAAAGTGTCACACACGGGAGGGACAAGGGGGTCCCCTTGATCCCCCTCTTGATTATAATTCTATGTATATAGTACGTAAAATTTAACTTTGTTATTGATAATTAATTTTATAAATTCATGCTAATTATTTGTTCAATACATTTTTTACTGTTTTTTGTTCCCAAATATCGACAAAATCAAAAGAATATGTTGGGCCGCGTATTGGAGCATATGAGAATGGAACTTTCAGTCCTGGACCCACCCTATTGAAAAATTCTTGTGTGCGCCACTGTAGGAGCACTATAATTACAGAAAAAATTCCAGACACTTTGATTCAATTTTACAGCTAAAATTGCATAAAATGTAATTTTTTAAAAAAACACACCTCCCCCCCTCCTCTCTCTCTCTCTTTTTCCTAATTTATAAAAAAGTACAATTAAATTGTTGGTTATTATACATTGTCAAGTGGGATCATTATCAAGGCCGAGGCAAGCTTACTCCAAAAATTATAGTTATTAAGATTGTGTTAAACGAACATGAGGGCTATTATTCATTCTCGATATGTTAATAGATGATTTAACAATTCACATTAGATTTTTAACAATTCACATAAAACATTCATTATATAAGGTCGAGTCATAAGTAACTTCAGTTTCTTTATCAAATATTTATTTTGCTCTCATTAAATAAAAAAATTACATTAATTTATTAAGTATCCAACATTATCTATAACCTTCTCCCATCTTCCTGGCAGTTTATAAATTCCTTCCTAGTAAAATGTGGCTGGTTTGGACTGGGAAGAAGTTTTCGACAGCTTGCGTGATTTGCTCTTCAGATTTGAAAGTTTTTCCATTCAAAAAATTTAGTAGGGAACAGAAAAGGTGGTAGTCTGTTGGGAAAAATCTGGGGAGTAAGGAGGATGTGGTAAAACAGACCATTGAAGCTCAAGAATTTTTTCTTGAGTCACCTTCGCTGTATGGGGTCACGCATTGTCATGCAAAAGGATGACATTTTTGCGATTGACGAGTGCAGGACGCTTTTCACTGAGTTTTCCTTGATCTCTTTGCAGCGGCAGAACATATCTATCCGCAATAATCGTTAAATTTGGCTTCAACAACTCATGATAAATTATTCCTCAACAATCCCCACCATACACACAATAAGATTTTTTTGACATGTATGTTTGCTTTCGGATCTGGTAGGGGTGGTTCATCCTTACCAAGCCACTGTCTTTTGGAGACTATATTCTCGTAGGTGTCCCATTTTTCATTGCCTGTTACAATCCTGTTTAAAAAGGGCTCCATTTTTACCAGTGAGAGCAGACTTGTGGCGATTGACATGTGATCTTTATTCCGTTCACTGAGAATGTGAGATACCCATAATCTTAACTTGCTGACTTTCCCTAATTTCTCTAGGTGGCGGCTAACGGTTGATTGCAATGCATTCAACCTTTCTGATATACATCTTGTGGATTGACGTGAATTTTGCTCCAATACTGCCTTTAAAAGGTTGTCATTGAAGTCGGAAGGATGTCCTGCCCTCAGTACGTCTTTTTAAGTCATATCTCCAGAACGGAATTTTACAAACTAATTTCTAACTGCCCGATCAGATATCAATCTTTCTCCATGAACTCTGCATATTTTTTTTGGCTGTCGCCTTAGCACTATTGCCTTGTTTAAATTCCCAAAGCATCACATGACGAATATGTACTTTTTGGCTCTCCATTTCAGAGGATAAAGAAGAGGTTTATTATAACATGTATCATACAAAGTTGTTGAGAAAAGACTAACAGAAACCTTGCTTAACTAATGTAAACAAAAACTTGTCATGATAACTAATAGTGGGTAAATTCGAAAATAGATTCTACATAGTTACGTCAAAAGTTACTTAAGACTCGACCTTATATTTTTTAATTTATTATTGTGTATTTAAATTCTGTTCTGCTATCTTAAGAATTTTTTCCCAGCCAAATTTCATGACTTATCTGAGGTAACCACTGTATAGAGACAATACATACTTCTTGTCCAGTAAGGAACAAAAGTATATCGCCTTCTGTTTCTTCACACATGTGGATCTGGATAACAGTTCTAATAGCAGCTTCTAAATAGTCTCGCTCTGGCTCTGGAGTATAAAATATTTCAACAGGATGGGTTCTTCCAGGTACTGTCATTAGAGGAGCATTATCAAAATAATGCTGAAAAATAAAAATTATATCATTGCACTTAGAAACAATTATTATAAAAATTATAATCTCATAAGCAAAAAACTGATATATAATCAGGTAAATATAATTCTCTGATAAGTTGTCTTTAAAATGTGAAATATACAGAACATTGAAGTAAATTTATATATCAAATTAATGAAACTGATGCAATCAAAAATAATTTAGAATATTTTCAACATTAAATTCTTAGCTTAATTTTTAATCAATATTTAGTAATTCTTTTTTAATTCTTTAATTTTAGATGGGGTTTTTTTTGTTGTTTTCTAGTAAAAATAGAACATTCAAAATATGACAATGTTACTGATGTTCATGAGTTCATTAATACTGTTAGCAAGCTAAAACCAAGAAAAATAAACTTAATATACCATGGGTCTTAACATTATAATTTAGGCTTGCGTACATTTTATTAACCCTTTGACGGTTAGGGAAATGAGCAGTTTTCGTTTAATTAATTCGCGCAGTATTACGAGTAAGCAGTAGTCGAAAGTGGCAGCTGTTTTCCCCCGCCGTTCTTCCGAAAATGTCACCCTTCTACTGCGATGCCGTAGATAGCTCGCCTCATGCATTTTAAAGGTTTCTTAAAGTATTTGTAGTACACAAATAACAGTTTTTACGTACTTTAAAATAATGAATAAATGGTAATTATTAAATAGTAACCACATCAGCAGTAAAACTAAATCGGTTAGGAGCGGGAGAACTTGAATCAATTTTACACCACTGTCGAACACTCGAAAAATTTTCCTCATCGCTTGTATCGTCTTCTGAGCTTGATATGCTGTGAACAAAGTCTTCATCAGACTCAAAACTTGATAAGCTTTCTGTATCGAAATCAAAATCATGATCATAATAATCTAATTTTCACTTTTGAGCCATTATACTTTACAAACAGCCTAAAAAACACATCAAAATACGCATAAAAAGAATAACGTAAAAAAAAAGAACCTTCATTATGAAGAAAAATTCATGGAACCCATACTGCCATCTGTAGACAGTAAAACTAACTAAATTTCGCGAGTAGGATTCGTTTGTAACCTAATCAATGCAGAATAATGACCTTGAACGAGTCCATCTCGTCAGCGCCCTTTGGGGAAAAGTTTAACTACGCGAGTAGAACTCGTTTATGCCCATTTCGGTCGAAATCTTGCGCCTGAGCTGAATTCGTTGGCGCGCATTCAGAGTGAGTGAGTGAAGATTAACGTCGCACTGTTCAGCTACACGAGGGCTTTTGGCGACGGACCACGTAATTTTGAACCATGGTCAAGTGACGTGGACGACACCTGAGCTGGCACCCCCCTCTCCTAACTACCACACCACACCAACGGGAGGACGTTTCAGCTCTCGACAGATTTAGCGTGCATCGCTGCCCTACACGGCGGGTCTTTAGTGGTACTGGGCTCGAACTCGTGACAAAGCCAGCCACGATCCGATGCCTATACCACTCGGCTACCGCGGCCACTGCGCGCATTCAGAAGCACTACTCGATTGCGAGCTGAGCTCGTTCATGACCATCAAAGGGTTAAAATATTTCATCATAAACAAAAAAAAATATAGCAAGAATACTAAAAAACTACGACTGTAATTTATATTTCTTTCTTTGACAATTCTTAAATTAAAATATAAACAGAAAGTAAAAAACTCAGAATATTTTTTGGTTTCTGGGTGAGGTCGATAGCTCTGATTTTAACCACAAATGGTGTGGTTATTCTAGAAATGTCTATAACGGATTATGAGCAGACTTTGAGTTATGTATAACTTGACTGCTCAAGCAAAAGGCGTGGACTGTATACTTTAAAAATGTTTGTTTATTGAGGACGGTAGGTACGTCCGCTCCGAGGATGCGTTACAAGCATACTGACGAAATGTAAACAAGGAGGACTACTAGCGCCCTCTGCACATGCGGGTCGTAACAGTTTCCATGCTTTGCTTATGTATCATATGACACTTAAAATACATAATTGTTACAAAAGATGCTAACAGAATGAACTATTAAATAAAAACACACATATTCCAAATTAGCAATCTTATTTAAACTGTTCAGGCCCATGATCACATTTACATAAATGTGCAATTCTTCATTTAATGGCTCACAGAATCATATGAGACAACCTGTTCCATGCCTCGAGGCTTATGATCATATAGGTGCGATTTGAATTCAATACATTTTACTTAAAATTTTTAAATGACTCTCAATGGAAATTGAAGCTTTTTGTAAATTTGTGTTCCACAGAGCATTGATTAAATAAATGCCTTTTGGTTCTATATGTTGCCTTTTTTTACTCTTTTTTTTGATTGATCAGAGAAATTTGAGCATGCAAACCACTGCATATCTTTAATTTATTCAAAAGGACTGGGCATTAGGGGATTTCATACATGTGAATAGTTTGTTAAATTCATTATGAAACTTTTTGGATATATCGTGTAATTTTATTTGTTCAAAATTTTAGTGTCCATTTTTTTCTGACAGTTTTTATCTAAACTGTTTATTAAAAAATGAAACCTATTCCTTTAAAATTCACAATTGGGTTTTATTAATAACACAATAATTTTATTGCAGCATATTTACATACTATCAATGGTAATAAACTTCAAATTTCAGTCTATTTGATTGCATAATGATTTTATATGGACTTTTGAATAAAATTAGGCTTAAAGGGAAAAACTGCATGGTCCTGTGCATACATATATTTTCAGAGTACTAGCTTGGAGAGCTTTTCCTACTTTCACCAGTCCTAACCAGGTTAAAGAAATTATGTTATTCTTCCAATGACATACATAATTTTTTCCATTCAGGAAATATTACTTTCTAACATTTTATAAAATATTAATTGCTTATTTCTTTTCAAATTTTGTAAATTGTAATTACATTGTCCTTTCATTTTTAGAAAATACAAGCTTCAATTTTTATTTTTTTGGATTATTATAAAGACTGTTCTGATAAGTAAAGTTTATCAAAGAACTAAATATTCTATCAGTTAATCATTCCTAAATGACAAAATCAATATTACAAAAACAAATAAAGAGTGAAATTTTCCTAGCAAAGGAAAAATACGACGATTTTAAAGATAGGAGTAAGAGCATGTTGAATGTGAAAAAAAAGAAAGAAATTTACAAATTACAAACAGTTAACATGTATTTTAACAAGATTTTTTCATTAAATACAAAAATAATTGAGAAATATAATTCTTCAATACATTGACACAGTTATCGATATAAATACAGTGAAATACATTTCACAGGAAAATGCTTAAGACGAAATATCAGTCAACACAAAATAAAATGGCCAGACAAACTATGTATTACAATGCATTTTTTCCCCTCTTAACATGCAATGAATATCACTCACTATAAAAAGATTTCCCTTTTGGAAATGAACAAAATACGGAAAACACCAACCGCACAGGCAAGATTTAAGAGAGGTATGAAATGAAAGAGGTTTCCATGTTTCGCAGAAAGGGGGCTAATTTAGCTTTAAAATACCCTTGGAACAGCCTTCACACGAACCAATTTTGTTTATTTAAGCTACTTTCACCCTCCATCCCTACAAACACTATACAAAAAGATTATCTCATCTCTCATTAGTTGGCCTTAGAATTCAGTGACGAGTACATTGCAGTGTGAGTAAAAATCAGTGAGATTGGTTCACATTTTTTTCTATTTTAGAATAATTCTTTTGAAAGCACAATGGCTGAAAGCTCAGGGGGAAAGCATACTGCTATTTTGCTTAAAATGAAGATAAAGCTTTTTAAGGCTGTTGATCAAAAACAGAAACTGGAAATCTGTAAGAATGTTGGTACTGTTAACTCTATTCTATCAACAATAACTTAAAAGACAGCAAAATATATAAATGTTTGAACATATCTATTTTAATAAAATGTACTCTAATAAACTTATTTAAGTTGAATACATGGTTTTCCCTTCTTTGTAATATCATTTAACACAAAAGTGTTTCATTTCCTTCAGTTTTGTGTTAAACGATTTTCACTGTAAATGAATTAATTAATCACATGCTAAAGGAAACTTTGTGATTAAGAAAAATTAATAGAATTAATCCTTACTTGAAATTTTCCCGCATCTAAAGTGGCACTCATAACAACTATCTTCATGTCTTCACGTTTTGAGACCACCTGCTTCAAGACACCCATGAGTATATCTGTTGCTAAGGTACGCTCGTGAGCTTCATCAAGAAGTACTACTCCATAGGTCTCCAAAAGAGGATCACTCATGGCCTCTCTTAGTAACATACCATCTGTCATGTACCTATGAAATAATTTTAAATGTAGCATTATAAAAAATCTACAGAATACCCATTGATTTTATTGATTAATAATTATTAAAAACTAAACAAATCATTTATCAAAATATTTTTAATACATTATAAGAAAGAAAATGCATTCTTCCTTTCTCACAAATCCAAATCTTACAAGCAGAACATTAATTATAAATGAATTGCAAAAAAACATTATTTGAACATACTGTTTGCAAAACAATAATTTATGTTTTTACAGAACTGCATTTTTTAAAAATTATTGGTTACCTGTAAGTACATTTAAATCCAAAATTCAGTTTTTTGGAAGCAAAAAAATAGCTTTTAACAGTGACTTAATAATTTGGTTCACTCCAAAAATAAAGCTCAATATACATGTACTTATCACAGATTTTTCATCTGTCAGAATATTGAATTTTTTTTTTTTTTTATTTAAAAATGTTTTGATGTAAGGGGACACAGTACGATTTAATTGACCAAAATTGGTCAAAAAATCAAATCAAATTTTTTTAGCCTAAATTATTTTTTATATACTTCTCTATAACGTCACAAAATTTGAAAGCTGTTAAAAAACGCAGAATTATTATAGCTTTTACATTTGGTTTTATTCACACCCCTATGACAAATCAAAACTTTAAACTTACTTGTCTTAGAAAGATAAAATAACTAGTTTGTCTGAATTTAAAATGCTAAGGCTTTTTTTCTATTGTGCCTATATCTCTGAATTTTTTTTTTACCTATTGCCACTAGTACACGTAACAAAAGTTGGTATGCATTTTCTAATCAAAGCGATACTTATTTTTTAAAAAATAATTGAACTCAGAATTTATACATTTTTTAAGGAATTTTCAATAAGCATTCATAAAAAGAGGTATTGTATGAATACCAATCATTCTATCGCAAAACCCATACCAACTTTTGTTGCACACAGTTTGACGTACTTGTAAATCAAATTTCATGCATGTACGTAAATTTTTGTAGGGGAGAAATAGCATTTTAAAATCACTTCACAAATTTTAAGTTTTTTCCTAAAAAAATTATATGGCTAAATTTTTATAAAATTTTGAGCACAAAATATGTTTTACATAGTATACACACATAGAAAGCAATCAAAAAATTTAAAAATCCTTAAATTAGAAATTTTTGCGTAAATCATACCATGTCCCCCCCCTTAAGGTACTATTTTTTAATATTACATAAAAATACAAAAGAAAAACACTTTTAAAAAATCCCAATTATTATTATTTAATCTTTCGAAATAATTCAGATCTCTCTGAAACTTACTACAAAAAAACTGCAAAAATTTCATTACATGTAATACAGGTTTATTTTGGGCATTTGTAACAAAATGTTAGCAAATAATATATAATCTATAATTAACACAACTGCAACTGAAATTTTTCAATCGATTTTTAACTAAATTAAAAAAAATTTTCTTGAATCAAAAACTAAAACTATCTTCCCTCATACAAAAAAAAAATTAATCAACTTTTAAACAATTTTACTGGAGTTAGTTTAAGCCTGGAATAAATTGCAGAAAGATGTAACAATTTTAAGTATTTCAAAACGAATGGATATTTACTTCAGTATTGTTTTCATGGAAGAACAATCTTCAAATCGAATGCTGTAACCAACTTCTTGTCCCAACTTGACATCCATTTCTTCTGCTACACGAGCTGCAACACTCATAGCTGCCACTCTCCTAGGTTGAGTACAGGCGACACCTCGTCTTACACCTTGTTCTCGTAACCATTCTACACACCATTGAGGAATCTGTGAGGAAAAACAATTTTTCATTTAAATAACTTTTTTAAATAATAAATGTTTCTTCACAAACAGACGGATACACAGATCAAAATGAATTATAAAGTTTGGTCTACAAATTATAAAACATTCCTAAAATACTTGTATGCTTTAATTAACTTGTTTACTTAATACTTTAACTTGCTTTAATATCCATTCAAGTAAAGGACTTTTTCTCCATGAGCAGAAGGTATAAAATTCCCAAATTTAAAGAATATTACAACATATTCTAATACAGTGAAATACGATCAACAAGAAAATACTTAAGGCAAAATATCAGGTCAACACAAAATAATACAAGAGTCCCAACAAACTACTATGTATTTTAATGCATTTTTTTTCTCTTAACACAAAACAAATATCGCTTAACATGAAAAGCTTTATCCTTCTGGGGATGAACAAAACACTGAAAACAACATCTAATCTTAGGATGTGAAAGAAAAGGTGGTTTCACATGTTTCATAGAAAAGAGGCTAAACTTGGCTTTGAAATATCCTCGGACTAGCCTGTGACATGAACCAATTTTGTCTATCTAAGCTACTTTCACTCTCCATCCCTAAAAACACCACACAAAAACATTTAATCTCTCATCAGTTGACTTTGGAATTTGGTGAGGAGTACATCGCAGTGTGAGTAAAAATCAATGTGTTTGGTTCAGTTTTATTTTCTAATTCAAAAGAATTTTTTACGAGCTAATGACAATGAGCTCAAGGGGAAAGCAAACAGCTATATTGCTTAAAATGAAGATAGAGCTTCTTAATGCTGTCGATAAAGAACAGAAGATGAAAACTGAAGTCTGTAAAGATTTTGATATTGCAAACTCTACATCACCAAAAAATTTTAAATAGAGCAAATTATGGACATGTTTGAACAAAGTAAATTTGAGTCAGAGCGACCAAGTCTCATCCAAGCCCAAGAATTTAGAGATGGCTTTACTTGTTTGTTTCAAATGAGCGAGATCTCAGAATGCTGCCACTGAAAATTTTGCATTAAATTTCCTTTTGTGAAAGTTTTTGTCTCATTGATTTTTATTAAATACATGCATATATACATATCTACGTAAATAAAATGTATTCTAATAAACTTAATTTTGTTGATATACGTTTTTTCCCCCTGCAATATCCTTTAATACGAAATTCTTCTAACACAAAAAATATTTTAGTCCCCCTCAGTTTCGTGTTAAATGATTTTCACTATATATCTAATAAACATGGTAAAAGAAAACTAAAATTAACTCATATGGAAGCTAGATTTCTTAAAGCCAGTTCCAGACAAGGCAACTTTGTGCAATCGACTAATTTCCTGTCACCATTCCTCTAGTGCAAACACAAAATTCCTTCCACACAGGGACACAAAATTGACTGAAAAGACAGTGCCTTAGGGGTGAAAGGGGTGTCTAACTTATCGATACAATGATTAAGTCTGAAGAAGCAATAAGAGCCTTTTCTCCATTTTCCATACACAAGCAGGGAATGCATGAAGAGTACAGCAACCACAATATTCTTTCCTTTCAATCAACTAGTGGGGAGAAAAAAATGGTTTTTGAATGCTTGAGGGAATAGCACAGAAGGGAATGCCAGTTGACCACATGTGAAAAGAATCAGGCGATTTCCATTCAACACTTGCTCCTGACCGTCTGCTATTCCTATTATGTATGGCACAAGTAAACTCATGCAAAAGGACCTTATACCTTTCCTTTAACATACTTAACCTAAATTTGACATTTTAATATATCACTGACAGGTTTACACTAACTCAGTTATACTTATTTAATATAATTCACAGAAATCAAACCCATTGTTCACTGAAGACAGTCAAACTTCAAGCAATTGTTAGAGAATAGTTAAAAAGTTACATAACAGGTAATTAACTAAAAACCTCATCTACAGTCACATAATTTACACAATATTTGAATAAAAAAACTTTAAATAGTACAAATATTTGCAATGAAACAGCTTTAGTTTTCTAAATTTATTTCAAGATTTCATCTTCCTTCTTTTATAATTGGATATTGGACTTTAAAGTACAAGTAAATGACATCTATTTACCACCAATCAGCCATGAAACTCCAGAGTTAAAGTGTTAAAATGAATTTTCTTTCATAATACTAATACATATAAAATCACTTTATATAATATCAAAATTTTTACCATGAAGCAATTTTATTACAACACCTGAATACAATATTAATTATTGATGAGGACTTAATTCATTGAAATGTGGTTTTATTTTATTTTGAAACAAATATTAAGTGTTGAAACAATTATGTACACATTCTAAATGAAAAAAATGTAATGTTATATAATTTAATTTATTGGTCATGAAACTTTCCTATCTCCCAAATTTTTTTAAGAATACAATGAGCACATTAATTAACAAAAATTAAAAGAATCTGTTTGAATGAATATAACTTTAAAAAAAACTAATGTAATGTTTTATTCATGATTAATTAATTACTAGTGTTACGGCTGTTTTCGGTAAAAGTACGAGAGCTCTTAACTAAATGCGAAGCACATTTTCAGACAGAAAAATGACCCAATTTCTATGGAAATTTGCAACATTATAACTCGTACCTCTGTTAACAATAGTTTTTAAAAATTTCAAAATATTCCATGAATACTTTCTTTTTGTCTTAATACGTGAAAGCATAGCCCATTTAACATTATGGTATAGGATAAAAAATGCGAAACACATTTTATACCAGAAAAATTAATCAGCTCAGTTAAAAATGGGAAGTATGATAAAAAATGCTGCTCCCTAAAGGATAGTAAAACCAGAATATCACATATTAATTTTTCATTTCTTTTATATCTGAAAAAATGTTCCAAATTCTGGTCCTATTCTTTAACATTAACCGAAAACAGCCTTAATTAAAAATGTGAAATCTCTTAAATTTTAAAAATATTTTGTTATTATAACCAAGACTTAAATTATATTTTTTTATAACTTCACACAATTTTTGCTTTTTTTAAAAAAAAAAAATTCAAAATATGATTATTGTGTTAAGTTTACGAGATTCCAATACTTCCTTAATATAAATATTAAAAACTACATATAATAATTAAAGCACATGCATTTAAAATCTTTAACAAATTTACATAAAAATAATTTTTTAATCTACATTTATTGAATAAAGCGTAAAAATATATACATAAAGTATTTCTTTAAAATAAAAACAATTTAAGTAATTAACATTAAAAAATACCTGTGTTGTTTTACCAGATCCTGTTTCACCAACAAGAACCATCATCTGATTTTTCTTTAACATTTCAAAGAACTTTGGTTTGTACTCCCAGACAGGTAATGTTATCCTCTTTTTAAAAAGTTCATAATAGTGGGCAGTATGTGGAAATCCATTGAACTGATTGATTGACTAAAATAAAGAGTTGACTGTTAATTCACATCTTTGATAAACTTTAACAAATAATTTACTTGCAAAATGTGGGGAAAAAACATGTTCAAATGCTACTTTAATACTATTGTAACAATGCAATGTTCAAGATAACTAGCAAAGTTGGCAACCATGTGCTTCCTTTCATATAATGTCGTCAATATATGGTTGTGATAATACATATAAGTACTGTTTAATTAATCCCCTTTAAACATTTTTATACTTAAAACATTTTGTAATGACAACCCACTTGATACGATTTCTATACATGACCGATGCAAAAAACAGAATTTAAAAAAATATCCTTTAAAAGTCTTATATCACTATGGTTTTTTTTTCCTTTGAAAATCTATCTAATTTCTTATACTTACAGAAAAATTTTGAATTCCTATTTATATACTAACTATTTCTATATAAATTACAAGATAAATTGTCTTACAATCATTAAAAGTCTTGAGAAAAATTTGTCCTTTTTTTACATAAAAAAAAAGAAAAAGAGAAATGAGAAAAAGTGATAAACGGTGTGAAAAATATTTCTTCATTGGCATTACAGATCATAGGTGATGTTCTGATCATAAGTAATAAAAATTCATAAAAAAAAAGAAATTGTGACAAAAAAATTAAAAATTATTATGGATATTTAGAAACTACAACTTTGTAGAATGCAAATTTTAATTTATTAATATCTTTCTAATAATCAAATATATTGCTCCTACTTAATCTGTAAGCTAAACAATTCCATTAGGATTTATTTTGACAAAAAAAAAAAAACTAGTGGGAAACACTTAGCAGAAACATAGTTAAATATAAATCATGTAAATCTGTACATCCAGTATGAGTCGATTATGGTTACCATATAATCAAAACTAAACTAATAAATTGAAAGTATTAATAATCAAAAAGTAAAGAAAATTCTGGTATATGATTAATACAGTAACATAGTAAATCCTACACACACACACACACATTACTCATTTCATTAAATCCCAATTTTAAATGCAACAGTTGATTTTTTAGTACTTTTCCCCAATAATTAAAAACTTATTTAAATGCATGTGAAACTTACTTTTATAGTTGCCCCAGTTGCTTGAACAGGGGAAGATTCTAAAAATATTGGAGCATTAACATTATCTTTAATTTTTCTTTCTGCATCTTCTCCGTTATTTTCAACCCTAAAAAGAAACAAGTATGAATTATTTACAAAATATTTTTAAAAAATTCTAGTAAAATTATTTAACTATTTTTAATATTTTCTGAAAAAAGTTGTTACAAACAGATCATTGTAATAACTATGCTCTTCAATACTATATATTCTATCACAAGCATGTTAAACTCGCATGTAAAGCTAGGGGGTTACAAGTTCTATTTTATATTAAGTTGAGGGCCACATGTTTTTGATGTTAAAAAAAATTAATAAATGTATTCAAAATAAATGTGTGTAGGTACTTTGTTTAATAATAACAAAAAAAGAGTATAGTTAAAAAAATATTTATCAAATTCTTCTATCTTTTTATCCTGCGTCTATTTGTTATTTTATTGTGTGCCAACATATTGGCTGTACCACAAAAATGTTTGAGTTTGTCACCCCTATTCTATAATGTTGATTATTCAAAAAAAAGTATCAGAATTAACATGAAAAACAATTATAAAAGGCTATTATATACAAATAAACAAAAATACACACACAGGAAGGGACAAAAAGCTCTTGTAAAAAAAACATTTTTTCTAATTTCTACAACATAATATATAACTATATAATAAGATTTTGCCTTTTAAAAGAAAAAAAAAAATTTACTTGTTCCTTATATGGATAATTTTAAAAATTTTAATAAAATCTTTATAATTCAATCAATAAAATCTTTATAATTCAAAATGTCAAGTAATAAATGACAGTAACTCATTACATTAATTTAATATGAATAATTATCAAAGAATTTCAAATGTAACAATCAAAACCTTAATAATCCTATCAAACAAAATAAACATGTCTAGATAACTTATCAAGAAGATATTTTGTTTTAAATTTGGAAGAGATAAATCTTTTGATCTCATAAAATAAAAACATGTAAAAAAGATGTTGCAAACAATTGGATAATTCACCAAAAATGTCTCATAACAAACATTAAAATTTCATTTTAATATTTTGAAGCAACTCGTATTTAAATCACTGTCAGAAGAAACAACACACACAAAAAATGGTATGTTTACTTTTTAAAAGCATGCTTCAACTGGACAATCAAGCCAATGCAAAACAAATGACAATACAATAAATTTTATAAAATATGACTCACTTAATTTTTTTAGATGAATCATCATACTCCTTGGTTTTTCTAAAATTGAAACATGAAATAAATCAGTTGCTTATAAAATGGAAACTTCTACAATACATAAACCCATTTCTTTTTACACTATATAATATAAACTCTCACTAATTCTCTATTAAAGCAGGAATTTCTTAATCTGGACAGCCATATTACATATTGACTACCACTGTACTCTTTTTTTTTTTCTTTTTTTTTTTTTTCAGGATTCAGTAAAAACCAATATTATGAAATAGAACAAAAATGTTATGAAACTCATATTTACACTGATATATATCATGAATTTAATTGCAGCTACACAAATATGGTAGATAAACAAATTGTGAGGTAACTCTTAATAAATAGTTTAATGTGTTAAACAAAATTCAGAATTGATAGATACAAAATTTGACATGTTTCGAGTTTTGATTTGTTTTTTTCCCTGACATATATTAAGTTAGATCATGGTTATATCGAGAAAAAAATATTATTAATCAGAAACTACTTATGCAGAAAAGATGTTGATACTATGCAAACTCAGGAGAGAAATTTTTAAAAAATAATTTCAAAATTTAATATTGCCACAAAGGGGTCCAATTTTTGAAAAAAATGGGGAAAAGGCAATTTTGTGTGGTTAGAATTTTAGACTTAAAATTATTTTCCTACAATATTAATAACCAAAAACGATTGATAATTGAGTACTGAGAGTAGTAAATGGTACAAATGCACATTGCAACATTTCATAATTCCAGCTCCCCCCCACCACTGCCAAATCAGTCTGATTTAAGCTTTTTTCTCCTTGTCTGCTTTATCATGTATTGTGATTTCAACAGAAGGTTTTTTAAAAATATCATACTAAAAGCTGTTAAATGTACCTGTTTTTTTGTTTTTTTTTCTTCTCATAACTATTCAGTTGGTGATCTCTCATGACAATAAATGTTCAAAAGCACTGAAGTCTTTAATAAATAATATTTTTGACTTTTTATCATTAAAAAAAAAAGACTCAAATACCTAACTTCACTCCCCTAGTGACAGTACTTAACATGAAAAATTTTTTGTTTTATTTTTCCCTTGATCTATATACCAGAGAACATCTTTATCACAGGGAAGTTTTGAAATTCTGAAAAAGGATTTTTCGATCTCCACCCTATTATGCATGTCATCTTAGTAATGTACTAATTTGAATTCTCTTATTTACTATTTTGCTTTCTTATTTTAAATTACATGCTCTTTTTTAGTATACAAAGTGTTAAGTTTTATAGTGTTTTTTATTCATTTTATAAATTAATCTGTTCGATCCAGATATATAACTGTTCCTAACTTGTAAATAGATGAGGTTCTACTGTACTTGAAAACTACATTCCAGCAGAAAAAATATATTTTTTTATTGTAATGTGTCGACTTCCCTCATCACTTTAATCCCTCTCTTTAGTAAAGAGTAAAAAAAATTGTTCAATATTAGAATCGAAGCACATACATCTTATTCAGTAGAAAGTAAATGCCTTTATTTTAATTAATTACAAAATAAAATATTAAAAGTTACATTAAGTTAAAAAGTTTATTCATAAAATCTTTAGTGAAGAATTTGGATAAATTTAGCCAACAGCTTATTAAATTCATGCAGTTCATTCTGTGGATATTTTTCTTGTGTTCATTTTATATTTTAAAATTTGGAACCCACCTTTTAAAATCATCAATACGACTTTTCTTTTCAGGAACGTCATATTCTGCCCTGAAAATTAAAAGAATAAGAGTTATTAGCCTCAAAGGAAAACAAATTAGAAAGATTTTAGAATTGCAACTAATAGAATCAGAAACCATAACAAAAATTCAAATAACTCAAATTATTCACAATAAAACTAAATTAAAAATTAATGACTAAATGTTTACAAACAATTTAAAGTATTTGTATGTCTGTGATACAGCACACAAAGAAATTGACTCAGACATTTCCTTTTGCAGTGAATCTTCTCCATGAAAGGAATGTACCTACCATATTTTAAGTCTGTAAATCTAATAGTTCTGGAGATATTGTGATGAGTGAGTCTTTTTTCTCCATTATACATATATTTTACCATTTATTTTTATTTCCTAGAGTTAGTTGGGCAGAAACTTACTACCCCTGTTATAGCGTTTTTGTTATAATTTTTAGTATTTCCTTTGTTCATTTCTATTCATCTTTTTGGAATTTTATTTTTCTCTTCTGGATTCAAATATATGTTCGTGCTAAATCATCAGAAAACAAATTGCAGCCCACTTTAAATTACTTGAAATATGTGTGCATGAAAAAAAAATTATCTTAAATTTTAGGATACACCATCTTGCACCAGGTTAGACTTTTTCTTAAAAAAATATATGCTTGTTAACCAAATTATATTTTTAATAATTGAACCCATGAGAAGAATGTACACTTCAGCTAGTATTTTATAAGATAAATCTGGTTAAAATGACAAACAGAAGTTTGCCAAGCTATCTTTAGGATTACTAAAAACTCTTAATATTGAGAAGATTAATAAAAAAAGAAAAGCCTGTATAAAATGTTCATCAAGCCAAAAAAAAATATCAAAAGTTAGTGTATGGCCCTGCAGTTTATTTAAATTTGCTACTTTTAATGATGAATGCATTGATACGTTTAAACTAAAATTTAATTTACCTACTTATGAATTTAAATCTGATACAAAACTATGCAAATAAAAGAAATACTAAAACAGTAAGCACAACACACAAAAATTATATAAAATGTACCCAGAATTTAATTCATAAAAATTAATTTAAATAAAACTCACTTCAATTGTTCATGCCACTCCTTTGATTTTCTAAAAGGAAATTAAATAAAAAGAAAAGAAAAGAAGTCAGTTATTGAGAGAGAAGAATATAAAAGCATGTGAAATGAATGTTAAAAAGAAATGCCATGAAAAGAATTAAATATAGAAAAAGAAAGAGTAAGGTATTAATTTTTATTTTAAAAATAAAATATTTTTGTGTATCTCATATTAACATGTATATATGTAAAAAAGTTTTTTCAATAACTTGTAATATAAAAAATATGAATAAATTAGAATAAGAAATTTTCCCTGACAGTCATAGGTAATTTGTATTGAATAACTTATCAAACAAATAAACTTTTCACAGTTCACAATGAAATTTTTCTTAAAATATATTTTAAGCCGTAATATTTCCTTCCACCAGAGTGAAATAGAGACTTGTTTAAAAGAGATCTCTATTTCCTGTTATAATAATCAAAAATACCTTTTTTAATTATCTAGTTATTTAAGATTATCCTAAAAACTGGGCCACAAAAAAATTCATCCTACCTTTTTTACTAGTTTTTTATTATAACATTCATAAATCTCAATTTATACTTATAGAATTTTATAAAATGTCATTCCACATTAAAAAAATCTGAATTAGCATACCTTTTCAAATCCTCTATATCATTGCGGTTCTTATCCAAAGCATCATATTCCCTAAAAAAGAAAGCACAGATCATTTTTCTTGACACTATTTTCTAACACCAACTGTGATGTTTTTTAAATCTTTAAATATACAATACGGTTGAATCCTAGGAGGACCCACTTTTGGTCGCCAAATTTTTTGTCACCAAATTTTGAGCGATAAAGGTTACAATATGGTAACCCTTCCATTTCATCAAAAAATTTGATTTTCAAATCACCGAAAAAATAGCAACCCTAAAAAAAGTGCAACATTTTTCGCCTTTTCCGAAAAAACGTCATTTTGACATTTGACTTCACTGGAGAAGGTTTACTCTCCACCGGTTGTAAAGAATGGCGTGTGAAAGGAAATTACTTGAAAGTCAGGCTACGATAGGTTTCTTTGTGCTCCTGGGCACATAGGGGAAGAAAGAGACGTTAGAATGGTGTATGAAAGCTAATTTAATTGCTTCTCGTTATGAATGTCCGAGGTGTAAAAAAAATATGCGTTTGCAAAAGCGAAAGGGAACGGTTGACGGCTACGAATAGCGTTGCCGCAACCAGTCGAAAGATAATCGCCATGACGTCGTTCGGAGTGTGAGAAAGGGCACTTGGTTTAGCGAAAGCAAACTTGCTATAACTATTATCTTGCGTTTGACGAGATATTGGTTTGGCAAGAGCATGAATGCGTTCGTGGTGAATGACTTGAAAGTTAATAAGAATATGACAAAGTTAATAAGACATGTGGCGGCGATCTAACGATCACAAGTTGGTGAATGAGAATTTTTAAAAATTCCTTGCATCCATCGCAAGGGTGTATCCACCAACAGATCATGACGAAATGCAAGCGTAAGGTAAGTGCTTTTTAACATTTTTTAAAATGATTGATTTCATGTATTTCTTCGATTTTATCTTTGCGAAACGCCCCTTTCGTCCTTTTTTAAAAATGTAAATCATGCTGTACACACTGGTTTTAGAATGCTTTTTTAAAATGAATTTCATTGCTTTCTCCATTTTTTTTCTTTATATAATGATTAATTTAATGTATTTATTCGATTTCATCTTTGCGAAACGCCCATTGGTCTTTAGAAAGGAGCTCTATTTCTTCCCTGGGGCCTTTCCTATACACAGACTGGAATGCTAGTATCTAATGGTGCTGAATATAACACTTTAGGATCTGGCCTACATCGTTTGGGATCCACTCTTTGCCAGCTTATATACACTCTAAATTTTATATATCATGCAAGGCAATGTAATTCTTTATATTCAACAATTTATCCATTTCTTCCATGCAGATCCTAGAAATCTCACATTCACAGTGATTGAGAGTAGTTAAGGTCGCAATTGTCACCTTCATAACAACAACAAAAAAATGTTTTCTTTTTTTACATTGCTTAATCTTGTCTATGGCTAAAGAAATTACTACTTCTTTTGCCATCAAAATTATTGAAATGCTTTTCAAAGACAAAACACAATATAAAGTCTATAGGGAAAAAAAACTCAGCATTTTCAATAGCCTGTTCAACCAAAGCATCAGTATTAACATGCAGCTAAGAATTATCCGAGTAACACTTATGAATAGTAACCATGGCAGTATATTTCAGTTTAGAGTCAAGAGAAAATTGGAACTAGTTTGATATCCCGGGTTGCTATCGCTGGAATGGAATCCAACAGGGCGGCGTCCATTTATAAATCGGAATGGAAAATAATGTTGTAAAATACATGATTTCCAGTATCAAAATTGTCAGGAAGTTAAGTTTTAAAAAATTGTTTTGAAATACATTGAAATATATTTCAAAGGAAGAATACAGGAAAAGATTGAAAATATAACCAAGTTCAATCAATAAATAATGAATAACAATGTAATATAATAAAAAGTTAATGTACTAACAATACTATGCAGTTATAATAATAGTCTTATTATATAATTTAATAGTAATTACATATAATATTTGGCCTTCCACAATTTATGTTCCTGATTATGCTTACTGGAACTTCTATCGTACCTTGAACCAGCAGCACTTTCAAACACAAACATTTTAATACATACCACTCTACAAAAACCCATCTCAACTATAACACTTTTTTTCAAAGCATCAATTTTGAAAGAAAGGAAAGTAAAAATTTGTCTATAATACCCACATATTAACTTAACTCAGTGGTGCAACAGCCCATGAGGGCCAAGGCCTACTGTGCCCAACTCAGTATATGTGACGTTGGGCACTGAGGTGCATCAGCAGATGTTCCGGTCAGGTGGTCAGTCTGATATGAAACCCCCAGAGTTAAGTTCCCACGCAAGCTTGGTTCTCATTTATAGACCCACTGAACGGATGAAAGGCTGAGTCCACCTTGCCCAACCCGGGGTTTGAACCTCGGACCTGTGGAGTGGAAGCAAGATGCACTAACCACTCAGCCACTGGGCTTACACACATATTGGTCAACATTAAAATCTGAAGCATTTATCCCGCTTTCCACTAGCTATTCTTTCATGCAAACCTTTTAATACAATGCACGTTTATTCCTTTCTCTTGTGGCATTCCCAAACATATCTATCAATCGATTCCTTCCATTGAACCAAATGGAAAGCATTCTAACACACTGCACAATTGACTTTTGCAGCAATAAAACCTTTACCAATATATCTTTGTATCACATTTATTTTTCCCTTTATTCCAAATAAAAATAAAAAATGTGAAGCATACTTCTGAAACATACTTTTTAGAATAGTTAACAAAAATATATATATAAACGAGAACGAAAAAGAAAAAAATTATTGAAAAGCAGAAACTATAAAATCTAAAATTATAGCTGATGTTTTTCAAAAAGAATGATAAATAGTTCATCTAAACACCGGTAAAATCCTAGCAGAATCCACAGGTGTTTTTGGCGCCAAATTGAGAAACTCTAGTTTTTTTAAAATGGCGTCAGAGATGAAAAACTCGTCAAAACCGTATGTTTCCAGGGGGGGCGAACTGATGAAATGGTCAAAAATCCAACCCTTGGTTTCAAAGAGGGGAGTAGATTGACGAAATGGTCAAAAATCATGAAATGAACAGGGTTTCCTTAATGGCATCATGGACGTCTGAAAACCGTAGGTAGTACATGATTTACATTAAAAACAAAGGACAAAATGTGCTTTTGCAAAGATAAAATTGAAGAAATAGATGAAACACTCTAAAATCCTTTTGTAGTACATGATTTACATAAAAAAAGGACAAAATGAGCGTTTTGCAAAGATAAAATTGAAAAAAACATGAAATTCATCCCTTTAAAAAAGCACTCTAAAATCTTTTTGTAGTACATGATTTACATTTTAAAAAAAAAGGACAAAAGGAAGGAAATGGTAGGCTTACCATATTGTAACCTTTATCGCCAAAAATTTGGCAACATAAGTGGGTCCTCCTAGAATTCAACCCTACGTTTCATATAAAGTCGCCAATAGGTTGAGATAATATGCAAGTACCGATTTTATACAATTTTTATCTTATATTAACTTGTCAAGAAAAGCATCAACTTCACCAAGGAGCACCCCATTTTTTACTTTAATCAAACCACATTTCTAAGAAGATTACAATGTTTCCTCAGAGATGAGGTTCTAATTCAGTACTTTTATCATAGGTGGCTAAAATAGAAGATCTAATCAACTATAAGATTACATTCTTAATTTAAAATCTAATGTTAAGCACTTCAAACACTGTAATAAATTTACTTAAAATATGTACAAATATGAATATATCTATGTAAATTAACATAATTCCATAACCAGCAAAAGGCTATACCAGATTTTCATAAAAGTAAATTGTTTATTAATTATCTAACAATTTAAAAAGCTTTTTAAGAATCAATACCTGATAAATATATTTAAAATGAAGTACTAAGACATAAAATGAATTTATTAAAGTCACCAAATCAACCAAATATATTCTAATGGATATCACATGCGTCAGAAATTACAATTGCCTTTCGAATATATTGCATTCGAAAATGTCTTGCACAACGTTACCCTTGGTATGTAGCGCATTTCAAAATATTAACTCAATCACGCGGGAACTTATTTGGACGCGGAACTGTAAACAAAAGGAAACAACAAATATATTTCTTTTCATTCACATATAAAAATAAATCTTCAAAATTAACTTAAAATACAAAATAAAAAACAATTTCTTCATAGCATAAGAAAATAATTAAAAATATATTTATTAAGCCTATTGGGTATTTAAAAAATACATTGTACTTACTTCCTAACTACATGAGTGTCTACTAGATCAATTCTTGTTTTCTTGCGCGACATCTTTTACAACTGTATTTTTTTTTTTAAATGAAGGTTTATAATTTATTCAGAAATTCAAAAAAACTAAAATTCAAACTTCGGATAAGTTAATTTAGAATAACAACGCCATAGAAAATGCCGACCAACCAAAGTAAAGTTAGACAATTTCGCACATGATATTGCCACTCATAAATGAAAAGTTATGAAAAAAAATACAGACGCTTATAATTTTGTGGCAATGATAAAAAAAAAATATATTTTGATATAATTTCGGATTGACATCACACATACGTGGTGACCGCGGTATCCAAATGATTTTGGAATCATGCTTGTAGTTGGTGAATGTCTCACTCGAACCACGCTTTCAAGACATGATTCTATAACAGATTTGAAAAGTGTACTCCTAGTGTTTCTTACTTTTGTTCGTGGCCATACTGGAATATTTGGAAACGAAAGGGCCGATTTCTTGGCAAAATCCGCAACCAAGCGGAGAATTGAAATTTCAGAATATTCCGAACAAGAAAAAACTGAAGAAAACGTTGTCTCTCTTTGGAACACTCAGTACACGCAATCAGCTCACTTTTTTCTGACAAGAAATTTTTTTTCAACCATTTTACTAAGACTATCTTGTGATCACTTTTTACAAATTATAAAATCACGCAATTCTTTACTTGTCATAACTTTAAAGTGTACCACAATAGAATCAAATTGTATCCTTCCAAGCTTTGAAACTTTTTTATTTCTGTATTTTTGTAAATTCATTGTATTGATTTTGCTTCGTAATTGTTTTATTTTATAATATATTTTTGTCTTTGTAACTTATTTATGTTATTTTTTTACTTCCTAACGTTTGTTTTGTTATTAAATTTTTATTTTATTTTCTTATTTTGTTTGTTTTACTTACTTCTATGAGCCCTGTGTGATACCTGTGGTGCCAGAGAATTATTTTATCTGTCTTCAATAAAAAAAAAATCTATAACTCAGATAACGTACAATAAAACAAAGATCTGATTTAATATATATCTTCAGTATGATCATCTGTGGCTAAAGTAAAAGAGGAATGATCAAAAAAAATTTTTTTTAAGACTACACAGTACCCTTTTTTTAAAGAGATTTTTGGAGATGCTAACAGTAAAAATAATTCATGCTTTATATTCATATCAGGACCGCTTTTTTACTTAGGCATGCTAGACACATGCCTAGTGCGCAAGAGATTTGGGAACGCAAAAAATTAAAGGGTGAAAAAAAGAGAAAAATTAAAATTTTAGAGAATGTACAACCGCCTAGTATTTATTAAAAAGCCAATTATTCTCTTTCATTTTTATGCCTAAATTATAAAATTTTCATTTCGCTATCGGCCAAATTATTATGTAAATCGCTTGGCTTTTCTTCCTCAAATCTCATACTTTGTTTTATATATAGGGTTATTAAATTGTTCTCAAAACTCGAAATAAAATCTTTATCACAGCGCTTCTCAAACTGTAGGGCGCTCCCCCCATAGGAGGTTGTAATAACCCTACTTGGGAAAGGGGGGGGGCAAGCATATCGCGAAAAATCGAAAATAAAAGATTTAAAACAATTATCAATTTAATAAAATAATTTAGAGTTTAAAATAATATTATAAAGTGAAATACATTCTTATATAAGAAAAAATGAAGTACACATTCCCACTGATATACTACACACTACTTAAAAATGTATCAAAACTTCACAAAGTATTTCATAATTAATTTATCAATATTCAATTCAAAACAAGTTTAGTAATTACTAGTGACTCTCCTGGGCTTGTCATATACAAAACTTAATGTTTATCTTGATAATTAGTGCGGTTTATAGTTAAAGTCGTATTGTATATTGTGGTTTTTACCATCAAAGTACATTATAATTGTATTCAATACATTTTTATTGCAAGAAGGGAGCGTGATGAAAATTATGACTGAAAATTGGATCGCAAATATTGAAAGTTTGAGAAACACTGCTTTATCGCAATCTACAACACTCTTTTTGGTATCATGAATTCCTTTAGACTCTAAGCAGGATATCTACAGGGTGTCCCCGAATGCCGTGTACAAACTTGGAGGGGTGGTAGAGAACATCGTGAGGAGCCAAAATTACATAGGAAAGCATGGGCGGAAAGCGATAGGTGGCGAGCTCGCAAGGTAGGAAATGTGGTTTCTTCATTTCAGACACGGACAGCGTGCAATGAACATGTATCGTTTTACGAACTCAGAGTTGGCGGATATCCATTTTATCTACGGCCTAGCTAACGGAAATGGACGTGCTGCTGTTCGGTTGTACAGGAAAAGGTATCCAACGAGGCGGCAACCGAATCATCAAACGTTTGCTCGGGTACATCAAAACCTGGTAGAACGTGGATCCTTCAGAGCTACGATTGAAGGTACTGGACGGCGGCGAATAGCGCGAACACCCATATTCGAAGAAGGTGTGTTGCATGCTGTGGATCAAACTCCCGGCACTAGTGTATGGGCACTTGCTGCTTTAACCGGAAGATCTCCAACAACTATCCATCGTGTACTGCAGGGTGCAGCCTTGCATCCTTTTCATGTACAGAGAGTGTAGTCATTACAGCCAGATGATCCCCCACGACGTGTCACGTTTGCACAGTGGTTTCTTAACCAAATTGCGGCAGACATGCACTTTGCCAGTTCCGTGTTGTTCTGTGATGAAGCAATCTTTTCACGTGAAGGTGTGTTCA
Organism: Trichonephila clavipes; assembly: GCA_019973935.1. Classification (NCBI taxonomy): domain Eukaryota; kingdom Metazoa; phylum Arthropoda; class Arachnida; order Araneae; family Nephilidae; genus Trichonephila; species Trichonephila clavipes. The sequence goes on from BMAU01017015.1 coordinate 30,903, forward strand.
ATACGCATAATGCGCACATGTGGGCCGTAAATAACCCACATAGCACCCGACCACGAGCCATGCAACAACGCTTCACTGTTAATGTGTGGGCGGGTATCGTGGGAGACAGTTTACTCGGCCCATACATCTTACCGCCTCGACTGGACTCTCACAAGTATCTCGTCTTTCTACAGGAGGTACTTCCAGAACTGCTTACCGATGTCCCCGCACCTATTCGGCGCCGCATGTGGTTTCAACAGGACGGAGCGCCATCTCATTATGCAAGACATGTACGTGAGCATTTAGACCGGCCATTTCCAAACAGATGGATTGGGCGTGGTGGTCCCGTCGCTTGGCCTCCTAGATCCCCAGATTTATCCCCTCTGTATTTTTTTCTCTGGGGTGCTATGAAGGGCCTCGTGTACGACACGCCTGTCGTTTCAGAAATGGACCTGGTCGTACGGATATCCATCGCTGCTGCTGTGATCCGTGAAATGCCCGGGGTTTTCGAAGATGTTCGGCAATCCATGTCGCGTCGGTGCCGTGCGTGCATACATGCCAATGGTCGCAATTTCGAACACTTCCTCTGATGCTTTCACATCATACTTTGTATTTATTATTGGTTTTTTATTTAATGAAGCGTTTTGCAGTACATTTTGTGTTGTGGCGTTACTGTCTTTGTGTCTCTTTATCTCGTTAGGGTTACGTTTCCGCCCATGCTTTCCTATGTAATTTTGGCTCCTCATGATGTTCTCTACCACCCCTCCAATTTTGTACACGGCATTCGGGGACACCCTGTATACACAAGGACGGAGGATTCAATTCCCCCTCCCCTTCCTCATAGACCAGCAGATTTTTAATCTTAAGCATAAAGATTACGTATCAACACTTTTATCTTTTTTGTGTTTTTTAATTTAATCTCCCTTATAAAAAATTATATGTACACCCCTACTTCAGTTTACTAGTTTTATTATTAAATTATCGTGTCAATAAGATTCATAATCCAAGCTGCTAAACATTTTGTGCAGGTTTGCTTTTTAACTCTGTGCTTGAGATGTTCGCATCTCTTCAGACTTCTCTCTCTTAGTATTATTAAAAATAAAATATATTTACTAAAAAAAAAAACACTTTTTTTTCCCTTTCTTTTTTTTATTTTATAAATATGTATTGAAATTTTTTTTTCTGTATTTACTTAAAAATTTAAGCATTAGACTGGCTTGTGACAATTACTCGTGGTAAATTTTTTCCCGTTAACAAAGTTTAGAAAACCAGTGAAAAAGCATGCAAAGTTCATTTCATTGGTAAAAATACCACAGTGGGAAAACGTTTCTTGGAGTGTTTCCTGCACAACGTCCCCCAACAGAAACACATTCCTTATTTTATGACTTCCTTAAGGGCTAATAAAAAGAGGGTTGATATGACCCTTCAGAAAATCACTCTTTTTGAAAGAGAGAGAGACAGTTGACGCAATTTTAAATCAACACACACACAATTCCTTCCACTGTACTTCAGCAACAGCAAACGGTAATTATGACTTTACTTTTGATTTATTTTGTATTTCCCCTTGAGACTTAAAAAATGTACAAATATTTGTATCATATTAAGATAAAAATCAAAACATACGTTTATTATTAGCTTTCCTTTCAGAATTTGATGAAATCTATTTTTTTAAAAAAAAATTCTTTTTTTTTTCGTAAATTTTCCGTGTTACCTCAGCTAATTTTGACACTTTCGTTTATATTTATAAAGGGTGTTTTTTTGAGAGGTATAGAAATTTAAATTGCAATAAAACAACGATGTATTATTCTATTGCATGAATTTTTTTATTCGAAAGATACTCTTGTGGCATTATATTTTAAATATGATTTCTGGCATAGGACTGCCACGGCTGGCTCGGATGTAGTCCAATCTGGACGTCCAATTTTCGATGACTTTTTCCAACATTTTTGGCCGTATATCGGCAATAACACGGCGAATGTTGTCTTCCAAATGGTCAAGCGTTTGTGGCTTATCCGCATAGACCAATGACTTTACGTAGCTCCACAGAAAATAGTCTAGCGGTGTTAAATCACAAGATCTTCGAGGCCAATTCACAGGTCCAAAACGTGAAATTAGGCGGTCACCAAAAGTGTCTTTCAATAAATAGATTATGACACGAGCTGTGTGACATGTTGCGCCGTCTTGTTGGAACCACAGCTCCTGGACATCATGATTGTTCAATTCAGGAATGAAAAAGTTAGTAATCATGGCTCTATACCGATCACCATTGACTGTAACGTTGTGGCCTTCATCGTTTTTGAAGAAGGATTCCACCAGCCCATAAAGCGCACCAAACAGTCAGTTTTTCTGGATGTAACGGTGTTTCGACATACACTTGTGGATTAGCTTCACTCCAAATGCGGCAGTTTTGTTTGTTGACGTAGCTATTCAACCAGAAGTGCGCTTCATCGCTAAATAAAATTCGCTTATGAAAATCGGGAACAACGGCAATCTCGTTTTGGGCCCATTCGACGAATCTACTCCTTGCTTGATCATATTTAAAATGTAATGCCATAAGATTATCTTTCGAATAAAAAAAAATTCATGTCAATCGAATAATACATCGTTGTTTTATTACAATTTAAAGTTCTATACCTCTAAAAAAAACACCCTTTATATGTATTTTAATGGACTTCCATGATACTTCTCTCTATGTTGATTAACATGCATCTATACTTGTTTCCTTTGCTTGAGTACATCTTCCAAAAACACACTTTTCTGTGCAAAAACAGTTGTATACAGTTTGATTATTAGTGTAAATATGAAATTCCAGAATGTATAGTACTTAAGGTAGTAATGTATGGAAATTTTTTTCCCGAAACTTCAAAGTTTAATTCCTAGCATTGATATTTTGACACTGATCGCACTTGCATTGAGCTTTAGAAACAAAAAGTAACTACAATATTTCTTCATTTTTTATTGAATGGAAAAGGTTAAAAAATGCCTGTAAACTTTATTTAAATAATATAAAATATATTAATTGGAGCATGGCTGTCATGAACGCGACTGTTGCTGAGATGGGGGACCTTTCCCCCTTAAACGCATATCAAGTAGGTATCTGATACTTTCGATATCTTGTTTCACTAACAACTGGCTCTTTCTTGAAAGCCTAGCGAGTCCCCTTCTAGAATTCTCTCTGATTTTTTTTTATATAAAAACTAATAAAAATGCAATAAAATATTCTTGATTCAAATGATGCTACAGAGAAAATAGATATCAGAAACAAAAAAATTAAAGTTCATAAAAAATAAGGAAACAAAAATTTATTACAAATTAATGTTTACAACATGTGTAAATGATAGAAATGCTGGTTAATATGTAATTCCCCCCCTTAATTTTGTAAAATTATTTTTTGCTGAAAATTTCACTTATATTTAGTACAACCTAAAAGCAAACTCAGTGGCGCAACAGCCCATGAGGGCCAGGGCCTACTGTGCCCATCTCAGTATACGTGACCACTAGGCGCTGAGGTACATGAGCAATGTCCCGATCAGGTGGTCAGTGTGAAGCGAGACACCTCCTGTTTAAGTCCCCAAGCACAAGTATTCATTTATCGACCCCCTGCAGTAGGGATGAAGGGTTGAGTTGACCTTTCCTAGCCCGGGAAATTGATACAACTTAATGTGACTTATATTTGCAAAATTCACCATATTCTGAATATAATACTGTTTATGTGTCTTGTATCACCCATCCGGTGTAGTGGTTAGTGACGCTGACTACGGTGCCGTAGGGCCTGGGTTCGAATCCCGAAGAAGGCATGGATGTTTTGTAAATGTATAGAGCCTTCACGGCATGGGGGTACTCTTAGGCTCTCTTCACACCAAACGACTCCGATTCATTCACCATCAAACTTGTCTGATCGACCAAGATTCGACTTCGTAGTTTCCCGCTCAAATAAGCTAATATTTGCTTCCCTCCTTCACACGAACCGAAACCGGTTCGATCCACCGTCATTCTCATTCACGCGTGATTTGGTGGGTCAGATTTTCTTCACTCATTCACCAGCAGGCGGGAGCTATTTCTTAAAGAAAAAGCGAATTCAAACAAATAGAGTGTTTATTTCTGTTGTTCTTTATGTTATTAGTGATTTTTTGACATAAAGTTTATATTAAAGAAACTGATTTCCGATGTTTGAAGGTAATTAATTTCTCTGTTAGGGTTAGCATGAGTTTGTTTTTATGCCAATAAATGGCGCTTATATTTTTGGTATTCAAAGTATTCTTTTTCATTATGTAAACTAACTCTAGTTCTTGTCGCAGAGTGTGTAGGCTGTATTTTATCCCTGCTAATCTTGCGCAAAAAATATAATTAATTTTGCATGTATTATTTTATTCAATTTTAGAAATTTGAAAACTTTATTCTTTACTTTTTAATACTTAAAAGCAAAATGTGCTTTTTTTGCGAAGGGAGGGAATATTCTGAAGGATGTTTGAAATAGCTTCAGAGATCAATTTGATAAGAATTTATTTAAATTTGGGAGAGAAAAAAATTAAATATTTATAAGAATGCTAAAAAAAAAAATAAAACACTAATATTGTCGATAATTTTAATTTTTTAAAAATATTCCATTTTATTATTACATAGATCTCAAATTTTGTTATATGAAACAAATGAAATGTAAATGGCATGTAAAATTTTTAATTCATTAATGTATTAGAAAACCATTTTTATAAATACATAATAAAAAAAAATAGTTGTTATATGCTACAAAAGCTGTAGTATATAATCACATTTGAAATGCCTTTTAAAAACATTAGATATATTTTTTGTAAAAGTAATTGCATTATAATATAGTTATATAATACATATTTATTATTTGTTACTACTTTTCAGATCATAATTACTCTTGATACTAACAGGCAAAATATAAAAATAAATAAATAAAACCGTTCTTATATTTTTTGTTTTGTGTATTTCAATTTGAGAAAAATGAATAACGATACAGTGTGTGTTGTGAAATAAATAGCTTGGAACGTTAATCGTCTTAAAACATTAAAAACAGCATCCATGTTCGACAGCAACTGATGGAAGTATGATTGACCCGTGGCGGTGTGAAGGCAAATCTCTGTTCATTCCGAAGCGCTGTGAATTGGAAAGACAGCTACAGACTCGGAATCGTTTGGTGTGAAGGGAGCCTTAATAGCCGTCGAGCCGCAAGTCCTCTCGTGAGGTTGGTGGAAGGGGAAAGAGAGGCGAGAAAAATTGAGGTGGAAACGAGTCAACTCATACTGTCACCTGTATGGTGCTCAAAGCTAAAGCTAAGGACAGGCGTAAAAATATAGCCCTTTACCGTGATGAATTTAGTGGACCTTGATCTGATGTCACTGTCGATCAGGTGGCATAAACAGCAACAACATCTGTCTTGTATCATACAAAGTTTTAAAAATTCAAATTTATCGTAATCAAATTACTCAGTGAATATTTGGTTACTGAAATACACACATTTGTGTGAAAATTATTTTTATTTTTTGAGAAATATATATTACTCTGGAATACCCTACCCATATCGTAAAGCATTTGAAATTTACTTCAGATCACGAAAAAAAAAATATTCATTTTTGAGAATTTTTTATCTTTTGTTCACAATATCTTACCTTTTCATAGATGTAGAGTATTATTCAGGACAAAAAATCAACTGATGTACAGCAATTCTTCGAGCATTGTACAATCTTAATATCTTAAATGTAATCCAATATATTAAAGAAAAAGTGAAAAAAAACTTGTTAATGTACTCTATGTACATTATGGAACAGTACGTAATGTACATTAATTTTTACGAAAAAAAAATTCATGTCAAGCATTATATTTGTACAATATTACTTTAAAATAAAAGAGTTGAATAACAATTCTTAAAAAAAATGATGCAATATTTTGTAAGATCTTTTGCACGATGTAACTTTCAAACATACAAAGATAAAAAAAAATATTCCTACATAAGTATCATTGCATAAATTTTCGTAAAATTTGAAAAATTTTTATGCATAAACCTACAAACATTGCCAAACGATTTAACCAAATGATAAAGAAATTGTAAAATTAAAATTTTAGATATTTCTCTAACAATCATACTGAAGGGGATTTTAATAAATAGCAATAAGAAAAAAAAATTTTTAATATTCTCAGTAAAATCAGGTTGTTTTGTAATTATCAAACATTTTCTTTTTAAACATTAATTTAAAGGCAGAAAATTTGCAAGTTTATTGAAGAGTACCTGTATATATATAGTATATATATATATATAACAATACATATTTTGTACAGTTTAAATTAGTATATATGAGTATTTGTATTGAGTTATGAAATAAAAAACAGAATGTCAGCATCATATAGATTATATAACAAAGGTCTTAACTTTTCATGTTTTTCGATTCAGGGTAGACTCTTCTTTACTTAATATTGAATTTTTGCAAATTCATGAACTTCAAACGTATTTTTGACAGCTGGTATATTGTGGTAACTCGCTGCTACTTAAAAAACATTTACTTTAGTGAACATTTTAGTAGTGAAGTGTAGTGTGAAAAACTTTCAAAACATACATGTTAATTTTAAACGTTTTTTAGATTTCAGTTAAAATTTAGTACCTGTTGTATAGAATAAGAAAGCAAAAACAAATGCTTTTATGACGCTTTAGTAACAAATTTTTAATATTTAGCATATATTTAGTTAAGTTTGACCTTAAATCTCCTCGGTTAATAATGTCCAGTCTATTTTTTTTCTTTGTGTGAAGATTAGCAATTACAATTAAACACATTTTTACTTGGAAAAGCAATTAAAAACTTGCTCACGATATCCTATAATACCGGATAAGTAACAGGTATATCTTTTTAAATGCACTTGCTATATTAAGGTATCCGAACACATTGAAAATGACCAAATTCGGACAAGACCGATATTTTTGTTTTCTATTTTATTTAATACACCTATATTTTGGCTTTACAAAACATACTTTGTTTTGATTCTATGCTTCTTAGAGGCCAAGTTACAATCAATTTTATTAAGTTAGAAAAACCGGAAGTGGGTCTTTGATCTACCAGAAGTGAGCATTTAAATTGTTCGAAATCTATCATAAGGAGTCTGATCACACAAAATATTGCAAATGTATTTCTATAAAACTTTTTGCACCTGATATTTATGCTATTTTCTAGAGATTGTACTAAAATATTTCTTATAGTATGAATATTATAGTATGAATATTATTTGAGTTAGGGCATGTTATTTAAATAATGATTTCATAAAGGCGTTATTTTTCTTATAACGTTTACTCAATCATCTCTAAAAGTTTCAAATTTTAATAAAACATTAAAATTTTAGTACATTCTCTAGATAAATGCCTCTAGATTGTTTTTGGTAATTCTTTTACTAATATAAGTTTATTACTTTTTTCTCTAATTGCTTTGAAGTTTTACAAAAATATTGCTAAAATTTCACATATAATTGTGATTTTTATGAAATTCCGGCAATTTATTTTAAATATTGTTGATTAAATATTAGTATTTATTGGTATTGAATCCTAAAAAAGCCTTTATATGTTTAAGTATGCTATTTTGTCAAAAAGTACTCTGAACGTGTTCGGATACCTTAAACATCGAAATAGATATTGCAAGAAATTGTGATTTTTCTGAAATAATTATAATGCAATAGCAAAACTTAAATCCCAAACGAAATAAACATGCTTTAGTAATACTACTAGTTCATGTTTGTGATTTTTTTTAAACTTTACAAAACATTTAGGGTTTTAAATGGTTTCTTTCTCCCAGGCTTCTTTGTAGAGAAAGTTGGCTCCGATTATTTTTTTTATGTTTTCTAAACCGAACTGGTAGCATACTATGTATTTAAGTTAAGATATCCGACCAGATTGAAAAGATTTTTTTCATGTGTTAGATGTTAGGGCCATTAGAAAAAAAAAAGAAAAATAAGTATCGAGGAAGAAAAAGGAATAAAATATATAAAACTGAAGAATTTTAAGTTGTTTTTCTAATATTTACTTCATATAAAAGTACTTTTGGAATGATAATTTTTTGAAAAATGAAATTTTCGCGATGATTTGTGCACGAAAAAATTAGGATATCACTAAGACAATCCAATAAAATTCAATGAAATTTATAATGTCAAGAGTCCTTTCGTGTGTAACGAACAGCAGGTTTTAAGATAGTTACACTTAATCACATTTTACAGCCATTTTTAACTTAGAACATAAAGTAATTTTGACAAAAAAATATTAAAGTCAATTTGGAATGTTTATGAAATAATTATTTCTTGAAGTATTTTTTTCAATGAGGTTTGCGGCACTTCAGATAGTTCAAGAGGTGTATTAATGAAATTAAAGTTGCATTATGTCGAACCTGTGGAGCGCATAGTATTTTTTAAGGGGAATTGATTGTAATGATATCATTAATGATTCTGCAATGATAGAAGCTCGAAGAAAACCTTTATTGCACGAGTACAATGACCGGGACTCAAACGTCAGGATGTCTGAAAGTAAAAGATAGTAAGATTATTAACAAGTTGAGTGATGAACAAGTTCAAAAGTTGATAATTAATAAGTGCATAAATAATGTACAATCTATACTGTAATCTCATACGATTTTATTAATTTACTGTGTGGGAATCCCCCTGGATTCCACCCTGGACAGCAAGATTGAATTGAGGCAAAGAACGACCAGGTGAAATTTTTACAATAACAAATTATATTTATTCACTTGAATCAATTATCAACCATCTAATTACAAAGATTTATCAAGATGTCTACGTCAATGTGATTGACCCTTACTATTAAATTAAATCACGAAATATGATACTTATCAAATATTAAACTCAATATCGAACGGGACTACCGGAATAAGAGGACCGAGAGATACACGCAATTTGAATTATTAGCATTCATTAACTTCCCACTAACTTTATTATATATTTACTCTTATGATCCGATAATCTAAATTTAAATATCACCTGCCTTTTACTTCCTTACTTTCCAGGTGGATCAAACTTTCCAATTGTAGATCGCTGCCTAATAATCAGCGAGACACTAACCGCACAATCAACTTGAATCTTCTTAGAACTCAGTCAACCTTTCTCTTGGCGTATAACCTCCTCCTGCTAACTTACAACACTCTCCTTAAATACTTTGACTAATTTGCATATCCCGATTTCTTCTTTTAGAGCTGGTTGGAAATATACGCGAATTTACAATCCCCAAAGACGCCCAAGAGTATTAGTGATAAAGTGCCGTACGGATCCGTCACAACTGTGCTTATTCATAAAAGGATGGGGGGGGAGGTGTCCGTGATACCATAAAGTAAGAAATGAACAAGGGTGACCGAACCATGTCACTCTCTTTCCTTAAGGCTGCCGGTTGCCATTCCAGGACACGGTGGATCCATAGGTGATGAATAATGGAAGAACTCCTCATTAAGAAGACAAAGAAAAGGGAAAGAGTAAGAGAGTTGAGGGAAAATCCCTCGCGAACAAAAATTGGCAAGGTTAGAACTGATGGAGGGGAAGAGGGAGGTCTGGAAATAGTGCGAGGGGGTGCAGCAATTTGAAGTGCATAGGGTGCCGGGGAGGTTAAAAATGGCCCTGATTCATATTCATATTAAGTCGATTCTGAAAGCAAAAAGTTAGTTTGACCAACCATTATTTTACAATTTTAAAAACTTTTGAAGTTTTTTTAAAAACTTTTATAAAATGCTCAATTTTTAAATTTTTTTAGTCATTTCAAGTGGTTTATGTATATCTTAGGTTATTGCAAACAAAAGTTAGTATGGATTTGAAAATCTATTCCCCTGTTGATTTTTAATATTTATTTTTCTAGAAAAATTTGGGAAAAACATGAACATTTTTAAAATAGTAACTTAAACATATTTGAAAAATTAACTAGAGATCTCAGACCTCTCTCTCTCTCTAAATTTATTCTAACTTTAAATAGAACACACATTTGGGAGTATCTACAAAAAATTTCAAGACTCTATCTTGAACAGAAAAAAAAGCCTTAGGGGTTAAATAACACCCACATCCTCAAACTTAAAAGTCTGAGAAAAACGCATTTAAAGTTCGTAAAGGCATAAAACAAAAACCTATACTGCCTGTAAAGCTCTAATTTTTTAATATGTTACTTTCCGACTTATGTCCTGGCCGCGGTAGCCGAGTGGTATAGGTATCGGACCGTGGCTTGCTTTGTCACGGGTTCGAGCCCAGTACCACTAAAGACCCGCCGTGTAGGGCAGCGATGCACGTTAAATCTGTCGAGAGCTGAAACGTCCTCCCGTTGGTGTGGTGTGGTAGTTAGGAGAGGGGGTGCCAGCTCAGGTGTCGTCCACGTCACTTGACCATGGTTCAAAATTACGTGGTCCATCGCCAAAAGCCCTCGTGTAGCTGAACAGTGCGACGTTAATATTCAATCAATCAACCGACTTATGTTCTATATCAAAACACTACTTCAATTAATTATGACTGAAAAAAAACACACATTTTAATTCAAAGTATACTTTTGAATAATATTGAAAGTTTTTGTTATGATGACAAGTTATTTAGCCTAATCTTAACAAAAGTTTTGAAACACAAAACATTTATGTACAACGTAATAATGATACCAACTTAAACTAAAAATCACCAGGTTTGTGTACATAAAACGTAATTTTTTTAGGTTTAAATAGGTGAAGTTTAGCTAGTTTTAAAATTGCACAACAAGAACTCAAATACCATAATATAGCCCTACTATATGTTTACTATAATGTAGTTTGGCACATCATGGAAACATTCAGTTTTTTATCTACAATACTGGTAGCCAGAATTCTTGTATTCGGAAGTCTTATTGCAGTATCAGTGAAGAGCTGGTTCTTATATCATTTTCAGTAGTATCCATCTCTTCCAAATATTGTTTTCCATAGCAACCCGAGAAAGTTTTAACCGTGGTATTTTCTCAACAGGAAAAAATTAATGAAAATCTTCTAAGTTGTATAAACTATTTTTTAAAATAGTAATTGACCTTGAAATCAAGCTTAAGTAATTAAGAAAACTAAAAAACTCAGAACATAATCAAGCAGAAATTATATTAGTAATGAAAATTGAAATTCATAATCATTTCACACTGAAAGATTTGATTGTGCTCAAAAATATTTTTAATTAATTCAATTTAAGAGGAGAAAAATGCTTTAAAATGAAACCAAAACCTAAGCGCAGAAAACTTCAAATATCTTTAAAACTAATTTATTAGCAGATCTGAAATTTGATTGCATGCTTCCCAATGATATGGGTCACAAGAAAATGCAAAAAAACACACACACATTTTATCTTTTTTTAATTCGTAGGGTACTGTGAGGATTTTGATGTGATCATTTCTTGACTAAAATTTATAAAAGTTGGAATTGCTATGTTATCAGTTTCTCAGCTGACTGCTAGGTGATTCATTTTGAGTTTTGATGGCTATAACACTTCCGCAGTTAATATTTCCCAGAATACGCAAATGTATTTCAGAGTTTGAAAATTCAGCTGACAGAATCTTATTGACGGACTATTCGACTTAATAATTCTCTCAGATATCCATTTTATCTTCAAAAAATGCATCTAGTAACTAGGGTCGTTTTGTAGGTACAAGGGATGTCAATGGAAAAGGAATTTTGTATAAACTGACTCTTCCAATTTAACACCCTCCATCAAGACCATAAAATGCTATGAAAATTCCAAACTGAACTTGTACAGGGAAAAAATGTGCCCTAAATCTCTACAGCAGTATATTAACTGATGAAAACTTTTTTAAAAATTCAAATTAAATGGGTCCTTGCAAACAGCGCCGGTTTAAGCTCATTTCGGCCCCATGGCACAGATCTGAGGACCCCTTGGCACTGGCGGATCCAAGGAGGGGCTTTTGGATCCAGTTAAGTCCAGCTTATCTGGGCCCTTCCGGGCCCCTGGGTGCCCAATGGATAAACCTGTGTATTGCTTGCAAAGAATTTCAGCAATGATACACACGCCTTTTTTTAGTTGCTGAATCTGATTTAAAACTAACTTTTTAGCCCAGGTCGTTTTGATTTTTCTTATAAATCTTTGAAAAAATTGAAAAGAAATATTCTTCAAAAAGTAGTAAAAACGTTATAAGTAAGTATAGTTATTTTTAAAACAATTTGTAAAATTGACGAAATTGAGAATTTTTTATAAATTGCGTTTTGAGGAAATTGAACGCATTACTTACGTTTGCTTGATTCTTACATTAAAATGAGAAACCGAATAAAAATATACATAATAAAACTAATTCAGTTTTTAAGTATAATTGTACATTATTTTTAATTTAGAACATTAAGCGCGCGCGCGCGCGATTACTTAACAAATCTCAACTAAGCCGTAAGTAAATCCATACAGTGACGTGCACAGACTACTTTTATAAAGGGAGGTGAACCCCAAGCCTCACCCTTGTGTACACCAATGTTGTTCAGATTAATATTCTGACCATATTTTCACAGGCCACCCTGACCCATACAAATTTCTAACAGTCGATTTGCTAATTTCGATTAACGTTGGACTGGAACATCACATGGAGATTTGACGGAGAGCTTTGAGATTTCAAACTCTCATCAGATGTTAGGAGATGACACATAAGCTAGTAAAATTTTTATTTCAATTCCCGAAAGAAATTTGCTACTTAAATTAATTCAATCTGAGATAGCTTCTATTACTCGTAACAATCTTGAGATAAATCAGGATTTGAACTCCAGTGTCTTCGAAATTGTTGACAATTGCTTTAGAGAAGATTAAAATTTTATCCATTTGTCAGGGTTACACAGTAATGTTATTAAATTACTCGTTTTGCGATCACGAGATATTCTGAACGAGCTACTTTTGTATTTTTGTCTTTGGCAACGAGCCAAAAAAATGAAGTTGATGGAATTCGCTGAAATAAAATGTTGAATTTGTCCTGTTCTTATGAATTTTTCGTTTTTTAGTATAAACTGGGTTCACGACTGACATTTGTGCGGGGAAACCCCAATGGATTTCGAATTGGTTCCAAGATTAAGGATTTAGAACTGTTTTGAAGAAAGGATTTTGAATTGTTCTCAAGATTAAGAATCGGGAACTATTTTGAAACTTGGCGACATCGAAAATGTGCTGAAGTGTGGGAATTTCGATTATATACAACATTTAGCAGTAAGTGAACAATTTTGAATCTCTAGTAAATTGTTAATAAGTTGTACAGTTGAGGAAGTTTATTTTAAAAGTGGATGAGAAATGGCGTTTTTAGAAAGAGCTTTGAAGGTAGATTTGAAGTGTTTGGCGGAAGAATTAGGAGAAACTGTAACGGAAGAAATGAAAGTTCCTGATTTAAAAAAGTTGATAGTAGAGCAAGTAAGGAGTATGAAGAGGTGTTCGCGAAATAATTATTACACAGAATAGTAAGCGAAAGAGAAAATGAAATTAAACGCCAAGAGAGAGAAGATGAGTTAAAGCGCCAAGAGAGAGATGAATTAAAGCGCCAAGAGAGAGAAGATGAAATAAAGCGCCAAGAAAGAGAAGATGAAATAAAGCGCCAAGAAAGAGAAGATGAAATAAAGCGCCAAGAAAGAGAAGATGAAATAAAGCGCCAAGAAAGAGAAGATGAAATAAAGTGCCAAGAAAGAGAAGATGAAATAAAGCGCCAAGAAAGAGAAGATGAATTAGAGAAGTTGAAGATAGAAGCCTCGATGATGAGTAAGGGTTTTAGGAGAGAGAGGAATTCTCAGAATGAAGGAATACAAGAACACGTACCAGTTGGATTGCAAAAATTAATGCGTACTTTTTACCCCAAAGAAGGTGATATAAGTTTTTACCTAATACTGTTTGAAAGACAAGCATGAAGGGTCCATATTAAGGAAGAAGATTGGGTAACGAATCTTGTTGGACTATTGCCGTTAGAAATGGCGAATTTGATTGCCAGGGAACCAGAAGAAAAGGCAAATGATTATGAACATATAAAAGGTATGTTATTAAAAAGATTTAAATTGAGCCCAGAAGCATTTAAAGTAAAATTTAAGAGGCATTGTAAATCGGCCGAGAACACTTGGCGAGATTTTGGATTTGAGTTGACAAACTATTTTAATAAGTAGATTTCGGGACTAAAAATCTACGATTTTGACAGGCTAAAACAACTTGTCATTGTAGAGCAGATGAAGGAACAGGTTTCCAGGGATATACAGCAACATTTTATTGATGACTGGAGTAGAATTGTTACAGTTGACGATCTTTCTGAGAAGTTAGATGATTATGAAAACGCAAAGCAATATAACCAGGCCAATAAAGCTACTTTGTCTCAACCGTATAGAAATTCCTATCAGGAAAAACCTAGCATGTGCAATAGAAGATGTCATACATTTGGTGAAGGATATAGACAAGAATTAAACAACCGCAGTGGATATGATAAGCGAAATTCTTTCCAAAAATCAGTTACATGTTTCAATTGTGGACGAGTAGGACATTTTGCGAGATTTTGCAGGGATAAGAAAGACGGGAGAGGAAAGTTGCTGAGATAAAGGTATCTGAGGTGCAAGTGGCAGAAGTCAAAGTAGTTGAGGATGAAAGCAAAGTAGTGACAGCGAGATTCAACGGCGAAGTTGTAAGGGAAAATAAGAAATGCAGCGCAGTTCAACTAAAAATGTCTGTATGGTGGAACAGAATATGAAGCTGTAGTGGATTCAGGTGCACAAATTAGTGTGTTTAAAAGCAGTGTCGTGGGAAAGGAAGTAGATTACAAAGGACATATAATGTTGCAACCCGCATTTGGTGATTGTTTAAAGGCTGAACTAAAAGAAGTGGATATTGGTTTGGTAACGAATGGGTATATTACGCCGGTAATTAAAACGGTGGTGGCAACTGTGGATAGGCTGAATACTGACATATTATTGGATACTGAAACTTATGAAGCATTATTAGAACAAGAAAGAATATACAGTCCCAGATTTACAGCCGCTATGAACTTAAGATCAGATTCCTCCAAAAAATCGTTAGATGAGAGTGTAAATACTGAAGAGGAAGAACAAGAGCCAACTATAACAGAATATGATGAGGAGAATGGAAATAACACAGAAAAATTCAAGAAACAGCAACAGATTTGTAATACTCTTCAGGAAGCATGGAATTTTGCTAGGCGAAACAAAGGAGGATATGTGATAGAAAATGATATCCTGTACCATGAAGAGCTATTGGGCGGAAATAGGATAAAACAGTTAGTGATTCCTGAAATGAGGAAGAGGAAAATACTAGAAATTGCGCATGAATTAGTGTTCGGAGTACATCTAGGAGCTCATAAAACAATTCAGAGAATCAAATTTTCGTTTTATTGGCCAGGGATGGTAAAGGAGACTAAAGCATATTGTAGTTCCTGTCATGGTTGTCAGCTTAGAAAAGTAATTCGTTTCTGTTGACAAAATTCCTATAACACCTGTGTCTCGTCCTGAATTGCCATTCCAAGTAGTAAACGTTGATTTAATTGGTCCTGTGTAGATTCAGTATCATCACAAGGACATAAATACATACTTTGTTTGATGGACCAGCATTCTAGATGGCCGGAAGCAATCCCACTCAAGTCACTAACGGTTAAGAGTACGTGGGAAGCACTGCTTGAAATATTTAGTAGAACAGGAATTACAGAAGTGATCGTAATGGACAATGCAACAAATTTTACGACCAGTTTAACGGAAGAGTTTTTGAAGATTTTAGGAGCTTGTCCGCGTTTTTCAACACCATACCATCCAGAAGGAAACGGGTTAATTGAGAGATGGAACCAAACTCTGTTGCACCACATTATCAGAGAGGAAGGAAGAAGTTGGCATAGGCATATGCCGTTTTTACTATGGGCTTATCGTGAAGTTCCAAACGCAACTACCGGTACACCACCTTTGCTACTGATGTATGGAAGAGATCCGAAAGGACCATTGTCTATACTGAAGTCAATTTGGACTGGGAACACGTTGTTACCTCTGAATATGAAGGGATCAGTAGAGAGTTACTTGAAAAAGCTAAAAGAAAAGTTAGAAGTAGCAACCCACAAAGCAAAGTTAACAAGTAACGTGCAACAAGGTAGCTCCGCTAAATATTACAACAGGCAAAAGAAACATCGAGAATTTTCACCAGGAGATCAAGGAGATCGACGAATAAGCTATATGCTAGATGGACAGGTCCAGTTAAAGTTGTTAAAAGAGTAAAACCAAATTCATATTATTTGCAGATGGCTGGAGGTAATTTGAGATTGCTGCATGTTAACAAGATCAGAGAGTACAGAGCGAGAGTTCAAACGGTTGGAGTTATTTATGATATTGATGATGAATTCGGTGAGATATATGAAACGCCAACAGTTCCTGCATCTGAGAAGAATGACGAAGCATTGGACAGAGTGACGTTGGACTACATATCTGAGAAGCAACAAACTCAACTAAAGGATCTTTTACATCGACACAGGACGTTATTTTCTGGAAAAATAAAAAGCTAAAGTTGGTGAACATGTGATAAAACTGAAGAATGAGGAGGAGACGACGAAACCCAAAACTTATAAGATACCAGAAAACTTAAAGAGAAAAGTAGACGTGCAGATAGACGAATTGTTAGAGTTAGGGCTGATTGAACCTGTTGTAAGTGAAATAGCACACCCCGTGGTATGTGTTCATAAGAAGGATGGAACAATTCGGTTATGCATAGATTTCAGAAGCTTGAATGCCCTTACCGTACCGAACGCATATCCAATGCAGAATATGATGGAGATGAATTTCTTAGTAGGGAAGAAAAAATTCATTACTGTACTAGATATGTTGAAAGGATATTGGTCTATGCCAATAGAATACAGCAGCAAACATCTAACAGCCTTCCGAACTCATCGAGGATAGTACCAATGAAATGTGTTACAATTTGGGTTAAGAAACGCTGCTGCAACCTACCAGCAAGCCATGTCTAAAGTGGTTCAAACTATATCTGATTTTGCATGTGCGTATATCGACGATTTAGCAATATTCCCTGATACGTGGGAAGAACATTTAAATCATCTAGAAGAAGTTTTCAAAAGATTGGAGCATTTTAATTTCTCAGTAAATTTAGGAAAGTGTGAGTTTGCAAGACAAAAAGTTAAATACTTAGGACATGTCATTGGTTCAGGTAGGCATTCCCCTGACAAAGAAAGAATATATAAAAGCGATTCAGAACTTACAGGCACCAACGACCAAGAAAAAACTGAGAAGTGCTTTGGGATTGTGCAATTTTTATAGACAGTATATTCCAAACTTTGCAAAAATTACTCTACCATTGACGGAGCTCACTAAAAAGAAAGTCCCTAATGAGATTCCATGGAGCAAGGAGGCAGAAAATGCTTTCAAGGAGTTGAAGACAGCACTACGTGGAATTACAGAGTTGCAGGTCCCACACATAGAGAAACCGTACTACTTGCATGCGGATGCTTCTCAGACGGCGGTCGGATGCTGTCTAGGTCAATTGGACGGAGAAGACAACATTCATCCCATAGCTTTTGGGAGCCAGAAACTGAACCCAAGCCAACAAAAGTGGTCAACAATTGAAAGGGAAGCGTATGCTATTATTTGGGCTCTAAAAAGATTTGAAACTTTACTGTGTGGAGCAAAGATTTTCTTTCTAACCGATCATAATCCTCTAGTATTCCTCACTAGTGCTACACCCCAATGTCCGAGATTGCAGAGGTGGGCGTTGGCCATTCAACGCCATGACATTGAAGGATCTAAACTAGTTAATTCAGATGAGCTATCCAGACTGTAAATGTAAACTGTAATTAAATAAGACCTTTAAGAAGAATTTAAGATTAATTTAGGTTTTAAACATTTTCTTAGCTTTAAGCTTTATTGTTAGATGATTAAGTTAAGAAGAATATTTGTGTAAAATTTAATGTTGAGTATTTTTATGTAAATGTATAATATTAAGATAGTAACTAAACAGTGTTTCATTTTGGGTGTAACGTGTGACCCATAGATTGTTTTAGCCATATTTGATCTTTGGATCTAATATGACTCTCGGGGGGAAGGTGTCAGGGTTACACAGTAATGTTATTAAATTACTCGTTTTGCGATCACGAGATAATATTTTGAACGAGCTACTTTTGTATTTTTGTCTTTGGCAACGAGCCAAAAAAATGTAGTTGATGGAATTCGCTGAAATAAAATGTTGAATTTGTGCTGTTCTTGTGAATTTTTCGTTTTTGAGTATAAACTGGGTTCACGACTGACACCATTAAAACATGAATATATTATCTCTCCGATTCCCAGTGGCGCAGCGGAGAATATTAAGCCCCCCTTCCCGTAAAATCAGGTTTGGGCTTTAAGCTGGATATTAAAATGCATTGAAAAATCATAATCTTTAGGGCCCCGTAAATCCTGTCCCCCCGCCCACATTGAGGGGGTGTATGTTACGCCATTGCCGATTCCGAATCAGTTCTGTGCATCAATCCAAGGCATTGTTCATTAGCTCCAAAGAACCATCAATAATAAAACTGTAAAACATCTGAATGAGCCTGTTTCCACCCTCCTTCTCCTCAATTTCACCTCGAGAAAAGTCGGTAATACTATTTCTCCAAAGAGAAACAAATCTAAGGAGGCACTGAAAATCCTCATTTTTCGAGATTTACAGGTTCTTTCTGCAATAATCAATTATTGATTAAAGCAGAAAGATTAAGCTGTGAACATCCCTCAATGGACTGTTTGCCTCACATTACACCTTACAGGCCAGGGGTGGCGAACCATTATGGATCAACGTACCATTTTTTCTAAAGAAGTATTTAATGAGGTATAGACGTGCCGTCAAATAATGTTGACTTGTGATTATTGGGAAAATAATAAAACTAAATACTAAGAACACATAAAACTCTTTATTTACTACGAAAAAGATACCTTTTGCACTGTATAGTTGTAAATATTTTAGTTATACGTGTAATTCAAATTAAAGTAACATTAGTGTGAGTTCTATTATTGCAGATTGTGTGTGTGTGGATGGCAAATAACTTATATTACGATTGTAAATTACTTTTAGTAGAATGCTTGTGTAAATTGGAGTCATCTGCCAATCGATTTTTAAGCAATTAGTTATTTTTGCTGTGGTTCACTTTTTTGACAAGAGGATTTGCGATTTGTTTCAAAATGCCATTTTACAGATGATGTTCTGCATACCACTATTCCAGAACCTCTTTGTCGCTTTTACTAATAATGTCATGTTGTTGTTGTTGCTGAAACCACCTGATTGACAGAAGTATCAGATCCAGGTCCACAAAATTCATCCTGGCTAAGGGCTAGATTTTTACGCCTGTCGTTAACCTTAGCTTTCAGCACCATGCAGGTGTCAGTACGATTTTTCTCAGTTTTATCCCAATTTTGAGGGAGAACATCCTGGGGGTGGTCAGGGACCTTCTACCTCTCTTCCCCTTCACCCGACTTCAAGAAAGGACTTGCGACTCGATGACTATTTAGAGTATCCCCATGCCGCGAAGGCACTATCCATTTATAAACATCCATGTCTTCTCCGGGTTTCAAACCCAGGCCCTATGCATCGCATTCAGCTTCACTGACCATCTATACCGGATGGGCGGCGCCACATTTCTAGATTCACCAAATTTAAAATTCTCTGTTACACTCTTACTACTCGTACATTGCCTTTTTTATTCTTTTGCTGAACTAGTTATGTTAAATAACACTTAAAAATCGTAAATATAACACAAATGAACTTTGAAATACATTTGTGTCGATGAAATTGACTATGCTATGAGTAGACAAACTTTGCATCATAAGCAATTGTAGCCCACGACGTAACTAAGGCAAGACAATAACAAACGAGTGTGCGCCCCGCCGCAATGCGACCGATCACTCACGTTTGTTCTTAATACTACATAGTGAACTTCGTTATTTTGAAATAAAATGCAGACCATTTTGATCGTTGACATCTCCAAAATATTCTGTCGCTTGCCAGGAATGGCACGCGTGCCACTGGTTCGCCATCCTTGGTATAGGCTATGAAAGCCTAAAAAGATGTTGGAAAAATCTCTATTGTCTATCTTGAACAAAAGCAGACATCTCCAGTTCATAAAGGAGCACAAGGAGTGGATAGTACTGTAGGTGACTGGAAGAGAATAGGATGAATAGTTTTTTTTCAATTACATTATGTAAATGGCAGGGTGCGAATATGGAGAAAACAAAAGGAAAAGAATGAACCTCATTTGTACTGCCTACGCTCTTCAAACTATTGGAGGCAGTATTATGGTTTGAAGGATGTTTTTTTGTTCTGATGGGAGGCCAGATTTATTCCTGTTTTAGAATCTGCCCCTGATACGGGCTTGGAATTTGTATACGAATCCCCCTTGACCGGATGTGGGGAAATTCCTTTTGGTGGGATGCGTCAAAAAAAGTTCCCGCGTTAAAAATTTCACTAAACCCATAAATTTTGAGGTGGTGTAACACTGCGCCGGCCTCGGACCAATCAGAGAAATTATACTGGACAAGACAAAGAGTCCTGCTCTAGGATTATTGGGTAAAAAGGCGCTGAATAAAAACGGAACTCACCCGATTTTACACAGACAGAGAGCCGATCCCAGAGCTGCAGAAAATCCAAACTCCGAGATTCCGGGCGTCAACCATGTCCATTCCCCAGCACCCTCCCTCTCTCAAGCTAAGTTAAGCTTATATATAAAACTATACGATCAGTGTTTGTTTTAGCGTGAGATGAGTGTTTTTAATTTAGAATTTAGTTAACTTAACTTGTAGTCATGATGCGATGTTAACTTATGGAACTTGGATTGATGTTAAAATTAATAAGTTTTTAATAGCTTTGCATCATTTGGTTCTGTGACCAGCCATCGAAATTTTTTTTTCTTTGCACCATTTGGTGCCGTGACCTGTCGTCGAATTTGTTTTTCTTCCTTAGCATTAAACTCCGCGATCCATGAGGCTACATACACGTCGTCCTTTTTCTTAGAACATGGCAGAGATATTTGATTGTCCTACACTTATGAGAAAAACTCCGACACACCACAAAATAAGTACGAATATGTTGAGAAGCTTTTACCGTCTTTGGAACAAATTTTTCCTAAGGTGTGTTGAAAAATCTAAAAGAGCAGGAGGTATCGCACATTAATCTGAGTACGAGAGCGACAAAGCAATATCATTATGATTACAAAATCGGGTCTTTGTGTTTCATTAAGACGCCTAATATTAAATCTAATTTATCTCCAAAGCTTAGACCTAAGTTTGAAGGTCCCTGCAGAGTAGTAGAGCGTTTTTCTAACGTCAATTATAGAGTTCAACATGTTGAACAATTGAGGAAGAGGTTTAACACACATGTCAATCGGATGATTCCATTTATTAAGAGATTCTCACATTTGCACTTAAACAATTTAGACGACTTACTACCAGATCATACGGAGGTTAAAAGTATTGTTTCAAGTCCGCGGTACAATTTAAGGACTCGTGCAGGCAATTCGGTTAATTAATTTAATTCTTATTGCGCTAAATTTTTTTGAGGGCACCGAGAATTTTATTTGTTTGTTTACATTGTTGACGTTCCGTCACTTAGAGAGAGTCCACACCTAGAAACGGTACCTGTTTCCATTGTTGTACCTTGTTATTTAATGAAATTGTGCTCATAAAATTTTTTTTTGCCATTTGTTTCATGTCAGGTTTTGAAGCTTAAGTGAGACAACGTTGTATGTGGTTAATTAATATCAATGTTAGCTCTAGATAATTTTTTTTATTATGCTATGTGTTTCATGACTATATTTAAATTTTGTTGTTTGTGATAAGACGGAGATTTTTTTAATTTTGCTATGTGATTCATGTATGCACGTCAATAATTCTTATTTTTTACATTGTTTATATGTAATACATGCTGTTGGCAACAGAAATCAAATTTTGGGGTCTTTTGGACACCTGTCAAGAAATTTGAGATGTTGTTAATGTATTTTTTTTTCTTATGCTCTTTGCCAGTATATATATGTGTGTATTCATTATCTTAACTGATCTAGCTATGATCTCAATTTCTTATGTGTTGATATGTTTGTATTGTGGATTTTAGTGGGCTCAATTTTTTTTTCCTTTTAATTAATTCGAGTGTATATTGTCATATGCTGTACGTGTTTCGTTGTTAGTTAACAATTTTTTTTGGTCTGAGTGTTTGAAGGGGTTCAGTTAATTGATTATGCTTACTGTTCTCGTAATAAAATTTCTTGTGTTGTTGCTGTTTCAAATTGTAGTCGATAAGGTGTTGTTAAATTTAGAGAAAGGGAAAGGAATTGGCCGGATTGCCATTAGTGTAGATATTAGATTTTGAGCGATTTAAGTGTTATGAAGATGTTAGTTCCGATAAAAGTTGGTTAGATGTTGCGCTGCTTAAATTAGAGAAATTAATTGTGTTAGATTTTGATAGTAATTGATTAGGTGTTTATGACTGTAGTACTTGGAATTTGAGATATTGAAGTGATAAGGTAGGCAGTTTTTTTTTTTAAAAAATTGGTCAGATGTTCATTTGTGCAGTACTTGAATTTAGAGATATTAACCCTCTAACCGGATAGCACGGAAAATTCCGTCAGTGTAAAGATGCTTCGAAAATGGACTGCACAGATTTTTCTGCCTTCAAATAACGTTTTCAAAAGCGGATTAGCCGCACTTTTCTGAAATCCTTTCCCTCTTTTAAGGTTTAACATCTTGAAAGATAATGAGGGATGGAGGAAGCAACACAGCAGAAGTTTTATGGCTCGCAGGGAACCCCGTGTTTTGACCCTGAGGCAATCGTAAAAAATCGGGGAGAAATTTCTTTAGAACCCAAGAAGTGTTTGTTTGCTAGCTTGTATTTTAAAAGTTTTCAAAAGTCCCAACGCCTAAGTAAAATATGTTACAATTCCCTTTTGGTTTCATATTAATTTCAAACTGTAACAAGTTGGGGCGTGTCAGGGCAATCTGCTATTTTATATAGTTAGAGAAATTATATCTTTTTAAAGTATATTCTTTCGCTTCATTTTTCTTATCTTAATCAATGCTTTCAGTTTTTGAAACATGATTATTTCATTATAAGATGCCCCCCCCAAAAAAAAATAATAATAAAACACCAAACACTTTAAAATTTGAAATCTTTTCAACTTTCCAACCACTAAAAATGAATAAATTTAAACTTCATCAAATAATTTGAAACATTTTCTTACACTTTGATAAAAATAATAACAAAAAAAAAAAAAAAAAAAAAACTAATTAAGATCTATTAATTTTTTTTTAGATTTCAAAGCCCAAGAGTTCAGGGAAGTTTACGTACAGTGTGCCTAGTTATATATTGTTAAAATACACCGAATTATATTTGAATTTTAAGTGCTTGAACTTCAGTTTACATCAAAGACAACATGAATGAAGATTTTCCCACATTTTTTTATAACTTGAATGTTTGAATAAATGGTAATCAAAAATATACGGAAACATTTACAGTAGACATTTATGCATATAAATAAACATAAAAATCAATTTTAAATTCGAGCTATTCAAAAACATTCGAATTATTCTTCAAAAATATCTATTTATGCAAAATACCTCAACGTTTATCTTTTTTTCAAGGCTAACTGAATAAGTAATTAAAATCTGGATATTTTTTGAAATCTCGACCGTATAAAGCTAGAAATTTTATGTTAGAAATTCCATTTGAAATTTCGAAAAAAAAAATGTATCGCAAAGTTAAAAATTATTTACCATAAGTTCTAGCAACTCTTTGAGTATAATATAAATTTCAAATTTTATTATATAGCTTCTTTGGTATTTTTTAATATATTTTGAAGATTTCATACAATTCAGTTGAAAAATGCATGCTAAAAGCAAAAAATATACTAAAAAAACCGAGTAATATACAATAAAGTTTTACATAGAAGCAAAACTGAGAAGCTAAAGGGTAGGAATGAAAAATTTTGAGTATATCTGAAGTAGTTTTCGAAATATTTATTTTAAAGTTCAGAAAATTTGTGTGCGTTATGTTATACTTAATATTAATTAAATGGTTAAAATAATATGTTAATAACAGTCATGTAATCGTGTGATGACACATTCATATACTAATAAAAATTATAATGGTCATTGATGCGAATGTCAAGAATTTTATGTAATTTTAAATTCAGACATTAAGATATTGATGTAGAAAATATTAATGCGACGCTGATTAAACTTAAACTATTTAATTTATTCCCATTAAATCCATTTTATAACAAACCAGGTTCTACTCTCTTTTAGCGCCGCATTATAGCTTAAGTTAAACATTAAATCTTTTAAAGACAAATAAACTGTACGCTAAATCAAAAGACATTCTTTAAATAATCATTAATTTATTTTAAAACAATAAGATTGAAATTAAGTTAAAGCATAAAGAGACACATAACAGGATTTTACTTAACTCTGAGAAAGAGGCGAGGAAGAGGAGTCATGTCGCTGCTTGGAGTCCCTGCGGTGTTAATTGGAAGGGACGTGTCAGACCAAGTGGGTGTGAGAGAATGCGTCAGAGAGTGTGTCAAAAAAGAGAGTCTAATCAGGGTGCATCTCGTTTTTATTTGGCGGCAATTTACACCTATGTGCTAGAGCGGATTCTTTTCAGTGTCTGCATAATTTTCTCCCATTGGTCTAGGGTCAGCGGATGATTACCGTCTCACGGTCAATGACATCCCCCAGCGCGAGAAAATCCTAATGACACCCCCTATACCATGATATATTTATGGGAACAATGCCCCCTTCCAGGCGTGGGAACGCGTCACCCTTTTCGGTGGGGTAAAAGAGACGCATTCACCAAATTCCGTTTCTTGTAAACAGCAAGAACAGGGCAGATGTAAAAATTACAGTTGTAACTTTAGGGACCGGCGACCTCCCATCAATATAAAACGACCATCTAAAATACATGAAAAATGCAGTCTGCTATAAAATGATCTCGACAAACAAAATCCGGCATTTTCACTTACTATGGCAGAGCCGGCTTAGTCAGGGGTGATCTGGAAAAACAGAGAAAGAACCGCGGTTTTGATGGATGCCGCTCTAGCTTTTAAAGTTCCCAGGAAAAATTATATATATATAAATTACAAATGCAAAAATAAATCTTGTAATGTTCCATACATTTTTATAACAACGAATTGTGGAATTGGCTTCCAATACATTGTTGTTTTTGACAATATGTAAGGTAACCAACCCTACTTTAGATAGATTTGTACTACTTTTTCGTAACCGTATTCCTTTTAAAATTAATTCGTGCAGCCGAAATACACCTTTTGCACCCTTAAAAATTTATGTAAACTATAACGGTTAATTTTAATTTATGCAACTTGTGAAATGTTCATAATTAACCATTTCCGTCTAAACATTTACATGAAAAAAAAAGTTTGGACTCCCTCATTCATTAGGGATTTATATAAGATTCTAACATTAAAATTTTATTTTTCACCGAATAGGATCGAGTGGTAGTGTATAGTGCTTCCACACCACAGGTCTGGGGTTCTATTAACGGGCTGCGCAAGGTCGACTCTGCCTTTCATCCCCGCTACATTGGGTCGATAAATGAGTACCAAGCTTGCTTCGGGTCTTAAACACTGAAGGTCTCTCTCTTCAGACAGACCACCAAATCGGAACATCTGTTCATGCACCTCAGCGTCCAATGGTCACGTGTATTATGATGGGCACAGTAGTTCCTGGACCTCATGGATTGTTGTGCCTCTGAGTTTGAGTTTTAAGTTTGAGGATTACCTCACTTTGGAGATACCCCTTAGATAAACATGTATTTCCACTCATTTGCAATTAAACATTTTTCTTTCAATTACGTTTATTTCAGAAGGAAATTTTATTTTTCAAATGTATTTGCTTAATAACATGTATATTTGTGTATTATATTAAAAATTTGATCAATCCAAAATTACATGTTTTTAGCTCCTCTAAAAGCTTTTAGGATTTTACAACTGATCTTACAATCCATATACGTTTTATAGTAGTATATTTAAAAATGATAAAGACATTTTTACGAGTGTGTGAGCTGTTATGCCTCGTTTATAAATATAAAAAATTGCATTCAGCTACAGTTTTTAAAATGTACAGAAATAAGTGGAGAAATAGGATACTTATATATTATGAATATTTTTGACTGTAGTAAGATATATTTATATTTCAGTTTCTTTACAATTTGAATAGAAGTTGTAAGCCATTTTGCGAATAGTTTGATATTGAACATAATTCCATAGGCTGTTTAATATTGTAAAGTGTTTTACTTTGATACCAGCACACATTAAAATAAGGCTCATTTGCAGTTATATGATCAGCTTCAGTGATATTAAAATTTTCAAAAATAGTCTACACGTACGAAAACATTCTTTCACAACCACACACCACATCTCATACTATATCTTCCCTACAGCAGGAAATATTTGTGTATACTGAAAAATTTAATACAGGATACATTTCCAAGTGTTAAATTTGTTTTTAAAATTTGGTATGAATACATTGTGGAGAACTGTCGGTTAACTTCACTGAACAAAATTGTTTTAAGTGTACTGTTTTGAAAGACAAAATTAATTAGGGAGAACTTTTCTCACAATAGAATTTGTAATGACTGAATTGTGTGAAAATGTAGTTATCGATGTGTGACATTTTTCCTTGTAATAAAAGAAACAGAAAGATAAGAAATTTAACTTGAGTAGAAAATGGTTAGAAGTACTGTCATGCGCATTTGAAGAAGTATATCCCCCATTAAAATTAAAAATTATTGACTGAATGTGTGTTATGTCCATCACAAATGCCGATGTAGAAAAGATATTTTTATTTAATACAAGGAGTTCGAAAAGGAGAGCACTAGGAATGAAAATTTAGATTTTTTCCGAAAAATATTCAGTTAACATAAAAATATCATTTATATGATTTAAATTTAAATAAATTAAAAGTATTGAAATCATTTTTTATGTTATTCTAAATTAAAAATATAATTGAATAGAGAAAGATATGTTTTATTTCATAAATATGCACCATTTATGTCTTATTGTTTAAAAAAAAAAGATAGGGGCTTTACTCTTTTTACCTCATAACTTTTTTTAAAAACAGGAAAGTGAGCGCGTTTTCTTACTCTCATATTCAAAAATGAATACAGGATGCTTTTTTCTGGTTCAAATCGCAATACCAAAATATTTTTTTTTAATTTTTAAAAAATGACATGCAAGAATCTTTAAATAAAATTTCAGTCTGGTGTAAAAAATGAAAATTGTCCACCTCTCCAGAAAAAAGCAATCTAATCAACTTTTCCAGAAAAAGAAGCACAA
This sequence comes from Trichonephila clavipes, assembly GCA_019973935.1. Classification (NCBI taxonomy): domain Eukaryota; kingdom Metazoa; phylum Arthropoda; class Arachnida; order Araneae; family Nephilidae; genus Trichonephila; species Trichonephila clavipes. The sequence continues at coordinate 58,180 of BMAU01017015.1, forward strand.
TACCTCCATTACTTAAAATATGCGACAAACCTATTCCCGAAGTGAAGAGTCTTAAAATCTTGGACATCATCTTCAACCCCAATATCACCTGGAAAAATCATATTAATTACCTACGTCCAAAAGAATTCAAATATTTAAATGCCATTAAAGCCTTATCTTCTCCGAAAATAGGAACAAGATCTGATCATCTTTTAAATATTGTTAATGCCACAATCAGTTCTATCTTTGACTATGGAAATCAACTTTTTTCCTTTTCTAGCAATAGCAACAGACAGAAACTAGAACCGATTTACAATGCTGCCTTACGTTTAGCCCTAGGTCTCCCAAGAAATACCCCGTTGGATTTATTAAGAGCAGAGTCTATGAATGGAAGTATTAATACTCGCCATAATTTTCTTTGCAAAAATTTATAACCAAGCAAATAGCATTAGAAGACTGGTCACCGAACGCAAGGTTATTTTGGAATATAAATAGTATTTTTTATAAATATAGAGAAAAAGAGATCAGTATTTTTCAAAAGACGATCAACCTGCTCCAAGAATTATGCATCTCTAAAGTAGATATTCTTCAATAGATCCCTCCTCCCCCAATCAACGTTAATCACAAAATAAACATCTATACTCATGAACTACCATTTCAAAACAAGGATCTTCCAGATGACATAGTACAAAATGTGTTTAATGATTACATTCAGCCAAAATTTAATAACAATATCATAATAGCAACCGATGGTTCAAAAAATACTAATCAAACATCAATAGGAATTTTGATCCCCAAGAAAAAAATTCGACAAAATTTCATACTGAAAGAAATGATTTCAATATTCACAGCTGAAGCTATAGCCTCATGGTCTGCGTTAAAAAATTGGGTTTCTGAAACAGAAAATTATATCATCTTGACGGACAGCTTATCAGTCCTAAAAACGCATCCAAAATATTAATAGAAAATCCAATACGATAATATTAAATTTAAGTTCAACTTTACATCAGTGCCTCCAAATAGCTCAATCAATTACATTCATTTGGGTACCAGCTCACAAGGGAATAGGAATTAATGAAGTTGATAAATTAGCTAAAGCCTCTCCAGAGCCGTGGAATATTATTTCTTGGATAACTTATGAAGATCTACATACATATTTTAAAAAACAACACAAAATCAAAAGTGAAGAAATATGGAAAAAGAGCAAGAGACATAAATTTTTTTTTTATATTTCTCATCTTCAAAAATGGAACAGACAGGCAGCAAAAAATAGAAATACAGAAGTTTTAATCAATAAGTTGCGAGCTAAAAAATTACCATTAAATGATATATATTTCCTTTTTAAACTAACAAATTCTCCTTTGTGTGCAGATTGTAAAGTACCAGAAATAGTGAACATTTTATATTAAACTGTATCAAATACAAATCACAGCGTGAAATTTTGAAAAATTTTATCTCCAACCACGGAGAATGGTCTTATTCCTCAATAGCGAAATGTAAAACAATAGAGCATGTTCAAAAAGTTGAAAAATTTCTGACATCATCCAATAGATTCTAATATTCCAGTTACTCTATACCAGGGGTGGCGAACCTTTATGAATCCACGTGCCATTTTTTCTAAAGAAATATTTCATGAGGTACAGACGTGCCGTCAAATAATTTTGACTTGTGACTTTTGAGAAAATAATGAAACTAAGTACTAATAACTCAAAGTTCTATTTTTTTCAAAAAAATATACATTTTGCACCTTATACTAGTAAATATTTTAGTTATACGTGTAATTCAAATTAAAGTAACATTAGTTTTATTTCTGCTGCTGATGATTAGATGAAAAATAACTTATATAAGGATTGTAAGATGTTACTTTTAACAAAATGCATGATGAATTGGAGTCATCCGTCAAACAGTTTCTAAGCGAGTTTTTAATGCTATTCATCTCTGAAAATAATGACTCGCTGGCGTGGGTAGATGAAAATATGGTTAAAATAGACGTCCCTGGCTTTCTCAAACAGTTAACTGTGTCTGGAATTGAATTACATGTTTTCGAAATTTCATCAGCATTTTTACCTATATTGCTTGTTAAACTTTCTGTTTCAATCAATTCCAACTTTCTACTTTTTTAAACAAATTTTGAATTCATATTAAACAAGACTGGAAATTAATCGGTTGCATTTCAAAATTTTCAGTTTCCAACCAATCGAATTGGGATACGTTCAGTTTATTAAATGAAATCACATCAGGGTACATAAAAAAACTTGAACGTTTCCGATAATTCTTTCAACTGAAAATATCTCACAGAAAACTGCGACCGATTACTCGCGTTTGTTCGCAATACTTCATACTGAACTGACTGTGTTTGACTTGGGTGGAGTTGACGACACATTAGAGTGTGCTAAAAATATTGGATAGTTTTTTCTTTTCAAGTGGTTTCGAGCGGGTGAGATCGTTTTGAATTTTTATTTTGTATTGAAATTTAGTTCATATAATTTTTATTCTATTTTCGGATAAGAGAGAGCTTTTAATTTAATTATTTACACAAGATAGTGTATTTATACAATTTTGAGTATTGGAAAAGGGAAGACAAAATGGGTGACTACCCTCACCCAAATAATAATATGGAAGTGGAACACGAAAATTCAAATTTTTCATTCAATAAATATAGGTGTAATCTCACAGATATAGAATTATTGACCAAGTTTGCGGAAAGACAAAATTTAAGCACGTGTCCAAATATTACAATTTTCTTAAAATCGGAAAATGGCTTTCAGAATGGTAATCCTCTTAAACTAAAAGAAAATATAATGAAAGAGTTCACAATTAAAAAAAATATTCTAAGTATAAGCAAAACAAGAAACAGTGAGATCATAATTAAAACCAATAATTGCGAGACCGCCAAAGAAGCTTTAAAAATTAAAGAAATTAATAGAGTTAAAATAAGTACAAGATTATCCTTTACTGGCCTAACCACTAGTTATAACCGTAGTTGGTATCAAAATTCTTCCTGCAAAGGATCAAGACCTTGCGAAATTAAAACTTTTGAGCAACTCATCCAAAAACGAAGAATTCAGATTCATCGACGGTATCCTTTGCAGGAAGAATTTTGATCCAGATGGAAAGTTGTGGTTGCCAGTCATTCCTAAACATCTACGAGCAGACATACTAAGGCACTTTCATGACGCCCCCACCGCAGGACACCTTGGTTTCGCGAAAACTTATGACAGGATTCGCAAGAGATTTTACTGGCCGGGAATGTACAGAAATGTCGTTCGGTATGTCATGCATTGTCGGGAATGCCAAAGGAGAAAATCCGTTCCTCAACGACCACCTGGACGTTTAGTTCCCATCCCTCCAGCTATAGCTCCTTTCCATCGCATTGGAATTGATCTCCTTGGGAGATTTCCAAAGTCTGCTCATGGAAACAAATGGATAGTAGTCTGCACGGATTACTCAACACGATATGCAATAACAAAAGCCTTGCCGACAGCCGAAGTCGACGAAATAGCGAAGTTCTTACTTGAAGAAATTGTCCTCAGGCATGGAGCTCCTCGAGTAATTATCACAGATCGTGGAGCCGTCTTTAGATCCAGACTTGTTTCTTCTCTCGTCGACTTGTGTAACATTGATCATCGTTTCACAACGGCGTATCATCCCCAGACAAATGGACCGACGGAGCGCTTCAATAAGACCTTGGCCGACATGTTGTCAATGTATGTGGATGTAGAGCAGAAAAATTGGGATGAAATTCTACCATTTGTAACCTTCGCTTATAATACCGCTAAACAAGAGACCACAGGTTTTACGCCGTTCTATTTACTTCATGGTCGTGAAGCGGAAACGACACTAGATACAATGCTACCATTCTGTCCTAACGATTTTGATGACAATAACATCACCAAGATAGCAGCCAGAGCCGAAGAATCACGACAGCTAGCCCGAGTGCACACTCTGAGAGCTCAAGACAAAGATCGTCGACGTTACGATTCCAAACACCAAATGGTATCCTACGCTCCCGGAGATCTCGTATGGGTTTATACTCCAGTGAGAAAAGTCGGTCTCTCCGAAAAACTCTTAAGAAGGTATTTCGGACCGTATCAGGTGCTACGCCGTTTATCAGCCGTAACTTACGAAGTACAAGATTTTGATCCTGCTTCACGAAAAAGAAAACTAAGAGAAGTTGTCCATGTACTGCGTATGAAACCGTACCATGATCCCGCCGAGCAAATCGAAACCGAGGATATTCCTCCCAAAGAATCATACAAAGGACCCATCACTCGTTCCAGAATAAAGACCCTTGAACAAAATGACAGCGGGGCGCTGTCTTCTTTTCGAGGGGAGCAATGCCACACGCATAATTTGCTACAAGTCCCGATAGCCGAGTTGGCAGAGCGTTGGACTGAACTTCCTCAGGTCTCGGGTTCGAATCCCGGCCCCGGCAGATTTATCCAAAGACTGGAATTTTGTTTCCGTTTTTATTGTATTGTTTCTCTAGGTTCTAGATGAATCCAGATCATTCTTTAGAGTGCATACTGGTTATTTCTCGAATATTCCGAAGTGTATAAAAGCAGAGTTCATCGCCAGTTGGGCATGTTCTCAGTCCAGTGTTGTATCGAGCTCCCAGTGTTAGAATAAATCTAATTGTTTGTTTAATTGAACTGTGTACTTCTTTCGAACTCCGTGACAATATTACAATTTTCTTAAAATCGGAAAATGGCTTTCAGAATGGTAATCCTCTTAAACTAAAAGAAAATATAATGAAAGAGTTCACAATTAAAAAAAATATTCTAAGTATAAGCAAAACAAGAAACAGTGAGATCATAATTAAAACCAATAATTGCGAGACCGCCAAAGAAGCTTTAAAAATTAAAGAAATTAATAGAGTTAAAATAAGTACAAGATTATCCTTTACTGGCCTAACCACTAGTTATATATTGCAAGGAATAGACACAGAATATACAATAGACGACATAAAATCGGAATTAGAAAATTACAATTACGCAATTTTTGATAATCCAACGCTTTACCAAAAAAACGGAATCTGGATTTAAATCGATCAAAACAGTTAAAGTTACCCAAATTGGATGCAGTATTCCCGAAAGAGTTCCTATTGGATTTGAAATGATTAAAACTACTCTTTACTATGAAAAACCTAGGCAATGCACAAACTGCTGGAAATTTGGACACCTTCAAAAATTTTGTAGAAGCGCAATAAAATGCCGAATTTGTTCACTGAACCACTCTGAAAACGAATGCAAAGAAATAAAAATAAAAAATGCAGCTCTTGTGGAGAGGGACATGAAGCTAATGATAAAGATTGCAAAAGATATAAAGAAGAAATTGAAATATTAAAAATTAAAGTACAACAACAAATCTCGAGAAACGAAGCAGTTGAAAAATTCCAAAGGGAAAAAAAAACATCATACTCGACCAAAACATATAATGATCAAACAGAGAAGATAGAAAATCTTGAAAAAAAGTTAGCGAAATTAGAAATGAAATTTGAAGAAACCAATAACATATTCGAAAAGAAATTAGAACAAATAGTACAACTCTTCACGTCAGAGCTGAATACCGTGGTCGCACAAATAAATTTAAGATTTTCTTCCCTAATGAATACCATGGAATCCACCCTAAAAAAAGTTGCATCCAATATAACAATTCAAAAAGATGATGATTGTCTCATAAGTAGAAAACAGAATGAAAAGGCAAAAAGATTCAAGAAAATATCAGAACAGAGAGGAAACTCATTAGATAGTGTAGTAGAAAAAAATAAAGGAACTTAAATAAATAATCACATTTTCTTATATTTTCTCGCTAAAAACTCAATATTAATCTTTTTTTTTTTCGAATTTTTAAACTACTTCGTAGTATCGAACCTTTTTTTTCCGTTTTAAATCATGAACATAATCCAATGGAATGCACGTGGAATTAAAAACAAGAGGCCTGATATTCTTTTCGCTCCAATCTTTCAAAAAGCAAGTATTTTAATAATTCAAGAAACCTGGTTACATCCAAATGATATTTTCACACTTCCCAATAAGAATATATTCAGAATTGATAGAGAAATGAAAAGAGGAGGAGGATTAATGATAGTTTTAAATAAAGATATTAGCGCAATAAAAATATTCTCAGAAATTAGTGAAGACTTAGAAATTTTAATAGTCAGAGTTCAAATAGATTTAAATCCTATCACAATTTTTAATATATACATCCCACCGGGTAACTTTCAAGACAGCAATTTATCTAAAATAGCATCATATATTGATAATCACAGTTTGATATTGGGAGATTTCAACGCATCTCATGAGATATGGGGATCAAAAAACTCTAGTGCTTCTGGAAAAAGATTTTTGACTGGATCATTGAAAATGACTTAATATTATTAAACGATAAAAGTCCAACTTATCTCCATTCATCGGGAATTTTTACATCTATAGATCTTTCTATCGCATCTATAGATTTAAATTATGATTTATCCTGGTCCACAAATACTGATAATTTTGGAAGTGACCACTTCCCTATAATAATTAATTACAAAAGAGCAAACAGGTCAGTAACTAATAATTGTAAACAAAAAACAAATTGGAACAAATTTATCAATATTATTCAACAAAATATAAATTTAAATGAAAACATAAATATAGATATTATAAAAGAAATTAAAAAAGCTCAAATCTTATCTCAAGAAACCAAAAAAAAAAACAGATCAGTTCAAGAGCTCCATGGTGGACAGCAGCGTGCGGGCATTTAAGAGCCAAAAAAAGAAAACTCCTTAATAAAGCAAGGAAAAACTTTAAAGAAGAAGACTGGATAAAATATAAAGAAGTAAGCGCAAAACTTAAGCGAACAATCAAAGCCTGTAAAGAGAAAATTTTTGGCACAAGACCTGCGAAAAATATCTTCTCCTAAAGTTCTTTTTAAAATAATCCGAATAATTAAAAATAGAACAAATCCTAACTATTCATCCTTTAATATTATTGAAAATAACGGAACCATATTAACAAACGAACAATCCCAAGCTAACTGTTTCTTACAATATTACGCAAAACGAAACAACGATAGTATTCCAAATATTTCTATTCCGGACAATAGCCAGGATATTAATAAACCTTTTTCTTTAAAAGAATTAGAAATAGCAATATCTCATCAAAAGAACAGTAGTCCAGGGCATGATAAAATTTCTCTCCAATCAATGAACCATCTCCCCATCAAAGCAATAAATCTCCTTCTAAAATCATTTAATGACAGTTGGTTTTCAAGTCAAATTCCTAAAGACTGACTCACGCGATTATCCTACCTTTCATAAAACCTCACAAAATCCCAAGGAAGTTTCGTCATACCGTCCTATTTCTCTTACCTCAGTAATTGCCAAATTATTACAAAGAATGATTCTACATAGAATGTTGGATTTCAGTTTTCAAAACAAAATTTTTCATGTTAATCATCATGGTTTTTACCCTCACAGAAGCAGCATTAATACATTACTTCAATTACAACATGACATCATACTGGCTAGAGAACACAAAGAATATTTTATTTTGGTAGCGTTGGATATTAAAGCAGCATATGACTCAGTGTGGCCAAATGGCCTTATTTCTAAACTAAACAAAATTGATACTCTGGTAGATTACTACGATGGATTCAAAACTTACATCAAAGAACAATTCAAATCAAATGGAGAAACATTTTTTCAAAAATCGTTACAAACAATTATGGTGTACCCCAAGGGTGTATCTTAAGTCCTTTCCTTTTATGATTTATATGTCAGATATTTTTGAAATTCAACACGACAGCCATCTTCTGGTTTATGCTGATGACGTATTTTTATATAATAGTGGTACAGATTGGAATAAAACAATAGGCGAAATGCAAGAATCTTTAAATAAAATTTCAGTCTGGTGTAAAAAATGGAAATTATCCACCTCTCCAGAGAAAAGCAGTCTACTCAACTTTTCCAGAAAAAGAAGCACAATACCTCCATTACTTAAAATATGCGACAAACCTATTCCCGAAGTGAAGAGTCTGAAAATCCTGGGTATCATCTTCGACCCCAATATCACCTGGAAAAATCACATTAATTACTTACGTCAAAAAGTATTTAAATATTTAAATGCCATTAAAGCCTTATCTTCTCCGAAAATAGGAACAAGATCTGATCATCTTTTAAATATTATTAATGCCACAATCCGTTCTATCTTTGACTATGGAAGTCAACTATTTTCCTTTTCTAGCAATAGCAACAGACAAAAACTAGAACCGATTTACAATGCTGCCTTACGTTTAGCCCTAGGTCTCCCAAGAAATACCCCGTTGGATTTATTAAGAGCAGAGTCTATGAATGGAAATATTAATTCTCGCCATAATTTTCTTTGCCAAAAATTTATAACCAAGCAAATAGCATTAAAAGACTGGTCACCGAACGCAAGTTTATTTTGGAATATAGATAGTAATTTTTATAAATATAGAGAAAAAGAGATCAGTATTTTTCAAAAGACGATCAACCTTCTCCAAGAATTATGCATCTCTAAAGTAGATATTCTTCAATGGATCCCTCCTCCCCCAATCTACGATAATCGCAAAATAAATATATATACTCATGAACTACCATTTCAACACAAAAATCTTCCAGATGATATAGTACAAAATATGTTTAATGATTACATTCAGCCAAAATTTAATAACAATATCATAATGGCAACCGATGCTTCAAAAAATACTAATCAAACATCAATAGGAATTTTAATCCCTAAGAAAAAAATTCGACAAAATTTCAAACTGAACGACATGATTTCAATATTCACAGCTGAAGCTATAGCCATATGGACTGCATTAAAAAATTGGGTTTCTGAAACAGAAAACTATATCATCTTGACGGACAGCTTATCAGTCTTAAAAAACATCCAAAATATTAATAGAAAATCCAATACGATAATATTAAATTTAAGTTCAACTTTACATCAGTGCCTCCAAATAGCTCAATCAATTACCTTCATTTGGGTACCAGCTCACAAGGGAATAGAGATTAATGAAGAAGTTGACAAATTAGCTAAAGCCTCTCCAGAGCCGTGGAATATTATTTCTTGGATAACTTATGAAGATCTACATACATATTTTAAAAAACAACACAAAATCAAAAGTGAAGAAATATGGAAAAAGAGCAAGAGACATAAAAAATTTTTTTATATTTCTCATCTTGAAAAATGGAACAGACAGGAAGCAAAAAATAGAAATACAGAAGTTTTAATCAATAAGTTGCGAGTTAAAAAATTACCGTTAAATGATATATATTTCCTTTTTAAACTAACAGATTCTCCTTTGTGTGCAGATTGTAAAGTACCAGAAACTAGTGAACATTTTATATTAAACTGTATCAAATACAAATCACAGCGTGAAATTTTGAAAAATTTTATCTCCAACCACGGAGAATGGTCTTATTCCTCAATAGCGAATTGTAAATCAATAGAGCATGTTCAAAAAGTTGAAAAATTTCTGACATCATCCAATAGATTCTAAAATTCCAGTTACTCTATACTCTACTTTCATCAATCTCAGTTGAAGCACAACTCGATAATTCAAATTACAGATAGACTGCAATCACGAACTGTGTGTTATAACTTGGATTAGAAACTGATCAAAATTTTATCGGAGCATAAGGCGTTCGCCAAGTCTCCACTTTTTCAGTCTTTGCACTGAACTGAACTGAACTGAACATACTGAACTTCGTTATTTTGAATTAAAACGCAAACATTTTTGATTTAAGGCGTGCCCAAAATATTATGTCGCGTGCCATCAATGGCACGCGTGCCAGTGGTTCGCCATCCCTGCTCTATACTCTACTTTCATCAATCTCAGTTGAAGCACAACGCGATAATTCAAATTACTGATAGACAGTGCAATCACGAACTGTGTGTTATAACTTGGATTAAAAACTGATCAAAATTTTATCGGAGCATAAAACGTTAGCCAAGTCTCCACTTTTTCAGTGTTTTCACCGAACTGAACAAACTGAGAATTTTAGAACTGAACTGAACAAATCAAGAAGCAAGCTTTGACCAATACTTTGCAAAACCTTGTGAGAAGACAAATTGTCCGAATTGAGATCAATTCTTCAAAAACACAATAAAGCACAAACATTAAATTTGTTTAAGATTATACAGCTGCTGTAAAACTTATATATTATTACATTTAATCACTCAAGCAGATTGAAACCATTTACTGAAAGGAAATTTATAAGTTAATGTGTGTTTACTTAAAACAGAGAGAGTAGTGTCCAGTTGAAATATTGTAGGTAGCAGAGTTGATGAAATAGCCGAGAATTTGAGAAATCAGCATAATTCAATAATATCAACATTTCAAGCTTATCCTATGGCAATATTGATGAAAGTAGATAGTCGAAATTTCCCTCAGCGTGTCGTTTTTTTTTTCATGGATACGATGTTGATTTAAAAATAAGTGAAGAACTCTTGGAAATAATTCATATTCAAAATGCAACTTCTGTAACTGATATTTTAAATGTACTTATAAATGTTTTGAAGAGAGAGAAATATGTCACCATTGAAAAAGTTGGTCCGTCTTGCATGATGGTGCACCTACCATCACCGGTAAGGAGTTGTGGCAAGAAAATAAGAAACATGCAAACAGCTTGCCAATACTAATTTTGAGCATTTTTTTTTGTATTACTAACCAGCAGGTACTGTGCTCTTAAAGTTTTAACCATAGGACATGCTTTAAAAACAGTCATCAAAAAATTGTAAATTATATTCGAAAACATACTTAATCATCGTCAATTTGCTTCATTTCTGGAAAATATAGAACCAGAATAATACACAACGAGTCACTATATTATATGGAAATTAAATGGCTTTTCCATTATAAAGTGTTAAGATGTGCCTTTAAATTTTTGGATGCAATTATAATTCTCTTGGGAACAAAAATATTATGAATGTGCTGAATTAAAAGATGGACAATCGATAAAGGACCTTTGACACCCCTGCCGTAGGGTCTGGGTTTGAATCCCGTAGAAGCAGTGGCGCACACAAGGGGGGGGGTCCTGGGGGTCCGGGACCCCTAAAGCCCTTGATTTTTTTTCTGATTGATTATAATTCTAAGTATATAGTACGTAAAATTTAATTAATTACTTGTTATTAATGATTAATTTTATTAATTAATGCTAATTATTTATTCAAAAATTGATTTTTACTGTGTTTTGTTCCCGAAAATCTACAGAATCAAAAGGAGCATGATACAAGAATGGCGAACTTTCAACCCCGCCTTGAAAAATTCCTGTGTGCGCTACTGCGTAGAAGGCATGGCTGTTTGTAAATGTATAGTGCCTTCGCGGCATAGGGGTACTTTAAATAGAACCGCAAGTCCTCTCGCGAGGTTGGTGGAAGAGGAAAAGAGGTGGGAGGCCCCTGACCACCCTCAGGGTGTTCTCCCTAAAAATTGGGGTGAAACCGAGCAAAATCGTACTGTCTCCTGCATGGTGCTGAAAGCTAAGGCTAACGACAGGAATAAAAATCTTGCCCTCAGCCTGCTATAAATTTCGTGGACCTTCATCTGATGCTACTGTCGATTGCTTGAGTGAATATTAGTGTCGCACTGTTCAGCTACACGAGGGCTTTCGGCGACGGACCTCGTAATTTTGAACCATGGTCAAGTGACGAGGACGACACCTGAGCTGTCACTCACTCTCCTAACTACCAAACCGCACCACCGGAGGATGTTTGATCTCCCGACAGATTTAACGCGTGCATCAATCCCCAACACAACGGATCTTTAGTGGTACTGGGCTCGAACTCGTGACGTGCCAGCCACGATCCGATACCTTGACCATTAGGCTACCATGGTCACGATGTTACCGATCAGGTGGCATAAGAAACAACACACTTTTTTACGAGCTTATTGAAGTAATTATTAAAATATGTTACAATTGTTTATATTATAAAAATATATAAGTATTTTATATCAGAATATGGCTTTTTTTGTTGTATCAATTTCAGACTAAATCCTCTCATTCACACAAAACAAAAGCTGTGGAAAAAATTCGCTTAAATAAGTGTTAAACGTTGAAAAAAAATAAGTATCACATGAGCTCTATATATTAAAATAAATTATTTTTGCAATTAAATTGAGTTACAAAGAAAGGATGGGGGAACCATTTATATTGTGATTACAATTTAATATTTAATGAGATTTACATTTTTATTTAGAAAAATGACTTAATTTTTAAAGTCAATACTTACAACATATTTTTTTTCAAATTTCTGACTTTATTATACTCATTTTTTTTACAAGATTTTACATATATTTGGAAATTTAATTCTTACTTTAAATGTTACATTCAATAAATTAGTAAATACAAAGTGCTAATATTAAAATAATTTTTCAAAATATTTTTTAATAAATTAAAGGATAATACATAGAAAGGTATACAAGTATCTTGAATTTTATGATTACAAAAAATTAAGAACTGGGATGTGGAAAATTTATATTATTAATGTAATGCATTTCATCAGACAAGATTAATTCTAAGCAAATGGTTGATTCTTTACTATGGAGCATTAAAAATTCCTTCAGTGTTTATGACTTGTTTTCTATTTGTATTCGCTTACATATAACTGACAATGACAAAACAGAATATATTTCCTTCAATAAAACACACACAAAATTTTGAGTTCAGTCTTTTTTTAATCCTTTTCACAAATTCCATACTGATTTTTTGAGTTTACATGTACTGAAAAAGCATCAAGATAAAGAGGTAGCACATTTTCTAAAAAAACAAACAAACAAAAAAACATTGCGATTTGATGATTATTTCCTTTATACATTATTTATACACAGCAAAAATGATTTTGTTTAGTTTTTAACATCATGATTTCACGCAATCACTGTATTATCACATAGCTGGTCAATAGCACAATGATGAGATCAGTAAAAAAAAAGATGAAAACAAAACAGAAGAAAATGAATTTACAGAAATGATGATACAAAAGAAATTTAACATAAAGCATCATGATTATTACTCTTTTTTTTTTTTACTTTTAGGTTTAAAAAATACACATCTTGTTTCGAATATACACAATTACATAGAGAATTGACATCAGATAATTCTCAAGAAAATCTAAAATATTTTCTCATAAAATACAAAACAGTTCTTTTAACCATTATAACATAATATATGAAGCTTTGCAACAAAATTTGCCTATACTCTTTTTTACAAATATGACATGGCCACATCCAAATACTAATTAAAACATCTACCAGCTGTTTCTAATTTAAAATTCAATGCTGAGTAATAACTTTCTCCAAAGAATTTATCATAGTTCATGCACTCAATACTTGGACAAAAAAAATTATCAATGGCCTACAATAAAATTAAATCCTTTCTGATGTTTGGAATATTTCATTTAAAAAAATTAGAGAATGATGTTTGCAATATCAGTATCAACATAACCTAAAAATAAAATTTGTTTTAAAACCATCAACAATCATGGATAATTTAACATAGTTTTTTTTTCTTTTGTATGTAACTGTACATGTAATATTTCTGAAGATTTTTTTTTAAAAAAAAGGATGTATCTTTACAGCATTATTAACTTCCAATGCAATATTAATAAATAAAAATGAGCACCCTCCAACAAAAAACTTAACACAAATATTATCTATCATAATTAATTTTCAACATAAAAATCAGCATAATTTCAATTTAGGTGTTAAAATAATTCTGAAAATTAATGAGTTCGAAAGAGTGAGAATTATATATATGAGGGTCATTGTTGACACATAAATCACAAGAATTCCAAAGTGCAAAAAGAAACAGAAAAAACTTACATACTTAAATCTGTTTTTATATGAAGCTTATGTTTCTAATTTTCTTATCAAGATTTGCTATAATAAATATTTTCTTATTCTAATAAAATTTAATTACTTTACTTGATGTTTTAAAAACTCTAATTTGAATAAAATATCTAAATTCTTTTTTAAAAAAATCATTATGATAACTTTTTTAATATATATATATAGCAGACTTGCATCAAAAAATTAATTCATTTTTACAATTTTTTAATATCTTGCTCTTATATAATTTCTCACAATTAAGATATATTTTTCTTTTCATGGTATAATAATTTAAAATGATTAATGATTATATGATACAGTGATCTTCATTTATTGATTTATATTTAAGAACATTAAAAAAATCATCCTTTAACATTATTTAATCTATGTTCCTAAATTATCTCTATTAAAAAAAATTATTTCCCCAAATACAATCTCAAGTAAAACTTAAAGTCTAATTTATGAAAACAATGACCCATCAGAGCAGTGACATACACAAGGGGAGTTCAACCTATCCTCCCCCAAGACTAACAATTTTTTATTTTTACCAGAGATACCTCAGCACTTTCACCTACATGTTTTTTAGAATGCAAGAGAGGTCTGCGTATGCCACTACATCAGAGTTAAACAATTAAAAAGAAATTAATATAAAATAGAGAAAAAAAAATGGAACAATTCCTAATAAACCATTTTTTTAAATGCATATGAAACAACAAAAATAAATGCTGCCAAATGTTTAAAAATAATTTTGTACCCCTAACTGCCAAAAAAAACTTAACTTAAAAATTTTCTAAAGTCAAAAGTAAAATTCTTTTTCATAAAATATTCAATGCATACTTTTGTTTGCATTATTTTTTAAACACACTACATAAAGCTCTAAAAATACAATCCTTAAACATAGAATCATTTATTATCATTGGATGGATAATGCCCACTATCTTTACAAAGCACAGGGTGATACTGTGATTTAACATTGTATGGATAATCTTTTGGGAAGACACTATGATTAACCATACCTTTATAGGTCAGACTAGTTTGAGAGTTATTTGTCTGTTTCGCATTTGTAGCAGATGTGTTAACAACTGAAGTCCAACTGGAGGGAAAGAAAGGGGGTATCACATAAGGGGGAAATTGTGAATGGCGTGCATTGCTGGGAATATACAAATTTTTGGCCATGTCCTTTGAATATGTAACAGATGGTAAAGTGTTAACGAGAGTTGGTGGTAATTTGCCATGAGCACTTCCAGGAAACATTGTGGGTGGCATGACAAGGGGAGGAGCTGACACTGGAGCACTTACAGCATTGGTGATTGGTGGTATACGGCTATTACTGGAAGCATAGCCTCGTCTTACAGCTTCTTCACTTGCCAAGTCCTGTAGAGCAATGAGGGTGGGTAAAGGTTTCATTGATGAATGCATGAATGATGAAACAGATTGCGATGAAGAATTGGGAGAGAGTGGAAGTGGTGGGGTAATGTTTTCAATGCCATTGTCAGTAATAACACTATTGTTTGTTTTTTTCTTCAGAGATAAATCCAGACACACACCTTCTTCAGGTACGGGAGATACACTAACAGTGGCTATTGTTCTTGGTGTAGCACTATGTGCTGGCTTTTTCTTGACACTGAGGTCCAAAACAACAGAGTCATAGTCATTGTGCGTGGTAGCTGTTGTCTTGGGTACGTCACTCAGCGGTGGTGTGCAGTATGTTTGCTGACGGACAAATGGAGATAGAGAAGGACGTGGGCTGATGGGAGTCATCATGATGGGCACCACATTGTTAGCCTTGTATCGCTTTGGTTGATTGTAGTATGGACCATTAGGGTAAAAATCAGTTTTTGTTTTTTGATTCACATTGTGTTGATATTTAGATGCACTGCCTGGGTTTGTCATAACGGAATATGGTGATGGAACTGGATGGACCATTTTTTGATGTGCTGCGTTAACCCGGGAATCACTTCGAGACATGGTGTTGTATGAACCATTGATAGCCAAGTCAGAATTGCGGTGACGATGAGAACTGGTGTACTTTGATCGTGGTGACTTATGGGAGTTCGAAGCAGCACTTTGCTTACTTTTTACATTATTTACAGGTACTTTACCAGCTCCAACAGCCCCTGGCATTTTGCAGCTAGAAGGCATCATCACCTTGTCATGAAGTTCTACATTTTTTTCAACTGCTGCTGTTGGAGTTTTGCAGGCAACTACCTCATGAACCCCTTTGGTGAGCCACTCAGCGACCTTTCCAGTCAATGAGTAACCAAGTTGGTTAGGGAGAAGGTTCATCTTTGGACTTGAAAATGGAACAGATTGTGCACTTTCTTTTGGTGACACATTTCTGCATTCTGAACCAACCTGCTTGGGAGACAATGAAGGAGAAGGTGATGTGGCAGCATACTCTGTATGTTGAATGACAGATGGTCTTCTTTGAGGAACCAAAGGTTTCTCATCTCCTGTTGATGCTTCAATAGATACAACACTAGATGCAGATACTGAGCCAACAGAGTGTCTTCCTGTCTGAAAAGGATAATCCCGATTTATATCTGGTTCTGATC
Organism: Trichonephila clavipes; assembly: GCA_019973935.1. Taxonomy (NCBI): domain Eukaryota; kingdom Metazoa; phylum Arthropoda; class Arachnida; order Araneae; family Nephilidae; genus Trichonephila; species Trichonephila clavipes. The sequence goes on from BMAU01017015.1 coordinate 74,550, forward strand.
GAGTTCCACCATTGTAAGCCCCAGGCATATGGCCTTTCATCACACCTGGAGGATAGATATCTATCCTAGTATGTAAAGATCCTTGATAAGAATCAATACTAGCAGGATATCCACACCAAGAATTGGCATGCTTATCCTTTTCAGGTTTAACTGCAGCAGCTATAGTTTTCTTTTCTGAAGACAGATGAGAAGGAGTTTCCTTCGCAAGAATGTGACGCTTTTTCTGTACATGGTTTTCAACTTTGGTTTTACCATTGAGTGCTTCAGGATTAACACCAGGAGAAAGGAACTTGCTTGTATCAATAGGGCCAGATTGAATTGAAAGACCAATTTTGCTGTCAACAGTTGATTTATCTTGGGGTGAGACACAAGGAACAGCAGTTTGGTCAGTAGTCAAATCAATAGTCTCAGATTTAACATTCACAGCTCCAGCTCCAGAAGAGGGATTTTCCCCATTGTCACTTCCATCATTTTGCTTATCTTGTTTAAAAGGTGGAATTTCAGGTACTGGAGTCTTACAACCACGGGATGATCGAGATTGACGAACCTAATGAAAGGAAACATTTTTCTTTACTACCCGAAATAACTTTAAACAAATTCATGGAAGGATTACAACAAATCAAACAATTCACAAGCAATCCCCTTAAAAACTTTAACACAAATATCTAAGATGAGAAAACAAAAATAAATAAGAATGAATTACTTTTTAATAACTAATTCTGAATATCCTTAATTATACTAGAAATACAAAAGATATTAAATAATACAGTTGACCATTCTTCTAAATGTAAGTACCATTTTATTTCTAGCATGACAAGAGCACATGTATAAATTATTGCTAAACAAAACATCTACAGGGAATCTGGTAACAGACAGAAGGCAGATTTTTACTAAGTTTATATTTTGTTTTTATACATATTGTATATTTAAGAAAAAGTTAGAAGAAGTTTTATCATTCTAGATCTAATAAATGTTTGTTTCTTATCTTTAAAATACATTATGAATAACTAAATTAAGTAAACATTTCCTCAAGAACCTAACATAAATAAATACTTTATATTTTTGCATGTACTTCATTTCAAAACCACAAGTTATAAAGTAGAAATAAGATTTCTCAACCAAATAAAAGAATTACTAATTTTACTAATTTAAAGAGGCTAAATATAACTCAAAAACATATAAAAAAAATTTGAATTATTAAACATTTAAAAAAAATAAGTAATAAAAGTTGAAAGAAAGTAACACATTTTATACCAGTTCTGCTTAATAAATTATATCTGTAAAAAAAATTTAAAGAATAGTAAAACAATAATGCATTTTTAGAATTTAAAGCATCAATCATAATAAAGGATGAAAAAAATTGTTTAAATATTGCTTTTTTTCTTTGCTTCAAGAGGACAAATAAAGTTTATTCTAAGGGTTTTCAGTAGATTTTTAGAAGTAAAGTCCATCTTCTAAACTCACAAGTGGATTCTCTTTGCTTTTTAAAGCTAAGTATTCTATTTTAAAGGCTACACTAAAACTTGCAACTGTATCTGAGTTAAAATAGAACTACATGAAGACCATAACTTGGTCAATTTTAACATTTTAAGCCTTGGTCATAATAGTATATCTCCCTGAATGACTTTACTGTATTTCAGCTCCCAGATGTTTTTTTCTATATATACATGAAATACATTCAAATTTGAAAAACTAATTGCTTTAGAGAGAAAAACTGTTTTAATTTAATTTTCTGCAGTAAAAATAATTCTTTTAGCAACTTTTTCAATAATATGCAAATAAAACCGGCACTATGAATTAGACTTTATAAATCAAATAGTGCTTTTTTATAATACATTAACTTTTTTTTATCATATGTGCCTAGCCTTAATTTAAACCTAGAATAAGTGTCATAAATACAGTTGTAAAATTTTACATGACATGAGAACTAAATTATATGATTTGGATTTAATTGTATCAAAACTTGACAACATAAATATAAAAATCCAACTTCTTTGAAGATTTGCATGGAAAGAGTTTAGAGAGGTGCAAATAAAATTTCACATTTTTTTTTTTAAGAGAAGACTTTTATAATGAAGTTTTTATAAATATATTCTTGTTTAAGCAGAGTGAAATTTCTGAATGTATATGGTTAAATAAAATATAATTATCCCATAAAATTGTAGTAATATATAAAAAAGTGCTTAATAAATCCTTAAAAGATGCTCTATGAAACAAAGTAATTGTGTATGCATATATAAAATTGAAATCGTCAAATATATGTTTTGTCCTTTTTAAGATAATGTAAATTTTGTTTTCATCCTTTAAAGATACAGTACATAATAAATTAGAATGTATCAAAACAATACATACCCACTTCCTAGCAGCAGCATTTTTTCTTCTAATTTCATCCCATTTTCTTTCTTTTTCTGCAAAAGTTTCACCTTGTCCTTTCTAAAGATTCAAAAAGTTATATAGTTATATCCAGCTCAGTTAAAGAATTAAGTCTTTTAAACAATACAAAAAAAATTTATCTGAAATTATTTTTTGAAATATACGTTAAATTATTAGTTTAAAATCCTAAGTACTATTCAGGCAAATTATACATATATATACAGCTTAATTAATAATAAAATTATTACCATATACACACATTAATCAATAAGATTCTTAATAATTGTTAATTACAATCTTAAAAAAAATCTAATATAAAGTTGAGATTTACAAATAATTATGCAATTGATTATAAATCATTATCTTTTGCAACAAAAATTCAGCATTCTTTAAATAACATATTTCAAAAATTTGAATTTATTCATGAAACTTAACAAGCGTAAATACATATAAATAAATATAAATTAAAAACACAACACTACTTTACAAAAAATACTTTATTTAAAATATAAATGTTACACATTTTTCTACACAATTATATATTTCTTTGTTGTTTCTTTTAAGAATAAATCCAAAAGTATACATCAATTTAATATCTTATGACATAATGCCAAATGGTATTTCTGATATTTGAAAAAGAAAATAGAAAGATGCAACTTAAATACATGCTGAATAACAAGAAACAGCATTTTACTCAGTTATATTTTACACTTTATTTTGATTTTTAAAGTTTCTAATTGTGATTCACCAATTCTCTAGTTAAGTCTTAGTCTTCTAGTATGATTCATTTTCTCCCAATTATATGGTTTGAATTTTTACTGCTGAATAGTAACCCTAGGGCTACTAATGATTCTGAATAAATGATCTTCATAATTCTAAATAATTGTCAGCAGCTGAGACATCTAGAGGGATGAAAAACTTCAATGCCTTAGTTCTATTTGACATAACGAAATGGAAAATAAAAACTAAAATTCACACAGAAATCATTAACAACAACCTTTTGCAATAAAATTGTAAATAAGGCCCATAATAACCTGCAGGCTATCACAGCTCCTGGCTTTTTCCGACTAATTCAACGCAAATTTTTCTACTAATACAACACAACTTTTCTAAGTCAATGAATATACATTTTTTGCATTTTTGATACATTGTCTTTCAAAAAAAGTTTGTACTCTGTATTTTACAAAATCAAAAAAAAGAGGGGGAGGGGAATCCATTTCTATAACCAAATTCTTCATACAAAAAAGGGTCAAAACGTTCCCGAAATACGTCAATTACAAATTATTAAAAAATAGAATAATAATTTAACCTTACAGGCCTTCACATTACTGCCCTGCTGCATCCCCACACTTGTTTTACTATATGTATAACTGTTTAAAACACTCTTAGAATCCATTTTTGGGGAGATCCTTCAGTTGCTTCATCACATTTTGGATCACCTCATCTGAATGCATGAAACGATGTCCTTTAATTTCATTTTGAAACATGGAAACAGGTAAAATTCCTCTGGAGCTGGAATCGTTTCTGTATGCTCTCAGATTTCGTATGCATCTTGAGTGTTTCAGAAGGTGATTTCTCGAACAGAAAACAGAATTTGTGATTCTTGCATGCTGCTCCAAAGACGAAATTAAAAAATCAGAAAAATGAACGATTCACTTTTTCAGAAATGATCTGCAGCCAACACCAACAGTACAGGAAATCAATTCCAGATGGTGGTGTGTTTTCCCTTCAGTTGCTTCATCACATTTTGGATCACCTCATCTGAATGCATGAAATGATGTCCTTTAATTTAATTTTGAACCATGGAAACAGGTAAAATTCCTCTGGAGCTGGAATCGTTTCTGTATGCTCTCAGATTTCGTATGCATCTTGAGTGTCTCAGATGGTGATTTCTCGAACAGAAAACAGAATTTGTGATTCTTGCATGCTGCTCCAAAGACGAAATTAAAAAATCAGAAAAATGAAAGATTCACTTTTCAGAAATGATCTGCAGCCAACACCAACAGTACAGGAAATCAATGCCAGATGGTGGTGTGTTTTCCTTTTTAGTGCTGCCAATCCTGAAACCTATATTTCTCCTCCAACAAACACCTGCCTGAATGAAAGAGACCATTCCAGGAACTTTTGTGTGACTAATAGTAAACTATCAACTCAATTTTTCTCAACAAAAATTTATTTTACACCAACATACCTGGATAATGAGTGGTTTGATCGACTTGCTGTCCTCTTTGTCTTGACTAGCTTCATCCTTATTATCTGGTGGTTTCTGGATACTCCATACTGTTTTACTATCCTCATCAGAAAATGGTGGTTCATTGGTAAGGGCTTGATCATCACATGCAGAATTAAACTCATTTGAGTTACTATCTTTACTATTACTGTTTTCATGATTAGAATCAGTGAAAGCATAAGCATCTTCAATCTCAGTGCTGATATTATTTGATTCATTCTTGACATCAGTGCTATTTGATGTGCCCTCTTTCGGTTCTTCTCCATCCTCCAACTGTTGTTGTTTTTTCTTCTGGGACTTTTTCCCACGTGGAGTCGGTTTGTACAAAATACCATCCATGAATCGCTCAAATGGTAATAGAAGCCTGAAAGCATAAAAAAGTTATTACAAGAAAATATTTCCTGTATTCATACAGCTAATATTTCAACTACTAATAAACTTTCAAGAACCTACATCAGGGAATGAGGTACACAATAGTTGTTTATTTAGTATCAAGCTAAAGTATCATAACTTTCAAGACAGCATGTAGTCCTATTATGTACCATGCCCTCCCCTTAACAATACTCAATAGAATATGTACTTTTTTACAAAAATTGATCAGAAAAATAAAATAACCTCACTTGATTCAAATATATTCTTTTGATTTTTAAATGGTTACAGTGCTGAAAAATTTTCTGTTAGAAGTTACATACATCCATTTTAGCACATAATTGTCAACAAAAATTAATGTATAACTTCAAATGTAATGGATTTCTTCAAATTTTCATGTTTTAAAATATATAATAATTCTGCAGTTGCATCCTAGCTTAGTGCATATTTTTGTTTATTGCACACTTGAGAAATTCATATAACCCTTTCGGAACAAAGGACACAAGCATGTGCATACCACTAGGGCCAGCGGTTTCTTTCATGAGGGTCACTCACAGGACAGAGGGTTTATATTATAGTTAAGTTTAAGTCCATGAAAATACCAAAACATGAACACGCTGTTCAATATTTATCTGTAGATTGTACAAACAACATGTTTTATATATTTTGTATTTACATATTTCTTTTTCTTAAAACATTCAGTTTGAGTACAATTTTTTAAAAATTTTACAGCCAATATTTATTAATCATTTAAGAACTCTTCAATGTTATGCATTTGAAAACTAAATGTTTCTCAAAATTCTTTTTAGAATAAAAAATTTTAAAACAGGGATCTGCACAGAGATCTCCATTACAATTCTTGTCTCATAATAAATCATTTGCTATTTTGCAGGTTTTTAGTAGGAATGTGAACAAACAAAAACTAAATTCTCTATTGTTGATGATCATAGAGAGGCATTTTCTTTCGAAGGAATGGGCATACAGATGTTTGAAATATAATTATCCTAAAATTTGCAACAAACAGAACAATCAGAACATATTATTTGTCACTATCACTAGTCTCAATGTCTTATTCAGAACTAATTTTGCATCATTTCTGCTATTCCAAGTTCAGTTAAAACAGTTTTGATGCTTTGACCTTGTAACAGTAAAGAGAAAAAAATGTTGTCTAACAGATCTAATTATCCATTAGAAACTAGACTGTAAATCCAAACTAAATGCTCTAGTGAAAATAAAACTCTCATCCTTACTATAAACAAAAACCATGTACTCATTTCAACAGCAGTCATAAAGCCTTTAAATCGAAAACATTCAACTCCCCTAATGTTTGTAAATCAAAATCATGTGAGTAATATTTCTCTCATTTTGAGTAGAAGGTCAGATCTATACGTATCTCAAATCTTACAGACATGTAATGCCTTCTATTGCAAAAAACTGAGCTTTCCAAACATTCCTAACTAGTGTCCCAAATTTGTGATGATCGGCCCGGGAAGGAGAAAAGCTCTGTCATGAATATATGTCATTCAGGAACTGTGAGTGCTTCATGACAGTTGGCCCAAAGGGGTTAAATCATATTCAGTGGCTAATCCTGGATTTTGATTGCTTGGAGGGGAAGGGGCAACCATTTGGTTATTGTGGCCACTATAGCAACTATTTAGTTGTCATATCCAGGTAAAAAAAATTATTTCCAATAGAATATAACCATTTGATAAATTTATTTCTTTCGATTGAAATAGTGGTGTTGGTGAAAGACATTTGAAATAAAAATGAAATAGAAAATTATGTTTTTGAGGAAAAAATTACGATTTTTTTCAATTTAGTCAATTACAAAGACTTAAATCATCATATTTTGAAGCAAATATAAAATTGTCAGGAATTATTCCAATTAATCCACTTCATTAAATCTTATTACTTTATTATTAATTACAATTAATATACAAGTCTCTTATAGTCTTTTTTTTTTTGAAAGAGTAATGCTTTATGTATATTGACATCATTTTCATTCATACTCTGACTATCTTCAACGTAAATTACTAGAGAAAATGGAGCATTTTTTTGTTTCTTTCATTACCTCTCATAATGCCGTCTGGTGCAAGTAGCAGCACTGGTGCTTCCTGGATTACCACCAAGTTCATCATATACATGCTTCCACAACTTCTTAGTGGTGATCTAAAAAAAATTTAATAAGTTTAATTTCAACAGACTGAAAAATATGGATCATTTTACACATTAATTAATTGAATGAATTTTAATGATCTTTTAAATGATACAAAAATGTAATGAATTAATTCATAAATAGCAAGTAGCTCTTATTTTTACTCTTCATTTTTAGCCAAGCTGTTTAATTTATGTCCAAGAACCTCTCAATTAAAATGATTTTCCATTCATAAAGTTTTTAAAAAAAGTTTCTCTAGCACCAATTTTTTAAAAAAGACATTGCAAAAATGATTTTAATTTTAAATAAAATAACATATTAGCACTTATAATGAAAATCCAAAGATTTATCTTCGAGAGAGAGCGTGAAAGTTAATTAACTAACTTTCACAGAGATTTTATATAATAATTGAAAATGAATACTTAAAAATTAATGTAAGAAATTCTATTTATCTCAAAAGTTATCTGCATTACCCAAAACAAATATTCATTTGAATGATCTCAAAACATTTACTCAAAAATATTTTGAACAAATCTTATGAGTGATTCAAAATAATTATGACTTAAATTCTATAAAACGTTAATGAACCACATTATAAGATAATATAAATAAATTATAAAGATATAAGATAATAAAATAAATAATATTATTAGATAAGATTAATGAAATAAATAATTGTAGCATTTAAACTTTTACATCACATTTGACAACATAAATAAGACAAATGAATTAGTTACGAACATTAAATTAAAATAGAAATACTGCTTACTTTATCATAGCCACCTAATTTTTGTGCAAAAGAGTAGAATACATACAAGTCAACTGTAAACAGAAAAATGTATAATTAGACTTGTAAAAATTTGCATCAGAATTAAAACAAAATTATAAATAAAAAACATCAACAAAACTAACTTTGTTTAAATCCTAAATGAGGAACTCGATGAATGGGTGTATTCCTTTTTTTCATAAATTTAAACAACCGTTGTAGAAATTCTTGTTCGTTTTTGATAGGTGGCTGTTTCAATCCATTTGTCTTTTGATTACTCTATAAATATAACAAAAACTATAAATATAGTTACAGAAAATATCAGAATTCGTTTGATTATATATGAGATTTTGGGAAAAAAATTTTTTGGTAAGAGTTAGAACAAACTCTCTCTCTCTCATTTCATATATATATAAAAAATTAAAAAATAATTAAAATACATTTTTGAATAAATTTTTTTCAAAAATTAAATTTAACAATGTTCACAACAAATACAATTTCTTTCCTGCACATGCAGTAAAATTCAAAATAAGGACTGAATGAATAAAATTTTAATGGAATATAACATAAATGCGAGTATGTAACAAAGTCAAACTGCTGTTTCTTTACTGCTCCTCATGAAATTCAAAACCTATTATAAATTATACATTTTTAAAAAAAAGAGTTCAATATATAATATATGTGTGTCTGTATATGTATATACATTATTCCCATCACAAATACATTTAACTTGAAAAACTATGAGCATCACACTCAGATAAATTGTTTAGCACCCATTTATTTAACATTAAAGCCTCACCACTTGCAATGCCTTCCTGAATTCTCTTAGAGGAATTCCCTTTCTCAATCATTAATTGTATTGGCAACATTATATGAAACGAAGAACGTGGATGCCAATTCAGTAAGTACAAACCATGCAAAATTGAGGTTGCCAAGTCAACTTGGTAATTTATCTTGAACATTGGCATTGTTGCGATAATATGTAAATACCATTATTCTTTTTCTTTAATTTCTCATTAAAATTAGTGGATTACAAAAATTCTATGAATTAGTTTGATTGTGTATAAAATTATATGAACTGGTTTGATTGTGGACATTTTTTTACTCATATAAGCTGTTGTCAAAAGCATAGCAAAATTAATATGCCCAAAACATGTGCACAGGAAATCAATAGAAAAATCTTAATATTCAAGTAATAATAGAATGGCTAGGATTAGAAATTATTTATTTAAGTATAAAAGAACAGATACCTAATAATAAATTAAATGTTATAAGTGAAGTTAATCAAGGTATAAGATTATGTTTAAAGTAGGTACTACACTCTGAAATATATGCTTACAGAACATTAAATTTTGTCATTTGCAAACTAATGTATTAAATCTAAGTAGTCAATATGAAATTTATAGTCCTACCTTGACTTCAATAGCTTTACATTCATCTGAAGCGTTAGATTCAGGTGATGTACTGCGTGTATTTTTTGTTTTCCTCTTTTTTCGTTTTCCTTTTAAAGTTGGAGCTAAAAATGTAGGAAAAAAGAAAAAAATTGCTCAGTAAATTAAACTATTCCATCAAAAAAGTATTTTAAAAAAAGACAAAATTCTTAAAAGAAACAATTTTTATCCACTCTTGGTGATAAAATTATTGATATATCTATTGATATCTACTCAATAAATATAAATTAAAGTACTTTTTCCCCCAGTGAATTAATTACAATATATTAAATAAGTGTAGATTTATTCTCAGATACATACATACACACACAGGTGAGCAAAAGTGAAGGACGAGATGGTTTTTTAAAAAGAATAACATTGTGCAAAAATAAAATTATCTAAATCAACACAAGTAGTATTATAAGATCCCCAAGACATAAAAACATGGAGAAAGTGAACAAATCAATAACAAAAATCCAAAGGATAGTTGAAAAATTAACTAGGAACACAACTGGACAGCATAACGAAACATCAATGTAAAGGGTAACCAGAAGGAAACATCCATCCTTTACAAGAGGATATTTTCATCCTTGACTGCTGGGCAGGATTTAAGTCATATGTTTGTGATATTAAGTACAAGATTATCAATGACCAGTTGTCCACAGCCATTTCTTGTGGATGCCCACTGAAAAACGTTTTGACAGCTATTCCTGCAGTTTTAATGCGCACCAAACTCCTGATACACGTCTGTGACAGATCCCGAACTTCACAGCCACATTAGTCCCACTGTGACATTCCTCCGTCTTCTCAAAAAATCAACTTTGGGTAAAATGATTCCAATATCCACTGTAAGATTAGCTGTTTGACATATCATATGGAGGGAGAAACTCACTTTCAAAAATACTGAGAGTACTCTGCTATCATGCTTCACACATTTTTGATGTTCATCCACATGCCCTATCGTACCTGACCCTGGTCAATCTCCTGATTTCAATTTGTTCTGTTGGTCAACTCATTTAACTTATATGCTAATTTTTCAGTTTCATCCTTCATTTTTGCACACCCAGGGACTCCAGAGGGCCCAAAGCTTGACTGATGCAAAGTATGTATTTCGGTTTGGGGGTCCAAAACCTGCATTTGCAGGGTCCCCCTAATGTTCTCCATTATGCCACTGTGAAAGAAAACATTTTACTTAAAATACATTTGGATATCATTGAACTTACCTAAATATTCACAATTTAATTCATGATGAGCAAGCTCATCATGCTCAAAAGTGTCTCGACAGAAGAGGACACGAGTCCTAGGACTGGATGGTACTATCCCTCCTAAAGCGATCACTTGGGCATTCTGTAGCCATTTACTTGTCTCTCCTCCATCTAAACGTTTAAGTATTGTGCGATAACGGAAATAAGACTGATATGATAATATTAGCACTTTGGTCCCTTTATCATTTTCAGGATCTAAAAAAAAGAGAAGTTAATGGATCACACACATGAAAATAAAATAAAATAAATTTCCTTATATATATATATATTGAGGGAAATAAAAAATATTACAAATTTGTTTATGTTCAAGTATTAAATCATACTTTACCAACAATCAACTTCATTTTGGAAATTGATAAGGAATTTTACAAGAAAAGTAATTCATTTACTTAAAAAAAGTTGTAATTTTTATTACATGGTTGTTTTTTCTTTCGTTTTTTTTTCTTTCAAAAATCATGTTTCAAAATTTATTAATTACATCACTGCCATAGCTAGTTTTGAGTGGGTATAGTATCAAGATTCTTTGGGAACCCTTTATTGGCCCCAAAGTACAATTCACACTTTATTGCTTTAACACTTTGGGATCCCTGAAGTTTGGGGGCCCTGTATCACTGATATGGATGATATGGCGGTAGCTACACCCTGAATCATATAAATTTAGTATTTGGAAAATGACAACAGTCAATTTTATATCAGCAAGTGGTGTAGAAGTTGCAGGTTCTATCCCGGCTGGAGTTGATAGATTTTCTAGGAGAGAAAATCGTAAGGACGCATCTCATATGATTAAGTGGCACATAAAAAATCCCTTGAGTATCAATTTGGCTTTGGTACTCTAGGCACAATTAAACCACAGCAATATTTGGCATCTGATGAGAGCTTGAATTGAAATTAATTCAAGCATCAAAAAATTGATAGCGAGAGCCGATACTAAATAGTGCCACCATTGAAATGGATCTCATACTTTGGGAACTTACCGTGTCTGCTAAGTCTTGAGTGCCAAAACGCAGCCCATTTGGAAAAAAATATATTTATGTAGTAAAATATAGCTTGTGCATTAAATATTTCAACACCTTTACCCAAACAATTATAAAATTTATAGAAATATGCATGTTTGAAATTAATTTTTGGTCCATATATAAAGAAGTGTGCTTGCATCTTTTGAGAAACCCTAAAAAACATATAATCCTTCCCCCCTAACTCAACAGCTGTTTTGACAACATTCCCACATAACACTTTCGATGTCATTATTAACATGAAGAACAAACCACAAATAACCAGAACACTCTGTTGATTTATTTATCCATGCACTTAAAATATATATATATTAACAACTCTAAAAAAATTTTAGTTTCCCTCATTACAATTCAGTATCCATTATTCATCCTTTTTCATTTTAATAGAAATAATTTAGAAAGGATTTATTCGTTTCGATTTCCGAACACAAGCAATCCGATTTCAATCATGATCGGTCTAATTATTTTGCATAGAACACCCATGAAAATCGACGAAATTCATAATCGATTAAACGTACAAATAAAATTCTACTCTTCTTAAAATCAGAGCAGAGGAGGGAAGGGGAGGGAGGTCAAGTGTGAAGGGATGTTTAAAAGGTTCTAATTAATTATTCATGAGAGCTTCCATTATAACTTGGAAAAGGAATTTTAACTATTCAAGAGATAAAACAGACCAAACAAGACAAAAAACAAAGACGATAAAATATATGCTAAACTACCTAATTAGCATTTACTCAATTCACAGAAGACTACTAGCATCGTAAAATATTTCATAATATGGGAGGGGGGGAGGCACTACAAAGTAAGTATGATTAAATTTAAGATTCTTTTCAGTATAAATTCCTTTTTTTTTTTTCTTCATAAAATCGTATTTTATTTTTCGTTTTAAACCTTAGTCATACGAAATAAAATAAAAAAATATATAGCTGTAATGATAAATCCAATAATTTCTTCAGTCAACTACAGCAATACTTGTCCAAGTTTTTTTTAAAAAGCAGTTCCATTTTTTCCGCCAAAATGGAAGGAGTTAAAATATGAATTTCACTCACGACTAAATACACGTCAGATGTGCATTACTTATTTTCGTTCTGTATTCACGTCACCTGCAGTGAAGTGGCGGGGGAGGGGGTGAAAAGGAGGGATTGAAAAGGGTAGAGAAAAGCATAGAATCGTTTTATACATAAAAAGATTGCGCTCAACTATCAAACGAGATTCAATGTGGGAGTTCTTTTTATGGCCATAGGTTAATTTAATATTCCAACTTCCTTTTCAAAAACAGTTTTCGACAGTAGATGTATTTTTTTTTTTCTAAAGTGAGCGCACTACAGTGCATATAATGAGATATATATTTTAAATAGATAAATAAAAATAAAGGGTTATAAAAAAATACAGGAATAAAGGATTATTATTTAAGTAACAAATGAAATTTATTAAACGCATTGCTCCATTGATAAAACGTACACAAAAACATAAAATCATAAATAAGTTTAATAATAAATCTATCACAATATAATCAACATGACTTTATTATATTGTAAGTAAAAACATAAAAACTTCACAAATTCGTTCTGGATCGCTTCTTTTAATTTATAATATTTCTTTCTTTTAATTTTTATAATATTTCTTTTTATAAAAATTACACTAAGGTTACCCAGTTTTTTACAATGAAAAGGAGGACGCTCGTGAAAAATTTAAGAAAAAGTTACAACGTAAATATTTGAAACATTTTTTTAATTCAAATAAAAATACGCAAATTACGCTTGCATTCCTTTCAATGATTTACTTATACGAGTATTTTCCTATTGATTTTTTTTTGTCAGTATATCATTTTCTAATTCATCGGAAATTTCAGAGCAAGAAATATCCTTTACAGTAAGTGCTACAGCTGAAATATCAACATTCAATCTTGATTTTTCACTTGTCCAAATATCATTACCAACTGAAAATACTTTTTCAATTTCTGCATTAGTTCCAGGTCAGCACAACGTAAATTCAACAAGAATAACTAAATTATCATATGGAAAAAAAAAGTGTTCATTATTTCCACCCATCTTTTATCAATTTCAGCATGCTGATTTACCAATTGTTCCAATTTATTAAAATTTAAATATACATTAAGTCTTCTTATTTATTCAAACAGACAATTGCCATCGATTTTAATGTCAGCCATTTCTTTCGATAAAAACTCAACACAATTTTCTATATCTGTCCAATTTACTTGTGAAGAAGTCAAAACACCATTGAAAACTGTTATTTCCTGTGATATTTGTTTCAGATCATTCTTCGACATATTGGAAACATGTTTGGTTCATATCTGAATAGATAAGAGATTAACAGATCAGTTTTAAATATTGAAAAGGAGGACACTTTTCGAGGAAGGACAGATCCTACAAAAGGAGGACGGTTGGTCATCTTAATTATACAAATAAAAAAAAATTTGAGATTCAATTAATTGTTCACTCACTTTATATAGAGTAATGAATGTTAGGCATTAACACTGGCCAACTTGTTCTAAGTGGACCCTGTATCAAAATTCCTTCGGGGTCCTTTTTTAAACATGAGAACCCTATTAGTAGGACATGTTGGGGCTCCTGAAGCTTGGAGGCCCGTATCACTGGTACGACACGCAATTTTTCACCAAATAGTAGCAAAATTTCGCCAAGTTGAGGCAATAACATTAGATTGATCGGGAAAGATATAATTCGTGTTTTCAAAATCTCGCCAAATACAAGTAGCGTACCGATTTCAAATAAGTTCCAGAGAAATTAGTTCCTCATATTCGAAATCGAAAGAATCTCCCATTCTTAATGATTATTTTAATTAATTGTTTTTTAAAGCGCCGTCTTATTTTATTTTAATGGTAAAAATAGGAAATTGCATGTAAAATTTTAAAATGCATGTCAATGCTTTTTTGGAAAAATAGCCAAATCCATTTTTAAAAAATACATAAATTAGCTTTGGGGGGAGGGGGGAACACGTTTAATATTTTCTACAATAAACATGACCGATTAAAATCAGGACTTAAAAAAAAGAGGGGGGAGAGACAAATTTTGAAATGCATTCCTGTAATAAAATAACGAGTTTTTTTTAAATTTTTAAAGAAATGGGAAACACACACTCTTATCGGTACTGCACTTCCAAAACCAGTAATCTAAGAGTTCCACCAGAAAATTCATTACAATATTTAACGATAATTGAACTATTACTTAAACATCGCTTTCTTTTAAATATTATACCGCTCAACGACCACTTACTAAATGAAACCTCATTAGAACTGCTGTTAACTAATATTGCCACTCAATAAAATTAACTTTTTTTTCTCCATTTCCGTCGTATTACTCAGTAGCATGTCGCTTATTTGAAAGAGAAACTCATATTATCCCCCCTCCCCTCGCGAACTTTTTATTTTCTCTTTTGTACTTTCCAGGAGTTTGTGATTATGCTTAACCTCATTAAGTACAAGCGTCGTGATGTGTAAACAACTTACCATTCATTAAACAAATGCTCTTCGCTACGCGTTCATGAATAATACACTAGTTTGTTGCATTTCTCTCCGAAAATATGGCATTAACGCTGATGAATTATCGTTTGCTTTCAAAACGATTTTAAAGAACGGAAAAGAGGCAGATTTTTGAAGCAGTGGCAACCGAGTTTAACGGATATTAGGCTCGTTTGAGGGTAAAGTTACTTTCTCTTTTTAAAGGCTGGCACAATCTTAGTTCCGCCATTTTTGTGATAACGTTTTTATTCATGATTTGACAATGAAATATTGCTTAAAATGTTACGTTTTTATATTGTACTTGTGGAATAATTATATATATCTTAAAATTTAATTAATTAATACATTTTCAAAAATTTTAGACAGGAATAAATTTTCAACGGATTTAAGTAATTAAAAATGTTAATCTTGCTATTTAATAATATATAATTAAGACTAAAAATAAGTTTTATTCCGCACTTCATTTATTTAGATTTCTTTATTCAATATCTGAGGGAGATTAGATAATTCTATAAAACCAATTCTGAGCTTCTTGAATTATAAAATATTAAGAATTAATGTTATCTAGTTGAATGACGCTTTCATTGCAATTACTGAAACCGTTACATTATAAATGAAATGCACGATTTCTAACATATAAACTCAAAAATAGTAATCTGATATCAAAAGCTCAGAAAATTCGGTTTAGAAAGAATTACCTGCATTACTTTCTCATTATTAATCAAACACCATTAATAATACATGTACCGATATGTTGAGAACTTAAGAGTGTAAAAGAATGGAATTAAAACTACATGAATAATATTAGTTTCGTTATTTTTGAATACTGAATTTATATCCATTTTAATACCTATAAAATTAAGACACAAAAGAATGAATATAGCATTTTTACGAAATGAAGAATATTCACCGAAGCATGAATTTCAAATTTAAATAATATAATCTATTTTTTCTCTCAATATTTAACTCACTGATTAGGAAACTGCGAAACTTTCTACTTCGAACGAAAAAAAAAATAAAGAATAAAATACTGAGAAATGTTATGTTAGTAGGGTTTTGTTATACGGAGCACCTAGCCCGTCAGGGCTTTATCTCCTGTCTGGTAAATTTTTTTCACATGAGATAGCCCATCTTTAAAAATATAAGAAAAAATTTGAGGAAATAAATAATAAATTAACAGAGTTTACTTAAAAAGAATGAAAGATTTAAAGAAACAGCTTTTTTCAAAGCTCCAAAAAACAGCTATTTCAATCTGAAAATTTAAAGTTACTTACAATTCCCTCGGCCAATGAGAGCCTCGGGAGATTTGACTGCCTGATAAATGGGGTAGCAGCTAATCGTGTCGTGAGTTAAATGAAAAATATATACAAAACAAATAAAATAACATTCGAAATAGGCTTGGTTGCCTATATGCAGCCCATAAGGATAAAGAAGGAGGGGAAAAAAACATTTGAAATCGATATTTTTTGCTTCCATAATATAATCTGACATGATTCAGCTGTTCTGTTGCCACGTCCAACAATCAAATAATAACAATTATATTCACACATTACGCATTTGCTTGTAATAGCTATTCACAAAATCCTCATCATAACTACGCAAACATTTAGAATAGCTTATATTCTCTTTAATCTTTAAAATACACTGAAGACAGTTGGGTTCGTAATTGGATTCCAACGAGCACATCTGCGTCCAATTTCAGAGCCGACTTCTCGATGTTATTAAACAGAGCTCAGTTTGACAAATGGAACTACACTTCCTCAAAACCGGAGACAACTTTTATGGCCGCTTGTTACACATGGATGAATCGAATGAAATATTCATTAAGAAACAATGATGAGGCTTTACGAGGCATCAAGGTTGTCGGGTTTAATCTCTTTTAACTTTCAGAGAATGGAATCAAAATTCGAGGAATAAGACGAATGATTGATATGGACGAACAATCCAGTATTTATGCAGATAATCAATATAGCATGCGTAAGATTATAGATGGTGTTTATTTCTGTTTTACCCGCTATAAAATAGAAGGTTTTTATGTTATTTTGAAAAGAAATTACATATTTTTTTTCAGTTAAATTAAACCTTTTTTTATGTAAGACGTGCATACTTACACGCGCGTATACGACTTTATTCAAAATAATCATCGAAACTCTTGAAGCGGAATATGAGAAACTGAATAAATACACAGAATTAATTATTAAAAAAAAATATTTTAATAAAAGTTTTTTTTAAAACAACTATATCTAAGACGATGGGTTTTATATTTTTCGAAAGAATATAAACGTTTACATCAAAGGAAAATGTGGATTTGAAAATAAATTAAATAATGAAGGAAAAAAATTAGATCCACCTTTGTTTCTTTGCAATTGTTAAAATTAATTTTTAGTTTTTCTTCATATTTACAATATTTAAAGGAAATAAATATTTAGAGGTTTGCAGAGACACACACAGCCACAAGAATTATATAAACTTAAGAATCAATAAATCTTAATGTACCCATAACATAAAAAACCCCACAAATTTTTAAAGATTAACATTTGAAAATTCAACGTATAAATAAAATAAAAAAAACAACAAATTAGCAATTCAATATAGAAAGGTATTGTTTTGAGAAATAGAGAAATTTTCATATTAAAATTTTTAAAAAATTAAAAAAATTTACCTATTTCTAAATTGGAAAAACGTTTTATAATTCTAGGGAAGGGCTTACAATCGAAATCTAAGGCGCAAAATAAATTTAAAAATAAAAAATGTCTCAGTAAAATCTTGAAAAATAAAACATCCAGTAGCCGATTTTCTATTTTTTAAGAGGAGAATTAGATAATCTTTATCTAAGTCAAAGTAATCTTTATTTCTAAGATTATAACTAAGACCTATCAAAACATTCTGAGCCAAAAATTATCCACAATAAAAGGTCAAGAGCTGCAAGAAATAATAAATCAAAGCAAATAACCATGACCCAAACAAAATATAAGATAAGGTGAAATGGGGCATACATTTAGGAAGGAGGAACACAACAGACCATCTTGAATACCAATTCAACTCAAAAACAGTTTTTTTTTTTCCTGCGTTAATTTTTAACTGCTTAAATTTCAATGAATAGCACTACACCATACTAACGACAAAACGAATAGAATAATAAAAAAAATATACTTAATTTTATGTTATAAACCTCAAAAACGGGAAATAAACCCCGCCAAGTTCAAAGAAGCGAATAAAATAAACACGGTCTAATGGACAAATCTGTTTTTAATGGTCAAGAAAAAACCCACAAACGATTCGTAACTTTAAAAAAAAAAGAATTCGAATGATAGATGGACATCTCTCGTTTGCACTAAAAGTGGAATACTACACCGACTCAATTTAATGCCCAAGGCCTACATTGGTAAAAATCGCTTAATCGAATAGAATCAACATGAAAAAAAAAAAAGAAAAAGAGGTCACGGACAATTAGTTCTAATTAAAGAGGGGAAAAAAAGACTTCACCCTCACCTTGAAACTAACGCGGGAAAAGGAAAAGTAAAGGGAAAAAAATGCAAAGAAGGGAAAAAAACTAATACAAACAGGTTTCTTTCACTTCCTTTTTTATCATCGCCAAATTTAGTAGAGATAAATGATGTACACCCATTGCTAAATTCTATCATTAATGATAACAAATGAAAGAGACAAGGATTTTGTTTCTTCTTTTCATATGGTGGTGACAAATATTCTTTTGAATTTGGATCACCAAATTTGTTTTTAGTCTTTTTGATTTATTTATTTTTTTGAGTAAACGATTGAAAGATAAATTAATTTTAATCACACGCAACAAGCGCGGTTTATATTTAAAAAATTATGCGAGATTGAAACATATATTTTCAATAAGATTACTGAAATTGCACTTAAAAAATACCGAGAATCCAGAAGCATACTGCGAGATTATTCGAATAAATAAAAATATTTTTTTCATTTTATGAGTAACAATAAATTTCCTCTAAATATTACAAGTACTTTGATACGTATGTCATTACTTTTTATTTCATATTGAGATTTTTTTTTAATTTTTTTTATATTTAGTGTCACTTGAATTAGAACATACCTGTAAAACTGTTTTAGAAATATTGTTGCATTGTTAAATGCACCTTTTTTGCCAAAAGAAAAAAAATGACATATTTTTCAAAACATTCTGCTTTTGTCGAAAATGCGTGTATAATAATAATACATTTTACCTGTATATAAGAACTTTTGTGCAGGATCCACACACAAACTAGGATTTTTACATATTCATATTTTATTTTTTCATATTTTAATGCATCAGAGTAAAAAACTGGTCTAGCACTGCTGACCAGTGGGGGCGTGCAACAACAACAGAAAATTTTGTAACAAAACACACCAATTATTATTTCAATGGACAAAAAAAATTTGAACATAATCTGAATTTTCCATAAATCCCAGTTCAGGATCTATTTAAAAATCCTAGCAATATATAGGCCAAATATTATTATAGAAGCATATTCTATAAAAGGAGAATGTTTTGAAAGCAAGTCATTCTTTCTTAATTTTTTGCCAAAAAATTGAATATAAATAATTTTTTTTGTAATAATATTCATGAAACAAATTTATATATGTATATTCTAATTGAAGTGAAACTAAATATAACTTTTGCATAATCAAGTTTTCGAGCACGCAGTCAGTTATCTTAAAATTCTTCGCACAGGATACCTTTACGTGTTAAAAACAGAATATTTAATATTTTTTTTTGATAATGTTATATTTCTAAGATTAACGAGATAAATAAACAGATATGAAACACATCCGAAAATAATATAATCATGTATTGAAGTAACATTTTAAAAAACCCTTCACGAAACGAAACCATACCATAGAATTTTTATTCGTTAAAATTGTAAGAAACGATAAAAAATACACAATTTTTTTTAACAAAAATTATCTAACGAAAATTGTTTCTCAAAATAGCTAACAATCGCTACAAAAAATTTTCACTTCGACAAAAATATGAAAATCTGCTCAGTATACATAAATAATCCCAAACAATTCTTTTTTACTGTTAAAAGTGTAAACGACCTCTTGTTTCGAAATCAGCAAAACACGAGAATGCTATAAAAATAGATATAAGCGGTATTTAAGATAAAAATCATCCACTTAAAAAGAATACCACATAATAAAGAAGGGATTGCATTAAAAATACATATTTTATCAACAAAGAACAAAAAAAGAGCAGACGATTTTTCAGATGATACCGAAATTCGCTCACGTAGAAAAGTCCTCAAACGCAGGAAGTCATAATTACAGCTTTTCGAAATTCCAACCAATCAGAAACCTGGTTCAAAACTCTATTATATTTATTATTCTTTCTTCAAAAAAATTGGCGATGGCAGACATCTTTGAGGAAAGAATACACGTAAAAGAATTAAACAGTGTTCCACTAGATGCATTTATTTGGTTCGAAAATTCTATTAAGTTTTCGCCAGTTAAGGATTCTAATTGATTCGTTGAGTTAACGCTCTGTGGAGCATGAATATCAAGACACCTTATTTATGCACTGAAAGTTACAATTCTTATTCGACTGTAAGTGAATTGTATTCACTCAAAGCTTGGCTATGTTTGAAATGCTAATGTAACGGGAATCGGTAAACAAGCCAAGTAAAGTGTTCGTAGATAATTCGTAAATCAAATAATGAACATTTAAAAAAAGTTAGCTGTATTAATTATTGAACAAGTTATTTTATTTTCTATAATTAGATATACTATCAGTTCTCTTTAACTGTAAGACAAAATAAAAACCCGACAGCTAACCTCTCGCCAAAAATAGCGCCAAAGAAGGAGTTTATTGTACTATTTTGGTATATATATATAACTTGGGATTTCCATTAGTTCTTCATTCCCAGCAACCCTACGCCCAGATTCCAGATTTTTTTAGGAAAATGATTTTTAATTGTTTCAATCACAAATTAACTATGCCAACTATTTAATCGCCATATCCTTATTTTTTCAATATAAGTAATTAATACATAATTCTTTTTACTAATACATAAGAATCATGTTTTTTTGTGGCAATGATTATTAAAAAACGTTCTGTAGCAGTAGCGCACACAATAAACTTTTCGGGGGGGCTCCAAGGTCGAAAGTCCACCATTTTGGTATCATGCTCCAATACGCCGCCCAACATATTCTTTTGATTTTGTCGATTTTCGGGAACAAAAACAATAAAAAATAAATTATTGGATAAATAATTAGCATTATAATTAATAAAATTAATTTCTAATAACAAATACATAATTAAATTTTACGTAATATATACATAGGATTATAACCAATCGAAAAAAAAATCAAGGGCTATGGGGGATGTCCGGATCCCTAGGATCCTCCCTTGTATGCGCTACTCTTCTATAGTGGTTTTCATAACGTTCTAAGTTACATAGAATTTTTAAAACCTCTTAAAAAAGTTACTTGAAAGAATTTGTTAAAAACTATCATTCATTCACTTTTTTTTTATTCACTACATGTTCCTATTTTTCAAGAACTTTTGTTTTTGGACTTATTGTCCACCTTATCCGATTTTCTTACTTTTGTTTACATTTTCAAAATGTCTTTATGTGTTATACTGTCCTTATTTTATTAGATCTAGCGTGGCGGTGTGTAAATACGGTATTTGGTGCAAAATGACTAGTAGACAAAAAAAAAATCCAAGATGGCGTTACCGGGCATCTTCGGTATCTGTTCCAAAATTAATTAGAATTTATCCATCATATAATTTTTATAAGTGAAAAATTTAGGATAAAAAATTAATAACGCATTTTTTTTCCATATTTCTCTGTTCCTAGAATAAAATTTACATTTTCAAACACAAACAAGACATCTATTAAAAAATGTAAAGAACAATAATTTACTTCTACCGCCTTTAAAAATATTAGGTAATAAAAAGAACATTGTAACATTAAATACAAACAAAAGATTGAAA
The DNA here is from genome assembly GCA_019973935.1 of Trichonephila clavipes. Lineage (NCBI taxonomy): Eukaryota > Metazoa > Arthropoda > Arachnida > Araneae > Nephilidae > Trichonephila > Trichonephila clavipes. The sequence goes on from BMAU01017015.1 coordinate 96,611, forward strand.
AAAGAAAAAAAATTACAAATTACTCTTACCTTCTTTAGTCTCTTGACCATTCTCTTGTTTCACTTCTACAATTTTCTTCTGATCTTCTTCGACTACCTCCGAATTCTCTTTCGCGGGACTTGTAGGGGGTGCAGACGATGTATCATTATTGTTACTATCATTTTGGGGTTCACCCGCTTCTTCTTTTTTCACTGCCGTAGATATAGGTTTCTCGACATAGGGTGCAATGATTCCATGGTTCCATTCCACCTCGTCAGTGATCCAGCTGACAAGATCGTCTAACTTAAGAACAACACGATCAGATGCGACAAGAACTTCATCCTGTAAATATAAATAAATAAAATATTGTTACAATTTTTTAGATTTTAACCATGGAATGTTCATTTATTTTTTTAATTTTGAATTAATATATGTAGATCTTACTAGATGGCGCCATAGGCTTGTTGCATTACTATAAAATGTACTACAACTTTACTCAGTTAAAAAAAAAATTGTAGAAATTTTTCAAAATGTCAAATATTACGAAAAAGGAAATATGAAGGAAGTAGCATCAAAAGGATATGATAAAAAACATTCGAACTAACTTCAAGCAATTGTTTTAAAACTTTTAATACATGGAGAGTTCAATTCAAATTAACAATAATTACTTATTGAATTTTGCCAAGAAACATTTTTTTAACGTAATGAAATAAACGCGTGCAAATATTATCTCAAAAATCAGAAGCCCAAACAAACAAAAAAAAAGCCATCGGTATAAATTTAAAATCATTTCATTTATTTCTATTTTTCACGAGATAATATGAAGTAGTATCAAATTTAACACAAAGAACATTAATCTTTTGTCACTTTTCCGGAAAAATATTCTGCATAAAGCTTTTAAATAACAAAGGGAATTTTTAATTCCCTATCATAATTTTATTGATATAATAATCCGAACTTTTATAACAAAATTAATCATGAAAAAAAAAACGTTAATCCAATAATTTCAAGACGGAAACACTGGCTCGTTTAAAATTTCGATTATGGAGCTAAAAAAAAGGAATTTAATTATTAAAAGAATATCAAAGTATTAACCCTATCAAGTCATTAATTTTAGATTATAATGACGAGAATTCTCTTTCTTTCAAGAGCTGGCTCAAAGTACATGGGCAGATTTCTCAAAAAAAAAATACATAAAACTTCTCTAGCTTTATGATTAATTAATTTTATATTTAGTTACGCTTAAAGGGGAAAACAGACGAGTGATTTATTAGAAAATGTATTTGAAAAGAATAAAATAGCTTCAAGTTGAAACTACCACTTTTGAAAAAGAACACAACAAAAAAAAAACGGAAAGAAAAAAGGCAATTTGTGGAAAACTCAAATATCGTCTGCTAAAAAGAATTCGGAGAAAGAGAAAAGGAAAAAAAATAAAACAATATAATCGTAATCGTAGTAAGAATAAGATGATGAAAAATGTAGCAGGCGACGGAATTAAAAACAAAGAAACTAGAACTCCACAATAAAAATTCTCTCCGCCATTTTTCTTTCTTTCTTTCATTAAAAACGTTTCTATTTCTTTTCTCTTTACTCTCTTTTTAGCCGGTTAATTACAAAATATGCATATATCACAGAGGAGTTAAAATCCCGCAGGCAAAAAAAAAAAATTCCTGAACTTTATAATTATCTTTTGACGCATTAAACAATAAGTAATTAGTTTTAGACGTTATCAACAATACAGAAGTGCACAGACTATGCGTGCTAATGCCAACGAAGCAGATAATGTCAAATTAATTACGCACACCGTTCCCCCGGCAGTGAGAATTTAATCTTTGAAGAAAGCATCTTTTCTGTGTAATCTTTAAAATATATTTTCTGCGAATAAATGGAAGAGGAGAGTCCAAGAGACAATTTAGTTTAATTCAAATAATATGAGTTTATTACTATCTGGTTGATCTTTGAATTCATTTATTTTACAAACAATCTTTTGGCTTTAGTTGGAACATTTACAATGGGAATAAGAATAAAAAGAGTAAATGTTCGCTTCGCATTATTATTATTCGGATATTTGAAGAAAGATCATTAATTCTGAAATATAAGCGGAGGGTTTATGCTTTAACGAATACTCCTCCTCCTTCGTAATTGGATTTGAAAAGCATGTAGGAGCAGAGAAAACAAATTAAAAGAAATTTCCCTTTGCGAAACTAATTGCGCAATTGTAAATTTAATATAAATTCATTTTGATTTTTCACTTCAAGATTCAATCTTAATAACTATTTCCTGTATGTTTAAATACCGCGCCTTTTTAAGACAGAAGTAATGAGATGTAAAAAAAAATAACATTCAATACTTAATAATCAAGTAAAAAATATTGTAATTTAATAAAAAAAAACTCATCCCCAATATATAGTTTAATATTAAACCAAAAGTGATAATTACAGTATAATTTTAAAAAAGTTTGCATCATTTAAGTTAATTTTTATAACACCCAATATATTTCGAGTTTTTTTTAGGCTTAACACTTGTAACATATGGTCGCACAATTTCTCCTTTTTTTTACAAATTTATTTTTGAATCATGATTATGTTAATAAGCAAAACCACAAAGCCCTTTGAAAATGCATTAGCAAGCAACTTAAATAATATGTAATTAAATTATAAGATCAAAAAATCCAATTAATTTAACCTTATATCACTCTAAACTAACTTATAATTTTCTTCACTCTTGAAAACGCACATGTAACTGTTCTTGTAATAATAACAGTAAATTGACTGTAACAAACAGCAGAAGCGCCCTCTAACGACCTCTGACCTTTAATAGAGGCCAGGTGAAGAGACAACGTGGTCGCTATGAAAAACCGTCCATGTTCATTGCCCCTTATTTTTGTCAACCATAAGTGTTGTCTTTGAGTAACCTAACTTACATTAATAAATTATAACACTAACGGAATTGAATCCACAACCTCGAGTTAATCACATTTAGTTTATCTTTAACGTCTAACACACAACACATGTTTTCATATTTTAGGTTTTTAAATTCATTCCAGTTTCCCTCTCGTGGTTAAAATTTTTTTTAAATAACATAATTTTACACATTTCCCTTCATATTATTTTCAAAGGATATATTTTCTTCAACAATACAATGATTTCTATCAGCAGTTTAAACTTTCACAAATCATTTGATGAAACAAAATTAAATTCTAAAGCTTATATTTTTATAACAAGTTTTCATGGAATAATATATGAAAACAAGTCAAAGTGTAATGATCAATTTTAATTCAAATAATATTATTTTATCATTCACAAAATAAATTATTTCATCAATTTCTAATATATATATTCAAGGAAAACAATCCTCCCACCTCCTCTGGAATATTTCTTTGTAAAACTATCCAAAAGTGCTATGTAAGGAACTCAAAGAAGTAAATTTAATTCCACACGTATACATGATAAAAAGTATACACACACAAAAAAACTAATAACTTCTGAAAAGAAGCACATAGATTTAATCCCTAATTTACTCCCTAAAAGGCCTAAAGGAGCGTTCAACTCATTCCAATAAACGCACAGGGTACGTTACAACACAAAAGAAAGCAAGTGAAAAAATAATAAATATAAGAAGGGTTTACTAATCGCAACTGAAGCGAAATTATTCATTTTTTCTCCCTCCCTTTTTAGTCCAGCCTCTGATTTCCTTATAAAAGTTCTTAGTAGAAAATAAACAACTGCAGCGAAAAAGTACTTTTTCTCCCCCCTGCAGCTGTAACATTTTTTTCGTTATAATTTTACAGATAGGGGAAAAAGCGGGGGGAAACGCAGTCTTGTGCGGGGAAAAGATTTGATTCAGGTTCCCTGGCAATGCGCCAGGGTTGCTATGGTAACCGTGAAGCTCATCTTGACAGTCACGATGTTGGTTTTCACCAAAGAGCAGAAGATAAGCAAGACCGTTAAAAGAAGGTGAAGGGGACAGGGGGTGGATTCTCCGCATTAAAGGATTCTAAAGAGGGATAAAGAGGAAAAATGTTTACAAGGCATTTTTCCCCCAAGTGTCGACTGGTTTTCTTTTAAAAATGGAAATTTTAGATTTAAACTTTTTTATTATTAGGGTGGTGGTGTTTTAAATATCGTTAAGAATATTAATGTTTTTTTAGTATTCTATAGTGTCAAAATGATAGTCACTTTCTTTGTTCGTATTAAGAGGCATTTAATTTTCAAAAAAGTCAAGCTAAATACGCTCAAAAAGTATTCACTTTATCTATTTGGTTAACGACTATTATGAGTTTAATTTATTTCTTTACATTACTTAAACTCTTCAAAACTATAAAATAAACCAACGGTTTTTAACCCGCCACCCACCCATCTTCTGGTAAATTAAGTAAAGTAATTTTAGTTTTGAAACGCAATTAAAAAGTTTTAGAACAATATATTTGTTTGTACATTAATTCAAAACATATTTTTACCACATTAAAATTTTTCTGAAGCGAAATAACAGAAAACTTCAAAAAATTTTTCGTTTTGAATATGGAAGCATTTTTTAAAAAAAATTATTTAGGATGTTAACTGATTAAAATGAGCAGGTTTAAAAATAAAACCGGCCCAGTAAGCAATGAAACAGACAGAATTTGAGTTTTATATTTGTATTATAAATTGATGAATATAAAATATTGAGCGTAATATAAGAAAAATGAAGCACTGAACGATTTAAAATTTGAAGAAAAATTGAAACTAAATCAATTTTTAATTAATAAAGAATTTAGAAAACAAAAAAAATTCGCAATAAACACATTGATAGAAGGGAGAGAAAAAGGGGAAAACCATAAAATTTTCCAATAAAATATTTTGTCAACGAAATTTAAAAAATGATTGTATAAATCCTTGGTCCATGAAAATTTTTAAAAAATATTTAATACAATTAAGTTTTTAAGACCATTTTTTTTTTAAAAAAATTGTGCTTTCCCTCACAAAAGATTCTCCCAACTTTGAAAAATAGAATATATTTATTTTGTTATTACATACTGAACAAAATCAAGCATACAAATAACTTTTTAAAATAAAATTTGCAAATAAAATCATATTTATATTTCTAAACCAATGTTTACCGGAGCATTTCAAATATAAAATAAGGAAATAAAAAATTGTCACATAAATAATATTTAAAAGACAGCAGTATTAAGTTGTTCGAGAGAACGCAAAGAATTGGAGAAATGCTACGTAATTACTGAAAGCAAGCCAGAGATGCATGTTCCGATAAGGAAAACGAGAGTTTCATCCTCTCTCAAGGGATCGTTAGTACGAAGATACAAAACTAGATGGCGCCACATGTTCCAGAACTGGACCGTAGATAACGTTTTGATTAAATTGAAGACTAAAGTTTAGGGATGCATAATTTATACAACAGAGCAACAATAAATCTTTTTTCCCTTACAAAGATATCAAATACGTTCGGGAAAAATTTAGTGAATGTAAACTCCTTTGAATTATACATAAAACTGCATTTTTAAATAATAAAAAAGAAAGAATGAAAGGAGGAAAATTTTTTTTGTCACATTTGAAATTACTATCATGCATTGAAAATTTGTTATAAATATCTCCTTTCCCTTTGAAAACATTTCATTACATTCGGACACTTTTATATCGTTATAACGTCCAACCTTCTAAAATTTTGAAATTAAGAAGAATTATTTTAATTTAGCAACATTGTGGATCACTGTATTATTGTAAATTAAAACTGAAACTATTAATTTTGGTAAAAATATTTCAAACAACTTGGAAAATTAGAAAAATTCACCACTGTAGTCATAAAAGTTTTTAAATAAAAAGATGAAAAATATATAGACAGTTTAAAACATTTTTTTTAAAAAAAACATCTTTATGAACTGTATAAAAAAAATGTTTTGTAACACATTATCTAATATTTAAAACAAACACAAAGAAAGAATCACTCCCCCTTCAAAAACATAAACAAAAACACCTGTTAAAATAAAAAAAATTTCATATCTTCAATCGATTAAGTCAACACACATGGATTTTTTTCACAGAATTCTTTTTGGAAGAATTAAAAATTCCAAGTTCATTATTGAGTACACTAATCGCATTTTTTTAAAGCCACTATGTCCATATTTCAAACTTTTTATTTCGCAAACGATTCCCAAACAACAAAATAGTCGAATTTTAATAACTTTACCCTTCACATTTGCCTGATTTCCATATACAGGAGTGTGTGTGTGTAGCTCACAAACATATAAAAATTTCTTCAAACCTTTCTTCAAGAAAAAAAAAAACTTTTCTCGTGCATTTGCATTACGCAAAACCCAATAAATAACAGACGTAAAAAAATAGCTCCCAAACGATTTCTCTCAGAGTCATAATAATAATAACAAAAAAAAGCGAAAAAAAATCAAAAACTAATCAGGAACTCCGTCCACACACACACATAGAAAGAAACCCACAATTTTTCGAGGTCAGACATTAAAAAAAACAAGAACAAAATTAAACAAGGAAGCGAAAAATAAAATAAAAAGAAACGAATAAAAAATAAAATGGAAAAAGTTCTCTTTTCTAGTCCGTGGTTTGGATTAAGGTTAAATTCAGTCAACCGAATCAGAAAAGGGGAGAGATTTCGTGGAGAAAATGTTGAGAGGCACAGCAAAAGGGTGGTGTTCTTTGCAAGTCCCAGGAACAATTAACCAAACAAAACAAAGAAACATTGATGCAAGGGGGGCGTGATAGGACGTGCTTGCATCAACAATGAACGAAAACGGGAAGCGTTAGACAAATGATTCTATTCCACAACATTTGGTTTTCGCTTTGCCCAAACGATAACAATACCAAGTCGAGAATGTCAAATGGTTTTGGAATCAGAATGTTTAGTCGGTATTTTTCAGACTTAAATAATGAATTAGTATTAAATTCAAATATTAAAAATATTAAAAAAAAATTATGAAAAATTTTTAATTTGAAAACTGGCAATTTTTTGTTAAAAAAAAAAACTTTTAGTCAAAAAAGTTTTTTTTAACACTAAATACTTGGATGGTTGAATGCTGATATTATGATAAAAAAAAACCATTGTATTATTTTTTTAACAAATCTTTATTACATATTAAAGTTTTAAAAAAATTATTCAGCATCATACTTTTATATCAACAGGAGAATTTTTGGGGCGTAATTTTTTTACTTAATGTAAAATATTGAACAATGAATTTTTTTAAAAAAGTAAACCAGGGAAAATTAATGTATTAAATATTGTGATTTCCAAATCATTAAAATAAGTGCCAATTAAAAACTTAGTATTAAAGTAAGATAAGAAATAAGAAAGTATTTAAGAAATAATAAATGCGATTTTAATTTTTTCTTACACAATTAAAATTAAAAACAATGGAAAAATAAAAAGTTTTCTTCTCTCTTGTAAAGGTATTTTCATCCTATTGTTAACATTTTAAGGGAAGGAGGGTATATAACTAAATTCAATCGGCTTTAATTAAATTCAATCAACTATTGAATAAAAGTTATTTCGAAATACAAATCTTACTTATCAACCTCTCTGTACATGTAGATAAAACAAAATACATATTCTCAGATTAAAGCATTTTTTTTATAGTAAAAACACACACAATGTTATTTTAAGTTTTCAAAAACATTAATTTTTTTATATATAACTTGTAACTAATTATTTAATGTTTTATGTACCAAATCTTAAAACAAAAACTTCAATACACATTCTTTTCACAAAGAATAATAATTTTTGACTAAATTAAAATTTCATTAAATTCAGTTTCTAAAAATTAAGCAACTGCATCAGAAACGAAATTTTTCAGAAAGAACATGAAACAGTTATTATTAAACAAACAGAACAAAAAAAAATAAGAAATAGCAATCCTTAAAAAAATTACAGGATACAAGTGGATTGCTGCAATAAAAAAGTACACGAAACTCTTTTATTTAAAAAACAAATTAGCTATAACTAACCCAAATTTTAAATAAATATTACACCCAAACTAATAATACAATCTACAACACTTTAACAACAAATAGTTTAAAGCTACTATTAAAGCAACAAAACATAACTATCCCTTTGTACATAACGAAAAAATTAAATATTTTTTATCGTCCAATAAAGGTTGAAGTCTAAAAATAAATTAAATTGGACACACAATATTCGAATAAAGCACAACTGCTTATACTAAAATTGCACAAAATAAATATTTAAATTACTGACTACAATTTGATCTTTGCTTAAAACTATGAAGCTAGTTTTTATTACACACAACGGAAACTAAATATCTCATTCTAATATCACCTGACTTAATATTTCAACAGAGCATACACAATTCTTTCTCTTAACTTTTACAATTACATAAGTTAATAAATTCAGTAAAACCGGTCAGAGCATAAACGAACATATCTCAATGGTGCGACAAGGAAAAAGCAATTATTTTACCTATATAAAAGCTTACCGGGTTTCTTTACTTTTTTTTAATTTATTATTTTCTTCTTTTTCACTATCCGTATCCGCTCTTGCGTGCCCTCCTGTCATTTCCAACAGAAGGACAACTCTATAATTAAACTCCGAAAAAGACTCGACACTAATGAAGTTACAACATTTTAAAAACTCGCCGGTTACAGAGTTCCATTTTGGAATAAACGATTTTTCGTGCATTCATTTCATTTCAAGATCGTTTTCATTTTGCTGATGCCATAATATAGTTTCTAAAAACCGAAAGATTAATAAATAAGAGTCCACAAAAGAGGTATTCGGGTAAGATGAATCGATACTAGTATCGAATCGATTTCCTGCTTCTTCTTCGCGGGTATTGTTTTTTTGGGAGGGGAGGGAGTCAATAGTTAAATAAAAACATTCGGGTTTTTTTTCTTTTTTAATGAGAACTAAGAATTTATGTTGACATTTAAAATTAACATACACTATGTTCTTTTTGTTTATTTACTACTTTTGAAGGTAAAATGTACTAAAACATCGTTTAAAAGAAAGATTGATATTTTTAATACTTAATTTTTTCCAAGTAATACACAAACCAACAAAAAGTCGGAGAAAAAAATAACAAAATGGCGTAAAAACTACTATACAATCAATTGTAATGATATTACCAAAAAAAAATCAACGAATAACCACTACAGAATTATTTGTTTTAAAAAATTTACCCTTGAGAGCAGAATTATTTTTACAGTCCACTTGGGCTACATAAAAAACATTTTAAAAACAAAACAAAAAATATTAGTATTGCAAAATTAAATGCCACATATAAGTACTTAAGCCGAATTTATGATTCAGCATATGTAAAAAATAATATTTGACCCATCACAAAATTAATGTATAAAATTGATGATAATGAATAAAAAGTAAAACCTGATAAGAGAAAGATGACAAAAAAAAATTTTTTTTAACCAAAAGACCTCAACCGTTTTCTATCGTAGAATACAAATAAAAGTTCAGATAAAATTTCAAAAATGTAGAATGCACTACTACACCTGCAAAAAGAGAAACTACCAATTTTATTTTATTTACAAAATTAATTTGTAGCGTAACAGACATGTACGATAGAACAAATTTTTTCCAATAAGTAAAATGCATACAAAACTATAAAAAAAATTAAAAACTATCAGCGACCATCTACTAGAATCGTGAACTTCCAAAAAATGCCAAAGATAATATTAAACTATAGCATTATTTTTTAACACAAATTCAGTAAACATATAAACATCTACCAGTGGCGCACACAAGGGGGCGGCGGGGGTCCTGGGGGTCCGGACCCCCCCAAAGCCCTTGATTTTTTTCCCGATTGATTATAATTCTAAGTACATAGAACGTAAAATTTAATTAAGCATTTGTTATTAATAATTAATTTTATTAATTAATGCTAATTATTTATTCAATAATTAGTTTTTTACTGTGTTTTCTTCCCGAAAATCGACAAAATCAAAAGGAGCATGATACAAGAATGGTGAACTTTCGACCCCGGACCCCCCCTTGAAAAATTCCTGTGTGCGCCACTCTGACATCTACCATTATTTCATAACAATCTCTGACAGTACACTTCAATCATCCTATATATAAAACAAAACATAACATAAAAACAGAATCTTTATAAAAAAAAATACATAACACCAAATCAACAAGGGGAGAGGGAAGAGAAATTCGACAAAATCAACGACAAGACAACATTAATATTAATTAAAAACGAAATCCAGTTCTATTGGCAACTAATTACACAGCTGGATTATCGCTACAACCATAAGCAATGAAAATTTCAGGTTACCTTTTTTTAACAACGAAACTACTAAAATGGATTCATAACAAGTTATTGAGAACTCGTCAAAATTGCACTTTGTGTAAAAGACATGACGTAAAGGGGAACCGATTTAGACTCGCCGTTGCCATGGAGATGAAGGTTGGGGAATAAAAGGAAACGCACAAAGAGCTTTCTATTCTTAAAACAAATTTTTCTGGAATATAATTACAAGAGGTGACGCAATAGAATGGTCGTTTCTGGGTAAATGATTAGGCCGGGGGGCATCAATTTGGGAGGAGGAATATTAAATTCCCCATACGTTAGACGAGATTAACGATTCAAAAATAAGTGTTTAACGTACGTATTTATTTTGTCTGCAGTTTAATAATAGCGTCATGTTTTTTGTTTAAAGGAGATACCTTCTAAAATTATTACTGGTATTTTTAAAACTTTTGTTTTTGAATATTGTTTTATTTCTGTATTTATCGATACATTTAGAAACAAGTATAATCTTACATATTAAAAATAAACACTTTTTAAAAAGTTATATTGACGAAAATTTACATTCTGTTTACATATTTGTTATTCAGGCAAAATTAAGATACAACAGATAAAAAGTATAATTAAATGTATAACACATAAAATATTTTATGAGGGAATAACAAACGTCACATCTGGAAAAAGATAATGCATTTACTCTTAACATGCAAACCTGGAGTTTCCTTTCTTCGTTCTATTATGATTAATAATAAAATTAGTACTAATTATTATTTTAAGTTCAATGGAACTAGAATCACGTTTTGAAATTCGAAGTTTTATCTACAAATTCAAGTTGCTTATAAAAATATTGCACATAAAAATAAAACGAAATATTTTTTTAAAAATATACTTATGTAAAGAAATGTTTAAAACTACTTCAGAATAAAAATTTAGAAATTTCCTTTTTTTTTTTTAATTTATGGTATGGTTCGCTATTTCTTTAAATAAAAAAAACCCAGGCAGAATTTCTCTCTATTAAAATAACACATAATTAACAATTCAAACTAATTACACTGTAAATGGTTTTCATTAACTATTTCTTAAAAAAAAAATTGAAGTTTTTGTAGTTAAATTAGAAGAACTGTTCGAAAGAGAGAGAGAGAGATTTATAAAGATATTAATTTATCGAAAGAGAGAGATACTTTACATAGCATTCTATTATTTAAATACAGTTTCAAAAGAGAATAATTCTGTTTTTATTATTTTACAAAACATGCAAGTTTTAAAACAAAAATATGAAATAAATTACTCTAAATTTAAATAGCTATATTATTTCTTAAAATTTAAAATTCATCAACATATTTATGCACTATTCTGTATTAATTCTCCTTGAAAATGACTTTTAAACCTTTGCTATGGAATTTAAAGGGAAAAAAATTTTTTTTTTTCATTAGTGTTTAAGGTAATAAAAAAATTTCAAATTTCATAATTTCTTTTTTAAAAAATTCTACGACGTTATACGCCACTTAAGAATTGAAAGCGTTTTAGTAATTACCGAGGCCATTTTGTTGTTTGAAATTGTCACTTATAAAACTGAATACGTTTCAAAACAACTCCCAAACAAAACATGCAACGATGCAACGAAATGTTTCGCTTAGTAGTTTATTTGATTTTCTACAAGGCTTTTTCATTCTAAAAGATCCCTAGCGGGGAATCGCAAAACTTCTCTTTTACGTCTCTTCTCCCTCCCCCACCTAGTCCCCCATCCCCATTTCATCTAAACCCAGCTTCTATCTTTGTTCTTTGGTTGAAACTACTCATACATTACATGAGCTGGCTTCTAGAAGAAAAATTTTCCGTTTCCCGAAGATTTTTTTTTTCTTGTTTTATTTTCCTTTTAGATTTATTTGCTTTCTTAGCCGAAACCGAAAATGCATAGAAGACTTTTTCCCACTTTTTTTTGTTGTTCTTTTGTTTTTCTTTCTTTATTCTTTTCATTTCATCATTCTTAACTTTATTTTAGAAAGAGCAGAAAGGAAAGGAATGTAATTATAAAAAAAATAAATAACGAAAAATGTGAGGGATGTTAATTTTGGACCCTAAAAAAACTCTTTCCGATTTTTTTCTTCTTAATTGTTTCATTCTTCCATTTTGTAATACTTTTTTTCGTGATATTGAAACTTAAGATTTTTTCTAAAAAAAATTATATACATACACCTACTTGAAAGTCTCAGGTATTCTTATTTTTCCTTTTAAATAAAAAGAATACAACAAAAATAATCCATTCGAAATTGCAAATACCTAGTACAATAATCCGAAGTCTTTTTGATAAAATAAAACTTTTTTTTATTAAATTTTTAAAATTTGGATTGTTTAAAAAGTGTAATATTACAAATTTAGAATTTATTAAATACAGAAATAAATTTTTCTAAAGGAAATAACATTTCTTTCTTTATGAACGACACATATTCCATTCGCCTATTTATATTGTTGAGATTTTTGAGCATTTTTATAAATTCTTTCATAAACAATATTTTTATATAAAAAAATAATTTTAAATATATTTTGGTGATTTACTCAATCTAATTCAACACAAAATGTGAGAATTTAGAATTCTAACTTTTCAAACCAAACGATAAATATTTTTTTGGAAGAAGGAATATTATTCAAATATCGTATTCCAATTTTTATCAATATTTTATTCCCAGTTTATTCATACTTTATGAAATATATTTAAATAAAATCCGATGTATTGAGCCTCATACCTGATATTTGAATTTTATATTTAAAGAAAAACGAATAACTTATTCTTGCAGACACTATCCAGATTTCAAATTTTACCTTCCCTTTAAAAAAAATTCGAACAGAAATATATTTTATAATATGTTGTTTCAAGCACTATAGAATCTACACACTAGAAACATGTTCAAGCCTGTTTTTAAAAATATTTACAAATAGTATTTATTTATTTAAATCGTTAAATATTACACTCCAGAGGAATCATGTTAAACAATGTTATGTTTACATGATTATAATTATGTTTTTGCAAAAATATATATTTCCCTCTTTTTCTTCCCTAAAATATAATATCTCCAAACGATAATTTTTAATTTAAAATAAACCCTTCAATCGTGCGGAAACACCATTGTGCGTTAGTGACACAACAGCAGTCGAAAGTGGATTATTCCAATTTTCCCTCCAAGTTAATTAGTTTTATACCTTATAAAGAGCAGGGGAAGATCTCCAAATTGCTGCTTCACTCTAGTTTCACCTCCTGATCCACGTTAAATTCCTGCGCCAAAATAGAAACTTCCACCCACTCTTTTAAAACCTATCTAATCAATCACGGCTTCCAATTTATTGAAAAGCCCTTTGTTATAATCGACGCTGCAGTTGTTTTAAAAAGAATAAATAAGTTATGACGGAGGAGAAATCATCTGAGGACCCCCACTGGCACATCTCTAAACTAGATGGTACCTATAAAGAATGTTTCAACTATGATGGAAGACATTTTTATTGATTTTGTAATCTATCAGGTGAATGTTTTGAAAGGGGAGAAAGAATGCAGCAAGACAAATTGGCGTCTTTATCGCTCCTGATAATCGCTTTTTTGAGCGCCAAATTTAGAAAAATGAATAAACGGTGAATGAGGGGGATAAAAATGATTTATGTTAAAATATACTCTTCTCTAGCAAATACTCTTATATCAACATAATAGTTATATTTGAAGAAAAAAAATACCGATTTATATATTTTAATAAATACTAGATAAATATTTAAAATGAAAAAAGTGCCGGAGATGTTTAAACAAAAATGCAAATATTTTATCAATTCGTTTGAATCTTTTTTAAAAAAATTTATTCATAATGAAAATTTTAAAACCACCTTTATGTGAAAGAAGTTTAATTTTATTTGAACTGGGTAAAAAAATAATAATTTATAAATACAAACTTTAATCTGAGTTTATCTTTTCGTTAATACATAATATAAATTATGCAGTTATTTTACAAAGGATACATCATTTAAAATATTTTAAATAAATATTAAAAAATATGAAGATGCCTTGAAATCTCTAGCAAATTATTTTAATTCAATATATAAATTTATTTATTACGTGTACATGAAAAAAACAAGCCAGATTAATTTTTAATGGAATTATAGATAACATTTTCAATATTTCTTCCCAAATAATTTACCTTCCCCCATTAATTATCATTAATATTTTTAGCTGTAAAAAATTATAATTCATTAATTTAGAAAATTAATAAGCCAATTATTTATTACACCTTTTAAATAATTGAATTTCTCGTTTCATAATTATTCATACTTCAGGTGTCAAATAAAAATTTTATACCGATATAAATTGGATCTGATTTTTTTTCCCAGCAAATAAAATTCAAACTATTTAATATTTTAGAAACAAAGATTGTTAACCCACAAAATCGAATACTTAACTATTCAAAAATAAAGCCATTCATTTGTTACGATTTTTATATAACGTTAGGCGACAAATTTATTCCATTCTGATAAACACGAACTTTAGTGTCATTGAATTTATTAAATATTTTTCTTAGTTGCATTTATTTTTCATTCAATAACTTAATATTCAAACATTAACATTTAATCTCGAAAGAGAACAAGAGAAAAAATTCTGAAAGTTGCAATCAAGTTTACAATATGAAACATCTGTAAGAAAAAATAAATAAATAAAAATAATACTTAAAAAACAAAGCACGTTCTCATAAGAGGAAAAAGGTGTCACATTTTCAATCAAACGAATATAAATCAACAGATAACCCTTCTACGAAACTGGACAAAGAAACACAACAAAATATGACATCGTACAATGACGTCACATCAACACAAAGCCAAAATGGCGTCTGATTGCTAGAATTATCCTCATAATAGCGCGCAACAGTTTCAGCTGCTTTGCAACAGAGAATTAATGAGGCAAGAAAATGGAACAAAACCACGATGTTGGAAAAGTGCGTTTTATAAACGATGTGTTGGTGTAAATCTAAGAATTTTAATAATTGTTTGTGTAGGATTTGATAGCCTTTTGTTTTTTTATTGCTGCAGAGAAAAATAATTCGATATTAATTTATTTCAGTAAGTAAAGTGAGTCAAAAAGTTAGTAATTTTTCAATTTACTTTAAAAAAAAATTTTTCTTTTCTTTTTCACTTTAATAAAAAAATACATAACATCAGTTAAACCATTACAATTTAAGGAAAAAAATATTAAAAATTACACGTTATGTAAATATCATACCACTACACTACACAGTTTATACTATTCTCAAAATACAATAATAAAAAAATACATAACATCAGTTAAACCATTACAATTTAAGGAAAAAAATATTAAAAATTACACGTTATGTAAATATCATACCACTACACTACACAGTTTATACTATTCTCAAAATACAATGTTCCAAAACTTACTGACTAAATATTTACATGATCCGTATAAAAGTTGTTACTAAGTTCGAATTTTTTTGCAGAATCAGAATTCCTTGCTAAAAAAAAAATTCTTTGGAAGTTGTATTTAAGTATATTTGTGGAATTATAAAATGAGTAAATTCATTTTGATAATCTACTTCCCTACATTAAAATAATTACGTAAAATAAATTAAGTTTTTTTAAAAAAATAAGATGTATAATCTAGAACTATATATATATAAACACGAAGTTAAATTTCTAAATATATGACTACTGGTTTCGATTAAAATGACGATTAAAATTTACATGCATGAATTTTAAATGTGTTTAGAACATTTTATTTTATTCCAAAGCAAAAACAGTAAAAACTGAACAAGAAAATTTACGGAAAAGTCATCACAAAAAGAATTCCAGAAAAACAAATATTAACACTCATTCTTTCTGGATCGCTAACTTACAACCTTCACTTTGCTTTTTTCGAAACCCATACTTTAACTGCTATTTTCATTTCACAATATTATTGAAATCTTAGCTTTGCCTATCAGATTAACATAAATGCGTCGTTTCAACGGAAATTGTCAACAAGTTCTGATAACAAGCATGTAATTCACCATTTTTGATACTTTTTTTCTTGGATGATTTATTCACAAAAGAACTTCTAAAATCCTTGAAAGAAAACGATTATGACAAAATCGTATTTAGTAGAATAAATACCACTGTGTAAAGATAACAGGTTTTTTTTTCTCTCTTCTTCTTTATAGAACGAAGTAAATGTAAATAAGAGTCATTTCTATGATATGGTGAACAAATACACAATGAAATTCCATGATATGCGAGGTGAATTTCTAAGATTTTCTTATACGAATTCTTTTGTTTGAATAAAAAGAACTGAATTGTTTAAATTTCTGGAAGCGTGATTTTTTAAATTACAGTTTTCAACGGCCACACGTTCAAAATTCTATAAGCTTTCTTTCATTATCGTTTCCTTTTAAAAAAATTTTTTTGAAATATTCTTAAAAAAATTTGATTATACGTTATGTGCATGTGTATGAGCGTCTTTTGACATTTTAAAAAAATTGTAATACTAGATATAAAACACCGTCAAATATACATCCCAATAATCGTGATTTTCACTATTATTTTATATTATTAATTTCGAGACATTTTAACTAAAGGAAAAAGCAATAAATATTATAAGTTTTGCTTCTTTGGCACAATAGAAGTTGATATTGAGAAACAAACGTTCTACACCACGTAATATTTTTATGATTTGAAAGTAATATCATACACAATTATTTTTCTTTTTTCAACTTTTAAATTAGTTTTGCACTTTGAATCTTTGAAAATTTTATGAAATAAAAATGGTAAAACTAAAATATACAGTGATCATTTAAAAGTTACAAGAAACAGTTTCATTTTCATCAAATATTTATTAACTAATAATAAGGTGACCAATCGTCCTCCTTTTATAGGTTCTGTCCTTCCTCGAAAAATGTCCCCCTTTTCAATATTTCAAAACTAATCTGTTAAATCTCTGTATTCTGAGATGAATCAAACATGTTTCCAAAATGTCGAAGAATGGTCTGAAACAAATATCACAGGAAATAACAGTTTTCAATGGTATGTTTGTTTTTTTTTTTACTTGTCGCAAGTACATTGGGCAGATATAGAAAATTACGTTGAGTTTTTATCGAAAGAAATGTCTGATATTAAAATCGATGAAAATTGTCTGTTTGAAGTAGAAAGAAGACTGAATGCATAGTTAAATTATATTAAATTAGAACAATTGGAAAATCAACATGCTGAGAAATTGGTAAAAGATGGGTGAAATTACTAAAACCATTTAAAAAATGAACACATTCCATATGAAAATGTAATTATTCTTGTTGAATATACGTTGTGCTGCCCTGGAACTAATACAGCAGTTGAGTTTTTTCAGTTGGTAATGATTTTTGTGAAGTGATTAGTGAGAAATCACAAAATTGAATATTCATATTTTAGAGCTTACCGTACAATTCAGTATGAAGGATATTTTATGCCCGGACTTTCCGATATATTAGAAAATATGTTGACTACAAAATTCATTCAATGGAAAAATACTCGTTTAAATAATAATTAAAAAGAATGTTCGCGTAATTAACGAATTTTTGTTTGAATTAATAAAACGTTTCATGTATTCAAGTTGTCATTTTTTCTTTAATTTTTCGTCCTTCTTTTCATTGTAAACAAAATGGTCACCTTACCAATAAGGAACAGTGCAACGCAACTCTGCATTTAAAAAAAAACGTTAGATAAAACTTGATCCCCACTTTTAAAAAAAATCAATATAAAATACTGTTGAATAATGAATAAACAATTTTAAAACTTTAAAAATCATAGAATTTTAATCAAATTACAAGGTGCATATTCATTATCAATTTTTTAACAGTTCGTCTTTTTTTATCTGTTATACTAAGCATCCATGCAAAAAAAAAATTAAGCCAAAATATTACATATTTTATTTAGTGTTTAACTTCTTAATTATCAAATATAACCTTTTCTAAATAACAGAACTTGATGTTATAATCGTAATCAAAACAAGTATATGTAAATATTCATCTATCGCCCAGTTTGCAATAAGCTACAGTACCAAAAAAATATCACTTTCAGCAGTTTATATCACACATTAAATCTTCCGACTATATACTTTCAACTATCAACAGAAATCTATTTTCTTTTTTGTATCTCCGAATTTCTCTCTTTTTTATTTTTAAAACTACAGTAGAAAGTAACTTAAAGCCAATTGCTTTAACAGAGACGATTTTTTAAACGCTGATTCAATGTTATTTCGAAAAACGAAGCTGTGGTTTCCCTTCGCTTCAGGTTTACCACATTTGGCAAAACTTCAACAAAAAGAATGCAATGTATTGGAAAAGAATTAACAAAAATGGCGTTTTTGCTTTTCCCATATCCGCCCCCCCTCCGCGATGCGATATTGGTCTGAAGAGTAAAATATCTTGCAAGCAATAAAATTTTAATATATTATAGAGCAACAAAGTAAAATATGACAAGGTATCAAACAGAAAACTAAAATTTAAAAAAATTCTAGTCTTTAGAATTCGAATATCTATTTTTTTCAAACAGCTGATTTTACTATTAGTAACCTATATAACTAAAATAAGTTGATAAGAAGTATTTACTTATAAAAAATATTTCCCTGAAATAATAACAATAGATTAAACAGAATGAATGTTTAAATTTAAAACTGTTTTAAATAATCCATTTTATTTCGTAACCTAATAGGTAAAAAAATTCCATCAAAACTCATACATAAACAAAAAATTCTTAATTGTTCTTTTTATTATTATTATTTTTCCTTTGATGGTACATATATATTAGCGTCACCGCAGAAAAATTAGCGTCATGGGGATCGCGACTTGATATTAAAACAATAAAGATTCTAACGTGTACTATATGGGGGGAATCAGATTTTGGTGGGAAAGACGCGATTTGCGTGGCCCAGATTAAACTGCGTTGAGGTTAACACATAAGTACCCAATTATTCCAATTTGGATTTTTTTTAAAGAATATTTATGCAAATGATACGAAAATTCGATTTAGAGATATCTTTACAAACATATAACATCAAAAAAGTAATACAAGACAGGTAGGTCTTGTTTAGCAACAATTTAGCTTTTAACCCAGCAACTACATATATACAATATATTCTCATTTAACTTAATAGATGGAGCAGAAAAATAAATGCACTTTCTAAAACTACACAACATTGGCTTCTTTCTTAGAAGATTCTTTACTGACAATAAAATAAAGAAAAAACACAGTGAAAAGAAACAAATCTCAGAAGTCAAAGAACATTTGAGAACAGGAACGAAAAAGCTGCTATTAACTTGGTAGAATAGCGTCGAACACAATGAATGATTGATTCATCGCGAATTCTCCTACTTCTTAAGACGTCGATTTTTTTATACAAAAAAATAAATAAATGCATAAACACATTAAAGATATTTTTAAGAGACTAATGCATCACTACGATATGATCAATCATTTTTCGATCAAAAAGAATGCATGGGAGAATAACCTGAGTTATCTATTCTGTAATCAGAAAAATTCTACTTCGACATTTATTACTCGTAAAAAATGGCGGAAAGAAGAGAAGAGAAAAATGGAACTTTAAACAATGAAAGAAGGAAAGAAAGAAGAAGAGGAATACTAACTTTTAAAGCCTTTTAAATAATCAAAAACTTGCAGTATCAGTGTATTTATTTCTTTGAACAAGTCGCCATTTAACACACTTGGGCTATTTTCTCTTGGCAGTTGTTATGACAACGCGAAAATGAATTTGGGTTAATGTAGAAGATTATTCTGGGAAAAGCTTTCGCGGAATTTGTAACTAGTGCAATATTTATTCAAATAAGAATGCGAAATAAATTAACTATATTCATGGAATTGATGTAAATGTATGCAAAAAAATTTTAATACTAATTTCTTTTCAATCCTTCTTTGTACCAATTCCCCATTTCAATAGCAGATTTTAAAATTCATGGCATCAAATTGATTTCAGTGATTTCATAGATCTTTAATAGTTTTTGAAAACGATTTTTTTAACTCGGAACATTTACAATTATTATTCCAATATTAAATAGATTTTTAGGATTTCCAAAGAATAGAAGGATTCCAAATATTAAATACTATTTTTCTTTCTATAATTATAACAAAATCTAAATTAAAATAATGATTCATTAAAATTTTTTAAAATTTTTTTTATGTTATGTAAATACAAATGAAACAAGATTACTCACTCTCTATCAAATATAGATGGAATAATAATTAAAAATAATATTTGTGTACATAATAATTCTGAGTAGAAGTTTCTTTTCTTTAATCATCAAATAAAACTCATAAATAAATTTATATTCATTACTTTAGAAATAATCCTTGAAAATATCACAATAATATATGCGAAACAAGTTTCGAATACTAAAAGAAATACTTGTGCTGAGCTTGCCGGGCCATTTTCGAGTAAAACAGAGTCGCTTATTCAAAAGAATACAGAGTTCATAAATAAAATATTTATATAAAACGTTAGAATATGAATATGAGGAATAATAAATAATTCAGAATGAGTTACGTGATATGTTACATCGTAATGAGCATTATGTTGCTCACAGTCGTACCATTGTCAACAAAACAGTTTGTTGCCACCAGCGATCTGCTAAACTTAAGATTCGATGACGATCAAATACTTATCATCAAAAAAATTATTGGTATTAAAATTTATATTTTATCTTGCAAAAACGGAAATCCATTACTCTTTTAACAGTTAAATATAAATTCAGAAACGGAAATGCAATTATTAATTCATTTACCATTGTAACTCTTCAGTAACTGAAAGCGCAAACAAAAAAAAATACAATATATTTCTAGAATGAATCTCATTTATTTTTAAAAGGAAAATAAAAGTTATTAAAATTATTATGGAGTTTTTCCTCCTTCATAAACGTGATTTTATATGACATAACAAAATTGATATTTCCCAACTAAAACGTAATTAAACAGCGTTTGAGTTGTGGGGGGAAGTTACTGAAATAGTGGGTTACACAGTAACTAGTTGCAACGTAATAAATTTTATCTCTTTTATGGAAATTAAATGTTACCCAGTTTTGAACGAATTAAATAGCAGATACTCACAGAAACGACAGATGCTCACAGTTTTAAAGAGATGAAAAGCAAATCGTTTGTTGAAAGGATAAAAATGTCTAAAATAAGGTCAACTCAATTTCTAAAGAACCGAATAGAAAATAAGTAACCTTTTTTTTTCGCTCATTTACAGACAATGGAACCTTTTAATGTCATTTAATACAAGCAAATTTTAATCTGTATTTTTATTAAAAACTAGCTCGTCATTTGTAGACAACATTTTACGCGACTTTAAAATGTTGAGGCAACTCGTAAACTACTACATATTAGTAATTTATTGATGGATTAGACTAACAACAAAATATTTTAAATAATTATTGATTGAGAGAAAATGTAAGTAACTGCCTCAGTGTTTACTGAAGCATTTTAAAATCATAAGATACCTTAGTTAATACTTATAAATTAAGGCAATTTTTCGAAGCAATAATGATTCTATTCAAACAAGTTTATCAAACAGTTGTGTTAAAAACTCCAGAGCTATAACAAATATAGTAATAATAGTAATTATCTTTAATAACTAAAAATCCGATTAATTTTAATTTGGCACAAATAGAATTTTTTAAATTGACATTCCTGCATGTCTAATAATTCAATTAACATTAATTTAATAAAATTTCTAAAGAATAACAAAGCAGATATAATCCCCTATTCTTTAAAATACAATCATAATTTAATAATTTTTTTTAAATTTCATTATTTACTTAATAATGATTCAAACTTTCAAAATTAGATCACAAGAAAATAGCGTAGTGTCATAAAAAGAAAGATAATTTACATTTAATAATATAAAAAGTTGAAAGCATGAGTTTTTTCCGAGATAAAAATGTTAATTATTATTCTTTTTATCAAAAGATAACATTAAAAATTCAGGTAATTAATTGTTTTAAAAAAGTTTTTACGTATAAAAGAAGGAAAAAATTTTAACCTGAAATAATTAAGCCAAATCAAAAAAAAAAAAATGAATGCAAGAAATGAAGAATTTTTAAGTTGATAAAAAAAGTATATTATTTGATCTTTTCACACATTTTTATAAAATGAAGAAGGAACAAAGAAATTGAGCAAAAAAACAAAGTAAAAAATTTATGAAAGTATACACTTTAAGCAATTTTAAACCGAATAATATTTTTTTTTTAGTTTTTAAATATAAGAAAAGGAAGAAACGCACAGAGAGAGAAGAGATTAAAAAATGGTCAAGACAATTTCAACCAACGTCTTCCAAAAAGGTCTTTTATTTCAGACTCTACTTTTACGCCAGTCTCTTTATTCGGTGTGTACATATTATATATATATATATATATGTGTGTATTTTTTTACTGTCGATATTTATCATTACTTATTGTCATCATTTTTTTACTTTTTAAAAATGCATCATAAAATGAATAAATTAAGTTATTAGGGTTAATGTTTCCTTTAAAAATATTGGTGTTAAATCAGCAATTTTGTTGAAATAATCTTCTTAAAATGAACTCACAAAACCGAATTCAAATGTTGAATTTTTTACACTGCTTTGTGAATATTAAATGTTCTAACATAATGCAGTTATATAGCCTTTATTTCGCTATAGTAAGCCAGTAAATTAAATGTGT
Source organism: Trichonephila clavipes (assembly GCA_019973935.1). Classification (NCBI taxonomy): domain Eukaryota; kingdom Metazoa; phylum Arthropoda; class Arachnida; order Araneae; family Nephilidae; genus Trichonephila; species Trichonephila clavipes. The sequence goes on from BMAU01017015.1 coordinate 119,537, forward strand.
GTGTCAAACATCTAACTCCCCCCCCCCAAAAAAAAATATTAGTTTTTTTAAACTAAACCACCAGAGCCAAAATTGTGAAACAATTCGTGGAATTAAGTAAAAATTTTACAAATAATTTTTATTCAATAAATATATAAGTTGTACATTATTTTTGTTCTAAAAAAGCAAGTCAAAATCCAAGCACACGCTCAAAACAAGTCTGTTGCATACAAAAAACAAACTTCAACAGATAAAGCTCACAACGACTCTAAAAATAAGAACCTCTAGATATCAAACATAGTAACATTCATAACCGTGATATCTTGACGCTATACGATAAACGTGACAAGTTGGCACTTATAGCTTTATAAATACATCAAGTGCAAGTAATAAATGTATTCATAACTGAAAATAACTCCAGTGGTTTATAACCTTGGCGACATTATCTGGGATTCCGGTCAGTGATATTTAAAAGAAATACTCCCGCTACGTATTACTAAGTAATCAGTCGTTTTTTACGTCGTGATTGTCATTCAACATTTTGAAATAAATATTCTAGCAAGATTTAGAGCGATATAATTTATATCGTGGAAAAATCAGCACGAAAATGCACTCGTTTAAAGTTCGTGGAATGAGATTTATCTTTAAAATACAAAGTTTTTAAAAACAATTATGATAACAAGTATTGTCTTGATCAGTTTTTTAATGAATTTCCTTACAGTTGAAAAACAGTCAAACCTCCATCTAACGAATCTCTATATTGCCAATTTTTCTATAGCGAACTTTTTTGCGGGATTTAGCAACTTGGTTAAATAGAGGTCCGACTGTACCTCAAACATAGAAAACATTGAAGAATTCATAAAAATTTGATTTGAAATAACAAACAAGAAACCGATCACTTTAATTTTAAGTCAGTTTTCTAAAAAATTGAATGTTTTTACAGCTAATTTATGAATAATATAAATTGAAAAATCTCTCTCTCTCACACACACAAATCAAAACCTATGAAAATTCATAAGACAATATCAAAACAAAAGCAATTTTGAACAACCTAAAGAAATGCACTTAAATTGCCAAACATACAAATATTTAAATTGCATATTAAAATGCTAAAAATAACCAAAGATTTACACGAAACAAACAAATTGCGTAGAAAGAAAAAAATTAAACAGAGTATTTTATATCTCAAAATATATAATGATTATTCAGATTAAATCTAAAAAAAAATAAAATTTAATAGCATTCTTCTTAAAAAAATTAACGAGTAGTCTCAATACTCTTACGTAAAGATTAACAAAGCACACATTTCTATACGTCATTTAAATTCAAAAAAATTATGTACTAAATACACAGAAATAAACGGGAAAACAAAAAAATAAAGGTTCAAAAAAATTTTCCGCGCGTAAAAAAAAAAAAGCAATAAACGCAACCTCTTTCAAGTGTCTGATTCTCCCAAAATTATAAATTTTCCAAGAAACATCCGATATCAAAATGAAACTCGCAACAAAACATTTCAGTAAATTCCAATGATTATCAAACAAAGAAATTGGAAATTCCGCGAAAAACCGCGAGACAAAATAAAAATAAAAAAATAGTCATTAACAATTCAAAAACGCATTCGCAAATGTGCATTCGAATTCATCCAGGCAAAATAAAAAAGGGAAAGAAAAAAAAAGAGAGAGAGAAACTTATTTGAATGGAAAAAAACTAACCCTCAAGCCAAAAGACGATTACTATATGTGTACCGAAGATTATAGTTTTTATTCTAACATATAATGGTCGGAATAACACGAATAAGAACAGATCAGTCATGGTTGAGCTCAAAGAACGACAAATTCCCACGACGAGAAGATAAAAATCGGAATAATCGAAATTCGATTTTGAATACTAATATGATGATTACTTATCTGTTTGACGGTCATTGTCGCACGAGTTTTAATAAATATTATATAGTGCAACAACCACACAGAATAAATCAATATAAGTTCTAAATTATCATTAGTGAGTAAGACACCAAACGATAATTTTGTTGCTTACAAGGCCAACATGAAAAGTATTTCATAGACGATACGAAATGACTCTGAGTCATTAATATTATCCGCTCTGGCAACATGCCAATTTTAAGGAGTTAAAGGGGAGGGGGTGATAAAGAAGTATTATTCCAAGGCTTTAAAAATCATTGTTGGAAGAAAAAGATTTGTGATATAATGAGCTAATATTCATTTTTTTTAAACTTTTAAGTAAGTGATATTCTGGAAAGTTTATTTGTAAGGTGTAAACTGTGTGAGAGAGTTGTTTTATTTAAAATAGAACGATGGAAAAAATTCTTCATTTTCAGTCGGAACCCGATTTAACGAACACCTGTTTACCGAATTTCTCGATTTAACGAATTTTTTTCTTTTCTCTGACAAAAATGGAGGCAAAATCCCCTGTTTAACAAATAACAAACCCTTAATTAATTATTTTTACATTTATTGTAATTAAAAAATGTTATAAAATTTTAAAAAGGTTTTTTTTAAAAAAAAAAATTGTTTTTCAAAGCTCTAAAGCAGTGCTCCCCAACCTTTTTGTCGTCGCGGATCGGTCACCGTTTGATAATTTTACCACGGTCCGTTGTTTATATCTTAGAATGTTTTGATTTCATAATTTTAATTTAATTATATTTAAATATTCCTCCAGAATAAAATACAATTACACCAAAAAATGAATATAAAGGTATTTAACATGGAATGTGAAGTGATTTTCCAAGAAAGTCGCACAAACCCGAGAAAAATACACCACAGTGAAAAAGTTTGCGAAAAAAATAAAACTATCCGTAAAAAATAAAGTCATGAAACAAAAAAAAGCAAACAATTAGAAGTATTCTTTTTAACCTCCACAAATAAAAAATATACAATATCATCTGTTATGTGATAAGGTGCTAATTTTTTTAAAAAAATGTTACAACATAAAACATTCCTTATTTTGAAATTATAAACTAACAATAAATCTATATCGTCGGATTCAAATCAATATCTGCTTTCTGCACAAAATATAGCATTGAAATTTGAGGCTTTGATATTTTTATTTCACAATATTCTGGCCGATGTACATGGTATATTTTTTTAGCTACTACAGTTCACCGCATAATGCTTAGAGTCCCATAGAAGTATTTTTTTTTAATTCGAAAGTTTGGTTAGTAAACTAACCAAACAATCAAAATCTCCAAAAAGTGCACATAGCAGATATTGGTTTGACAAAGACGATATATGCCAATTAAATATTTAGGTTTAAAACATCCTCAGAGAAATTTTAATGGACCCCAATATTTAAATGTGAGAATATTTATAAAATAGTATGAGATTTTTTTTTAAATAAAAAAGCAATAATACTGATTATAAAATGGGCGAAATTTAGGATTACATACTGAATCAATATCCAAAAAATCAAGCCCCTATTGCTGACAATGGAATAAATAATATTTAGTTAAAAAACAAATAATATTCACATCCTTGTTTTAATTTTGTCTCAACCAAATATTGTGCACTTCTTATAAAAAAAAAGAATAAAAATATGTTTTAACCAACAGGTACAATGCATCTTATGTACACAATAACAGAATACACAAACCTCAATAATATCCTAATGGAACCTGAAAAGATCAACGGGACGAAAAACCAACCTACAACGGACCAATAAATAATAATATAACTCCATCTCTACTAAAAAGAAAATATTTATTAGTTGCAGGATATGGGCTCAAAGACTAGCAAAAGCTTTTTTTTCCCTTAGCTGTGTGGCAACAACAATGAGCAGACGAGAGAGATCACATTTCATCTTGAAAGATGGCGCAGGGGGAAAAAAGAATAAAAATAAAAGAGTAGAAAGACTATCCTGAAGAAATCAATCGAAAGGGGTCGTCTCTAGTTTATAAATAAGAAGACAAAGAGGATAAAATATTTTAAGGGGTAAGACGACTTGAAGTGATGTGGATAAGAAACAGGTTATATAAGTTTATTATTCTACGGAAGGAAAAAAATAGAATTCGAAATTTGTCAGAAAGAATTCTTTACAGAAAATAAGCGGGAAAAACATAATTCGTTCCAGTTTTCTGGTATTGCACAAAAGTGAATTACGATTATTTTCTTTTTCCATATCTGTTTATGAATGTAGAGCGGAAGAATTTGTAATGTAAAACTAGAGATTTATCTGCATATTGAATAAATATTTCTTTTATAGAGCTGATAACATATTCCGTAAAAGTACATCATGTTCAAAATTTATAATGCCATTATGCAAATTGAATTATGTTTGGGTTTTAAAAAGTAACAATGCTTTTAAATCGTCATCATAACTTCTATATATTTCCTTTTTAAAAGAAGATTTTTATCGCAAAAGGATTAAATATGCAGAGTAAATTTATTAAAATGAAATGACTGCTGGAAAAATAATTAAATTCTACAACTCAAACATTCTCTCTCACACACTTCAACAATTGTTTCTCAAGAAAAATTTAGGAAAGAAACAGATTTCATTTTTCTTTTTAAAGCACTTGTTAAAATCTTAATTTATTCACTTCCTTTATTCCAAGAGCTTTTACGTCACAATCTCGCATTAGAAGTACTACTTAATATTCATAAAGTTGCACAACATATTTCATCGAATTCACTTCGGAGAAATGATAATTTTTCCTTTCAAAAACATAAATAAATTCAAGGTAGTAAATCTACTTGTAAAAAAAAATAATTTAAATTTTTTAACATTTTTTTCTAATTAATAATGCATATAAGATTTAGATATGATTTTTTAATTAATTAGATATTAATGAAAAATAAATTACATAATTATTTATTTTAAGACGTAGAAACGAGAAAACTATGTATTCGAACATGTAACAAAAATACAGCAATCTCAACAAAAACTGATAATACATTAGAAAAAACAGAATGTGTTTACATTCGTATTTACCCCGTACATAATGCATATGCAGATCTAAAATAACATACATTTTCAATTCTGTATAGACTCTTTTCACCCTCCTACCAAAAAAAAAAAAAAAAAAAAAAAACACACACACACACACAAAGAAAACATAGTACAAACTTAATTTTCAATCTTGTAAAGTAAGCGATTTCAATTTTCAATTTAAGGTAATTACGTTCGGAACAGTGACTTTGAAAAAAAAGTATAAACGGATAATTTTTTTTATTTTTTTATTTTTTTGACATTTAGTGTCGGTTGAATTTGAATACACATATAAAATTGTCTTAAGAATAGTATTACAAGAAAAAATTATTTAAATTCAACTTTTTGGCAAAAAAATGAAGAAAGAATGACATAATTTCAAAACATGCTCTTTTTATTAGAAATGCTCCTGTAATAAAAATACTTTGCCTATAAATAGCTAAAACTTCTATATCGGGGCAGAACTAAAATTTTTGAAAAATTCACATTATTTTCAGAGTTACTATCAATTGAAATAATAATGGATGTTTTTTGTTAAAATTTCTCAACTCTGATATATTAAAATATGAAAAATTACACTTGTGAAATATATTTTTCAAAAATCAGTTCAATCTCGATATTGAATTTCTAGTTATACATCGAAGAATATACTTTAAAAGCATTTTTCATAGAAAGAGATTGTTTTGAAAATATGTCACTCTTTCTTCATTTTTTGCCAAAAAATTGCGTTTAAATAACTTCATCTTGTAATAATCTTTTTAAAACAATTTTATATGTATGTTTTAATTCACCTGACATTAAATACCAGAAAAAAATCCATTTATATGCTTTTTCAAAATCCCGGTTCCAAACAAAACCAGTCATCACGATTATTTTTTAAAAATATTTTAAGCTTTTTGTAAAAACGAGTTAAAAATATTAAAAAACAGTTCCATTTAAAATAACTCCTTAAAAAAAATGGAAGTTCATAACCAAACCATACTGATAAATCGCTTTGAAAACAAATATCTGATGAATCATCAAAAGAACGTTTTATTTTAGAACGAAAGAGCAGACGATTTAAGGAAGAATCGCAATGTCATCCTACATTACGAATTAATCCACAATACCATTCACTTCATTTCACAGCACGTAAACAATCATGCGACCAGATAATAATAAAAAAAAAGAAATATCTTCCATTATTCCTAAGCCTTCTTGTTGCCAAAACTGATCACCTCTATTTCCCCGTTCTCAATCAATAAAACGCATCCTTTCTATGTGCCTTTTCCACTTTCCCTTCTACGCTGTTAATACGGTATTAAGTTACGGCACAGACTTTATTGATCGAAAAAGAACTCCACATGGAAGAAAAGCGAATGTTTTTATTATTTATTTTTTATTTATTTTTTCACCGAGATCAAGTTTGTTTTCTTTGCACGGTGACGCACGCGCTATGCATGGCTTCTTAGAACACGCAAGTACTCAATTATTTAACTTAATGGCTGACTTATTGTGACTAGAGATTAGCATCTGAAAACGATCTTACTATGGTACACAGCATTAGCATTTTGAATTAAAAAGCTGTTTTTGAATTTTTAGTATTTCTCGCCACTATAAGTATTCAATTTCTTCCAAGTATAGATATATGTATGCTAATATGCAAATGTGGAAGATTTTAATGAGTATTTTTTTGAACATTTAATTTTGTATTATATTGAATATTAGAGAAAAACCAGCATAATTATTATTATTATTATTATACAGAAAAAAAAGACTTTTTCATTTGTTTTTTAAAAAATACGTACCAAATTCAAGTTAAAAACAAGACATTTCATTTTGATTCTCATTTCAATGCCTTTTTCATGGAGCAAAAAATAAACAAGTTTTACAAAATTCTTAAATTTAAATTCGAATGTTTTCTTTACTTAAAAAAACAATAATAAATTGACTGAAATGTGATATTTTTTTTAAATTTAATTACGTCTGTAACGAAAACATTAAAAGATATCAAAAACAATAACAAAAAAATTATAATATACATCAGTTAAACCGCACCAATATAACATTTTTTTAACAAAAGTATAACTACTTTCATAACAAACTTTTCGTACGGACAAAAAAAAAATTTTTTTTAATGCTAATTGTTTAATATATTTTTGAAAGGTGCACCATCTTTCATTTTTTTTTTGAATACTTCTATGCATTAATAGCAGGTTAAAAACACGAATATATATAATGACACAAAATAATAAAATGCAAAAGACAAATTAACGAAGAAAATTAACTTTGAAAAAAAATTCGCTTTCAAAATAAACATACATATAAAATAAGATTCAAAACACTGACTGAAAAACAATCATTTTTGCAAATTGAAAAAATTAAAATTTATTTTGATTCGAAAATTGCGATGTTTTTTTTTAATTCTCCGAGAAAATTTAACAACAAATGAAACACGTATCGTACCTTTCAAAAACACAATAAAATAATTTCCTCTGTACACACAATTAGATCGCTTACGTAAAATAATTTATTCAAAGTACATGTACGCAAACGAGTTTTTCATCCGGTTTTATTAAGAATCATATTCTGGGAACGCACACGGAAACAACACCAATAAAAAAATAATGATTTAAAAAAACCACAATCATTTGTGAAAAATCCAACAACCATCCACGTAAAGAAATGAGATCTAATAACCTTAAAAATGGAAGAAAAAAAATTTGTATAAAAGAAAAAAAAACTTACTGCCTTTTGACTATCAAAAAAATGGCATAAAGAAAAATAATACTTCACTAACAGAGTCAGTTGCTATGAGTTTTATCCCCAAAAAATTTTTGAAAAAGCAGCGTCATTTATTTTTGTATTTCATTTTATCTCTTGATAGAAGGTACTTCTGATATTGTGTATGAAAAAGCAAGGCCCTCTTAGGCTCTATTTTTCCGTCGGTTACTAAAAGTTTTTTTTTAACTTTATTTATTCATTATTGATTTCCTTTTGGCTCAAAGGCAAGGGTAGGTTGAAAAGAATAAAGATTTCTTTTTCAACAAAAACACGGTATCAGATTCCGTCATCTTTGTACACCGTTCTGGTGTGGGAAAAGTTTTTTTTTTTTTTTTTATTCAGAAAGAAAGTTAATTTTCTATGAAGAAATCATTAATCGCTTCTACGGAAAATGAATAGTGAACATTCTTTTAGTACTAATCTGACAAGAGTAATAACACTAAATAAAAAAAACAAGCTCCTTTTAAATTCTATTTTTTAAATGTGAATTTTAAAATTAAATTATAATACATAACAGATTATCCGAGAGTTTTTAATTTTTACACATAGTTCTATATTCTAACCCTAAAAAAATTGAAAAGCTTCTTTTCCACATAATTGTAACGAACAATATTTATTTAACCCATATTAACAAATTAATTTTTTAATCTTACATCATCGTGAGCAAATAATCACAAATTTAATATTTAATCAAAATATTTAACAAGAATAATAGCCAAAGTATTAAAGAGTAAATACAAAACAGAAAATTATCTGTCACGACACAATATATGAAATGCAATTAAGAATTACATTTTCACTTAGTTGGTACTTAGAAGCCATTAAATAACAGAAAATTTCTAAACACGAACATGTTTAATTTCAGAAGTACCGTTCCTAAGATTATTAAAACTCACTAGAAACTGCTAATTGAAAATTTATTACACACACACACACCTCCAGTCTTTATTAATTCACAAACAGCTAAAAATGTAATTAACGCAAAGGCCGTATGTCGTTACATTAGCTCGTTCAAAAATGCGAGGTATTAAATACAAAATCAACTTTAAACTGCGAAATTTATTGAATTCTATACTGTTATTTACACAAGCTTGGAAATACTTCAAAATTAATTACATATTCATACTCTTAGGGGGGAAACAAAACCATAGAGAGAGAAATTCTAAAAAAGAAATGGCGCAAGTTATAAATTTTTTTAACACAGACAAAATGATAAAAGAATCATTATGGAAATGTTTAAATAATTTTCTCAGGAGAAATTTATTCATACATTATTGACATTCATAACTTTTTTTTCGCGTATTTTGTATGCTAATGACAGGTAATTTATTGTTCGAAAAATTACAGATACAAAACCAATTCTACTTTCGAATTCCAAGAACAACAAAAATAATAATAATAAAGAGAAAAAGCCAAAAGATAGAAAACAACAGTAGCAAATAAAACAAACATGGCGTCCACTTGTCTCTCTTTCGACCTGGCGGTTCAGGGTTTTGTGCTACAGCCGTTGGGACAGATGCATGAATAGCTGTATGGATGTCGTGAACGGAATAAATTTCTCTAGCTAGATACTAAACTAACACACCCATTGATAGATATGTATGTTGGCCTTGCGTATAGAAATTTTATCATTAGTATTATCTACCAGTAGAGAGAGAGAGAGATGATGTAATCATGATATATCTTTATTTGCGTCTGGTTCAAGTTATGAGTAACAGATGAGGATATAAACTTACAATGGCTCATTATGGAAGATTTTAATTATATTTTATAAGGAACTGCGCTCGCTTTCCTCCAGTAATTTATTTTGTTTCAAAAATACACAAAGATTATGAATAAATTTGTTTAAAGGCACATGCAAGCGAGCTTCAAAAAAAATTTTGAGGTACGTTTATTTACGCGCTGTATGATTATTCTGTTATTAATTTAGAATTTATTTTTGTTTACAAAAATGTTTAAACTGAATTTTATTTTAATAATTGTATTATTAAATAATGCTTAATTAATAACTCTAATATTATAAAATGAATATTCTTATAGACGTTTCATTCATGGGGGGGATGGCGTGGATTCGAACTCCCCCCATCGCCCTTGATTTCTTTTTTCGATTGATAACAATCCTACTAATATAGTACGTAAAATTTAACCAATTTATTAATTAATTAATGCTACCTATTTATTCAATTATTTTTTTCTCATTTTATTTTTATCCCGACAATCGATAAAATCAAAAGAATGAATATGTTAGGCGGCGTATTGGGTTCGATACGATAACGGTGGACTTTCGACCCACAATCCCTCCCCCTCCTTGAAAAATTACTGGTGCGCCACTGACTCATTAAAAATGAGAAAAACTACACTTTTTTTTTAACGTTTTTCGTGTGTTTCCAATTATTTTTCTTAAATAATTAGAAGATCATATGTAATTTTTAAATTTAATTGGTTGTAACACTACAATCTTCAAATTCATAAAATATTAATTAAATATTTATCCTTGCAGTTTACTTAAAAAAGATTATAATTTTAGCTGTTTTCCTTTTTAAAAAAAAGGAAAGAACGACTCTTTTTTTTAAAAAAAAATTATATTTCTTGTTAATAAGAAAGAAATCTTTTTACAACATAAACAAATACCTTGCAAACATTAATCGAAAAATCATATAACTACGTAAAATAACAATTCCCAAGTAATTTAACTGTGCATACACAGACTTCAAGTACGTATTTGAATTAAATCCAAAGTATTTTTACACTAAAAATGACGCTGCAGCAAAATATATCTTTAAAGAATAATTATTAACATGAAAAGAATACCAAAATGATGACTTTATCTAAGAGCGAACGTGACACCATAAAATAACTCCTCGGACGTCAAACAATAAATATTAAAAAAATAGCAGCTATGTCAACACGCTCAGAATGTCTCACGTGATAAAACAATGGTGAAAAAAAAACATGGCGACAAAGAAGACATGCCAAAAAGAGCGATAATGAATCTTTCTGGTATCCCCCATAATGACTGATTAGTTGTGTAATTTTAGAAAGATTATCAGAACAGGAAAACAGATTTTGTAGATTATTTTTTTCTTTTAACTCGTAAATATGATTTTCCACGAAACTCCAAAAATTTTATTTCAATTTATACACGTTTTTGTCGGAAAAAAAACGATAAACAAAATTAGGAACTCTTTTTTTTTTTTTTTTCAAATTGGCTTATTTTGTTGAGAGATTTTGATTAGTACATTAAAACACCAAATATTTGAAAGTAATTTTCCTATACATATTTTAGTTAGAGTTAGAAAGCAAAAAATAAATTAATACTTCAATATCAATAATTATTTAAAAGCTAGTGACATTATTAACTGTTTTCTTTGTTAAGTTTTTTATAATTAATCTGTACAATCATATTTATTGCGACGTAATAAAATATTTTGAAACAACTAGTTGTAAAAACTTGCAATAATAATATAAACAGATAAAACAAAAACATGAATTGACCATTATTCTAAGTTAATTTATCAAAACAAATAAATTACCAAAAAAAAGGGAGAGGGGGTAAACAAATGGTCTCATTCTCCATATTAAATAATTCCTCAATAATTTTATCTAAAAAATCATTATGCATTTACCATCAGAATAATTTTCATCAACATACCAATTAACATTAAACTTTAAGATTAGAAGATTTTTTTCATACATTTAAAAAAAATGCACTTTATGACAATGCAAGATAATTTAATACTTTCACTAATTAAATAACTTCACTCACACCAGCTCCTGTTTTCCATACTTAAAACTGAAATTGAGCGAATTAAATTAAAATGCGTGCGATTTCAATTCAAAAGTATCTTAACACTCAAACACTGCCACATAGCATACGCATATTTTTTTAAAAAAATGATATTTTCAGTTTTCAAGTATAAATCAAATAGTGTAATTAAAATAACAAAAAATGATACATTTCTTAATTATAAAAACCTTAATCTAACTCAAACTCTCCATAAACAGCCTGAAGCGATAAAGAATCGAGATACAAAAAGGATTTTTAGAACACATCAGTACCCTACTCACAACTAATGGAAGAATTAATAGGGATAGTACATTCATTCTCCGACAAGCAAATGCCTGCTAATTGATTTACTTGCTGGGGGCAAATAACAACAACGAAACCTATCTGAACTTGAAGTTAAAAACGGCTCAAATAATAACAAAAATAACGACAAAAAAGGTTTTTGAAGACAGGTTTTTTTTAAAAAAAAAAGAAGCCATAGAGAAAGAAAAAAATGGCTCAGAAAGAAAATTTTCCTACTTCGCTTAACAAATTAGATTACGGTAGCGCTTGGCTACAGATAGGCTCAAGGTGTAATCTTAAAACTATGTTTAGTACTTTATACTTATAGGGAGGGAAAACTGATGAAATTCCCTTCTTAGTGTTGTTTTTTCCCCTTTTAGCTTAGTTTTCATTCCGGTTCGATAAGAATTTGTTAAATGCGAAAAAGGAAAATGTAGTTTTCGAAATTAAAATCGTTTGCATGTTCTCGAATTGTTTGTTTTTCATTATTTCTGGATTAATTAATTCGCCTTATTTAAATGTTAGAAAAGAGAAATAAGACTTAATTTAACTCGCCATAATTCTTTTTTTCAATTAAAATAAAGCTAATGATATGTAATAGATTTAAAAACATGAAAATATGAACAGTTTTGCTTAATTTTTATACACATTAGGAGATTTATTTCATTTTTATTTGTTTGAAATTTGAATATAAATTATGTCAAAAAACAATCCCCCTCCCCAACAAAGGATGTATGATTTCATTTTGAAATCACACAAAAATTGTCTTTAAAAAAATCTAATTTTACTAACAAAATTTAGAAATATTATTTAAAAATGAAGAAAATGAATGAGGATGTGATTATGTTTATCAGTAGCGCACACAGGAATTTCTATGGGGGGTGGGGTCCAGGGTCGAGGCTCCACCATTCTTGTATCATGCTCCCTCCTTCTGATTATGTCGATTTGGGGGGGACAAAAAACGGTAAGAAACTAATTATTGAATAAATAATTAGCATTAATTAATAAAATTAATAATCAATAACAAATATTTAACTAAACTTCACTTACTATATACTTAGAATTATAATCAATAGGGAAAAAAATCAAGGCCTTTGGGGGTCTCCGGACCCCTAGAACACAGTGATCTTCAAACTGTATCCCCTGACGGAACTCTTAGAACTATAAGATGTGTTTTCGGGGTACCCCATTCCATCCTCAGAAGAAACATATAAAAGTATATTTATAGTAGATGAACATGTTCTAGTTACTTTGAATACACTTTTTTTGTTATTAAAATTTTAATATAATATTAATATATGTTACTCATTACTAATATTAATTTATGCTCCATGTATCATTACTAGATAGAGAATGTTAATACATTTTGAATACACACATTAAGGCACACACGGGGGGGGGTCCTCGGGTCCGGGCCCTCACCCACTATAGCCTTGAATTTTTTATTTCGATTGATTATAATCCTATGTATATAGAACGTAAAATTTAATTAAATATTTGTTATTAATAATTATTTTTTTAATTAATAGTTACTTATTTAATAATTAATTTTTATTGTTTTTTGTTCCAGAAAATTTGACAAAATCAAAGGAATATGTTGGGTGGCGTATTGGAGCATGATACAAGAATAATGGACTTTCGACCCTGAAACCCTCTTACTCCCCGAAAAATTTTTGTGTGTGCGTGCCACTGCATACACATGTATAATTTTCTCTTGGAATTTTTGTTTTGACTCGTGGAACCCTTGGGTATGCCTAGAGGTAGGTACCCCAGGGTTCCATGTGGAGCACAGTTTGAAGACATTGAAATAGAGACTTGATTAATCCAAAAATGCAAAAATAAATAATTTTAATCTGAATTTTTCCCCATCAGTTTAAAATAATCAGCCCAAACAACAATAATATTCCATTATAATGATACAATTATGAATTAATGCCATGTTAATTTCGTGGACGATCTCTAAACAAAAGCAGTTTTATACCCTCCCCCTTCCCTACCCAATATCACAGAGTTAAAAAAAAAATCCAAATCAAAACGATTTTTTCTTTTTAAAAAAAACTGACAAATTTCCTTAAATAAATTCCAAAACAGTCCTAGAAACTTCCTATTACGTCATTTAATCACTTCCTTTAAAAATTGAGAAACACCATCTTCTCCAATTCAAAACATAGTTCATCTAGTTAAATCATCAATAACCTCATTTTTGAAGAACAAGTTACACTCAATCTCACGAATAGCAAGAAACTTAACGCACGAACGATTCTTCCTAAAATAAAAAGACATGAGAGAAATTACTCCCGGTTATTCTGAGAAGAAAAGCTTTTACTTCTATCATTACATGACAAAAAAGATGCAATTATCCTGAACTGAATTTCATTTAAGTGAATTTGAGACTGATCTGTTTCTATTAGAAGGTTGGGGTTTTTTTTCGGTCCCATCCACTTGGGTGTTCTGCGATCGATATTTTAATTTGAATTACTATTATTTTAAGTAATTCATAAGTACATAATAAAAAATTTTAGATGAAATTTACGCCATTAATTGATTTGAGTTTACATTACTTCAAATTCAAAAATCAACAGAAAGATGCGAAATTAATGATTAAAAATTATCTTCTTCTGATGGAAACAATTTTGTTTCAAAAAACTTCAAAATTAATTTAAAATTTTTGTATTTTTCCATTTTGCTGGAGCAAGCGAAAAAGTCGCCAAAAATGATACAAACGATGCCAAATGGAATATTTTAAATTGAACGGAATGAAAAAATTTTAAACGATATTAAAATACTTATTCCTCCAAAGAAAAACATTTTTAGAACTAACATTTGTTAATATTTTTTATGTGTATATTGTGTGTTGTCGCCAATAAAATTTACTTGGCGAATTTTGCGCCGACGAAATGGGGAAAAAAGCAAAAAAAATTTATGTTACATTTTTTATTTTTTAAATCAAATTCATTACAAATAAAAACGAAATATAGCAGCCGATATAACTAATTTTTCCCATTTTCAATTAAAATACCACCAAACCACACATTCCGTCTATTAAATACATTAAAGTTCCTTTATAACAACGCAACTTTAACAAAATAAGAATTTTACACCGAGACAAAACAAAATACTTCAAATTTAAACTCGAAACAAGCATTTTATACATTTTGAGAACCGTAATTCAACAATCAATGACTTCCTTCCGAATATGTTCCATTATTTGCGAAGAAATGAACTAAAAGTGGAAACCTGAAAGGAATAAATACTCTAAAAGCCCCACTACTTTATTCAAACAAATTGTTCCACCGGTTTAAACAACTCAATACACGCTACAGTAAGTATTGAAGAGATATCAATCAATAAAAGCTCTTTCAACCCAGTAGTTGATTACTTCGTGCTAGGCCCATAGATGGCGCTCAAAGTCATTCTTTCCTTCTAAGATACAAAAAGAGCTGCATATACAGTAAAGAATAAATTACATGTGCAGTAACATTTCCATTTTAATGAGATAAAATCTCTCTTTCGTTAAAATGAATTATTTAAATTGCTTATTATTTTAAATATTTTTGGGGTTTGAAATAAAGCTGTTTGCATTGAGAATATTTTATTATTATATATTAATTTACAAGCATTAAATGGATTAAACTTTTTTTTTTAAAAAAAAAGGTTTTGAAATTTAAGAATTAATATACTATTAACAAATAAAATTCAAAGATTTTTAAAAGAATTATTTAATGAATAAATATATATATATTTCTCGTACATTTTATAGTAATATATCGAGCTGGGATTGGCGAGTGCATAATCATTAAATAAAAATTTAATATTCATACAACATAAAAAAATATATATATTGTTTATAAAATATTGAGTTTTACTTTTTTACACACTTAAACAAAAATTCAACCAAAAAATTGATTCTTGCATGCAGTAGAATATTTCTTCTCTTCTCCACCCTTTTTCCATCCATAAACGAATTTTAGTTACAAATTGTCAAACACCATAGAACCAGAATTCTTTGTTTGCTATTATGATTACGAAATTAAATCTAGCAATAAAAATAATAAACAATCCAGTAGTTTTGATTCACTAAAAATTCTAATTAAAAATATAAATAAATAAAAAAAATGTACAAAACGATAAAAGCCATCAATTTAATCAAAATAAAAAACATTATGAAGCATGAAATAGATAACGAAAAATAATTTTCGAAAAAATTTTTACTTCAAAATTTTCTATTTATTTCTCGGAAAAATGTGCATATTCTCAAGTGACACAACCGGATAAAAAAAACATTTATCTGTCAGTTAAAAATTCAAAGAATTTAATCGAACCATCCGATTTAACGCCTAGAAACCTCAATATCACATACGTTTCAAAATAAATTCAAATCGTCAAAATAATAAAATACGTACAAGAATTTCTTGAATGTCATTTTCCTACTAACCAAATTAAGCAATAAAAATGTTTCAATATTTCCAAAAACACAGCTTCCAAAACAAATTTTCCAACACCTTTTAAAAAAGGATAAAGAAAAAAAGGAGAGAAATAAAAAAAAAATGGACGGAATAAGAACATAAATTCAGAATAGGTAATGACGTGGATAAATTCTAGGTAGCTGATTGGACAACAGCTGGTTATTTGGAAATAAGCTAAATCACTGAGTCATGGGCAAAATCAATGGCGCGAAAATAGATAATAGGTTACCACACATTCACCACGCTTCACAGACGTACAGTAGAATAGTGAAACATACAAACATGAAAAAGAATAAAAAAAAAACAACTAACGGAACATCTGAAATGTCGCTTAGAGAAACGTGAAGACGACTTTTAGCTCTTTGTTTATAAAAGCAATTGATAACAATGCGTTCGGTATTGTTTGGAAAGAATAAATGTGTAGCCAGTGACGAAAGAATAAAATAATTTCCGTGAAGAATTTTATCTATTTTTAAATTGTAAAAGTAATCTCGATTGTGTTGCCACAGATTACAAAGCGAAAATGAAATAAAGATGTTTTGCACGATCATACACAGTAATCAATTGTTTGCCAAAATTTAAATCAACTTTTCGACTAATATTAATAAATAAATACCTTAATACTTTAATAATTAAAACATAGCCTAAATAAATGGAATGATTTTATTTCATTTTATACTTTTTTTTTGAAGTAAAACAGACGACTAGGAACAAAGGATTATTCGAAATTTTTTTATTCGACAGAGGTCGAAATGTCCTTAAAATTATTCTCGAGAATATGAAAGTAAATTTTTTAGATTTAAATATTTTCCAAAAAATATTAAAAACAAGCTATTTTAAAATTATCTACAATTAGATTAATAAAATAAAATAAATGGAATGATTTTATTTAAAACGTTGAAGTAAAAACAGACTATTCAAAAAACAAAAGACTTATTCGAAATATTTTTTATTCGATAGAGCTTGAAACGTCATCAAAATTATTTCAAGAAATAAAAAGTATTTTTTTTTTTAATATTGATACAAACATTTACATATCTCCCAAAAAATGTTATTTAAGACAAGGTTATTTAAAAGATTCTAAAATTGAACGAACAAAATTTCACCGCAATTGTGATAAAATAGAATTTTGGAGAAACGAATACAAACGATAATACTTTCCACAAAAAGTTCAACGTCACAATCGATACAACAATAGAACATTTCACCATTTTACTAAAAAGCCATAAAATTATAATTTAATTTATTTTAAACGTATAGAAATGTTATTTGAGATAAATCTACTGTTATTAAGGATAATACGAACATTCATTTCACATTAAGAATAAATAAACATCATTCAATTTACATTTTACAAAAAAATAAATCAAGAAAACGGATAGTTTTTTTAAATGATGTCAAAGTTATGATTACATTATATAAGTCGACAAAAAAATATAATAGTACTGGATATGATAATGAAAAATAAATTCATATAATGTATGCAGTGAATTATAGTCAAATATTATACCATCAATGTCATGAAAATATAGATTGCAATGTCATTAAGCCTACAGCTTCTCACAAGTATGAATGGCATTACGCCAAAGAGAACATTTTTCAATTGACGGGAGATAAAAATGTCGATAAAATAGCAGAACTTAAAAGAAAAATAATGATTCTCTTACGTAAAATCAAATACCAGTAGTATCTGAAGGGAAAATTTATTTAATATACATTTAATTATATGTTTTCCAACTTCAATCAGCCATATTTTGTATTTTTATCTTTGTGTTTTTATACAAATATATTTTGCGAAAATTAAATATACAGACTTATATAACTGAAATCATAATATTTTCAACGAAAAAAATATATAAACCATTTTTTTAAATATTGAAATAAATATTTAAAGCAAATAGAGAGAGAGTGTGTTGCATTAAAAATAATTTTCATATTTAAGACGATTAACTACGTTCGGAACCATTATTTTGAAAAAAGATAGAAAATGAATGATTTTTTTTATGTTTAAGTGACACAGTTAAACTAGAATATACATAGAAAATTGTTTTAAGCATATTATTACAAAAAAAAAAAATTACAATTTTATGGAAAAAAATGAAGAATGACATATTTTCAAAACGTTCTCCTTTTATGAAAAATGTTTCAATAATAATAATAATATTTTACCTATATATCTATACCGAGGTTGTAATAAAATTTTTGCAAAATTCCATTATTTTCAGAGTTACGATCAACTTAAGTTATAACTGGTGCTTTTGTTGAAATTTTTCTCTACTCTGATATAAAAAATATGTTCAAAATTTTTAGTTCAACCCTGGAACAGAAGTCCTAGCAATATTATAGGCAACATATTATTTTAGAAGCATTATTCATAAAAGGGAGAATGTTTCGAAAATATGTCATTCTTCCTTCATTTTTTTGCAAAAAAATGCATTTTTTTACTCTAATAATATTCGGAAGACAATTTTATACACATATTCTAATTCAACCGACACTAAATATCAAAAAAAGTATCCGCTCTTTCAAAACCACGGTTTCAAAAAGGTTTCACAGAACAATTTTCGTTAATTTTTTCCATGTAAAAAAAAATTCCAATAAAAACTGCAAAAAAGGAATCAAAATATTTATTGTCACTATATACGTGCAAAATATTTTCCTATAACTATTATTCCTTCATGCTATAAATAATTTAACTACATTAAATAAAACAGCATTTCTACTCACCACGAATAAATTCAATAACTGGGTATTATTTAAACAAAAAATATTATAAAGATAATTAAAACTGCATCACATAAGAGTAAATACATTTTAGACACATTAAATACAACGATATTCTTTTTACTTAAAGCATATTAAGAAAAAGAATAATTTCTGCTATGTAAATAGATAATGCAAACGATTTTATTCAACATTGTCACAACAAATGATGAAAATGAATAATTTAAGCCATAATGCATAGAATACAGTAAAAGATCAAAAAATAAACATTATAAGATAAAATAAATGTGAAATATTTCTCTAAAAGTGAAACTATTTTATTTATCTATATTTTATATTGATCTTCTATAAAAAAAAAATATATCGACACACTTCACAACTCCGTCGTTTTCTTTTAAGAGCGTCGTCTGCTATAGTCACGCTGGAAGGAAATAGTTCACATACATTATGTATTACGCTTCCCTAGATTTTTCTACCGCCTTTTCTTTTATTTTTTTACCCTGCTGAATTTCCCGCAAAAGAGCAATTCCGTATTCGTTTCCCTATCCACTTGGGTTGAGCGTTCGATTTTTTTTCTCTCTCTCTGTCCCACCCAAATGATTCTATACGAGAATTAGATGTTCGAATATTCTTTGGAGAGAAAATGGGCTTTCTTTCCCCTCTTAGTCTCTATCTTTTAGTATCTTGAAAAATATGTTTAATTACGAAGTTGAGAGAATGATAAAATTGCACTTTCACACACATTCAGTAATTTAAGCATAAGCGATTTCTCGAGAGCGCTCGAAATATTTAATTTACATACATCCAGTAATTACATCATGAACAATGTTCATTTATGTTCGAAGTAAAAAAGAACACATGAAATCAAATATCATCTGCAGGAAAACATACACAGTGCAATATTCAAACAAACATTTTTCTGTGTATCAAAAATTCAACAATGGAACAATATCTCACATTTATTTCCGTTATTATACAAATGCGTTTAATTTTTGTCGGTAAAAAAGAATATTTCTACAGAACATCCAGTGTTCAAAATTAACTTCGGTAAATATTCGAAAACATCATTTTCGAATTCGTGAGAATTTCATTGTTTAAAAAAATAATGAATTTCTTCTTCCAGGAAGTTGATAACACATCAGCATTTTAAAGATCTGTAATTAATGGTTAAAAGAAAAATACACACAAAGGCAATTTCTGAGAAGTTAAAACGGGTATTAAATAAAAAGAAATTACAATAGAATTAAGAATGGGAAGAAAAGAATTTTACCCATTGTTCCAATGGAACGAAATAAGGTTGCTTGAAAGAATGAAAGAACATTGCATTTTCTTTATTCAATATGATAATTAAAACGAATAGGGGAGATCATGTAAAATGTAGACACAAATGTACATGACATGCATTATAATACAACATTTCTCGCACACAATGATTAATTTTACAGAGAGCATTTATTTTGAATTATTCATTCAGTTAAAAACCTGAATTTTTTTCCAAACCAAATTACCTACGATAACTTGAAAAGCTACTTACTGCACATATTCAATATTTCTATTGCTTACATAATTAAGAACATATTTAATAACAACTAAAGTGTAGAAAATTATATTGTATTATTTATAATACAGGATTTAATACCGAATGTTAAGATTGTTTCAGCAACTTAGTAGTAAAATATGATTTTCAAAACAAATTTTTAATAAAACTCTTTTAAGTGAGATTAATAGAAACATATAGGTTATGTGATTGAATTTGAATATAACATTATAAATACTAATAATTAAACCCTAAATTTACAAATATATAAAGAAAATTCGATGTAAAATTACGTTTCAATACACAATGAAAGATCGAGGTATATCGAATTTATTTTTCTCTTCAAATACAATTATTGAAAAATACATTTTAATAAAACATAAAAATTAATTATAAGCACATTTTTAACAGAGGATCCCCCCCCCCTTTTTTTCTCCCACTTATTTTTATTAATATGGAAACGGTTTATAAATCTAGATTTTTTTTAAAAAAAACAGTTCTTCTCCTTGAATTATATAGCGGTTTTCTCTTTTTAAATTTAAATATGTTTCTCTATAAACCTGAACTGTTTTTTTATTCATTCCACATATTAAAACAATAAAAAATAATTATTAATTCTAAGCAAAGAAGTTATAAAAAATATAAAAAATTTAATGACCTCTCGAAATAAATTAAAAACATTTAATCATGTTTAATTTTTTTTTTGCAAATGATTCTAATAAAACTTTGTTTATTATTATAATAATAATTAATTAATGATATAAAAATAACTACATCTTACACAAAAACTTCGATCTCATCAAATTAATCACTATAAACAATTAAAAAAACAAAACAAAAAATACATAAATTATAAAACTTTTAACTGCCATTTTAAGCGAAATCCTGATTTAAATATTCACAGAAGCTTTCAAATCACTAACGCGAGGTCCTCTTGAAACTTCGAAGATCTAATCTCGCTCAAATCGGCGGGAAATCCCTTTATCTCAGCGATCTGATCTTTGGGTCATAATTGGATTCAAGCATGTCCACGAACGTGACGCATTAACACAACACGAGACGCCGGAAACAATCAAAAATTCGCGCAGAAACAATGACACCCCCAGGGCAGTAGCAGCATTAACGTCTCAAAAAGAAATCCAACAGGTTCTGCAACAGTAAACTTCCAAAATCACAAAAGCTGCTACAACTTGTTCGCGTGTATTAATTCTCTAGCTGAAAGCATGGATTGTAGGAGCTAATCGCTTGACCTTAACGCGCAAGGTTGGGCAATTGGTGTTTTTAACAGGGTGATATCCATTTTGGCAAGGTGGGGTGATATTAGAAATGCTCTTAAGTAATGGAGATATAAAATTGAAATTTGATAATAAATAGAATAAGAATATAGATTTACCGTATTTATTTGAATCTAAGCCGCACCCCAAATTCTCAACACATTTTCGAAAAAAGTATTTAAAAAAAATAATAGGGATAAAAGGTTTACTGATATCCAATATTTACAAAATTTTTAAAAAAAATAATAAATTGAATAGTTAATTTATTTTATCAATATTAAAGATTTTCAAAAATACAAAAACCTGTAATTGCTCTAATCATCAAAATATGTTGAATTTCCCCCATCCAACGAATTTTTTCGCCATCGATTCTAAATCTCACCCGATTTTGAGAAGCATTACCATTTGAAAAAAATCCGGTTTAGATTCGAATAAATGCGGTAATTGTTAAAAGTAAAATATGTGTAAAATATATTTTTTTTCTCTCATTTCGTATAGTACATGTAACACTTTTAAAAATAAATCAAATTGGCTAAATGGAGGATATTTATCAAAAAATCAAAAATGCTCAGCTTTTTTTTTTTTTATCTGCATTATTTCATCTATCTAAGACAACCTCAGTTACTATTATCTCAAAAAGTTCAGAGGTTTCAGTGTATAATGCGTTATTTTTCTTCTATTTTATCATTGCTATCTTAAAAGTGATAAATGTTCTTAAATCAGAATCTTTTTTATCGAACATGTTCAAAAAACTCGAAAAAGTATTAAAATGTAATTAAATTTCCCTGGGTTTCACTAAATTCAACTTTGTTATTGGTGAGTTGTGATAATATTCTCTCATTCATTTCAAAAATTCTTGTTTATCGAAAACAATTCAACAATAAATGACTTTTTAACAACCTCTTCACAGAGAAAAAACAATCTTATGAATAAACGTTTAGAACAGAAAATAATATAAAAAAATTTAAGTGACACTAAAAAAAACTTCCTGTATATAAAAATATCTTTTAACAAACCTAGAACGATCGGTTGTCATGGAAACAAAACAAAAAATGTTCTATGGTTTAGCGTTACCAATTATTTATCGTTCCGAAATGAAATACAAATACAACTTTTGAAAATTAATATCTTTTATCTTGTTTCGAAAAAATACATTTTAAGTGGAATACGTACAAGTAACTAAAATCTTTGAAACAAACTTTATATTTATTAAAAAATATCTAAATTAGAAGCGAGGCGCATGTGCATTTATAAGAACATTCCATCGTCGCAACATTCATTAAAAGACGGAATCCATCGTTTTAATGCACCAAGTCAATAACGGAACAAAGTGAATAAATACCATACACGCGTTGCAATCACTAATTGGCGACCGAGTCGCAATTCAAAAGAGCTACACATAATAAAGTTACATTTAGACAATTAATAATTCGAAAGGACGACGCCATTTTGAATTAATACAAGTGGAACAATTCAATCGAAATAAAGTCGTATAAATAAAGCGTCAGAGATGATTAATAATACTATGTACGAAACATTAGTAGCTCTACTTGCATGAGATCACTTATTTAAATAAATTGATAATTATATTGTACTTATATTTTATAATTAAATTGTTCTAGAACTCATTTCCATTTATATCACTTTGTCTGAAAAAAAGAACACCAGAAATACAAAAATGGACATTAAAAGTTAATAGTTCTATCGTCAAAAGGAAAGAAATATGTTTATACATTTCGTAATCCTAAATTCAACACACATCAAGTAATATATATAATATATTCCAAATTCATTTAAATTCATAGTTATATAAAGAAAAATATTACATTCGCTAAGGTAATCATAGCAGCTGATCACTTTGTAAGACGATTATTGCTATTTATTTTTAATAAATTATTGAAAGTCTGGTTCTTAAGTTAGCATAAAAGTAGCCTTGAAGTAAAGATAAGGATGAAAATAATACGGAGTTACACAAGTGACATTTCAGAATTTTTTTCTTGCATATTTTTATCGATATTAATAAAAATCACCAAAAAAAGAAAATATACACAAGTATCAAACAATAATAAAAAAAAATTTAAAACTGTACACTCAAGTTTTTATAACTTTTCATAATTATGTTTATGATAAATTCTTTTTATGGAAATACTATCAAATCATGATAAATATTTAAAATAAGATACAATTTAATATGAATTAGTTCTTCCGACAGCACATGAGACTGAATAATTACAATAAATTAATCTATATAAATATAAATTATAATAATAAAAAAAATATGGTAAAAATCATTTTTAAGTTTGATAACTTAATTCACAGTACAATCATAATAAAAAAAATTTCGTTCAACTATAATAATAAATAAATATCTGCATACTTAAAAATGGCCATTTTTAATTTTGACTAAAACCTTTTATATGATTTATGCAGCTAATTATGTTCAGATCAATAATTATTATATAATAGCTATGCATTTAAATATAAATAGAGATTCAAATATAACTAAAATTAAAACTCGCACACCGTTTTTCTTCATTAAAAAATATTTTTAATAATACACTAAATTTTCGCTAAACGTAAAATCTTTTTTTGAAAAGGTTTTTTCCAAAAGATCTAAAACCATAAAAATTAACCTAGAAAAGAACTTTTATTAAAGAAAAAAATTTGGAATATACAAAATCTTGATTTCTTTTTCTACGTTTTCATAAAAGTTCAAAGTAAGAGGAAAATTTAATTGAAAAATAATCTAAGAATACAAGTATTTAATTTTAAAAATAACAAAATTTCATTTCAAATTCAAGCATTAAAAGAACTAGACCTCATAATTAGATTAAAAAATGCGTTCTTTTAACAGTATAAAGAACTATATTCCAAATTAAAAACAATTTTATTCAGCCCATTACAGTTTAGCAAGCAGCAAGTGCATTTATAAACGCCTAAAAATAAAATGATTTTTTACTCCATTCAACTTGCTCTAACATGCACTTGGTAGCTATATTTTTCTTTTCTTTTTTTAATACGCGTTTTTATATCCTTCTCTCTCACCGTCCTTACATATTACATGAACACAATAGGAAAAGCTCCCGATATTAGGTCACACAGCTTGGCATTCAACTCACCCTCCCCTTCTCTACACTACTTTTTTTTTCATCTTTCTTTTTATTCCGGTAGAATCAAGGTTAAAAATGAGAAACCGGTCGGTAACTTGGCTTTGAATTGACGCCAAACGATAAAATCCTCTCTTTCGAACAACAGGAATAAAATTAAAAAAGAGCCTTTTGCTGATTTCGAATATCCTCCATTTTGGCCAACAAACCTAGATTAGTCATAGAAATAAAATTATGTAGTTTTTTTACCGAAGGACAATTGAAAAGGATGTGAAATGTTATTAAATGTAACGAAAAATGGAATAGCTTTAAAGTATTTTCATGCGTCTTCAGAATAAATTTGAATTGTGGGCCATGAATTATGCAGTAGTCGGATAAAGCGGGTAATTATTCCAACTTCGTATTTAAGAAAAGTTTAGAAAAAACGAATTCCAGAATGAACAAAAAAAATAAGTAATTAAATATACGGGTGACAGTACCAATCCTTTATATTTCCTTCTTTTTTCTTTGTTTTTATTGATACGGGTTCATAATCCCCAATAAGACATCTGTTCTTCATCATAAATAAAACAGAACAGCTTTATGAATACTCTTTTATTGTTTTTTTATCCTTTTCATAACACTAAAATATATTTCCGTTACATAGCAATAAAAATTTGATCAATGAATTTATGACACAAATTCATTTTACGGAGTAGCACAAATTATTTTTCCAAAGTTCTAAAAAAAAATATTCCAATGCGCTTAAAATTACAAATATTTCATTAAAATTTCAAAAATACGATTGAAACACATATAATCAGCGAATTTAAGTTTAAACTAGATGTTTTAAAACCCATTTTCGTAACAAAGCATTATTTCTTATTTGGATCTGAAAGACAATTACATAAACATGAGAAATATAAATTTTACAAAAATTAAAATTTAAAGAAATTTTTGTAAAGCAAAAAAAACATATTTAAGACATAAATTTTTATACTTAATTGCGGCATCAGAAATTTGAAATATTTCTTCAAAAATACAATTCTGAAATTTTCTATGTATACAACCTTAATTGGTAGCCATAGTGACACCAACTGCTTGAATGGTACCTTCATGGGTTTTTTTCCCCCTTTCTTTTTTCATAAAACATGTCATTGCGGATTTCACAAGTAAAAAATTCCATTTTTAAATTTAAAACAATTATATTAATTCACAGATCAAAATCTGATTACAAATTATACAGAACAAAAATTCGACAAATACGTAGCTGAAAAATGGCGAAATTCATCAAAATATCTAAACAGAAGTGTCATAAGTTTACCAAAAACATTGCGTAGTTCGAATGATTAGATATTTATATACACATTTATTCTAACTGGGATACCGAGTCAAATATGTTTGTTTATAAACCACATTCGTATGACCGATTAAAAGATTTTAAAAAGACAATAAAGTCCATTAAAAAAACTATCAACAGCAAAACACAAGCATTCACATATTGACGTTGATAGATAAGATATCAAGTAAATGATTAGTTGGCTCGGCTATTTTATCAAAACTTGTGCACAAAAAAAAATCATGAATAAAAAATTAAGATAAAATATCTTCCGATATACAAATATTACACGATTTACGATTACAAGTATTTCTTCCAAGTTTTTTTAAAAGAATAAAAATATCTGATCAATTGAAAAAAATTAATTCTTAAAAATTTTATTCCAAAAACACGATTTTCGTAAATTATACATTTAGAGCAATGAATATTTTTTTAATTATACTATCCTACAAAAATAATATATATAACTTTTTTTCAAAAAAAGCGTTTGATAAATATTGGTTTTATGGATGATTGAATATATATGACTTTCTCCCTCTCGGAATAATTCTTAAGTAATCATTTCTGTGATTACCAACGCAACTATTACATAACAGTAAGCTAACAACCAATTACCAACTCAGAATAAAATAATTGAATAATGAAGTAGAATTTTAAAAAGTTATAATATCCCCCTACATAATTTTGCCGTGTAATCGATACTAAACATTTAAAAATCAGACATTTTATTTTTAAACTTAATTCAGAGATTGAGAATAATTTTTTAAAAAATAAATCAGGGGGAAAAAATCAATTCTATTAAAAGATATAAGTGTAGGTAGGATATTCCTATTTATAAAAACACAAAAACAATTTAAACGAACTGAAAACGTATTTCTACGCGGATACAAAAAAAAAATTCCAAAATGACAAAATCAGAAAGTCAAGTCAAAATTCAATCAATCTTGTCCTTTTACTGTTATTGTTTCTGTATGAACTGTCATTCTTTTGAATCACGAATATTCTGAGGAAAATAAGCACACAAGAAAAGACTGTGACAGAACTTTCAGCTCCCCAAAGCATTCAGAAATAATAATTGAAAAAGGTACATTTCCTAACAAGAGATACTGCCATCCTTATTTACCGGACAAAGAAAAGAAACAATTTAATAGGAAAAGGAGGAAAATAAATAATCAAACCAGAAACTTTTTTTTTATTATTTATCTCTTTGAAAATGGCAACCCTCCAAGAAATGCATTCAAAGACTGTCAAAATACGAACTTTATCGCTTAGGCACTGCCAAGCGATTAAACAAAAAGTTTTTTTTATGCTAAGAGCACCTATGCTAACATGTTTACATTTGCTGCCGGATATCCGTACGGTTGCAGATAGGAGCATGCTAATCAGTTGGCGATTAAATGGAATAAGGCAATTATTTTTATCAAGCTATATTTGGAGCATAATTCTGGGTTTTTTTTAATGTACAAATTTCCGCATAAGGATATGAAAATTGCATTGGGAAACATTAATGATAAACCTACAATTACCGAGTCAAAAGTTCTTATAGCTTGATAATAAATAAATTATTCATATCTGATACTTAACAAAACTTGATTAAATATTTAAAAAATAATATATTATTTGTGCTTCATGCTCCATTTCATTTTTGAAATTATGTATACAAATATTAATTTTTCATAGTGCGTTATTTATAATTATATTGTGCGTTTAAAGCAAGCTTGTTTAATTGTCAAATTATTTTGGGAATAGTAACTGTGTTAAAAAAATCAGAGTAGATATTTATTTACAATAATAGATTATTCACAATAATCTGTACAAATAAATATTCATACGACGTCAAGAGTCACGTGTTTCCAGGCAATTAATTCATAAATTCATGCGTTACGTCATGGTCATATAATAAATACAATCGCGTGTTTCAAGCTAATTAGTTCATGTGTTTCACTGTTGCCAATTTTTGCACCTTACAGAAACTTTCTTTTAAAAAAGAACATGTTTGTCAACAAAAGTACCATTCATATCTAAACAAAAGTAGTGTTTTTTTTTAATTTTGAAACACTTTTTGAAGAATCTTAATACTTGAGCATCTTTATTAAACTATCAAACAACCGAAATCGAACCATTCAACAATAAGTACAAATCTAATATCTGTTTTGAATTCAAAAAACACGTGATTGCGTTTATCAAGTGACCGTCATGAATTTAGTCCATTCGAGAGCGATCTGTTTTTATAAATACAATGTTTTGTAAATACTTTATTATTTACCATTTTAAAAAAACTAATAATTCGTACATAATAGGGTGCATTATTTTCTAAAACAATTCACCAATAAAAATATTGCTCAATATTCTATTTCGAACTGAAATTTTTTAATGATAGAGGCAGGCAGACCTCATTCAAGGATGAAAAAAAATATGTTTATTAGCCTACTCAGAAAAAGAAAAAAGAAACACTTCAAAAATAAAATTTAATTCCAATCAAAAAAAGAATTAACGATATCGTATCTTGGAAACATTAATTTTCCGGAATATTTATTCGAAATTGGCCGAGAGTAAAATTCAGTAGCAACACTAAACCGTTTCGATTATTAAGAATAACATTCCAAAATGCGTTAAATGACCTATCTAAAAATGCACAGCTGTCCAAAGCGTAAACACAAAGGAAATACTTGAGAAGAATGGTGGTATAAATAAATATTCAGCTGGCGTTCTATAGAAACGAAACAGAGTAAAACGTCAATTTGGAAGGAAAACACTACTCGTTAAATCACACCGCCATAATCCAACTTTTACAACACTAGTCACATACTCGTTTATTCACAAAATAAATAAATAAAACAAAAAAAAGAACAACCACAAAAGTCTATCAGAATAAATAGTTAAAAAACGCTGCCACATTGAGAAAATCTTTCACAAAATAATAAAAAAGAGAAGAAAAAAACATTTCCTTTTAGCACAAAATTAATCGACGCCATTTCCTTGAAGTTAAGAGCAAGTTGGTTGAATTTTGATTCACGACTTAGGTTGCCATATCTTAGCAAGCAATCATATAATTTCTTTCGCCAAATAATGCCATAAATGCGAAAAAAATTGCTATTTTCTAACAATGGCAGAAAATAGCTTTTGGTTAAGACTTGGAAATTTAAATTTTTAAGATATGCTAAGAATGAATTACAAGTAATACATAATAAAATAACCGCTCAAGTTATTCGGATATGAGTAAAAACATTACATTAATTTTTAAAAGACATCCACTGTTATTTGAAACCAAGTTTGAAAACGAATATTCTAGATTCTTAATGTAAGTAAAAGTATGTCACATCTGAATGAAGCCATATCAATTTGTCTTGAAAAATCAAATGAAAATGAAAAATATATTCGTATGATATAAATCAGGACATCCTAATTGATAGATAAAGAAAATTGTGTCATTCTATAAATCATATGGTAAATTGAGAGAGGTTATTAAATATTTTTTAATGAATGAGATAAAAATTTATCGCGTGTTAAATTTGATAACACCATACATAATTCAATACTTTTTTTATGAAATCTTCATTCTACATCATTCTTTCAATATTCACTATTTTTGAACAAGTATTCCGAAAAAAATTGCATTCCAGTTAAATTTCAATCGAAATAAATTTAGGAACTACATACAATCGATATTAATAACAGGTCATTAATAAATAACAGCTAATACCAGGTCAATTAATAAATTAATCGACTTTTTTTCAAAAAAAAGTACCAGAAAGGAATAAATGAATTCTTCCATTCCAACTTTCCAGCACAAATGTGAATTCTTTTTAAAAATAAGTCCTTTTTTAAAAATTCATTTTTTTAAACAGTTAAAAAAAACAATTGTTCCAATAAATATATTGTTCCAATAAACAGCATATCCTTAATTCCAAAAAAAAAAAAATTCTTTTCGGCCTACTCATGGCTCACGAAAAACCATTTGCGGTTATTTGCATAACTCATCATTAAAGGTAACAGCATAAAAAAACAGAAGCGAAAATGGCTGACCCATTCGAACAAAAAGAGTTCCATTTCGCGACCCTTAAAACAACTTCTATCAATTGCATCTTTTAAACCGTTCGAAACACAATGACTCCTGCTTTTGAAACATACAGGATTAAAAACACGATGTTAGAAGAGAAAAGAGGAAGAGGGAAAAAGCATATAAACAAACAGTAAATAAAATAGAAGATTTCTTGGCGGGAGAGAATACAAAGCGAAAGCAGCGTTTTGGCGCGGTTCCAAAGCGAATGCATGATTTGATGGAGCGGTGAATGGTTGAAGTGTTAGAAATAACTAAGCTGTAACAAGGTTTCGCTTATTTGGCAATTAAGCGCTCCTTCGGGCGCAGCGGAAATAAGGAAAAATATCTCTAGTTGGCTCTGCTGATTTTTTTTTTATTCTAAAATTTTAATTACACGATGAATAAATACCTAATCCTGAAAAAAAATAATAAAATTTCTAAAAAGTTATTTATTTTTTTATTCCAGTAAGGAAAAAAAATTTGAAATTATTTTATTCTGTGCAAATAATATTCAATAAACACAAATTATTACACAAAATGTGAATGGATTATAATGATAAAAAAAATTTCTTCGATTGTCATTTTCCCATTTGATAAATACTAATTTCGAGTTAAGTCAAATTAATTTTTACCCTAGTTACTCATACAACAATTCGAATTTTTTAAGAAAATTCGGAATTATTCATTCGAAAATATTATTTAATAATTGACACAAACATTTTTACTTTACAAAAACATTAAACAAATATTACATTCCCATTCAATAATTATATTTTTTCCAAATTACGCTCAAAATATTTTTAAAAGCAGAAAACAAAACATTCAAACAAAGAAAAGTGAATAAAATTCTGAAAACTTTCGAACACCGCAAAGCAACAAAATCAAAATTGTTATTCCAAAAACAAACAAAAAAAGTAATATATCATTATCAGACATTTCAAGGAAAAATAATCAGAACCTGACATTGTTAGACAAAGGCAAGTGATAAAACAATCTTCCTTGTAACCTGCTAGCGCCAAATCCATCTTAATATTTTATGATGAAAAAAGTTTTTGGCAACCCTCGATTTGCAAAGCAGCTGCTGATGCAGAGGAAAATAGAAGATAAGATTACTTAAAAGTTTCAGCAAAATTGAAGGAGAGTAAATGTGCTTAGCGCAATAAATGCATGAGTAAAACAAGCCAACAAATAAAATATATTTTATTTATTTTGTCAACACACATATTTCTGGAATCAATGTTATCTTCGAATTTATTTAAATACGGTTCTCTAAGAAATATTCTATTAAAATATAAATTTTTCTTTCACCTCATGTTTTGTTTTGGGAAAATACATACGTAGATGAATTTAATAAATACTTATGTACAAGATAAGAGTATTTTTATAGGGTTCACATATTCCATTCGAGAGAACTTTATTCTTATTTCTTGCGTTCAATTTTGAATTCTTTAATTGATAATATTTAGAATCGATAACAAGATTAAAACAATATTTAAAATTAATCATTAGCACATTTTTCATGGAAAATTCTAATTATTCGATAAAATTATGATACTTCTACACAATAACATCAATTGGATTAGTTGTTATAATTATTAATGGTAATGAAAAAAAAAATTATGTGATATTTTTCGCCGATTTGTAACTTTAAAGGTCAGTTTTAAGAACTTAATACTTTTAGAGTCAATGCTGAAAGATGGCCAATGTTATGTAGAGGGGATTATTGAGAATTTTAAATTAAGAGAGAAAGAAAATTCTAAAATAAGATTTTTGTTCCCAAGACAAAATAAAAAAATTGCTAAAATTCTTTGCAACCACAAAATACAATTTTCCAAAACTGTTGATTTTTTATACTGCTTGTAGGTTTTTCACAGTATTCGTAATAGATTTTTAAATCATCCAGTTTTTTTAAGACTGGTCTATTTAAAATAATATAATCGACGGTTAAATAATATTTTTTAAAAATAGATAAGTCTGTGGCTTTTCTTAATTTTTTTGAAAAAATAAAGAAGGGTAGAATGAGTTTCATTCAAATGTCAAATGTCATATTTTAATAATTAACAAAAACATTTCACAAGTAGACATCTGCTGTTACAGAAAAACATGTCACACTTTCAAATCCAAACCCATCCTTAAAGCCAACGTAACACCAGGTAACACCAACCTCGTTAACCGTACATAATTTGTACTCATCTTCAAAATCCTGGTTAATAAATTGATACACCCAAACGATTTTTTCTGTTCTTCATCCAATCATACGCATGAGACGAAATGTCAAGATGAATTCTAAAAAATAAAAAGCAAAGGACAACCCCTCTTTCACCCCCTTCCATAAAAACCTGTCTAAGCGCATTGTTATTGAGCTTTCTCACTTCTTTTCATCGATCCAAAAGTACAGTCGCCTAAGTTTCGACGTAGTGGGGGGTAGAAACGCAAGGGGAGAGGTTGTCTCATTCCCCCTTTCACTCCGCAAAAGAGGGGGGGGCTGTAATCAACAGGGAAAGATAGATCATTGTCGGGGAAGGGGAGGGTGGAATTCGTTCGGTTGAGTAAAGAGAAATATAAGTGTGTGAGGAATTGGAATAAATTTTGTGCTCTCACTTCCCTACACTTTTAAGAATCGGTGGTTGGATGGCGTTATGGGAATAATGGATGAATAAATATTCATTAACGATTTTTCAAAAAACAATTTAGATCGTGATTGGAGCTTCTTGTTGATGAATAATGAAATGAAAGGGAATGTGTATCGATGAATAATTAAGTGTTTAATAATATAGCAAACACCACAGAATGTATTTGAATTTTTCTTTTTTTCCGATTGTGATTAATAGTAAAGAAAATGAGAAAACTTAATTTTTATGTTAAGTGTGTCAAAAACTTAACAAAAAAAAATTCGGAATTAGAAGTTCCTCTTTCAACATTAAAAATATTCGTAAGAAAGCATATATATCTGGAATTCAAGCCAAAAATTAATTAATAAGTTAAACACAAATTATAATTAGCGAATTAATTATTAAATGGTACGCTTACAATCATTTTCACTCAATACATTTATCAATAAAAAAAAGCACAAGTTATTCACAATTTAAAAAATAATAATTTTGAAAATTAAATATTATCGTCTGCTACAATGAAGATTAAAATTACGATTATTCTTTTCTTCTTATAAAACACAAATCCAAATAAACACATTTAATGCATTAAAATTCTTATCATTAAAATACAATTTTTTTTAAAAAAAAATTTTTTCAGGATATTTATATTTAGTATTGATTAAAAATTTTTTCTTTTGGAAAACAAATTTTTTTACAAAACATTTTAACTGTAAAAATCAAAATATTTTAACAAAAAAAATTAGATTTAATGTACTTTAATCCGTGAAATTATCTAACACAAAAAAGTTAGAAGAGACTAAAAAGAATAACACGTATTGTCAAAAAATAAAAACGCTGATAATTGAATTACATTCTTAAAAGATAAGCTGCTAGTGTATGACGAAGCTTGCTTTTAAAATCTTCATTGGTCGTTATCTAATCCAGCATAAAATGCTACAGAGAATTTCACTTAAGATAATGCGTAGCACAATAATAAAAGCAATGTGCACTATTTATCAGCGCTATTAGATACTTATAGAAAGCGATGACACGTTATCATTTTAAGAGTTTTGAATATGACTAGATAGAAATCATTTACTATAATTTTTTGTAAAATAAAATATTAAGAGATATTAGGATAAAAAAACTCATGAACAATAGAAATATTTTTTGTCGACTGCATGGAATAATGACACCATTTCTCAATGTAATTTCTATCATAAATCATTTGCTTTATTTTTATAATCATTTCATTTTCATTCATGTTGATTTTTTTTTTGTTTATTTGGACTAAAAAAAACATAGGTAGGAAAGTAATAACAGTTCTATCTTAAAACAGAAAAAGGGTTAGCAATTAAAATATTATTAAACATATCACCGAATAATCAATACAAATCAGATTAAATGTTACAAAAAAAGAAAATCAAAATATTTAATAAAAAATCTTTGAAAAAGAAAACACAAAAATAAAAATACAGTACACTGTTTAATATATTTCTAACTTCCTTAACTTTTTTTATTGTTATTTTTCTCTACAGCACACAGTCAGTCGGTCAATTCAAAAGCTTTCAATAAAACATTCCAGTCAAATCATTTAAATTGATGCAACATAATTCTGTCAACTTCTCAACAGGAAAATATATTTTAAATCAACGATTGTTGGACAGAATTCCAACGTGTATTCTTTCTTTCAAAATAATTTTTTTTTAACAATTAACCACAACTAACCTATTTTCAGAAAACGTTAAAAGCTAAGCAAGCAGTAAATAATTACACAACAGGACATCAACGAGGTTAAACCATTCGACATGAAAGTTCGAATTTCATGATTTAGAGGGGAAAAAAGGATAAATAAAAATCGCAATTCGAAATAATAATTGATATCGCTAAATTTCGCTCCTCAAGACAGAACATTCAAAAACATTACAATATGCTCTATTTCACACTTGCATCTAAAAGAAAAGGAAGAAAATAATAATCAAATAAATCTCTAAAAACCCGAAGTGAAATGAGGCCATGAGATGAATCATATACATCAGCTACCGTTTTCTTCTAAGAAGCGACCAAATCCATTATTTGAAAGATATTTCCCTTTTCGTAATAAAATATTTGCATATCAATCCTAATTCATTGATTGCACTTTTGAGTATAGAAATATATAATTCACTTTAAGGTATCCGACTACGTTCGGAACCGTGATGTTGCAAACGCGTGTAAATGGATAATATTTATGATATTTAGTGTCACTTAGATTAGAAAATGTATATAAAATATATAATAATTGTTTTAAGAATATTATTACAATAAAAAATTATTTAAGTACAATATTTGGACAAAAAATGAAGATAGAATGGCCAATTTTCAAAATATTCTCCTTTTGCAAGAAGTGCTTCTATTATAATAATATTTTCCCTGTATATAGCTCAAATCTCTGTACAGAGTCTCAATTAAAATTTTTGAAACATATTACTTAGAAGTGGGTTTATCCATGCTTTACGACAACAGAGGGGAGAAATTTTAAGAAAAAAACGCCGATAATTATTTAAATGGGTTTAAACTCTGAAAATAATGTGAAATTCTCAAAAAAAAAAAATAGTTCAGACCCTCTGGAGAAGTCTTTGCTTCATACGAGCAAAATATTATTATTTTAGAAGCATTTTTTATAAAAGGAGAACATTTTGAAAAAAGGTTATTCTAAGCTAATTTTTTGCCAAATTATTGTATTAAAAAAAAAATTTTTTTTTGTCAAAATGTCTTTAAAACAATTTTATACATGTATTCTAATCTAAGTGACTAAAAATTTCTGAAAATGATTTGATTTTTTTTAATGTCAAAATTACAGCCAAAAACTTCATTATCTAATATATATTATATGTTCCTTCCTTATGCTGTAAACACGTCAATCAATATTAAAATGATTTTCAAAACAAAACTTTTTTTTTCTTTTATCTCTTGTAACAAATAGATTAAAAAATAAAAAGAATAATTATGTCAAACAAATTATTTGACTCAGATTTTTTTTTTATTTCACCATACATCATGCTGAATTCCAAAAATAAAAAAATCCCAAATTACTTTGAAAGAAAACGTAATCCACACAAATTTGACATTTCCATATTATTTTAACAATAATTAAATATTAATTATAAAAATAATTAAATATGATACTTCATAGTCCTTTTTGACAAACGAAATCGATTAAGAGTGAAAAGGTTTTCATTCAATGCCTCAAAAATTTATTTTTTAAACGCAAACTTTTCAAGAAATATAATTTTTTTTTAAAGTATTTCACTTGAGAAAAAAAACTGCACAAAAACAAAAAATAATTAAAAAATTTGCTAAAGAAAAACGCAGCACCGAAAAACACCACAACCGCCATTTACGCAGATGATATTCATTCATTCCACAAATGATCACAGAAAGCTTCCCGACAGGAAATAAAAATTTGCAGGAACAAAAAAAAAAAAATCTACCAAACTATTCCAAACAAAGAATCTTCAAAAACGATGCATCTGAAGAAAGTTTGGTGAAGATTTTGCTTCAGCACAGATAAAGCGGTAAAACAAAAAAAAATTAAAAAGGAGAGACGAAATGAAAGCCACAGGCTGTGCTGACCCCAACAAGCGGCGACGTACTCATCCATCCATACACTCACAGGAAAGCACGTAGTATACATATATCAACAAGAGTACACCCCTAAGGTGGGCGGAGTCAACGCGTATTATGATGGGTTTCGATGGTTCTACTTCTTTTCCCCCTTTCCTCAAGTTTTTTTATTTCTTTTCTGTCATATGAGGTTGGGATTCTTTTTTTAATTTGCTCACTGGTCGCCTTTAAAATCGTTTCATTTTTTTTTCTTTCCCCTTTTTTTTTCTTTCAGTGGAGTTATAACTTTTTTTCTGACAGAAAAACACCAGGTCTATGTAATTTGTTACTTTCCAGTTACGATTTCCATTTTGTAATGACAGACAAGGAAATATAATGAAGAAATTTTAAGTTATTCATTTGTAAGGTAGGAATAAAATGTTTTTGAAACAATAAATGTTGAATATTAAATCGAGAGAGAATTAGAATTAAATTATTCTTTATCTGTGAACAGTAGCGCACACAGGAAAAGTTCACCATTCTTTTATCATGCTCCTTTTGATTTTGTCAATTTTCGGGAACAAAACACAGTAAAAAACTAATTTTTGAATAAATGATTAGCTTTAATTAATAAAATTAATAACTAACAACAAGTAATTAATTAAATTTTACGTACTATATAATTAGAATTATAATCAATCGGAATAAAAATCAAGGGCTTTGGGGGTTCCGGACCCCAGGACCCCCGTGTGCGCCACTGTCTGTGAATCATTTTCGTAAAAGTTTTTTGTTTTTCTTTTGTTCCTTTTCTTTGTTTAGAAATGGTGGAAACACTTAATATTTAAAATTCTTTCGGAACACTTCTTTTAACATCGAGTTCAGTAAAACTAAGACAATGAAATTTCATTTCAGAATATTTTTTAGGTAAAAAAAAATATTTCTGCAATATAAAATTTATGAACTTCTTAATTTCTTCAGCGGACAATCATTAAATTTTCAAAATAAAAAAAAAATTCCTTTCAGTATAAATACCTGTTTAACTCCATTGTTAACGAATTATTAGAAACAAAACATTTTTAAAAAATTCTACAGTATTCGAATTAATAAAAATATGAAAAGCTTTCATACTTAAAAAGATTCAAATATTTTCATTATTAAAATAAATTTATTAAGTTTTAAATTTCTGTTCAATTATTAAAATAAAACAAAAGTTTCAATTTCGAATTTTAATTTTTTACTTTGAAAACTCACATAATATTATGTTACAAACACCTCAATACACAATATTTACTTTTCCACAACAAAAACATTAGTAAAAAAAATTTCCACCACCAACTTAAATTAAATATTTATTAAACGCTTTGTCCTATATTTAACGAACGCACATAACAAGATCACGACATACCATACAAATACCTGATAAAACACACAAAAAGAAAAATCCAACGAACTATTTTATCGTTAACTGCCTTATCACCCGTAACTCTTATTTGCAATAAATCCTCAAGTTACCTCATGAAAGAAAAAGAATGAGGGGGAGGGGGACGTTTGAATAGCAAACGATAATTCCACGCCGCTTTCAATTGGTCTTTTATTTCCAGTTAAATTGTTTAATGAAACCTAATGGAACGCTCCACACGAACTAGAACTTGCTAAATCTATTATAGCAACCCTGCTACTTGGAGTAAGAGGGAAAAAAACAAACATCTAGCTTTTATACCGTAACAACGTATTACGTTCGAAACGCGATGATACACAAAACGCTCAATAATGCAGAGCTGAATAATCAATATTGCAGATAATATAAATATACGCGGAGAAAATTTTCTAATATATTGCTCCTCTATTCCTACCTGATTCAGCTTTATTGATTTTTTGATACTCACCAGCATTGAATTCAGCGCTCGTAGCACTAAAAACCGCCATGATGACGAAAAATATTGCGAAATTGTTGTTTTTATCGGGAATGGAAAAAAGAACGCAACATATGTTGAATAACTTACAATATAAGATAGTGAACTTACACAGAGGAAGAAATCGTTTGAGTAACAGAATTGCTTGTTAAAAGCGAATACGCAGTTAATAGGATGCACTGAAGAGAAACGTAATAAATTAATTATCTTGTAATGGTATTGAGAACAATATAACCATTAGCATATTATTATTAAACAGTATAAAAAATATTCTGTCATCGTTACAAATTTCGAATTTAAAAATCTAAAATTTTAAGGAAATATTTATTAAAAAAATATATTCGCCAGACGCTTTTAAACAATTCGGATTAAAATGGATCAGAAAAAATAAAATGGATTAAATAAATAAACGTTATTGAAATTAAGTGTTTTAAAGCTGTTTGATAAATTGATAATACAGAACAGAAATATAAAATTATTAGAAATTTATTTATTTTTCGGATACTCGAAATAAAAAAAATATGTATTTTAAATGTAAAATAATATTGAAAAAAATAATAATTGAAGAATTTAAGACTATATATATAATTTTTTTATCTGTGTATACATAAATAAAATACTCATAAATATTTATTTAAAAAGTTACGATCAAGCTATTAGAATTACATCAAACGATTAATTTTTAATTTTTAAAAATTTGACTAAAAATCTACTAAAAAGTATCAAAAACCCTTTGGAAACA
The DNA here is from genome assembly GCA_019973935.1 of Trichonephila clavipes. Taxonomy (NCBI): domain Eukaryota; kingdom Metazoa; phylum Arthropoda; class Arachnida; order Araneae; family Nephilidae; genus Trichonephila; species Trichonephila clavipes. The sequence goes on from BMAU01017015.1 coordinate 158,594, forward strand.
ATTTAATAAATTATTTAATTAATTATGTAATTATTTAAGCAATTAAGAAATTGATCAAAAATACCTAGATAAGCCACAACAAACATTAATTTTTAACTATAAACAAATATATTCAGAATAATTTTATATCAATTTTTAACAAAAATAATTGTTGAGTACATATAAATAATCAGATTGTATAATTAAAAAATATTTTCATATTTTTTTTAAAACTATACTTATATGCAAATAAGAATTTTACAAGCAACAATGAAAAATAATAAAAATCAATATAAAAATTCAAATTATTCTAATTAAATTAATTTTAATCATATCGGGAAAAAAATAATGCACATCAAAAAAATAAACAAACCAAATGAGAAAATCAATAATCAAACAACAGCGCGCAAAATAATAACCAAACATCCAAAAGCGCAAACGACAAAAGTGAGCGCAAAATAAAAATAAAAATAAATATATCACTTACCTCTCCATGATGCGATAAACGACCATCAGGAGTTTGCTCCGGTAAAAAATACAGCCTCAGAGCGGATAACTGCAAATCATTATTCCTGCCGGAGCATAGTAATTGTAATTCACCAATACAGGGATCTTCTTCCGCCGACATGCGGACGAAAAAAAATTCACCCAAATTAATATCTCTCGTCTTGCCATTCTTAGCGTACCTGAATCCACGGTAGAAAGTATGGGCACCATACTGACCACACGAGGGACCTACAAACTGAGAAGAAGTCCGCATTTGAGACAGAGCTAACGTCACACAATAAAGAATAGATGCACATACTACACAATCCAACAGTCGACTGAGCCGTCTTCTGTTCCCTCTAACTACCGATGCAACCAAACTCTCTCTTTCCCCTTCCTCCCCCCTTTCTTTCTCCTCCACCCTCCGCGTTCGGCCGTTTCATTTCTCTACCTCCTCTCCCCATCCCTTCTCTTACCTCCCTTTCGTTCTTCTCTAGCTTGACACTAACATAACTCCTTTTCCTACCTCCCCCCCATCATCTCGTTCTGCTTTTCCTAGTTCTAATCGCACACTCTAGTAGCTTTCTATTTAGATTGTTTTGTTGCGTTATTTATCTACTTTACAATTCTGGCTTTTGGGGAATAAATTATAAAACGGCGGGTGAAATTTTAATATTTTTTCGATTTAAAGTTGGATTTGTAATCAATGCACGTAAGAAATTTGTTTTGCAGAGTTATTTTGAATGATTTTTGCTGATTAACCTTAATTAGTTTAATTATAAAAAATTATTTTCAATTTTCTTTGTTTGCAAAATGTTCCCAATCGAATCGCTGATTTTCATATGCGTCGACTTCGATTCTTAAGAAGCACTATCTAAAAACATCGGATTTAATTTTAGGTATATATTTTTGTGCATTTGACCTTTAGTCAAGTTTTTAAATATTTACTTACTTAAAGTTGCAAAAATATTCGAAATTTGAATTAATTTTGTTGAAATTAGAATTTATTTATCTACATTATCGCCTTTCATTTCATTCATTTACGTTTTGAAAATAATTATTTACTAAATATTTTGAACCGGACTTAAGGCTTTATCATATTTTTTAAAAAAAATAATAAATAAATATCCAAATGAATGAATGTAATGAGATTCTTAAATAAATATAAAATTAGAACAAAATACAAATATTTTTTTCCTTCGAAATTCGAATTTCAACTTCCTTTCACTTTAAAGAACCTCAGTTAAAATTCCAAATAAATCATTAAAATAAATCAATTACACCATTTAACTGGATTAATTAATTCAGGAAGCAAAAATACCATACTTAACAAGAAAAGATTAATTTTTTTTAGCCATAACGCACCCCGGAAAATTCTACCCTGAATCGATAATTTTATTTTCCGAAAGAGAAAAGAACGGAAAGGAATATTTACCTGTGGCGGCTCTGCCTCCATTGGCGTCAAAAATCTCACCGACCGACCATTTACGAGTATTATCCACAAAGATTATTTAAATGGGTCTAGTGGAATAATAATCTGTTTCCGTGGAATAAATAATCTAATCTAAAAGTTGGTAACGACACTCTTTCGAACAACGATTCAATATTGCGCATGACGGTCTATCCGTACGGAAAGTGGCGCAAAGAAGCATTGACATAACCACTTCTCAGCGCCAAAAGACTACGGTATAAATAAAAACAAATTGCAAACAATATCCTAGAGGGCGAGCGCTCTGCTCGTTCTGTCAGTTATCAATCCCAAGATGCTTTGCGCAGACAAAATCTTGCTTCTCAAGATTGAAAGCGAGGTTTCCGGATTGGCGCGCTTATCGCTCTCGCCAAGTCCTTTGAGCAGTGTTTGGATTGGTTTGTGGATTGATAGACGTAATCGAGCCGTGTATTAAAAAAGGTTATAATGATTTTTTTTGGAGTGGAAATGATTAAAAAGGATTTGATCGATTGTTAATAAGGATTTGGGGTGTTGAGATAATGATGTTTGGTGATTAATACGGTGTGTATTTCGAGTATGAAAAGAAAGAGATGTTTAATATTTGCACATTAACCTTTTTTCCCCCTTCTCAAAGATAAAGAAAGATATGTTAGAAAGACTCGATTTAGATAATTTTGCTTTGAGGTGTGTTGAATTAGAATAAATTATTTAAAATGTTAAATAAATATTTTAATGAAACAGGAAAGTTTTGTAGTTTTTCTTGCTTTTTTTTTATTCATGTTTACTGGAAACTTAAAAAAAAAATTTTTTGTGTCTGTTCTTTGTTCCAATTCATTATCACGCAATCTGACTGGTAAATAAATATTCAGTTTTAGCGTGCCCTTATGAATTCAAACAACCTTTTAATAACATCCAATCAAATTCAATTTATGTTTCGATTAATTAAAAACTGTTAATTGCATTAAATAAAATAATATTTAATTCTATTTATACAATACTGTTCTATATTCTTCTATGTATATTTATTCTAAAATTCTATTATTCTATAAACAATAATATTTATAAATACATATAATCGAAGATATTCAAAAAAAAACATTTTTTTCAACCCGAATAATATTTTATGTAATATTTTTTTTAATAATCTGTGGGAAAAAAATGTTTTTATATCGACGCGCGCGGGTATTTAGATAATTGTGAATAGCATGCATTAAATCCTTCATTCATTCAGAAAGCATAACTGAAATATATTTAACAGTAACTTACGAATGCAAGAAGAAAAATTTAATTTCCTTGCACACAAATTCTTTCAATGTGAATATGCCAGCTCAATTTTCTTTGTATAAATCCTCAGTGTACGTAAAAAGGACAAATAATAATAATAATAAAAGCATCAAGTTAATTATCAATAAAATAAAGACTATGATCTAACTTCGTAAAGTAATATTTGATTTATTTTTAAAAAATATCATGGAATACATTTATAACCGATAAACAAAGAAATGTTAAACATTGTGATAGACATACACATATTTTTAATCACGCAAATAGTTTTATTTATTTTTCATAATGACTTAAAAGAATTATTTTTATTGCTTTCGCGGTTTAAATCATGTCGTGTCTACCAGAAATGAAATATTACGCTAAAATAAATAATCAGAAATTAAACGTTTAAAAGTAAATACATCCCTATCCAGAGCTGTTAGAGAAAAATAAATACAAAAAAGAAAAGGGGCTTGGAAACGGGGAAGAGAGAAATGACCCTCACTCACAAAAGAAAACATTCTTCCCTGCAGTAGAAGCAAGGGATGTTCTAACAGAATAAGAGGGGGAATGTTACAATCCCCTCCCCCCTGCACCGTATGTTGCAGATTTACGTGCTATTGAAAGCCTAAGCTGAGGTTTCTTCACTTTTCTTAACAGCTTTTGGATAAAACGTTCCGCTAAATAATGTTTTTGATCAATATTTTAGCCAATAAGAGAAATGCTATAGATGATGCCTTTATAGTGAAGCAAGAAGGGTAAAATTCTTTTACAAGCATAAAATATGTTATATAGGTATTAGAAAGAGATAGAAAATGAGTTGTGTGATTCGTACTCAAGGTTATCACGATAACATGCTAAAAATACCATAACACCAATAAAATGAAACAGATAGTATGATTTCTTTTAAAAATTTATATGTTTTCAAAAAATATTAATTAAAAGGAGTTCCGATTTTTATTATGATTGTCGATTGCAAACGATTAAGATGATACAAATGAAATTAAAAATGGGAGAGAATTATCGTTTTATCATTTTTAAATAGAAAGTTGCCATTAAAAGAAACATGAATCATTTTTATTGTTTTCATTAATCTAACAAATACATAATTTCGAAATATTTTTTTTATTTTCAGATATTAAAAACAAAGTAAAAATAAATGAATCAAAGTATGTGTGTGTGCCCAGACTTTTATATAGTAAAAACATTTTTGAGACTAAAACAAACAATAAAAAAAAATTCTATGATCAAATTAGAAATTATGCATGGTTAAAAAATTAATGCAATAAAACGTTACAATTTTTGAATTCATAATAAAATTATACATACTTTAAGTTCGAAAGTAAATATATTTTTGAGAAAGTCGGAAAATCGATATTTATCGCACAGAAATATTGCAGACGAAAAATAAACTTTTTTTTTTAATATTACAACGAATAATGCCAATAATTTTTATAGCTCGTTTCCCAGAATTTTTAAAAAATCAAACAATTTATAATATAAAGAAAAAGGAAAATTTTTCTCAAGGTTTTCATTCAAAATATTTTTTTGGAATTCATACTATGCTAATGCTTTAGAAAAATGATAAAAAAGATTCTGAAAGATATTATAATAAGGTAAATCTCCAAGTTACGCAGTAATGAATTGACTGATTCTTATTCTTCTAGAATGGCAACAAGGGCAAATTTTAAATTGAAGGTGAGTTTTTATGCACATAAGTTCATTTCTGATTTTCAAATAAAAATTTAAAAAATTTAATTTTCATGAAAGAATGTAATTTTTTTTTATAAAAAAATGTTATTGTTTCAGCTAATTTTATTCATTAAATAATTAGTTTGATGCAGATAGTAGAGAGAAACACATAATTCTTATACTGTTGTACTTTCAGATAATTATAATAAGTATTATTGTTTAAATTTGATTAACACTTTTTTTAAATCAATATTCAGCGGTTTGCATTGATATTTAATATTAAAAAAATTATGTCTGTAAATTATAAAAATCTTATGTGAAGAACTTTCAAGGTTAAAAAGCGTTGGTACTGGTTTAGTAATTTAAATTTCCTTTTTGAAGAACTCTCTCTCTCGTTAAAATGTATTTCGAAATAAATTTTAAAGGCAACAGGTTTTTTTTTTGCAATTCTTTTTCTTTTTCAAATGGGGCTGCAAATTGGTAATAGGCACCATGTAGGAGGATACTAATTGCCGTAATGTAATTTTGACGCCCAATTTCCTTCCCAGAGGGACGCATCTGAGCCCTGACGATGCGAAATTGTACTAGGAATTTAATTTTGCAGAGAGAACAAAAGCCAAACATGCACTTTAGAGATCTTTAACACGCAGCATATTCAGATAACATGGACACAGTCGAATTTTTGCATCATAAAAATCCACCGACTTTGGCCGAGGGTGAACTCGATAACTTTGGCGTACAAGGCCAGCGCCTAACCAACTATACCACCAAGTCGGCATTATTTATTTATAAAAATAATGATTTTTCTATAAACAGTTATTAAAGTTTCGCGATTTACTATAATGCTGAATATCTTATTTTTTTTTTATTTCTATTATGTTTATAATTCTTTTTCAAAATTATTCTAAGCATATCACCTAGTATTATTTTAAACTCTATAATTCCAAAAATAAATAAATAAAATAAAATAAAAATGCCTTAAAAATTATTATGAAAATAAATTCAGGCCTTTACCCTTAATAATAGCAAGAATTCTTCGGATATCCCCATAATCTTTTTTTATTTTATGGAAACATATCATAATTCCTTTTTCTTCAAAAAGAGAATATTATTATGATTTTAACAAACAAATAACGAAATCATATCGGATAGCAGCAGACCAAAAGTCTGAGAAATAACAGAAAAACAAATAAATAAATAAATTTAAAATCCACCTTTTCTCCGACGTTCATCAAAGCGTGAAATTTGCACACATCTCAGAAAGCTTCTCATGCCTAAAATTTTCCTTTTCAGATTATGAATATTGAATGCAATAAATAGCAAAACTTTTTGAGTTTTAAAACACAAACATCTTACCGAGAAATATCACTTCACCAATAGAACAAAGGGATATTGTCACACATGATATCAAAGCACGTGTAATTTAGAAAACATGTCACAGTATGTAATTAAAAAAACTGTATCGTAAAAATTGTAACAATAGTACAGCATCATGAAAGATGACTTTTGAAACAAGGGATGCTTATGTTTCTTCATTACTCCATGAAAAAAAAAAAAGGTTCTATAACAATAATGTTTTGTCTCTCTCTATGTATAGCTAAGATTTCTATACAGTACCTGAGCCAGGAGTTTTTTAAATATATAATTTAAGAGTGGATTTATTCATATTTTAATGTATAACAGTAGAAAATTTTTATTATTATTTCAATTGATCGTAAGTCTGAAAACAATGCGAATTTTTCAAAAGTCCTAGAACAGGCTTTGCATAGAAATCTTAGCTTTATAGAAGCAAAATATTCTAATTATAAAAGCATTTTCCACAAAAGGAGAATGTTTTGAATTTTCTTCATTTCTTAGCCGAAAAATTGTAGTTGAATATTTTTTTTTCTAATAATATTCATAAATAATATTCTTTTTTTAATTCCACAGACACTAAATATAAAAAAAAATATTCATTAATACGCTTTTTCAAAATCACGGCTCAAATTCAAATATATTCAAAATAACGATTTAAAAATAATACGAATATGCATATGAAACTATATATAGTTTTTAATCTATATTAACAACATATTTCTTTTCCAAAAAAAATAATAAGTACATATATTACTTATCTTAAATTTAAATTGCATTTTTGAATTTATTCTTATTAAATAATTCCCAGATTCTGCAAATAATGATATTTTTTTTTTAGTTTCTTACAAAATATTCCTTTAGTGTTAATAATTTGATAAATAAAATTAGCATATAAATTAATAAAATGATGTGTAATTAAATTAATTCTAAATTAATATTAAAAGGAGTTATTTTTTTAAAAAAAAAACCTGGACAGTCACGTATTTAGTCGTAAAACACCTGGGAATTCTTTGTGCGGAAAATACGGGCCCACACACGTCGCCATGAAAACCGAATATCCAGTAAGAGCGGTGTGCTACAGGGGTTTGTGAGAGACCGATAAAGAAACCTGCTGTCAACAAATAGCTTAGCAATTGGGTATTCAACCATACTTGACAACATCTGGCTAGGTAGACTATCAATTGCTAGTAAAAATTAATTTATTCTAAATATTCATCAGTGATCCTACTCACCCCTGAAATTGATTTAAAAAAATAAAAAATTCGTAAATGGCAAACTTCAGAATGATTAAAAATTTAAATATATATACAGTACCGTACACAGGAATTTTTAAGGGGATGGGTAGGGGGGTCCAGGGTCGAAAGTCCATTATTCTGGTATCAGGCTCCAATACGCCCCACCCCCTAACATATTCTTTTGATTTTGTCGATTTTCGGGAATGAAAAACATTAAAAAATTAATTATTGGATGAATAATTAACATTAATTAATAAAATTAACTATTAATAACAAATACCTAATTAAATTTTACGTACTATATACATAAGATTCTAATCAATCGAAAAAAAATCAAGGGCTTTAGGGGGGGGAGTCCGAATCTGAGGACCCTCTTGTGTGCAGCACTGTATATATATATATATATAAATACGTTTATTTTTTTATGAATTTTCAGAGATTTGAATGCAGTTTCTCAAAAATAAAAGACTTTTTTTTAAAAAAAAATGATATAATATTTTAAAATTGTTTATTATTATGTTAATTATTTAAATTAGTTATTACTTTATTGTTTTAGTTAATTATTTTTATTTCGTAAATTTAAGTTGATATGAAATGCAAACATAATAAAATAAACAAATTTATTGTGATTGACAACGTTCGGAACCGTGATTTTGAAAAAGTGTACAAATGAATAATTTTTCTTATGTTTAGCTTCAGTTGAATTAGAGTACACATATAAAATTATTCTGAGAATACTAATACGATAAAAAATTATATAAATGTAATTTTTGGCAAAAAAATGAAGAAAGAATGACATATTTTCAAAAATGCTAACAATATTTTACTTATACAGTAAGACCCCGCTTAATGCTGTTTCGGTTTAACGCTCCCCATGCAATGTTAGGCTTCCCGATATTCGAAGCAGTTTATCTGTGTTTCTTCGTTCTTGCGGTGTTATACGAAAGTAATTTTAACGTTTCAAATATTTGTTGACGTTATTGTAAGTATAAATTTATATAATATAATGATTTCTATGGTGACAAATATTATGATTTTTAGTTTTTATCATGATTGATAAAAAAACCCACGAAAATAAAGCAACAAGAAAAAGCATTTCACTAGAAACTAGAATGAATGCAAGTGATTAGAAGATCAGATACTGGTGAACGTCAATCTCAGATTGGTGCTGCATTGAATTTGGCATCTTCAACAACAAGGACCATTCTTAAGAATAAAAAAAAAGTACTGTCATTGACAACTGCAACTACGACAAGCTCTGCAACTAGAATTACCCGTTCTAGAAATAATACAATAGAGGAAATAGAAAAATGACTTTCTATATGGATTGACGACGAAATTGAACGCAATATGCCTTTAAACCAATCTACCTTATTTATAAAAAGACAGAAAATTGAAAATACAGAAGACAATGATCTGAAATGTAAACATACTGACTTAGAATTTTATTTATTTTTATATGTATATTCGTGAATCATGTTCCTATATTTGTAAGAAAAAAGCTTTTGTTTCATTGTTATAAGAAATATAATTATTAAATTTAATGTTAAAATACCTGACCAATTTTCTACCCATTTTTCCTTAACCCCATTATTTACATGATGAGATAACCTCGTTTAACGCTGTTTCAAATTACGCTCAACTTTGATGGCAACGTACACCCCCTGCTTTAAGCGGGGTCTTACTGTACACTGCTAAGACCTCACAGCACCTGAACTAAGGTTTTTGAAAAATTCGCTTTATTTTTCGGAGTTACGATCAACTGAAACAATAACGGATGTTTTTTGTTAAAATTTCTTTCCTTTGATATATATATAATAAAAAAAATTAATAAATCCGCTTCTAAATTAATTATATTTTTTCATTGAATCGCCATCATAATTTAAGAAACGGCGTTGCTTGCGAATATTACAATTTTAACATAAAATAAATACAACAGAAAGTAATATTAATGTATTACACTTTCAGATATAAATTATTTACACTATTTTAGTATATAAATTATTTACACTATTTATTTAACAATTTGTTACTTTTGCTGAGCAGAGATTAGCTTAGGGAGGTGTTGTCAAAAATCGACCCTCAAGAGCGTTACGGGGAATTATAAATAAAAAAAATCCTTTTTATCAGTTATTAGATCTACATACTTAAAATTTAACAAAGGTGTTTTTTTTTTTTTTTTTTTTTTTTTTTTTTTTTTGTTTTGTTCAGCTGAGATATGCAAAAAGCTTTTTTTGTTTAATTTGCAATTCACGTAAAATTAACTCATTAGAAACTTCTTTATCCTTAAATCTGTGTTGTTTAATTTTTCAGTTCACCCGTGCGAAGAACAGGTATATCAGCTAGTTAATTATATTTTTCAAAAATCTTAGTTCAACCCTGGTATAGAAATCCTAGATATATGTTAAAATATTATCAATATAGAAGCATCTTTCATAAAAGGAGAATATTTTTTAAAAAATTTCATTCTTTTGACATTTCGTAACAAAAAATTGCATTTAAAGAATTTTTCTTGTAATATTATTCTAAAAACTATTTTTTATGTATGTTCTAATTCAGTTCACATTAAATATGAAAAAAAAATATTCAGCAAACTTGCCCAGTGTATAACAAGGAAAAAAAACTATTGTTTAAACAAAATAAAGGCATACAAAAGTTTTCCATAATAACTTTAAAAAAAAGCAAATCAATGTCATTAAAATTATTCATTGTAAAACACGTCATGATCTCATTCATCGAAGCAACACTTATGGAGCAAGAGCAATTAATTCTAAAAACTGACTTTTCTCGAATAAACAGTCTACCTGTCAAGGTCAAAGTTGTTCCAAAGATTCAGTAACAGAACATATTTCTTGAAGAACCTTACACTTCGTTTATTGCTGACACATACAATGAATTGAAGAAGGAGGGAAAGAAGGTAAAAAGAAAAGAAAGAAAAAGAATGCAGCAACATTCAGATGCAAAAAGACAAAGGATTATTAGGTGAATATGTAAACACGTGAAAATAATAGTTAATGAAAGAATTCTCTTTATCTGAGAGACGTAGAGGAAAAAGATTGTCGTATCGGTTTATGAGAATCCTATCGTTTTTGTTATTTATTTCTGTTTTGGGCTGGATTACGAAGTGTTAATTTATTTCTGTCGCATAAAAAAATAAAGGATTATGCAAAATATTATGAAAGGTCTTGGTTTTTATTTCCATAGACACATTATTTCCAATTAAAACTAATGATAAATAAAATTAATTTTTCAATTAAGAAAAAAGAACAGATTGTTTTGAAGGAAATGTTCAGAAAGAAGAGAGTGTATAAGAAATATAATATGATAAATTTATAAAATTCTTGACATTCTAGAAAACGATAGGCGTAGAATGAATGACATTCTGGAAAACAAAATCTAAAATAGAATAACAATAAATTAGAATTTTAAAAAAGGATATTCTAGAAAATAATATCCAAAATAGAATAATAATAAATTAGAATTTTTAAAAGATATCATAGAAAAGGATGGATATATAAAAAAAGACGTTCTAGTAAACGATATCCAAAACAGAATGATAATAAATTGAAATTTTTTTTAAAAAAGTCATTCTAGAAAACGATAGATATAGAAAGACATTCCAGAAAACAGTATCCTGCATAGAAAATAAATAAGAATTTTTTTAAAAAAATGATATTCTAGAAAACGATACACACAAAAAGACATTCTAGAAACTCATATCCAAAATAGAATAATAATACATTAGAATTAAAAAAAAAGATATTTTAAAAAACGATATCCAAAATAGAATGATAATAAATTAGAATTTTTAAAAAGGCGTTCTAGGAAATGATAAACATACAAAGACATTCTAGAAAGCAACAATTAAAATAAAATAATAATAAATGAGAATTTTAAAAAAGATATTCCAGAAAACGATATTCTATTTGTTGTATTCTGTTCTCTTCAGTATATTTAAAATAAAAAACATTTTTGTTAAAAAATAGTACTTCAGACTTGAAATAAAAAAAGCATTGTAATTTTTGTATAATCTTGCGATTCTAATTTAATTCGAAAAATCGAATCTATTATTCATGTTTTGCGTGATAGGCTCATTTAAAAATGGAAGAAAAGGAGTTGCGCAGCTGAAAGGAACATTTATAAAGGCATTTCTTATGCAACGCATATCTTCCGAAAAGCTTTCAGCGTGTTTACATCATTCTATTTTATGTAATACAGACTTTTAAATTCTCTTCCGCTGGAATTTTTTCTGAGGGTGGAATTTTAAAAAACGTTTCTTTGTTCCTTTTTTTTCTCTCGTTCTAATGTATTTGATAGAATATTCGGTAGTGTAATGGATTAAGTTAAAAAAATATTAGTTTTGTGTAAATGCCTTTCGTATTTACGTACTCAAAAAGAAGTAGAAAACAGATTTATTTATTTTCTGTTTTTAAAGTGGTATCAACACAAAATTTTAATTTATCAAAAAAAAAAAAAAAAAAAAAAACGAGCAAATTAAATGATTTTGATTCCAAAGGAATCAGTGTACTGTACATCGTATAATGAGCTAAATTCATGACGGTCACGTGATAAATGCAATCACGTGTTCTTTATTGCATTCAAAACTGACATTGCACTTGCAGTTCTACTGGTAAAATTTGATTATTTTTTTCTGAAAGATTTTCAAGTATTAAGATACTTCAAAAGGTTTTTCAAAATTAAAAATAAATAAATTCTTATATGTATATTTTAAAATCAAATTTATTTTCTTAACCCACGTACATTATTAACGGTATCAAATTAGTATTTTTTAAAAAAAGTTTCTGCAAGAAGCAAATATTGGCAACAGAGAAGCGCATGAACTGATTGGATAGAAACTCATGATTGTTGTTATCATGTGTCTAAGACGTCACATGAATTTATGAACTGATCGTTTGGAAACCTGTGATTGTAGTTTTCATGCGAAAATGCCGTCATATGAATTTAGTCTATTAATGTATTGTTTAAAGTACATTATACAAATGAAAAAAATATTTTATTTCGATATATAAATCAAAATATATATTACTTAACAAAAGGCAGTTATTTCTTTATAAAGAAAACAAATTGTGACTTACTTATTTTCTGATACTTAATTCTTAATTTTTGAAACACCAATTAATATTTAAATTTTTAAGCCCACATTAACAATTCGATAAAAAAAAAATACAATTTTTTCGTTCCTATTCTCGAAAATTAATGGTTTATTCTATAATTTAAAACATCTGATTGCGTTTCCCAAACGTCTTTTTTCAACTCAATGAGCATATAAACATCACATTTTAGTGCTATTATTAGAGCATATAATGATCGATTACTACAACATTTCAATTTTTCTAAGCTTTTTTGTGCATTTTTATTTCAATTTTCAAGGAAACAGTAAGTATTAACACAGCTGAAGCATTCTTGCAAATAAAATGGCTAAAAATATTTTTTCCGCGACTCAAAATTCTTTTTTTATATTCACAATTCATACATAAGTGCAACTTATAGAAGGTGCCTTCTCAGCTAAACAAATAATTCATAAATTGTATCTGCCGCGATTTTTTTTTTCATTTTTTTAATTCGTTTTTTTAACTACATTCTGTGTGTGTACTGTGGAGCAGGTCAAGTTATTTTTTAAACGACACATTTCTATGTCTAGAATAATTGGTTTATCCTGTTTGGAAATTTCCAGTCATTCAAACTCGCAGATGAGATTTGTATATATAAAGAGGTATAGAACTTTAAATTGCAATAAAACAACGATGTATTATTCGATTGACATGAATTTTTTTTATTCGAAAGATAATCTTGTGGCATTACATTTTAAATATGATTTCTGGCATAGGACTGCCACGGCTGGCTCGGATGTAGTCCAATCTGGACGTCCAATTTTCGATGACTTTTTCCAACATTTGTGGCCGTATATCGGCAATAACACGGCGAATGTTGTCTTCCAAATGGTCAAGCGTTTGTGGCTTATCCGCATAGACCAATGACTTTACATAGCCCCACAGAAAATAGTCTAGCGGTGTTGAATCACAAGATCTTGGAGGCCAATTCACAGGTCCAAAACGTGAAATTAGGCGGTCACCAAACGTGTCTTTCAATAAATCGATTGTGGCACGAGCTGTGTGACATGTTGCGCCGTCTTGTTGGAACCACAGCTCCTGGACATCATGATTGTTCAATTCAGGAATGAAAAAGTTAGTAATCATGGCTCTATACCGATCACCATTGACTGTAAAGTTGTCCCTTTCATCGTTTTTGAAGAAGTACGGACCAATGATTCCACCAGCCCATAAAGCGCACCAAACAGTCAGTTTTTCTGGATGTAACGGTGTTTCGACATACACTTGTAGATTAGCTTCACTCCAAATGCGGCAGTTTTGTTTGTTGACGTAGCCATTCAACCAGAAGTACGCTTCATCGCTAAACAAAATTCGCTTATGAAAATCGGGAACAACGGCAATCTCGTTTTGGGCCCATTCGATGAATCTACGCCTTGCTTGATCATATTTAAAATTTAATGCCACAAGATTATCTTTCGAATAAAAAAAAAATCATGTCAATCGAATAATACATCGTTGTTTGATTGCAATTTAAAGTTCTATACCTCTAAAAAAAACACCCTTTATCTTGCGCAACTATATTTTCTTAAGTGCTATATTTTGTTATTTCCTGTTTAAACTTGAACATCTCAATTTGAGAGGAAATAGGAAGTAAAATTGTTATTTCTTCGAATTCAAAAATTGTGAGTTTTTATTAATTTTAAATTTAATGAAGAAATCTTGTATGTTTACTGATTGGATATTCTTTAATATTCGCAGACGATATTGGAATAATACTGATTAAATGGGAAAAGAATTACATTCTATTTTAATTATAAATTAGTGAATTAAAACAATTCGCTAAAAAAACAATTTAATATACGAGGGCTTAGTAAAAAAATTTATGAAAGTAAAAATATCCGATTTCTAGTTTGGTAAAAGTTTGTAATCGACATAACTGTCCAACATGAATCCTTCGAAATACGCTGCCTCAAAAAATTGATAGTTTTAAAATTTTTTTGTTTTTCGCAATTCTTAATTTTTTTATTACGTTGAAGGTTAGCAAAGGACATAAAAATAATTCGAAAACTTGAATAAAACAGAACTAATAATTGATTTAAAGTTTGAATTTACTTACGTACTAGAAAAATCCTTCGATTAAAAAGTGAGCTATTTTAGCATATTACTTTTTCCTTATTTCTCAAGATTTTTTTTAAAAAAATATATTATTCTCTTCAGGAAAAAATGATAAACTTCTTCAGATTCGAAAGGAAGTAAATTAATGAAATACGGTACTATTCCATTTCGCCGGCGCAGAAGATAAAATCGCCAAAAATGATACAACTGACGCCTAATGAAATATTCCTGCTGGTAAACATCTGAAAAAATTTTAAGCGATAGTAAAATGTTTATGCCTCTGAAATAAAAAAAATGCTCAGAATTTACATTTATAAACATTTTTTTATATGTATATTGCGTGTTGTCACCAATAAAGTCTGTTTGGCGGGATTCGCGCCGACGAAATGGAAAAATACAGAAATAGCATTTACATTTTTTTTAAATATATAATATATATATGCGTTAGTTTTGATGAAAAATACAATTCAATACTGCTCTTGAAATCTTTATTAAAACAAAATAATACCTAAAGAAAACCTTTACATTTTATATAAAATTAGCGTTGTAGTTGATGTTTGATGTTGAAGATTAAATTAAAAGTGGTAAGTTCGGGTTAAGATCAATGAAGTTTCCTTTAGTGTAACAATTATCTCCTAATTTAAGTTAGATTACACAAAAACAACACATAACGCTAACTAAAGTTATGAGCAAAGAATACAGACAATTTTTCATAGCGAATACACTCATTCCTCACCTGGCCTCTACTGGAGATATGTGATCGCTAGAGGATGCTTCTACTTCTTAGTATAGTCAGTTACAGATATGACAAGAGCGGTTACGGCATAACTTTTAGAATAATAGAATGACATTACACATGTTTACTTAAATAATATTCATGGACATATATGTTCGGCAATATTCACAAAAAAATAATAAATAAAACCTTTTACGCTTGTTTAGTATGCATGCAATTTAACCTTGTCGAACTCATTACTCTGCCCGCATAATAGCACGTGTCAAAAATTTTACCAAAAATTCTCGCAGTTTAATTTGTAAAATATCTAATTATAAATAAATATTAATATTGAACCATAACATTCTCCAAAAAGTTGTGTTGAACCGCTGTACATTTTTCCTCCAAATAGCACAGGATAATAAAATAATACAATGCCATTATTCTTCTATTGTTTTGCTTGTATTGCAAAACATTAATTATTTCGCTTTCAAAGAAAAATAAGTTGATTTACATTACGTTTATTAATTTGTGCGTTTATTCTGTATTAATGAGTTAATATTCAAGAATAAATATAACTAACGCTTTTATTAATTTTTTATGGAAACGATTATTCTACTTTTTAAGTCTTTGCATTCAGTACATCTTTCATAGAAACCCAATAGTAGTAAAACTAAACGAAAAATTGTTGAGGAACATAAATACTTCCAAGGAAAATGGGGAGATTATATAACATACTATAGTATTATATTTGAGTTAGTTGGAATAAAAAAAAGCTACTAATGAAAAAGCAGGGACGTCTTAAGACTTCTTGAGGTCCTGGGCCCCTACGCAAAAGTAGGCCCTGGGCCTCTACAAAAATTTCGGCCCTACCTATGATCTTAAATGAAAGCAGTGCATAGCATACGTTGTCAAGAACTCGTATAAATAATAACCTGAAACACAAAAAAGTGTGCAAGACTTACAATCGCACAAACCGGCTGGACCAACTACCGCCTTTTGACAGAATGAGTAATGAAGGTGTATGGTGATAGGCCCAGGCCTATACATGGACAACGGTCATCAAATGTTCTCTGCGAGCGAACGGCCTCGGCCAATCAGATCGCAGGAAAGTGGTGCGACTGTTCCTTCGGCCGACAGATTCACTCTGTCGCCGTTCCAGCAGAATTGTTCTGCCCATTTTAATTATATCTATTAAATTTAATTTTAAGTAATCCCATTAATTCGGCTCTTAATTCTAAAATTCTGATGAGGAGGTACGTCCCGTTCCGGGACAGGCACTCCGTAAGTTACATGCCACTTGCCACTTGGTCATCAAATGTAACCAGTTGACATATCGTCCGAAATTCCGAGCTTTTCGGAGAATACAACCGGAAATAACATTTGACCGTTAAAATTATTCGAATTGTGATCTTATTAGGCCTGAGTCGAGAACGAGACGAGGCCCGGGCCCAGTTGGCCCAGGCCTTAAGACGTCCCTGCTAATGAGCTACAGTAAAATACGTTTAATGCGAAAACGCTTAAGACGAAATATCGCTTAACACGAAATAGTATACAACGGTCCCGACAAACTACTAGGTATTTTCATGCATTTTTTCTTCTTAACACGAAACGAAAATCGCTTAACACGAAAAGATTCTGCCTCTGGGAATGAAGAAAATACAGAAAACACCAGACACTTCATGAAATGTTTGAGAAAGTTCCTTTTTTATTGTACTGTCCTAGTGTATTATTGGAAGAATTCGTTGCAAAATATGATGATAATGTGTATACAGAGCCAATTATGACAGACAAAGACATTTTGGAGTTTGTTCAAAGCTAAATAAATATCATTGATGCAGATACCGACGACAAAAAGGAAATGAATAATGCTGATCCTGTTCCCAAGTCATCCGAAATGAAGGACATCATGAAGAATATGCGCAATTATTTAGACTCACTTTTCAATAATGAGATGAATAAAAAATGGGCGATATCCAGCAATTTGTAGGCAGTTGTGCTAAAAAAGATAATGCAATGAAAAATATCAGATTATTTTTCAAAAACTCAATAAATGTTTTGTTTTTCAAAAAACTTGAACATTTTGTATTTAATTTCATTAAGTTCTTGTGAATGTTTTTGTTTCATAGACTTTTTTTTAAACACCCCTGCATATATACACATCTATGCAAATAAAATGCACTCTAATAAACTTGATTTGATAAATATATGTTTTTTTAAATTTTTATTTAATATTTTTTACAATATCCTTTAACACGGAAAAATATTTCAGTCCCCTAAGCTTGTCCCCTAACATCGTGTTAAACGATTTTCACTGTATATACTTAATATTCCTGCTAAGGCAAATTAAGTATTAAAAAAAAATCATAATCGTTATTACATATAATATGGTCTGCGTGGCTTTTAAATGTTATAATGTAAAGTGCTATAAGTTCAAGACGGTCACATGACAAATGTAATCACGTGTTCTTCATTGAATTCAAAACTGACATTAGACTTGTTGTTCTACTTATAAAATTTTGACAAAATTTCTGATTTGATCATTGAGTTAGGAAGTTCAAGTATTAAAGTTCTTCAATTTTCCAAAATTAAAACAAAAAATTCTTATATTACAAATGAACTCTTAAATCAAGAGTATTTTGTTTGCTTATGCATGTTGTTGTTGTTGACAAATATATACCTTTAAAAGAACATTTTTACAAAAAGCAAAAGTTGTCATCAGTGAAGCGTATGAACAGATTGACTGGAAACACGTGATTACATTTATCGCGTGACTATGACGTCACATAAATTTATGAGCTGATTGGCAGGAAGCATGTGTTTGTAGTTATAAAGTGACTGTGACGTCACATGAATTTACGAATGGGCTCAATTCATGACGGTCACATGATAAAGATGAACACATGTGCTTCATCGATTTAAAAAAAACAACAGATATTAAACTAATAGTAGTACTTCTGGTTCTATTCGGAAAATTTCAAATATTATAATTGGGTAAAAGTGCTTTTGTGTGTTATAAAAAAAAATTTCTTCAAAAAGATTTGAAAATTTTGGAAAAAAAAAATCTTATTTTATGCATGTACTTTTAGACAAAATGCATTTTGTATATTACGTGCGTTATTATTGTGGATAAATATGTATTCTTTAAAAGAAAGTTTCTACAAAGAGCAAAAGTTGGCAACAACGAAGTGCATCCACTAATTAGCTCGAAACACGTGATTGCTTCTATCCTATAACTATGACGTCACATGAGTTTTTGAACTGATTGGCTAGAACGCGTGGTTGTCATTATCACGTGACTATGACGCTAAATGAATTTAGCTCATTGATTGCCTGAAAACACGTGATTGTAATAATCATGTGACTATGACGTCACATGAATTTAGTTTATTAGTTTATTAGTGCAATAAAATGAGAGTTAATGTTTTATAGAACTTTTTTTTTTCTTTCGTTCTTCTGAGCAAATTTGAGTTAACCGAACATTTCGTTAATTGTTAAAAAGTGCAGTCACGTGGGGGAAGATTAAGATATTGCTTTTCGTACGCGTAAATGCCATTATTGGAACATTTATTGATGAATGACCTGACTAGATTTTTCATGATTTTTTTTTCGATCCCTAAATTTCTTCGAGAAACACTTAACCCTTATCGACTAATACAATCTTACTCAAAATAGAACCCCCTCCCCTATTTCTAATATTCAAATTCAATTTTTCCACTTACAACACACATTAAAGTGCAAATTACCTCAGACAACACACATTCTCCTTTGCTCCATCGTTTAACAAAGCAACTGAGCAGTGAAATTAGCTTTATACCTAGGGGGGGGGACTACGAAATACAGAAGGAATGAAAGGGAACACAAATGGAAAATGCAAATTGTTAGAACTGTTTGCAATGGGGAGATAGAACCCTCCCTCCTCATGCCATTCCCTCCTTTGGATTTTATCCCCCTCAGAGGAAATGGGGGGAGGAGAAAGGAAAGTTTATGGGCTGTGTACTAAACGATAGACGGACGTAACTTGACTCAAAAGCAGTGCATTTGAACCGAAATGGACAGTGGTCAGGCGATAGTGAAAGAATTGATAAAAAAAAGGAATCCGATGACCAGTGGTCAGACACTTCAGGAATGTGTAGTTCGAAAGAATGTTGTCACCTTTGACATGAGGAACTAGATTTGAAAGAATTACGGTTATTGATAGCAGATTCCTAAAATTACACTTTTAAACTGGAAGGGATGGGAAATTTGTTACAATTCGATGTTTCTTCGAATTTTGAGGAGGGCACGGGAAAAATATATACTAGAGGAGGGGAACCTTTTTACCATTAGAGGCCTCATGTAAATTAGGTAGTAATAAAGGAAGCTGCAGAGGTTAAATAAATGTGACTTTTATGAAATTATTATAGTTTTTGTATAATCTTAAATATTTGGTATGTTATATAGAATTATTATAAAAATTGAATTCTTATTTATTTATTATTTGATAGAAAAAGTTACAATATAAAATATTTTTGTACTCACATAAGGAGCGAATATTAAACAATTTCTCTATGAAAGCATATACTTACTAGAGATACAATAGCACAAAAGTACTAGTAAAATCCCAGAATAAGTAAATGAATATTTTCACAATGGCCGTTTGCAATACGAGACGAATCTGTTACCAGCACATTACCAGATTTGCATAAGATAATAAGCTTTTTTTTTTCATTTCCTACTGTTATATTCACAATCTCCATATATATATATATATCTTGTTCTAATTTTCAATCGTTAATAAAATACATTCTATTCATCCATTAAGTTTAAATAAATTTTTTTAAAACTTAATCAATGAAAAAATAATAACAAACAAAAATAATAGTCTAATACCATACATAAAAAAAAAAGAAAATCGCCCGTTGTGTCCCTGTAGCACAATGAATAGCGCGTTGGACTCCTAATTCAAAGGGCGTGGGTTCGAGTCTTACCTGGGGTGGCCTAGTTTCTGAGAATGTGCTTTATGAATGAATAAATAATAACAAACAAAAATAATAGTGTTCAACACCATATACAGAAAGGAAAACCGCTTTCTGTTTTGCCACCTAATATCGTGATTCTGTCCTACGTACGTATATATTTATATTAATTGTAATTATTTAATAAAAGGTAACTAAAATAAATATTTTCTTTGTTGACCTAAGTAGGAATTGATTTTAAATAAAAAAAATATTTTATATTACTTATTAGAACATAATTGTTGTATCTCAGTCAACAGAAACTTATAATAAAACACTTCATTAATATATTCAAATTAATATTTAAATGCCATTCATGCAGAAAAATGCGCTTTAACGTACATTAAATCAGTCACAACAATAACAGTAAGCAAATAGTTTTTGTGTAGAGATTATATAACATGTGTGGTAGTGTTGCCATGATGCCATAGGTGGCATTCTAACTTTTGAAATGTACAGTTGGTCATTCCAACAAGTAGCAATCGAAACGCACATACATTAATTCCGTTCCTTATTTATAATTCGTTGTTTTGAAAATTGTTGTAATCTATAATTAAATATTAATTAATACAAGCACTAGCTTTTAGGAAGGCCGAACAAGAAACTCACGAAGGCCGCGGGTTTCCACCTGACATATTCAAATCATGCTTCCGGAAACAACCCAGTCTTGATTTATTACCAGTAGCTCTCAAATTGTTGAAAGCCTAGCTTAAAGGGGTAGCCCCCAGGCCATACCCCCAGACAGTTTTTAAGGGGTGTATGAGACTCTCAGAAAAGAAGGAAAATGACAATAGTGGGAAATAAATCGCTGTGTGTAATTAGTGTCACTCCTGCTATCCAGGAGGTATTTAAATCACAGTTATTTGGCTGAAGAGTACAACGACAAAAAATATTTGTGCAGCGGCGCTCACAAGGGGGAGGGATCCATGGGGTACGGAGCACACCTCCCCATCACCCTTGATTTTTCCCCCCGATTGATTACAATCCTATGTACATAGTATGCAAAATTTATACTAAAACCCGGCGTATGAATGTGCACATTTAACACAAAAAAAGATCAAAATTTACGGATACGCGTTATACGAAGGGTATGAAAATGATAACTTTAAAAATAAAAAAAAAGAGATGATCACACAGGAAAAAAAAGAATTAGACTTCAACATAGATCGAAATACCTGTTTATTTATAAGAAATGACATTCCTTATGAACTTAAAGGATTGTAGTCCTAGAAGTATGCTAATTTTTTTAAAATTTGGAATAATACCCCGAATATATATAAAGGACTTCAAAACATAAGAGCATTGCACACGGACATTTCAAATTCCTTCGAAAAAAAGGGCTGCGAGTTATATGGCGAATAGACTTACAAATCAAAAATTGCAGCTTTGAATCATAGGTAAGTGTTATGTGCCAGATTTTACCGTAATTAAGTATTTGTTTTATTAATAATTTATTTTATTAATTATTTAATAAAATAAATTATTGAATAATTATTCCCTCGGGGGAACCTGTAACCCCTAGAGGGCGCGTCCCCAGGGGGCGGATAGGGGAACGCCTCCATTGGTTTCCAATGGGTGGTAGAAGGGAAATAAAATACCTTCCGTGGACCAACAGGTAGAAGTCCAACCTCCTGGAGGCTATGGCACCTTTTTTTCCATGAATAGTGCAATATTGAGTGATTCAGGCAATGTTACCGCGTTCGGGGTAGCCGACGCGCCACGGGTTGAAGTCCAGGCCCATGGCGAGAAGTATTGTTGCGCCCCTATCCAAAAACCGTGAGAGGTAAGTTTCTCTGTGAGGGAGTGGCAACAGTTGGAAAAACGTTTTGTTTTGAAAGTGTAATGGATGAAAAGTGTTATGGATGAAAAGAATTTACTGTGTTTTGCTGTGCTGTTTTGATTTAAAATATATCTTGTTGATGTTCTCTTCTCATCGTTGTCGTCTATGGATCAAACCCCCTACATTATTCTCACGAACAATAGTATTAGAAACTATAAGTATACTACGAGGACCCTAAACATTTTGCAGTTGAATATTAATGGTACCCAGAGAAAGATTGAGGAGCTCACTGAGATCCTCAAAGTAAATAAAGTACATATTGCGTGTCTACAAGAGACCAAGCTTAACCCAAATCTGAAGCTAAAAATCAAAGGCTTTACTACTCTGCGAAAAGACAGAAAAGACCGGGCAGGTGGCGGCCTTGCTTTCCTTGCTAAATCAGCAGACATAAAATTTAGAGAAATCATACTGCCACCAACTACAGATTACGATGAGAACAGCACGGAAGTACAAGCAATCACTGTACTCCTACCGCAGCAGGAAGTAACAATCATTAATGCCTACCATCCAGACAACTCTGACATCAACTTAGATCTCCTTAACACGCTTTTGGTCACAAAATCGGACACAAAAATTCTTTTAGGAGACTTAAATGCCAAGAGCCCATCTTGGGGGTCCAGGACCCTAGACTTGAAAGGCTCACAGATTGAATACCTGCTCTGTGACAACGATCTCTCCATACTAAATGACAAGACAAGTACCTACCTCTTCAAAACCAATGGCACAACATCAGCCCTTAACATCACGGCCATTAACCGCCAAACAGCAAGTCAAGCGACATGGAAGATTCTAAAAAGTGCTATTAGCGATCATTTCCCTATTATAACTTCGATAAACAAAAGAGTTGATGGCACCATCCAAAGCAAAAGATCCTGGAACTTTCGGAAAGCAAACTGGGGAAAATTCACCTCTGAACTTGAAATGCTCTGCTCCCTTTCTTCGCCACACACCCTCGACGAGAGACTACAGTCCTTTGCTTCGCATATTAATGCAGCTGCAAAACGTTCTATCCCTAGGGTCAAAAGAAGAAATGACTGGGTCCCGTTTTGGAAAGACACCAACATAGAGAACTTAATTAACGAACGTGACAAACTAAGTACAGAACTTCAGAAGAATAATACTGAAACAAACAGAATAAGATTCACGAACCTTTGTCACGAAGTTGAAGAGGTTATTTCCTCCTGCAAGCGTAAAAAATGGCCTAAATTTTGCGAACCTTTAGTCCCCCAAAAAATATCTCAGCATTGGAAAGTCATCAAAACTCTTAATAATCAATCAACACACCAAAAAGCAGATATTCTTACTAACATCATATCATCCTCTGGAAGAGATGCAGCCACAAATAAGGAAACTGCTTCCCTGCTAGCAAAGCACTATGAAAACAAAAGCAAGCTAACCTTCAACGCAAATGACAGGAAACTGCTGCATACCTACAGGAAAACCATTCAAGACTCAAAAAGATATATAACCATAAAAATATCTTCACCATACCATTCTTAATGGAAGAGCTAGAAGCTGCCATTGCTAAAATTAATCCCGGCAAAGCCCCTGGTCCGGATGTTATTTTTGGCCGCATGGTCCAACACTTTGGATATCTTGCAAAAAAAGAACTATTGGAAATTTTTAACCTTTCATGGGCTACTGGCAAATTGCCCAAAATCTGGAAACTTTCCACCGTCATTCCAATTCTGAAACCAAACAAAAATGCTTCAGAGTGCAAAATCTATAGGCCAATTTCCCTCACCAGCACCCTCTGCAAGCTCATGGAACGGGTTATCCACCGTAGGCTTATGAACTGGCTCATCGGAAACAAAAAACTTCACTTTTATCAAACAGCTTTCCGAACCCATTATAGTACTACCGACCAGTTCTTTTACCTGAACCAGTCGATAATTGATGGTTTTCAAGAAAAGCCTCACAAGAAAACTTTAGCAGTATTTTTGGACATTTCAGCAGCTTTTGATAGAGTTTGGCGTCAAAAACTGGTCCATACTATCCAAGGCACCGGAATTAATGGCAAAGCGTTATTGTGGATAAATGATTTTCTCAGAGGAAGAAAATTTTCCGTTAGATTTAACGGGGCACTTTCAGAATCTCGCAGAATGTGGGCTGGAGTTCCTCAAGGCTCTGTCTTAAGCCCCTTGCTCTTTCTCATATTTATGAACACCATCCACCATCATATTTACCCAGACACAAATATCGCCTGCTACGCTGACGATATTGCTGTATGGCACTCACCCAATGACATTACAGAATCGGAAAAGGCCCTAAACACAACACTGAAAGGTATTGCTGAATGGGCAGAGAATCTTAAATTAATCATCAACGCAGACAAAACAAACTACTGCATCTTCTCTACCGATAGACGACACAGAAGCAGTTTTAATGCTAATATCAAAATACAGAACTCTCAAATCAAAAAAGTCGACCTACCCACCTATCTTGGAGTAACCTTAGATCCCGAACTCCGCTTTCAAAGCACATCGAACAAACTACCAACAAAGCTCTTGGAAAACTGAATATTCTTCGAAAGCTATGCGGAACTTCTTGGGGCTCAAGACCTCAAACCCTAAAAAGCACTTTCTGCACTGTTATCAGACCGGTTTTAGAATATGCGACCCCAATTTGGACTCCGGCCTCTATTTCTGTTAAGCGGAAACTTGATTCTGTACAACACAGAGCTGCCAAAATTATTATTGGAGCAGTGTCATCAACCAATAATGAAAAGGCCGAACAAGAATGCGGCCTGCCTCCGCTAGAAAGCAGGCGCAAACTTGCCACTATCAAGTTCACTAATAAACTACGCTCATATGGTTTGGACCATATCTCTAGAAGAGTTTTTGATAAATGGAAGCATTCTACAAGGCTCAAAAGATCTTCGACTCTCCAACTTGATAGTGAAATCAGAAAAGAACTCAATTTGGATCATTCCTCCTTAGAGTTCCTTCAGGAGCCCCTCATTCAAAAAAAAAAAACCCACCAAAGAATACCTGTTTCTGAATTGGAATTGTTGCAGCCATGTTCCAAAAAAAAGAAGACCCTGTAACTCTCAGACAAAAGGACTGGAAACGATAGCAATACTCTCTCAAGATAACTTTGCAATCGCCTACACCGATGGTTCCTCAGACAGATCCCTCAGCAATGGAGGTGCCGGAATCATCTTACTCCTCCCAGATGGTAATAACTACAAACACAAAATTAACACAGGCATAATCGCGTGGAAGTGAACTCGTGGCAATTATATATAGAGAGGCCCTTATATTATATCAACAAAACCCACATGTTATTGATTCTACAGAAGGATTAGTAATCTACTCAGATTCTAAATCAGCTATAGAAGCCATAAGAAACGGAGAGACTAACATCTCCTGTGATATTATTACCCTTCTAGAACAGCTGCACAACAAAAGAAAATCCTGTATCCTGCAATGGATACCCGCACATGTCAACATTGAGGGTAATGAATGTGCATATATATATATGTATATATATATATATAGCCTCGCCAAAGAAGCTAGAGACATCGAACATAAGTGCACCACCATCACACTTGATGATGCTAACGCAGTAGCCAAACATAGAATTATGAATCACACTTTTAAAAACCCCCTAGTTACGGAATTTGACTGTCCCCGAATCATAACATCCACAATTGCCAGATTGAGAACTGAACACCTTAAGGGCATGAAGATTCACCCAGACAAGACAAGATCATATGTTCAATGCAAACACTGCCCAGATCTTCAACTGACGCCCAATCACATCTTGGAATGCCCAACCGTCGCAACAAAGTTACTAAAAATGGGAATGGTCCCTCTGAGGGACTCTTTGCGGGAGCTCCTGTACAGCCCTGATGCTCCCAGAATAGCAGAGGCAGTGATCAAGACTTTCGACGGAATTTAGTGATATCTACTGCATTTATTCATGGACACGAGAACAACAACATTGAATAATTATTATTTATTCAATAATTTATTTTTTACTGTTTTTTTATACCCAACAATCTTCAGAAACAAAAGAATATGTTTGGCAAAGTATTGGGATATGATACGAGAATAGTGGACTTTCGACCCAGGTTGCCCCCGAAGAACTCCCGTGTGGGCCAATGTGTTTATGAATAAACTGAGACAAAAATTGTATTTACTCATGAAAAATTGATAAATTTATTTACTTTCTTACCTTGTATACTTTAGGTGCTAAACAGGAAATATGCACGGAAGTATACAGTGAATACAAACAATTGCGTACAAACAAACATACACATTTACTAAATTTACTTACCGTATACTTCCGTGTGTAAACCGAGAATTTTCGGAATATTTTTAAAAAGTAAAAATAAAAAGGAGTCGGCTCATGTATGGATCCACTTATGTCGGGAAAAAAGTAGCTTAAGAAAAACGGTGTTTTTTTTAACATTTTCCGTCATCTACGTGCAAACGATTTTAATCTTTTACCTTTTTAGGTGTTCCTAATGGAATTTTTATTCTAAAAGGTGGGGGGAGAGTCATATAAATACCTTAAAATTAGTGTTTAAATCAAATTTTTCGAATTATTTGTAAAATTCCCATTCACTCAATGGTATGTCTAAATGCATATGATCATCAAGCACCGAGGGCATGAAACTTAGATCAAAGATCATGTGTACAGTGTACAAATTTCTCTTTCCGCTCAATCCCCCACCCCCTCTCAGTAAAAAATGGTACAAGAAGTATGAATAGCATAGACAGTGTTTAAGATAACAAATGAATGGGAAAATGTCATAGCTTCAGAAAAGCTTTACAACTTTCCAAATAAAACTATTGTCATTGGCATCTGGCGTTTTACTTTAGAGCAATTTGAGCAATAAACATTTCTCCCGTGTGACAATATTTCCGCCATCTTAGCGACATGATTGAGAATTACAAGAATTATTATATTTTATTTATTTATTTTTCCCATTCGGCTTTTACACGGGTTTCGAATTAGGGATAAATTTTTAAAGAAAAATAGCACTCTCGGCTTATACATGGATCGGTACATATTCGGAAAAATTCGTTATTTACTTTTAATTGCATATTATAGGCAAAAAAAAATAATATTGGGAGATATACATGGAAGAATATAATAAATACAAAATAAAATGCATATAGTACATATAAACAAATATGATACAATCAATGGCGTAACGGAGAATATTAGAACCCCCCTCCAAAGTCAGGTTTGGGGCTTTAAGCCCTAATACGTAGTTGGCGTCAGTCAGGCTTTGGGCCCCGTAGAATGCTTGCCCCGCAATGAAGTGGGGGTTGCGGGTGTATACGTTGCGCCACTAGATACAATACAGTTCATACTTAAAATACATACAAAATTAAAAAAAAACGTAAAATTTTTTTGACATAAAAGAATCACAGATGTGTGTGTGTGTGCTACGAAGCTAATAATTAAATCAGATATAAGAAATAGTTTATGTAACAAATATTTAATAATGCATAAAATTTGTATTTCCTTTATTTGTAAAGAATTTTTTTTTAATTCTTAGTAAATTAATACCAATATACTCTTTCATTTGTGTGTCTTTAGTTAAATAATAATCCCAATATTGTATATTTAACAGCTCGAAATTATTGATTGTAATTTTAGTATTATTCAACGGATGTGTATTTTAAAATAACTATTAATGGTATTATTATTACACAGGGTATCCCCGGGCTTAAAGTATTCAAAAGTAATGGCTTTTTTTCGCAACTATCTATTAGAATGTAATAAACTGTTCATCCGTGGATTGGAAAACTCTCCGAGATTTTTTGGGTCTAGTCCGATTCGCCGCACGTGCGCGCATTATTCGGCAATCGCAGACGATAAACTTTTTACACTGATTTCATAAGTGAAGATATGGACACCACTGTAAAAGGTGCGGTGCAAACTTTGGTTAACGGAATTTAAATCAGTCGCGTGTGTGTACAGCGACGTGTTCGAACGGAATGGAATGTCGTTACTGGCTTGCCTAATAGACTTATCAGGACTCCTACAAAATAAATCACGCACACGATCAATAGTGTCTTCTATCACGGTAACTTAAGGATACTTGACAGTTTGAGATACCAAAGTTCCCATCTCCTTTAAATCTCCTCCATCTCCTTTTTCCCATTGGTGGATAGATTTTGATGCCGGAGGGTCGACATACCATTCTGTTCGAAAACGTTGCCCTACACGCGTGACTGATTTAAATTTCGTAACCAAAGAACGCACTGCTCCTTTACTGTGGTGTCCACATCTGTACTAAAGAAGTCAATGTAAAAAGTTTATCGTCTGCGATCGCCGAAAAATGCACGCACGTGCGGCCGATCGGACTAGACCAAAAAAAGTTTTCCAATCCACGGACGAACAGTTTGTTACATTCTGATGGGTAGTTCCGTAATAATAAGCCATTACTTTTGGATATTTTAAGCCCGAACACCCTGCATCTATAAATAAATACATAGGAATCATTGTAAATATGTAATAAAGAGTGAGGAGCAAATTTTAAAAAATCGTACTTTCAAAACTACTGCGTATATCAGAGGTTCTTAAACTTTCGATCACAGTGCCCCCCTTCCCGTACCAACCTAATGTCACCCCCAAGATTTTATGCACCTCATCCTGACTTCCAACACATGGCTAAATGATTTAAATGCAATCATTAGCCTACTATCACGCTATGAATTCAGTTCTTAATTTTTGCACAAATGTTTCTACAATTTTTTGAAAATATTGCTCTATAGTAATGGCTATGTAGTTAGAAGCCTAATTAACATTCTTGACCTAATAAAACACCTAATTTAATATTCTTGATCTAAATACATGTTCTAGTAGTTTTTTTGTTGGGGGCAATTTAGTGATCTAATTTAGGATGGATGTCTTTCAAGTTTTCCATGAGGCCTTTCAGAGTCTATACAAGAGGAAAATCTTACCATTAAATGAGATCACTTCGTAGACCCCCCTGTAAAGTGCTGTGGAACCTTAGGCAGTGCCGGTTTATCCATTGGGTGCTTGGGGTGGGCGCCCAAGAGCCCGGATAAGCTGGATTTAACCAGGTTTTCAGGTAATAAATATCGATCCACCAGCGCGAAAGGGGCCCGAAATGAGCTTAAACCGGCACTGACCCCAGGGGTTCACGAACCCCAGTTTAAGAACCATGGCATATATTACAATAAGTGTTTTATGAACGTAAAGCAAAATATATATACCAAGATTTTTTCCTACCAATGATCAACAGCACATTCGAGAATGATGTGATTGAAATGCAAACATGGCGACAACAACGGGGAAGAATTCTGGCGTATTAGAGTATGCCGGGGTTTTTTTTTTATAGTTATTTCGGTGCTACGTGCATTTAGAAATCGCTATGGAAAAGAAACACCACTTAACAATAGCATTCTGTGATGGTATCATCAATTTAAGGAAACAGACTGCCTGTGTAAAGAGAAAAGTAGCGACCGGCTAAGCGTCTCGGAAGAAGCAGTGGAGAGGGCGAGGCATGGTTTTGCTGGAAGTTCACGGAAGTCAACGAGAGCTGTCACCTGTAAAATTGTAGTGCCCAGAAATCGGTATGCAAAATTTTACAAAAGAGATTTAATTTTCAAGCCGTATTATTTGCAATTGAAACAACAAATTACAGAGGATGACAAGTAAGCATTGGTGCAGCATAACGAACCATTTTGACAATGATGCTACAAAATGTATGGAACGAACTGGATTTCAAATTGGTCGTATGCCGTGTAACAAGAGGGTCACACATTGAACATTTGTAACAACAACAGCAAAAAAAGGTATATTTCTCTTTACATTCATGTATCCCTTATTGTAATATGCGCAGTAGTTTCGATAGTATGATTTTTTAAAATCGGGTCCATCATTTGTAATCGTCCTACTATATGATTTACATTATACAGTCGACTCTCGCTAATTCGAAGTATATGCTCAGCCCCTAGAAAAACTCTTGATATTTCGAACTAAAACATTAAGTTTTGGTACACTCGATATTTCGGAGTAAAATCTGCTGCGGCTGGCCAGTCTTCAACACGCGATAATTCGAAGTTATCTTATATAGCTCTCGTCAATTCGAACACTCGCTACCATGTAGAGTCCTGTAGCAAATAAGTTGGAGCTTCCATGTTTTGTATTGTATTGTCTCTGCGTGTCTTCCCCGTAACGTAGCCCCTTTGATGATTATCTGTCAGCCATCCCTTCTTTGTGTTTCCCGGTTCCTCAATCAAAAAGATACTTTTATTGTTTTCCTTCTTCAAGTGGACAATAGATCGGCCGCACTTGTTGTCAGACGTCAATATCTTCCGTTTAACTCGTGACTTTGATACACATGTGTTCAGAAAGGATTGTCCGCTATTATAAGGAAGAGGTGCGTAGGATTATTTATTTTGCGGAGTGATATGACGATTTATGACTCATATGTGACTTATGGTATGTGGCACCAAATAAGGCATGGGAAGGGCTCGACCCTGTCTTGAAAAATCAATGGTCTGAGGGAACCGATAACAGAATAAACAGATTTTTTCGTCAAAAAAGATTAATTATGTACAGTATGTACTATTTTAATAATTGTTTTCAATACATAAATGTATTCTTTTAACACAGGATTTTTTTCTGCATAATATTTATACTATATAGCTCGTTATTTTAAAAAATACTTCAAAATAATTTTATACATTTGTACAATTGTTCTTTTATTACATGAGTTCGAAATTTAAATGTGATAGAAATTAATTTCTCTTCGTGTATTTTGAGAGTTTTTCATACTCTCTTGATAATTCGAACTCTGGGTAGTACGAAGTTTTTTATTGGTCCCTCCGAATTATCGAGAATCTATTATATAATGGAAACGTTGTCTATTTATCAGATTGATAGAAATTTTGATATAATTTTAGTGCTAAAAATAAGAAATTATTATTTTTTTTAAAAAAAAAACATCACATTTTTTTGTGAATTTCTGAAAATTTTAAAAACAATTAGTCTTATATATACATAACACTACTTACATGGTATATGTAGTTTATAACGTCATGTTATTCATATAAAAAATTCTTGAGTTCATTTTTATGATTTTAAGTAACGTATTATTTGAATTCCGTACACTTGCAATTTCCTATAAAATTTAATGTTTTCGACTAATAAAAATTAATATATTGGAATTGTAATTTTTTTATATCTGCAACTTGTTTTTAATGGAATGACATATAATCAATTTTTAAAAAATAGAATAACTACTATTTTTAAAAATTAATAAAAAAAAACTACTAAAAAATTACGCTACAAAAGTCTTCGTACACTTAACAAAAATCTCCCCATAGCTTTAAATATTGTACTTCTTTCTTAATTTAGTACTTAGTAGGATATCTTTTAGTGTCCACAACAACTTTTAAGCGTCTTGGTATAGATTGAATTAGTTTTTTTTGTAATTTCTCTGCATCGATTTTCCTCCATTCTTCTATGATTATTGTTTTTACTTCTCATTATGTATTTATATATATCCTGTTTTCATTTTTTTAAATCAAATTCTCCCTAAATATGTTCGACTGGGCTAAATAAAGTGATTGAGGAGGTGATTTCAGAATTTGGGGTCAGTTATTTATAGAGACATCAGTGGCGTACATTAAGAACAGTGCGCTTGGCGTCATTATCCTGTTAGAAAATGAAATCGTCTCCAACATCCAAATTTTTTGGGATTTAAAATTTCTCTTCAAAATATTTATATTGAGAGCTCATGATTCTCATTACTATAAAAAAATACCAAATAACCTGATTCTGAGTCTGATTAATACCCCCACGCAAGAGCACTTCCCCCTCCATAGTTCATTAATCCATCTAAGTTCTTGGGATTAAGTTTCAGAAAATTCAAAAATTACATAAAATTGATTGGGATGACAGAAGATTCAACATTTTTTGGTTCCGATGGGCATAAAATAGTTTCTAAATGAAAAAAAAAATTGAGGAATTTAAAGCCATGGAGGTGGAGGAGTTCTTGCGTGGGGTGTAAATCGGCCTCAGAATTAGGTAATTTAGTTTTTTTTACGGTATTGTGAATCTTGAGCTCTATTTAAATATTTCAAAGAGAAGATTTAAATTATCCACCCAAAATTTGGATGTTGGAGACGATTTCATTTTTTAACAGGATAATGGCGCCAAGCGCAATGCTCTCATTGTATGCCGCTGGAGTCTGTATAACTATCTCCAAATTCTAAAAACACCTCCTTGATCACTTTATTTAGCGCAGTAGAACATATTTGGGGAGAATTTGATTTTTAAAAAAGAAGAGAATATGAGATATAAACACATAATATGAAGTAAAAACTAATCACAGAAGCATGGAGGAAAATCGGTGCAGAAATTACTAAAAATTGATTGAATCTATATCAAGACCTTAAAAGAGTTGCCGTGGACACTAAAAGATATCCTACTAAGTACTAAATTAAGAAAAAAGTATAATATTTAAAGCTATGTTGAGAGATTTTTGTTAAGAGTACGAAGACTTTTGTAGCGAAATTTTTAGTAGCTTTTTGATTATTGATTTTTAAAGATAATAGTTACACTATTTTTAAAAGAATTAATTATGTCACTTCACTTAGAACAAGTTGCAGATATCATAAAAAATTCCAATTCCGATATATTAATTTTTATTTGTCGAAAATGTTAAATTTTATTGGAAATTACAAGTGTACGAACACTTTTGTGGTCCACTCTGTAAGTATGTAGGTGAATATACAGATGTTCTTATATTATATACTAGCTGGTATACCCGTTCTTCGCACGGGTGAACAGAAAAATTAAACAACACAGATTGAAGGATAAAGAAGTTTTTAATGAGTTAATTTTACGTGAATTGCAAATTAAACAAAAAAAGCTTTTGGCGTAACTCAGGTAACAAAAAAAAGAGAGAAATAAAACACCTTTGTTAAATTTTAAGTATGTAGGTCTAATAGCTGATAAAAAGGATTTTTTTTTTATTTATAACTCCCCGTAACACTCTTGAGGGTTGATTTTTGAAAATACCTTCCTAAGTCGATCTCTGCTCAGCAAAAGTAACACATTGTTAAAAGTTTTGTGTAATGAACGCTTAAAATAGTGTAAATAATTTTTATCTGAAAGTATAATACATTAATATTACTTTCTGTAGTATTTATTTTATGTTAAAATTGTAATATTCGCAAGCAACGCCGTTTCTTAAATTATAATGACGATCCAATGAAAAACATAGCGAAATGTTAACGATAGAGTCAAGTTGGCAAATGCCTAGCTACTTTCATAACTCGAGCTTTATTAGAGCTTTGTAAGACCCGCCGTGTAGGGGCTCAATGCACGTTAATACTTTATCCAACCGCATTATGATTTACTGCAGTTTTTTTCATACAATATTTTTTTTGGATCGCTACATTTAAAATTAAGGGATATATATAAACAAAATACTTCACTTTGGAAAATTTAATCCGTTAGAGCTAATAAATTAAATAAAGATATTCCACTGTAAAATTAATTATATATACCGTTCACTTAAAATAAGTTGACAAATCATTTTCTAAGGTCTTCATTAACATACGAAAACATAAGACACTTAAATTTTGACAAACTATTTTTTTCCGCTAAAATACTCATCATGGAACCCGTGCTGCCATATATCTTGGAAGAGTGGATTTCAAAGAATATTCCTGCTAATTATTGGTAGAATATTCCTTTTAAGTTGGTGTGGTGTGGTAGTTAGGAGAAAGGGGTGCCAGCTCAGATGTCGTCCACGTTACTTGACTATGGTTCAAAATTACGTGATCCGTTGCCAAAAGCCCTCGTGTAGCTGAACAGTGCAACATTAATATTCACTCACTCACTCACTCCAAAAAATACAGTACAGTAGTTATAATTATTTTATACTTAAAAATGTAATATCTGCTTATTCAATTAAAATTATAGCGTTATAATTAACTACTAACCACAAACAAATTTTGAAAATTTGTCCAAAACATGTAGTGTGAAAGAGAAAGTTTATGTACTTTAAGTACCGGCAGGAACCGATAAAAGCATTTATTTTGAAAAAAGATCAATTTCTTACTACCAAATGTGCATAATAAGATGTTAAAAAAAACATTAAAATAAAGAGAGATTTATAACAACCTCTCCCTTCAAAACTTAGTTTGATTCTGAAATAAAAAAATAGGCATTATATCAGAGGAATTAATTAGAAGCGAGCACCTTGCGTAGCCAAAACAAAAAAGGTTTTTCACAAATAAAAGATAGATATATGCAGACGTGGTTTTTTTTTTGCAGCGCATGCCAGAATTGCTAGCAGAAGACAGAATTTTTTCCTACTTACTTGACAAATATCGTTATATTTTTGACATTTTTCCCAAATCTTTATAAATTATAGTCTATGCTATAAATTATAGCCTATATGTGCTATTCTGATGTATAAGCTATATTACTGTAAAGTTTCATTAAAATCCATTCAGTAGTTTTTGCGTGAAAGACCAACAAAGATTTTCACAAACTTTCACATTTATAATATATATTAGATAATTTTCAATATTCTATAAAACACATTTTTTACATTCTTTTTTCGTGGTAAAATAAATGTAAATTAATATTTCTGTCTTTTACGAAAAAAAAATTGCGCACTGAATATTAAATCATCATTAGTTTAGAAAAGTTTAATGCAATTTTAATAAAGGGAATTGAATATAAAAGAAACGTTAATAAAAAATAATCTTTTTCTCTCCAAATAAAAATCCATTAACTTTTAAAAATGCAATTAAAATTAATGTACATGTTTTTAGAAAGTATGAGAAGTTTTTGGCGTTCGTTCAACAATGGAGAAAAAAAGTGAAATTTCAATAGATTATTTTTTTAGATAATAAATTGCAAATCTCTCTCTCTCTCTCTCTCTCTTGATGGGAAAATTCTAGATAAGGGAATAAAAATAAGTAAATATTGCCTTATCGTTTTGCTTGAGCGAATAAATACGTTAACATGAATTTAAGAAGAAAAATACTTTAGAATATTATTCGCTGTTGAACTTTGTAAAATTTATCTCTCCAATTTGATAAACATATTTAAAAAAAATATTTTTAAAAAGCTATTAATATTTTTTAAACAAATTTAATGCGAAAGAGAATAATTTAAATACATGTACTTTAATAATATTCTATGGAATTAAATTTATCACCATGAGTTAAAAGTGACTACGTTTGGAACGTGGTTTTGAAAAGCATAGAAATGGATTTTTTAAAAATTTTTTTACTGTTAGTTGAATTAGAAAGTACATGTAAAATTGTTTTAAGGATATTATTACAAAAAAAATATTTAAATGCAATATTTGGCAAAACAAAAAAAAGAATGACATATTTTTAAAACATTTTCTTTTCATGAAAAATTATCCGATAATAATATTTTGCCTACTTCAACAACTTCCATAAAATTTACGCTCTACCATTTTGATATTCAAATAAAAACTTTTGACAGCTGAGAACTTTTTAAGCCTAACATTGACTTCTTACGTAACAGATTAATTTATTTTTAAATAAGCAAGCATAATTCAAATATAAACACATAATAATTCACAGAGCAAGATTATTCTTCATAACTCTAAGCAACCTAATTGCCATTTCAAAACACGAAATATTTTATAAATAAGACAAATTCAGTTGCAAACGATTCAATCAACAATTTCGCTGCAAATTCTTTCCGCCATTTTTATTATTCGAATATAAAAAAAGCAATTATAGGTCAGAGAATCGATGTTTATTCAATAAAACAACTTATTTTTAAAACAAGAAAAATAATGGGAGCCATGTGACATTTCATACAATAAAATTTATCGTCGTAACATTTATCAACGTAGCTGCCATTCAAAATACGAAACTTATCATACAAACAAAAATTCGATACCAAACGATAAAACAATTTGTTCAACTACTCTCGAACCAAAGCTACATTTCGAGATATTTACTATTCCGGAATGAAAACATAAATATGTTCTTGATATTTAACAATGTTCCATGTTATTTCTAGAGAAAATAAACCATAAAAAAAGCGTGGGATGTGCTAAGTTAAGAATCCATTTGAACAAAACTGTGTCATATCTGCATTTTGAGTCTGTTTTTATTCTGAACACGAACGCTTTTCCAAAAAGCATAGTAAAACGTGCAAATCTTTGCTGACTTCCATTACCTAAACTCTAGTATATGGAATATATTTGACTTTTGTGATAGGCCGAGAAAAACATCACGTACTTGAAACGGAAAATTTAACTCGTATATCTTTTAGAAAACATGCACAAGGATTTCAGTGTTGTCTGGGTATGAAAATGAGTGTAATAATTTAAATATTATGTAATTGTTGGTGGAAAGCGGTTTTTTACGCATATAAAATAGATAAACCTAACTAAATGTACCTGTCTAAATTATTTGCCAGAAAAATAAAAGGTTCTTGAAAGGAAAATTTAAATTTAACTTAGTTCGAAAGAAATTTTTTTGAATAAATATAATTTGCATGTTATTTGCTTGTCATTGATTATTTGTAATTACATACACTTGAAA
Source organism: Trichonephila clavipes (assembly GCA_019973935.1). Lineage (NCBI taxonomy): Eukaryota > Metazoa > Arthropoda > Arachnida > Araneae > Nephilidae > Trichonephila > Trichonephila clavipes. The sequence continues at coordinate 195,343 of BMAU01017015.1, forward strand.
TTTAATCAATTGATTTATAACGCTATTATGTAAATAATATTTTTTGAATAACTATGACCGTACATTTTTATTTTTGTTATTTTAAAAGAAACAAAAATGTGTGTGTGTGTTCTAATGTTATAACAGATCGTGGTTCCGATGTTTCATTCTAATGTTCAAGTCATGATATCATTAAATATCCGTCTTGTAGAAGAGCTAATGCATGTTAAATCAATTTTCACTAAGTCTTCACGTTGATGTTGCTTAGAAGCGGAGAATGGAGTGCCGGCTCAGATGACTCTGTCTTCTGGTTGTAGTCCAGAATTAAAAAACGTATTGCTTATGGTTTATGGATATTTACGGTGAGCAAAAATAGACAATGGACTAAATTCATATGACGGCATAGACACACGGCAACGTCAATCACGTGTTTTTAGCCAATGAGCTCATACATTCATGTGATGTTATTGTCACATGATTTACGAAAGCTTGAAATGAATAAACTCGCATCAAAAATTTGATCGCGAAAACCACCACTAGATGGTGTCACTAATGAAATGGCTCGCACACTTAGGGACTTGTCGTGTCTGTCAAAGCTTTTCTGCCAAAATGCAGCCCATTTGAAAGAAAAAAAAAAGAAGAGGTAAATGCAATCACGTGTTTCCAGCCAGTCAGTTTGTGCGTTTCGCTGTTGTCAACTTTTGCTTTTTGCAGAAACTTTCTTTTAAAAGCACATATTTGTTAACTATATTTTCTCACATAGGTAAGCAAAAGGCAATTGATTTATAAATACACGTAAGATTTTTTTTTTGTTTTAATTTTAAAAAACTTTTTGAAGATTCCTAATCTTTGAGCATCTTTATCCTATTATCAAATTTGAAATTTCATTTAAACTGTACGAATAGAACTAGTACATATCTAATTTCAGTTCTGATTTCAATGAAGAACACGTGACTTCACTCATCACGTGAACATCAAGAATTTAGTACACCTGAAGTGCTGACAACTGCAATATTCTGTTCTAAAATAATTTTCCTAAATCGAAGAACAATCCATCTTAATACCAGGAAAAACAGTATAAAACTTAATACATAAATAAAATACATGATACATAAATATACATTAAAAAGCTACATTTTTTAAAAAATAATACATAAATAAAGAGCCAAATTTTAATAATTCTTAAAATCGAATTTAAACATCGTAATAATTACAAAAATAAAAGCATGCATTATGCATATCGTATTACGAATGAATATTAAATTACCTACTCTAGAAGCATTTTAATCTTTTAAGAATTCCGTGACAAAACTTCACAGATTAATTTATTCATAATACACACATATTAATAAAATTTAAGCGAATCCCCCTAAAGTTTTGGTGCAGACAGTGCTGCTGCTATTTAAATTTCATTAATAAAATTAATAAACTTACCGTTCTAAAAAGTAATTAACAGCATATAATCTTCAAAAGAGTAAGAATATTGCAGTTTAAAAATAGTTTTATCCTGATACTCATGAGAGATTAAATTTTAATTTACAATTATTTATTATTCAAATTTAGTTTAACAAATTTACTGTTGTATATAAATGTTGATTTAACGATATCGACTCCACATTTTAAATATGGATATATATTTAAAATTTTATTTATGTTGTTTTCTCACAAAATATAAAGTAAAAATGGGTTGGCTATGTGGTGTGGTTGGTTAGGCACTGGTCTTGTACGCACAAGTTTGCGGGTTCGACCCCGGCCCTAGTCGGTGGATTTTCATAATGCAAAAAATCGATAACGTTCCAATCGTATGATTATGCGACATGTTAAAGAGATACTTAGAGAGCCTATTTAGCTTGATTGCACTCGGCAAAATTAAATTCCTGGAGCAATTTTGCGTCGTCAAAGCTCATGTGCCTCCCTCTGAGGAGGAAACTGCATGTCAAAATTAAATTGTGGCCAGTTTCGCTCACAGGAATATTTCAAGGGGAGTGGAGGTCCGGGGTCGAAAGTTCACCATTCTTGTATCATGCTCCTTTTGATTTTGTCGATTTTCGGGAACAAAAACAGTAAAAAACTAATTTTTAAATAAATAATTAGCATTAATTAATAAAACTAATCATTAATACAAGAAATTAATTAAATTTTACATACTATATACTTAGAATTATAGTCAATCGGAAAAAAACCCAAGAGCTTTGGGGGGAGGGGTCCAGAACACCAGGTCCCCCTCCTTGTGTGCGCCACTGATTGCGGCAATTGGTATCCAAAGGACCGGACAAATCTAAGATAGATTGATAGCCTAAAAAAATATCTCCTACTTTTGAGAACTAAGAATTGGAGAACATTTGCAAGAAGAGGGCTGGCCTGGAAAAGGCTTCTCGAGAAGGCCAAGGCCCAACCTGGGCTATCGAGCACTGAGGAAGGAAGTAATTGGTATCCACCTGTATGGTGCCGTACTAAAAAGTGATGCCATTTCGAGGGGAATGTACAGGTCTGCAATGGCAATTACCGATGAACCCCGCCCTATTTGAAAGAAGGGGAAAAAAGTAACTAAAAGGGAACTTAACTTTTTACTTGAATAACATCACAAATTGTGAGTGCTTATCAACGTCGTACGACAAAGCAACATAGGGCTATTGGCGACAGACTTCGCAATTTGGAACTATGATCAAGTGACGAGAACATCACCTGAGCTGGCTCTACCTCGCCACGCCACGGGAGGATTTTCAGCTCGGCAGATTTAACATACATCAACCCCTCTACAAGGTAGATCTTCAGTGGTACCAGGATTCGAAGTTATGACACACAGACCACGGGCTCGTGATCATGACCACTAGGCTAAACATCACTAGAGAACCATGTATGGGCTACAGACAGTGGCCTCGTAATTTTATAATATAGAGATGTTGGTGTTGTTACTAATGCCACCTAATCGAGGCCCATGAAATTAATCATGGCAAAGGGCTAAATGACGCCTGTCGTTAGCCGTAGCTTTGAGCCCCATACAGGTGATAGTATGATTTGGCCCGTTTCCACCCCAATTTTAAGAGGAAAAACCCTGGGTGTGGTCAGGAGCCTCCCACCTCTCTTTCCCCAGCCTCACGAAAAGACTTGCGGCTCGATGGCTATTTATGGCTTCGACCATAATTTAAAATATATTTGCCCATTGTTGTTTCAAGTCAAGTTAACCTAATTCAGTTTATCTAAGTTAATATGATTTAACGGAAGTCAGTTAAGTTAATTTGACTGAAAAGTTTGTTTGCATTTAAAAAAATAGAGCAAAATATGGAATTTTCTTTTTTTAGATGAAAAACTAATTCGACATTATGTATATAAATATTTGCTTAAGGAATTAATTACCTTTTTAAAAATATTTTCCTGCTTTTCTTTTATAGTTATCTTAGTCCTATAAACTATTTCAGTGATTCTCAACCTTTTTTTTGCTGCGGCACATATTTAACGATTTCAAAATTTGGCGGCACACAAAGAAAAAGATAAAAATTATTTACTTACTACAACACACTGCATAAATAGTTTATGACAAAAATTTTAAATATACGAAATAAACTAATATATACTACAATAATAACTAAACGTTTATTAAGGGATTAATTACAAGCTAATAATAAAAATATTTTAATGCGAAATTTGAGCTTGATGTTTTTTGATAATTTCATTTATATTTGGTCGTAAAAATGGCTATGCTACTCTCATATCGTCTTCTACATTTAACAATCTGGATCTTTTTAGTTTTAATGTTGGCTAATGCTGAAAATCCGAATTCACACAAATATGATGTGGAAAATTGTAATATGTTTAAAGCTTTTTTGGCTATCATTGGATAATCGCATCTGATGTTAATCCAAAATAAATTGATTCTTCTGAATGTTTTAAAATTAAATCTCGATTATTGGAAAGCAAAAGAGAGGAGTTCTTCCTCTTCATTCAAAGTTAAGTCAAATACAAAAGTATACGTTATGAGAAATGGATTACGAACCCAATCAAATTTCTTAATATCTAATTTTGGGAAATAATGAATAATTCTCTCCACTAACGTTGTCAAATGATCCACAACAATTAATTTAATAGTTTTATAACTGTCTTTAGGGTCTGACTCAAACTTTTCTAAATTGCCTTCCTGAGTTTTATTTTTCCATAAAGTTATTTGTTTTTTGAATCCCACCAGCTTATCGGTTGAGTTTAAAATATTTTCATTAGGCCCTTGCATACTTGAATTGATGTTGTTAAAAATAACAAAAATGTCTGATAAGTAAGCCAGTTTAGTACACCATATTTTATCTTCCAACAAATGAACAAATTCATAATTTTTATTTTGTTTAAAAAATATTTTCATTTCGTCTTTTAATTTCAGCACACGAGATATAACTTTTCCTCTGGACAACCATCTTACTTCTGTATGGAGTAACAAGGATTCGTACTTGGCTTCCATAGCTTGGCATAATTTACTAAATAATCTACTTTTTAATGGTCTTGATTTGATATAATTAACCATTTTAACACATTGTTCCAGAACTATTTTCAAATCTGATGGCAAAAATTTTGTAACAAGTGCTTCTCGATACAAAAAACAATGGGTAACTAATATATCCTCATTCAGTTCTTTAACATGTGCTACAAATCCTTTTAGATGTCCAGTCATAGCTGGAGCACCATCTGTGCAAATGCCAATACATGACTTCCAAGAAACTTTAATTTCTTCTAAATATGAACTAATTACTTGAAAAATATGTTTACCAGTTGTAAAATCAGGTAACTCCCGACAACATAAAAATTGATTAATTATATCATTTTCGTGAATAAATCTAACGAATGCAATTAATTGAGCATTTCCTGTAATATCTGTTGTTTCGTCGACTTGTAGAGCAAAATTCGAATTTGCAAGTTTTTGCAGTATTTTGCTCAATATTTTCTGACATATCTTTAATTCTGCGATGGATTGTATCATTTGAAAGTGGTATTTTGCAAATATCAATATCAGCCGATCCACCAATCATTGTTTTTACAATTTTGCGACAAGCAGGTAATATAATTTCTTCAGCCAAATTGTGAGGTTTTAAGTTAACAGCAATCAATTCAGCTATTTCGTAAGAAGCTACTTGAACCTTTTCAGACACACATACTTGTTTTTCAAAAACTTTTACTTGCTTAATTTTTGATGATAAAGACCTTTCAAAGTAGCTTTTATCTTTTGTTGAAAGCGAAGGATGATTATAGTCACCAAGTGACGTTGGAGTTTGCTAGGAACCATAGCACTATTTGATAATTTAAAACCACATATCACACACTCGGGAACAACTATGTCATTTTCCATTGTAGAGGTAAATCCAAATTTCAAAAAATCATCATTATATTTCCGATGGACAACGGATTTTTTTGAGCAAGAAGTATTTTTACTTGTGCCGGGGGTTGGCTCATTAACTTGGTCCCTAACGTTATCATTATCACTATTATTATCATTTGACTTTCTTCTTTTTAACCATTTATCCATTTTCAGAAGGATCTGCAAATAAATTAATGCAAAATATTACTACATGCAAATAAATTAATATTAAACCGAATCACATACATTTGCCAATTTTAACGAAAGAAAAGGTGCAGTAACTACTATGCAACACCTTGTGAATCCCAACTATCACTAAAACAACACGTTTTGTACGCAGAAGTGGCAAGTGTGCGCCGACTTGAGACATATTCCTATTGCTATGCACGCCGCTTCATCATAATTTGGCACTAAGAAAAAACGCGTTGCAAAGCAAATAATAAAATAATTTATTTTTTTGTGGATTTAAATATATATTCATGTTATATATAAAAATATTTTTCTTTTTAAATGATATAATTTAATAATATTAACATTATTATATATTTGCAAAATTTGGTGGCACACTTTTGAAATTTGGCGGCACACAAAAGTGCCGCGGCACAGTGGTTGAGAATCACTGAACTATTTGCTAAAATAACAGCATTACGCAGGAATTCAATTGCTTTTTTGGTGAAAATTTGTTTTGCGATTAAGATATATATAAGAAATTACATAAAACTAAAAAAATCCTTCTTATCTAACTTAATTTCAAATTTATATTTAGAAAATTGCCTATCGCGGGATATTTTCTATTTTATAGTATATTTATTGCTATGCATATAAATAGAAACGAAAAGAAACTTAAGAATTAAAAGAAATACAACATTATATAACAATTCACAACAGTATCAAAATATTAGCCTAAGACATGCCAAAAAGAAAGCCAAATTGAGAAAAAACAAGTTTGAAGGCGTCAAAAAAACGTGACGTCCTGAAAATAGTCATATGACTTGTGTTTAATTTGGCTCTTTTTTTTTCAGCCATCTTTCTTTTTTTTCCTGTGATTACTTATAAATTTAAATTCTAACAATAAATAAAAAAAAAGACATTCATTTTTTTGCGAGTTTTTTTTCAATCCAATATGAATTTTAAGAAAAAAAATAAAATTACTAATATATAATCTTTAGAAATTTTTTTTTCGTAAAGTAAATACTTTTCAGGAGGAAAAAATAATACAAACAAAACAAAACCTGTAACAGATTTACGTATTTTTTTATGCATATTATTATTAATTTAAATATTTTTTTAGCAATCTTTCTTAAATTTTAAAGAACAAATAATTAATTAACAAATAATAACATTTAATCAACAAATAATTTTTTCTATCGTCATAGTGAAAAGTCGTCTGTTATTTAAATGCTGTGATAAATATTTAGAACTCATTATGATACACAAAATATATACAATGCAATACTACAGTTCAATCTTCCTATTTCGAGAATAAAAATGTTCTCTACATTTTAATTACACACACAAGGAATGGCAATCTTTAAAAAATAAAAAATATTCTGAAATCCATTTTCTAGTCAACTAATTAAATTCTATTTAAATGCAAATGAAAAAGAATCCTTATTTTTGAAATACATTTTAATCAAGCGTTCTTGCTTTCTTCGAAATGGATTTCTGGAGATACAATTGTTATAGAAGTCTCATTCTGAGAAGAAAGGAAAAATAATCGTATAACAAATCGTTCTTTTGCCTTTCATAAACAAATGCATTTAAAACACAAAATGAAATCATCCACTGATAGAGAAAGCGTACACGCATACTTAATCGTAATCTTATCAGAAACGCACTCAAAATGTGACTAATAAAGAAATATAAATACAAAAAAATTGTTTCACGTGTTTTTAAAAACAGTTTTCGTATTTGTAAAGGTTGAGTGTCAAAAGAATGACGTAACTAAAAATTATTTCTGTGTCTGCCAGTTTTAATGGAAGATAAAAATATGATGAGTGGAATTATTCATAACTAGATTTCATCTGTGAAATATTATCAAGCAAAGTTATATTTACTTTCTTATATAAATATTTTAAATTATTTGTCTGTATGTAGCCATTTTTAAAGTAATTATTTAGTTTAAGATGTTTTGTAAAAAATCGTCTGCCTTTTCGAAAAAATTTAATTAAGTCGCTAATGTATCTGTAAAAATATCGTCTGAAGATCAGATAATTTAATTTAATTTATTATTATTTATTATGTAATCCTGGAAATATGTATCTGGCAAAGGAACTGTTTTCACAATCTTAAAATTTAATTAGTTGAGGCTCGGTTTATGTTTCATCCTGTAATCCAATTGGATTATACTCATATTAACAGGGTTATCGAATAAAGCTAAAGCAAAAAATATTTTTATTTTTAAGTAGTTATTAAAGTTATACTTATTTATTAAAAGAAATGTAAAAAATTATACTTTATTTGGACAGATTTATTATTATGACTTTAATTATTACTATCCAAAATACCCACTCATTTCTTTTGATTTTACATTACATAGTATGGCTATATATTTATTTTGGTACTTTCCCGTTTAGGCGGAAATAGTCACCAAAAATGATACAACCGACGTTAAACGGAATACTCCCGCTGGTAACCCTTTACCACTACATTTTCAAAACAAGTCGTGGTCATTTCTAAACAATATTTTCAAAAAACATCAAAAGTGGATGAAAAATTTTAACCCCCCCCCCTTTCTCAGCCGATTTCTATTAAACAACAGGAATTTTGTTTTCGAAATTTCACCGCGTTATAGACAAAACCGGGGATTTTTGCACCCGTAATCACCACTTGGGTGTGAACTTCCGTAAAACCCGTTCTTTGTGGATCTCTACTCAACAAAAAAGAAACATGCCTGCCACATTTCAAATCTGTAGGTTTATTAGTCCGGAGATATTGTGAGGAGTGATGGATTCGTTTTTCTCCTTTATATATTTTTAATGACATTATTTTCTTGATTAATTAATTTATTAATTAATTGATTAATCAATGTCTAGCTTTTTTTTGAAGCGACACGAGAGCTAACTATTGACGATGGACTTCGCAATTTCAATCCATAGTGAAATGACGAGTACGACACCTTAACCGGCACTCCATTCTTCAAACTTCCCCACCATTTTACCGTGAGGACTTTGAGCCTTGACAGATTTAACATGCATCAGTTCCTTTACACGGTGGAGCTTTAGTAGCATCAGGATTTAAATGCACGTCTCTAAGAAACAGTATCTACCAAGTGTTCGCACCATGACTACATGGCTACTTTGACCACAAAATGCAGTGAGATTAAATTAATTTAAAATAAAAGTTTTTGGTCAAGATAGCCTAGTGATTATGGTCATGAACTAGTAGCTGTAGTATCTCGGGTTCGAGTGCTGGTGCCATTGAAGACCCGTCTTGTAAAGGGGGCAGAAGCACGTTAAATTTGTCGAAACTCGAAGTCCTTCCATTAGTGATGGTGTGGCAATTAGGTGAAGGCCCAGTGATCGAGTGGTAGCATATCGCGCTTCTACACCACAGGTCTGGATTATATTCTCGGGCTAGAAAGGTCGAATCAGCCTTTCATCCCTTCTGCAATGAATCGATAAATGAGCACCAAGCTTGCATGGAACTTAAACACTGGGGGCTTCGCTTCAGACTGACCACCTGATCGGGACATCTGCTCATTTACCTCAGCGCCCAATGGTCATGTATACTGGGATGGGCACAGTAGGCCCTGGCACTCATGGGCTGTTGCGTCACTGAGTTTGAGTTTGGCGAATAGGTGGTCGCGGTAGCCTTGTGGCCAAGGTAACGGACTCGTGGCTCCTGTGTCATGGATTCGAGCCCAGTGCCGCTGAGGACTTGCAGTGTAGTGAAAAGATGCACGTTAAATCTGTCGAGAGCTCAAACGCCCTCCCATTGGTGTGGTGTGGTAGCTAGGAGAGGGGGTTCTAGCTCTGGTGTCGTCCTCGTCACTTGCCATGGTTAAAAATTACGAGGTCCGTCACCCAAAGTCCTCGTGTCGCTGAACAGTACGACGTTAATATTCATTCACTTACATAAAAGCTATAACAATAAGAATAACAACGAATTTTTTACATGCTAACATTTCATGTACTTATATTAGTCGGTGAATAATTAATTAACGAATCACAGTACAATGTATTGATCGCTAAGAACAATTTAATTATAACAACGTACATTTTTAAGATGAAATTTTCACGTGTGATAAAACAAAATTTATTATTATAATAATTGTAGTGCTAGATAATTATATATATATATATATATATATATATATATATATATATACATAGTGTGTAAGTTTTCAATTAGTGTTTATATAAGGTATTACAATTATATAATGATTGTTAGATGAAACTATAATGATGCAGACATTTTTAATGAATATTCATATTGTTATAAAGAAAAAAAATGAAAAGGAGATAATTAAAATATGAAAGGAAACTCTGGAACACCATTTTAGAAAAAAATGAGTTGAGAGCATATTTTTGAATTAGAATTATGATAAATTTTCGAAAGAGTGAAAAGAATAGCAATTTTTAATGTTACATATTGACTCAATGCTGAATCATGTGATGATATTTGTGATCATGTTTTTTTTTTCAATTCCTACTGCTAGTTCACTTTCTCCCTATACATATTTATTTATTTATATATATGTGGCATGCAGCCAAAAGCAAAGCCAAGCAGTCTTCGCGCGCAGGCGCAGCTAAGTGAAACACAAACTGTAACTATTAGACGGTGAACTTTTAAGAGAGGAGAAGAGAGAACGCGCGAGAGGTGCGCGAGCAGGCGTTACCTTCTGCATATCATCGTCAAACTTATCTGTTAGAAAAACTACCTTTTTTAATTAATTTGTTTAATTTTAAAATAAATGTGAAGTAAGACAAAAGTCTTGGACCCCTTGTTGTCTCCCACATATATATCTTGTTCAAAATTTCAATCGTTAGTAAAATACTTTCTACTCATCCACTCAAGTTCAAATACATTTTTTTAAAACTTGTAATGGATGACACTTCATGTTAATACAGTTTCTTCAAATATTAATTCATTCATTAACTTAAAAAATGAATAAATAGTAACAAGCAAAAATAATAGTCCACAGCATTTATAGAAAGGAAAATCGTTCGTTGAGTCCCTGTAGCGCAATGGATAGCGCGTTGGAATTCGAATACGAAGGTCGCAGGTTCGAATCCCACCCGGGATAGCCTAATTTCTGAGAATGTGATTTCTTTTTTACTATACTATTTTATTAGAATAACTAAATTTAATCCATGAATAAATTGTGACAAATAAAAAAAAATGGTCCAACACTCTTTATAGAAAGGAAAATGGAAAATTGCAAGGAAAATAGCTTTCTATTTTGTCAATTAATATTGTTATTCTGTCATACGTATATACATATTTATATTAATTGTAATTATTTAATAAAAAGTAATTAAAATAAAAATTTTCTTTGCTGACCTAAGTAGGAATAGACTTAAATTTTTTTTTATTACTTGTTTCCCATGAAAGTACTACAAAAGACAATAAATGCAACCGTTTAGTATTTGTGTGTATTTTTAATTTATCCTTGAATTAATCTCTTATTTTTCAATTTCTTTATGATTAAGGAAATTATTCTTTATGACTGGAGTTGCTACTTGGTTCGTAATAATTTCAACCATGGCCAAGTGACGAGGACGGCACCTGAGCTGGCATCCCCTTTCCTAACTCCCACACCACACCAATTGGATGATGTTTGAGCCTCGACATATTTAACTTTCATCGGCCCTCTCTGCAAGACGGGTCTTCATCGGTTTTAGGCTTGACCTCATGACATATCTGCCACGAGTCCGTTACCTTGACCACTGAGTTACCACGTCTTCCACACATTCATTTGTCAAATTTAAAGCTGTCAGCTCTTCCATCCAAATTGATAGTTGTGATCTAGACAAACTTTAATCCACCCAAACTTTCATCATAAAATTGCTTTTTATACAAGTTAAATTTCTTACTGGATCCCCATCTTTGAACGATTCAAATTAATAAAAAAAGAAAAAAAAAATGTGATTTTTCGTTTTTTTTTTTAAAAAAAAGTCAGATTTTGTTTTTAATTTAGTAATATTTATTTATTTATCATTTATGCACGTACAAAAAGAATTCTATAAGAAGCTTAGGAATATTTCCCATCATGTAAAAAGTTTAAAATCTGTGCTAAAATCTTTTTGATTTATTTAAATTATAATTACTAGTCTGTTTGATCATTAGTGAAGGATTAAGTTAAAATTAGTGCGTATTTTTTTTGTTTCATCAGTATGACAATATTATTTTTTTCTTTCCAAAACTGATTCTGTTTAGTTGTACATTGTAACAATCTCTCAAATATTTTCATTTTGTTTTATTACAGCAATTAGCTTGCTTTGCTAAGTTGAATCAAATGAGATATTTTGATTTAATTTTTATTCAAAAATAATGTTTTTAAAATTTAATGGCATATTAATTCTTCACATGAGGAAAAAAAATAAAACTTGTTATTTCTTTGTGACTCAATATACAACTACAATTTATTCTTTCAATTAAGACTATTAGGATAGCAAAATTGGTTGAGAGATCCTGTCAATGAATCATGGTCTCGAATCCTAATGTCACTAAAGATCCATCGTATAGCAAGGCTGATACCCGTTCAATCTGTTAATTCTGAAAGTTCTCACACACACGCGCGTTAGCATATGGTTAGCAGTTTGGAGAATTGGAATGCCTGTTCAGGTATCCTCATTGCTTAATCATGGCTCAAAATTACGAGGTCCACCAATAGTCTTGTTGCTTTTTCTTCCTTCCTCAGTGACTCGACAGCCCAGGGTGGGCCTTGGCCTTCTCAAGAAGCCTTTTCCAGGCCAGCCTTATTTACTGCTAGTGTTGTCCAAAACTAGGAGATCTTTTTCTAGGCCATCAATCCATCTAAGATTTGTCCTGCCCTTTCTTCGTGTGCCAATTGGTTGAGCATTGAAGAATTTTTTAGTAGTGAGGTCTTCGTTCATTCTGACTACGTGACCTGCCCATTTAATTCATTGCATTTTGATGAAGTTAGCAATGTCAGATTCTTTAAATGATTGATGATAGAGCTCGAAATTCGATCTTCTTCGCCACGTTCCATTTTTCTGAATTCCTTTAAAAATAAATCTTAAAATCACTGGCGTAGCTAGTCCCGAATAGGCACTGTATTAAAATTTCTTGATTATCTTTTGTGGAGCCCTTTAACGAGTTACGATTTTTTTGCTTGTATATTTTATGGCCCCGTGTCATTGATACGGCGGTATCTACACCCCTGTTTACTCAATATCTTCCTTCCGTAGATACTTATCATGTTCTCATCTGCTCGAGACGTGAACCAAATTTCACATGCATAAGTTAATACTGATCTTACAAGACTTTTATATAAAAGAACCTTTTTTTTTTTTTTGTGTGTGTTGTTTTTTTTTTTGATTAAATTTGAGATTTCATATATTTTCGTATTCCATTAAAACATCTATTAGCCATGTTAATTCACTTTTGGATTTCAGTAGTACAATCATTTCTATTGTTAGTTTCCGAACCTAAATAGTGGCCGCGGTAGCCGAGTGGTATAGGTATCGGACCGTGGCTTGCTTTGTCACGGGTTCGAACCCTGTACCACTAAAGACCCGCCGTGTAGGGCAGCGATGCACGTTAAATCTGTCGAGAGCTGAAACGTCCTCCCGTTGGTATGGTGTGGTAGTTAGGAGAGGGGATGCCAGCTCAGGTGTCGTCCACGTCACTTGACCATGGTTCAAAAATTACGTGGTCCGTCGCCAAAAGCCCTCGTGTAGCTGAACAGTGCGACGTTAATATTCAATCAATCAACCGAACCTAAATAAGTGAAACTGTCAACAACTTCAAAATTATACTCTTCAATTTTAAAGCGGGAATTGTTAAAACACGATTTAGTGCAAGGCATGTCTTGTTGTTTTTAAAAAATGTTAATAATCAATCAATCAAACAAACTCTACGTTAAAGTCCTGATTCCATTAAAAATCTGCAGCACAGAAAGTCTAATACTGTCAGGGCTCTAAGTCCACCTTTTGGAATGGTGTTAAAAGCTTAGAGATGGGGTACTAGCTGGAATGTTCGCCACTTACTTGACTGTGATTCAAAACTGTGAGATCCATTACCAGTAATTCCTTGTATTGCTTTTAAGTGCTCTTTCTTAAACTAAGGAAAGTCCACATGCTGCTCATGTGCAGTAATATCTCAAAATTTGTCTCTGCTCAGGTGTCGTTCTCGTTATTTGAATGAGATTCCTAATTATTAAATAGATGTTAGTATACATTATGTAGAACAGGATGATCCAAAGACATGTATTGCATAGTCCAATTTGACTGGACTTATTTGGTCCTATTGAGACCAGGACGCTTTGCTCCCATTGGGCACGTGTGCCTTGGTACTGTCTTTTAACATGGCCATTTTCTTACGAAGGAATTAAATCACCAGAGGTACCTTAAAGCAGAGGTCCCCAACCCTCAGGCCGAGGACCGGTACCACTCCATGGATCGAATTGTACCTAGCCGCCCAAGGAACAAAATTACTTCACTTTTATTTACTATGGTGTATTTCTTTCGGGTTTGTGGGACTTTTCATGTTAAATCATTTTACATCCTTATGGTGAAGATGTATTTTATTCTGAAGTCATACTTAAATACAATCAAATTAAAATTATTAAATCAAAACAATCTAAAATCTAAATAATCAGCGTCCTACTCTTAGCGGGCCGCGTTCAAGTTATCAAACGTTGACCGGTCCATGATGATAAAACGGTTGGAGTGCATTGCTTTAAAGCAAGTGGACTGTTTCAACGGCACACTCATAACGGTCACAGACGAATTCTGTTTACCAAAGAGAAAATTTTTGCCGTTGAAGAATCTTTCAACCACTAAAAGGATCATGTATACGCAAGGATTGGTCAAGAATCTAAAGAGAAGAAAAAAAATACTTGCAGAGAGTTTATCATTCAGCTTCCGTAATGGTTTGGTGGGGTGATATAGCTGTGAAAGAGTTTCAGAGATTCATTTTTGCCAGAAAAGGGTGAAAACACTGGCGTAAATAGTTCTGAGTGGGCCCCGTATCAAAACTCCTTCGGGGCTCTTTTTTAGAAAAGAAAGCCCTGTTAGTGGTATTGTAGTTACACATGTTGCAGCCCCTGCAGCTTGAGGGCCCCGTATCATTGATACGGCTGATACGGGGGTAGCTACGCCCTCGGGTGAAAACCATGGCAAAAGTTTATCAAAACACTAATAGAATCAATAGAGAAGCGCGCGCGCGCACGCGCCCCTAAGCGGAAATATGTTTAATGTAAACCGTTAAATGACTTTTCACCTGGACACTGCTCATGCTGATAAGGTGAAGATGACCCATAGATGGTTGAAATAGAATGTGCCTGACTTTATAGAACACGAAGATTGGTCTTCCAGAAGACCGTTTTTAAATATATACTATAAATTGTGGTCAGTATTGGAGGCAATCATTGATAAGGCCCGTTCTCACATATGCTGTAGAAACTTGGGCAATGACCGAGAAAGACAAGGAGAAAGAAGAGTCTTTGGAAGTATTTTTTGGAGGTTTAAAATATGATAATATTTCGAAAAAAGAGAGAGAGAGAGAAGAACCAATTTAGAGATTTATAAACTTTTTAAGGAACCATATATTGTTAAATTCACTGCAATACAAAGGTTAAAATGGGCAGGGCACATTATAAGATTGGACGATAATCAAGTCACAAAATAATATCTTTGTTGCCAGACCATACGGTACTCCAAAAAGAGGTAGACAAAGACTCAGGTGGATCTCTCGATTGCCTAGAGAAAGATCTAAAAACCATTAATGTCAGAAACTGGAAAAGTCAGGCCAAGAACTGGACAGCATGGAATGGGATTCTTTAGAAGACTATGGCCCACCCTGGGCTGCCATGCCATTGGGGAAAAAATTGGAGGCGATAGCTCAATTTGTCTTTAAAAAAATTTTCGCACATGTACTCAATAGAAACATAAGGTCAGCTATACTCCAAAGCATTGGCATAGCTAATTTTGAGTAAGTCATGTATCAAAATTCCTTCGGGGACCCTTTTCAGATATGTGAGCTCTGTTAGTGGATCAGTAGTTACACATGTTGGAATCCTTATAGCTTGGGGGCCCCGTATCGTCGATACGGTGGTAGCAACGCCCCTGCTCCAGAGAAATTTTTACTTAACAAAAATACTTTATTTTGGTACTTTACTTTCTAAGTTACTGCGAGAGAAAAGGTGTTATAAAAATAACAATTTTAAAGAAACCCGCAATGGCAGGAAGCAAAAAGTAAAAAATAAAAAAAAATTAAAAGGTTAAAGCAATTGCAGTCAACAAACCGAAGAAATTACGCGTTGATTTTCAACTCTTTGTTTTCGAATTTACACTTTAACAAAACCGAGATATAAATACCATCAAGACTCACTTCCACAGAACATGCATCAATAACAAAACCAGAACCAGAACCAAAAATAAAAAGCGGACTAGTTAAAAAATCAAACCAGATGATGAACTCTGCCACGGGAAAGGTTACTCGGGGACTCAAGCGATTGTCATTTGCATTAAGCGATTCCGTTCACAATGATCGAGACCGACTCGTTCTTTTTGCGCTCGTTCGCACTTCATCCATTTTTATTGCATCTTTTTTTATTTTTCGTGGTGAGGATGACCTTTTGTTCTATTTTTCTGAGCCAGTGCTTTCGCCAATACGTCGTGATAAATGCCAGCAATATTTTGTAGCGATGATATCTACCTGTTATAGATGCCTGCTGGCTGCACCTCCTGTAAATTGCTTCTGAATAAGAAGTGGATGGTTTTAGGTTTCTTATTTTTATGCATTACTGCCAAATGAGAAGTGTTGGTGTTATTTATATAAATTGTATTTGATAAGAGGAGAGGCTTATCTTGTGGTTATTGAACGCAGGAAGTATCTTTTGTTTGGCTTATCAACATTATGTTAGAAACAACATAGATATATATTGACGATGGGTTTCAAACTTTTCAACCATGGTTAAATGATGAGGACGACACCTGAGTTGTGTGTGATACCTCTCTCTCTCTCTTCCTAATTTTAACTTAAATTATTTGAAAAAACAACAACTTAGAATTCTTAATTGAATATAATGGGCATATATGGGCAGAGAGATGAAGATCGTTGCTGCCAGAAAATCTTTCTGGCAAAGTTCATAGGAAATAGACATCAGGGCAGACACCCGCTAAGATGGATTAATTGTATCTAAAAAGATCTTCAAGGTTAAAAACTGGAAAACAGTTGCCAAAAGTAGAGATGCCTGGAGAAGATTTCTGCGGAAGGCCAGGACCCACCCAGGATTGTTGAGCCACTGCAGATGAAGACGAATGTGCATATGATTTAATCCCAATTGAGTGAATGAGTATATATTAAAATCGCCATATAAAGTAACAAGAGGGCTATGGCGACGGAACTCGCAAATCTGAGCCTTAGTCAAGTGACGAGGACGATGCTTGAGCTGGCAACTTCCTCACCAAACTTCCACACCCTCTATACTAGCGTTTCTCAAACTGTGTGGTGCATTCCCCTTGGGGGCGTGATAACTCTTCGAGGGGGCGAGCGTATTGAAAAGTCTAAAATAAAAGACTATTTAAAAAAATTACTAATTTCCTGAAAGTAAACGAAATACACACATTCTGACTTAATAAAAAAATAAAATACACATTTACACTAATATAATATACTTATGAATGTATCAATACTGCACCATCTAATTGATAGTTAATTTAACAATGCTTAGTTAAGAACAAGTTTAATAATTACCAGTGCCCCCATGGTTTTGTCATATATAAAATTATATACAAAAATTAACACTTATCTTGATAATTTGTTCGGTTTATAATCAATCTCTTGCCGATTAAAAGTTACGCAATTCACTCCCAATGCCACCGGACACACTGTCAAAGTCCTTTGATCGGATCTCATAGCCTTCGGAATAATTTTATGGATAACAGTGCACAGAAAAGATCGTACTTCAGAAAGACGTATATATACGTCACGGGAAAGTAACACCTTGGCTGAGTGGGACATTTATATAAACCGGTGACATTTAAGGTATCCGACTACGTTCGGAACCGTGATTTTGCAAAAGTGTATAAATGAATAATATTTATGATATTTAGTGTCACTTAGATTTGAAAATGTATATAAAATTATTTTAAGAATAGTATTACAATAAAAAATTATTTAAGTACAATATTTCGGCAAAAAATTAACTTAGAATTACCTTTTTTTCAAAATATTCTCCTTTTGTGAAAAATGCTTCTATTATAATAATATTTTGCCTGTATATAGCTCAGACCTCTGTACAGAGGTTCAACTAGAATTTTTGAAATATATAACTTACAGAAGTGGGTTTATCCATGTTTTATGACAACAAAGGGGAGAAATTTTAAGAAAAAACGCCGATAATTATTTCAAATGGTTGTAACTCTGAAAATAATGTAAATTTTTCAAAAATCAGAGTTGAGCCTGTTCATCTTTCTCTCGTTTTTTGTATGTATCCCAGGACGAAACGCACAACAACAACAGAACCATCGTCGGTTAGCTAGCATTGTAACAGGTCGCAGAGCAAGAGATCACTTGACAATTTAACTCTGATGCGTAAAAACTTTTAGTGGCCATATTACCCAGAAAGGGCAAAGGGATACAAAAGCCATTGTCCCGCGAAGGAACCTTGACTAACTACGCTTCACTGGCCACAAAAATAGATATGGGCTTGGAAATTCGCTACTTGACTCTAAAAAAGTTGAAGAATCTTACCTGAACTGACAAAACTATATTTATCATAGTACATTTCAATGGCGAAATAAGATTACGGTTGAAAATTAGGGATATACACAATGGTGGGGTTGGAGAGTTCAAACCCTCCCCTTTATAGACCAACAGATTATTTTTTAGAATAGAGATTTCGCCTCGGTGCTTCCATCTATGAGTTTTTTTAGAATATAAGCCCCCTGTAAAAGAGGTCTGTGTACTCCAATGGTGAAAGTCTCACAAAGCGATGGATCCCTTTTTCCAGTAGGATGCTTTTTAAGTTCGCAGGGGTGGGCTTCTCATCTGGAGATAGTGTTCATCCCACTGAAGACGTCTTTCAATAGGACAATGCCCCTAGCAGTTACTCCCGAATTGTATCCAAACGATATTCAATGGACATACCGCAAATATAACCTTGTTTCCTTCGATGTCATCCCAATCCTAACAACTCATCGAGAAAGATGTGCGACATTCTGAGCTTGCCCCATCAAATTTTCGTGAATTGAGGGAAGTTGTTGAGTTATATTGTAACTCTCCGTGTGCTTCTGGTGTGCTGTCAAACCCATGACGGGCTGATGGTTTTTTTTTGTGACTATTTAGTTGGTGTCCTCTCATTTCAATAAATGCTGAAAAACACTTAAATACCTGTCTTTTTTTTTAACAAAAACCACCTTAAAATCCGGCGTATAACGCGCACTTTTAACTCAAAAAATGAGATTGAAATTTACGGGTGCGCTTTATACGCCGAGTATAAAAATGATAGCATCAAAAATAAAAAAAAAGAGATGAGCATAAGAAAAATTAAACTTCTACATAGATCGGAATATTATATATTTGAAAGAAATGATATATACCTAATGAAGTTAAAGGGTTCTAATTCTAATAGTGTACTGTTTTTTCAAAATCCTGGGATAATAACTCGAATAAATAACTTTAAAACGTAAGAATATTGTACACGCATACTTCTGGTTCCTTTGTAAAAAAGGAGGTGCGCGTTACACGGCGAATATACCTAAAAATTTAAAAATACAGCTTGAAAGTACGGGTACGCGCTATACGCCGGATTTTACGGTACTTTGCCTTTTTACCATACAAAAAATTATTTTCCTCTTCTTCATCTATATACCATTTTACCATCTATATATCTTTCCTGCATAGGTAGGTTTGGAAATACTGAAAAAAAAAAATCTTTCTCTCTCTCTCGATCTACCCTAATTTAGATATGACAATTACTTAAATCAATTATTTAATGAAAATATTATTCTCTTTTTAACATTACTTTCTTTCTTTTTATTTATCCTCATAAAAAAATGACTCAATTCCAAGAAAATGATTTTCTTCTAAAAGATCAGCATCAGTTGCAGTTTATGTTGCAATATTTATGTTAATATATAAACGGCCTTCACCTTCTTGCAATCTGTATCTCAATCTGTATCTCATTTGTGAAAAACGTAGTAAATTGTGCAATGTTTGTTTAGATTTTCCTGGTTGGATATTACCTTAAACAACATGTAACAATATATTTCGGGGCAATAGTGCAATTTTCTTTTCTTTCTTTTGAATTCAAACGCTGTTTCAAATGACTAAAGAAAATAAATTGTCTTTTACATAAAATAAATGCCTCAATATGTTTACCATAAGCTCATTTAAAAAAAAATTCCTACTATTAGTTTTCACACTCTCCTTCTCTCTCTCTCTCTCTCCCTCTCTCTCTCTCTCTCTCTATATATATATATATCTTGTTCAAATTTTCAATCGTTAGTAAAAAATTTTTTATTCATCCACTCATGCTCAAATACCTTTTTTTTAAACTTGTAGTGGATGACACTTGATGTTGATACATTCTTTCAAATATTAATTCATTATTTTTATTTAATTAATGAATAAATAGTAACAAACAAAAATAATAGTCTAACACCATAGATAAAAAGGAAAATCGCTCGTTGTGTTTCTGTAGCGCAACGGATAGTGCGTTGTGTTTCTTATCCAAAGATCGTGCGTTCGAATCCCACCTGGAATGGCCTAATTTCTGAGAATGTGATTTACTTTTTCTATACTATTTTAATGGAATAATGAAATTTAATGAATGAATAAATAATAAGAAACAAAAAAAAATAGCCCAACGCCATATATAGAAAGGAAAATGGAAAATCGCTTTCTATTTTGTCACTTAATAGCGTGATTCTGTCATATGCAGTAGCGCACACAGAAGTTTTCCAAGGGGGGGATCCAGGGTCGAAAGTTCACCATTCTTGTATCATGCTCCTTTTGATTTTGTCGATTTTTGGAACAAAAGACAGTAAAAAAATAATTATTGAATAAATAATTAGTATAATTAGTATTAATTTATAATCAGTCGGGAAAAAAATCAAGAGCTTTGGGGGGGGTCCGGACTCCTAGGACCCCCCTTGTGTGCGCCACTGGTCATATGTATATACATATTTATATTAATTGTAATTATTTAATAAAAAGTAACTAAAGTAAAATATTTCTTTGTTGACCTAAGTAGGAATTGACTTACAAATTTTTTTTTTTGTATTACTTGTTTACATTGATGTATGCATTGTCTTGCATAAAACTATTTTACGTGTCAGAAATTCATCAAATGTGTATAAAATTCCGTGCGTTGCACGTAAGGTAAAAGAAACGGCTTTTTTAAGTTATGAAATAGTTTTCTTTTGAATAGTCTGCATCGGTTCAAAAATTAATAAAGATTATATTTGCATTTTTTATTGATCATGGCGAAGTATTTGCTGTGTCAATATTGAATCTGTTACATTTAATACGTAATACATCGATA
Source organism: Trichonephila clavipes (assembly GCA_019973935.1). Classification (NCBI taxonomy): domain Eukaryota; kingdom Metazoa; phylum Arthropoda; class Arachnida; order Araneae; family Nephilidae; genus Trichonephila; species Trichonephila clavipes. The sequence continues at coordinate 216,342 of BMAU01017015.1, forward strand.
GGGGTTATAATTAACATGAAGTTAAAATTCAATGGATTTTATTATTAAATATACCAAAATGTTTTTCATTGATTAAAAAAAGTAGTTAAGAATGTTAGAACCCTTAAATCTTAAAAAAAATGATGCTTGAGATTTTTTTTTTATTTTTAAATTCCGTGGATATTTACCTGTGTATAAAGATACTCGATTTTAATCTCTATGATAATTAGAAGCTTGAAAAACTTAGTTTTAAATTATCGTTGAAACTGGGCCACGCCTATTTAAAGGGCAAAAATTGTAAACAAAGCACTTGTTTTCGTTTGACAGTTGAATATGAAACGCAAATTGAAAAGTTTAACTTTTACAGTTAATTTGAACCTTATGTTTTTTTAAATGTCTTAACTGATAAGCTGTCTCACTGTATCTATAACAGACAAATCTGTTGATTTCCTTACACTTTCAAAAGTGCGATGTAGTTTTTGATTTCTCATAAATTAGTTCCTTTTAGCTAGTATTTGAATATCTATATTAAACCTTCCAAAAGTAGGTACTTACGTATAATCGCAATAATCGCCAACGTTCAAGATTACTCGCCAAGTTGACAATCCCAATTTCTCATGTGTCGTATGCGTAATCATGTGCTTCGTTTCATATAATATCGCCAATAGGTGGCCATAATACGTAAATACCGGTAACTGACTACGTTCGAAACCGTAATTTTGAAAAAACGTATAAATAAAACTTGAATTTTTGAGGGATTCACACTTTCTGAGTTCCGATCCATTGAAATAATAACGGGTGCTTATTGTTAAACTTTCTCTACTCTGATATAATAAAATAAGAATAAATCAACTTTTAAATTATATTTTTCAAAACTTTTAGTTCAAGCCCGGTATAGAGAGAGAGAAGTCCTAGCTATGTATCGGCAAAATATTATTATTGTTGAAGCATTTTTTATGAAAAGAGAATGTTTTGAATTTATGTCATTTTCTCTTAATTTTTTGCTGAAAAATTACACTTAAACAATTTTATATGTACATTTTAATTCAACTGACACTAAATGTACCAAAAATTTACCCAATTTATACGCATTTTCAAAATCATAGCATCTAACGTAGTCAGTACCTTGAACATAGCAGTACAACAGTACAGAAACATAACGTTTATTAACACTCGATAATCAGTGCTAAAAAATCAATTTGTAGCTACCAAAAAGCATTAAGATTACCAGGACATGCTCGAAAGAGTAAAATGCCAAAAATAAAACTCTTTGTTTATTTTTATTTAAAAATTTCCAATAGAGCTTAGATTTTTTTTGTGATCGTAATAAAGGTATTTTGAACATTCTGTAGAAATACAAAAATAATTTTTTAGTTAATTTTTTTTTTCTGTTTAATTTATTGGACATAATTTTTGAGATCTCATAACACATGCTTATGTTTAGGTGCCTTTTTTTAAAAAAGTATCGCTTATATATATAAAATATATAATTTTTGCACATATATAAAACAATACACAAATTATTGCGAATCTATTTTTTTAGTAAAATAGTAAGATAGTTTCTTTAATAAAGTAGTAAAACTTCGTAAATTTGAAAATATTTATTTTTTCCCCTTTTTCACACATAAAACTATTTTTTAAAAAAACTATGTACTACTTCTACTAAAAAAAACCCGTTTCACACACTATATGCATAGGTATCTTGTATAAAAGTATAAAAAACTTGGAATCATCATATAGTGCAATATTTCTTTTAAAAAGTGTACCTAAAAAGCAAAAAGTGATGCTTTGGAGAAAAAGTGAAAAAACTAAATATTTGTAAACATTTATTCACAATTTAGTTAATTAAATTTTCCATATTTTAAGGTTATTTTATCAACGAACATATAAGTGTTATACATTTTTAGATTTAGAAAAAATATGTGCTATTTTTTAATAGTACAACTGAAAAATCGATTTTTTTAATGTGAATTATGTTCTGTCTACTTAATATAGTTTGTGTTTCTATTAAAACTGTCACGTGTCATTATTGTGTAAGTTTTCACTATTTATGTCACCGAGGACATAATACAAAAATTAGGTTCAAAAAATATACACCAAATTTCTAATATTGTTTTAACAATACACATATTATTAATAAATAACATAAAAAGGTCACGCAATTTAGGTTATAAATTAAAACGATAAATATATAAAATCAAAATCATTTAAACATTAAATTTTAAAAAATTAATAACAACTACTTGCATAAATTGGATCTGAAAAAAAAAACCGTTTTGAGGTCATTGTTTCAAGAACTAAAAAAAACTAATTAATTGACCTGAATGGTTTCTGGTTGATTTGCTTTTTCTTTTTAAGCATTGTTTTGGTTAAAAAGGAATGTTTTATTCATCAATCTTAATTTTAACATTCTAATTAATTAATTCTTCTTAACTATTATTCGATTAATTCTATCCATCTTTAGATAATGGTTTATTTATAAAATCCGTACAGTTAAGAAAGATTAAATTAATAAGATTTCGAAATGATTAATTATCGATTTAGCAATTAGTTCCTTTTAATATATGGTTTCTTTTTTTTAAAACTATTTTAAGCTTTTGGTTTTTAATTTTTATCTAGTTTGAATTTATGCTAGTTACAATTGGGTTTAAGTACAAGTATCGCCACAAAAAATTCATGTATAATAATTTTAAATCTAACAAATGTTTTTGGTAATAATTTTAATTTTTATCAAATATTTGTGTGCATCCTTATTTGCTTTTTGTAATGAAAAAAATCTTCTTATATACCTCTAAAACCACTGCATTAAACTTTTTTAAAAAATTAAAAACAAAACAAATATATAGAGAGAGAGAGAAGAAAAACAACTCACTCATTCACTCACTTATCACGCGATCTCCTAAACTATTAGACGAAATTTGGTAGACATGATTCTTTTATTAGGTAGAGATCTGCTAAGAACGGGTTTTTCTGAAATCGACTCCCAAAAAGGGTTGTTAACGATTCGGAGACGTTATATTGGTAAGCATTTCCGTTTTTGAATTATAAGCCCAACATACTTGAAATTTGACTTATATGTTTCTTTTATTGAGCAGAAATCTGCTAAAAGTGGGTTTCTTGGAAATCAACGAGGTTAGATATAAAAAAATTTCGCTCGTTTTCGGTGATATTTAGTAAACGTTAAACGTAAAAACCTTCAGATTTGATATTTAGTAAACATGCTTCCTTTTTTTTTTTTGTTGAATAGAGATCCACTAAGAACATTTTTCACGGACATTAACTTTCGAGAGGGTGTTGGGATGGTTACTGGGGGTGTATAGATAAAAAGAAATACGCATTTTTGAACTATTAAGCCTACAGATTTGAAATTTGGTATGAATGTTTTTTTTAGAAGAGACCTGCTAAGAACGGGTTTTGTGGAACTTTATATCCCAGGGGTGCGGTGAGAGGTTTCAGGGGACTTACACATAAAAATTCCCGTTTTTGAACTTTTAGACCTGCAGACGAATTTGATATGCATGTTCTTTTTGTTGAGTATAGACCTGCTAAGAGCGGGTGTTAACGAAATCGACTGCCAAGAGGGGTTAAGGAGACGCATAGATAAAAAAATTGTAGTTTTTGAGCTACTGAGCTTACGGATTTGAAATTTGGTAAGAATATTTCTTTTGTTGAGTAGAGATCGGACAGAAATGGGTTTTTCGAAAATCTACTCCAAAGACTGGTTTGCGGTTTTTACGGGCGAAAAGATAAAAAATAATCGTTTTTGAATTATTAGACCTACAAACTTGAAAATTGGTAAGGATTCCTTTTTTTGTTGTTGTTGTGTAGAAATCTGCGAAGAACGGGTTTTAAATAAATTGACACCCAAGGGAGAGAGATAATCGGAGCTTAAAAATAAATAGACTTTTAGAAATTAGTCCTTTTAAATTAAGAGGCGAGGGCTATAGAAGGTTTTTGAATATATAATGGTAAAATATATATCGCACACAAAATAACTACATATTAATACACAGTGGCGCACACAAGGGAGGGGGTCCAGGGGTCCAGACCCCCCCAAAAGCCCTTTTTTCTTTTTCCGATTGATTATAATTCTAAGTATATAGTACGTAAAATTTAATTAATCACTTGTTATTAATCATCAATTTTATTAATTAATGCTAATTATTTATTCACAAATTAGTTTTTACTGTGTTTTGTTACCAAAAATCGACAAAATCGAAAGGAGCATGATACAAGAATGGTGAACTTTCGACCCCGGACCCCCCACCTTGAAAAATTCCTGTGTGCGCCACTGTTCATACAACATCATGAAATACCCTAGTAATATGGCTAGTAAATTGATAAATGTAAAATTCAGAATATATTTTAAATCTAACAAATATCATTTGGCAATAATTTAACTCTGACACATTAATTCGTGTTACCTTATCTTCTTTATTTTTAAAACATCTTCTTAACACTACCTAAAAAACACTGCATTAAAGTCAAAACGCTTTCTCCGAGAGTGTTAAAAATCGTTTTCTTCCGAATAGAATAAAACGAATAACTTTCGATGTCTGCAGAATTCCATAATAATAATAAAAGAAAAGAAAAAAAAATCCCATTCTTTATTTTCAAACGATAAAGACAGCTCCACCTATCCCTTTGATCCATACCTACGAAAAATGAAGGTCTTTATAGGGTTTCCTATGCCATAAAATAAATAATCTAAAGTCACAGCAAAAGAACGACAGAAAAAAAATCGAACAAAATAAAAAGATTATTGATTATGTTCCATCAAAAGGATAGCGTCGAGAAAGAGGAAACAATTTAAAGCTTTCTTATACTGGCTAAAAATTCTCGTTAATGTTAAAAGTCTAGCTTTAATCAGTGATCTTTTATTTTTTTTGCATTTATTAAATCTTTTTCCTCATTTTCGTGAAACATGGCGAACTATTAAAGTGTTTTAAAAAAGACTTAACGATATTGAATGGGAATAATTGCATTTACATATTAATCTTAAGAAAAAATGACGTATATGCAATCTTTTTTTAATTTTCCTGCTTAACAGAATTTGCATCATATTTTGTAACCATTAAAATGGTCATATTGTACAGAATATGTCTGTTCCATGTATTGAATGTATATATATATATATATATATATATATATATATATATATATATTGTATAGAACATGTTTGTTCCATGCATTGAATGTATATATATATATATATATATTGTATAGAATACGTATGTTACATGTATTGAATGTATATATATATTGTATAGAATATGTATGTTCCATGTATTGAATATATATATATATATATATATATTGTATAGAATATGTATGTTCCATGTATTGAATGTATATATATATTGTATAGAATATGTGTATGTTACATGTATTGAATGTATATATATATATATTGTATAGAATATGTATGTTCCATGTATTGAATGTATATATATATTGTATAGAATATGTGTATGTTACATGTATTGAATGTATATATATATTGTATAGAATATATAAACATTCCTTTATTACTATGTAATGAAAATGTATATGTGTGTGTGTGTGCATTTTAAAATATATTTCTTATGTTAGAAGGGGAAAACTGTATTTTGGAGACTTAACTATATTCTTTTTTTCATTTTCATTAACATTATTAGCATATTTTGAAACCATGGTTTAATTTCAGAACTATAGTCAAAACATGTTCCTCTAAACCCGGGGTGGGCATAAAGTCGATCGCAATCGACCGGTGGACCGCCAAGACATTTGGGGGTGAACGCTTTCACTAAGACCTAATAATCATTCCATCATACGAAGGGGTCTAGAAAACCGTATTTATTCGAAGCTAAGCCGCCATCGATTCTAAATAGTGCCCCGAATTCTCAACAACATTTTGTAAAAACTGAAAAATATTCTAAAATGGTTTATCGATTTTCAATTTTATGAAATTTAAAAAAATTTTAAAGGGAAACTAATAAGAAGTGAATAATTAGTTATTTTATCAGTATTATAAACTTTTTTAAATACATGCATGAAGCTGTAATTGTTCTAAATACCCCATCCAACAATTTTCCCCCTTCGCACCCGATTTTCAGTTGCATTAACATTGGGGGAAAATGCGGCTTAGATTCGAGTAAATACGGTATTTTAAAAAATACGAAGGAAAAAATCGAATTATAAGAGAAAATTTCGTTGAATAGAAAATGACAGCGATTTGGAGGCTTTTTTACGACGAAAATCGTAAAATTATTTTGGTTCCAGGAAAAAGTTCGCTAAATGTAGATATTCGTAAAATGGAGGTCCGACTGCCTTGTATGCTTTTTTTTGCTCACTACACCTACGCCATTAGGTAGACCGCAACACCTTGAAAAAATTAGAAGTAGCCCGTACCCTGGAAAAGTCTGCTCACCCCTGTTCCAAACGAATAAAAATAATTTATCTATTCTCAAAAAATTTCTAAAAAAATTTTATTCATATGTCATATAACTAAAAATGTATAAAATACTTTTCTTTTAATACTCAAAACTATTCAGTTTTTAGCATTTTATCGATTTAATATTCCCATTGGCTTCTCTTTTTAGAGTTCGTGGTTTTATGTTTATATGTACTGGAAAATAGTTAATTTATTTCAATTGTATAAAGATTTGTAAAAAGTTTGATTACTTCTACGGTAGTACGGAAAAAACGTTTTCATTATCTTTTTTCCTGAAAAAAGAGTGTTTTATTTATATTTTTGCATTCAAAGTAATTTTTAAAGCGATTATTCGAAAAAAAAAAGCTTAACTTATTAAAAAAAAATCAAGCATTGATTTTATCTTATGAATTAAAATTCCTCGAAGTTTTGGATGTTTTATGAAATTTGCATAAACATTTTGAATATTTTATATTAAATATTGTTATTTTAACAAAAATAAATAAATTTAATTCAGAAAAAAGAAAGCTTATACGTACAAAAAATTTCAAATCAAAGAACTTTAAAAAGAAAATGATTTAATGGAAATAATACATCTCAACTCTTAACTTTAAATCTCCAACTAAAACAATTCGTTTTAGAATGCCATTTTTCTCTTATATCTTAGCTTTTCGAATCTCGTATTTTTTATGAACAAAGAGCTGCGCTATTTTCATTTTAAATTATTAATATAGCATCAGTTAAAAAGTAGATTCGAAATTTTGAGTGATATGAAATTACAAAGAGTGAAAATTATTACAACAATTACAACAAACTGCATCAAAATAATCAAATTTAAAAAAGAAAATCGTTTGCTTAAAATTTAATCACGTAAATGGATAATTTTCATGATATTTAGTGTCACTTAGATTAGAATACATGTATGAAATTATTTTAAGGACATTTTGACAAAAAAGTTATTTAAATACAATATTTCGGCAAAAAATTAACTTAGAATAACCTTTTTTCAAAATGTTCTCCTTTTATAAAAATTCTTCTATATTAATAATACTCTTCTTATATAAAGTAAAGACTTCTCCAGAGAGTTTGAACTAGGATTTTTGAAAAATTAACATTTTTTTCAGAGTTATTACCAGTTGAAATAATTATCGGCGTTCTTTTCTTAAAATTTTTCCCCCTCTGTTGTAAAATATATATATAAATCCACTTCTAAGTTATATAATTCAAAAATTCTAGTTGAGCCTCTGTACAGAGGTCTGAGCTATATACAGGCAAAATATTATTATAATAGAAGTATTTTTCACAAAAGGAGAATATTTTGAAAAAAGGTAATTCTAAGTTAATTTTTTGCCTTAAAACAATTTTCTACATGCATTCTAATCTAAGTGACACTAAATATCATAAATATTATCCATTTACACGCTTTTGCAAAATCACGGATCCGAACTTAGTCGGATACCATAAAGAACAAAAAATAATGTTTCTGAAAACTCTATGCTTCAAGAAAAACGAATGGACACGGATTCTAATTTCATAACATTTTAAAAATCCAAACGAAAATTATTAGAATTTAGAAGAATAAGAGTATTATCTCATTGGCTAAAAATATTACCAACATCAAAACCATTTCGTAATCATTCAATTTAAAAACTCGGCAGCTGTAATAAAAGTAACAGCTTTTTTTGTCCGTTTTTTTTATATGATTATTTTTAAACTTTCCTTATAGATTTATTTTGCCACAAGAGCTGACCTTTGTAAGGTACGAAATAAAACGGCTGCTTGGAGAAGATTAAAACGTGTTTTACCAAGGTTGTAGAATATAACGTCAGTATTTATTTAATATATTCACGACACTTCCTTTACCTTTCTCATCATTCATAGCATATGAATCGTCGTCACTGAGATAACATTAGACTGAATAATTTAAAAGAGGAATAAATCCTTCATGCTTGAAGTAGTTTAAAAGACTATTAATTTGCATTAAGTTCGTTATTTAATAATATTACATGTACTTTACTTGAGATAAAAGGAACTGAGATGAAATGGGCAGTGTTTGGAATGGTGGTGTAATAAACAGGATGTTCTGAAAGAAGATAAAGTTATGCAAATAAAGGAAGCGAAATGGGTTGTTTTTTCTGGTGTTCGAAAGCAAATTGTTTTGATTTCAAATTTTCTGAAAGAAATCGTTATCTGATAGATAAGATTTTGACTGGTTGTTTTAAAATTTGATTTGACAGTTTAATGTGGGTCATATGTTATTTGAAAATGTTGAAAATGAATTTGCAAATTCGCCACTTTTTTTACGTGATTGTTTCCTGTATTGATCCAATTTTTATTTGCGGAAAAGAAAGAAAACAAAATTCTTAACTTTTGTTTAACAATTTGAATAAATAAATAATATGAGAACAACTAGTTAATTACTAGAAATAGAATGGAGAAATAAAAAAAATGATGAAAGAATTAAGAACTTAAAATAAAAAACATATAAACATTTTTAAGAAACAAAAATCACAAGAAGTAACAATTTAATACAAAATCCATTTCATAAAATATACCAGCACATTATTTTTTAATCCTTCGTTATTGATGTTGATCTTTGAAACATTTTTGCCTTCACAAAAAGAAAAAATATTGCTATTAAATCTTTGAAGCCTTTAAAGATTTTTCATTTTAACTTCTTAATTTTTTTAAAAAGATAGAACATTCTTAACTAAGAATTCAAACTGCACAAATTGATATAAAATATAGTTTTCGTTGTTTCTTTTTCTTATAATCTCCGATATTTTTAAAAAATTCTTATTTTAATGGATAAAAAAAAGGAAAATAATCACTTTATATGTGTAGTTTTCGGCCATTTTTCGAAAAATATTTGTGTGCTTTTATCGTTCACACGTTTATTTATAACCAACCAGATAATTTACTGTCGCCATATTAGATAATAATCTAATGCAGTGATTCTCGACCTTTTTTTTTGCTGCGGCACATATTTAACGATTTCAAAATTTGGCGGCACACAAAGAAAAAGATAAAAATTATTTACTTACTACAACACACTGCGTAAATAGTTTATGACAAAATTTTAAATATACGAAATAAACTAATATATACTACAATAATAACTAAACGTTTATTAAGGGATTAATTACAAGCTAATAATAGAAATATTTTTAATGCGAATTTTGAGCTTGATGTTTTTTGATAATTTCATTTATATTTGGTCGTAAAAATGACAATGCTACTCTCATATCGTCTTCTACATTTAACAATCTTGATCTGTTTTTAGTTTTAATGTTGGCTAATGCTGAAAATCCAAATTCACACGAATAAGATGTGGAAAATTCTAATAATATGTTTAAAGCTTTTTTGGCTATCGTTGGATAATCGCATCTGATGTTAATCCAAAATGAATTAATTGATTCTTCTGAATGTTTTAAAATTAAATCTCGATTATTGGAAAGCAAAATGAGAGTTCTTCCTCTTCATTCAAAGTTAAGTCAAATTCAGAAGTATACGTTATGAGAAATGGATTACGAACCCAATCAAATTTCTTAATATCTAATTTTGGGAAATAATGAATAATGTTGTCAAATGATCAACAACAATTAATTTAATAGTTTTATAACTGTCTTTAGGGACTGACTCAAACTTTTCTAAATTGCCTTCCTGAGCTTTATTTTTCCATAAAATTATTTGTTTTTTGAATCCCACCAGCTTATCGGTTGAGTTTAAGATATTTTCATTAGGCCCTTGTATACTTGAATTGATGTTGTTAAAAATAACAAAAATGTCTGATAAGTAAGCCAGTTTAGTACACCATATTTTATCTTCCAACAAATGAACAAATTCATAATTTTTATTTTGTTCAAAAAATATTTTCATTTCGTCTTTTAATTTCAGCACACGAGATATAACTTTTCCTCTGGACAACCATCTTACTTCTGTATGGAGTAACAAGGATTCGTACTTGGCTTCCATAGCTTGGCATAATTTACTAAAGAATCTACTTTTTAATGGTCTTGATTTGATATAATTAACCATTTTAACACATTGTTCCAGAACTATTTTCAAATCTGATGGCAAAAATTTTGTAACAAGTGCTTCTCGATGCAAAAAACAATGGGTAACTAATATATCCTCATTCAGTTCTTTAACATGTGCTACAAATCCTTTTAGATGTCCAGTCATAGCTGGAGCACCATCTGTGCAAATGCCAATACATGACTTCCAAGAAACTTTAATTTCTTCTAAATGTGAACTAATTACTTGAAAAATATGTTTACCAGTTGTAAAATCAGGTAACTCCCGACAACATAAAAATTGATTAATTATATCATTTTCGTGAATAAATCTAACGAATGCAATTAATTGAGCATTTCCTGTAATATCTGTTGTTTCGTCGACTTGTAGAGCAAAATTCGAATTTGTAAGAGTTTTTGCAGTATTTTGCTCAATATTTTCTGACATATCTTTAATTCTGCGATGGATTGTATCATTTGAAAGTGGTATTTTGCAAACATCAATATCAGCTGATCCACCAATCATTGTTTTTACAATTTTGCGACAAGCAGGTAATATAATTTCTTCAGCCAAATTGTGAGGTTTTAAGTTAACAGCAATCAATTCAGCTATTTCGTAAGAAGCTACTTGAGCCTTTTCAGACACACATACTTGTTTTCAAAAACTTTTACTTGCTTAATTTTTGATGATAAAGACCTTTCAAAGTAGCTTTTATCTTTTGTTGAAAGCGAAGGATGATTAGTCACCAAGTGACGTTGGAGTTTGCTAGGAACCATAGCACTATTTGATAATTTAAAACCACATATCACACACTCGGGAACAACTATGTCATTTTCCATTGTAGAGGTAAATCCAAATTTCAAAAATCATCATTATATTTCCGATGGACAACGTATTTTTTTGAGCAAGAAGTATTTTTACTTGTGCCGGGGGTTGGCTCATTAACTTGGTCCCTAACGTTATCATTATCACTATTATCATCATTAAACTTTCTTCTTTTTAACCATTTATCCATTTTCAGAAGGATCTGCAAATAAGTTAATGCAAAATATTACTACATGCAAATAAATTAATATTAAACCGAATCACATACATTTGCCAATTTTAACGAAAGAAAAGGTTCAGTAACTACTATGCAACACCTTGTGAATCCCAACTATCACTAAAACAACACGTTTTGTACGCAGAAGTGGCAAGTGTGCTCCGACTTGAGACATATTCCTATTGCTATGCACGCCGCTTCATCATAATTTGGCACTAAGAAAAAACGCGTTGCAAAGCAAATAATAAAATAATTTATTTTTTTGTGGATTTAAATATATATTCATGCTATAAAAATATTGTTCTTTTTAAATGATATAATTTAATAATATTAACATTATTATATATTTGCAAAATTTAGCGGCACACTTTTGAAATTTGGCGGCACACAAAAGTGCCGCGGCACAGTGGTTGAGAATCACTGATCTAATGCAAAAAAAACGAACTGTTGGCACAATTTTTCGTCCTCTAACGCCAAAAGATTTTACTTCTTTACATGTTGCTAAAAAAATAAACCATTCTAAGAATTAAAAATTCGTTGCAAATTATTATTATGATTATTATTATAACTCGTGTAACAAATTAATGTTTGTTCTATGCAAATTTCTCAATGTCTGTGTTTACAATTCAATAGAATAAAATTAGTGCCATAATGTCGTATTTATTAAATTAAATTAAAGTATTTATTGCAAAGCAAACATTGCGTAATATTATTTATTTAAAATTATGAATTAAATGTTTATAAAAAGAAACTGTAGGTGAGAGATTAACATAAAACAAATATTTACCAAGAAAAATTTGCCAAACGCTAAAAAAAAAGTAAGAAAAAAGCGCTACACATTGATTTTTTATTCAAATAAATATTCCAAGCCCACGTTAAATTTACTAATTATTAGTAACTACACACAAATTCGGAAGAAAAGAAAAATAATAATTAAAATTACTGCCATTACAAACTTATTACTGTAATTACATCGAAAACTGTAGGCAACGAAAAAAATGGCGAATTAAGAGAACAAAGAATATTAACATCCAAATAATTTTGTTTGAATGATTGATCACTTGATATGCGAGTAACTATGACCGTAATTTACCTAATTTATTCATCGTAATCACTACCATAATTTTCGCGACGTGTAACATAAATGTTGAGCTTAATTTTAGTTACTATGCTGTCGTTAAGCTACATCAGTTTTTAGATTTTTATCCATAACGTGCATAAAGGATTTTGGAATAGTAATTTCATTTAATTAATTTATTTCAATTTTTTATTCTATTTCGTTTTTTGTTGTTGTTGTTTTTGTTTTTTCAAGATAAATAAGGGTATGTATTTTTATTTGGAACACATATTTAAAAGTTCTTAAAAAGATTTTTTTAAAAAAAAGGAGGCACATATTTTAAGGATTTTACTATACGATATATACTATAGCTGAAGTACCTTTCTTATTTTGAAATACCTTTCTTCTTGATATAATAGCTGAATTGTAAGGAGAATAAAACCCAGTACAAAACAATGTATTGAAAAATGTATAACAATTTTTTTTGATAAGTGATCTCATTATTTACTATAACGCCCCTTAAGCCCCCGTAACGCCCTTTGGAAGTCGATTTTTGCTACATCCCTTAGCAGGTCTCTACTCCATGAAAGGAACGTGCCAACAAAATCTCTAGTCTGTCGGTCCAACAGTTCAAAAACAGGAATATTTATCTGTAACTCCTCTTGGGGGTCGATTTTCGCAAAACCCCTTTTGTAGCGTAGCTCTGCTCCATGAAAGAAACGCGCTTGCTAAATTTTATGTCTAGGTTTAAAATAGAACAAAAACGGGAATATTTATCTAAAACGCCATTTAACATTCGCTATGTCCTTTGGGGGTCGAATCAGGTAAAAAAAATGGGAAACTTTTTCATGGATGCGGGAAAGAGGACTACCACACCATATCTCCCTAGATTGTTCTAGGACTCGTTTCAAAGTTTTAGCGGCACGCACATTGTACACTTTCTTTTGTAATACATATTAATTAGTACAGTAGAGCCTCGAAAGCTCTGCATACGACAACGCGGCAGTCCGGATAATTTGGTTACACCAGCGATAACATAAGGCCCACCGAGCCTTTTTAAGTGGCCCAGTCAGGGTCCATTGCTTTGAGAAATTTACTTTTTAAGAACATTGTATTAAAATTTGGTGGGAAATACTTAGTCAAGAAATCAAATATATCCATTTTGCTTTTTGCAGTCGGTGTCGTACAGGTATGAATTGATCTTTTTTAAAAATTTGGATCGGGTATAGTTATTAAGAACAAAAACAGTGGAGCAGAGACAATTTCATGAGTGGAACTAAATTTTAATTATCTTTCATATCTTGTAAGCGAAAAATAATCGAAAAAAAATTAAATAAATCGTTTCAAGAAGATTGGGGGATTATCTATTTTGTAATGAAAAACAAACATGGATCAGCAATTCTTTGATTTGTCATGAAAGTACTGTACTTAAAAAATATCTATAAACAGGAACAGTAGCGCACACAAGAATTTTCAGGGGGAGTCCGGGGTCGAAAGTTCACCATTCTTGTATCATACTCCTTTTGATTTTGTCAATTTTCGAGAACAAAACACACTAAAAAAACTAATTTTTGAATAAATAATTAGCTTTAATTAATAAAATTAATAACTAATAACAAGTAATTAATTAAATTTTACGTACTATATACTTAAAACTATAATCAATAGGAAAAAAAATCAAGGGCTTTGAGGGAGGGTCCGGACCCCAGGCCCCCCCCCCCCTTGTGGGCGCCACTGAACAGTAATTATTCAATGAAATTTTTCCTCGAAGATATCTTTCAAGAGGTAATAAATAGGCTTTCTTGAATAACCTCTGCAACAGCAACAAAGCGTTTTGTTAGAGGTAATATCACAGCAGTAACAAAGACATCCTATAAAGTTTGTTATATTATTGATAATCATATGAAATGTTCAATATTTCATTTTAAATTTTCAGTGTTATGTTGGTTTTAAAGCATTTCTCCTTCCTCCCCCCTATAAGATTTATTCTCATGTTTCTGGCTGCTTGAAATAACTAATATATGTATGCGGCCCGAGTGAAATAGACATACATATGCAGCCCAGCAGAAAAAAAGTTTGAGTACCCGTGGGTTACACCCTTGCAGATCGAAAACTTCCTGTGATTGCCATGATTTAGTTTCGCCGCGAGAGTACCAGAACCAAATTGATACTCAAGGGATCTTTTACTTACCACGTAATCATATGACATGGTGGCTTAAAGGTAGCGGGCGCGCTACCTCTAAGCCACCAGAGCTGATTCGCATAGAGAAATAAAATCATGCCATACGAAAAAAAATTCAATAAAAACACATAACGCGGTTTTTTCATTGTTTTTTCTTTGAGATTACAATCGCTGAGAGCGCAACTCTCGGTATTTTTTGCCTTAAAATAAAATGTTCGGAAATTAAATTTGGTTGAAATTAAATTCCCTAACAGCAAAAAATAAAAAAAAAAAAAAAAAAAAATAAAAAAAAAAAAATAATAATACGAGCAAAATACATAAATACATTAAAAAAAATTTCAGTGATAATAAAGATCAAAGAATACTATCAGAAGGATTAGCATATTAAAATTAATCTCTTTATAAGCTTCAACTAATACTCCCTTTAAATATAAGCGACAATGTGTTATATATATAGTTCCAAAAATTGTACATAAAATATATCTCTGAGGAGCCGTTCATTAGCGTTAGTTATATGTGACAGCGGCATTAGTTACATTGACAAGTGAAAATAAAAATTCGGTAGATATAAATTGCGGTATAAGGAAGCTGTAATACTGTAGCAAACGAGAAAGATGAGTAAAAGAAAGTAAGAAAGGATAAAAAAGAAAAGAGAACCAAATTAATTTTATTATTACGTGATCTGTTATTTCCAAACGAAGATTTTTTTTCATTCTGGTTTGAAATATTGTTTCATATAAATTCAGTTGTTAGCAGTGGCGCACACAGGAAATTTTCAAGGGGGGTCCGGGGTTGAAAGTTCACCATTCTTGTGTCATGCTCCTTTTGATTTTGTCGATTTTCGGGAACAAAACACAGTAAAAAACTAATTTTTGAATAAATAATTAGCATTAATTAATAAAATCAATCATTAATAACAAGTAATTAATTAAATTTTACGTACTATATACTTAAAATTATAATCAATCGGAAAAAAATCAAGGGCTTTGATTTTTTTTCCGATTGATTATAACAGCCCCCCTTGTGTGCGCCACTGGTTGTTAGTATGCATTTTTCTCAGAACTGTGAAGTATATCATTAAATTCATTGGATATAAATATATCTCAAAAAGTCTGCTTTTCCATTGGATCGCTTGAGAAATATATTTTCGATCTTCGCGCGACATTTTACTCATATCTATTTATTCGAATTTAAGCCACATTTTTTTCTTATGTTAATGCTACTGAAAATCGGATGCGGCTAAGAATCGAATACGAAAAAATTCTTTTGATGAGGAAAATTGACGATTGTGTACTGCAGGTTTGATCAATTACAGGTTCACGTATGTATTTAAAAGTTTTCAATATTGGTAAAATAAATGAATTGTTCCCTTTTTATTAGCTCTCAATTTGAACTTTTTTCAATTTCGTGTACAATGAATATCGATTAGCTTTTTACATTATTTTTCATTATTTCTCAAACATGCGTTGAGAATTTATGATGCGGCTTAGATTCGAATAAATGCGGTAAATATTTTTCTTTATTATCATAATAAAGTTACAGGTTTTTTTTATTGAAAGAACTTTTATAACTTATTTTTGAATCGTTTATTTTATTTTTTTTTAATGTTTATGTAAGTCTTTTATGCCTTATGTTGTATACCGTAAGCCAAACTCGCGGCCTGCAAGAAGCGTTTTTGCGGCCCGGTTAATATATTGGCACTCAATAATATATAATAAAATATCAAAATTTGTCCCGAAATCGGAAAGATAGTAGCAGAGAAGAGAGGTCAAGTATCAGGACGTACATATTGAATTTTTCTTGTTTTTTTATGTATGTTTATTGTAATGTATTATTCGAAATAAATTTACGTTTCTATGAATCTTAATTTTCTTTGTGGCCTACCGTAAGTTAAACCTTGTTTATTTGGCACAAGTCAGTCTTTGAGTTTGACACCCTTGCTGTAAGCGATGCATTTTGTAACAAGAGAAAATAATGAAATGAAATGAAGAAGCAAAAAGCCGTTTTATACATAGGCTTGCTTGATTTCGTTCTTGTTTTTTGTTTCATTTGATTTTTCTGCTTCATTTAACTTTTTTTTTTGTTTTTCTGGTGAATGGTTCCATTAATAATACATTAAATTACTGTAATTCTAACTTAATGCTAAATAATTGGCAAGAATGTACAGGATAAAATAGAACAGTTTTAGTTGTAAACTAACAAATTCTTAGGCTCAGGACTAAGATTATAGGATTAAATAAGTTTCAAGGCACCTACTTTTTCCCTTTGTCTATAATTCTGGGCTGAAATAAAACGAGAAATAAATCATCGAGTTAAAAATATTTAGCATTAAAATTAATTTTAAAAATTCTTAATCCATATAGCAAGAGTCGGCAACCTATGGCACGAGTGCCACATGTAGCACGTGATACAATTCTCAGTGGCACTCTGTACTACTCAACAAATTTGTCAATATTTGAGTGGATGGAAGTTGATAAATTTGTATTGAACCTTATTTGATAAACATCTTAGAGTTATAGACATTTGCGGAATTACGAAAAAATCTGATAAGTATATATAAAGGGTGTTTTTTTAGAGGTATAGAACTTTAAATTGCAATAAAACAACGATGTATTATTCGATTGACATGAATTTTTTTTATTCGAAAGATAATCTTGTGGCATTACATTTTAAATATGATTTCTGGCATAGGACTGCCACGGCTGGCTCGGATGTAGTCCAATCTGGACGTCCAATTTTCGATGACTTTTTCCAACATTTGTGGCCGTATATCGACAATAACACGGCGAATGTTGTCTTCCAAATGATCAAGCGTTTGTGGCTTATCCGCATAGACCAATGACTTTACATAGCCCCACAGAAAATAGTCTAGCGGTGTTAAATCACAAGATCTTGGAGGCCAATTCACAGGTCCAAAACGTGAAATTAGGCGGTCACCAAACGTGTCTTTCAATAAATCGATTGTGGCACGAGCTGTGTGACATGTTGCGCCGTCTTGTTGGAACCACAGCTCTTGGACATCATGATTGTTCAATTCAGGAATGAAAAAGTTAGTAATCATGGCTCTATACCGATCCCCATTGACTGTAACGTTGTCGCTTTCATCGTTTTTGAAGAAGTACGGACCAATGATTCCACCAGCCCATAAAGCGCACCAAACAGTCAGTTTTTCTGGATGTAACGGTGTTTCGACATACACTTGTGGATTAGCTTCACTCCAAATGCGGCAGTTTTGTTTGTTGACGTAGCCATTCAACCAGAAGTGCGCTTCATCGCTAAACAAAATTCGCTTATGAAAATCGGGAACAACGGGAATCTCGTTTTGGGCCCATTCGACGAATCTACGCCTTGCTTGATGATCGTTTTGATGAATTGACAAACCAAACTGAGAATAAATCGCTTGACAGCTGTTAAATCGGTCGCCATCTTGGAAAGTAATGCCAACTTAAACTTCTATTCCTGGAAAAAAAACACTTTTTAATTCTACAGATAAATTTGCAGCTATTTTGGCGAATTATTGAATGCCGTTGTTGGAGAGAATTAATTGTTTGAAGAAAGAAAATTGCATGTACTCTGCTTTCCACTTTTGGTTCTACATATCTAAGTAAAAAGCCTTTCCTCATATGAAAAGCATTTTGATTCAGCGAGGGAATTGGTTTAACAACTGAATGCTCAAAATCGTGTCAAATTGAAAGTCACAAACTATGCTCCTGATTTTGCGATAGGAAGGTAGAGTGGTGCAAGCACTAGGTTCGCATTAAAATTTTTATTTATCTTTTTATTTAATTATTATGAAGAGAAATACTTATATTTTATGTCGTTTATTTCTTATTTTAATAAATATGTTTAAAAATATATAATATAACCAGAATTTTAATTTTTTTTAAAATTTTTGTTGAAGAAATAGTTATATTTTATGCTGTTTATTTTCTGTTAAAAATATTTTTAAATGATAAAAAATTAATATATAATAAAACTGTAAATCTCTCTTTATTATTGACCTCTATTCTCTAACTCTGTATGCATTATCAAGGGAATGGAATTGTTTCAAAACTGTCCTACCGTTTGTCACGCCACAGTTAAAGGTTGCCGACCCCAGTCCTATAGTAACAAAAAAAGTCATTGACTTAGAAGTTAGAAGTACTAAAATTAATATGCAAAAACTTAAATCTACAATAACCAAGAATAATCAAAAGTAATAAACACACTTCCCGATATATATATGTGGGAGACAACAAGGGGTCCAATACGTTTCTCTTATGGTTTATTTAACATTAAACAAAAATTAATTAAAAAGGTAGATAAGTTTTTACAGATAAGTTTGACGATGATATTCAGAAGGTAACGCCTGCTCGCGCACCTCTCGCGTTCTCCTTTCTCTCTTTCTCTGCTCTAATGTCCAAAAGTTTTAGTTTTTGTTTGCTGCGCCTGCGCGCGAAGACTGCTTGGCTTTGGCTGCATGCCACAACGGCCATTCTGACCGTACGCTGTCCGCAGCGGTATTTCCATGGAGACCAGAGGAGAATCTGAAACATACAAAAAACGGAACAGACAAGGACTATACGACAAATATATAGAGATTAAACATATCATAATTTTTCTGAACTAGACAGTTTCTCCATCATGTGAAGGCACCTCTTCGACATCCGGAAGGTTCCACAGGAAAACATTGTTTTTCACAGGCATAATAACGTCTTTTTTAACAAGTTGATCTTTGGTTGAACGCATCGATATTTTCCTCTGTAGAGTTCTGGACGTCTGTTCAAAACGATTTCTCTTTTTCCTTCGTTTCCACTGCCAAGGCTCAAAATTTTTCGGAGCAACACAAACCGTCGATGTTCACTCTTCATAGGTAAAGGGTTAGGTGAGCGGGAGATAAATTCCACGGAACTCGTTTTCATGGCACCATTGGCTTTTTACACAATACTATATCAGAACATTTTTTCTCTTACAATACTCAATTTTAACTTAGTAATCTTAATTTTATTACATTTATAATCCTTAATTAGAGAACTCGAATCATTTCTAGTATTAAAGTTTTTAACATGTGATAAATCATAACTAGAGTTTTCTATCACATTTGAAACAGAAACATTTGGAAAAGGAACACTTGAATTAAACTGAACACCCAAATCTGCACTCAAAGAGGATCCACTTTCACTCAATAAAACATCGCTCTTTGCGTGGCCTAGTTTCTCTATTTCAGAATATACACTGGGATGTATAATAAATTCTTCGGTCAAGGTCGGTGATATCGCCGTTCGCACACTTAGGCTAGGAGACTGTTGATTAAGAGAAATATTTATGGGTTTAACTTCTACCATACGCTGTTCGCCAAAACATGAACTTAATGTTATGATTTCTTCGGAAGGTGCTTGCACTCTAATTAGTGAGGAATTTAAAACTGGGATCTGGCAACCTGAATCAATCAATGCTGTTACGGGCTGATTTTCCACAAAAATGTTTACATATTGAAGTTTGCGCATTCATCGCTATTTTGTTTTTCGCTCGATTTTCAAAGTATTCACGTTTATTTTATTATGGATGTGATCATTAGATTCTTTTAGGTTTAAAACGCTTCTCACAGTCTCTTGCGCAATGAGATGAATCACCGCATATATAGCAATTTTTATTTTCTCTTTCATGATATTGGGGATAGTTCTCTTTAATCTTTGTTTTAAAGTTTTGTGATTTATTTTTATAAAGGGGTCTTGGGTATATCCATAAGTAATAGGAATTTCTTTATGTGATCCGCTTCTAGATGAAATATAAATATCACACTCTTTAGCTAAATCAATAGGCCTAAAACCAATCTTCTGCTTCTCGAATGCCAATATGAGTTGCAGTTTCCTTATTTAAAGTTTCATATAATTTATCAGAAATTATAAGATCACATAGAGATTCAAAGGAATTAACTTTTCTTAACGAACAATAATATTGGAAGTTTGCCGTCAATCTTGCAGCAAATTGATGTATGTCTCGCCTGATGGTTTTACAGCATTTTTAAATGAGTTTAAACACTCGCGAGGGGTTAATTGGAATTCTCTGAGTACTATAGATTTTAGTTTTTCATAGTCATTTAATTCCTCTTCTTTAATATACAGTAAGACGTTATGAGCTCTTTCGCCCAGAAGATTTATTAAAATTTCAGATTTATATTCGTCATTTATTTTCTTGGTTAAAAATGCGCGTTCTAATGATTGGAAGAACAGATTAAAATTTTCAGATCTGGTGGGAACAGGAAGAGATAAAGTTTTTATACTTTTTATCATATTTTCTATGTTAGTTTCGAACTGTTTTTCTTCGACTTCAGCTGCAGGATTTAAACTTAATGCTTTATTTTTAGCTAATTGAAGTTCGATTTCTTTTTCTAATTTTGCTAACTGAAGTTTCGCGAGCTCAATTTTTTGTTCTGAAGTTACCTCTCTTTCGTTTTGCGATACTCTCTCATCTATACAGTTTTGAATTAAAGTTTTAACGAAATCTGGATCACTTTCAAATGTACTACTGTTCTCAATTTTAGTCTTTAGTTTAACTATAGTGTCAGTACTTTCGACAATACCGTCTAGCTCTTCAACTACTCTTATGAGATCCTCTTTAAGAGCGTTTTTATACATTTTAGAAAAATTTAGAAAGATCCTACCTTTTTTTTTTTTTTTTTCTCTGGCTCCCTTGTTGCTCGCACGTACGATGTATCCAATAAAAACGTTGATTCCACTGATGTCACCTCTTCGCAGGTAATATAGTTGAAATATTGTAGTTCCGGCCTCTACACAGGCGGATTATTCACACTGAATTAGTTCCAACCTCTACACAGGCGGGATTTTCGTCGATGGGTTTTCCAACCTCTACACAGGCGGAATATTTGTCGATGGTTCGTTGAAAAATACACCTCTACACAGGCTATTTTGTTATTTGTTCCGACCTCTACACAGGCGGAATATTTGTCGATGGTTCGTTGAAAAATACACCTCTACACAGGTTATTTTGTTATTTGTTCCGACCTCTACACAGGCGGAATGAAGTTGAAAAATTCAACCTCTACACAGGTTGAACGAAGTTTCCGAAAAATGGCGGAGCGTCTCCTTCACGGACGCTGTTGTTCATTGTCCAGACTTTGGTTCAAAATCGAAATTTTATCTATCCACGGCCGAGCCCCCATAATTTGTGGGAGACAACAAGGGGTCCAATACGTTTCTCTTATGGTTTATTTAACATTAAACAAAAATTAATTAAAAAGGTAGATAAGTTTTTACAGATAAGTTTGACGATGATATTCAGAAGGTAACGCCTGCTCGCGCACCTCTCGCGTTCTCCTTTCTCTCTTTCTCTGCTCTAATGTCCAAAAGTTTTAGTTTTTGTTTGCTGCGCCTGCGCGCGAAGACTGCTTGGCTTTGGCTGCATGCCACATATATATAAGTACATTTATATATATATATATTCATTTACACACCCTCTAGATGAGAGACAATAAAACAATTTAGATACAAAAGATTTAAACTGGTATAAAAAAATTCTGAAATGAAAAAGATGGATGTTGCAGTACCTATAAACATAACAGACAGAGGGCTGCCGTATTGGTGGGGTTATACCAGTTTTAGAGCTAGACAACACCTTCCCTCGTCTGTTTATATTACTAAGCAAAATTCTACAAAATATAATAACAGATAGGTGTTCGAATCCATTATTTATAAGAGAGTTATGTAAAAAAAGCATTTGAAAATGCTTAGGTCACTACAAGAATCAAAGAACTATAAACTTGTTACATCCAGATTCTGTGACTTAATAGTAAATTGATAATTATACAAATTTTTTAGTAAAATAGCGGTAAATTAATATTAAGTATAAAACCAATACTATACATAGTTAATATTAAGAATAATTTTGTATAATAATAACAATATATTAGTAATAAATATTTTGTAAAAATTATTTATTATTATTAACGATATACATACAGTCGTATCTCTATATAACGTCGTTAAATTCCGAAAAAAGTTCATTATATGGAAAATTTGCTGTACAGAGATTCTCATCTTTCAATTTCTTTTATAAACCACATAAAGAATATCTTAAATTCATAAACACTCAAACTCAGTGTCGCAACAGTCCATGAGGGCCAGGGCCTATTGTGCCCATCCCAGTAAACGTGACCATTGGGCGCTGAGGTGCATGAGCCGATGTCCCGATCAGGTGGTCAGTCTGAAGCGAGACCCCCAGTGTTTTAGTCCCCAAGCAAGCTTTGTACTCATTTATCGACCCACTGCAGTAGGAATTTCATAAATACAGATTAAAAAAATTAATTATTCACACTTTTTTGTAAATTAATATATATTTAGTTTATATATCTTACCTATCAAAAAAGAAAGAAAGAAAGAAAGAAAAAGTGCAAGGAAAGTTTCTTGACGCCATTATCCCCTTATAAAGAATTCAATTGGTTCCTTTGATGCTCAAGCACTTACGTTTTGACATTTTCGAGCTACTAGAAACGAAGTTACCAGTACTGCTGATCAACACTACAAATGAACGGAGAGTAATTAAAGGTCACGGGGACACGAGACATCTCCACTGAGGGTTAAAGGGGATATAGAACATTTTCCCAGTGAACTGGACTATGGGGCAGTTAAAGATTGCATTTTTTGGATGAAACGCCTAGAACTGTATTGCTCTCGGCGAGTTAGGCACTTAATAAAACCAGTTCAAGATTTAAGACCACCATAAAATGTGTAACAAGAGAGAATAATTTGAAATGTCGAGAAAAGCTTCACAAATAGGGAGAAAAAAAGTTGAATCACAAGAGAAAAAGTTCGTTATATAGAAAATATACTTCACTATTGGGAGGTTATTTTACGAAGAAAATCATAAAATGTTCTTTGTTTCGGGAAAAAGTTCGCTGTATAGAAAATTCGCAATATAGAGGTTCGTAATATGGAGGTTCGACTGTACATATATTACTTATAGAGTGCTATTTTCTCTATTCTTTTTCAATTCTTACTATTAACTCACTCTCTATATACATATATATTTATTTATATATATATATTTATCGTGTTCAAATTTTCAATCGTTAATAAAATACTTTATGTTTATCCAATGAAGTTCAAATAATTTTTATGACACTTGATGATAATAGAGTTTTTTCAAATATTAATTCATTAATTAGATTAAATTTAATTAATTACTGGTTTTCGATGCCAACTTAGATTCGTTTCCATAGTTGTAAGGAAATTGTCGTAAGATTTTTTTTTATATTACTTGTTATTTTATCAACACATAGATCAAGTATCTGTAGTTTCAAACCGGTAGAGTAATTGCTTACCACTCGATAAAAAACAAACAAACAACTATGTATAATCATTTAAAGAGGAAAGAATGACGTCATGTTTGGTGATGCTGAATAATTTCGTGTTCGAAATATCGTTTAATCTCGAAACGGTAGTTCACTGTGTCATCCTCTGTTGAAAGCAATGTGTCATGCTCACGTCTTAGTTTTCACTTTACTATCACCACTAGCTCGAAAAAAGATGCTACTTCCTGTGAAAGAAAAAAACATTTCTTTTCCTCTTCCTTTCAGGTTCTTTTCTCATTCTTTTATTTTCCCCTTTTATTCTTTTTAATCGAAGTATCGCACAAGAATGTTAGCTTAAAAATAGTTAACTCCAACCAGGAAGTTTGAATAATGGTAATGGCATACTGTAAGAAATCTTGGAGCTAGTGGTGATATTAGAGATACATTTCGAATATAATTTCATTCAATGAGTTAAATTCATGGCGGTCACGTGATGAATATAATTACGTGTTCTCCATTCAATTCAAAACTGACATTAGACTTGTACTTGTTGCCATTTCGAATTCGTATAATCGGGTAAACTTGGCTAAATATTAAGGCTCTTCAAAAAGTTTTTCAGAAATAAGGTATCCGACTGCGTTCGGAACCGTGATTTTGCAAAAGCGTATAAATGGGTAATATTTATGATATTTAGTGTCACTTAGATTAGAAAATGTATATAAAATTGTTTTAAGAATAGTATTACAATAAAAAATTATTTAAGTACAATATTTTGACAAAAAATGAACATAGAATGGCCAATTTTCAAAATATTCTCCTTTTGTAATAAGTGCTTCTATTATAATAATATTTTGCCTGCATATAGCTCAGACCTCTGTACAGAGGCTCAACTAGAATTTTTGAAATATATTACTTAGAAGTGGGTTTATCCATGTTTTACGACAATATAGGGGAGAAATTTTTTGAAAAAAACGCTGATAATTATTTCAATGGGTTGTATCTCTGAAAATAATGTGAATTTAAAAAAAAAAATTCAGACACTCTGGAGAAGTCTTTACTTTATACGAGCAAAATTTTATTATTTTAGAAGCATTTTTTTTTATAAAAGGAGAACGTTTTGAAAAAAGGTTTAATTTTTTGCCAAAAGATTGTATTTAAATCATTTTTTTTTCATAATGTCCTTAAAACAATTTTATACATGCGTTCTAATCTAAGTGACACTAAATATCACGAAAACTATCCATTTGTGCGCTTTTTTAAAATCACGGTTCCGAACGCGTAGTCGGATACCTTTAAAACTTATTGTTATCTCATCTGAAATTAGGTGGCAATCTTCGCAATGCCATGAGGCACAAGAAAATGCAAAAAGAAAAAAAAATCGGTGTTATTGAAAATTGTAGGGTACTGTGTGTGTAACCTTAAAAAAAAAGAGCCGTATTGTGCGCCACAATTTTCTTTTTCGGTGGTAAACACCTGATAGATTGTCAGGAAATTTTCCTTAATGTCATTTTGATTGCAGTG
Source organism: Trichonephila clavipes (assembly GCA_019973935.1). Classification (NCBI taxonomy): domain Eukaryota; kingdom Metazoa; phylum Arthropoda; class Arachnida; order Araneae; family Nephilidae; genus Trichonephila; species Trichonephila clavipes. Next base: position 241,841 of record BMAU01017015.1, read on the forward strand.
AAGTTTGCAAGCATGAAGAAAGTATAGATGAAAAAAAAATTGTATGCATTTTACCCTTAATTTCTTTTTAATAGAATATAGTTACACTCTTAAGAATAATATTTAAAGTTCCTTTTGCATCCACTAGATTTTCTCTTACAAGGAAAGTGCAAGGTCTTGGGGGTCAAGGATTTAGTTCGAATTTTGTAGGTGATAGATTTAGTTCCCCTGTTCGAAGAAGATATATAGTTATAGGAGCCACTATTCAATAATTTTCTACATCCGGGGGCGTTACAATTGGTGGGGCCTTGGGCGCAGGGGTAGTTAAAAATGGCCTCGCTGCCTGTTTTTTTCCATGGGATTTCCTGGTAACACATTATAGGAGTAGCGCACACAGCAATTTTTCAAGGGGGTCCAGGGTTGAAAGTCCACCAATCTTGTATCATGCTTCTTTTGATTTTGTCGATTTTCTGGAACAAAAAAGCAGTAAAAAACTAATTATTGAATAAATAACTAGCATTAATTAACTCTTTATCTACCGACAGTGCTTATAAGTACCACTTACTTTAAAATAATGTAGAATAACCAATTTTACGAATATTTTGACAGTACTTTGCAGGAATATTCTTTGAAATCCACTCTTCCATGATATAGGGCAGCACGGGTTCTATAATGAGTATTTTAGCGGGGAAGGCGAATAGTTTTATAGCACAAATTGCGTTTTCACAGCTGGAGGCGTTTTCAGCGGATTACAAAGATTATAATTTTTGTCCCGAAAAATAGTAAATGTTGGAATTTAAGTGTCTAATTTTTTTTGTATGCTAATGAGGACCCTAGAAAACGATTTGACTTTTTTATTTTAAGTGTACAGTGTATATAATTAATTTTACAGTGGAATATCTTTAATTAATTAATTAGTTCTAACGGATTAAATTTCCCACAGTTGAGTGTTTTGTTTATGTATATCCCTTAATTTTCAATGTAGTGATCCAAAAAAAAAATATTGCATAAAAAAAACTGCAGTAAATCATAATGCGGTAGATAAAGGGCTAATAAAATTAATTATTAATAACAAATACTTAATTAAATGTTACGTACTGTATACTTAGAATCATAATCAATCGGGAAAAAAAATCAAGGACCTTGGGGGTGTCCGGAACTCTAGAGCTCCCCCCCTTTTGTGTGCTCTACTACTTTATAGCTAGCTCTAAGGGTTCTGTGAGTCGGAAAAGTTTGAAGAGCACTGTGTAACATGTATAACATTTTTAAAGGATAAAATAACGTGTAACACAATTTTAATTTATGAGCGTAAAAAGAAATTTATTATTTCATGTGAGTTAGTAGATATATTACAATAGAAAAACAATTTTATGAATGAATCGGAAACACACACACACACACACAAGTACTATAAAAAAAGAATTAAGTCAATTCCTACTTAGGTCAACAAAGAAAAGTTTTATTTTAGTTACTTTTTTTATGAAATAATTACAATTATTATAAATATGTATATACATGTGACGGAATCACAATATGAAGTGATAAAATAGGAAGAGATTTTCCTATCTATGTATGATATTTAGTGGCGCACACAAGGGGGGTGCCTTGAATTTTTTCCAATTGATTATAGTTCTAAGTATATAGCACATAAAATTTAATAATTTGTTATTAATGATTAATTTTATTAATTAATGCTAATTATTTATTCAATAATTAGTTTTTTACTGTGTTTTGTTACCGAAAATTGACAAAATCAAAAGGAACATGATACAAGAATGATGAACTTTCGTTTTACACGGTTAAAACGATATATGAAATTCCTTGTAAAACCATGGGAAATAGGTAGTATATATAAAAGCAAACTCAATGGTGCAACAGCCCATAGAGGGCCAAGGCTTTCTCTCTCTGTGCCCTTCTCGATTTTCATGAACTTGGACTCCGAGGAGCCTGAGCAGATATTCCTGTCATTCCTGTGGTCTACCTGACGCGAAGCTCCTAGTGTTTAGCTCCCAAGCAAGCTTGACGTTCATTCATCGACCCACTGAAGGGATGAAAGGCTGATTCGACCTTGCCTAGCTCGGGGTTTGAATCTCGGATTTGAGGACCACGTTCCGAGTTCTACGTTCCACGTTCTTTTAACTCATGTATTATGAAACTAAGAAAAAACGCAGTTTTTAAAAGTTGCATACATTTATCATGAATTTTAAATTTATACATGTTTTAGTAAATAATTAAAATAAAACGAGGAACGCATAGATATTAGGCGTTGAATAGGCGTTTTCTTTCGGGCGTCTGGACTGTAAACAGTCCTCAATCCCATGTCGTGAGAGTCTATGATGCTGGGCATGGCAAAAGTGGTGTTTTCCATTCTGCTGAGTGGCATGATGGCGATTGGTCGAGCGATGGAATCCGGGAGGCGTGGCTATGGTTCTTCATCTGGGTGGAAAGTTTTTGAGTTTTTTGGCTTGGCTGAGAGCTAAGAGATTGCTCTCTGATTGGATGCTGGGTACAGTGAACATTGACTCCGATTGGCTGCCCCGGGGGCTGCATAGATATTACTTAACACATAGGACAATAAATTAATTAAATTTGAAATAATAATTTTAAATTATTCACCACTTCTTGTATATAACGGATTTGTTAATATTGCGTGAGGTAAGTAAGAAATCGTTATTTTCAATATAAAGATCTATGTAATGCTGTGCTGAAATCCAATAAACGTTCTCATCCTGTAAAAACGTTTTGAGAAACTAAACTGCCTTCAGAAATGTCTTACGTTTTAAACTTTTTAAAGCAGAGAAATTTTTTATTTTTATAACTGTTTTGATTTAGCACACACAAGCTCTTTATTTATAATTTTTTAAAATATTCAACTGAACTATTATTCATATCATGTAATAATTTTAAGTTTTTATCCATGTTTTGATCAATATTTTAAAAGTTATTTTCTAGATTTGTACAAAATGGATGGTAACCATAAAATGACACCTTATTCGTAATTTGAAATGATTACTCAGTAATAATGAAAACATTTTGTAAGCTTAATTTAATTTGAACTAAACGTGACGAAGATAAAGATATAATTACTATATTAGAGAGGTATGATTTTATGAAATATTTGTGACCATTTTCTTCTTGGTTATATGAAATCATAGACCTTATTTCTATAAATCTACTGTATGAAAAAAAATAACGTACGAAAGACTGGTATTCTGTTGAATAATCTTCTGAGCAGACTGGCATTAATAAAAAAAATCAAAATTCATTCAGCTGTTTGCTAAACGAGTCCGGAGACCTTGCAAATGAATGAAATGTAGTGCCATGCTTTGAGATATGAAACGGAAGAAAACGCCTTTTTTTATGAGCTTAGAAGACGAGAGCATTTCAGATCCAGAATCGTTTTTCAAAATCAATGCTGTATTATTGCTGCTTAGATATGTTAATATCCCAAACCCGTGGCAAAGATTTCAGTTTCCTTGATCCTAGCAATATTTTTGAAATCTTACAACCGGATAAACACTTATCCTTTTTAAACTAAGAAATAAAAAAAAGGCCACAAAACTAGCTGTCGAATATGATAAGAACTTAACACATAGTATCTATGAACAACTAAGTGCTTTAAAAAGCTGTTTAAAATCCAAAATTGGGAAAATCCATTCTGTCAAAAAGCTCGCAGAATTATTGGTACTTAATTTCAGTAACCTTACATCCAGTTTCCCGGATGTTACGATAGCATGCCTAGTATTTTATACCCTTCCTGTCACAACTGCAACAACTGAAAGCTTTTCTAAGCTAAAAATTATTAAAAATCATCTTAGAACTTTCATAAGCCGAAATTGGTTTTCGGACTTAAGCACCCTTTTTCAAAAAACTTTTTGGAGAGAGTAACAGTAAAAATAATATATATTTTATATTCATACTATATTATTAAGTTGATTCTGAGAGCAAAAAGTCAGTTTGACTATCCATTATTTTACAATTTTAAAAATTAAGAATTTTTGAAATTTTTTCAAACTTTCATAAAATGCTCAATGTTTAAATTTTTTTTGTCATTTTAAGTGATTTATATTTTTTAGGTTATTGCAAACAAAATCTCGAATGGATTTGAAAAACTGTTCCCTTGTTGATTTTTAATAATTAATTTTCTAGCTAAACATGGAAAAAACATGAATATTTTTAAAATATTTTTTAAAAAAATAACTAGAGATCCCTGAACCACACAACTCCATACTAACTTTTGTAGAACATACTTTTGGGAGTATATACAAAAAATTTCAATACTCTATCTTGAACAGAAAAAAAGCCTTAGGGATTAGAAAACACCTACATCCTCAAAATTGAAAGTCCGAGAAAAACGCATTTAAAGATTGTAAAGGCAAAAAACAAAAACCTATAATGCCTGTAATTCTCTAATTTTTTAGTATGTTTTTTTTTCAACTTATGTTCTACATCAAAACACTACTTCAATATTAAAAACTTTTTTTTTTTTAATTCAAAAAAAAGTTTCGCATAATGTTCATATTGTTTGTTACGACGACGAATTATTCAGCCTAATCTTAACAAAATATTTTCACAAAAGTTTTGAAACACGAATCATTCATGCAAAACATAATAATGATACTAACTTAAGCTAGAAATCACCAGGTTTGCACATAAATTTTTTTTTTTTAGTTTTAAATTGGTGAAGTTTAACAAGTTTTAATGTCGCCCAACAAGAACTCAAATACCATAATATAGTACTACTATTTGTTTTCTATAATGTAGTTTGGCACATCTAGGAAATATATTCAGTTTTATCTGCAATACTTGTAGTCCGAATACTTGTATTCGGAAGACTTATTGTAGTATCAGTGAAAGGGCTGGTTTTTAGATATATCATTTTCAGTAACATTCCATCTCTTCCAAATATTGTCTCTCATAACAACCTGAGAAAGATTTGGCCGGGGCATTTTCTCAACAGGAGAAAATTAATGAAAAAGCTTCTAAGTTATATAAACTATTTTTAAAACAAAAATTGACCATGAAATCAATCTTTATTAAGCAATTATGAGAACGCAAAAAACTCAAAACATAATCAAGCAAAAATAATTTTAGAAATAGAAATTGAAATTTAAAACCATTTTTTACACTGAAAGAGTTGATTGTGCTCAAAAATATTTTTGAATCAATTTTAGAATGGAAAAAAGCTTTAAAATGAAACCGAAACCAAAACCTAACTTCAGAAAACTTCAAATATCTTAAAAAATAATTTGTTAACAGATCTAAATTTTGTGGTGACAAGCTTCCCAACGATATAGGCCACAAGAAAATCCCCCCACCAAAAGAAAAGTCGTAATGATTGAAATTTATAGGGTACTGTGTAACCTGAACAATACTGTCAATAGAAACACATGAACTTGAAAAAATGAATCATCTGTTATGGATATTATTGTAAATGTGCTTACCGAAAAAAAATTGATGAAAGCGCTTATTTAAGCAAGTTAATTCTTAAGTAATGACATTTTTTAATACATTATGTCAATGTATACTTATTTTGACTTCTTCACAAAAGTTTTATCAATGCGATCCTTTTTATTTATTTTTCAAAAAAGGGCCCTATAGAATTTTTGATACGGGGCCCACTAAGGGTTAGCTAAGCCAGTGATCTTCTTTTTAAAAGAATTTGCAAAAGCAAAAGTTGGCAACCGCGAAGCACATGAACTGATTGGCTAAGGACACGTTACTGCATTAATCATGTGATTATGACATCAAATAAATTTAGGAACTGATTGGCTGGAAACCCGTGTATATAGTTATCATATGATTATGACGTCAATGGAATTTACCCCATTCGATGCATCTTGCATGGTGAGAATGTGGGGAACAGGGTTCCAGGTAATTTTATTTCAATGATGTAAATTGTATTGGTTGCATTATATATATAAGTAGACTTTTAACTTCAGCAAAAATAGGGAATAGGCTACATTATGTGAATTTTAAATATCGCATTATTATTAATTTGCAAGAATTTTATAAATTTTTTATTAACGTGGCACTCACAAAAGCTACAAGAGAGCTATTGGTGATGGTCATAGCAATTTTGTAGCATATTCAAGTGACATTTGAGAGTAACACGCGAGATGACAACTTTATCTTCAAACTTCCATACCCATCCAACGTAAAGGACTTGAGCTTCAATAGATTTAATGTGTATCAACTCCCTTACACGACGAATCTCTAGTGGCTGGCATTACGGTTGAATTCAATAGCACAACGGCAACAATACTTAACAACAACAATGCACAACTTAACAGCAAGAATGGCCAACTTAACAACAACAATACTCAATTTAACAGCAACAATGTTCTACTCAGCAGCAACAATGCTGACCATGAATTTGTAACCCTAACTAGATTTATCCATAGAAGAAATACCATTGTGAAATATTTTGTTGTTTTCCTTGAATAACTACCGTGAGATTATTGAGGAAGATGCCTAAGTCGAATCCTGCGTTCGCATCTTTATTCCACATTGAAGACTAGCGGTGTGGAATAATGCGCATTTACAGGAACTGAGCCATAAAGTCTTTTAGTGACTTGGAAATCAGAAGAGAGAGAGAGAGGTACCAGTGACCTCTGACATTGGTTTTGAAGCAGTGGTCTTCAAACTGTGTGTCCACGAACCCCTGGGGTTTCACGAGGAATGCCCAGGAGCTGGCTCTACGAGTCTTAATAAAAAGTCGGCAAGAAAATTATAAATATGGATTCATGTTCTTTGTGAAGAGTGTATAACCACAAGTATCTAAAATAGGGGTACTCAACCTTTTTTTCTGCCGGGCCGCATACATACGTTAGCTATTTCATGTGGGCCGCATACATATGATGGCTATTTCAAGCGGGCCGCAACATGAGAATTAATGGACGGGGGAGAAATGCTTTAAGACCAAGGTAATATAGAAAATTTAAAATGTGGAAATTGATCAAAATATTAAAACTCCTATTATGGGGTTTTTTTTAATTATTATTTTTTACATTATTTATTTTTGTCACTAAATTTTTCTAAATTGGAAGCACCTATGAATGACTCTTTCACAATTCCTGCATCAGTAAACGGTTTTATATGATTACCCATAATATAAGAAATTTCAAAGGATGCCTCTGTTACCGCTGTGACATCACCACTGACAAAACACTTTTTTTCTGTTGTAAAGATTATTCAAGAAAGCCCATTTATTACCTCTTGAAAGAGATCCCGTAGGAAAAGTGTCATTGAATGATTCCTGTTTATTGGTATTTTTAAGTACAACACTTTCGTGACAAATCAAACAACTGCTGAGCTATGTTTATTTTTCACTACAAAATACAGTCAGACCTCTATATAACGAAGTCTCTAAATCCCGAAAAAAAGTTTGTTATATGGAAAATTCATTATATAGAGGTTCATCTTCTAATATACTTTATAAACCACATAAAACAAATTTTAAATTCATAAGCACTACATCTTAAAAAAAGTAATTATTCACACCTTTTTTAAAATTAATACATGTTTATTTTGTATATCTTACCCATCAAAAAAAAAGAAAGGAAGAAAGAAAAACTGCAAAGAAAATAAGAAAAAAAGAACGTCGAAGGATTTACTGTATTTTCAACATTAAGAAAATTATTTTATACTAAAATTAATGAATTTTAAGGCTATTTTCTAATTTAAAGCATAAAAGTAATATTAAACATATATTATTTTATAACTCGAACACAGGACAACTCCACTGAGTGTAAAAGGGGATATGGAACATGTTTCTAATGAACTGGACGATGGGGCTAAAGGTTGAGCTTCTTGGATGAAACGTCCAGAACTCTATTGCTCTCGGCGAGTTAGGATCTAATAAAACTAGCTCAAGATTTATGACCACCATAAATTGTGTTAAAGAGAGAACAACTTGAAATGTTCAGAAATATTTTAAAAATAGGGAGAAAAAAAATTAACTCACAAAAGAAAAAGTTCGTTACATAGAAAATGCACTTCGCTATTGAGAGGTTATTTTACGAAGAAAATCGTGAAATTTTCAAGGTTCCAAGTAGAAATTAACTACATAAAAAAATTCACGATATAGATAGAGGTTTGACTGTAGTTAACTCCCCAATCGTCTTAAAACAATCTGTTTTCTTTGAATATTTTTCGCTTGCAAGATATGAAAGATAGTGAAAAAAGAGTTCCACTGATAAATGGTCGCTACTCCACTGTTGTCTATTATGACTAATCAGAGAAAAAAATATCGATTCGCACCCATGCGAGATCGACAGTAAAAAGCAAAATTGATATATTTGATTTTGTATACAGAATTTCCCACCAAATTTTCATAAATAAATGAATATCTCAGAGCAATGGGCCATGACCGGGCCTCTTAAAAGGTCGCGCTGGGCCGCAGATTGAGTATAACTGATCTAAAGGCCTATCCCAATCATTAATCTGAAATTTTTTTATTTATACATAACTTTCTTTTCTAGTCCCTTTTTTTACTTTTATTATAATATAATAAAAGAATTTTAAAGCGTTTTTTCTTCATCTGTATTACCTACTAGATCAGGGATGGCGAACCACTGGCACGCGTGCCATTGATGGCACGCGACATAATATTTTGGGCACGCCTTAAATCAAAAATGTTTGCGTTTTAATTCAAAATAACGAAGTTCCGTATGAACTATTACGAACAAACGCGAGTAATCGGTCGCAGTTTTCTGTGAGATATTTTCAGTTCAAAGAATTATCGGAAACGTTCAAGTTTGTTTATGTACCCTGAAGTGATTTCATTTAATAAACTGAACTTATCCCAATTCGATTGGTTGGAAACTGAAAATTTTTAAATGCAACCGATTAATTTCCCCAGTCTAGTTTAATATGAATTCAAAATTTGTTTAAAAAAGTAGAAAGTTGGAATTGATTGAAACAGAAAGTTTAACAAGCAATATAGGTAAAAATGCTGATGAAATTTCGAAAACATGTAATTCAATTCCAGACACATTTAACTGTTTGAGAAAGCCAGGGACGTCTATTTTAACCATATTTTCATCTACCCACGCCAGCGAGTCATTATTTTCAGAGATGAATAGCGTTAAAAACTCGCTTAGAAACTGACGGATGACTCCAATTCATCATGCATTTTGTTAAAAGTAACATCTTACAATCCTTATATAAGTTATTTTTCATCTAATCATCAGCAGCAGAAATCAAACTAATGTTACTTTAATTTGAATTACACGCATAACTAAAATATTTACTAGTATAAGGTGCAAAATGTATATTTTTTTGAAATAAATAGAACTTTGAGTTATTAGTACTTAGTTTCATTATTTTCTCAAAAGTCACAAGTCAAAATTATTTGACGGCACGTCGGTACCTCATGAAATATTTCTTTAGAAAAAATGGCACGTGGATTCATAAAGGTTCGCCACCCCTGTACTAGATTGTGAATATTCTATTTTCTTCAACCCGGGGTTCGAGAAAAAATTTTGTACTCTTTAGTACAATGATTTGCAAAACTGAATATATAGTTTTCTAATAAAAAATGTACATTTTTTATTTGTAAAAAAACCCACCTATAATGAAGGAAAGGGAACAACTTGTCGATATATCAACAGATTCGACGTGGAAATAGAAATTTAAGCAAGAACAATTCCTAAATTTTAGGTTGGAAATTCATGCAAAGTACACATGATTTCTCTCACACAGTTATAAACATTTCCATGTTATCCAGAATGTGAGAGGCTACAAAAATCAAATATAAAAACAAATGAAATCCAACTGTCGATAATTTCTATAGACCTAGACTTCGACGGTTTTTGTCAAAAGATTGCAAGCATGCATATCCCAGTTACTAAATACAATGCATAGGCCGATGACACTTGGATCATAAATTAATATTATTTTAATGTTTAAACAAATTATATTAAAATTACATAAAAATTTTTAATAACAAATGCAATATTTTTAATTGTCTTTACGTAAAGTACCTATAATATATATTGCAGTGGCGTAACGGAAAATATTAGGGCCCCCCTGCAAAGTCAGGCTAAGGGACTCCCACGATGCGGGGGTGTACGTTACGCCACTGCCATGTGGAACTACTTTACATATTGAACTGAATTCAGTGGCGCAACAGTCCATGAGGGCCAAGGCCTACTGTGCCTATCTCAGTATACGTGACCTTAGGCGCTAGGGTGCATGAGCAGATGTCTCGGTTAAGTGGTCAGTCTAACGCGAAACCTCCAGTTTTCAGTTCTCAAGCAAGCTTGGTACTCTTTTATCGACCCACTGAAGGGATGAAAGACTGAGTCGACCTTGTCCAGCCCGGGATTAGAACTCCAGATCTGAGGCAGGGAAGAGCGATACACTAGCACTCAGCCACTGACTTAACATATTATATTAAGGACGCTGGCATATCTAGTCCCAAGGGGGCCATGTATCGAAATTCCTTGAAGGTTCTTTTTTAAGGCACCTTAGCATACTGTGATTTTTTACCTACCGCGTTTGGGGCCCCTGAAGCTTCAGGATCACGTATCGTTGATACGGTGGTAGCTATGCCCCTGCTTAAGGAATACCTTACTGTATGTGTTATAGGGTCTCCTGAAAGGGCCTAATATTTCTAAGGGTTCCGTGAGTTCTGAAAAAGTTTGAAGACAACTGACTGCTCTAGTGTAACGTAAATAAAACCAAATTTAAATAAAAAGATTGAATCGTGCTATAAATTCCGAACGGCAATATTGCCTTAAGGTATCCGACTACCCTAAAATCATGATTTTTTGAAAAATTGACAAATTTTTCTTACGATTTTATTTTACATGCCATCTAATTATCTTAATAAAAATACCAAGTTTTTTATTTTCCATTCACTAGAATAAAAACTACAAGTGTTTTAGTAAAAAAGCAGATGCCATAACTTTACACAAGATGTCAAACTTTAAAACGCGTTTCACTCGAAATGTGTTTTTTTTTTCGAAAAGCTCAAAACGGGGATGGCGATTGCTCAAAAAGTTTTGAAAATAATTTGATGAAATTTTTTGTGTTTGTGCTTATAACAGTGGAAGTGTTTTTTGATCTTCAGATTTATCAATCACTTATTACAAAATTTACAGTCCTTTATGTATCCTGTTTTTTTTAAGCAATTTCATATAATCACTAAGATAAAGTGCTCAAGTTTTTGTAAAAATTAAAACATCTCTTATCATGAAGGTAATTTCAAACATGAATAACAAAGTAACACATCAAAATTGAAAAATTAAGAATTTGTTCATAACGTTTTTGTACAGAGCGGGCCCTATTTATGTAATTTTTAGTATATTTTCACCAATTTTTTCCCATTTTAATAATAATATGTATAATTTTTTATTCTTGTTTTCAATTTCAGGATTTTTTTCTTAAAACATACTAAATAAATCTAAAAATCTGAAAAAATCCCCATATCTTCATTTTTTCAAAAAAGGTCGCAAGTAGTCAGATACCTTAATTGATTGAATTCATTCAAAGTGAAATAATTGTTGAATCTAATGAGATGTCAGTACAAATCAAAATATGTTTTTTTATGCATAACGCCCATCCGAAATTTTCCCACATACTACTAGTTAAAAAATTCTGTTCTTAGTTACATCATCTTTAACTGAGAATTTATTATAGTAAAACTATTCATCTCCTTTTTTTTGAAAAAATAATTTTTTTAAAATTTTGTTTATTTTTCACATCAAGACCGTAATGTCTATAAGGCGTAGCAGCCTTTAGCGAAGGAACTCCACCAAATCTTTTATAGGAATTTCTCTTTCATTACTTGATTATAAAGCGGCAGTGGCGCAAAGGGAAGGGTCCCCGGGTCCGGACCCCCGAAGCCCTTGACCTTTTTTTTCGATTTGATTATAATCCTATATATATAGTACGTAAAATTTAATTAAGTATTTTTTATTAATAATTTTATTCATTAATGCACATTATTTATTCAATAATAATTTTTTACTATTTTTTGTTCACGAAAATCGACTAAATCAAAAGAATATGCTGAGCTGTGTATTGGAGCATAATGCCAGAATGGTGACCTCCAAACCTGGACACCCCCTGGAAAAATCCCTGTGTGCGCCACTGTAGTAAAGCGTTGGTACCTTTCCTCGGTGGCGTACTCAAGGATGAGGCTTGGGGGTTCAAACCCCTCCCATAGACAAATAGGTTTTTAATTTTTAGTGTAAGGATTACGTCTCCATTTTCTAATGTCACTTCCATGAAATTAGTTTATGTAGCCACTCATCATCCAAAACATACGAAATCCTTTGAATCTGAAAGCAATAGATTTGTCCCCCTGCTTAATATATGATACAAATATTTTATCTAATCATTAAAATGCCTATTACACCATGTCAATTTAAATGCTTCTCAATTCATAACATGCCTATTCATTGACGTACCCCTTCATACCATACATTTTCAAAACATCAACATCTGCATTGACTTTCACCCCAATTCCTATTTAACAAGCCCAGAAAACATCTCCCTCTGTCCCGTATTATGCTATCTTCCGTCACCTATTGTTACAGCAGACGGCAACTACACGCCTGTAATCTTGCCTTCAGGGTGCAACAGTATCCGGGGGAACGAGGCTGTTTTCGCTGTGACTATGAAACGCACTTTAAATCTTCACGTCTGTGCTAATTAGCTCACAAAAGACTGACAAGGTAAGGGGGGGATGACAGTTGTCGACAATCGATTTGAATGACGTTTTCGCGATACAGAAGGTCTCGATAGGGAATGATCTAAATGAAGCGTCATAATCACACTCGTTTAATTGCAATGGATGGATTAAAATCGTCTGCTGAATGGATGGGGTTTATGTGACTTTGATTTTGGATATTGACTGGGGTGTAATGGAATTTGAGGGTGGCTTATATAGGTATGGTGCTTTTTTTTTTAAGGATATGGTGTAAGAATGTTTTCTCTTAATATGTGACGGATTTGTACGGCACTTTATCACTAATACTCTTAGGCGTCTTTGGGGATTGTAAATTCGCGTATATTTCCAACCAACTCTAAAAGAAGAAACCGGGATATGCAAATGAGTCAAAGTATTTAAGGAGAGTGTTGTAAGTCTGGGGTGTCCAACACGCGGCCCGCCAATATGTAAGATGCGGCCCGCCGATTCGTTTTAAAAAATTTTAAATATCAGGTTTTTAAACTTTTTTCATTTTGAAATTTATTTGAGGGGAAATTTATACATATATATAAATCTACAATGTATTTTCTTATTACCTGTTCTTGTTTTAAAATAAATCCTATTTGATAGTAGAAATGTCCTTTATATTAAAATAGAGTTATATTTTATTAAACAGTTACATTTGATTTTATTATAATAAATTACTTTTTTAATAAATTCCGAAATGTATTATGCATATCCTTTACTATGAATGGTACATGATTCTTTGTGTGTGGCTTTCATTTCTTCTTCTTTTCTGTTGGAGTGCCCAAAAAGCAAGAGGCAGTCAGAGATGTTTTATAAAGTTTAAAAAATATATATATTCTGGATAGTGTTAAGGTAAAGGGCAATGTATACTTAATCGTTTGCGAAAGACAGCACAATCAAATTTCAACAAAGAGTAACGAAAGATCAATTCAGAAGGAACACCGTAATTTTCAAGAAATTGGCAACACACACTGTAATATTTTAAACATTATTTGAACATTTCATAATTGTATTATATAAACATTATTATATTATCTATGTCTGTATACAGGAAAAGTAATGAAAACAAAAGTAATAATTCATTCTGTTTTAAATTTTCTCTCAAAATAAATGTTTTTTTGTTTTCAAATCTGATATAAAGGTACACATTTTTATGTGCGGCCCGCGAGACTATAATGTTTTTCCGAAGTGTCCCGCAAGGTCATTTGGGTTGGACACCCCTGTTGTAAGTTAACAGTAGGCTATTACGTCAAGAGATAGTTGACGGTGTTCTAAGAAGATTCAAGTTGATTGTGCGATTAGCGTCTCGCTGATCATTAGGCAGTGATCTACAATTGGAAAGTTTGATACGCCTGGAAAGTGAGGTAGTAAAAGGAAGGTGAGATTTAAATCTAGATTATCGGATCATAAGAGTAAATATATAATAAAGTTAGTGGTAATTTAATGAATGCTAGTAATTCAAATTGCGTGTATCTCTCGATCCTCCTATTCCGGTAATCCTATTCGATATTGAGTTTAATAGTTGATTAGTATCATATTTCGTGATTTTGTTTAATAGTAAGGGTCCACCACATTGACGTAGACATATTGATTAATCTTTGTAATTAGAAGGTTGATAATTGATTAAAGTGAATAAATATAATTTGTTATTGTAAAAATGTCGTCTGGTAGTTCTTTGCCTCAAATCAATCTTGGTGTCCCGGATGGAATCCAGAGGGATTCTCACAAACGTTAAATGGCAAAAACAATGAGAAACCGCGGCCCACTAGTCATGATCGTGAGAGTAACAAACGTCGTAAAAAAATCCCCTTCCGGACCCCCTTCCCGTACCTCTATTATAGGTTACTAGCCGGCTGGGTGGCGTAGTTGGTTTGTCGCTGGCCTTGTTTGCTTATGGATGCGGGTTCGACCCCGGCCAAAGTTGGTGGCTTTTCATGATGCAGAAAATCGACAGTGGTCGTGTCAAATGATCATGCGGCTTGTAAAAAATACCTTAAGAGCCTGTTTGGTTTGGGTACTCTTGGCAAAATTAAGATCCTAACTACGGTTTCGCATTGCAAGAGCTTAGGTGCCTCCCTCTGGGGAGGAAACTGGGCTTCAAAATTACCTGTGGTGATCAGTGGCGCACACAAGGGGGGCTGGGGGTCCGGACCCCCCAAAGCCCTTGATTTTTTTCCCGATTGATTATAATTCTAAATACATAGTACGTAGCACGTAAAATTTAATCAAGTATTTGTTATTAATGATTAATTTTATTAATTAATGCTAATTATTTATTCAATAATTAGTTTTTTACTGTGTTTTGTTCCCGAAAATCGACAAAATCAAAAGGAGCATGATACAAGAATGGTGAACTTTCGACCCCGGAACCCCCCTTGAAAAATTCCTGTGTGCGCCACTGGTGGTGATTGGTATCCGCCTATATGGTACCGCACTGAAAAGAGGTACCAGCTCCTAGGGAATGTACCAGGTCTGCAATGGTAAAATACCAAGCCGCAGCCCCATAAGAAATTTTTAAAAATTATAATTTACTATTGGTTGCCGTAAAATTATTGGCGATTAATTTGCGGCACTCAATTAATTTTTGGCGATAAATCTTTATCATGTAAACAAATATGAAAGTATATGATATAAGAATTATTGCAAACAAATTTTAATTTTTTCTTCCTTTAAAAGCTGCCATCGCATAATGATAAAAAGCTGAATTTAAAAACTCGCAACATTTTACCAAATTAAAAAAAAATGTTCTAATAATAAATTCCTTTGCGGTTATTTACTTATCCGTTTATGATATTATCGTCTTGAAATTCGGAAACATTTGATAAATTCGTAATTTTTCACTTAAATAAGTAAAGTTGAAAATCCATTTAACACATCTTAATGCAAAATATGGAACATAACTCATGCATGAAGGGGAAAAAATCATTTGTGTAGAAATTAGCGCATTAAAATTTACAACACTGCAAATATGCAACATTGCGCTGAATAATAATGACGTCAATGCCTTAAATTATATTGTATATAATAGTGCATGACGTCAGAGAATAATATTCATTTTGGAATATTTTACTGTTTCAAAAAGCCTTCTTTATGTAGCTCTTTAAATTTTTCCCCCTCAATTACTAAATTAATAATAAAATAAGCAGTCACTGTCAATAATTTTTGAAAAAAATAAGAGAGTCGTCAAAAATAAATTTTGGTATTTTTCCGTTCCGTCCGCACAAATCTCGCCAAGCAGACTTTTTTTTTATTGGTGACAACACACATTATACACGTAAATTTTTTTTATAAATGTTAGTTCTCATTGGTTTTTCATTTATTCTTTATGTATATTATGAAAAAGACGTTACTTAAAAGAAAAGACCGTGCCTTGTTTTGAAAATGTGATGGTAAGAAGTTACCAGCGGGAATATTCCATTTGGCATCAGATGCATCATCTTTGGCGACAATATCGCTTGCACCGGCGAAATGGAAAAGTATATAAATTTTAATGCATCTAAAGATGACAATATTTTTAAAAAATATGCAAGTCTTAGACTTTCTTTAAAATCTAAAAAAAAAGCAAAAAAATAAATAAATAACAAGAAGTTTATTGATGGTCTCAGAAATGATAAAAAAAAAGGATTATGCAAAATATTTTATAGGATCTCTGAATCTAACTCCTACGGATTCCTTTTCTCTATGTCGCTGGTTTGGGGGACCGGCATTGTTCACATGAAATATTTGACCGGTCCTCTTGAGATTTTTACCAACTAGCATTAAAAAAATTTCTTCTCTGTCCATATATATACAAAAAAGTTTTTTGTGATGCTTTAATAAATTTTTTACGTACTATCGCAACAACGCCAACATTCAAGATAGCTCGCCAAGTTGGCAACCCCGATTTTGCATGAGTCGTACGTGCTGAATTGATAACCATGTGCTTCGTTTCATATAATGTCTCCAAAACGGTTGCAATGACACATTTATTGTTCGTTCTCCACAACGATTGCCTGGACTGGAATCTTTGCGTGAGAAGAAAGGTGTATCATATGAAGACTCTTATTAACAATCAACGGAACTAAAAACTTGACTTTCCAGGAAACTGCAGGTTTATCAAAACTCGGGGACTTATCAACTAAGTATTGGACGATGCAGCTTTCAGTGATGAATTTAACTGAAGAGGAACGCTAAGAACGAATTTTGCGAAAGAAAGAACAAATAAATAGAACTACATAATGCATGTAAGTTACAGTAAATTACAGTTTTACAATTTGAGCTGTGAGTATGAACAGTTGTATAGTTTGTTCAATGGGGGCTGTACAAGTTATAATAATAATAATAATAAAACTTTGTACGATATCTTTTTTACTCTCATAATTATTATTTTTAATATGATTACCTTTTTATAATTTTCTTTGATTTACTTGTAGGTATTAATTACTTGTATGTAATAATTACAACAATTACTTATCGTATTATTACAACATTACTTAAATAATATTACAGCAATTACTTATTTACTTACAACAATTACATTATTTATCACGGATTATTTACTTGTATGTAATAATTACAACAATTATTTATCTTAGTATTACAACATTAATTATAATTACAACAATTACTTATGGATTATTTACTTGTATGTAATAATTACAACAATTACTTATGAGGCTGAGAAATACTGCTATAGATAACTTAAAAACGAAGAATTTACTTAGTGAAACGGAAAGTCTGCAAAACCAGCGACTTTGAAAATTTGATATATTCAGTGAATTCTAGACATCGAAAAATAAAATATCGCACCTGTAGGAGAAATTTCCAATTTTCTTCCAGACATTTCTTGCAACATGAGAAACGAAATAAAAAAAAATTAAGCCTAGCTTATATTTCTTGTTAACACTTCGAAATAGACTTTAAGATACAATTGCTGTTCTTTCTTCTATTGCTGAAATAACTAATGTTTGAAGTGTGCAACTAAATCAATCGAAAAAATCTCTAAATCCCTACAAAATGTATTAAAAAATCCCTGCAAATATTCCTACAAAATGTATTCAAAATACATGTACTACAAACATCCAGTTTAATAATAAACCACGATTTTGACAAAATGTTGTGAAAAAGAACTTATTTTGAGAGAATTCTTCCAAATATGTGTTCTTTTTCAGCCTATTTTTTTCTTCTCTTGAATATGTTCTAAAAAAACATCGTACTTGAAAATTTTTTTGTATTTCATGAATTATTATTGTGACATTTTTAAAAAGTATTTTTTTTTTAAATCTTGAGATATGAATAACCGCAAAATATAAAATAAAGACCAAACAAAATATAACCAGAGAAATTAAACACGATAACTAAAGGAAAATAAACAAATAGAGAGAGAACAAAGAGCAATTTTCTGATATTATATCACCTGCTACCCTAAAAACTTTTCTATCTTAGTCTGTTTTATCTTATCTTCCCTACTTCCTTTTTTATTTAATTTTTGGTTGTAATGGGGGGGGGTCCCCCTGTCATCCTAACGGTGGACCAATCATCATTGTTCAAATTATACAATTGTTCATACTCATTTCTCAAATTTACAAGTATTATGTAGTTCTATTTGTTTGTTCTTTTTTTTTCACCAAATTCGTTTTGAGCTCCTCTTCAGTAAAATTCATCACTGAGGCTACATCGTCCAACACTTAATTGATAAAATCCTCAGATTTTGATAGACCTGCAACTTCCTGGAAAGTTAAGTATTTAGTTCCGTTGGTTGTTAATAAGTCTTCGTATGAGACAACGCCTTTCTTATCACGTAACGATTCCAGTCTAAGCAATCGTTGCGATATTTTTCTGCGAGAGCTTGCAATAATGTACTATTGCAATGGTATTGCCGATATTACATGAAACGAAACACATGGCTGCCAAGTTACGACACATCCGAAATCGAGGTTGCCAACTTAAAGAGTTATATTGAATGCTGGGATTGTTGCGATAGTACGTAATAAATTTTTTACAGCATCACGATAAACATTTTTTATATAGAGAGAGATTATAACGTATGTGTTACATTTTGTTATACACCTTGTGAGTTAGATCAGCATTTATACAATACTTAAAACAATTCCTTGCATTTACCAGAAATTAGAATGAATTAATAAATGAATAACATGAGCTTCAAGCGATCGAATAAAAAAAAATTGTTTGGGGGAATTAAAGAAGTTATGTAATATTAAAAACCCTTAACTCGTTTATTCTTTATGTGAAATAGAGAATACTATTATTTGTGATTTACTTTAATTCAAAAAGTTGATTCGCGAATATTTTTACAAGAATTCATTTTGTCAGACGACAATTATTTTCTTTTAATAAAAAATCTTTTGTGTGAAAAGTAATTGTTTTATTCACTCTGAACAGCTATCAAAAGTTAGCTGAGCACTATAATGTGAATCTCAAAAACGCAGATATAGAAGGAACAGAACTCATTTAAATACAAAACGTGGAAAACAATTTTAAAAACTAAGCATTTCATTAAAAGTTATAAAATTGAAAATTTTTACTTATGGATATATAAATGTAATATTAAAAATAATAAAGAAAAAACAGATGATGAATTTTTGATTAGAAAAAAAAAACATGTGAGAATAATTTAAATAAAAAGAGGAAAACAAAAGCAATATTTGAAAAAACAAAAATAAACAAATGAAATAAATCTAAAATAAAAATGAATTGAATTAGTAATAATGAAGAGGACGATAGTAACAAAAAAATTAATAGCAACACCAAAAAGGAAATAATTATTTTAACAGTATAAATTAAATACAATAACTTCAAATTTACAAAATAGCAGACAATTTTTTATTTGAGTAAAGTTGAATTGTTTTCATAACTCACATAACACAAACAAATATATATATATATGTACTACACAAAGTATTTTCATCTCTCTTTTTAAAATTAAACGGAAAATATAAAAAATATGCATTATTTTTTAATTTCGTTGTGTTTTTCAATTCTTACTATTAGTTTACTCTCTCTGCCTATATATATATATATATATATATATATATATATATATATATATATATATATATATATATATATATATATATATATATATATATATATATATATATTCTGTTCACATTTTCAATAGTTTTATAATGCTTTCTATTCATCCATTCAAGTTCAAAAATTTTTTTTTTAAACTTGTAGTGGAGGACACTTGATGTTAATACAATTTTTTCAAATATTACTTCACTAGTTAAATTAAAAAATGAATAAATAGTAACAAACAAAAATAATAGTCCAACTGCAAATATAGAAAGAAAAATGGAAAATTGTAAGGAAAATCGCTTTCTATTTTGTCACTTTATATTGTGATTCTGTCATACGTATGTACATATTTATATTAAGTGTAACTATTTAATAAAAAGTAACTAAAATACAATTTTTCTTTGTTCACCTAAGCAAGAATTGACTTAAATTTTTTTTATATATATATTACTCGTTTCTTGACATTTTTTGTTCTAAAATGATCCTTACCTCGTTAAAAATATTTCGAAAGATGACGCACAAACTTAAAGAATCACAAGAACAACCGATTCCCTTCAATTTCGTTTCAATTACTTAATTCAAAACACGAGATCTAACAAAAAAGTGACCAAGGTCTTTACAGGATAAGGTTAATAATATACCAAGGTCGCGTTGGGCGGTATTTGTGGGAGCAGTTGTTCATCTTCGCATAAATCTAGTCTTTATGAAGTCCAGATATGACTCACCTGAGGGTATCTTTGAGGATTCCAGCCTACAGTGAAGTCAGCTACTATGTTAAAATCATTTGAAAGTGTGTGTCTGATTTGCATTAACAAAGATGGATTAGATAAGTTATTTTTTTTAAACAGAAATTATCTTGAAGAGAGGGATGGTGACAGGCTTAATAGATATATGTTAATGTAAATTTGGCTTATTTTTTAAGCATAACGAATGCTTAAGATACTCTTCACTAGAGAAAGTAAAGTATCTCCACGTCGTTTTGTTGTTTGTATTGTTTGCTATATTCAACTACTACAAATGAAAAGTTCTGATTTATTTTTTTGTCTGTTAACATTTTTGCGAGCCTTGGGAAGATAACTTCCCATCTACATGATCTTACAAAATGCACTTGCGGGAAGCTCAAAACCCATTGTAATATACTAGCTGTTATACTCGTTCTTCGCACGGGTGAATTGAAAAATTAAAAAATACAGATTGAAGGGTAAAGAAGTTTTTAATGAGTTAATTTTACGTGAATTGCAAATTAAACAAAATAGAAGCTTTTTTTTGTGTGTGCATATCTCAGCTGAATGAAAAAAAAAACCTGTTTGTTAAATTTTAAGTCTGTAGATCTTATAGTTGATAAAAGGATGATTCTTTTTTTTTATCTGTAACTCCCCGTAACTCTCTTGTGGGTCGATTTTTGAAAACACCATCCTAAGCTGATTTCTGCTCAGCAAAAGTGACACATTGTTACAAATTTTGTGTAATGAACGCTTGAAATAGTATAAATGATTTATATCTGGAAGTGTAATACGTTAATATTACTTTTTGTTGTATTTATTTCATGTTAAAATTGTAATCAACCTCACACTTCGTCTGTTCAAGCTTTCGCAGTTCCTGGCGCCTGGTGTAGACAAAACAAAATGCAAAGTTTTGCTTCACACAAAAAAAGATAAATATATGCTGTCGCGGGCTTTTTTGCAGATGGCAGAATTTTTTCCTACTTACTTGACAATTATCGTTATATTTTGGACAATTCACATAATATCTTTATAAATTATGGCCTATATATTTTTCTGATGCATAAGCTATATTATTGTACAGTTTCATTAAAATCCATTCAGTTATTTTTGCGTGAAAAAGTACCAAACATCCACACAAACTTTCACGTTTATAATATTAGTAAGGATTGGGGCCTTATTATTATAACGATGGGAAGACTCATTCCCGCTTCAGTTGTGTGCTACTGCGCTTAATCCAGCGATTATGACATCTGTAAATTTGACAAAAAAAGATGGGACTAAAGATGTACCCTCTCCAAAAGCTGTTGCTGTATATAACAATGTTATGGGAGGGGTTGGTTGATCGCTTTGATCAAAGAAAAAAAAAGATACCAAATAAGAAGATTTGTAAAATGGTGACGTCGTATCTTTTGTTTTCTTATTGACCTTGCCATCATAAATAGTTTCATACTGTGGCAAGTGAGCGAAAGAAACAGGAGTGTAGACCAGCTAACATTCCCTATAGCATTAGCTCGTCAACTAATAGGCGGATATTCCTCTAGAAAAAGGAAAGGACTAATCAATAAGTACAACTTTTCGAAATATCAACAGATTCAATTTAAGCAAGAATGGCTCCTAAATTTTATGTTACAAGCCCTTTTATGAAAAATACACAGCATTTCTCAATGCATTTTAATTCATAGAGCATGATGCTATGCATTTTAATAAGAACAACGTGTACAAGGGAAAAATATTTCTCAACGTGAGTGGCTACAAAAACAAAGTATAGAGACAAATTAAACTCATAATATGTGATGCAATTGCGGTTAACCGGAATAAGCCTAAATTTCAACAGTTAGGGTAAAAAAAAAAATACGAGCACGTATCCCAGTTACTAAACATTATACATAGATCACAGATTAATATTACTAATGAGTAAATTATATTAAAAGTAGATGAAAATTTTTAATAATAAATGCAATACTTTTTTTAATTGCCTTTACATAAAGTACCTATAACATGTTGATTTACTTTAAATGTTATTTAAGATATATTCTTCTAAATGTGTGTGTTTGGAATAGGGTTCCACGAAAATACTTTGTACTTCTAGGGGTTCCACCTTCTAGTTCTAGGGAATCCGTGAGTTGGAAAAAGTTTGAAAACCCCTGATCAAAATGAATCTAGGTCGATTATTCGACGAAAAAACTTCAGAAGCTCCAAGAAGGCTCTTTCCAGTTTATATAAAGATGATATACGGAAGCAATATCGAAGACACACTGTAACGGGTCTATTCGCGTTCTTCCAACTAAGAAAACGCAATTCATTCAAATCAAGGCATGTATTTAAAGATTAACTTTCAAGTTCGAGAGAGAGGTAGAAGCTAAAAGGATAGCAAGTATCGATTAACATAAAGCTAGTCGAGAGTGCTCGTAGATTATTTGATTATTATTAAGACTGGCCATTTGGTCGATTAGCTGTTTGGATTAGCGTTCGCTTTAATTAGATTAAATTAGAACGTATCTTCAAATATTTAAGGGTGTATTGCCAGGACGTGCTAAGAGTAAGTGATCCGATTTATAATTATATCTCGTCAACCTCTCTATTGTTCCCATATTTATCTAAGGTGCATTTCTTAACTTGGATTGTTGAAATTTGTTACATTGTTGAGAATTGTTAATAAACTGAGTTTGTTTTGACTACGGCTAATCTTTCTTCTAACCCTCGTACACTAATAGATGGGATCAGTCATCCATTATAACATATATTATGAGGCACATTGAGCTGTGTTAGCGGTGCTTGTGTTAAGAAGAAATGGGCAGGTGGAAAACGTTCGTTAACTTAGCAAAATAATATTTGCGTGGTAAAAATAAATAACTATTAAGATAACAAGAATTTGTTATTTGTTAGTCTATTCCTTTCAAGTTTGGAAACGTATTTTTTGAAATAATATCTAGCGAAATAAAGTTGTAGTAAATAACTTTGAAGTCATGTGAAAAAGGAAAAGCATTATAAGCCTACCTTTTGTTAAAATTTATTCAATACTTTAAATTACTGTAATATTTTTTATTACTCTTTTACCCTTCTGCGATGCAATAAATTTTTCAGAGCGAGACATATTATTTGGAAGTATTTTTCGCTTTAGAGAAGAACTTTCCTAAAACTAATAACAATTCTTTGAAAGAAAAAAGAAATTCGAAACTCTGTGGAAAATTTTACATTATAATATACTTACTAGAAGGGGAAAAATGACGAATGATTTTATTTTATTAATTCTTATTTGGAATTAAATTTTCTTTTCAAAACAACTTCAGGGCAGGATGTTCTTTCTTTCTTTTTTTTTTAAAAAAAATTTAACTTAGAAAATAATTTATTCATATTTACACTAAACCTATTAATACAGATAAATTAAAAAAAATATAGTCTTGAATACTTTTTTTAAATATTACACACCATTTTCCCCCCTCTTATAGAATCATATTAAACTAAAATTAATTTTTTAAAAGACCTTTGTGCTATTGATTTATTAAAAAAAAAGTCTATGCATTTTTCATCATTCTATTTAATTATTCAAAATATAGCTTAAACTATTTTAAAGATTTATTTTCTTCCTTAAGAAATGAACATATATTTCTTTTATTTACATATAATTTTTATAAAACGCTTAACGATGTTTTTAAACAACAAGTATTTACCAAGTTTCTTAAATAAGTGCGTTTTATACTCTAATTAGGCAAACAATATTCTATAATTGCAGAATTTATTTTGAAAAATTCATAAAAAATACGTACTTTTTCTGCATTTATATTTTTATTAATTTTTGTTGAAATGTTATTTGTAAAGAATGCTGAGATTTTTATAAATTGTGAGGTAAATTTTGATTTAGAATTAGTTTAAAACAAGTAACATATATATATATATATATATATATATATAAAGAGTGTTGTTTTTCCAGGTATAGAAGTTTAAGTTGGCATTACTTTCCAAGATGGCGACCGATTTAACAGCTGTCAAGTGATTTATTCTCAGTTTGGTTTGGCAATTCATCAAAACGATCATCAAGCCAGGCGTAGATTCGTCGAATGGGCCCAAAACGAGATTGCCGTTGTTCCCGATTTTCATAAGCGAATTTTGTTTAGCGATGAAGTGCACTTCTGGTTGAATGGCTACGTCAACAAACAAAACTGCCGCATTTGGAGTGAAGCTAATCCACAAGTGTATGTCGAAACACCGTTACATCCAGAAAAACTGTCTGTTTGGTGTGCTTTATGGGCTGGTGGAATCATTGGTCCGTACTTCTTCAAAAACGATGAAGGCCACAACGTTACAGTCAATGGGGATCGGTATAGAGCCATGATTACTAACTTTTTCATTCCTGAATTGAACAATCATGATGTCCAGGAGCTGTGGTTCCAACAAGACGGCGCAACATGTCACACAGCTCGTGCCACAATCAATTTATTGAAAGACACGTTTGGTGACCGCCTAATTTCACGTTTTGGACCTGTGAATTGGCCTCCAAGATCTTGTGATTTAACACCGCTAGACTATTTTCTGTGGGACTATGTAAAGTCATTGGTCTATGCGGATAAGCCACAAACGCTTGACCATTTGGAAGACAAAATTTGCCGTGTTATTGCCGATATACGGCCACAAATGTTGGAAAAAGTCATCGAAATTGGGCTACATCCGAGCCAGCCGTGGCAGTCCTATGCCAGAAATCATATTTAAAATGTAATGCCACAAGATTATCTTTCGAATAAAAAAATTCATGTCAATCGAATAATACATCGTTGTTTTATTGCAATTTAAAGTTCTATACCTCTAAAAAAAAACACCCTTTATATGTTATATGTTATATATATATATATATATATATATATATATATATATATATATATATATATATATATTATATATATTGAGAAAGAAAATGTTTTGAAGACTAAT
The DNA here is from genome assembly GCA_019973935.1 of Trichonephila clavipes. Classification (NCBI taxonomy): domain Eukaryota; kingdom Metazoa; phylum Arthropoda; class Arachnida; order Araneae; family Nephilidae; genus Trichonephila; species Trichonephila clavipes. The sequence continues at coordinate 267,179 of BMAU01017015.1, forward strand.
GTAAACTAAAGCCACTGTAACGTTTGAAAGAATAACGGTAGCGTATTCTTGGTGAATTAAAATATGGAATTTATTACGTCACAACTATTGAAAATTATTTACAAAATGATACATTAAAGTTATTAAAATTAATTAGATTGTTAGAGTCCACTATTTTGTGAGAGGAGGTTTCGTTGGTTACCGCTCCCGTGCAAGTTCAAAGCATCTCTCCTCTCATCTTCCGGTCGGGTCGCTAGATTCCTCGGGGGGGTCAAACAGGGGTTGCGCTGGATCGGAAATTGCACGTGTGGGCATCGAATCTACAAAGAAACCGACACCAGATGTTGTTGTTGTTTTCGAAACGTGACGTTACAGCTCTCGCCCTCTCTTATGGAACTTTTCCGTTGAGAAAAGTTTAATGGGATGACGATGAGACAACTGACAGATTACCGACACATCCCTTCATCAAGCACCACTATATTTCTGAGCTGCAATTTTAATTACTAAAGAAAACGCTGAACTAAATTTGGAATTACTTATTTCTAGTGAGTGAGTGTTCTTGCTAGGGAACTTACACAAATCTATATCACGAAATAGCAATGTAATCAATGTAAGAAAACATACAATACATTAAATAAAAATACAAACACTCTATCACAATGCCTAGTATCAATTATACTAACATGGTATATCAAATGCTAGTGTAAGACCTTGCACATAAAATATTCTTCGCCACAATACTTAAATAAAATTATACTAACGACATGTTGATATGATATGCAGAAGTGTACAACCTTACACACAAAATATTTTTCACAATATGTCTCTTGCGTAACCTAAATACTCATGTATATTTTAAAACCCTGTACACAAAATTAAGCATATTAATACATTTGCTTTTCATGGCTTTATCTTTTGACACGCATCGCCATTCGATATGATATACAGTACTAGTAAATAAATAAAATTTAATACAATTATTAACCTTTAACTAAAAAAACATAAGCAACAATTATTATTCATGAGCAAGAGAACATTATTAACAATCCCTAATTATCTATCACCGATCTGCTGAGACTATCTGCATTTTTGTGACTTTTACCCGACCGATGTACAATTCTAAAATTATATGGTTGCAAAGCCAAAGCCCATCGCATCAATCTAGGGTTAGAACTAACATTTCTATTCAACCACACCAACGGGTTGTGATCGGTCATAACTAAAAATGAATTTCCATCTAAGTAATAATGTAACCTTTTAATTGCGAAAACAATACTAGCACATTCCTTCTCCGTCGTACAATAACGCTTCTCTACCTCTGAAAATTTCTTACTCAGGTAAACGATGGGATGCTCCTCACCTTGTTCAGTTAATTGGGTTAAAACTGCTCCCATACCTGCGTTCGAAGCGTCCGTTTGAACAATGAATTCTCGTTCAAAATTTGGCGCGTACAAGACGGGCTTATCAATTAGTTTCCCTTTTAGTTCTCGAAATGCGTTTTCACACTCGGTCGTCCACTTAATTTCTCCCTTCTTTGCTCTTCCCTTCAACGCATCCGTCAACGGAGCAGCAATTACCGAGAACAGATTTATATATTTTTGGTAATAACCCGCTATACCTAAGAAAGCACGTATTTGGGTTTTCGTGCGAGGGGTAGGGAACTCTAGAACAGCCTGAACTTTGATCTCGGAAGGAGTGCGAAAACCCTGACCCACAATGTGACCCAAAAATTTGACATTTTGTTGCGCAAACTTACACTTTGAAGGTTTTATCGTTAACTTAGCTCTCTTTATTCTCTGCAGAACCGTTTCCATATGTTTAATATGCGACTCCCAAGTATCTGAGAAAATTGCAATATCGTCTAGATACGGGACAACGAAATCCTCTAGTCCGTTAAGTAATTCAGCCATGAGTTTACTAAAGAAATATGGAGCATTCTTTAATCCGAAACTCATCCTTAGGGGTCGGTATGTACCAAAGCTAGTACAGAAGGCTGCGTATCGCTGTGCTGTTTTACTCAAAGGTATTTGCCAATATCCTTTAGATAAGTCAAAGACGGTAATAAATTTAGCCGCCGATACTTTTTCTACGCGTTCTTCGATATTCGGAAGAGGAAAATATTCCGTTCTAATGATCCCGTTTAATTTCCTGTAATCTATACATGGACGAGGTTCTTTCCCAGCTATCTCAACTAAAATCATAGGAGACATGTAATCCGATTCTCCTACCTCAATGATTCCTAATTTTAACATTCGGTTAATTTCGTTTTTAAGATTTCATTTTGTCGGTGCGACATTCGATAGGGCTTCGTCCTAACTGGTTGATCGCTAACTAACTGGATTTCGTGTTCAACCAGATTAGTTAAACCGGGATTGTTTGAAAAACATTTAGAGTATTTATTTAATAATTCGCGCAGTCGATCTATTTGTTTGTCGTGAAGGTGTTTGTTCAACTCGCTAGCCTGGATTACGTCCTCGAAATCATAAATGAGAGAATTGTTTTCTAAGTATGGGATTTCTAACTCCTGGTCTGCGAGAGAGTTTTTGTTTCATCATTAATAATTACGTTAACGTGTTCTGGCCTTTTGTAATATGGTTTTAGCATATTTATATGATAGATTTGAGATGTTTCGCGTCTGCCGGGGATTTCGACTAAATAGTTCGTTTCGAAATTTTATTTAAAATTGTCCCAGGACCTATCCACTGCACTGCTAATTTATTTGCTCTGGATGTAGCTAACACTAGGACTAAATCTCCATCCTTAAATTCACGTTTTACTGCGTTTTTGTCATACCAAGTTTTCCGCTTAACTTGCATTTCCTCCATTTTATTTATAGCTACTTCTTGACATCTTTTAATCTATTTATTAACTTAAACATATATTCAGTGACGAGATCACCCTCTTCTTCCGGTTCCATCCAATGTTCCATTACTAACGTCTCTGGGGTTCGCAAATTTTTCCCATACACCAACTCTGACGGTGTATACCCTGTACTTTCGTGCGATACAGTTCGTAACGCTAAAAGAATTGACGGAAGATGTTTGTCCCATTCGGAGCCTGCATCTAAACATAAGACTCGTAAGAGTCGTTTCAACGTTCGATGAAATCGCTCAACAGGGTTACTCTGTGGATGATACACAGAACTATGCCTGACAAGTATTCCGAACCTTTCAAAAACTCGGTAGTCAGAGCACTAGTAAAAGAAGTACCCTGGTCACATTGTATTTCACGGGAAACCCCATCCGACTAAAGATGTTTAACAGCGCATCTGTGACACTAACGGAACTAATATCCGACACCGGAATAGCTTCAGGGGAATTTTGAAGACATGCAAATGGCCGTGATAAGATATCGATTCCCTTTAGATGTGATCGGGAGAGGCCCACATGCATCAATATTTAGCTTAGTAAAAACCTCCTGAATAACAGGGACCAATTTTAGTGGAGCTTTCTTTTTATCATTGGGCTTCCCAGCCCTCTGACACTGATCGCAAGTTTTTTACAAACTGTTCCATATCTCTATAGCAATTCGGCCAATAGAAATATCGGTTTAATTTGTCTTTGGATTTCGTAATTCCCAGGTGTGCAGATGTTCCCTCATGACACAATGATTTAATAGGGTCGCGCAACCCTTCCGGCACTACTATTAACTTCACCACGTTACCTAACTTATCTTCACGATTTTTTACCAATAATTCCTTCTCTAGCGAATAAACCTGATTGGTAACCTGCACTTGACTGGCTGCCTGTTCGTATAAGGGTTTAATCTCCTCGCTATTTTTTGAGCCTCGATTAAATTTTCTCGCGTAACCCTTAGCAGCGCTAATTCCGGAACATATTCCTGGAGTGCAGGTATTAAAATTTCGTCCTCTGCATCCGAAGAAACAATTATAACCTCATCTTCCCCTTTTTTAGCATCACCACTATCTATTCCCCTTTCTTCTCTAGCCGCTTTGACTTGAGACCTTGTTTGGACAGCATTCAATATTTCGACTGGCAGGAAATTATAGCCTAAATTTCCTTTTATTAGCTCGGCCGTTTTATTTCCAAGCAAATATCGACCGTGTTGATTTAAGTGATTTCCACAAACCGCTGCCTTAGTCTGCACCGTTCCAAAGTTTCCGGAAATTTCCACGACCGCCAAAGGTAAACAAACTAATTCTGGGCTTAACGGTTGTTTTACCCAAACATTTTCACCAGAGAAAGAAGAAGGATTTATGTATTTTGCACATACTAAATCTATTGTCGCTCCCGTATCTCTAAGAATGTCTATCTCGTGACCATTCACAGAGCCCTTTGTTGTATATGAATTAAGAAAATCCGGGTTTTCATTTCCTTCAATATTATTGAGAGTTTCCGTCGTTTTGTTTTTTTATTAATTTAGGGCAACCGGCTTTTATATGTCCAGGCATATTGCAATGATAACATCTTTGTATCACGCGTTTTTCAAAAGTTCTCTCTCTAGTACTCTCCGGAACAGAAGCTCCTAATCTGGGGGAAGTTTTCCCAAATCTATTTTCTTTTTCCTTGATCCCTGAGTATGTCAAAATTTTATCATTTCTGCCCCACCTATCCATGGGTTTCGAATTTACCTTTCGGACGTCCTCATAATTATCAAAGAGTTCTGCTATTTGAGTAGCTGATTTAAGGTTTGCCCAATTATCTAAAAAATGATCTTTCATACTAGCATTGGCGCGTTTTTAATTGATCTACCACCATTAGATCTTTAAGATCTTGAAAGGTATTTATTTCTAAGCCAATCAGCCACTCATCTAGATAATTCGTAATTTCAAAAGTGAAATCCTTCCAGGTGCTATCGGATTTTTCTGGTGTTGGACAAATTTTTGCCGAAAGACCTCCGGACTTAACTTGAATCTTTTAAGTAATAATTTCTTTACATAATCGTAATTTTCGGCTTGTTCCTCCGGTTCGCGAGCAATAAATTGCACGATCTCTAGGGGTAACAAACCCAATAATTGCCCCACCCACTCTTCCTTTTCTATTGACGCCCTTTTAGCCTGGCGTTCAAAGATCACTAGATATAAACTAATATCTGACTGCTTAGGATCGAAATCTGGGATCAATTTTTTTTTTTAAGTTTAAATTAGAGGTTACAGAACATGCATTTGTAGAATCGTTTGATTCATCGTTTACCCTAAATCCGGATTCTATTTTAAACCTTTCTAAATCAAATTTCAGCTGTAATTCTTTCTCTTTTAATGCCTGCTCCTTTACTAACTCCTCCAATCTCATTTTTTCAGCCCTTTCTAACTCCTCTAATCTCATTTTTTCAGCCCTTTCTAACTCCTCTAATCTCATTTTTTCAGCCCTTTCTAACTCCTCTAATCTCATTTTTTCAGCCCTTTCTAACTCCTCTAATCTCATTTTTTCAGCCCTTTCTAACTCCTCTAATCTCATTTTTTCAGCCCTTTCTAACTCTTCCAATCTTTTTCCGTTTGCAATGATAGTCTCATACAGATTTTTAACAAATTCCTCTTCATAACCTTCACTGTTAGTGATTGCAATTTTTTATGCTAGGGACAGTCATATTTAAAGTGGCATTTATTCCTAATTCCTCAGCAAGTTGCAACATGTCTTGCTTTTTCCCTTTACCAAGGAAAGCCATTTTTTAAACAATATCAAATAAATGTCACGCTAAATTTTGCACTATTGTTACTATTCTCTATTAATACAATAACACTGGTCCCATGCATACACAGAAATACACAAAGAAAAACTTAACACTAAAAATAATCAAAATCATTCAAGAGACTTAAAACACAATAAATCTTAAGCTAAAATTGCACACAATGCTTGAAATACAATTACAATTCTCTAGAAACAAAATAACACTGTTCCCATGCAAGAAAAAACACTAAGTATTTCAAAATTTCTAAAGAACACTTTAACCAAAATTCCTAATACAATATGCAGTTTGCAACTCAAAAATATAACAGTACTCACCCATTTGAAGTACTCAGCTTGCTGTCAGAAGCAAATTATGTGCACTAGTGGTACGGCTTCCGAAAATCGCTTTTCCTTCGGACACTCTCGCCGTTAACACTGTAGATGTAGATCAGTTTGATCTTCTATGAGCAGGACGCTCCCTTTCTCCGAAGCTGAATTTACTTGCAGCACGGCTTCCGAAAATCGCTTTCCTTCGGACACTCTCGCCGTTAACACTATAGATCAGTTTGATCTTTGAGCAGGACGCTCTTTTTCTCCGAAGCTGAAGCTGAATCGCAGAACGGCTTCCGAAAATCGCTTTCCCTTCGGACACTAGCCGTTAACACTATAGATCAGTTTGATCTTTTATGAGCAGGACGCTCTCTTTCTCCGAAGCTGAATTTACTTGCAGCACGGCTTCCGAAGATCTCTTTTTCTCCTGCGTTGCGGTCCGTCCGTAAAAATCCAAAATTTTCCTCCTCTCACGGGTCCTGAATGCTAACTTTTTATCCCAAAGCGCTGCCACCAAAACTCTAAGCTGTAACGTTTGAAAGAATAACGGTAGCGTATTCTTGGTGAATTAAAATATGGAATTTATTACGTCACAACTATTGAAAATTATTTACAAAATGATACATTAAAGTTATTAAAATTAATTAGATTGTTAGAGTCCACTATTTTGTGAGAGGAGGTTTCGTTGGTTACCGCTCCCGTGCAAATTCAAAGCATCTCTCCTCTCTCATCTTCCGGTCGGGTCGCTAGATTCCTCGGGGGGGTCAAACAGGGGTTGCGCTGGATCGGAAATTGCACGTGTGGGCGTCGAATCTACAAAGAAACCGACACCAGATGTTGTTGTTGTTTTCGAAACGTGACGTTACACCACACTTGGAGCTACTCGAGCGCTATTGGATAAAGATTTCGCAATTTTGAGCCCCAGTCGAGTGAACGAGAATAACACCTAAGCTAGTATCCTACTTTCCAAACTTCTGCACCACGCACAAGCGTGAGGACTTTCTATCTAGACAGATTTAATGTGCATTAACCCCTCTACACGGTGAATTGTTTTGAATGAGGGAAAAAAAGCCATTTATATGTAACAATTGAAGTTCATTCTTAAGTATTTTCCGTTATTTCACTCGAAATAACAATGAATTAAATATGTAGATTTACATGTTACGTATTTTCATTAGTCTTTATCAGATATTTTCATATACAGTGTAACGGCGTGGCACATAGTACACTAGGAGGCTTGATACATAGCGCACGATAGACTAGAAAGAGGGCGCTGCTGTGAACTGTTTTGGCCTTTGAGCGGGAAGGAGAGAAGAAGTCTGGAACGTAAAATGGAGGAAGCTGCCTGTAGTTCCCGATGTGACTTTTAATTGTAAATAAATTATTAATATAGTGATGTTTTGAAGAAAATAATAAAAACGGTAAATCCGGTTAATTAGAACTGATTAATTCAACTACAAGATGTTACTATAGTGATTCATTTTTAAAAAAAAACCTCATGTTTGTGTATATTTTATGAATTATTCTGAAAAATTTTTGCACATTGTAATAAAATTTTTAAAAAGGCTGCTAATGAATTAGAAAAATTTAAGTAATTAACTAAATTGTGAAAAGAATTACATTCCTTTGCTAAATCTTTAATTGCGTAATTAATTAACAATTCAAATTAATTTTAATTTAATTCAATAAATTTTGATCGAGTAGAGAGTTTTTGATTTTTTGAAATTTATGACGATTTCATTACATTTTTATTTATTTTCCATACACTTTTTATTCTTTCTTTTTTTAAAAAAAATCATTTTAGTTAACGGTGGAACTGTTTTTTTGTAAATTATGTATTATTAATTGATAATACGTCCCTAAAAGCTGTAAATTCATGCCATATTTGCCCTCTTCATTTTTTATTATTCTCTTGATGATTCATAAATTAGTTAAAATGACTGAATGATAACTGTTATAACTTTCAAAGCATAAAACGAGTCATATATATATATATATATATATATATATATATATATATATATATATATATATATATATATATATATATATATATATATATATATATAGTAGCGCACACAAAAATTTTTCAAGGGGGGTTCCAGGGTCGAAAGTTCACCATTCTTGTATCATGCTCCTTTTGATTTTGTCGATTTTCGGGAACAAAATACAGTAAAAAACTAATTATTGAATAAATAATTGCCATTAATCAATAAAATTAATCATTAATAACAAATACTTAATTAAATTTTACGTATTATATACTTCGAATTATAATCAATCGGAAAAAAATCAAGGGCTTTGGGGGGGTCCGGACCCCCCTCTTGTGCGCGCCCCACTGATTATATATATAATTTAAGTCAATCTCTACTTAGGTCAACAAAAAACTTTATTTTCTTCTTCTTTATAAGTGTAACAACCTGTTACAGGTCTTGGCTGCCTCCACAGCTTGCTTCCTCCAATTCCAACGATACGCAGCAACTCTCTGCCAGTTTTTAATATTTAAAGTTTTTAAGTCATTTAAACTTTATTTTAGTTACTTTTTATTAAATAATTACAATTAATATAAATAAGTAAATACATATGACAGAATCACACTATTAAGTGGCAAAACAGAAAGCGAATATCCTTTGCAATTTTCCATTTCCCTTCCTATATAGGGTGTTGGACTATTATTTGTGTTTGGTACTCTACTTATTCGCTTTCTATTTTCTCTCTCGTTTCTAATTTGTGAAGCTGATAGCTGATGATGAAGCTGGTCTATAGCTTCTCATTCTATCCATCTCTTGCGATGCTTCATTACTGCAAGGAACCTTTCCAGTGAGTCTCGAGCAGTCTGTTCTTCAATTAATTGTCCATCTAATAATTACACAAGACTCAAGGCGACATATGCTTGACCTACAGCGCGAAGAGTTTTCGTCCTAGATATATTACTGCATAATCTACAGTGCTACCTAGCATCTTATTTTCTGTTGATGCTCATGATAGTATTAATGGTAGCATTCTTATTTCATTCATCTTTCTATAATGGTAGCATAGCTGCTTTTTGTGGGGAATTGCATAGATATTCGCTCGATTCTTTTTCTATTTTGTTCCCTCCTTGACTCAGATTAGAACACAGAATGAAAAAAGAATCTGAAAAAGAAATTTTTTTTTTCCAGCGCGATCCACACGCTTCTCCACCGACGGTATTTATTCCTAAATTTATATCCTGCTAAATATCTTATATAAGAAATTTTTTTTCTCCCATTTTTTAAACTAAAATTAACTATTTAAATTAAATTAATCGATTAATATTTGAAAAAGTTGTATTATAACACGAAATGTCAAACACTACAAGTTTAAAAAAATGTATTTGAACTTGAGGGGATGATTAAAATTATTTTATTAACGATTGAAATTTGAACAAGATATATAGAGAGTGTAAATTAAAGTAGAAATTGAATGAATCACAAATAAAATAAACGAACGTATGAAATTATCGATAAAATATATAAAATTAATGCAGAACTTTTACATATTTCTTAGATACAAATATAATAAGCAATAGATGAGGTTTGGGGGCTTAAATTCCTCAAATACACCCACAGTTTTTTTTTAATTTTTTGCATAAAAATGTGTTTTTGTTTAGGTATTTTTTAAAAAAATAGCCCCTCCCATAAAAGCAGGGCTTCGAATCGTACTTTTTTTCGTTCCACGCGGTTCAACTAATATAAATATATATATATATATACTCGTATGTATATCGGTTTGGTTCCGCCAAAAATAACGGTTTTCGGTTGAGTTCCGTATGAATAATTTTATTTTAAGTATATTCATATTTGCACTAAAAATATAATTCTATCATAAACAAAAAGTGTAATTCAATTAAAATGTAAAAGATTTTATACTTTTTTTAATTGGTACACTACCTGGATTGATGCCATTAAGGTATCCAACTACGTTCGGAGCCTTGATTTTAAAAAAGCGCATAAATGGACAATTTTCATGATATTTAGTGTCACTTAGATTAGAATACATGTATAAAATTGTTTTAATGACATTATGACAAAAAATTACTTAAATATAATATTTTGGCAAAAAATTAACTTAGAATAACCTTTTATTTCAAAACGCTCTCCTTTTATAAAAAATGCTTCTATATTAATAACATTTTGCTTATTTAAAGTAAAGACTTCTCCAGAGAGTGTTTGAACTAGGATTTTTGAAAAATTAACATCTTTTTCAGTTATTACCAGTAGAAATAATTATCGGCGTTTTTTTCTTAAAATTTCTCCCTCTGTTGTCGTAAAATATGGATATATATAAATCTACTTCTAAGTTATATAATTCAAAAATTCTCGTTCAGCCTCTGTACAGAGATCTGAGCTATGTACAGGCAAAATAGTATTCTAATGGAAGCATTCTTCATAAAAGGAGAATGTTTTGAAAATGAGCCATTCTATGTTCATTTTTTTGTCACAATATTGTACTTAAATAATTTTTTATTGTAATTTTATTCTTAAAACAATTTTATATACGTTTTATAATCTAAGTGACACTAAGTATCATAAATATTATCCATTTATACGCTTTTCAAAAATCACGACTCCGAACGTATTTGGATACCTTAACCAGCATGTACGATCAGAGCGGTGAGCATTGTTATCCATCATCAAAATCGCATTTGACAATTAGGTTCATGATTCTGGATAGTCTATCTAAATCAGAGATGTACAACCCGCGGCCCGCCTTGAATAATTTTGCGGCCTGCGAGATTCTTTGCAACTTTAGAAAATTCGATTATTACAATATTTTTTTGGTTAGGGTTTTTTTTTTTGTAAAAAATAAATTCTACAACTGTGTTATTATTTTATCATATTGCTTCTGTTACTGTGAATCTCTTTTTTTTCTCCTAAATTAAAATTTATCAAACATAAATTATGCTCAAACTTAAGGCACGAAAATCTGTAACATCAATTACGATACGCAAATACACATGCATTGAGATCAACTTGCAAAAACTAAGTGAAAGTGTTGAGAAACGGATATTTCACTAATTAAATAACTTAAAAATGATTTGATCATTGCATTATTATTATTACACTATCTATGTTTGTATGCATGAAAAACAATGAAAACAATAATAGTCTACCAGTCTGTTTTAGACTTTCAATCCAACAAATGTTTGTAATGAATCCAGATCTAATATAAAGATATATATTTTTATGTGTGGTCCGCGGGATCGTAAAGTGGTCCGCGAGATCATTTGGGTTGGCCACCCCTGTTTTAAAATAAATAATAAATTTCATATACCCTTCTTTCCGCTAATAATTATTTTCCATTTAAAAATAATTTTGTAAATTTCGAGTCTTTTCATTCAAATTCAACCTAGTTTTAATATTTTACCTGTTAAACACTTCAAAACACAATTCTAAATTAGGAAGATTACAATAAAAATTAAAGCGCATTTATATTCTTTAGAAATAAAAATGAGTACTCCATTAAAATCAATTGCACTGCGTCGCCACCTGTCTTTTTAACCACAAGAAATGTTGATCGTCTTTTTCCCTAATTAAAAAGGGAGAAAACTACTGTATTCCCTTCCCCTCTTCGTACCGACCGACCCCCTACTTTCCCCCATCTTTTTGAAAAGGGAGTGAGTTCCTTTTTTCCTTTTGAAGGACATAACAAACAGACAGAGCACTACCACCTGTCGCCTTATGTTTGAGGTTATGTTCATTCTTTTCGAATATGTATCTTTAAGTAGTTGTAACTGTAACTGTGTTTCATTTCTTGTGGTTCCTTTCAATATTTGTGTTTTTGTTTTTGCTGTTTCAAGTATGTTTTGATTGATACATACAAAGTATTAGAATAAAATAATTAAAAAAATATATATATTTTTAAAAAAACGTAAATATTGGGCTTGTGAAAAAATATTGAAACATTACAACAAAAATAGTAAATTGATTGGGACAATAAAATAAAAAAAGTATAAATGTTGAAAAATCAAATTTAGTGCAAAAAATAAAAAGGATTAAAACTCTAATTAGAATATAATGCTAACAGTGGAGCACACAAGGACCCAAGGTATCCGGACAGCCCCCTTACCCTTGAATTTTTTTATCGATTATAATGTTATACATAAATTATAGTGTTTTCTGGTAATTTAATTAAAATAATTTAAAAATAAATAAAATGAATTGGATGGCTCATTAACCGTAAAATCCGACGTACAGCACGCACCTATACTTTAAAGCTGCATTTTTAAAAATTTTAAGGAATATTCGCCGTATAAGGCGCTACCCTTTTTTTTCCCCCGAAGAAACTTGAAATTTAGGTATGCAATGCTCTTATGTTTTGAAGTAACTTATTCGCGGTATTGTCAGAAGATTTTGAAAAAAATAGTATATTTCTAGAGCTTTAACCCCTTAAAGTTCATAAAGAATATCATTTCTTTTAAATAAAAAATATGTCGATATACATAGAAGCCTAATTTTTTTTCATGCTAATCTCTTTTTTAATTTTTAAAGCTGCCATTTTTGTACCCGGCGTATAACGTGCACCCATAAATTTCGATCATACTTTTTTGTATTAAAAATGCACGTTATACGCCGGATTTTACGGTAATTCGAATGCCAGATGATAATGTCGTCAAAAACATACTTCAGTTCATAGTCATTGTGATTCGGAAGCGTAGAAGACCAAGGCTGAGATGGACAGACTCAGTGGAGTCAGACTTAGTGACTATGAATGAGAAAACTTGGAGAACGAAGGTGATTGAGAGGTTACCGAGGAGGAAACTTCAAAGGAAGGCACTGGCCCACGAGGGGTTGTCTTGACGGATATGATGATGATAATGGTAATTTAATCCTTTATCTACCGACGGTACTACTGAAGTACCATAACCATTTTTACGAATATTCTGACGATACTTAGCAGAAATATTCTTTGAAATCCATTCTTTCAAGATATATGGCAGCATGGTTTCTATGATGAGTATTTTAGCAAGGAAGGCAAATAGTTTTACAGCAGAAGTTGCGTTTTCAGCTGATGTTTTGATCGGATTGCGAAGATTGTCATTTTTATACCGAAAAAGTAGTTAATGTCAAAAGGTAAATGACTTATTTTTTTTACATGTTAAGGAAGACCTTAGAAAACGATTTGACTATTTATTTTAAGTGAACAGTGTATATAATTAATTTTACAGTTGAATAACTTTGTGGTACTTATAAGTACCGACAGTACAGTGGGTGTTGGAGCAAGAACTTAGTTTTTTTTTACGTCCGCGTGTAGCTTACTGTTGATTTTTTTGTTCTGTTGAAGCGTCATCACTGTACTGCAATAGAGTGATGCCTTTTTTAGCGTTCCTTTTGCTTATGTTACTTTTTAAATATTTTTTTTATTTTAATGTTTTCGAAAAATTTGTAACTTTGAATCCGAGCTTGTATTTCTTCTTTTTTTTTGCCACACAATTAAATGAAACATGTATTCGTATTTCAGAAATTATATAACATCTTTTAGAGTTCCTTTATGTGTAAGAAATATTTAACAGTAGTTGAAGATTTTCAAAGTGCAAATATTATTTTTATTATTATTTCCTTTTCTTGGAAATTCTGTAAAAAAGAAGCTCACAGTCTTCAAGAGGCTTTGAATTTGTTATAGAACCTATCATCTGAAATCGGTGACGTACTAACAGATTATTTTTCTGGTGAAGAAGTCCCAACAAATTATCTGCTGGAATTTTCGTTAGAATCTTAGGATGACGATCAAGAGGATGAACTCAAAGTGCAGTAGTTCATGTTAAGAAAATACAGCATTTCTTACCTCCGGATGCAATGCTTTAAAAATATTCAATCGAAACCTTACTCAAAATGCACAACGTGTAGTGAATTTCTGTGTATTAATGAAAAAAAAAAACCGTTTCTCTTTGAATATCATCAAATTAAGTTTTATGTGTAAAAAAAGTAAATAAATTTTAAAAATTAATAATCTTTAAAAATAAATATTTGTGCTGTAAAATATTAGTATCTGTGGTTATTTAGCATTTTTAAGAGTTAAAACTCGGTTAAAAAAGTCATTCGGTCTTTTTATATTGTCAGAATATTTGAGACCTTTATATACTGACGGTACTTTAAAGTACCAATTTAATTAATTAGCTCTAACGAATTAAATTTCCCAAATTTGAGTATTTTATTTATGTATATTTCTTAATTTTCAATGCAGTCATCCAGGAAAAAATATTGCATGAAAAAATTTGCAGCAAATCATTATGCGGTAGATAAAGGGTTAATAATTTGTTATTATTTCTGATTTTTTATTCTGTGTTTATATTACTATTTTTTGTTCTCGACAATCTATAAAATTAAAAGAAAATGTTTCGCGGCGTATTGGGGTATGATACGAGAATGGTGGACTTCTGACCCTCGACCCCCTACCTGAAAAATTCACGTGGGCGCCATTGTATGCAAAACATTTTTAAAGAAATATAATTTTTTTTTAATTCGAAGCCGTGTGTATCTTATTCAAAAGGTTAATTAGGGTTAACCTTGGAGTCTTATCGATATGTGCGGTCTTTCTTATATTTTTATTGAAATTTTTTTTACGTAACTAAATTAAAGTGTGCTAGTGAGAAATGCTAATAATTTCATGACCTTTCATTAACACCCCACATATGTCTTTACCAGTGTCGCACACAAGGGGGGTCCTGGGGGTCCGGACCCACCCCAAAGCCCTTGATTTTTTCCGATTGATTATAGTTCTAAGTATATAGTACGTAAAATTTAATTAAGTATTTGTTATTAATGATTAATTTTATTAATTAATGCTAATTATTTATTCAATAATTAGTTTTTTACTGTGTTGTGTTCCCGAAAATCGACAAAATCAAAAGGAGCACGATACAAGAATGGGGAACTTTCGACCCTGGAGCCCCCCCACCTTTGTAAAATTCCTGTGCGTGTTACTGGTCTTTACAACTAGAAGAGAGAAACACTCCTTACACTTCATTTGTGGACTTCTGACAGAAAGGGGGAGGTTGTATCAGGAGCTGACAAAAAGCGGTTCATTAACCTCTGGGTTGTGAGCTACACAAAAAAATTCTACATGTTTTTTTTAAAATAAATTTCCAACTTTTTGTATAGGTTTGCACCAGTGGCGCACACAGGAATTTTCAAGGGGGTTCGGGGTCGAAAGTTCACCATTCTTGTATCATGCTCCTTTTGATTTTGTCGATTTTCGGGAACAAATCACAGTAAAAAACTAATTATTGAATAAATAATTTGCATTAATTAATAAAATTAATCATTAATAACAAATACTTAATTAAATTTTACGTACTATGTACTTAGAATTATAATCAATCGGAAAAAAAATCAAGGGCTTTGGGGGGTCCGGACCCCAGGACCCACCCTTGTGTGCGTCACTGGTTTGCACAGATTTTATGTAGTTAAATTAAAAAATTCGAGAATATTATACATAGAAATACTTTTCAATATAATTTTACTTAGTGTACTTAGTTTTAGCATTTTTAGTTTCATTCTTCTAATGTTATCAATATTCCTTCCTCAGTGGCATGACAGTCCAGGGTGGGCCTTGGCCTGCTCAAGAAGCCTTTTCCAGGCCAACCTTCTTCCTGCCAGTGTTCTCCAATTCCTAGTTCTTAAAACTAAGAGATCTTTTTCTAGACCATCAATCCATCTGAGATTTGGCCTGCCCTTTATTCGTGTGCCAATTGGTCGAGCATTGAAGACTTTTTCAGTGGTGCGGTCTTCGATCATTCTGATAACGTGGCCTGCCCATTTAATTCGTTGTAATTTGATGAAGTTATTGTTATTATTATCTTTAGTATTAAAGGAAGACATTTTGCTCTACTCTCTTTTCTTTTCTGCCCAGTAGTTTAGGCAAATACAGGGGAAAGTTGGCTGGCCTGAAAGCTATGTTTAACCCTGCAATCTTAGCAGGGGCGTAGCCAGTACTTACACCCCCTTACCCTACCAGTAACTTACACCCCCTTGTACTGAGGGAGGACTAGGGTTTTTAGGTGGCTCAAAGCTTGACTGTCACCAAGTACATATTTGGGCTTGATTCCCAAAACCTGATTTTACAGGGGGCTTGACTTTATTATATGCATATCTATGTAAATAAAAAGTACTCTAATAATCTTACTTCTGTTGAATACATGTTTCTTTTTTCAATATCCTTTAACAAGAAATTCTTTTAACACGAGAAAAATTTCAGTTCTCTCCCTCCCAGTTTCATGTTAACCCTTTAACAAGCAATGGCTAATAGGCCTAGCTACATATTAAAAAATTTTTCTCCAAGTGGGTGTTGGATATTTAGTCTATCCATATGCTTTAATTGAAGCTAAAACACAAAGGTATCGTGCTGCCATCCATATGGATGGCAGCACGATACCTTTTTTTTGCATTTCATGTCCTCTTGATGGGTAGTTAAAAACAGTTTTTCTCGGCGTAAATCTGCAAATTGTATTTTGATTACTATAAATAAAATTTCTGATCTTTGAAAAAAATTTCAACATGTCTTAAGTATACTTTTCTCTCATATGAATGAATTAAGTAAATATGCAATTAAAAAAAAAGGTTTTATTTTGGTTTTTGGAAAGCTTTTATATGTGGATAGAGGCTCTATCCACTGCCCACATAGAACAGAAAAATGACAGAAATTTTCGCTTTTCCTCCACTCGAGAGAGAGCACTTAGAATAATGTGAGAATGTTGGGGGTCGGAAATGTAAACAAACTTTGTTTACAATATGTGGTACAAGATTTTCGGGTTCGAAAATCTTTCATTACAGCTTTTCTGATCGGAGATAATTTTTGCATATTATAAAGTTTCACAGTAAATAGTTCATCAAATTTGTGAAATAACTAATTTAAATTCTCAAAAATATTACTTTATTTCTAACTTTTTATACTAAAATTAAATAAAATATAAACTGTGGATATATATACCAATTTCAATGAATATTTAAAGTATTCTATATATATTTTAAGTAAGTATTCTATGTTGTAAAATTACTCTATTATTATTTAATTACACTTATACTTTGTATTTAATTGTTATTGAAATAGTTATCAGCATAAATGTTAATTTTTCATAAAAAGTTTATTGTGATATGATTCATTATTTCTGTCCTGAAAAGTAAGTTATATGTCTTATGCGCGCAGTGGCAATAACGTCTAGCCACCACCCAGGGTAAAAACCCTCGATCAGATATTTTTTGTGACTAAATAACGTTTATAGAGGATGAGAACATGACATTTGTCAAGTACTTTATCACAGAAAATTGTATTTTAGCTGTGTGCCTGTTAAAGGGTTAAGCAATTTTCACTGTATAAGCAAAACATTATTATTATTATTATTATAAAACATTTTTTTATAAAAGGAGAATATTTTAAAAATCTGTCAATCTTCGTTTGTTGTTCTTTTTTTGCTAAAGACTGCATTTAAATAATTTCTATTGTAATATTATTCTTAAAATAGTTTTCTATATATATTCTAATTCAAGTGACGCTAAATATCAAAGAAATTGTTCATTTGTACACTTTTGCAAAATCACTGCCTAATTTATTTAAATACAAACACTATAAATATGAGGCAAATAAACAATTAAAATTTCAGCTCTGTTGCTCAAAATACTTAACTAAGCCTTTTTTAAATACGCAGTCACTAACTGTAATTTTCGTTTGTACACCAATGAAAATCAGTATTATTATATATCTATATATTAATATTCACTATTATTTGTTGTGTGGAAACACCGCTCCTAATAAGGCTCTTATCTGTGGAGATAACATATCCACCCACATGTGCTGGCCCTATTTGGAAACAAGACCCGTAAATCTTTTTTTTCTTCCGCTTTTTTTATCTAATAAAAGGAAATGCTTCGTAAAATGACCCTAGTTCATTACGAAGCAATCACGACAAAGATATTTTAATCAATCTGGATGACGGATATCATCGGTACGTAGTGAAAGACATCAGTTTTGTATACGTATCGGAGGGGAACAAAAAAAGAAAGGCGCCTTTTCCCTAAGGGTAAAAGGGTCTTTCAGGTATAATTACCTGAAATTATACCCCCTCTAGAGTAAGTGCTCTTGCCTTTCTTGTTTTCATACAGTTATTCAGGGGAACTTTGTTTGTGTCATACTGTTGTCTGATTTATAATATTTACAGTTTGAAAATGGTGCCGAAATGAATTATTGATACTTCGAAAAAAAGCTAATTGCGTAATGTATATGCGAATTGCTATAATTGCGGGTTTGCAGTTTGCATGATTATACTGCAAAAATAACATGCAACATAATAATATACTCATTTGATGATTAAAGTAATTAAATAGTTTTCACGAAACGTACGATATCTTAGAATTTTTTTAATTTCGTGATAATTGTATGAAAGGATTTTACGGAATTCTATAGATACTGGGGGAGGTTTAAATGGGATTTCTAAAATTAACTGTGTTATAATCTAAGTTTAATATATGAAAACATAGTTTAAAATGTAACAAAAATACAAAAAAAGTAGTAATTAATAAAAATTTAGAAAAAACAAACAAACACTGTGTTATAATTCATTAAAAAAAAAAACCAAACCAAAAGTCCGTATTTTTATGCACTGAATATTTTGTATCCAGTATTTCCTGACTTAGATAGCATTCCCTGATAAACACTACTTTGATTATGAGGCTCGGATAGACTTTTCCCTCTCTCTCTCTTTATAGTTTAAAACATAGTAACATCTTACAAAACATTTTCATTGCAAAATAAGCAACTCTATACTGTTGAAAATGACTTTTAAAGACATAAAATTTGGGCTGCAAATTGATTTATGTTTGTTTCTCGCATGGGTGTCATTACCGCGACGGACTCTAGAAGTAAAATTTTTACTTTCAAGTTAATTGACCATAAAAGTTTAGATCTTAAGTTAAAGTAGATAAGGGAATTGTGGAAATGAAAATATAAGATCAAAATCTACGTTATTTAATTTATATTGAACTAAACTTAACAAAAATGCGCGTATTGTGCTGAAATATTATTAGTAAATAAAAATGACTTTTTATATATAAAACAAAAATTACCACAGATTTATACTTTTTAAAAATAAAAAGTTAGTCAGAAGCGTATGAAAACTCGTTTTCACAACACTATTTATTATGTACAGTAATTGTATTATGCACATGTAATAGTTCTTTAGAATATTATACTAATTTCATGTATTCTGTAATGGAGTAAAATATTTTTTTTCTTTCACATGGGGCAGTAAATTGATTATCACCATTGCAGATTTAGCACATTTTCCAGGAGTTGGTGTCATTTTTTACTGTGGCACCAAAAAGGTGGATTCCAATTGTCACAGTATAATTTTGGCACCCACTTTCCTCCTTAAGGGAAGCATCTGAGCTCTGACGATGCGAAGTTGTACTAAGAACTTCAATTTTGCCAAGAGCACTGTATTCAAACAGGCACCCTAGAGATTTTTAACATGCCACAAAATCAAACGACATGGATACTGTTGATTTTTTGCTTCATGAAAATTCACCGACTTGGGCCGGTGTCGAACCCGGTAACGTGGGCGTAGAAGGCCAGCGCTTAACCAACTACGCCACCCAGCCGGGTTGGAGTAAAATATGTGATAGAGAAATTTCAGAATTTTAAAAAATATAATATTCAATCTCACATTCATATTTAAATATTTATATTATTTATGCTTAGTCGGCTGGCTTGTACGCCCAAGATTGCGTGTTCGACCCCTGCTCAAATCGGTGGATTTTCATTACGCAGAAAATCGACAGCGTCCATGTCGTATGATTATCCAGCATGTTAAAAACCCCTAGAGTGCCGGTTTGGCTTAGGTGCTCTCGGCAAAATTAAATTCCTAGTATAATTTCGCATTGTCAGAGCTCATGGACTTCCCTCTGGGGAGGAAAATTGGCTTCAAAATTACATTGTGGCAATGTGGCCACTTATATGGTGCCACACTAAAAATTGATACAAACTCCCGGGGAATGTGTGAGATCTACGAAAGTTATTACCATTCTACCACCCCATTTAAAATAAAAGAATTATTTAAAAATGACTTGTTATGGAATCTTGCATTCCGTTGCGTTAAATACAATTGTTTTCAAAAAATCATACAAATATATGAAATAAATTACAACATTCATCGAATTTTTGAAAGTTTTTAATACAAAAAAAGTCTGACACATGAAAAACAATTTTTTTTCTCTAGGAAATTTATTGTGAAGAATTCTTGTATACTCTCTAGAAAATGAATTGCATAATTCTCTCAAACTAGAATGTTTTCTTAAAACTAGAATTATATTGACATTTTAATATAAGTAGTTATGCCTTCAGCAAACGATTTTGTCACTTACGAAAAAGAAATAATAATAATTTTAAAAAAAACCAAGACGTCTGTTAATAAGACCGTTGAACTGAAAAAAATGTTCTTAATGTTTCAATATTCTGTTTTTCATCGTGGAAAACCCACTCAAATGAAAAACATCCATGTTATATGTTTAAAAAAAACCCCAAAAAATCGATTCCAATTTAAAAATTTTTTTTTTATCGTTTTCTGTCAAATTGGAATATTACCGTAAAATATTACGAGCTATAAATAAAAGACATGAGCTCAATTACATGGCATATTTTAAATTACATGGCAATTACATTGGTTAAAATTTTAAATAGTGTAACAAGAGCTTTATCATTATGACAGTAAAAATATACTAGACGTATTTAAATTAGCTAAAACCTTAACTAGTAATTTGCATAAAGAATCAAGTCGAATAATAAATGATTTTGCTTGGCATATTGAGTATCCTATTTTGTTATTTTCATTAAGTAATGTAATACCTTTTAATTTGCTTATTATGTAGGTTTTTAAAGAATATTTACAAAATGTAAAATATAAGCTGTAACAGTGATGACACGGCTAGCTAGTATACATTAATATTTATTTATAGACCTGACAGCACAGATCAAAATAAGAAAAAGAAATAGATATCGCGTTACATGACCTATCTAAACACTCAAGCTGCTGCCAGCCCTAGGATAAAGTCTCTGTGTGACTTTACTAGGGAGCGTTGATATATCCGTTGTAGAACTATTTAAGGTATCCGACTACGTTCGGAACCGTGATTTTGCAAAAGCGTATAAATGGATAATATTTATGATATTTAGTGTCACTGAGATTAGAAAATATATATAAAATTGTTTTACGAATAGTATTACAATAAAAAATTATTTAAGTACAATATTTTGACAAAAAATTAACATAGAATGACCCATTTTCAAAATATTCTCCCTTTTTGAAAAATGGTTCTATTATAATAATATTTTGCCTGTATATAGCTCAGACCTCTATACAGAGGCTTAACTAGAATTTTTTTGAAATATATAACTTAGAAGTGGGTTTATCCATGTTTTACGACAACAGAGGAGAGAAATTTTAAGAAAAAAACGCCGATAATTATTTCAATTGGTTGTAACTCTGAAAATAATGTGAATTTTTCAAAAATCATAGTTGAGCCTCTGTACAGAGGTCTGAGATATATACAGGCAAAATATTATTGTAATAGAACCATTTTTTCACATTTTGAAAAAAGGTTATTCTAAGTAAATTTTTTTTGCCGAAATATTGTATTTGAATAATTTTTTTTTTGTCAAAATGTCCTTAAAACAATTTTATACATGTATTCTAATCTAAGTGACACTAAATATCACGAAAAATCCATTTATGCTCTTTTTTAAAATCACTGTTCCGAACGTAGTCGAATACCTTAAAGAGTTTTACACGCAGTTAATTTCATATTTTAATTTCAAGTCATCTTGATCCTAATTAATTGTATTTATTTGATTCTTTGAGAGAGGAAAATTTTAATTTTATTTTAGTTCAAAAAATCGATATTTTACTATAGATATTTTGAGTTTAAATAAATCCATTTCAAGCAATGACACGATGGAAGAATTTGATGTTATATAACATGTTTTTTTGATACTGAAACAGGCTACGTATGTTGCTTTCCCTGCAGAGATAATCTCCTTGTGGGAAAATTGAGTTTTATAGGCAAAGTTCTCTTCCCAGCGTGAGCTTGAAAAATAAGATTATGGCAACCATACCATGTTACCAGAGTTACTAGATTGGCAACTTTATTACCCTTAGCGGTAAATTTGTCGAAAAACATCATATCGCCAAGGAATCACGGAGAAATTTCCAGAATCAACTCTTCTATGAGGCTATTTGAAGAATTTGAAACAAATGTCGAATCAGTTCTGTCTTGTGTTGACTGTCTTAAGTGAGGGAGAGACTTTATCTGAGTTCTTACTAGAGAACTGATTTAGAGAGCCATTTCTGGAACGTTGTAAAGCTTGTTTTAACGAGATTTTTGACCCTATAACTATTTTGGCACTATAAATAAACTATTAACCCTTTATCTACCGACGGTACTTATAAGTACCACTCATTTTAAAATAACATAGAATAACCAATTTTACGAATATTCTGACAAGACTTAGCAGAAATATTCTTTGAAATCCACTCTTCCAAGATATATGGCAGCACGGGTTCTATGATGAGTATTTTAGTGGGGAAGGCGAATAGTTTTATAGCAGAAATTGTGTTTTCAGCTGACGGCGTTTTCAGTGGATTGCAAAGGTTATCATTTTTGTCCCGAAAAAGTAGTTAATGTCAAAATTTAAGTGTCTTATTTTTTTTGTATGCTAATGACCTTAGAAAACGATTTAACTCTTTATTTTAAGTGAACAGTACATTTAATTAATTTTACAGGGGAACATCTTTAATTAATTAATTAGCTCTAACGTATTTAATTTCCCAAAGTTGAGTATTTTGTTTATGTATATTCCTTAATTTTCAATGTAGTGATCCAAAAAATATAGCATGAAAAAAACTGCAGTAAATCATAATGCGGTCGATAAAGGGTTAAAACTTTCTTTCTGTATATACGTCGATTTGTCTTAGTATAGTCATTTTTTTGTCTTTTTTATTAATAAATATATTATTATTCGAATAACTGGATTCGTCAGCTGCTCCCCCCCTCCTCCCATGCAAATTTGCAACAATACACAGGGTGGGTCTCTGATAAATACACTGTGACCGCAGTAGCCTAGCTGTCAAGGTATCGGATCGTGGCTGGCATGTCTGAAGTTCTAGCCCAGTACCACTAAAGACCAGCCGTGTAAGGCAGTGATGTACATTAAATCTGTCTATAGCTCAAACGTCCTCCCATTAGTGTGATTGGTAGTTAGGAGAGAGGGTGCCAGCTCAGGTGTCGTCCACGTCACTTGACCATGGTTCAAAATTACATGGTCCGTCACCAAAAACCCTCGCGTAGCTGAACAGTGCGACGTTAATATTCACTCACTCACTCACTGATAAATACACTTGTAACCCCGATGCACGCAACCACCCCACTAATCTAAGCGATAGAATTTAGGATCACTTACAGTTTATTAGCGATTCAAGAAGAAACATTATTCATTATTCATATCTTTCAATATTTCAATCAAGTAACCGTTAATAATTTTAACAGCTTTTGTTGCCTTGGTAGCAAAGTAGAGATGATTATAAGAATATGAAATTATTTTTATGTGTTAAGGGGACATATTATTCTAAAAATGACCAAAACATCAAATTTTTTAATTAACTCATTTTGATTGGGCATCTACTCCAAATACGTGTATTCTGTAGAGTATTTCGTAGATCTAGCTACATTATTTAGCTACATTATCTAGCTACATTATCTAGCTACATTATTTAGCTAGTTGTTTTACTCTTTTTATACAGTATGTCGAGTGAGTGAGCGAATATTAGCGTAGCACTGTTCAGCTACACGAGGGCTTTTGGCGATGGACTTCGTAATTTTGAACCATAGTCAAGTGACGAGGACGACACCTGAGCTGGCACCTCCCCTCTTCTAAATTCCACACCACACCAATGGGAGGACGTTTGAGCTCTCGACAGATTTAAGGTGACTGCCTACCTTGAAAATGTCGTTTTCCGTCTACATAAGGCATTTTTTGTTTTGTTTTAAAATCTTATAGTTTGAACATTTTTCTTTCCGAAACAGTTTTTCTTTTTCCTTTACGCGAAATAGATATAAAGTTGTAGTGATTTTAAAAAACATCACTCACTGCAAAAATGCAGTAAAATAAAACTTTAAATGAGTTTTTCCTCAGAATTATGTTTTCGAAAGAAACTCTTTACCGGATACATGATATCTTAAGAACCAAACCAGATAACGCTTTGAAATTTTGTGGGAATGTTTATTATACTATTTTTCATAAAGTGGACCATAAGTTTTGTTGTAGGTTAAATATTTTTTAATTTAGGGTAGTTTTTATAAAAAAAAACTTAAAAAATATCAAAATTTTCATATTATTATGTATAATTGTCGGTAATTTTTTTGTATTTTATTATTTCTGTTAGATTTTGGTTCATTTTAAAGAGCACCGTAATATGTATGTTGTGTATAAAGAAAATTATGATAATTGCATTAGAAATTTTTATACAGTGTTACCTATTTTAATAAAAATTTGGTAAAATTTCCTTGAAAACAACCAATTTTTCTAAAAGTACAATATTTATTTAAAAAATTTTATATATATTTACATTTTTTTTATTTTTCTTCCTAAAAACACTAAATTTGTTTTTATAAAAAAATTGGGTCCGAAAGTAGGCAGTCACCTTAAATTTATTTTTATTTATCCCGTTTTTCTTAACTTATAAAAATTTTGCTAAATTTTCCAAAAAATAATTTTTTTTTTTTAAAAAAAAGGGCGATACACGCTAGTTATTTAATAATTATGACTTTTTAAGCCTATTTATGTTTTTTAAAACAATAAAATTATTCAGAAAATCAATTTTTGAAAAATTTATCTCCGAACCTAGTCGGATACCTTAACGTCTTTAGTGTTACCGGGCTCGAACTCGTGCCATGCCAGCCACGATCCGATACCTTGACAACTAGGCTACCTCGACTACACACAGTTATGTCGAAGCAAAAACCGAACACGTGATGCCGGTATTTAGCTTCCATTAATTGTATTGATAGTTAAAACTTTCGATGGCTTTTTTCTGGGAATTTTATTTTTTACGATAAATTGTAATTGAAATGCTAAGGCTTCTTTTACATATATGTTACCATTAAAGTGTGAAATCCGTTATTTTATAGAATAACCAGGTATTTCATGAAATAACCAGACAAGTCAGTTAAAGTTCATAAAATTCTTGAATTCTATGATTTAACTAGGTATTCTATAGAATAAGGATTACTGGATCGCGTTAAAGTATGAAATAAAGGGTGTTTTTTTAGAGGTATAGAACTTTAAATTGCAATAAAACAACGATGTATTATTCGATTGACATGAATTTTTTTTATTCGAAAGATAATCTTGTGGCATTACATTTTACGGCCACGGCTGGCTCGGATGTAGTCCAATTTTCGATGACTTTTTCCAACATTTGTGGCCGTATATCGGCAATAACACGGCGAATGTTGTCTTCCAAATGGTCAAGCGTTTGTGGCTTATCCGCATAGACCAATGACTTTACATAGCCCCACAGAAAATAGTCTAGCGGTGTTAAATCACAAGATCTTGGAGGCCAATTCACAGGTCCAAAACGTGAAATTAGGCGGTCACCCAACGTGTCTTTCAATAAATCGATTGTGGCACGAGCTGTGTGACATGTTGCGCCGTCTTGTTGGAACCACAGCTCCTGGACATCATGATTGTTCAATTCAGGAATGAAAAAGTTAGTAATCATGGCTCTATACCGATCACCATTGACTGTAACGTTGTGGCCTTCATCGTTTTTAAAGAAGTATGGACCAATGATTCCACCAGCCCATAAAGCGCACCAAATAGTCAGTTTTTCTGGATGTAACGGTGTTTCGACATACACTTGTGGATTAGCTTCACTCCAAATGCGGCAGTTTTGTTTGTTGACGTAGCCATTCAACCAGAAGTGCGCTTCATCGCTAAACAAAATTCGCTTATGAAAATCGGGAACAACGGGAATCTCGTTTTGGGCCCATTCGATGAAGCTACGCCTTGCTTGATGATCGTTTTGATGAATTGCCAAACCAAACTGAGAATAAATCGCTTGACAGCTGTTAAATCGGTCGCCATCTTGGAAAGTAATGCCAACTTAAACTTCTATACCTGGGAAAAAAACACTCTTTACAACACTCGAAAGCTCTTTGAACAGATTCTAGCTGCTTTTAGTCAGTTTTGAATCGCTTATAGCTGCCTGGAAATGACATTGTGTATGTGTACCCCTCATTCAGTTGCTTTTAAACGTAGAATTCAGACTGCGTATTTATGATAGCGTTTTACATTTTAGATTATTAACAAATACCTTTGCAACCTGTTTTCAAGCAATGAGTTTTGTAGGAATGGGAGACCAACTTATAAATAAGAAAGATTTAATAGAAGAGATTTGAATCTTTATACAGTAGAACGTCGTTTATCCGAGTGTTTATTATCCGGAGCGTCAAATATCCGGACCAGTTTTTTTTTTTTGTCAACTTCACAAAAAGACTTCAATGACGGCCACAGGGAGATTATCGACTTTGTCCAATCGATCCTAGGATTTCAAGAATGCGACAAAGAAGATGTAGAAACCATGATGGCATGCGATGCAGAAGACTGTGGATTTCAAATACTAAATGATAACGAGATTGTGACTTCCGTGCAAGAAGAATCCGACCTTGTCGACGATGAAACGGATGAAGACGAGGACAATAACAACAACTAAAGTATCAAAGGTCCATCAAATGCTGACGCGTTTTCTGCGTTGGTGACAACTATGGAGTGGTACGAACAACAATCAGAGTGCTGTCCTACTCAACTACTGTTGCTTAAGGGGTGTTGGAAACCTCTCTCTCTATATATACTGACAATGTTAAATTGGCTGTTTTCGATGTACCTTTTCTCAAAATCTGCTTTATGTAAATGCTTGAAATTTTTCATACTAATAAAGTACACCTCTCTTATTATACTAAAATGAGCTTTTAGCTAATTTTGAATTTTTTAAGAAATTATGAAATATTTTATCAAACATTGCGAAATTTGACCCATTTTTTACTTAAAAAATTTGTAAAAATTAAATTTTTGAGTGTTTAAAAAAAGCTCATTTTAGTATATATTAGACATCATTATAAATAATTCATAAAAAATTTACATACCTGTGAACAGTAGTTTCTCAGAAAAGGTACATCGCACATTAAAATTTACATTTTGAGATAAATTGATTTTAATGTGTACAGTGAGACTTCTAATCGGCTAGGAAATAAAAAAAATAAAAGGCTCAATTTAAAATAAAAGATACATGTTTTGGTTTATATCAATCGTTACACTTTTAAGCAAAAACAAAGTAATTTGTTTACAATTTTCGCCATTAAAATGGGCGTGGCCCAAATTCAACGAATATTTAAAAATACATTTTAAAGCCTTCTAAATACCCCAGAGGGGTTCAAGTAAGGTATTTTTAGAAAGGTTAAAATCTATACAATTTGAAAATGTAAAAATCTCAAATTGTCAAAAAAATAAGATTTTAGCTTTCCAACACCCCTTAAGAGAATCAGGGACCTCGCAGCGAAAAAACGGTGCACAATGGTATAGCGAAAAATAAGTGATTATTTTCCACAATAAAGGTAAAATTGCAACATTTTGCACCTATTTTGATATATATTTTAATGGTAGCATATATGTTCAATATAAAGTTTTGAAACACACTTTTCTGTTGGTTTTGTATAAGTTCTGCGCTTGGAATAAGTATTTGTGGAACAATTATTGTTTAAGGTATACGAATACGTTGAAATGATCAATTTTTGCAAAAAATCACATTTTGAGTTTTTGATTTTATAGAATAAAGCAATTATTTAGCTCTATAAAACTGTTTTTATTTTGTTCCTAGGTCACTTAGAATTCAAGATATTTAACAATTAGTAAAGCGCGGAAAACCTGAAGTAGGTATTTAAATAGCCGGAAGTCAGTATTTAAATGCCCTTAAGCTGGTCAAACAAAAAAAATTTGAGTACATTATTTTTTTTATAAAGTATAATTTTAAAAAGCACTTTTGATAATATTAAAAATAGTTATGCAATTTGAAAGTATTTGACAAAGTAAATCTGGCAATATTTGTTTTGTTTACTTTCAGCTTCATTTGATACAAATTCTGCGTATTTAGTTGCAAAACAAAAGTTATTAAGTATTATTTGCGCGTGTGTGTTAAAACACAAGCGAATTATTAGCGCGCATTACTATTTTATAATTATGAGAAATAACAGAAATAAAAGATATTCCCGTAAACGTCAGTTCAAAGGAAATAAGTTCTGCAAAAGAGTTTCAGTTTTCAACAACGAAAAGATAAGTGTCAATTCAAGTATTCCAACTGCAAGTGAATCAAAGCTAATTAATTCTTTGAAACCTGCAGATGTTCCAGAAGACAATGAAAAAAATGCTATTTTTAACTTAGAGTTTTGTACAATATAATTTCATTATTATGCTGTCCTGTGTGTTTTGAAAGAAAAGTTAGTATTGTGCAAGACTCTGTGTTTGGGTTAGCTTTAAATATGACTTTGAAATGTGAAAACTGTGACTATTCCTTCTCATTCTGCACTTCTGAGAAAGTAAACAAACTGCACAGTATCAATCTTGCATTTGTTTTTGGTATGAGAATTATTGGTAAAGGACATTCTGCGGCCAAAAAACTTTGTTCTGCTATAAATATAGATGTACCATCTAAAAAAGCATTTGGTTTCCTGGAAAAAAAGCTTGAATTTGCTGCTAGCAACGTAGCATGCAATACAATGAAGGGAGCTGCATTGGAAATTAGAAGTAACAAAACTGATACTGAATTTTCTCAATGTGGTGTGTCGGTGGATGACACATGGCAACGAAGAGGATATTCCTCCTTGAATGGATGTGTGTCTGTTATCTCGATAGATTCTGGAAAGGTGTTAGACGTTGAATTCATGTCAAAAGTGTGTAGACTTTGCAATTCCAAAAACAAAGAGTTAAACACCACTCATAATTGTACAACACATATAGGGTCATCTGGTGCTATGGAACCCCTGGGTGTTTATCGTATTTTCGAACGATCTGTCGAAATGAGAAAATTACAGTATGTAAATTTTTTTGGCGATGGAGACTCTAAGGGGTATGCCTCTGTAAAAGATATTTATGGTAAGAATACTGTAGCAAAATACGAGTGTATTGGACACATGTAAAAGCGTGTCGGAACAAAATTGAGGAAACTGAAATCCAAACGAAAAGATCTAGGAGATCGAAAATAACTGACGGATGCCTTTATCGGATAAGTTACAGAATTACTATGGCATTGCTATTCATGACAATGTAAATAATTTACAAGGCATGCAACGTGCAGTTATTGCAGCATTTTTCCATTGTTGCTCTAATGCAAAACAGCAAATGCATGGCCAATGCCCTGTTGGACCGCATAGTTGGTGTAAATATCTACAAGCCGTATCAAAAGATAGGATCTATATCGATAAATCTAATGGACTTCCCCCAAATCTGATCAACATAATCAAACCAACATATATGAAGTTATGTGATCAAAACTTATTAGCAAAATGTTTACCAGGAAAAACACAAACTCTAATGAATGTTTCAATGGAATCCTTTGGAAATTTATTCCAAAAGATGTTTTTGTTTCATTAACAATACTGCGATTAGGAAGATGCATAGCTGTAATTCAGTTCAATAAGGAATTTCAGGGATTGATAGATATCTTGAAACATTTCGGAGTGACTGTTGGTGTATTAACATTGAAAGGTTTTTCAGAACTTGATGAAATTCGAAAAACAGATTCTAAACGACATTCTCTGACTGTGGCAAAAGTTGCCAGAAAAAAAATAGATTAGCTAAAAAGAAAAAAAAATTATTAAAAATGAGCTGATAGAAGGTGTAAGCTATAAAACTG
The DNA here is from genome assembly GCA_019973935.1 of Trichonephila clavipes. Lineage (NCBI taxonomy): Eukaryota > Metazoa > Arthropoda > Arachnida > Araneae > Nephilidae > Trichonephila > Trichonephila clavipes. The sequence goes on from BMAU01017015.1 coordinate 297,086, forward strand.
GTGAATTTTAAGTAAGTAATTATGATAACTTTTTTCGTATATTTTGAAAATTTCAAAAATGATAAATCAGAATATTACCGTTAAATAACTTTGAAATTTGGTACCATTTTTTCTCACAATGTTTTCTAGGGCTTGAAGTAAAATAATGATCATACTAAGAATAATTTTTAAATTATGGCTTGGTATTTGTGTAACGGTGTTATAAACATGGCAAATTTCTTGTTTTGGCTTCTCGACTAGCTGTGGAATTTTTATTTATTTATATAATCAAAAGATTTTATTCCAGGCCCTAGATACATACATAATGATTATTTTGATACTAAATTTATACAAATTGGTTCGATGGATTTTCATGTAGAATTTTTTAAATGTCTTTAAAATTTCTTCAAAATTTCCAACAAATTTACCAATTTTCTGAAACTTAAAGGATTTATTACAAATATTAGATAAGTATAGTTTATTTACATATAAACTGAAGTTAAAAAGGGTATAATTTTTTTTCTAAATGATGTTTTTTAAAAAAGGGCTCCGAACGTATTCGTATTCCTTAAACAATCATCAACGTTAGATATAACTGTGTATATATATAATATTTTTATTGCATATATATTGTATATTATCAATGTATTGTATATTATATATGTTTTTATTGTGTGTGACTTGAAAAAATCGTGAAAAAAGAATTGTTATTTGTAATACCAATTCCATACACAGAATTGTGAACAGCACTTCTAAGAAAATTAGAAAAAAAAAAACATTCAAATTTGTAATATTCGTAGTAATAAAAAAATTTAAAAATCGAAATATTTTAAAAATGTTTAACATTTAAAAATAATTGTTAGAAAATGATGGGTTCTTTTTTCTAAAATGTATATTTCATGTGTGTTCAAATAAGGTACATGTAAACATTTTCATATAAATACATAAATAAAAAAAATTGCATACATGTCCCTTAATTCAGGAAAACTTGCCCAAGGTACCACGAGGAATTTTTTAAATTTCAATATCTTTTACAAAAGTAAGTAAACAATTAAAAGTAAATAAATGTCGTTTTCAAAGAGTCATTTTTCCCTCAAAGAATGACAATATCACATTAATCTGTGTCTATTTTATATACTATACCTATAATTTTAAGGAATTTTCCCTAATTTAAAGATATTTTCCCTTTTCTTCATATATATATGTCAGGTTTGAAAAGTTTAGGTTCAAAATTAAAGAAGTAATAAATGAAAATAGAGCGAACTCTTTACCATCGCGTAAGGATTTATGAGTAAACAAGCCTGTTAAAAGGAGCAACGAGCGCTGACGAAGGCGAACGCATACTAGGAAGGACTTGGCTGGTGTCTCCTCGCTGCGATGTTGTATTTGGTAACGCCCGGTTGCGCGGCAAAAGGTCCGCCATGTTAGATTATATATGATGAAAGCGTAATAAAGGAATATTGTGAAGATGATGCCCTCCTCATTTTACCAGCAGGCCTGGGGCCTGTCATATATATATATAATATTGTGTTTGATTTTGTTAGAACTTGTTTCGAAAAACATCAAGCAATGCTAAGTTACTTGACTTATTGTTTTTTAGAGTGGAGTTTATTTCGAAATATTCTTAACTGTGTCATGAAGTAATAATGCAGAAAACTGTAATGTTTGTGGAGCTCAAATATCCAATTATTTGCACAGAGGAATACACGCATATTTTTATAGAAGAAAACGCGAAAAATGAAAAAAAAATATTAATAAATGGCGTGCTAGCGTTCTTCTATTTAGAAGAATTTTTTTTTTTTAATTTCTAAAATAGTCGAAAAAAGTCTAAAAACAATTTAAAACGAAACTTAAACTTAATCCTAACCTTTGCCATTCATTAAATATCTACATAATTATAATAAAAAGAAAATCATCCAAGAATTTTTTAAAGTTTAATGAGCACTTCAGATTTTGATTTGTTTGTGGTTAAATCATTTCATTAGAAAAAAGGAATTTTTTTTCAGACACCCTTAAAAACGGGATTCGTAAGAATGTGCGTGAATGAAAACATTTCTTTTCATTTTTTAAAAATATTTTTTTATTTTTAGTAAAAGCTAAGGGTTTTTCAATTTTAAAATGACAGCATAATTTGCTAAATACATCATTATAGTTTAAATATTTTTAAGAAAAATATAAATAACAAGCCTTTTCTTTAGTAAATAAAGATTAACTTGACATTAGTATATAATGTTATGTAAATCGGGTTCGAGGATTTTATGCAAATCAGTCGCAAAGAAAAAGCCAGTTCTTTAGGAGGGATGGAATTTTGTTGTCGAAAAACAATCCTTGAAATTCAGGATTCAACAACAGTATTCACAGAATAAATCTCAGAAGGCTTTCACACATTCTACGGTGCTCAGACACAACTATCAGTATCTAAAATAGAAGTATGTTAAAGATTATTCATAAGCACTCGCTCGTTCTGTTCAACAGCCGAAGTAATAACCAATCGCTGGTCTACTCTTCACTGTCAAACCAGTACTACTCTTCAATGGTCAAAACAAGACTAAGTTTCGGTAAGTGACTCCCTATTTAAATACCTAAAAATCTTTTGAAAAAATCCGCTTGCGTCATAGATCGTGACATTAGTAGATTTCTCCAGTAATTTCCAGAAGAATCTCTAAGGTCACAAAGTCACCAAAATGGCCACTAAGTCGACAACATGGTCACCCAAAATAAAGTCAATTGGCTCTATCGCCAAGATTTCACCAAGTTTCCATTGAATCGCAATTATAATGTAAGGAATGGCGTTGTTTGAAAATATTACAAGTTTAACATAAAATAAATACAATATAGTGTAGTATAAATGTGTTACACATCCAGATATAAATTATTGATACCATTTTAAATTTTCTTTACACAAAATTCATAACAGTACTAAATATATGTGGCATGCAGCCAAAAGCAAGCAGTCTTCGCGCGCAGGCGCAGTGAATTGAAACTGAAACGAAAACTTTAGAACTAGTGAAAGTAGAACCGAAACCTGTGGACTTTTAAAAAAGAGAGAAAAAGAGCAGAAAAAGACGGAAGTTCGCGAGCAGGCGTTCCCGTCGAGAATTCATGTAAACCTATCTGTTAGAATAGCTACCTTTTTTAATTAATTTTTGCTAAGTTTAAATAAATGTAAAGAAAGACAAATGTCTTGGACTCCTTGTTGTCTCCCACAAATTATGGGAGCTCAGCCGCGATCGAAACAATTTCGATTTTGAACCGAAGTCTGGACAATGAACAAAAGCGTCCGTGAAGGAGACGCTCCGCCATTTTTTGGAAACTTCGTTCAACCTGTGTAGAGGTTGAATTTTTCGATGAATATTCCGCCTGTGTAGAGGTTGAAACTATTCCATAAACACTTGCGAAGAGGTGTCCTGCTAATAATTTTAAGATATAACCTGCGAAGAGGTGAGATCTGTGAAATCAACGTTTTTCTTCAATTATTGGATACATCGTACGTGCGAGCAACAAGGGAGCTAGAAAAAAAAGGTAGGATCTTTCCATATTTTTCTAAAATGTATAAAAACGCTCTTAAAGAGGATTTCATAAGAGTTGTTGAGGATCTAGACGGTACTGTGGAGAGTACGGACACCATAGCTAAACTAAAGACTAAAATTCAGAAGAGTAGTACATTTGAAAGTGATCCAGATTTCGTTAAAACTTTAATTAAAAACTGTATAGATGAGAGGGTATCGCGAAACGAAAGAGAGGTAACTTTAGAAAAACAGAAAATTGAGCTCGCGAAACTACAGCTAGCGCAATTAGAAAAAGAAATCGAACTTCAAACGGCTAAAAATGAAGCATTAAGTTTAAATCCTGCAGCTAAAGTCGAAGAGAACTATCCCCAATATCTTGAAAGAGAAAATAAAAATTGCTATATATATGCGGTGATTCATCTCATTACGCAAGAGACTGTGAGAAGCGTTTTAAGCCTAAAGAATCTAACAGCCACATCCATAATAGAATAAACGTGAATACTTTGAAAGTCGAGAGCGAAAAACAAAATAGCGATGAGTTCGCACAACTTCAAGATGTAAACATTTTTGTGGAAAATCAGCCCGTAACAGCCTTGATCGATTCAGGTTGCCAGATCCCAGTTCTAAATTCCTCACTAATTAGAGTGCATAAACCTTCCGAAGAAATCATAACATTAAGTTCATGTTTTGGCGAACAGCGTATGGTAGAAGTTCAACCCATAAATATTTCTCTTAATTAACTCTCTCCCGGTCTAAGTGTTCAAATGGCAATATCACCGACCTTGACCGAAGAAATTATTATACATCCCAGTGTATATTCTGAAATAAAGAAACTAGGCCACGCAAAGGGCGATGTTTTATTGAGTGAAAGTGGATCCTCGTTGGGTGCTCATTTTAATTCAAATGTTTCTGTTTCAAATGTGATAGAAAACTCTAGTTATGATTTGTCATATGTTAAAAACTTTAATACTAGAAATGATTTGAGTTCTCTAGTTAAGAATTATAAATGTAATAAAATTAAGAGTACTAAGTTAAAAATGTGTATTAAATTGAAAAATGATATTCCTGTGTGTCAGAGAGCCAGACGTTTATCTTGTTCTGATAACCCTTCACCTATGAAGACTAAACAAAGACGGTTTGCAATGCTCCGACGAATCTTCCAACCCTGGCAGTGGAAACGGAGGAAAAAGAGAGATCGTTTTGAACAGATGTCCAGAACTCTAGAGAGGAAAATATCGATGCGTTCAACCAAAGAACTCATTAAAAAAGCGTTCTTATGCCTGATGGAACTGATAAAGACCAAGATAGCAAAATAAATGATTCCGTTCATCCTACCGTACTATCGTCATCTCAGAATCATGCCATGCCTGTGAAACACAATGTTTTCCTGTTAAACCTTCCGGATGTCGAAGAGGTGCCTTCACATGATGGAGAAACTGTCTAGTTCAGAAGAATTATGATATTTTAAACCTTTGTGTATTTGTTGTGTAGTCTTTGTCTGTTCCGTCTTTTTTGTATGTTCCAGATTCTCCTCTGGTCCCCATGTCCATGAAAAGGAAAAAGGAATACGTACCGCTGCGGACAGCGTACAGTCAGGTTGACCGGTTGTGGCATGCAGCCAAAAGCAAGCAGTCTTCGCGCGCAGGCGCAGTGAATTGAAACTGAAACGAAAACTTTACAACTAGTGAAAGTAGAACCGAAACCTGTGGACTTTTAAAAAAGAGAGAAAAGAGAGCAGAGAAAGACGGAGGTTCGCGAGCAGGCGTTCCCGTCGAGAATTCATATGTAAACCTATCTGTTAGAATAGCTACCTTTTTTTAATTAATTTTTGCTAAGTTTAAATAAATGTAAAGAAAGACAAATGTCTTGGACCCCTTGTTGTCTCCCACATATATTAACATATTGCTTATTATACATTCTGTTTTATGTTATTTGTACATATCGTTTAATACATTAAGAATAATATATGTGGCATGCAGCCAAAAACCACAGTCTTCGCGCGCAGGCGCAGCTAAGTGAAACTGAAACCTGTGGACTTTTAAAAAGAAAAGAGCAGAGAAAAAGACGGAGGTGCGCGAGCAGGCGTTACCGTCGTCAAACCTATCTGTTAGAATAGCTACCTTTTTAATTAATTTTTGTTAGTTTTAAAATAAAGTAGAAGAAAAGACAAATGTCTTGGACCCCTTGTTGTCTCCCACATATATATATTGCATTTGGCGGGAAACATAGCATGTTGCTATACTCACGAAGTAAGTCTTACTATCTACTTTATTGCATCGTCTTTAAATATATACTAGTAAATACTAGAAGGCTATAATTTTATCGTTATATTTTAAAGATATAGTGTATTTTATTTGTAAAATTTAAATTTCTCCTAATATTATTCTTTCCTTTTCCTTTGACTCAGTAATATAGGCAAATTACAAATGAAGGTTGGCTAGCCCTAAAACTTGTTTAAACCTGCAATCTTGTTTCCTAAGACCAGGGGTTTGTTATTGTACTACTGAGGCTAATATTTCCTACTATCTTGACTAGTTATACTTGAGTTTTATAGCTATTTGTACATATTTATGGTTTATATATATATGCAATAATTCCCTCTAGTATCCTTTTTATTAACTCTTTGTACTAATATTTAAACAAACTTTAATTCTTTGGTTTAAAAATAACACTGTAATCTTAATAGTAATCGGCTAGTCCGAAATCCCTGTCCCACCCATTCTATCTAATCGAAACTACTATTACGTAATAATCACGCGATTTCACTGCTGGTTTAAAAACAAAAATCCTGTGTAATCGCTCTCTTTGTCTGCTTACCGTCAGCATGTAAACGTCCACGTAAAAATGTAAATAACTGCAGCTCTCTTTGTCTTTGTGTTGTGTCCGTCAAGATGTTACTTCTGTTATATATGAGTCTGTTTTCGTGTTTTTAACAAATAGATGTGAAATATAAAAGTGACTGACCAGCTACACTATGTGTGCTTCAAAATAAAAAGATGGAAATTAGTTCTGAAGATGTTTTCACTGAACCAGATATGACAACAAGCCAACACCGGCCAACGCTACTACAATACTTAACACACACAAATATATATATATATATATATATATATATATATATATATATATATATATATTCGTATTGCTGTATAATGATTGTTATTAATTTCCTTAGACCAAAAAGAAAGTGAAACAATTAAATTTTTATTTCCGTGGAACGGATTTTGGAAAGGATGTTTATGAAATTGAAGTTGCTAGGACTTTATTGAAAGTGGAGAATAGGACACTTAAAACCTGTTGCCCCTAAGCCCCTACATATTGTTGAAGATTTTGAAATAATTTACCAGTAGCCCTCATGTAGCTACTCTACACTGGTGTTCAAAATTAAGAGAATTTTTATATTTTATTGATTATCTCTAGAACTATTGGACAGACTTTTAAAAAATTTTGTATGCATATAGGGCTAATATAATGTAAAAAAATAGTCATTCAACAGTTAAAATACACACACGTGATGGTGAGTAACACTCATCGAAGTCGGAAGGTATGACCCGTACTCTAAAATACCAATGAAATCTGGAGATTTGTTCCGTTGGTTATCAAATACACTCGAACCTCTATATAAGGAACCTCTATATTGTGAATTTTTCTATATAGCGAATTTTTTCCTGGAACTTTGAACATTTCACGTTTTTCTTCGTAAAATAACCTCTCTATAGTGAAGTGCATTTTCTACATAACGAACTTTTTCTTTTGTGATTCAATTTTTTTTCTCTCCCTATTTTTAAAGTATTTCTGAACATTTCAAGTTGTTCTCTCTTTAACACAATTTATGGTGGTCATAAATCTTGAACTGGTTTTAGTAGATCCTAACTCGCCGAGAGGCATAGAGCTCAGGACGTTTCATCCAAGAAGTGCAACCTTTAGCCTCACTGTCCAGTTCATTAGAAACATCTTCGATATCCCCTTTCACACTCACTGGAGTTGACATGTTTTCTAGTTATAAAATAATGTATGTTTAATATTACTTGTATGCTTTAAATTAAAAAATGGCCTTAAAATTCATTAATTTTAGTATAAAATTATTTTCTTAATATTGAAAATACAGTGACACATTCGACATTGTTCTTTCTTGTTTTCTTTGCAGTTTTTCTTTCTTTCTTTCTTTTCTTTTTTTGATAGGTAAGATATATAAAATAAACATATATTAATTTTAAAAATGGTGTGAATAATTACTTCCTTTAACATTTAGTGCTTATGAATTTAAAATTTGTTTTATGTGGTTTATAAAGTATATTAAAAGATGAACCTCTATCTAACGAATTTTCCAAATAACGAACTTTTATCCGGGACTTAGGGACATCTTTATAGAGAGGTCCGACTGTGTATATATATATACAGTTAGACCTCTATGTAACGAAGTCGTTATATTTCGAAAAAAAGTTCGCTATTTGGTAAAATCGTTATGTAGAGATTCATCTTTTAATATACTTTATAAACCACATAAAACAAATTTTAAATTCATAAACACCATACATTATTTACAAAAGTAATTATTCACACTTTTTTCAATTCCTACTTTAGCTCACACTCTTTATACCAGTGGTTCCCAAAGTGATCTATATAGACCCCCAGGGGTCTATGACGACCTACAAGGGGTTCACGTCAGCAAAAAAATATTTTGCGGTCAATGAGGTGTAAGTGGGGGTCTATGTGATAGTGGCTCTCATTAAGCTAGATCATGACTGTCAGCACGTTTTAACCTACGTCAACATTTAACTGCCTTTTCTTGAGATTTTGAAACCAGGTTTGAGAATGCTTACCACAGTAGGCGATGGATTTATGTAGTCATATTGAAAAAAAAAGTGTCACATGACAACAGGAACTGATCGTGATATGCACCAATGAAGATTTTAAAGTTTAGAAACGGATGTCAGCAATTTTCGATTTAAAAAAGGAAAACCTGTTGTTGGTCCCGAATTATGGAATATCGTGAGAAAGTTTTTAATTATTTTTCCCAGTAAGAAGGAGTTTCAGCGCAGTTGCCAATCTTCAAAATAAAAAAAGAAACTGGACACTACTAACAGAGGAGATTTAAGGTTAAATCTGACAAGATTGATACAAAATGTTGAAAATTTGTTGTAATAGCGCCAGATTCATCCTTCCCTTTAAAATCAATTGTGTGTTCTTTGGTTGTTTTATTCAACAGTTATTTTATATATTAATTAACTTTTAATTTAATTAATTAACGTATGCTTTTTAACTATTAACTCTATATTTCATTAGTTATAAATTTAATTCTTTTAAAGTAGTAGTAGAAATAATAGCTGTCAAAAAGACATTTAAGGTGATAAAAATTTGCAAAAATTCGATATTAATTAAGCAGGGGTACCCTATACCGAAAAACATGGCAAGGGGTCTATGAGACAAACAATTTTGGGAACCTCTGCTCTCTATATTTATTTATTTATCTTGGTGGAATTTTCAATCGTTAATAAAATACGTTTTAAAACGCTCAATTGAGCTGAAATTTTACATACATGATTCTTTTGGATGATAATACAATAATTTAATTATAATTAATAAAAATTAATTGATTAAAACTAATTATTTAAAGAATTACAAATACAGACACGTTGGCATCATTTTTGGCGACCCTTTTGGCGACTTGTGTCGAAAAGGCTTTTTTTCTCAGGTTTTAAAGCATTCAGTTGAACTGAAATTTTATATGTACGATTATTTTGGATGACAATGCGATACTTTAATGATAATCAATAAAAATTAATTACCACTTTATGTTGTGATTCTGTCATACGTATATTAATATTTATATTAATTGTAACTCTTTAATAAAAAAATGCTAAAATAAAATTTTGCTTTGTTGATCTAAGTAGGAATTGACTTAAATTTTTTTTTTATATTACTTGTTTTTTAAAAAAATTAGTATCTATTCATTTCATATATTTTACCCATCAAAAAGAAATCCGAAAATAAATAAATAAAAATAAGGGGGTAAAAGCATTGTTCTGGAATACACTGTATTTTCAACTTAAAAAAGTAATTTCAAATTAAAACTGATGAATTTTTAATGGCATTTTCTAATTTAAAGCCTACCAGTACTTTTAAACGTACTGTAATTTTGAGCATACCGTACCACATACGTCCTAAAAAAGAAATGCTAAAATCTGTTAATTTTATTTGAGTTTTTTTGTTTTGAAAAATTTGGGTTATTTCATTGCTCTAGGTGAGTTAGGCACCTGGTAATACCAGTTCAAGGTCACTGATCACCATAAAATGCGCTAAAAGGGCGAATAATTTGAAAAATATCCTGAAATATTTTAAAAATAGGAAGAAAAAAATCGAATTACTAGATAAGAAGTTCGTTATATAGAAAATGCACCTAGGTATTTGGAGCTTATTTTACGAAGAAAATAATATTTCATTGGTTCTTGGAAAAAGTTCGGGAAATAGAGAAATTCGTAAAATAAAGGTTCGTTATATGGAGGTTTGACAATACCTATAAAAATTTCAAAATTAAAAAAAAGGGGGGAACAAACATGGATGCACATTTTTCTATAAAAATATTTAATATCGAAAAATATTTCGTAAAACAGTTCATCTGCTCAAAACATCATTACGGGAGAAAATCTTTCCGGATTTAATCATAGCAGATGTTTTGGTAGCCCTTCTTGATGAAGGCAACAATTTTGATTCGTAAGAAAATGCGGGTATCATTAATGCGCAAGGCGAAAAAATATCAATTATTATTATTATTTCCGAAGTTATGTGATTTAAGCATTTTATTCTCTCTAGAGCAATTTGAACACGTTTTTGATTTTATTTTAGTTGCTAATTAAAGCGTGCAAGAAGTCTAATGTTATGTTAAACATATTAATGTTAAATGTTTTGATCTTAATATACGCAAAAATATATGAAGCATTGTACAGAGTAATTTATACATCACACGGTTTTTGGGTTAAGGTATCCGACTACCTACAACTTTTTTTTGAAAAAATGGAGATACGAAAATTTTTTTTTGTGATTTTTAGAATTATTTAGAATATTTTAAGGAAAAAATTTTAAAATTGTGTAAACAGCAAAAAAATTATTATTATTAAAATGGAAAAAAACTGGTGAAAATGTACAAAAAATTACATAACTAGACCCCCTCCATACAGAAATTTTATGCACAAATTCTCAATTTTTCAATTTTGATGTGTTACTATGTTATTCATGATTGAAATGACCTACAGGATAAGAGATATTTTAATTTTTATAAAAATTAGAGCACTTTATCATAGTGATTATATGAAATTGCTTAAAAAAACAGTGATTATATTTATATAAAGGACTGTAAATTTTGAAATAAAACAGTGATTGATAAATCTGAAAGTCAAAACAATTCTACGGTTATACAGAACACACACAAAAAAATTCAGCAAATTATTTTCAAAACTTTTTGAGCAATCGCCATCCCCGTTTGAGCTTTTCGAAAAAAACACATTTCGAGTGAAACGCGTTTTAAAGTTTGACATCTTGTGCAAAGTTGTGGCATCTGCTTTTACTAAAACACTTGTAGTTTTTGTTCTTGTGAATGGAAAATAAAAAACTTGGTATTTTTATTAAGATAATAAGATGACATATAAAATAAAATTATAAAGGAAAAAAATCTCAATTTTTGAAAAAAATCATGATTTTAAGAGTAGTTAGAGTTGAATGCCTTAAATTCCTTCATTTCATCTTAAAATGATTTTCAAACAATTTTGAATGCATGTTGTCACGTTGATCGGGGCTCGCGGAGTTTATGCAAATCAGTGGTAAAGATCAAGACAGTTCTTTAAGAGCGATGAGAATTTATTGTAAAAAATTAATCCTCGAAATACAAGATTCAGCAGCAAAATTCGCAGAATAAATATCAGAAGGACTTCACACCTTCTAGAGCGCTCGGACACAATCTCAGTGTCTGAAATACAAGTAGGTTAGATTATTCACAAGCACCGCTCGTCCGACTCAACAACCGAGCTAATAGCTATTCGATTCTTCACGGTCAAGGTAAGACTACTAATCGCTAGACAAAGCAATACTAACTCAGTTCCGGCGACCGTCTCCGTATTTATAGGCCTTGCGGATCCTTCGAGAAAGATCCACTTGCGTCATAGATCGTGAAATTAGTTTATTTTTCCACTAATTTCTAGATGTATCCATATGGCCCCGAACTCGCCAAAGAATGTAATATTAAGGTATCCAACTAGGTTCGGAAACAAATTTTTCAAAAAATGATTTTCAGAAGAGTTTTATTATTTTAAAGAATATAAATAGATTTAACTAAACTAAACGTAACTCAGTGGCGCAACAGCACATGACAGCCAAGGCCTACTGTGCCTGTCTCAGTATACGTGATCTTAGGCGCTGAGGTGCATGAGCAGATGTCCCGATCAGGTGATCAGTCTGACGTGAAATCCCCAGTGTTTAGTCCCCAAGCAAGCTTGAGGCTCCTTTTATCGATCCACTGAAGGGAATGAAAGGTGGAATTGACCTTGCCCAGGCCAAAGATAGAACCTTGGACCTGTGGTGTAGATGCGGGATATGCTACCACTCGGCCACTGGCCTAAGAATCATAATTATTAAATAAATAACATGTTTGATTTTGCAAAAAATATTATGATTATAAACCTTTTTTGAAAAAAAAAAATTATTTTTATAAAATTTTTGCAAGATTTTCAGTTAAGGCTGTTTTCGGCAAAAGTACGAGAGCTTGAACTAAACGCGAAGCACATTTTCAGGCAAAAAAAATATTTCAATTTTCGTGGAAATTTGCAACATTATAACTCATACATCTGTTAAAAAATATAGTGTTTTTAAAAATTTCAAAATATTCCATGAATGTTTTTTTTTTCATTTGAATATGTGAAGGGACAGCTCATTTAACATTACGGTATAGGAGAAAAACGCGAGACACATTTTATACCAGAATAAATAGATCAACTCGATTAAAAACTGGAAGCATGATAAAGAATTCTGCTCTCTAAAGGATAGCGAAGCCAGATTATAATACTATTTTTTTATTTCTTTTTTATCCGAAAAAATTTTCCAAATTCGGATCCTATTCTTTAACATTAACCGAAGACAGCCTTAAGAAAAACGTCATAAATAAAATACATTGGACATGATGCAGTTTTAATTTCATTGATATACCTCTTGATTCATCTGAAGTGTCACAAACCGCAGGGTAAGAAATATTTTAAGAAGTAAATATTTTAAAAGCATTTAAATTTGATATTAATGATTTTTCGTCAAAATTTCTGTTTGTTCTAAGTTAAAAATTGCCGCAAAATCTGATTAAATGTAACTATCTGAAAACCAGCGTTTTAGTACACTCTAAAGGGTTCATAACATATATGTTCTAAATTTCATTGAATTTGATTGGATTGTTTTGAAGATAACTCGTTTTTCGAGTACAAATTATCGTGAAAATTTCATTCCTCAAAAAACACAAAAAATATTCTTACAATTTAGATAAAGTGAATGCCATAAAAACAACTTTAAAAACTTTCTAGTTTTATACATTATATATATATATTCCTTCTTCCTCAATATTTATATTTCTTTTTTTTTCTAACGGCCCCAACATCAAACACCTAAAAATCATTCTTTCAACCTAGTAGGATACCTTAAAATACAATCAACTGTTCAAGTGAAGGGAAATATAAGCTATTTTTAGAAATAATTTCAGTGCCATAGGGAAAAGATTCAACCTCTCAGTAAGATACTTGTAAGCTATTGAGACATTCTTTCACAAGGAATTGCCAATAAATCAGTCTTAAAATTCAAGGTTTTATCCTTTTAACGAAGAATTACAAATAAATTTGTCAAAATACAGGGTTTAATCTTTTAATACTTAGTTCCATTCATGTTTCAATCTAGATGTCTTAGACCATTTAGACGTAATTAAATACATAGACAGGACACTCTAAAATATTTTAAAAGCCCACACAGCTTATTTAATTATTAATTTTTAGAAACGTTTACAAATATAATTCTTGAGAATGTTTTTATTTATATTTGAAAGAAGCATATTGTAAGCTCTCTTATCATCAATAAATGGATCTGAACTTTTTATTATAATCTTTTTTCCCCTCTCGAACAGTTTACACATGCAGAGCAAAAATAAAATAGAATATTAATGACATTTAATACGAAAGAAAATGTAACCGAAAATACAAATTTATGCACGGATCGTTTTACTTAATTATAAACAAAGACAAATTCTCCAATGCAAATTCAGTTTTTTATATACCCAGCTTCTTATTCATACTTTAAAAATTCAGAATATTCAATTTGGGTACTTAACAGCACTTAATCATGTATGGGAAGTAAATTAATCTTCTTTAAATATAAAAAGAAAATAATACCTCGTAGAAATTTTTTTGATACTACATTTCGGTTGTAATAGTTTTCTATGAAAAGTTAAGCCTACGCATTTATCAATTTAGCTATTACACGAAAATGTGGAGGGGGAAACATTTTTAAAATACTGCACAGCCTACTTGTCATATATATAACAACAAAAATAACAAATTAACTTGGCTTAACTATTCAAGTTCTTTTTGTTGTTGTTGTTTTTGTGCCTTAATTACTGTGGTTAGCAGATTTAAATTTCCATTAGAATATAGTTTTTGAGCTCCCGTATAGTTATGTAATCGATTGTTACAGTAAAACTATTTAATTTGAAATTTTAATATAAATTTTTGTTAAAAAATCTACATTTGGTTAGAAAGTGATTTTAACTTGAAATACACAAATAAATTTGTAGTATTCGCTCTATTTATAAAAAAAAGTGTTTCGAAACGTTGTAATAAATTTATTATGTATTATCACAACAATGCCAACCTTCGAGATAACCCGCCAAGTTGGCAACCCCGACTTCGCATGCCTCATACGCGTTGAATTGGCAACCATGTGTTTCGCTTCATATAATATAGCCAATATGGTTGCGATAGTACATATAAAACTAAAAGGCCAAGGAGAATCCTTCTGGACTCCTACAACCCACCTTAATTTTTCTGTTTTTCGGAATAATTTCTTAATTAGTGCACCCTTAGTAAATTTGTTTATTGTTTTTAAGTTCTTATTTTTAACTTGTCTAAATTTTTGCCCCACTGGACAAGCTCCTCCTACTTTCCATTTTTATAACTTGTATACCCCTTGGGCAGCCAACCTGAGTCTATATCTTCACCCATCATCGACCAATCAGAGAGCAGCCTCTCAGCTCTCACCCAGGTCAAAATTTCAGAAACATCACGACAGGAAGACTACATTAAACTACGCCTCTCGGAACTTCTAGTAACAACCAATAGCCTGCATGCCACTCCTCAAACTGTGAAGTTCCACCAAACGCTGTCTCCCTGATCAAAGACTTTCATGATATGGGATTCAGTCCAGATGCGCAAAGATAAACTGCTATCAACTGCGATAGCACGTTACTACAAGCAAGCTCTGGACCAGCGGTTCTTAAACTGTGACCCGCGGACCACTGGGGGTCCACAGCGCCTTGCTAGGGGGTCCGTGGAGTCCCTCGTGTAACTTTGAGATTTCCCTCTTTTACAGACTCTGAAAGGCCTGGTGAAAAAATTGAAAACTGTACTATACTAGACTAGATTACTAAATAGTCCCCAATGAAGAAACTCTACTAGAACTTTTATCTTGATCAAGAGTATTGATTCGGGGAGGGATATTCAAAATCTTGGGGGTCTGCGATGTCACCCTGATACATAAAGAAGGGCCACGGTGATCGATAGTTTAAGAACCGCTGCACTAGACAGAAAAATATCGCAACGATCGCCTGCAATGGAATCGTTGCGTGAGAAGAAAAGCATTGTCTCATACGAAGACTTATTAACAACCAACGGAACAAAAAACTCAACTTTCCAGGAGGCTGCAGGTTTATCAAAATCTGGGGACTTTATCAATGAAGTGTTGAACGAGATGCAGTTTTAGTCATGAATTTAACTGTAGAACGAATTTTGCGAAAAAAATAACAAATAAAAATAGAACTACATAATACACTAGTAAATTACAGTTTTACAATTTGAGCAGTGAGAATGAACAGTTGTATAATTTCTTCAATGGGGGTTGGTCCGCTGTTAGGTGGACAGAAAACGCCCTTTGCTTATTTTAAAAATCTATTTAAACAATAAAATTTTAAAGAAATATAACAGATACCGTAAAATCCGGCGTATAACGCGCACCTATAATTTCAGGCTGTATTTCTTAATTTTTAGGTATATTTGCCGTATAACGCAAAACCCCCTTTTTACGCAGAAACCTGAAAGGTTTGCATGTAATGCTCTTGTGTTTTGAAGTCATTTATTCGAGGTATTTTCCTAGGCTTTTGAAAAAATAGTATATTTCTAGGACTATAACTCCCCTTATAAGTTCATAAGATCTGTCATTTCTTTTAAATTAACACTATTTTTATGTATATAGAAGTCTAATTTTTTTTTATGCTCATCTCTTTATTTATTTTAAAAACTCTCATTTTTATACTCGGCGTATAACGCGCACTTGTAAATTTCGGTTGCGTGGTAGTTGCGGACGTGGTATTTGCGGACCCCCCCCTGTTAGAACAGATAAAGAGTGCAGATAAATAAGGAAATAAATACTTTTAAAAATCACAAAAATTTAAAACAGTATTTTAAGTAGCAAAGCTCTTTCCCCTGAGATAACGTTTTTCTTTTTTACCGAAGTTTTCTGTTTTTACACTCGATTATCGAATTACAAGGATAAATACATTTTTGCCAATCAAATTTAATTATTTGTATTGAATTAAGATATTATAGTGTGTGAAGAGACATTTTAAACATAGCGAAATGTAATAAAAATAAACACTTTCAGGGAAATATTTAAATTTAACAGGAAGAAACAGTATAATGAAAGGTACGAACAGATTTCAGGAATTTTGTGGAAAATTGTATTTTAGAGTAAAATATAAATATTAGAAGAAGTGCAATTGCCATGTGATTTTTAAAAGTATTTATTTCCTTATTTATCTGTTCCCTTTATCTGTTCTAAGATGGGGGGGAATGTGTCCATTAAGATGAGTGTGTACACTAAAAAAATTCCTCTTGTGTGTGATCTTCATAGGATTTAATTTCTTGTAAAATCCTTGCAGAAGCTTTTACAGTTGTCGAACTTTGAATTTTAAATTAGTGTCCTTAGTGAAAAAAAAAACATTGCTATTTTTTTTTTAAAGATTATATTCGATTTTATAACTGCTTTGAAAAGTCTCGAAATTTATTATTTCAATTTGTATTGTTATTATTTTCCTTTTCCTTCTTTCTAATTCTGTATATTAATTTAATTCTGAAATTCTTTGTCCAAACCAAAATGCATTCTTAAAAATATTTTTGACATAAAGTTATTTGAAAAAAAAATCGCAAAGTTTTTCAAATTTATATTAATATGTGTATTTGCTTAAGAAAGAATTTCCTTCAAATATGAAGCATATATGAGATTTTTAAAACAATTTTTGGAAGAAATTGCACGTTATATTGCAATATTATAACCCAACAAACTAAACAATTATAAAATCCTTTTTCTACGCTTAATATTTTTTCCGATAACACAACAACGTTTTTATATTCTTAAATTCCTCGTAAAAAGTTTTTTTCCCCAGCAAATGGGGAAGGAAAAAAAAAACATTTCTCAAAAATAAAAATAAAATCGTTTGGTAAAATAAAATTTCTTCTTTCAATAAAAGTTCGATTTTAAGCTATAGTTGTTTTTGTTATTATTTAGAATTGAAGATAAAGCGTGAAGGATTTTTTTTAAACAACAAGTGATGAAAAAAATAATAATAATTAGCTGGTTCCGTAGACTTTTTTCAAAAACTCAAATAAATTCCGCAGCGGATAAGATTAAAAGAACTGATTGATCTCTATTGCATTTTTAATTTGACCTTTTTTTTTAAAAAAAAAAGAAAAAAGATTTAATACCTGAAGAAATAAAAACAGGTTGAGATGCAGTTAAAAGGTGCCGAAGTTTTTTTCCTCCTGTTACTGCGTTCATGAATGCTTTTCCTAGATTTTTCTTAAAGATTCGGTTTTGTAACGAAATTGGGTTAGAGGTTATAAAAAAAATAGGTCATCGTGTGTTGAGATTCAGTAAAGCTCTATATATATAAAAAAAAATCATTATGTGTACTGTTGAAAAAACTGATTGTATAATGAACAAGAAATGTATGTTTGAAGAATGTAGAATGCAGCTTAGTAGAAATAAGAATGATTATTAAAAGTAACATTTTCGGAATTTGTTTAATAATTTTAAAAAAATGTGCATTTTAAAATTTTATTTCATATTTAAAAAGAGATCATTGCTTGAGAATTCGAGGATTTTGATACTGAAATAGTCTTTTCTTTTCCTTTGTAGTATTAAAACTGTAGATAATATTTATCGCTTTTTAATCTTATCAATTCTTTCTGCTTGGTGAAAAAAAATGGCAAAAAACCCGCATTGTGCTTAAATTTATTCATTGATAATGTAACTAAAATAAAAGTGGGTAACGCTAACATATGGCGAAATAAAAGATCTAAAGGTCATAAAAAATAATATTCGTTACTAACTATGTAAGTATTCTTTTCGTACTTATGTACTACCACAACAATGTCAACATTCAAGATAACTCGCCAAGTTGGCAACTCCAATTTCGCTTGTGTCGTATGCGCTGAATTGGCAGCCATGTGCTTCGTTTCATATAATATTGCCAATACGGTTGCGATAATACGTAACTACCGTGTCCTTTCATTAAATTCCTTTTGTTCTAAATTAATTTCGAAATTTTTAAATATTTTTGGAAATGCTGTGTTTATAACTTTTTGTTGGATGTCACTTCTTCCATATTTCGGATACAGCACAAATGTAGATTTTGGTGACATTTGTGAGTGTCAATTTGTGACTTGGCGACATTTGTAATCGCCAATGTCAAAATTACCAAAATGATTTTTCGTGTTTGTACTTATTTTTATACTTATACTTAAAGCACCATTCCTTTTTTGTCAAAGTAATATTTCAATAATGTACAGTTCTAAAAGCACAAGTATTACTTACGTTTTTGATGGATTAGAATTTCCAAATTTAATTTAAAATTAGATTTTTTTTCATGTTTACATTCCATGTATATATTCAAATTATTCGAATGAAAAACTTCAATTAATAGTAAATGAAGAAAAATTCACTTCTACATCTTGTTTTTTAAGGTTTTTAGAAAAATTTTTCTTTCATAAAATTTAAAATCTTGTCTGATACAAAATTTGCCAGGGTATTTAACAAACAGAATTTAAATTTTGGCAAAACAGGGCTCTGTTATTTAATTTAAATTTGAATAATAAATAATGTTTTGAAAAATCATTAGTTAAACTAGCAAAATACTCTACAAATGTAACATTTTTTGAAAGATAGCTATGGTTTGTACTTTAGTTCTAAATTTGCTAAATTAATCAAATTGATAAAAACTTTGAGGTAAAAAAACTCGGAATACTTTATTTAAAAAAAATTATCATGTATTTAATTAAAACTAACTTTTAAGAAAAAATTAATTATGTCTTTAAAATTGTTCACAATTTTTCTGTGAATTTACATTTGTATAATTAAAAAATGTGACCGATAATAGTTATAATGTAATCAATGGTCTAAATTCATGTGACGTCATAGTCACGTGATGAATGCAATTACGTGTTGCCAGCTAATAGGTTCATAAGGTTCGTTGTTGCCAACTTTTGCTTTTTACAGAAACTTCCTTTCAAAAAGTACATATATTTGTCAACAATTATAATTCACAGGGGAATAGATCACACTTGATATAAGAATTTTTTTTAAATTTTGAAAAACTTTTTGAAGAATTTCAATACATGAACATCTTGACCCAACTATCAAATTTGAAGTTTTTTAAAAATTTTATATAAGTAGAACAAAATAAATACAATACTAATGACAGCTTTGGATTCAATAGAGAATATGTGACTGCATTTATTATTAGACCGTCGTGAATTTAGCTCATATAATTGTAAAATAATGTACACAAAAACTCTACATAATAATTAAAGTAACAGTATTGATTTAAAATGAAGTAAAATTGTTTAAATTACGCATCTATTTATCCATAGTGAATTGATAATACATGCTTTCAAGCATGGGAAAAAAGAATTCGTCGACGAACTATAAAATAAACGAACTTCCTGTCAAACGCCTCAAGAGTACTGATTTTTTAGAATCGGAATATTTCATTCATTGTCTCACTAAGGCATGAGAGAAACTTGACCACCACTCAAGGGGCGGAGTATTCTGACAGTTTTATTTTGATAGAAAGGCCAATAGAGAAAAAGTGGTGGATCTCCAAATAGGCACTCGCCTACGGCATTCAAGTTCTCGTTATTCAGAATTTGAAATTCCAAATATTTTGTGGTTACGTAAAAGAATGTTATTCTGAATAAATATCTTTTTTATTTGTTTTAGAGATGTCCCAGCGAACGTACTGATCAAAACCTGTTTGGATGTGAAGATATTCAAAACCCGATGAATGAAAAATATTAGAGTTGCAGGAAAATAAAAATTTAAAAATAACGCATTGAAGAAACAGTTGGTATTATTTTTGCATTTATTTGTAAAGAAATTCAAAGGTTATTGTACCAATTCGAAGTTTTTATTTTATTTATGAGATAAATGAAAAATAAATTCGAAGATTTAGTTTTCACATCATTCTAGAAAATAATTCTTTCAGCAGCAAGTATGAATCGTCTGTTAATAATTCAATATTGTTGTTATTTTTAAATCGATGTAAAGCTTGAATTTTAAAGAAAATAATCGTCTGCAATATTAATATTTTTAAGTATTTATATATTTTAATAGGAAGAAACAGCGCTGGTGTTATTTTTGCAGTTATTTGTAAAAAAATTCGAAGCTTGTTTATATTAATTCGAAGTTTTTATTTTATTTACTATGCGATAAAAGAAGAATAAAATCGAAGTTTTAATTTTCACATCATTCTAGAAAATAATTCTTTCAAAAAGCAAGTAAGAGAATTGTCTGTCAATTAATCAATGTAGTTGTTATTTTCAAATCGATACAAAGCCTGGATTTAATAAGATCTAAGTTAATTAATAATCGTCTGCAATATTAATATTTTTAATGTAAGTAAAAAAATGGAAGATTTAAATAAATAGTTCTCTAATTATGAAAATTCATCCAAATTTTTGAAATGTTTAATTATTATTAAAACAGTTAAATGTTTTTGGTTTTAGTTCAGGAAATAAAAAATAAATTGATAAAAATATAGAAACATTTTCGCAAAGTCGCAGTCTATTTACTAATATTGTTGTATATTAATTTTCTTACGATGAAACATATTGGGAATTTTTGTAATAAAAATTAAAAGAACTTATTTAATAAATAATGTTAGTTTACAATTGTTTAAAACCTTTTTGGATTTGACATTATATTATGAAATTTTGAAATGTAATGTCTACACTCTATTCTTATATACAAGTAATTATCTTTCTTATGAAATTTCGTAGAACAACACTACTTCTATTTCATACTTTTTTCAAATGGCAAAACAAAAAATATCGACCCAAATAAAGTCCAAATCAATGCTTATCAATCAAAATTTTAGAATCTGAAAAATATTCGTTTAAATTTTCAAGAAACTTTCCTCGTTTTATTTGTTTCCTTTTGCAACTTAAGAACCAAATTCTATTCCGTGCAATGGAATTCTTCAATACAGGAAACTCTTTGGTATTGCGCTAGAAATGAAATGAGTGCTGTGTGTGTGTCTCAACAAATGTTAAAAGTTATTTTTTTGATGTTTGATTACCATTCAATGATTATTTTTAAATAAATTTTTCTTACATCAATAAAACTAAATGATTTGGAAATCGAATACTTGGCTTATTTATTTTTGGTTTTTATTAATCTTTATAATTATAGAAGGATCTTATTGCATTGCATGCAAGGAATAAAAAAAGGCATGCTTAAGACCTCTTGGAGCTCTGAGCCCTATTTTAGGCTATAGATTTCTCTAATGTTGTTATAAATTCGTGTAATTAATAATTATTTATTATATTACCTTCATTAAATTTGGAACTATTCAATATAAATGCACAGTTTTTCATTTTGACATACGAATTCCGTCGAAAATCCTGTTAGCATTCCTGTGTGAAGGAATAACGGAGTGCGAAAGGAAAGGATATCTACTATATAATTTTTCAAAATTTTATCAGTATTGGTCAAAACTGCAGTCAGTTGATTGTTTTAGATTATTGTTTGTACAAGTTTTTGACAACGTATGCTATATGTACTGTTTACTTTTAAGGATCACAGGTGGAGTCTACTTTTGATTAGGGGCCAGGGCCTCAAGAAGTCTTAAGACGTCCCTGGCCACGAGTATGATTTAAATAAAATAGTTATTAAAATGTTATTGTATTGATTTTGTTAAGTAATTGTTTTATTTTGCAATGTATTTTTCAATTTCTACTATTATATAGCACACACTCTCTGTATATTTATTTATTTATCTTCGTGGAATTTTCAATCGTTAATAAAATACATTTTAAAGTGCTCAATTGAGCTGAAATTTTATATACAGGATTATTTTGGATGGCAATACAGTAATTTAACTATACTTAATAAAAGTTAATTGATTAAAACCAATTATTCAAAGAATTACAAATACAGCTGCATTGGTATCATTTTTGGCGACTTAGGGACCCTTTTGGCGACTTGTTTCAAAACACGAAAAGGTTTTTATCTCGTATTTTAAAGGTCTTGTTTGAGCTGCAGTTTTCTATACACTACTGTTTTGGGTAAAAATACGATAATTTAATTAGAATTAATTAAAATTAATTGACTGAAACTAATTATTTAAAGAATTACAGATACAGCCACGATGGTTTCATTTTTAGCGACTTGGGTCAAACTTTAAAATATTTTTTTTTCACGATTTAAAGCATTCAGTTGAACTGAAATTTTATATACACGATTGTTTTGGATGACTATACGATACTAATAATTAATAAAAATTAATTACCACTTAATGCTGTGATTCTGTCATAAGCATATACATATTTATATTAATAGTAACTATTTAATAAAAAGTAGCTAAAATATAATTTTTCTTTGTTGATCTAAGTAGGAATTGACTTAAAATTTCTTTTTTTTATATTATACTTGTTTGTTTTGTTATTTCATGGTTTCTTCATTATTGTTATTTACTTTTTATTTTATTTATCTTGTTTTGCTTGTTTACTTTATTCTATAAATCCCGTGGGATACTTGTGATGCATGGGAATTAATTTATATCTGTCTTGAATAAAAGAAAAAAATATGTTCAAGTAGGTAAGTGAGGTCAAAAAACTATGTGACACAGAAAATTATTATAATATTTTTTTCTGTCCGAAAAAAGTTTTATTTTTCAACATTAAGCGTAATTGGGCTAAAAAGAAATAAAAATAAAACTTTCCTTATCCTTATAATTATGTTATTTTTAGTTACCTTCTTTATATCTCTTAAATCTAAATTACCTTGTTAAAAGTATTTCAAAAATTAAAACACATTTAAACTATAAAAGCATAGAAAGCAATTCACACCATCACTACATAATTACCTCTAAAGTTAATTACAATTAAAATAACAGTTCTCAGCGAAATAACGAGAAAAAGAGTAAGGGATGGTAAAACACACACACACACACACATATATATAATCACTTTTTTTCGTTCGTTAGAAGGGGGTACTTACTGAGGAGTGAGCTAAAGTTAGATAAATGATTCGAATTTTCCCTCCTCCCCTCCCACTGAGAAGGGAAGCGGTGGAATCCTTAGTGTGCAGAGCAGGGACTGTTATTGAAATTCTTGGAACATTATAATATCACCTTCCCCAAAGCAGAATGAAAAAAAAAAGGGAGGGGGAATGAAGAGCTCTTTCATGGTTTGTGTTGTATTGGCTTCGTTTTTAAAATCGTTCCAATTCACTGAGCAGGCAGTATTAAGAAATTCACCAGAAAAAATTCGGTTTCTCATAAGTGAAATTCGTATAAAAAATTATTTTATATGGTTTGTTCTTAAGTAAATTTGAATAGAAATTAAAAGAAGATGTTTATTTAAGTTTTTTATTTACTATTTCAAGAAGTATAGGAATCAAATATATACCTATACTTTATAAACGATAGAGAAAACATTAAAAAAAAATTGCAACGTACTCTACCTCCCCCAAATTATTTGTAAAATATTAAAATTTAGGAAAATTAGTAGATTAAAAACTCGTCTACTAAAAATTTATACTGAATCTTCTAAATTTAAAGCATTTTGGTTTACTAGTTCAATTTCTCTATTTTAAAAAACTCAAATTCATTATTTCGTAAGTTCAATTTCATAAGTTCTGAAATGTTATTGTTCAGTTTAAATGCAGTAATATCGTCACTTGATAAGATTTTAAACATATTTATTAACAGGGGCGTAGCTACCGCCGTATCATTGATACGCGGCTTCCATGCAACAGGGACCACAACATGTGTAACTACAGGGCTTTCTTCTTTTCTACAGGGCTAAGAGGGCTTTCTTTTCTAAAAAAGGGCCCCAAAGGAGTTTTCATACGGAGCCCACTCAGAACTAGCTACACCAATGTTTATTAATAAATGAATAATTTGTATTGACGAGAAAATAAACGAGATTAAATTACATTGACTTTTCCCCCATGTCTGAAAATTTTATTTTTGTTTTGTGTTTTGTCTGTATCATGTTTTATTTGTTCTGTGATGTAAAGCAAATATATTTGATGAATTAAATTTTAAGGGTATTAATTTTAGGAGCTACGCGTGTAAAAAATCTTTTTATTTATTTTCAAATACAAAATAAATAAATAAAGTTTACAAATAAAAAATATTATAAAGTTTAAAAGTGCTTTAAAAATTTTATTTGAATTTTGTTATGATATCAATACTTTAAATCATATTTTTTACAATTTTGCCTTGGTAATTCACAAAAAAGCCCATACAGAATTAATTGTTAACTATTTGACACTTCTTTTTGTATTAATACTATTTAATTTGAATTATTTATACTATACAATTTAATTATTAATACTGTGCAGGATTTTTAACAAATAATGTGCAATTTATTTTTTTTTATATTTTTTTATTCAGAAATTACACTTTATATATATTTTGACTCAGAACTTACTTTTATTTATTTTTACTCAGAATTTACACTTTTTAAATGGATTTTAAGAATCAAATTGCCTTAAAAATTTATTATCTTTTTTAGGATTCATATTTTTAACAAATTCAAATTTCTTAGTTTCTTAAAATATTGCTTTTTTTAAAAAAATATTTCAATGGCTTTGTTTGTCAAAAGTTAGGAAATGTGTTGATTTTCCATTTTTTTGTATACTTATTTTCAGTTAAATACATATTCAGTTTTGGTAAAAATGGATATCATTAATAATTACAGCGCCATCTAACGTCAAATGCGAAAACTATAAGAGCATATGTTCATAATTTTTATGATATATCATTGAAAAGAAATATAAATTCTTTATTTTTTCATTTATCAACATGCATCAATGAACTGAGACAGTTTTATTGCATAGCAAATAAAATAAATAAACAACCAAAAAAAATAATTTAAATGTAGCACACCTGTTAATTTAACTCAATATACAAATCTGCATAATTATGTAGCTATAGGCTTATTAAAATAATTTTATTCACAAGATAAATTTGTTTTAGTAAGCAACTAAATTTAGACGTCTATGTTTGACATTTGCAAACAAGAAAAACTGAATACTCCAAATTGCTTTTTAAATACTTAAATAGAAATATAATTAGACTTAAGAAAAAATTTAACTGAAAATTAAAAACAAAGCAAAGTTTCGATTAGAAATTACTTTGAATATTTTTAATCAATCCTATGGGATCTCAGCGGATAACAAAATTTCAATTTAAATAATAAAAAAAATATATGATTCTGTTAGTTATATAACTCTTAAACTGTTAACGGCGTGACCGTTAGTAAATAAATTGAACCATCAACATTGAATTTCGTATAATGCAAATCTATATTTATCAAGATGTTACATTTCATATCAATCTAAAGATCACTATTTAACTCTGAATGTAATAAATTTTGCAATAAAATAATATTACATGGTAAAAAATAAATGAGTCAACCATACATCAAGGTATATATATATAAACTGGGTAATAATTAAACTCGACTCACATAATGCTTTGTTTTTGCATGCAATCATAATGTGTTTAATTTTTTATATTCGAATGATTAAAATATGGAATTCAGAGCATCTGTTTCGAAAGGGGAAAATAATCGTCTGAAGAAAAACCTGCTCATATTACAATTATATTCTAAACTCAAAAAAAAAAAAAAAACTTATAACTCACAGACGAGGAAAAACACGTTCTTTGCACATTATTAAGAAAATGATCTTTAATGAGAGAATTAATGATAAGAAGTTAAGAAATGTACTTTTTTCACTACTGATTCTATCACTGATTATAAAAGAATTTTTGCAGAGTAATCTGTATTTAGTGTTTGTTTTTTTTCTTTTGGGATTTTACCAGTTGACTCAATTTCCTGATTGACCTTTCGTCCTTCGTAAAAAAAAAAGAAAGAAAAGATTCTTCATCAGGAACCTTCCTTTTAAGTGTAACTAGTTGATAATATTTAACTTTCAGTATTTTAATTAAATTTTTATCGTCTGAGAGAGACGTCTGCTAAAGGAAACTTGAGAGTGTTTTAACATTTCGTGTGTGCACCGCCATTTTACTTCCATGTCTGGAGATATTATAAAATAATTTAAACGTTCTATTTTTAATGCAAAGAAATTTGTTCCAATTTTGGAAATTTTTATGTATAAATTATTTTTAGTTCAATAACCTTAAATGTTGTCAAATAAAGAAAAATGAAAAAAGGCAGAGAAAGAAAAAATGTTGCCTTAATTCTATGCCGGGCATTAAACAGTGCGGGCTTGCACAACGTATTCATTTAATTATCGTAATTCTTTTGGTACTTTTCCGTTGTCCGATGCAGACGAAAAAGTCGCCAAAATGTGATACAACCATCGCCAAACGGAATATTCCCGCTAGTAACCTTTTACCACCACATTTCCAAAACAAAGCGTCGTCTCTTCTTATCAGTAATGTCTTTTTCATACTACATCAAAAATGAATGAAAAACCCCAACGAGAACTAATATTTATTAACATTTTTTTCTTGTGTACATTTGTAGTCGCCAATAAAGCCTGCTTGGCGAGATTTGCGCCGGCGAAATGGCAAAGTACTTTTGATTTCATTTAATTGCTTAAACTTTGCTGCAAAGATGCTACATATAACTAAATATTTATTTTTGGAAATGGTTTTTAAAAAATAATTCTGCTTAAAACGAAATAAATATCCTCTTGTTTAATTGTTTTTGGAATGATTTTTTAAAATAATTAGCGGGAAAAATAATTATTTCGAACATTAAAGCTTCTTCTGGCAAATAAACCTTGAATCTATTTATATCGCGTTCATAAATGATTAAAGAAATCGGAAACAAATATAATTTGTAGATATTTCGAAAATAAATTTGATAGCGTATTTCCGTAAGCAAATTTCTCTCTCTCTCTCTCTCTGACAATTTTCCAATTATTACAATTCGAAAAAAATCGTGCAATATTTTTAATGTTCTAAAATGTATTTTTGCATAGCGACATGTCTCATATCAACATAATCCTAAAATGCATTGTATATTGCATGTAATCATGTATTCTGATTTCATTTCAGGTTATAAAATAGTGTCTATATATATATAAAGGAGAAAAGCGACTCACTCACTGACTGACTCACTGACTAATCACAATATCTCCGGAACTATTAAACCTACAGACTTGAAATTTTGTAGGTAGGTTCCCTTAATGGAGTAGACGTCAGCTAAGAACGGATTTTGCAAAGTTCGAATCCCAAGGGGCGTTACGGGGGTTTACGGGGCGTTATAGATAATTATTTCCATTACTAAACTATTAGATGTACTGTCGTGAAACTTGGTACACAGATTTCTTTCATAAAGTAGAGATTCCCTACATAATGATTTTTACAAAAATCGACCTCAAAGGGGCGTTGAGGGCGCTTAAGGGGCGTTATACATAATTATTTCCATTTTTAACCTATTAGACGTACAGTCTTGAAATTTGGTAAGCGGATCCCTTTCATAGAGTACAGATCCCCTACAGAATGGGTTTTGTGAAAATCGACTCCCAAGTGGCGTTGTAGAATATTAAGTGACGTTAACTCCTTTTTTAAACTATTAGACGTAAAATCTCGAAATTTAGTAAGCTGATTCCATTCATTGAGTAGAGATCCGCTATAAGATGGATTTTGTGAAAATCGTTTCCTAAGTGGCGTTGCGGGGGCTTAAGGGGCGTTATACATAATTATTTCCATTTTTAAACTATTTGACGTACAGTCTTGAAATTTGGTAAGCGGATTCCTTTCATAGAGTACAGATCCGCTGCAAAATGGGTTTTGTGAAAATCGACCCCAAGTGGCGTTGAGGAGAATTAAGGGGCGTTATAGGCAATTAACTCCTTTTTTAAACTATTAGACGTAAAATCTTGAAATTGAGTAAGCAGATTCCATTCACTGAGTAGAGATCTGTCATAAGATGGGCTTTGTGAAAATCTTTCCCTAAGTGGCGTTGCGGGGGCTTAAGGGGCGTTATAGATAATTATTTCCATTTTTAAACTATTAGACGTACAGTCTTAAAATTTTGTAAGCGAATTCCTATCATGCTGTAGAGATCCGCAACAAAATAGTTTTGGGGAAAATTGTTCCCCTAGGGTCACTGAGGGGGATTAAGGGGTGTAATAGATAAATATTTCCGCTTTTCAACTAATAGAAACACCTGCTTGAAAATTAGAAGGTATGTTCCGTTCGTGGAATGAAGTTCCTTTTACAAAGATTTTTGCGAAAACGGACCCCCAAAGGAGTGGGGTTGCGAGGGATTAAGGCGAGTTATTGAAAAATTCCTGTTTTTGAATTTAACTCATTTACTTGAAATTTGTTGCGCACTTTTCTTTAGTTGAATAGAGTTCCACTAAGAATGGGTTTTACGCAAATCAACTGCAGGGGAAAACGGAAAGAGTTATTGGGGCGTATTGATAGACAAAATTTCCGTTTTCAAACTGCTAAGACTACAATAATAAAATTTGGTTTGCATGCTTCTTTTGTTGAATTGGAATCCGCTAAGAGGTATTGATGATAAAAATTCCATTTTTGCTCTGTTAGATTTGGGCTTGAAATTTAGCACGCATGTTTATTTCATGTTGTAGAAATCCACTGAAATTTGCTTTGGTGGAAATCCACTTGATTATTAGGTTAAGTGAGCGAAAAAAATCTTTCTCCTCCTATTTTAGATATAAATAGAAATTAGATATTATAGTTTATGTTCTTTTTATGTCAAGGGGCGAGAGTGTAACAGCTATAAATATATTTTTCAATACAATCGAATTCTTAATGCTAGATATCAATAATTAATATATATGTAAACAGTATAACATATATACAACATTGTGAAATACCCAGTGAAGCGGGTGGGTAACGGCTAGTTATTTATATAAGTAATTTTTATAATACTTATTCAAATGGAGCGATAACGAAGCCATTTAAATTCAAATACATGAGCGTCAAACGTATTTTATCTTTCTCACAAGATAACGTATTTTTATAACTGTACAAAAATGATAATATTTTTAGAGTGGTTTGATAAGATCAGAAAAAGGTGAATTACTTATTTTGCGACATCTCAGTGAAATTAAAAAATGAAATAAAATAAATATTGTATGTGATTTCTAATATATATTCTAAGATATCAAAAAATTAAAAATGAAAACAAAGGTGCTTTACTTTTAATTTAAGAGCAATAATTTCTAGATGAATTAAAAATTAGTAGCAGCCAATTATTTTTTCAATTAAAAACATAATATTTCAATTTTTTTTTCTTTTGAAAAAAATTAAGATAAATGGGTATTTACGTAACATACCATCGAGACAAATTTTGCCAAATCAAAATACATCTTTAAATGATTTCATCTTATGCGCAAACAAGATTATTGTTTTCCACATTTGGCTCCATATCGCGGGATTTGGCGACGTCTTTTTGACAAATTGGTCGCTGGTATGGTACGTAAGCACCCGTAAATGCATAAAATAACAACAATATTTTTAAAATGCGAAATTTTTTAACTATTTAAATATTGATGTAATCTACTCTAATAAAATTTTTCGAAGCAAAAAGAACTTTTATTTTTCTCTTACATAAAAAAAAAAGATGCAAGAGAAGGTGAAATTTTAAATAGTATTTCCAACTAAAATTTAGTGTTGGAAAATTTCACACATTCAGTCTTTCAAAATAAGTTTAATAAATTTAAGAGGGCACAGTTCGATTCAGTTGACAAAACTCTATCAAAAATCAAATCATATATTTTCTTTACCCTAAATTATTTCTTATATATCTTTCTATTATCTCACGAAATTTGAAAACTCTTAAGTTAAATAATCCATAGTTATGATAAATTTTATGTTCGTTTTCATTCGAATTCCATAGGCAAATAAAAATTTTAACTGATTGATTACAGAAAGAAAAAAATAACTAGTTTATTTTCATTTAAAATTATTTTAATTTTTTTTCAACTGTGCCAAATGCTTTAATATTGTTTATAACGATTGCTATTAAAACGTGCAACAAAAATTGGTATGTATTTAGAATCAAAGCGATCTTACTTTTTTTTAAAGATAGGTGAATTTAGAATGTATACATTTTTCAAGGAATTTTCAATACGCATTAAAAAAAAAAGTATTTTACGAGTACAGGGCCAGACCGTGAATTTTGGGGGCTCTGGGCTAACGATATCTGGGGGCCCCATAAATAAAGGCTGTTTTTTTAGAGGTATAGAACTTTAAATTGCAATAAAACAACGATGTATTATTCGATTGACATAAATTTTTTTATTCGAAAGATAATCTTGTGGCATTACATTTTAAATATGATTTCTGGCATATGACTGCCACGGCTGGCTCGGATGTAGCCCAATTTGGACGTCCAATTTTCGATGACTTTTTCCAACATTTGTGGCCGTATATCGGCAATAACACGGCAAATGTTGTCTTCCAAATGGTCAAGCGTTTGTGGCTTATCCGCATAGACCAATGACTTTACATAGTCCCACAGAAAATAGTCTAGCGGTGTTAAATCACAAGATCTTGGAGGCCAATTCACAGGTCCAAAACGTGAAATTAGGCGGTCACCAAACGTGTCTTTCAATAAATTGATTGTGGCACGAGCTGTGTGACATGTTGCGCCGTCTTGTTGGAACCACAGCTCCTGGACATCATGATTGTTCAATTCAGGAAAGAAAAAGTTAGTAATCATGGCTCTATACCGATCACCATTGACTGTAACGTTGTGGCCTTCATCGTTTTTGAAGAAGTACGGACCAATGATTCCACCAGCCCATAAAGCACACCAACACAGTCAGTTTTTCTGGATGTAACGGTGTTTCGACATGCACTTGTGGATTAGCTTCACTCCAAATGCGGCAGTTTTGTTTGTTGACGTAGCCATTCAACCAGAATTTCGCTTCATCACTAAACAAAATTCGCTTATGAAAATCGGGAACAACGGCAATCTCGTTTTGGGCCCATTCGACGAATCTACGCCTTGCTTGATGATCGTTTTGATGAATTGCCAAACCAAACTAAGAATAAATCACTTGACAGCTGTTAAATCAGTCACCATTATGGAAAGTAATGCCAACTTAAACTTCTATACCTGGAAAAAAAAACACTCTTTAATTAAAGTTTTTGCCATTTTCCTAAAAAAAAAAATTTGTGCGTGAAAATTTAAAATATATGAAACTTAAAGTTTTTTTTTTCATTTCAAACAATTTAAATACGTTATAAACAATAACAGAATTTACAAAAAAACATTTCTACTCTTTTGTGCCGCAAACTCTTTATTGGCTCATCCCATTTCAAGTCTTTGGTGAGATCCGTATTAATAAAAAGAAGTGATAAATAATTAAGCCTAGTCAAAATAATTAAGCCTAGCCTTTGTCATTGTTGTCCTATATTTGTTTTCTATGTAGGACATTTTAGAGAACGCAAACTCCTCTTCGCAGCTAGTAATGGGGAGCGTTAGAAAAATCTTTAAAATGGTATGCAAATTTGGAAAAACGTCAACAAGTTTCTTTTCAAAAACTAAATTGAACATATTCCTGAAAGTAAAGGACTCTAACTGAGTTTGTTTTTAGAAAAGCTCTGAATTGAACACCTTCATTTACTAAATGTTGGTCTACGGCATCTGCATAGTCATCAATAATAGCGCGATATAGGTCGATGCTTTCCTTCCTTTGATCTTGCAAATTCATCAAAAATTTAAATTTCTTACTATATTCTACATATATATAAACTTGACTTCTATTTAAATCAAGGGAATTAACAAATCTAACGCAACAAAATAAGCGTGTATCTTTTAAATTTTTCTGTCCCAAACACAGCTTTTTTTGTAGATTTATCTGCAAATTTTGAAATAATCCGTCCCTTGTTCACGTCGCTATATTCCAGGGGGGGGGGCGAACCTTTATGAATCCACGTGCCATTTTTTCTAAAGAAATATTTCATGAGGTACAGACGTGCCGTCAAATAATTTTGACTTGTGACTTTTGAGAAAATAATGAAACTAAGTACTAATAACTCAAAGTTCTATTTATTTCAAAAAAATATACATTTTGCACCTTATACTAGTAAATATTTTAGTTATACGTGTAATTCAAATTAAAGTAACATTAGTTTGATTTCTGCTGCTGATGATTAGATGAAAAATAACTTATATAAGGATTGTAAGATGTTGCTTTTAACAAAATGCATGCTGAATTGCAGTCATCCGTCAAACAGTTTCTAAGCGAGTTTTTAATGCTATTCATCTCTGAAAATAATGACTCGCTGGCGTGGGTAGATGAAAATATGGTTAAAATAGACGTCCCTGCTTTCTCAAACAGTTAACTGTGTCTGGAATTGAATTACATGTTTTCGAAATTTCATCAGCATTTTTACCTATATTGCTTGTTAAACTTTCTGTTTCAATCAATTCCAACTTTCTACTTTTTTAAACAAATTTTGAATTCATATTAAACTAGACTGGAAATTTATCGGTTGCATTTCAAAATTTTCAGTTTCCAACCAATCGAATTAGGATAAGTTCAGTTTATTAAATGAAATCACATCAGGGTACATAAAAAAACTTGAACGTTTCCGATAATTCTTTGAACTGAAAATATCTCACCGAAAACTGCGACCGATTACTCGCGTTTGTTCGTAATACTTCATACTGGACTTCGTTATTTTGAATTAAAACGCAAACATTTTTGATTTAAGGCGTGCCCAAAATATTATGTCACGTGCCATCAATGGCACGCGTGCCAGTGGTTCGCCATCCCTGCTATATTCTATTCCTACTCTAGGACTTAATTTATTGGCTGAGTCTTGATACTCCTTTAGTTTTTTATCTTACTCATATCGCTCACTGCTTATAAGCGTTTTTAAAGACATAATTAACTTATTCCCTTCACAGATGTCCAGACCAAGAATATGTAATTTTTTGTTAACTGAATTAAATCCTTCTAAAATTTCTTCCCCATATATAATTAAAATAGCAGTTTCGATTTTTCTTAATTTATTAAATAAATTTACTGCCTCTTTTCGAAAATCAATTTTCTCATTTTTATTGTCACTAAATGTCTTAAGAATATTCATGATATTACCATAATTACCTTTTAAAGCTTCAATCGTCGTGCAAGACCATCTGGTCTGACTTAAACTTTTTAAGGCAAATTTCATGATTTAGAAGCTCCCACCTATGGGTCGAAGCAGAAAATAAAACATATTTGTTGCATTAAACCAAAGAAGTTCACGATTTCAACAGCAACCGTAACTGATTCTGCACCAACTAGAATAAGAGCATGTGCAGCACACGGCACATAATTAGCGAATTTATTTTTTCTTTTAGAAGAGCTTGTACACCATTATATTGACCAGACATATTGGCAACGTTGTCAAATGACTGTCCCCTACAAATATCCAATAGCTATCCATTTATTTCTAAAATTTCTTGTAGAGAATTAAACAAGTATAAGCCAGTGTGACTACAAATCTTTCATACACTTTCCCCCGAAAACAATATCTTAGTATAATAGCAAGTTGGTCAATGTGAGACAAATCTGGTGTTAAATCCTTCACAATTGAATAGTACTTTGTGCTATCGTTATTTATTTGAGTTGTAATTGTTTTAATGATTTGTGTGCTTGCCCATGAACTCAATTATTTGCTCAAATATTGCTTTTAATAAGTACGATATTAAGGAGTTTGATCGTAATTCTCGCTGTTTAATATGTTCACGGATAAATGGGTCACACTCTGCTAGCAGTTCCAGGACACCCATAAAATTACCATTATGAGGAGGACCAAAAACTTCCATGGTCCCTTTTTATGCTAAACACCTCTTATAGCCAAATACTTTACTATCCCAATAACACGTTTAAGGACATTGTAGTAATATTCTGTATTTTTTCTTAGTTGCTTCTGTAACTATTAATCTAAAACGGACTTTTTTTTCGTGTCAACCAAACTAACAATGAATTTTTATGTTCAATAGAATTTTCATGATTTTCTAAATAACTTGTTACGTGTTTACAAACAGAAAAACTGGTTGTGTATTGAAAATTTGTTTTAGAAAAAATTTTGCAGGCCAAACAAAAAACACTACCAATACTAATTGAATAACATAGCCAAGATCTTTTTAGTACTTGGTCATTTTTAAGTTTTTTAATAAAATGATTATTCGAAAATAATTTCTTTTGTTCTCTGTATTCTCTTACTGTAACAGAATATATATTGTTTGGATCTTTATTTTGAAAATAACTCATTTCATGTGAAAGGATATAATCAATAAAATTATTACTTAGTGTTTTAGGCCACGAACCCACGTCAACGTATTTCTCAAACTCAAATCCAACATT
The DNA here is from genome assembly GCA_019973935.1 of Trichonephila clavipes. NCBI lineage: Eukaryota > Metazoa > Arthropoda > Arachnida > Araneae > Nephilidae > Trichonephila > Trichonephila clavipes. The sequence goes on from BMAU01017015.1 coordinate 331,687, forward strand.
TACCAAACACTCTTTGGTCGGGGACGATGTCCTCTGGCTGAACAATTTCTTTTTCAGAAGGCTGCTGGTCATCGAGATCTTACATATTTTCATCTTTAATATTTGTTGCTTGTGTTTCTTTCTTTTTTTTTGGCTGAGTTCCTTTCCATTTCGCTTGTTAAGGCATCTGCGTTTGAAATATTCTTGTTACTTTGTTCCATTGTAAAAAAAGAGTTGAAGTTTTGACACATTTAATTTTTTTCTTTTTCTCGATTTAACATTAATTTTCGTTTTTCGGCACCAATTTAATAATTTCCGTTAGACATATTTATATTGCTAATTAAGGAATTGATTTTACTGACAGTAAATGTAAAAGTTTAGGTTAAAAAATTACGATATAACACAACCGGATGTGCTTAATAAACTAAAAATATTCTAATAAATTTTTACAAAACAACATAATATATTTCTGAGATAATTAAAATAAAGTATCTAGCTTATTTAAAAAAATAAAAAAAATTATTGTCTATTCTCGCTAAAATCTAAAATGCTGATTAATATTATTTATTGGCCCATCAGTTTAAAGGGGTTTTTATGAAAATAAACTTAGATAATATAAATATTGTTTTCACTTGTCATCCATTATTTGCTGTTGCTGCATGTACTTAAAAAAACGATTTATTACAAAATCAAGACCACTTCACTTTTATACATAATATTCGCGGGAAATCTCCATAATCCAACATAAAATTATTGTTATTTCTTTTTCCATCCTATAGAAGTAATTAAGTTACTCGTCACAAACTTTAAGATGACACATACATATTTATGGGAAATATTGATGTTTTCAATCTTTGAAAATGCAGAAAATATTTAATCATAACTTCAATAACTTTCTTCTTAAATAATTAAGAAATGTGTATTGGTATTTACATTTTACTTGAATAAAAAGGTTCCTAATTATCTTTTAATTTCAGGTATTATGCACAGTACACGGCACTAAATCAGTACATTGTTATAATTTAGAATTATTATTGCACAAAAATAAATGGCTACAAAAATAGTGCCACTACGTTTGTGTATAAATGCTCGATGCTCGTCGGTGCCGATCTATGATAGAGCCTCTGTCTATTAATTATTAATTTCCGCGTATTCGGTTCTGGGGCGGAAGAGCAAAAGTAACATGCTCTTGCTCTCGAAAATAAAAATAAATTTGATATGGTATTTCGGATATTTTATTTTTAATTTGTATTTTTTTCTGGTTTATTTCATTACTATTTTGATTGTAAGCATTTTTTTCCGTTTGTTTTCTTCAACGGGTTATGGGGGCCCCTAGAACCCAGGGGGCCGCCACACATTTAGTCCATACGTAGATCCGGCCTTGTACGAGTATCAATTCCGTAATTACAAAGCCCAAACCAACTTTTTCAATATATAGCTCGACGTACGTGTAGATTAAATTTCATCTGTGCCCGATAATTATTGTAGGAGACAGTGCATACAAGGAGGCCCGAAGCCCTTGATTTTTGTCAATTGATTATAATCCTGCTGCCTGTACAGTACATAAAATTTAATTAAGTATTTATTATTAACAATAAATTAATGCTAATTATTTTTTTTAATTTAATTTTTTACCGTTTTTTTTGTTTCCGGAAATTGACAAAATCAAAAGAATATGTTGGGCGCGTATTAAAGCATACTACAAGAATGGTGGACTTCCAACCCTGCCCCCTCCCCTCTCCCCCTTGAAAATTCCTGTTTGTGCCACTGGTAGGAGGAGTAGCATTTTAAAATCAATTCAAGAATTTTTAATTTTTTTTAAAAAATTAAATGATTTATTTTTTTGTGGTATTTTGAGCACAAAAAGTAACACATATACATAAGGGACAACCAAATAATTTGTAAAAAACATTAAATTAAAAAAATTTTCGTTAAGGGCAATCAGTCGGGTGGAAACCTTTCAGAAATCGATTTTGAGTTTTTGATATTTGTAAAATCTCCAAATCAAGACCTTTCCAATGATATACCATACAAGCCATTATATGAATTAGAAGTATTTTAAAATGATTTTTAAAAGTTAATCAGCTGATTTACCACGCCCATTTTGACAGATAGAAATGTAAATATTGTCTTTTTAAAACTTGGGAAAAGTTGCAAAGCCTCGATTAATTTTTATTTTTTAATACCCAAATTAACTTTAGATAATTGTTTAACTGCAACTGTTAGATTTGCTAAAAACCTTTGGAGGCAATTTCAGATTTTCATGTGGGTTTTAGTAATTGTTATACTTAAAATGTAGTCATTTTTTACTGAAATTTAGGTCCTTTCTTTAGTTGAAATTCATTTTTAATTAGTTATTCTTAATTATTACTAAATCTTCGCGTGTTTAAGTAAAGTGTTAAAAGAAACAAAATTAAGATATAAGATTGTGACCAGGTGAGAAATACACTCGTAATAAATCTTAATTTAATAACTATATAAGGCATAATGAAGATGATCTGTCATGGAAAAGAAAAAGGATTATACTTTTACAAGGTAAGATTTTTTTTATAAAAATTGTTTTCTAAATAATTTTTTAAATTTTGTAAATTAAATGTATGCATGTACTATGTTTTTAAATGCAATTGTGTATACTGAAATGACATTTTTGAAATATTTTTAAGCAGATATCACAACAAAAAATGACAGTTTTCAATAAATTCATAATAATCACATTTGCTCGCTCAACTAAAAGTTTGTTTTTGAAAAAACTAATTAATATATTTAAAAAATTTCACTTCAGTATAAGTATAAGTGTATAATTAATACATGTAGTCAAAATCTTAAGTCTTTATGTTTAAGAGGACTTGGTACCCTAAAAATCACAAACCTATTGTTTTTTTTCCATTTAATCTTATTCTTTGCATTATTATCTTTCGATTGGTATATCACTTGTGCATGTCGGAAAGTTTGAAATTGACTAAAACTTCATTTGAAAACAAATTAGGCAATTCAGCCACACCCCCTTTTTAGAAAAAAAAACTAAAAAATGCTTTATGATAAAAAAAATCTATTTTAGAAATAGAAATAATAACTATAAAAAAGAATGTGTAGTATTAAAAGCAGAATATTTCCGAGGCAATACAATAATTAATTTTTCTTCCTTGTGAAATGTGTGCATGTAAAATTTTTAAATTAAGGCATTTTATATTAATAATTTTATAATTTCAGTTCTTATTCCTGATTATATTTTTCATACAAATGTAATACTTTAATATTATAAGAAGAAAAACAGCTAAAATTTCTGTCGTGACAGAAAAAAGTTTTTCTTGAGTTTTCTTGTGCAATTAGTACTCTCTAAAAGTTGATCATTTATAAAAATGTGTGGGTTGAAAACATATGAAAATGCAATTATTTTAAAGAAAAACGTATAAGTAATATCTTAAAGTGGTATTTTAAGTTTAATTAAGCTTATAATAATTATTTTTTTAGAATTATAAACTTTAAAGTGGTTTTTCTCAGTTTGTGTTTTTCGAAACCTTAGTGCATTCAAAATGCTACTCCGTCGACAATTATTTACCAATCACTTCAATTTTTTTCCTGCGTGGTAAAAATAAAGCATGTAATAAAATTAGGGATCCCTTTTGCTATAAACTGAATACTTTTTTTTTAAAAAAAATAAAATGTAAGACACGTTGGCTTTTTCGTTGATTTTTAGCCTGTAGATCAACATTTTATTTTTTTTCTCGAAAACGAATGAAGTTATTCTAAAATCGATCCCTAAAGTTGTTAAGAACATCCATAAGAATATTATAAAAAAATTTCAGGTCAAAAAATTAATTTTTACAAAAGGAGTTCTTCAAAAAATTTAAATTTTTAAAATTGTGTGAATAATATATGAAAATTTTCATCTGGTAACTTTTTCTTGAATAGAAACATTGTATAAAATGTTAAAATATAATTTTTAAATACGTAAATAAAGAAGTTTGCTCAAAGGGTGCCAAGTCCCCTTAATAGTTTCTGAGATAAAGGTATGAGATGATACATTAAATGTGATGTTTGTCTTTACGAGAAGCTTGTTACATACTTCAAAATACATAAATTTCATGTTTAAAAACATAAAAACTGTTTTATTTTGTCTGTTTTAGAAATCTTTTGTCCAGTTTAGAGTAACTTTTGAAGTTTAAAACTTAGAAACTGTCTGCAACAACAAAACCTAATGATAATGTTACGAAAACCTAAGAAAACTTACGAAACGTATAATCAGGTATTTTTAAATACCATCTTAAATTCACACCATATTGACCAAAACCATATTGATACATTTTCACATTATATTTATGATGCTTTCTGTTCAAATTTTATATCCGTAATGTATGAAAGCTACAAATTCTTTAAAAATTGATACAGAATTTGAGAAAAATTTGATGTTTTCTCGTAAAAAAAACTGAAAAATGCTGTTCTGGGCAATTTAGAACTTTTTTGTTTACTATTTTATGCAAAATAAATTTCAAAGATGCTAATGTTTAATAAAATGGGACAAATACATGTTTTAATTCATTATTTTTGTGATAAAGTGGCACTTTATAGTGAAAATTCAATTTTCTCAAAAATGATGTTTTTAAAACTGTATTCATGTTTTTCTCAGAATATAATGTATGAATGTAATGAATTTTTTCCCCTCATGTTACTTATATGTAACTATATATATTCATGTGAGTTTTTTGGGGATTTTCCCACAATATTTGACTGAAGTCATATATCGTGACAAAAAATGTCAATTTTTTTAAAAATTCATAGTGATATTTTTATGTTACATGTTTTTGAAAAAACTACATTTTAAATATTTAACTTAATTGCAAATATTAATGTTCATTTACTGTTCAGACAAGTTTTTAAGCTTTAATAATTCAAAAGTTTTTCAATAATAGGTAACTAACAACAATTCAGATGTGTAATGCTTTTTGTCGTTGCGAAAAGTTTGTTACATGCATAAAAATACACCAATTTCATATTTAAAAACATAAAAACAGTTTTATTTTTGATTTTTTTAGAAATCCTTTGTACAGTTTAGAGAAAATTTTGAATTTTGAAACTTTTAGAAATTGTGTTTGCATGGAAACATACAAATCCGTAATTAAATTTTTCTAATATCGTAAAACCACGTATTCCCAAATCATGACTTTTACATATTGATACATATTTATATTATATTTATGATGTTATAAGGTCAAATGTGATATTTATAATGCATTGAAGTTAAAAATTCTTCACAGATTGTTACATAATTTGTGAAAATTGATGCAAAATGCTAAAAAAAAATCTCATTGAACAAAAACTGAAAATTATTATATATGTATTTTCTGAACATTTTAAGGCTTTTTTGTTTCATATTTTATGTTTAAAAAATTAAGAAGATACCAATGTTTAATAAAATAGGGCAAATACATGTTGTAATTCATTATTTTTGTAATTAAGTGCCTTTTTACACTTAAAATGCAATTATCTCAAAATTATTGTTTTCAAAGTTCGTGTACCTTTTTCATAGAAAATAATGAATGAAACTACTTGCAATTTTTACTGCACATAAATAATATGTAACTATATAAAATGGAGCTACTTTCTTGGAGATTTTCTTAAAATATTTTGTTCAGAAGCAGTTATCGTAAAAAAAATGACAATTTTCACAAATTTCAAAGCAATACTTTTACGATGAATTTTTTTGAAAAAAGTAAACAATATATTTGAAAAATTTTACCACTATTTAAATAAAAAAGCCTAATTATTATGCAGCCAAAATTTGAAGTTTTTATATCTAACAATTTCTGAGAAACAGAATTCTAAAATGGCACAATTTAACATTGTCGGTATAGGGCCTACCGACTTATCTTAAGCGTACCATGTCTCACTAACTTATTTTTTTGTCTAACAACGGCTGACAATTCTGAATGCATATTTCTTATAATATTTATAAATCAAACTAAAATGCACGCACCATTTTGGCACCTACTTGAAGAATACTACTTTATATAGATAAAAAAAATATGTTTTATTCAAATATCCACTTCTCTTATTTGTAATCCTATTAATGCTCTAACACATTCAAAACAGAAACACGATTTAATAATAACAAGAAACAAGTTACGGCGACAGTTAAAATGCTAAGCAAATACATTTTTCTGGATTTCTTTCGGCTGGAATAAAATTGTAACAGTACGAACTTCATTATGAATAAAAAACAGATTTAGCAATAGTCTTCTGCCATATTTCTACAGCCGTGACTTAGACGAGACCCATCTAAATTCTAAACTCATGAATTTTAACGATGATCTGGGACAAGAATTGCATTTAAAAGAAAAAGAAAATAATAATAATGAAAAAAAAAGGACGAAAAAGAAAATATCTCAGCTGCATAATTAGTAACAAAACGAAAGAAAATATTATCGTTTGTCCCTGTAAAAAAGTTTCGCTGAAAGACATTTAAAAGCTTTTTCGCTACAAATACTTTGAGATGCTTTAAATCTATCTCCTTTTTTTTCTTCTTTCTCCTTTTTATTTCCTGGAAAGGAAAGTGTGTATGGCGTTAAGAACTTCGAAGTCGGAAGACATAATCCTATTTCTTTTCAAAAATGCTCTCGGCAAAAATATTTTCTGAACACCTCTTTCTTTCATACTTTCGTATTCTGACATAAAATAAAAAGGGCGAAAAGAAATTCGAAAAGATAAAACCGATATGATTAAATTCTCCCCCTCCTCCTCTTCTTTTTCAAACGAAGTGTTTTGCAGGTTCGAAATTTTTGTTCTTTTTTCTCTCTTTTTTTAAAAGAACGCCGTATATTCAAATTTCTTTTCCGCTCACTTTAAATATTTATTATTTATCTTCAAAAAGTCATTCGTTGTTGCCAGATATATACCTGGCAAATATCGTTTGTTCCAGCATTTATGCTGTTGCCTCAATGTTCTACGCTGTATTTTGGAGGAATATAATTTTATTTATGTTCTAGTTTAGAGGATAGTAAACATTTTCTGTTCTAGAATACAAATAGAAAACAGCATTGAACTCGAAAAACTCGAAAATTGAGTGGATTCTTCTAAATTTATTTTCCAGATATCATGTAATTGTTGGCGTCTTAAAATACTCTTGAATGACAAACACTGTGTTATTTTTACAATGTTTATATGACGCAGCATCTTTTTCTGTAAAAATTCTATCTTTATTTTTTTTCTTCGAAAAATATTTCGAGACATATTTATTTTTTCAAATAAAATTATAAAAGTGAAGGTACAAATGAAATTGAAAGCATTAACTTTCAATGTTTATTTTATTCTTTTATATTATGCATATCTATTTTAGAAAATAAAATGGAAAAGTGTAACGATAATAATATGTTTAAAATAATATTAAATCCAACTTGGGCATTCCAAAATATACTCGGACAGAAATGTTAATCCTATAAAAGTATTTTACAAAATTTATAAGAGTATTCCGTATATATAAATAAAATAAATAAATTTGATTCCGTATTCCATAGAATGCATTAAACCCTATACGTATATTTATATTTCCGGCTTGATGATTAATTAATAAAATAAACGTTTTTCCATAATAAATGTAATTTTATTCTATGTAGGCATTGTACCATAAAATTTATTATTACTTTCTCAAACTCATTGCTCTAAAAATTTTACTCCAGAAAAAAGATTTTCAATTTTATGGTGCGAAAGAACAGGTGATTTGTCTTTAAAATTATTTTATTTCCTTAAAAAACAATGTAAATTAATTTCAACATTATACATAAGTACAAACAGCAATAAAACAAGTATAATGCATAATATAAACAAAATGCTTTACTTATTATTAGAAATTTATAAAAAAAATATTCATTTAAAATAAAACTGAATAAAAAACAACATAAATTTCAGACATAAACAAAAATTAACATACTGAATTGTTTCAAGAAATAATTAAATATACAACAAATTTTATGAAACAAATATTTAATATTGATTTAACGACTTAAATAGATTATACGACATTTTATTTAATGATAATAAAATAATTAATTTTTTAATAATATATATTTGCTGCCATTCTCAGACTGTTATGAAATGGAACTTAATGCTTTTAACCAAACGATTCTTTCCTGATTAAAATAAACATCGATCGTATAATCTTTCTTTTAACTGCAGCTCATTAAAAAAAGGAACAGACGGATAAAACAACTAGGTCAACAAATGGAACAAAATATAGCAGGCGATTTGAATGAAAATAATACATTCCAAATTAGGGACTGGAGAAAAAAATAAACAAATCACTCGCATTCGAAATTCGAATAAAACATTCGATTAATTAACATTAAAAAAATACTGCGTTCTTCTAAAACAACAATTGCTGTAACAATATAGTAAATGTTTCAAGTTCGAATATCTGAATTCGTTATTAGTGAAGAGTTATCGATTCTCCTTAACCGGAAGCATTAATACTGGATGAATTTCTGAGAACGGATAGTATTACAGTTCCGGTCAGTAGAGATTTAGCCTTAATCATTCGATGCAACAGGAAACCGAGAAGAAATTCGAAGATAAATGCATTAAGGAAATAAGATATTCTAAACATATTAGGATGTTTGGTCCAACACTGAAGACATTAGATAGTAATGCAATAATATACAGAGGACCACAAAAGTGTTCGTACATTTGCAATTTTCAATAAAATTCAATGTTTTTAACTAATAAAAATTAATATATCGGAATCGGAATTTTTAAAATAATATCTGCAACTTGTTCTTATTTAAATACCAAAATCATTTTTGAAAAATAGTATAACTATTATTTTAAAAAATTAATAAAAAAAAACTGCTAAAATATATTACTCCACAAAAGTCTTCGTATACTTAACAAAAATTTCAATACAGCTTTAAATATTGTTCTTCCTTAATTTAGTATTTAGTAGGAAATCGTTTAGCGCTCACTAGGGTTTCTTTCTCGGGATCCCGGGAAATCATAAAATTTCTATACTTTTTCTATTCCCGGGAATCGCACGGGGCTTCAATTATTATAATATAGCAGTTCCATAGACAAGAAATCAATTAAACAAATAAAATATCTTAAATACAATAATTAATGTTTTTAACGTACATAATCGGCACGTCAGCACCAAATGAGTTTTCAAGTATTTATTGATACTTATCTCTTAGTTGCAACATTAGAGAAATATTGATTCAGCTTTAACTGGTTAATTTTCAAACGCATGTGAGTCAGTAAAGGAACATTAATTTTAGTAATTATTTTTCAAATGTGATTTTTTTCCTCCGAGATTTTTAATTAACAAATTTTTAATTTTAACATTTTTCCATGCCATTACCGATTTTCGCTTTTAGTGCAAAAAGTGAGAAGTTTCATTAAAAAAAATACTACTTTTAATACTGGGAAAGATTTTTTCCTCTATGTATAAGATAAAGTTGAAAATAAAAAACAATATAAATTGCTTATGTGCTTTCTGAAATCCTATTTTAAAAATGAATAACCAATTTATTATATATTTTTGTATTTTTTAGCTTATTATATAAATAAGTATTAATTTTGGAATTTATATGTATCCTTATTTTATACAATTATTATTGATTTTATTTAAAAATAACTTGCTTTTAAATTTTTGAAATTTTGATGTATTCCCGGGAATTCCTGGAATGGTAAAACCCGGGAAATCAAAAATCCTGGCTCTCACAATAACTTTTAAACGTCTTGGTATAGATTTCACCAGGTTTTTTTTTTTGTAATTTCTGCATCGATGTTCCTCCATTCTTCTGTGATTATTGTTTTTACTTAACATTTGGTTTTCATATACCATGTTGTTATTTTTAAATCAAATTCTCACCAAATATGCTTTACTAGGCTTAAATCAGGTAATTTAGGAGATTTTTTTCAGAATTTGGGGACAGTTATAGACACCAGTGACATATTCTTATTTTGAGGCATTATCTTGCTATAGAAAAAGGAAGTAGTCTTTAATATCCAAATTTTGGATGGATAATTTAAAATTGTTCTTTAAAATATTCAAATATAGCTCATGATTCACAATACTATAAAAAGTATCAAATTACGTAATCCTGAATCCGATTTACCGCCCATTCTAAAATCAGTCTGAATTGAGCTTTTTTCCCGTCTTCCATTTTATTTCGATCCCCCTCCTCGTCGGTTTTTTAAACAATTTGATACTGAAATAGCCGTAAAATGTACTTGATGTTTTTCTTCTTGTAACTATTTAGTAGGTGTCATCTCGTCGAAATAAATGTAAAAAAGTATAAAATGCCTGTTTTTCTTTAAAAAAAATTTCTTTGACTTTTTACCATAAAAAAAGCTCAAATACTAAATTTCATTTTCCTTGTGGCAGCACTTGCGACTACTGTAAGATCGTCTTGTTGTTGAATTAATCATCACCCCAATTACCGGATTTACCGTTTTATTATTTTCTTCAAAGCACATCACTATATTTACAACTCTATTTACAATTATAAATCGCATAGGGAACTACAGGCATCGTCCTCCATTTTCACGTTCGAGACCACCCTCCTCTTTTTCTCTCCTTCCCGCTCAAAGGCCACAGCAGCACCCTCTTTCTAGTCTATCGGGTGCTAGGTGTCAAGCCTCCTAGTGCTATGTGCCAAGTCATTACACTATTTGCGACAACTTTTTTTTAAAAAAAAAAAAAGTGGAGATATGGAGATTTTTTTGTGGTTTTTAGATTTATTCAACACATTTTAAGAAAAATTTGCTAAAATTAAGAAGATAAAAAAAAATTATTATTACTAAAATCGGTAGAAGTTTACAAAGTTTACATAAACGGGACCCATTCTGTACAAAAAGTTTATGAACAAATTTTAATTTTTGATGTGTTACTTTGCTATTCACTTTTGAAATGACCTTCAGGATAAGAGATATTTTAAACTTTACAAAAACTAGAGTACTTTATTTGAGTTATACGAAATTGCTTAAAAAAACAGTGATTATATTCACATAAGGGACTGTAAATTTTGTTATAAAAGAGTGATTGATAAATTTGAAGGTTAAAACATTTCTACTATTATACAAAACATACACAAAAAATTTCAGTTAATTATTTTCAAAACTTTTTTTGAGCAATTGCTGTCCCCGTTTGAGCATTTTCAACAAAAAACACATTCCGAGTAAAACGCGTTTTCAAGTATGACATCTTGCTTAAAGTAATAACATCTGTTTTTACTAAAACACTTGTAGTTTTTGTTCTAGTGAATGAAAAATAGTAAACTTAGTATTTTTATAAAGCTAAAAATAACCTATAAACTAAAATAATAAAAAAATCTGTCAATTTTAGGCAAAATTAACAATTTTAGGGCAGTTGGATACCTTAACATAAAAATTAATTTTTTAATTCTTTTTTCTCTTCACCTATACACCAGAGAACACCTATTCCACATAGATTCGTTTTGAAATTGTGACAAAAAAAATTTCGATCTACCCTAATGTAGATATTTTAAAAATAGGTTAGATCTGAAGAAGATAAATAAATGTTTGAAACACGCTTGTAATATTTTCTTAAAATTGTAACAGATCTTACTTGTTTTACGGAATCCAATCTCTTTGCCCTTAAAAACAATTATCGAGCATATTTCGATATGATCAAAAAAATTTTTTATAATAAAATTTAAAACTTCATAAGCAACGTTCGAATTTATTTATTTTCATGAGAAATCACCTTTAATTTGTATTGTATGTCGGTTTATTTATATTCATATTTAAGATTTTTATTTACGTTAAGCTTTGATGATTGATGATAAAAAAACACAATCATTTGTTGATGAAATATACACAATAAAGATTTATTATTCTCAAACCAGCTAAAATATTTGAATAATCTGTTTATAAACTCAGACGATTTGCCATTAATTTTATTTCATTGTTTGACAATGGATAAATCTTTATAGCTAAATAACTAATGGACCTAATAAATTATGTACTTTGGATAATACATAGATTGCATTATGCTTACTTTATACTAATTAATTATTTAAATCCTTTTATTCGAATGTTTATAAATCGTCAGAAAATAATTACAATAAATTTTATCGTGCATTAAATAGAATAGGAATTTGAAAACATCATATCGAAAATTAACAATCCTTTCTTTTACCTTTATTATGGAATCCGGAGCCTTTGAATCCCTTTTGCGCAAATAGATATTTTACGAAATTAAAATTAAAACTAAAAAAACTTGATTATATGTCTACAAAATATGAAGTTTTGGTTTTATTAATGTTTTAAGGTGTCTGACTACGTACATAAAAGCGTATAAATGAACATTTTTTTAATATTTAGTGTCACTTGAATTAGAACATACATATAAAATTGTTTTAAGATTATTTTTACAAGAAAAAAATGATTTAAATGCATTTTTTTCTCAAAACATGAAGAAAGAATGACATACTTTCAGAACATTCTTCTTTTTTGAAAAATGCTTCTTTAAAAGTAATATTTTGTCTATATCTTTTGTAGAGAGCCTGAACTAGAATTTTTGAAACATATTATTTAGAAGTGGATTTATTCATACTTTTTTTAATATATCAAAATAAAGAAATTTTAACAAAAAAAACCCCACCAGTTATTATTTCGATTGTTCGTAACTCTGAAAATAATGCGGATATTTCAAAACTCCTAGTTAAAGTTCTGTACGAAAATTCTAGTTATATAGGAAAAATATTATTATTATGGAAGCGTTTTTCATAAAAGGAGAATGTTTTGAAAATACATAATTTTTTTCATTTTTTGCTAAAAAATTTCATTTAAACAATTTTTTAACTGTAATAATATTCTTAAGACATTCTTTATCTATATTCTAATCCAAGGGATAACTAAATATCGAAAAAATTATTCATTTATATTCTTTTTAACACCCTTTTATAAGACTCACCTGTATGTAACGAAATCTTTGAATTCAATTTTTACCGACTTTAAAAGAAGGTCAGATTAATTCGAAATTTTGCTCACTTGTCCAGGACTGATGACAGTACAATAATTTAATAATTTTGTTCCATTGTCCTGATCAGGATAATAAGGACTAACGATTTCTCATTTTCAGATCCCATCTCGCATCTGGCGATTAATTCCAGATTTGGCGGTTAAAAGATTAAGTTATAACTTAGTTCGATTAACTATAAAAGGGCGTTTTTTTAGTTTTTTTAAGTTGTAATTTTTCAAAATCACGATTTCGAACTTAGTCACTTTAAACAAAATTTTGATTCAGTATAAGATTGGCAAAATTTAATCATGTGTCAGTTTTTTATAAAAAAATTAGTGGAATTAAAGCTCATAGAATTATTAAAATTTTACAATTTTTATTAAAACTACAAAAATTTTGGCGTAAAATCGAGATCTTCATGGTTCGTGAGTATTAAAATCAGAAAATATATATCATCTCCAAAGTCATCTTGATTCAATTCAAAAGTAATTTAATAAAAATATTTTCAACTGTAGCAATTTTTTTTTGTATTTTTCTTTTTAAAAGTATCTATTCTGCTGTTAAAATATAAGTGATATTGTTCACATTTATAAGAAACACAAACAAATAGTAAGAAATTTAAATTTAAGCTTTAAATTTTTTTATAAAACTGATAATATATCAATGCAATTTTGTAAAATATAACTATCAATAGGTTGTCGTAATTATCGATTAATTGATGCTTTATATTTAAAATTAAAGATCGGAAAAAAGCAATTGATTTCAATGGCTTTCACCTTGCTTCCTTTCAATAAGATAAAAAAAATTATGGTTTAAAAAACTAAAAAACACCCTTTTATAATTAATCGAACTAAGTTGTAACTTAATCTTCTAGTCGCTAAATCTGGAATTTTCCTCCAAATCTGGAAATGGGATATGAAATTAGTCGCCAGAAGCGGGATAGAATCTGAAAATGGGAAATTGTTAATCCTGATGATCCTGATCAGGACAATACAACAAAATTATAAAATTATTGTATTGTCATCGGTCCTGAACAAGTAAGCAAAATTTCGAATCAGTCTGACCTTTTAAAGTGGGTGAAAATTAAGTTCAAAGATTCCGTTACATACAGGTGAAGCTTATAAAAGGGTGTTAAAAATGAACAGTAATGGATTTTAATGCTTTTTTCTTTAAAAAGAATAATTTGTAGCGGTCAAAAAATGTGACTGAAAATAACGAAATAAATTTCAAAAAGGAAAATGAATTTAAAATATAAACTGGTTGTTTTAAAAATTAATTTCAACTATAATGCACATAGTTGTCGCAATATGCACTTTATACAAATCATTATATGTTATTTTAAACTCGATGCGCAAATTTTATACAAACAAAAGAAATAAAAACATAATTTTTAATATATTAATATCTGCATAGTTTTTGACGCCGGTCATATTGTGTTTTCTTTTAAATAACACAAATTAGTTATAAAAACAAAAAAAGAAAACACGAAATAAAATAATATTGAAAAAAAAATTCAAAACAATTTTGAATTTCTACATCGATTTTTGATGTGAAATTTGATTGTATTAGCTTCAAATGTCCATGACCTCAGTTGTGTTGGTAATAGTTATTTATTTTTGGTGATAAAAAATTATTTTGATTTTCCAGTGAGAGAAACATATTGTGAAAATAAATCTCTTGCTTGGATAAATTTTTTTTATTCGTATCTTTATTATATAAAAACGTAAGTCGTGTACAAAAATAAATAAATTCTGGAGAAAAATTATGCTTTCGTTTGACTGGAAAACTGCCGATGATTGAAAGTCCTTTTTTAGTTTATATAATCATCGAATAAAAATATTTTTCCGTAATCAGTTTAATTAAAATACGTCATTTTAACAAATATCCGACAGGTGGAAATGAAAAATTTTTCAGAGAATAAAAATAATTAAGAGTTGTGAAGTCAAGGATGATTAGAAAAAAGCATTAGTTATAATTTAAAAAAATATTCACAAAAATTCACAGATAAAAATTTTTTTGACCCCCCTTTCCCCCCTTCTATCACATGTCATCCTTTTTATGTTCAATGCCTTAAAATTACTTGGAAAATTATTTTCACTGGTAGTACATCAATTTAAAATTACTGACTGTACAAAAAAGAATTTTCTTTCTTTTCGCAGTTAGAAGGAGTTATTTGAATTTCAATCACATCTCGGCGCAACATTTTCAAATTATTCTCAGAAAAAACGGGTATTTCAACTGTAAAAACGATTTAATATTGCGTAATTGTAAAATTTGAATGTATTATTCATTGCATTTGTAAATAAAAGTTTCATCTATTACGTAGAAAAATGCATCCTTAAAACACGTAAAACAATGTATGTTAGAGAATGTAAAATAATTAATATCATTATTTATATAAATGTAGCTACTACCTCATCTTTAATTTCTAGTTATGTTTATGTTTCACTTTTTTTTCTGTGTGTGGCAACGTTGTACTAATTAGTTGCTGGTAGATTCCTGTGTTTACATTCGTAAGCTGTTAGCAATGCTAAGGTTTAAGCTGATTTCAGCGGTATAAATTGTTGTTATGTTTAAACATTATTAATTTTCATTCATCAGGATAACTTGCAGTTCATTTGAGTGATTTATACGGCGTCCATAACATTTATTTATTTGCTGTTATTTACATTTCATTTATTTACTAAACTGACTTCTTTTTCACTTCCTACTATCAATTCACTCTCTCTCTCTCTATTTATTTATTTATGTATAAATCTTGTTCAAATTTTCAATCGTTAATAAAATACTTTTCAATCATCCACTCAAGTTCAAATACATTTTTTAAAATTTGTAGTAGATGTGACTAAATGTTTAATACAGATCTTTCAAATATTAATGCATTTTTTTTAATTTTAAATTTATTTTGCGTTATTTTTGACGAAGTTAGAACTAGATGCAACAGATGGGGCCAGTAGGTTTTTCTAACGAATTTTGTCTTGACTTCTATTGCCGTAAAATCCGGCGTATATCGCTCACCGGTGTATAACGTGCACCTATACTTTCAAGCTGCATTTTTTTAATTTTTAGGCATAGTCACCGTATAACCCGCACCCCCTTTGTTAAGAAGAAATCTGAAATGTTAGTATACAATACTCTTATGTTTTGAAGTCATTTACTCGAGGTATTATCCCAGACTTTTGAAAAAATAGTATACTTCTAAAATTACAACTCTTTTAGTTAATAAGGCACGTTATTTCTTTTAAATAAACAGTATTTCGATATGTGTAGAAGTAAATTTTTTTTATGTCTATCTCTTTTGGTTTTTTTTAAAGCTTTCGTTTTTATACCCGGCGTATAGCACACATCCAAATTTCAATCTTATTTTTTATGTTAAAAGTGCACATTAAGGGGACTTGGCATCCTTTGAGCAAACTTCTTTATTTACGTATTTAAAAATTATATTTTAACATTTTATACAATGTTTCTATTCAAGAAAATGTTACCAGATGAAAATTTTCATATATTATTCACACAATTTTAAAAATTTAAATTTTTGAAGAACTCCCTTTTGTAAAAATTAATTTTTTGACCTGAAATTTTTTTATAATATTCTTATGGATGTTCTTAACAACTTTAGGGATCGATTTTAGAATAACTTCATTCGTTTTCGAGAAAAAAATAAAATGTTGATCTACAGGCTAAAAAAATCAACGAAAAAGCCAACATGTCTTACATTTTATTTTTTTTAAAAAAAAAGTATTCAGTTTATAGCAAAACAGATCCCTAATTTTATTACATGCTTTATTTTTAACACGCAGGAAAAAAATTGAAGTGATTGGTAAATAATTGTCGAAGGAGTGGCATTTTGAATGCACTAAGGTTTCGAAAAACACAAACTGAGAAAAACCACTTTAAAGTTTATAATTCTAAAAAAATAATTATTATAAGCTTAATTAAACTTAAAATACCACTTTAAGATATTACTTATACGTTTTTCTTTAAAATAATTGCATTTTCATATGTTTTCAACCCACACATTTTTATAAATGATCAACTTTTAGAGAGTACTAATTGCACAAGAAAACTCAAGAAAAACTTTTTTCTGTCACGACAGAAATTTTAGCTGTTTTTCTTCTTATAATATTAAAGTATTACATTTATATGAAAAATATATCAGGAATAAGAACTGAAATTATAAAATTATTAATATAAAATGCCTTAATTTAAAAATTTTACATGCACACATTTCACAAGGAAGAAAAATTACATTATTGTATTGCCTCGGAAATATTCTGCTTTTAATACTACACATTCTTTTTTATAGTTATTATTTCTATTTCTAAAATAGATTTTTTTTTATCATAAAGCATTTTTTAGCTTTTTTTTCTAAAAAGGGGGTGTGACTGAATTGCCTAATTTATTTTCAAATGAAGTTTTAGTCAACTTCTAACTTTCCGACATGCACAAGTGATATATCAATCGAAAGATAATAATGCAAAGAATAAGATTAAATGAAAATAAAAAAAACGATAGGTTTGTGATTTTTAGGGTACCAAGTCTTCTTAAACGCCGGATTTTATGGTACTTATTTTTTGGAAGATCTCTCAAATTTCTTTCTGAAATTTTCTCGCCAACTGAAATTATGTGACAGATAATAGACAATGGGGAAAAATTTAGGATACACGGTCTCTTGGTTATCCTAAAACTGATGAACTTTCTCACATTTAGGAATGGTTTAAATATTTTTTGTGAGCGTGTTTAATACGATTCCTATTTTTTTTTTTTTTTTTTTGAAAATTTTCTCTCTGTCTCTCTCATTCACGATGATTCATTCATGATATGATCATTTACATTGATACTTTTTTTTCATTCACTCTAGTTCAAATACATTTTTTTAAACTCTTAGGGGATAACACTTGATGTTAATGCAGTTTTTTTATAATATTAATTGTTTTTTTAATTAACTAAAATTGAATTTTCTTTGTTGACCTAAGTCGGAATTGACTTAAGAAACTATTTTTTATATCACTTGTTTAAATTAAAATTTATTATTTAATAGAATATCTGTCAAAGTGATCACGTGATCAAAAATCTCTTAAACACGGGACTGCATCTGTATATTGCGAAAATAGATCGCTTTTTTTATGTATATTAACATGAATCTCAAAATTATTTTTTTATCCTTTCTTTCATTGGTAATATTTAAACAAGAATGGAAGAAGACGAAATAAGTGAAAAATGATAAAAATTAACTACGGATAACGTGGTATTTCTGCTATAGAATGTTCAAAAACCTAATTATCATGAATTAATAACAATGTTTTGAGCTTTTGTTCCGAAATCATAGCGCGCTTTACCAGCGTTAGCCGTATAATTTCCTTTATTTTCCCCCTACATACTTATTCAAAACAAATACATCAAGCCGTGTTTATCACTCGAGATAATCGCCAAACGAACTTGTTTTCGTTTCATTATCACGCTTTATTCCATTCTTAAAGTTAATTCTTGTTTTTTCCTGAAACGCGTAGTAGGATAATTTCTTGGCTGTCAGTGAAGTGAATCATTTCATGGAATTTACCGGTGGAAAAATAATAAAAGATTTCGGAGTTCAATGTATCAGTTGGGCGGATGTGATGAAAGCCAGGTAAGACTTCAAGGTCAGATGGAAAAACATGTCGCTAACCCTAAGGCACGAAAAATTCAAATAAGCACCTTTCGCATAACTGTCTTACGTGCCCGCGATAGTTCTTTCTTTCTTTGAAAGGAAAAGACGAAAACAAAATTATCTCTTGAACTGAGATCTATCTATTAAAACAACTGCACTGGGTAGATGTTGATTTATGCGGTTGAGGACTTTTTTTTGTTCTTTTTAAAATTCTTTTCTTTTTTTTTGGTTGCTTTGTGTTTTATCTTGTATGGCTTTTTAATGGCGAAATTCAATGTGTGGAGTTACGTATATAAATAAATTATAATCATTAAAATTTATTTTAATTATTTTTCCTTCTTAAAGGAAGAGGGATCGAAAAAAGCAATTGGAGAAGTGAAGAAAATTGTAGACGTATGTTTGTATGGCGTGTTATTGTACGTATTTTTGTTTTGCATAACAGGTTTCACTTAAAGTTATACGTGTATTTAATTTATTAAAAAAAAACCTACGTTCGAAAATCAAAATATTAAAATTTTTTTGTTTATTAGCAATTATATTATTATTATTATAAAACAAAATTTTTTTCCTTATGTATTTCAATCTTGACTTTTCCACAGTAAACTAAGTTTTCTTTTTTTTTTACTTTCACATTGTTATTTATAAAGGTGCAATTAAACTGGAATTAATGTTTTGATTTAAATTAATTCCGAATTTTCATTCAAAACCTAAATATTTAGTACTAAGCACTTTCATGGAAATTTGATTTCGATATTTTGCAGTTAATCTAAATAATGCAAATGTTTGTAATTCAACAAAAAATTATTCTTTTCCATGATTTAAAAAAAAGAGGAATTTTAGGCTCATGATTCATTTTTTATTTTCTCCCCCTCCCCCCTTTTTAAAGAAATTTTTTCTTATGTATGCATTTTTTTCTCTTTATTTATTATTATTATTTTAATTCGTAGAGGAATCACATTTAAACAATACATCAGAAAAACTACTCACTTATTGTTAACCGTTTACTTATTGTTAAGTTATGAATGAATCCCCTGTAAGTAGGTTAAAGCCTATTAACTTCCTCTTGAATTCACTTCCGATAGAAATATTTTAAATTTGAATTGATTTAATGTCATTATTTACCTCATAGTATTGTAAATTGTGATTGCCAAAATGATTACCAAAATGATTTTCGAATCTAGTCATAAAAAATTAACAAAATAAACCATTCATAATCGAAAACAGAAATATTTTTAACACAAAAATCCCGTGTATAAACTTGGTAAATTTATTTTAAAAAAAATTGAAATTAAAAAAAAACTCTTAAAAATTGTATTTTTTAGCAGATACACAAATCACTATAAAAAAAATTAGCGAATACATAAAATATGCCAATAGAAAAAAAAATTCAAATGATAAGTCTAGGTCTTAAATACACATTTATTTAGCTTAAATATACATTATTTGCAATACATAGAAAAGTCAGCATAAAAAAAAATGAACAAAATAACCGATAAAATCGAAATTACTTTAAAATGTAAAAATAATATAGAAAAAAAAAACTTTGTGCCACACCACAAAAATGAGGTAGATGTCATCATACTACACGCACTAGTGTTTTCATCAACAAATAAACCTTTTCGTGTTTACTGTTTAGTTTAATGAGTTAATTAATCGGTTTGAGAAAAAATACAAAATGTTATTTTAATGGTACCAAAGGTACCATTTTTTTTCGCAAACAAATTTAATACAATTATTTTATTACCGTCATAGAAAGGCATCCAATGCATACAATTTGGGAGAACGTAAGATTAATTGCATGCTAAAATATTCAAATTTCATTTAACGGAGTAGAATTAATAATCTGCAGTAATGAAATAATATCTAAAGTTGTAGTTCATAACACGCATACATAGATATTTATTTATAGAAATGAAATGTTCTTAGTCTCACATTTATCACTATATGTGTCAGTGCCGTAAAATAAAAGGAATGGTGGCTTATCGATTTTTTAAAGATCACTGATTATTAAAATAAGGTTTATAGAGTAGGAAATTTCAAATGAATTAATATTTTTTTAAAAAAAATGAGTATTTAACGACAGACATGAATCATGGTAAAAACAATGCTGGTAGAAAATTAAAAAAAAATAATTAACAGGTAATTTTTTTTTTACAAAAAATGAACCATGTTAAAAGCAATGCTGGAAGAAAATTAAAAAAAATAATTAACAGGTAATTTTTTTTTACAAAAAAAATCGTTTGGTAAAATGATTTACAAAAGAAGATATTTTTAGAACTTAATTATTGGAAATGAAAACATCTGTTGTATTTTACTGTTTAACATTTATCCTTTTGAATAGTTGTTGTTCTTATAGTTTTATAGAGATTTATTACAATTTTTTTAAAGTATACAATGTTGCTTATTCGTAAAAAATTAAACAATTTTACAGCATTTGAAATGTTTAAAATGTCATTAAAGGTAAAAATTAATTTTTCGAAATGCAACGTTTTTTTTCTAATTGTAATGTGCAACTCCTTTTGCATTATTGTTAAAATCAATAACTGAAAAAGAACTATTGATGAAAAAAATATAAAATTTTCTTAAGTATTGTGTAATGTAGCAAAAACATTGTAATAAAAATAAATATTTTTACTTTTCTTCACAAATTGTAAATAATTTTAGTTCTCGAAAAGAAAAAGAAAAACGCGATGTATGGTTGGGATTATAAAATATTAAACAGAACAAACGCTATTTCATTCATAATATATCATTTATAGTCCATATGGGTAATAATCAGTGGCGCACACGTGGTGTGTCCTAGGGGTCCGGACCCCCGCAAAGACCTTGATTTTCCTTCGATTGAAGTTCTATGTATATAGTACGTAAAATTTAATTAAAAATTTGTTATTAATAATTAATTTTATTAATTAATGCTAAATATTTATTCAATAATTAATTTTTTACTGTTTTTTGTTTCCCCAAATCGATAAAATCAAAAGGAGCATGATACAAGAATGGTGGACTTTCGACACTGGATCCCCCCCCCTCCTTGAAAAATTCCTGTGTGCGCTACTGGTAATATAATAAAAGTATTAAATAAATATTAAACAAATAAATAAAATTTCCTACACCCTTTTATTTGAAAAAGTAATCAACTCTTTTAAATAATTTTTCGATTAAGAAATTCAGATTGAACCTTTGTAGACCTGATATCTGAAAGGAATTTCTGTTTTAATATAAAAAAATATAAATGTTTTCATTCATAAATGGGAAATTGAATTTTTCTTATGCAGCAGCATACAATAAACTTGAACTACCTTAAAATCAACCAACGGTTACTAAATCTTCAAAATTGAGTTATTAATGTTCTAAAAGGTCAAAAAAGATTAAAAACCTTAAAATAGATATAATTGCCATATTTACTCGAATCTAAGCAGCCATTGATTCTAAGCCGTACCCCCGAATTCTCAACAAGTTTTTACGAAAAATGAAAAATAGGGTAAAATGGTTTATCGATATCCAATTTCATGAAATTAAAATATCTTTAAAAGAAGAACTAGTAAGAAATAAATAATTAGATATTTTACCAGTATTATATAAACTTTTAAAAACACATACAAGAACCTGTAATTGTTCTAAATGCCCCTACCAATGAATTTGTTTATTCGATTCTAAGCCGTACCCGATTTTCAGTAGCTTTAACATTGGAAAAAAAGCGCGGCTTAGATTCGAGTAAATACGGTAATTTAATTACTCATCCCGTTTTTTCATTCTATTCGAATTTTTTAAATAAAAGAATTCTGTGAATTCTATCTAACATTGCCGAATAATCAGAATATTTCTTCCATTAAAATCAATCATATACAACACTAAAACACTATCTTTCTTCCAATGTCTTTATCGTAAGTGATACCATCCTGATTGACCGAAACTGATTGAGGTTTATTCTCTTGTCAATACAGGATTGAGTCTTCGCCCGGCAGGTGTTATCAACAGTCAATTCCTCAATCGTATCATTGTAATGATTGACTAGAGTGAGATCAATACAAGTTCAGAGAACAAGATCGTGAGTCAGTAGTAAGAAAAAAAGAACTGGTCGCTACAACTTCCTTGTTTTGTAGTCTTCTTTCTTCTTTTTTTTGCAATGAAAGCATCCATTTCGAAATCGTTGTTTCTCACGAATAGGTTACAATTAAATTCGCTACCGAACTTATTTTTTTAGATCAATCATGCGTTGCTGATGACATTTAGTTTTTTTACCTTTTCTTTTTTCGTATAGGTTTTGTTTTAAAACAATGATGTTTAATGTTCTATGACTTTTCTGGAATATTTGAGGATATAAACCAATAAATAAGTTGTGTGCGACTTTTATTTGTGCACTAATGTAAATGAGAACGGATGTTGTGCTTTAAAATTTTGGCTCATTTAGTGCTTTTTAAATGAGATTTAGATTCAATATTTTAGAAGGAAATCATTCTACAACGAACACACATTGTAATTAAAAAAGGAAAAGATTAAAAAATATTTAAAAATAATACATATTAAATTAAGGTCAAAGACTATTTTCGGAACCGTATTTTGAAAAAGCGTTTAAAGAAATACTATTTTTGATATATTTAGTGTCAGTTGAATAAAAATATACATCTATAATTGTTTTAAGAATATTATCATAAGAAAAAAAATTGAAAAATTGAAAAAAAATTAAATGCAATTTTTTTGGCAAAAAATCAAATAAAAGTGACACATTGAAAACATTCCATTTTTATTAAAGATTCTTTAAAAAAATAATACATTGCTTATATACAACTAGAACGTCTATACCAAGGTTGAACTAAAATTTTGAAAAATTCACATTATTTTCTGAGTTACGATCAATGGAAATAACAACGGGCATTTTTTTGTTAAAATTTCTCTACTCTGATATAATGAAATATAAATAATTACACTCTTAAACTATAAATTTCAAAAATCCTATTTCAGGTTCTGTATAGAATATATAGACAAAACATTATTTTTAAAGAAGCATTTTTCATATAAGAAGAATGTTTTGAAAATACCATTCTTTCTTCGGGTTTTGAGAAAAAATTGCATTCTTCGAAAACATTCTTAAAACAATTTTATTCAGCTGACACTAAATATAAAAATAATTATTAACTTATGCGCTTTTTCAAAACTACAGTTTTGAATATAGTAAGTGTAAATTCTCCTACTTATTTGTACATTACATAATCAGATAAGTTTTAATCACAAAATGTTTTGATATTTTACTTTTCTTTCCCCCTTTTTTTAGAAATATATTAATATTTAATAAAGTTATTCCAAAAGGCGAAAATATTCTTATGTACCAGTTTCCCAATATCATTTTAACATTTTAATATATTCTTTTTATCCCACATTTAATATTTTTACGTATTCCAAACTCATCCAATAAAAGATAAAGCGCGACTGCACAATAATATATGACGACGAGCTATTTTTTAATAATGAGCGGATTGGCTTGCAGGAGTTGAGATGTATGTATTTCCTCTTGTCTGCTTTTCGACGATTACTCGTCTGCGATTTCGTGGAAGTTAGTCATAATAAATTTGTATCTCTGAGTACCCCCTAATGGCAACGCAAACATAACAAAGGAAGCAGGTGTTCAATCATTCGCAATGGAGGTGACAGTTAGGGTTAAAAGAAAAATCGACGGAAAAGAAAAAAAGAACATGGAACAAGAATAATGAGAAAATAGAATAATTTGCTGGAGTTTCGGAGTGAGTTGAATTTCGATATTATAAAGCATTAATTTCACAGGTTGTGTATGAGATTAAGTAATTTATTTTATGTACTTTCCGTATATATTGATAAGAATTAGTATTTGATAATAAACACAATGTTTCGAATTTTGCGTATTTAATACCTAAAATAGTGTAAATAATTTATATCTAGATGCTTAATACGTTAATATTACTTTCTGTTATATTTATTTTATGATAAAAATTGTAATATATTCGCTAGCAACGCCGTCCTTTACATTATTATGGCGTTTCAATGGAGATTTGTCGAAATATTAGCGATACAACCAAGTCGGCATCATTTTTTACAAGTTTGGTGACTATTTTGGCGACTTAAATTCTTCGAATAGTAGAATAATGTGAATGGATAAATATAATGCATTTTACAATATTTGTATGACAAGGATGTGACATGAATCATAATCATCATTATTCCTTGGCTCAAGTTTTTAATTTTGTAATAAGTTAACAAATGTTTCTTACAATTTTATTTAATTGTTGTAAAATGTTGACTGTAATAACAGATCATAATAAAAAACAATTTTTTAAATGAAATATTGAAAAGCTAATCACATGCTGCAAGCATTGTTATAAAATATTAAAAGTTGTTAAATTTGATGCTTATATGTCCCATGATACCAGATTTTTCTTTCGTTAAATCTTTTTTTATTTTTATGTAAAAGAACTATTTTTCTTCTCCCATTCCTTACATTTTTCAATTGCTATAATTTTAAATTATCTCCTATTGAACTTGTTTACTATTTAAAGTTAGTGTTCAAGAATCTCCCATTATAATAAATTATTAAAAAAAACTTGAAACAAATGTTTCATTAATTTACAAATAATTTATAAACATTTTCAGATAAAGATGAATTTCGCAAAATTGGTTTCCATTATGTTTAATATTAACTTCGAGATTTTATTTTAAACATAGCATAAAAATCTCGAATATCGGATATCGTTAAGTGAGTATAAATAAAAAAAACATTTTTTTTCATTTGTGATTCGTAGTCTTATTAAAAAAGATGAAAACTGTTTAATGATCCATTAAAAATACGCCATTATTTTAAACTTAATTAGGATTTCTTACGAAGTATAATTTCAGTTTTATTTTTTTTATCAGACTAAATGAAAAATATGATTCTTTATCCATCTCCATGATTTGATCCCAACTTCTAAAATTTAGTCTTCTTCAATGGTGGGCCCTGGCCTTCTCCAGAAGTTTTCTCCAGGCATCTCTACTTTTGGCAACTGTTTTCCAGTTTTTGACCTTTAAAATATTTAGGTCTTTTTCGACACAGTCAATGGGGACCTGCCCCGAGGTCTATTTCCCATGCGTTTCCCAAATTTTACAGAACTTCATGTAGAGATTCTCCATAATTATTTGTTTTTTTAAAAAAAAGCAGAATCAGTTTTTTTTTCCAGAAAAACTCGATTTGGATTTGAAAACACTTAAAGTAGAGAAAATTTATAATTATGATGTCGCTTCAAATTTTTAAGTAGAAATTTTTTCGAATGAGAAATAAAAATGTTAACAAGTTTTTTTGCTCTTATATTTCAGGAAGCAAATTACACAGCTCAGAAAAAGAAAATATAAACTATAAATCGAAATGAATAATGTAAAATCACATATAATAAATAAAGTTAAAATCCAAAGGTAAAAATTTGTTAAATTTATTTTCAAATTATGCATTTTATAAATAAACGCAAACGATTTTTTTCTTTTAGTTATTGCTTTTATTTTGATGAAGAGTAATAATTTTTTTCTTTGTATATTTCTTAATGAATTTCCCTTCTGTGTTAAAATTTAAAATAATACCATGAAAATATAATTTTTCTCGCATTGCGAATTAAAACCATTTTCTAGTTAAAAAGCATTATATGAACTAACTCTAATAGATAATGGCTCTTTCCTTTTTGAAACATTTCTTTTAATTAATGGCTAAAAATAATATTTAAATTAAATTTAGTATACCTTTAAGATAGAAAAAGGCTCCAATACACAGTTTCTCAAACTGTGGGGAGCGCCTCCTTAGGGGACGCGAGCATTTTGAAAGGTTTAAAATAAGAGATTATTTAAAAAAATTTATTAATTTATCGAATGGCAGCAAAATAAAATACATCCGAACATAATAAAAAATGTAATACACATTTACACAGATATAATATACTTATAAATGTATAGTACTATACATTGTATTTGATTATTAATTTCATAATACTAAGTCAAGAACAAGTTTAATAAGTACCAGTAACCCCATGGGCTTGCCATATGTAAAATTATATACAAAACTTAATATTCTTGATAAATTGAAAGGTTTATAATTAATTCGTATTGTACCTTTAGCATCAAAGTATATTATTATTGAATTCAATACATTATTATATTGAGAGGGGGTGCGATGAAAATTATGATTGAAAATTGGGTCGCAAATATTGAAAGTTTGAGAAGCACTGCTCCAATATTAATGTTGTGTTAATATTGGATATCTTTATCACGTAGAAAACAAAAAGTTTTATTACACTATCCATTTTTATATAAATAGTTTCTTTTTTCGAATTATCATCTTCTACGCTTTAATGCTTAATGGATTTTTAATCTTTCATGCTGAAGTAAAAAAAATGCATAGTTACAGAATGTTTTTTAACGTCAAAAATGACATTAATACTATAAGCTTAATGAATTCATATAAATAACAGGACGTATCTTTATTTTGAAAACTTTTTCCGATATTAGCTAAGCTAGGTTAAAGCATTAAAACAAAATAAACCTTTTTGAGATTTCTAAATTAATAGTGTTCAATGTATAACACCGTAGTTTAATACTTTAAAACGCAATCCTATATCAAATAAAAAGAAAAGAAATCATAAATTAATCTATTTCAATACCAGGTGATTGGATGTCTACTATTCAATTGGGAATACAAAAGTGAGTAAATATAATTTCTTCGGAGAATTTTCTTAAACCTCGCTTAAATTTACTATTTTATTCAATTAATATTTGTTGTAAGTCTTTATTTATTTTTATTATAATACATATAAGATAATCCCTAATATGTGTTCTTAAATTTTATTCAAGTATAAATTCTTTCTATTGCTCATGAATCGATTTCCCCCTTTTTTTCTTTTCCATTTATCGTCATGTTTACATTTAAAGCTCTACTTACTGAGTATAAACATTTTTTTCATCATGTTTTAGCGGAATAGGGATAAATGATTGATTTTTTGTAAATTAGAACGCGTTTTTCGTGACATTAAATTCGCTCGATTTTTAGCAGTAAACTAATCAATCTTACGAAACTTTTCCCCAAACAATAGTGAAATGATTCAGTTTTGCTTACTATTATGAGTCATTTAATACAATAATTTTCCCTCCATTTATCAGTTAAATTACACTTAACGTTTTCCTTATAAAATGAGTTAGTTGAAACTGAATTAAACTCAATAGAGATTCTGGCATTTTAAAAAAAAAGATACGAAAGCAGCGCCATCTATAGGAAAAATAATTAAAAATCGTGATCGGCTTGAATGATTTTTCAATTTGTACTTTCTGATTTTTGAGTTTTTGTAAGAAACACTCGTTAAACAACATGCATTTCATCATATTTTAACAAATAAATTAATGTTTATAAAACTAGAAGTAATTTTAAGAACATATTTATACATATTTTTGCTATATTCAGAGAAATTATAAGCAAATAAAAAGAACAATAAAGGAATACATTTTAAGCCTAAGGAAAGTAATTTGTCTTTTATTTAATATTGAACAAAAACTAAAAATCAAAATAAGAATCAAATATTTAAATAATATTCTTAAAAGAACGTGATATACATTGTGGAC
Organism: Trichonephila clavipes; assembly: GCA_019973935.1. Classification (NCBI taxonomy): domain Eukaryota; kingdom Metazoa; phylum Arthropoda; class Arachnida; order Araneae; family Nephilidae; genus Trichonephila; species Trichonephila clavipes. The sequence continues at coordinate 359,886 of BMAU01017015.1, forward strand.
CTAATATTTTATTGTGTAATGCTCTAATTTCCAGTACAAATGTATGTATAACATTACATTTTCTTTCTTTGATAATCGCGTTTTGTTCCAAAGTAAGTAGCTTTTTCATCGAATTTTTATTTTATTTTCGAAGCAAAAACTTTTTTTAAGCCGTCCGATATTTCATAAAAATTGCTAATTAGTAGATTTTAGATGGCTGCTTCATCTTCTAATTGATGAATTGTAGACATAGCTAATTTATGCACGAAATTTGATATTAGTTCCGAAATAAAAAGATATGAATATTTAATTAATAGTTCTTTTTTTGTAAACTTCCTACATTTTTTAGGAGCAATTTCACTTTATCGTAAATAATTATATGTAAATCCACACACGCACGCACGCGCACATCGTACAACAGATTTGTAAATGTGTAAATATTATGCATTGATTATTTTTAATAATTTTCGGAATGTTACTAATAAAGGCTGATAAAATCAAATTTTAAGTTTAACGATGTTATTTTTTTATTCATAGGTCTATTTAATCCCAAATATAGCTGGGGTTTCAAAAGATATACTCTGTGACCATCTAATATATATTATAAATGCGAAAGTTTGTGAGTATCTTTGTGGGTCTTTCACGCAAAAACAACTGAATGGATTTTAATGAAACTTTACAGTAATATAGCTTATACATCAGAATAACACATAGGCTAAAATTTATAAAGATATTGTGAGAAGTTTTCAAAATATAACGACAATTGTCAAGAAAGTAGGAAAAAATTCTGCCATTTGCGAAAAAGCCCGTGACAGCATTCATGTATCTTTTTTATCCCTTCTGTTTTGTCTACGCCATCCCTCAGTCCGCTTTCGCTTTTCATCGATTCCCTTCATCAGTGTCATCGCTATTTTTATTTCATAATAAAACTATATTTCGAAGGGAGAAGTGGTGGCAAGATTTTAACATAAAATAAATACAACAGAAAGTAATATTAATGTATTACACTTCCTGATATAAATTATTTACACTATTTTAAGCGTTCATTACACAAAATTTTTAACTATGACAGTGGAAGGAAAACGATGAAATAAAAATAAAATATCAAAATGTTTTTATCATTTAGTTTTTTTTTCTTTTTGAATGTTTTTTTTTCAGTACATGTAAATATATATCTACGCTTCCCTCATACTGTTTTTACTAAATTGATTATTTGTTAATTAAAAAAGTACATTGTCTATTTTTTTGGATAAAAATACATTTCAGAGACTAACTAAAGAATCGTTTTCTTTTTATTGCTTCACATTAATAATTTTTTAACTAATGCAATATTGTTTTTTAAAAGTCATAAATCGAAATTTGAAGCTATATTTTATCTGTGAGGGGGAGGGGAAGAGGAAACAGTAATTTTACACTAAAAAAAACCGTGTTATGCCGGGCTAGAGGGAGGGGGGAAAAACCTGTCTTAAATCGAAAATATGTCGAACAAACTTCGAATAAGGGAAATTTAATGAAATAATTTTAGAAATCACTCACATTGCGTGCGTACAAACACACACATAATTGCTGGCGTCATGAGGGAAAGAGAAAGCCCGTGCAAAGCCGGGCCATGCAGCTAGTTTAAAATAATTTTTTAAGAAAATTTCGTGATAGAATTACAATAATTTCTCTTACAATCTCTTCTGAACAATTTAAAACATGCATTGGAACCAAACTCTACTCAAAATGTATTTGTTTATTTATTGAAGCGAGATGGTGAAAAAGAGATGATGATATTTTTTTAGTTGATCATCCAAATCTCCGTTTAAAACATCCATCATTCTCCAAAAAAAAATCCAATCTTGCTTGGAAGTGTTACAACTAAATTCTTCGTATTCATGGAATTTCTAGAGAGAAAAAAAATTTGCACTAGAGTATGATGAAATAAAATCTATTTCAGAGATTCATGTATTTGTTATTCAGAAAGAAAATTCCAGAAGAATATTATTTTTCATTTCCGCAACGAATTTTGACACAAATACAATTATGCTTTACATTATCTTTTGCAGAAATAAAAATACCAAGAAATCTGAATTGTAATTGATAAGCAGAATCCATTTTTTTTCGAAGTTCTTTAAAGTGCTGAGGAAGATAATCTTTACGCAGGAACTAAATAATATACTATTTACAATTTATTTTTAGTATTACTCCATCCTACAGCAATAAAAGTTAATTTATATATTTTAACGATATTTATAGAACACATTTTCCTCAATGTAGGAAAAATCGATATTTAACTTTTGAATCGAGATTATCGTTTTTTTAATCTTTTGTTCTGCTATTTATCATCTGATGAAATAGCTTCTACTGTTTTAAATGAAAATTAATGATTTAAATTTCCATACTCAAGTCTGTGCAGAAATTTTAGTTCTATAATTCTTATATCCTTTTTAATATTTATTCGACTTGATAATGAAATATTTTAATCCGCAAACGATTATTTTATCTTCTGATACGATTCGATTTCTCAAATCACATGATGAAATGGAATTTTTCCTGCAATAAGGTTACGTCTAAAGGAAGTAGTGATTAGAAATGAGATAGTTCAACATCACAGGTAATTTTAAAATTTATAATTACTGGACAATGCTCTCTTCTGTCTTTTTAAAATGTGGATTATATTATTGTAGCTATTACCAACATTAAATAAAGGCATTTTTGGAATACAATATTTGTTTTATGTATAACAATTCTGAAAAAAAGAGCAATAAATTAAACTTAAGTTTTGTATGTTTCAAGTATGGAATATACATTTTTTTAAAAATTCCCATACATAATTACATTATTTTTTTTATCTCTTTAGAATACATATTTCATAGTTCTTATATTTTTATAATTTACTGTATTTACTTTATAAAAAAAGTATTTCATTATATATATACATATAATTACTGCTAAAATATGGTTGATTTATTAAAACTTTTTCCTGAGTTTTAGTTATGCAAAGTAGATGATTTTTAATAACCATGTTATTGTTTTCTTTTTAATATAATACAAGTTTTTTAAGTGTTACTTTTCATTCTCTTTCTATGTTAAAAATGAAAAAATTTGTAAAAATGTGTGATTATTAATTTTTTTAAAAAATGTGTGATATGCGCGTATATTAGGAAATAACTCTTTTTTAAAAACTTATATGACATGATTTAAGATATACATATAAGTTATTTATAGTATTAATTGTAATACACAATCCAATGTATTAAACAACAAAAAATGAGATTAATTGTAAATCCAATTTGTTGTGCTAGAATTACCGTGTTTTCGTTTAAAATTTTTACTCAGTGTCATATATCATCATAAATAGAAAGGTATATGCTTTGAAATTTCAGGAAATAATTATGTTTGACACAGTAATAGTTGTTTTGAAATAACCTTATAATCAAAACGTAATAGTAAAAGCAGAAAAAAAACATGTTTGGAAGGAACAAGGTTTTTAATTTAAAAACGCTTTTGTTATTCTAAAAATATTATTAGCCAATTTAAACGTACGTGTTTTAATAAAAACAAATATTAATTTTAGTTAAAACAGGAATATTTTACCATCAATCACCTGCTCAACAAAAAAGGCGAAAATTATGGCAAAAAAAAACCCAGCATGGCAGCTAAAATAATAAAAAGGAATATCGAATTAAAATTCTTAATTTATCAGTAGGCTTGCTAACATTTTGTAATCTTTCTCGAGTCTTTAAACAGCACGGCTTATTTATAGATCGCAGTGGCCTTGGAAGCTGTAGACTGATGTATATCTGTTTCACCCTAAGAGAAATTTGAGAACTTTCCCAAAATTAATTTACTGCTTTGTGTCACGATAGGCAATTATACGAAAGTTTGTGTTTCAACCTTTCTATTTTTCTCGCTTTATTGACGGGGTAATATTAAAATCCTGCAGTCGAACAAAAGTGAATCGAAGTGGCAAGCTTTGAGGGAACATGAGTTTTGCGTGATGTGATTTTAAACATAACTCTGTTATAATTTGTTGAGATATTAATAATTTTTGCTTTGACACAGTTTTTGTTGTTTACTTTCTGTGTAAAAAGGAATAAAGCTTCATGCAAGAAAATTTTCAGCTTTTTTGTGTTATGAAACCTTTATAAATAAAATTGCCATTAATACGTGAGGCTGCGTTGTAATATTGCGTGTGCCAAGTTTTTGTAATGTAATCTTAAAATAACTTTCAAATTAATATTTCAACCGTCATTTGTATATTGTAAAAGACAGACATGGTTATATTTATAATGTTTAAATGTACATGTACTTATTATTTGTTTATTTCGAACCACGGAAGGTTAAAACTTATTTTAAGATATTTATATAAAAGAATGCGTGATTTTTTTCGTGTAAATATTTAAATTTAAATCATTATTTTTAAAACTATTTAATGTTATTTAATTTTCTTTTGGATTATTGTTTTTATTATATTTTCCTTCTGGTTTGTTATTGCTACATATTGACTTGAAGATTATTTTATAGAATTTCATGCTTCTTATTTTTATTACTGTAACAGCTCTTGTCAGTAACTAACTGCCCCAAGCAGCAGAAGCGACCTCTAGCTACCGCTGATCTTTAGTAGAGTCTAGGTGAGGAGAAAATGAGGTTGCTATGAAAAACCGACCCCATGTTCAGTATTATTACAGACGTACATTATTTTTGTTACGATAATAGATGACTTTGTGCAACCTAACTTAAATTCATGAATAATTTTTACACTAAAAGTTCGTTGAATTCAACTTCGAATTTATCGCATTTAGACGTCCAGTACTCTACACCATCACATTTAATTATAATGACCAAAATATTGTTACAATAATAATAATAATAAAGCATTATAATAATAACAACGATTTTATTAACACGAAAGAGTTACTAAGGTTACTGTTCGTCAATGTAATAAGAAATCAATATATGTGTACGAAATACAATAACAAATGATAATACTATTACGAATTAAAACTATTACGAATCAAAAAATAAAAAATAGACCTAAACACATTTTTAAAATGCTCGTAATATTCGAATTCTGAAATGAATTTGTAATCTTATGTTAACATATAGAAAACATAAAAAGAAAAGGCACGATTCTTGAAAAAATAATAACACTAAAGGATTCCAGTTTAAAAAAAAGGCCAAAGATAATTCTAAAGTTCAAACAAAGGATTTATCAGATAACCAGCAAGGATTTTTTTTTTTAAAAAAAAAGTCACCGTATTTATACAAGAAATAAAATATCTTGTGTTATTTCTTCTGACAAAATGAAAAAAAAAAATATTCCTTTTTAAAAAATTATCTTTTAAGTGTTTTTATTTTTCTATTCACGATAATTAAACAGTCCTGATATCAATGTTCAAGAAAAGCTTTGGAGAATTGTTAAAAAAATATCCTAATATTATCAGAGTTTTCAATTGTTGAGATATGCTTCTTTTATCTGCCTTTTTTTTTTTTGTTTGTATGATGAATGTATAAATTTACGATATCATGCTGCCTTTTTGTGCTGATGATTAGAAAAAGAAACCAGCTGCAATAGATGGATGGAATAAAAAATAATTGATGATTAAATTTTCGTAACAGCAAGAAAAAAAAGTCTTTATTTTTATAATAACAAACTCTACATTACCAATGATAAAATTAAACCACAGAAAAAGAAACAAAATTGAGAAATAACTATAACAATCAATTTCGAAAATATTTTTTTAAAAATAAAATAAAAGCTTGATACACACACACACACACACAACATTATTAAAATTGAAAGCACCTCTGATTACCATTTGTTTATTTATTTTTACACAATATTTATATAAACAAAAGAATTTATAACAAGAAAATTAATATTTTGCATTTTCAGTAATGATTGATGCCAAAAGCAAAAATGGAATTTTTTACAACTCTTTTTTGATAAGCATGAGTAAATAATGTTCGGTAATTGCAAACGACTTTTATACCTCTAATTTTTTTCCTTGTCATTATCGAACAAAATAAATAAACAGAAATAAAAATATTTTATGCATGCGATTTAATATAATGGTATGGAATCTCTTTAAGAATATATTAAAATAAATAAATGTTTCTGTTAATTTAATATAGTATATTTATTTTTAAAATCACCAAGGAAACAACTCATAAACATGATTATTTTCATTTTAATTAGAAGATTTAATAGAGTACTTAGTATATTATCGCAACCGTATTGGCGACATAATATGAAACGAAGCACATGGTTGCCAATTCAATGCGTACGACCCATACGACATCGGGGGTGTCAATTTGGCGAGTCATCTTGAAAGTTGGTATTGATACTATAGTACGTAACTACCATAAAATGATATGTCAACAATATTTCTTTTCTTTACACAATTAACCATAAATAAATATTTTTAAAAAAAGTTTCATCACGCACATGAACTAGTTTTATATTAAAATGAAACTTAATATTCAAACTAATCAGTTTTGCAAAAAAATTCAAACTATTTTCTTCGCAATAAGATAGAATAACTATGATATATTGGATTGCAAAATTTGTCAGTCTTTTCTGAAAACAAAACTAATAAAGCAATCAAATAATTTTGAATCTCTCATTATATAGAATATTTGTTTTTGTGAAACTCGTAAAAGAGTGATGAAAAATTCAACAGTGATTATCTTCCTCTTTTTAATATTAAAAAAAGTTTCTAAGTAATTAAGACTTAATTACTTAGTTAATTAAGAAAATAGATACATATTGATTCTCTCAACTGATTAAATTACTTTCATTAAACTAATGGTTTAGTTCAGGAATGTTTTTCATAAATTTTCCGGAAGATATTGATTGGGTATACGTAGTTCATTATTACAGTGATACTCGCTTGAAGCAGAAAACGAATACTATAAAAAAAGAAATTGGGAGCTCAAATTCCATAACTTCCCACTTTTTCTTTCTCAAAGCACTTAAAATAAAATAAGAATACTTCATTACAAAATGGAACCCTAATTTTTAAATTAATACTGTAAAATCAAAGTGTATATATCTAGTTTCCTTCACTTTTTACAAAATCCCGTACATTTCTATAAATTTAAAAATGTTTCTCAAACTATAGAGTCGCGTTAATTAACTTTGTGAAATAAAATTTTTAGGAAAAGTAATTTATTTATACTTTTTAAAACATGTTACATATTTAAATTATAAATTATGATTATAAATTATAAATTATGATAATTAATTATCTATAATTAGAAAAAGAATGAAAAACAATTTAATGAAGTGAATTGAAGCATATATATTAAAACCACAATAAATTATATATTAACCATAAATTGCAATGTATGTTTTTCGTAAAATTTTAAAAATATTTGTGATCATAAATTTACAATCGAATACTAATGATTTAATAAATGATTGTTCAGTCAATTTTAGTTACTTTTACTCGATACATTTAAATTCTGTTAGTATTGTGGATGACAAAAAAAAATAATTTTAAGTAGATTATATCATTTTACTTAGGATCATAAAATGCTATTGATATTATTGGTATTAATAAATATATAACACTGTAAAAATAAGTTCCAGATAGCATAATTTTTTTAATTTTATTCCAAGGAATTTTTAAATATTTATAAGCATTCAATAATACATTTTATAGAAAATAGAGAGCATAAAATATTTATTAATTATTTAATGAAAGCTATTTAAATATTTATTATTCTTTTTCATAAGAATAACATTAAATAGTTATTTCTAAAAGTTAAGCAGTTTTTTGTCTTCGCAGCTGAAAATAATTAAAATTAAAAAAAACATCAAATAGAATTTTTTTTAAAGTCAGATAAAATTTCAGAACCTAAAAGAATATTCAATGTTTAAGAAGGTTTTATTAGTAATTTCTTTTACTTGAATATCTCCTTCTCAGCACAAAAAAAAACAAACTAATTTATATTCAGCATGAGCAGGTGATTAATAAAATTAAAATATACTGATTTTTTTAATTGCATTGAAATATTTTCTCCAAGCAGAATTAAAATATTAAAGACAATTTTTTTTATTGATCCTTTTTTAATCAGATAATTTAAAAGAACATTCTACCTCCATTAGAAACATTTATTTTAACAAATTTTATTCTCTATTAACAAAATCAACATCATAATTTAATTCCACGAACGGCAACAGGAAAAAAAGAACTTTTTTTCAATTCAAAAATCTAATTTTTTACCCTCTCCTAACTTTCAAACTTCACAATCTAGTCTCTTTAAATTATAATAATATTCTCCAACTCTAAACGGAGAAAGCACACTTTTTTTAATCCCTCTCGCTTGTTAAATTAATTAAACCGATAAATCTCATCGCCGTTGCCACCCGATACGAAAAAAAAATTGAAAGAATTTTACACACAATAGCTTCAGAATTAAAACAAGTTGATAGGAATATTCAGAAAAGGGCTACCTGTGGAGAAGAACCGAATAATAGCCATTTTTATTCTAAAAATAAAAACGTAAAAAAAAGAACAAGGATTTAGTGTTCTGCTCATGCACACACGGAAGATTAAAATTCGAAATACTTCACTCAACAGCAGAAGAAATGCAGCTTTTGTGAAGCTGGAGCAATTTGGCTGAATGCCAAAGATAGAATAAATGTTACTTGTCCAACACACTGTACGCTATTTATCTTGCTATAATAATCGAAAGGCTTTTAATAACTATTTCGAATATATATACTTTCGGAGATAATTATTTTTATTCAATGGCGGCGCTTGTTCGTCTGCAGATATATTTTTTTTTACTTATCTCTATATAATTAAATTAAATTTATTTCTTTTCCCTCTTATTTATGTAAATATTTTTTATTTTTATTTTAAGCGAAAATATTAGGAATGTTTTGCTGAATTCTAGGATTTATTCTTCTTCTAAGAAATGTTTTGACGAATGAATTGGTATTTGGAAATAGAATGAGTGATAATTCGAAATTGGCTTCGCGGATATTTATTTCTTCATTGTTTTGATTAAAATTAAAAAGATTTTAGTTAAAATTCTTGAAGATTGATTTCGAAAAAAAATGAAAGATTACAGAACTTTGATCACAGTGACGAAAATATAAGGTAAGGATTGAAAAACGGATATATAACGTGCATATGAATGTCTTTAAAAAGAAATTAGAAAAATAGGCTTAAAAATTATCACATCATACGAGAAAATAGAAGGATTAAATCCAAACCAGATATTAGAAAAATTTTAAGATTTTGCTTAGAACAAATATAATTAACTTATTAATTATTTCCTTAAAAATATTTAATCTTTTAAACTTTAAAAGAACATTTATTCATATTTCGATAAATAAAAATAATTGATTGAATAAGAGCGTCGAAATACATTTAAAGACTTTTTCTTAGAGCTGAATTTAATCAGAGCGTATCTAAAAGTATCAAATTAAAATAAAATAAAATAAATGAATTTAAAGATTAAGAAATTATTTGCGTGTTACTGCGTTGAAAAAATGTATTCGAAGTAGTGGTGGTTTCATTTTCTTTAATAAACAGGTCATTTCTTTTTAGGGATCATTAAGAAATTCTATTAGTTTTGATGTATATTTTAATTGATAAATAGCAATATATATTTAAATTTATCATCAGATCTTATTTTAATTGACGACTTCATTTAGCGTCAACTTGGCGAATTATTGTAGCCATTATGTACATAGTAATTATATATGCATATAAGTATTTTTGAGTTCTGAAAATTATTATTTTTTGGTACTTTTCCATTTCGCCGGCACAAATCTCGTCAAGTAGACGTTATTGGCAACAACACACAATATACACATAAAAATATAAATAAATTTTAATTCTCAATGCATTTTCATCTATTTTTGATGTTTTATGAAAAAGACGTTACTGATCAGAAACGACCGCGACTTGTTTTGTAATGTGGTGATAAAAGGTTACAGCCTGAACATTCCGAATGACGTTAGTTGTATCATTTTTGGCAACTTTATCGCTTGCACCAGCGAAACGGCAAAGTACCTTATTTTTTTTTATGATTCACATTTCAGTCAGTTTTATTTTAAATGAACTTAGGAAAACATGAAGGAATCAAAGCAATTTCCAGAATTCCGAACCATATAAAAAGAACGAATCATATACATTATAATAGCTTAACTTTTTTTAAAAAAAAATTGTGCAGACAAAAAAAATGAAGTACAAAATAACAAACAATTAATTTAAAGCTGTTGTTTTATTATTTTCCAAATTTAAACCAATCATTTCAAAATTAACAGAAATCAGATATTTGTAAAAAGATGCATTTTATAATTAATTCCCTAAATTCTGAATACTTAATTCCTACAAGAATTTCATTCTGTTTTTTCTTTAAGAAATTCGCAAAACAATTATTTGATGTATACAAGTTTTAATTTCTGTTTAAAGCTCATATGATTTATATACTCTTGTTTGAGTCAATGTTGAATTAAAAATTTATACAAAAAGATTTTTTTCACTTTACGTTTTTTAAAAAATGTTTCTCAAAAAATGAAATGGATTAAATTTTAATAAATGTCTCGCTGGAATAAGTTTAGAAAAAAAATATTTTTCTACTATAACAACTTAAATTTATTCAAAGCTTATACAAAGTATCATAGTTAATATTCATCATAAAATAAAAAAGCAGGTAGAAGTGTAAAAAATATTTTAAAGGAAATTAAACACTATGACATGTGGAGAATATATTTTACTATCTCGTAAATAAAAACATATTTTGTACACGCGAATATTTATTTCTGATACTGAATAATTTTAAAATTATTTACATTCTCTAACGTTATAAATGAAGAAATGTATTTTCTAAGACATCAAATATTTTTATATTTGCATTAAATCTTACGATATTCAAGATATCAAATTATGCTGTCTGTGAAATAAAAAAATATGATATTAAAATGAAACTGTTTTCTCTCTGTATGAGCTTTTTCAAATATGAAATTTTTAAAAGATATACATTTAATGCTACAATATTTACAGATATTGTGTACATAATACATTCTTATTCAAAAATAATTTTTCCATTTTTTTTACCTTATTAATAATGTATGTATAATATTTTAACAGGGAAAATAAATCAAAAAAGAAATAATTTTTTGAAATTCAACAGGTTCTGAGCTTTCTCAAAGTTGAAACAAAATAAAAATTTTAGTTATTATTACTGGAATTAAAATTTCAAATGCAAATATAATTTGTATTTTAATGATTTATAAATTAAGCGCAAACACAAATGTTTACAGTAAAAGGTTGTTTCCAATGTTGACATTAAAATTTAATGGATATGAAAAATACATCAGATATCATTATAATTTTATTATTTTTAATTTATATTATCTTTATTTATAATTTTTTTTATTATTATGTGTGTATTCAAATATTATTTTATTCAAAAATATAACAAAATGTTAATTAATTATGGGTCAGCATTATATATATGTCGCAGGGAAATGATTAAATTAGGGATTTTATCAAATCCCTAATTTAATCCCTAATCCCTTAGGGATTTGATAAAATCCCTAAGGGAGATGATCAATTCACGTAAGATGTTAAAATAAGAACTCTGTAAGAGGATTTGCCAAGGAAAGTAAGGGATTTGATCAAATCCCTAACCTGTTTCAGTGAAATGATGAAATAATATTGTCAAGAATTTAAAAGTGTTCATTTAGCAAATACGGTGCATTATTAAAAGTAGAGTAATTAATACAACAATAATCATTGAAATGCAAATTGTTTATTCGAAATTAAATAACAAAATATTTAGATAATGAAACTGATATTTTTTTAAAAGGATATTTGTAATAGAATTCCAATTTTTTTAAAATTATACATTAATGTAGTACTTCAGAAATATCCTGCTTTATATTTGTAACACTTTTTTTTCAGTTATTATTTCCGTTTTTAAGGGGACACAGTACGATTCAATTGACCAAAATAGGTAGAAAAATTAAATTTAATTTTTTTAGCCTAAATTATTCTTTATATACTTTTCTATAACCTCACAAAATTTGAAAGCTCTAAACTTAAAATACGCAGAATTAAGAGAGCTTTTACGTTCGTTTTTATTCACATCTCTATGGCAAATCAAAACTTTAAACAGACTTATCTCAGAAAGATAAAATAACTAGTTCGTCTTCATTTAAAATGCTACGGCTTTTTCTCTATTATACCTAATGTTTGAATTTTTTTTTTACCTTTTGCTAATAGTACATGTAACAAAAGTTGGTATGTATTTTGAATCAAAGCAATATTTATTTTTTTAAAAATAATTGAACTCAGAATTTATACATTTTTAGGAAATTTTCAATAAACATTCACAAAAAGAAGTATTGTATGAATACCACAATCACGTTAACGCAAAACCCATACCAACTTTTATTATACATAGTTTGACGTACTTGTAAATCAAATTTCATACATGTACGTAAATTTTTGTAGGAGGAAACATAAATGATGAAATTTTGAACACAAAATCTGTTTAACATAGTATACATACAAATGAGGCAACCAAACAAATTTTAAAAATCCTTAAATTAAAATTTTTTGCTTAAATCGTACCATGTCTCCTTAAAACAGCTTTTTTTGTATCTATAAAGAGGGGGTGGTCGAATTCTCTAATTTAATTAAATTTTTCAATTTAAGTTTTGTCCAGTTTCTAATATTTAGGCAAACAAAAGCGATATATGAATCGAAAGATAATAATGCAAAAAATACGAGGGCTGTTCAGAGAGTAACGAGACTGAATTTATTATGCAAAAACATACATACATAAACAGGTTTTGAGTCAATCTCCTTCGAAATATGCTCCATTGGCAGTAACATACTTGGCCCAATGATGTTTCCAGTCCTCGAAACATTTCTGGAACTCAGACTTTGGGATGGCCTGAAACTGCTGAGTCGAATTCTGTTTTATGGTTTCAATGTCCTGAAACCGGTGTCCTTTTAAGGGGTTCTTGATCTTGGGAAAGAGGAAAAAATCAGGAGGTGACATATCCGGTGAGTAGGGAGGATGTGCTACTTGGATTGTTCCGTGTTTTGTCAGGAACTGCTGCACAAGATTGGCAGTGTGCGCTGGGGCTCCGTCATGATGAAGCACCCAGTGAGAGGACGCCCACAACACCGGTCGTTTTCTGCGAACAGCCTCTCGTAATCTGCTCATGACGTCCAAGTAGAGTTCCTTGTTCACTGTCTGGTCCTGGGGAGCGTACTCAGGATGAACAATTCCATCTGCATCCAAAAACACAATCAGCATGACTTTGACCGCACCTGCCGTGCTTTCTTTGGCCGAGGAGATCCGGGGGTTTTCCATTGTGACGACTGCTGCTTTGTTTCGGAATCGTATCCGTAAACCCACGACTCATCCCCAGTGATGATGAGCTTCATGAACTCCGGATCGTCGCTTTCCCTTTGAAACAAATCAGATGATGTTGCCAGTTGTTGGAATTGCTGATTCTCAGAGAGGAGACGCGGCACAAATTTTGCAGACACTCGGCGCATGTTCAAGTCCTTTCTCAAAATTTCATCACATGATCCTACGGAAATGTGACACTCCTGTGCAATTTCTCGGACTGTTAAACAACGATCAGAGCGCACCACAGCCCTCACTTATGCGATCATGTCCTCATTGCGAGAGGTGGACGGACGTCCAGAACGGGGATCACTGTTCACTGATTGACGACCCCTCCTTGAATCGCCGGAGCCACTCGAAAACCCGAGCACGACTCATCTCCAAATGCTGTTTTCATCATCTCATAGGTTTCGGTGCCCGTTTTACCGAGCTTAAAGCAAAACTTGATACAGATTCGTGTTTTCACACATTTTCTTTTTTCGACGAACACACACAAACACTCCACGTGAAAGAAGTCAGTGTGACTGAACGGCGCGCTGTACAGACCTGTCGATTTTTGTGAGACAAGGTGAAATATGCGCGCGCATGATGCGTACAGTCCCTCCGCTAGGGGTTTTCAGGAATAAATAGAATAAATTCATTCTCGATACTTTCTATACAGCCCTCGTATAACTACCGTAAAATCCGGCGTATACCGCACACTTTTAACACAAAAAAAATAAGATCGAAATTTACGGGTGTGGGTTATACACCGGGTATAAAAATGAAAGCTTTAAAAATAAAAGAAGAAATGTGTGCATAAAAAGAAAATTAGACTTTTATATATATCGAGACACTATTCATTTAAAAGAAATAACGTTTCTTATATGAATTTAGGGGTTGTAGTTCTAGAATACTATTTTTTTTCTAAATCTAGGAATAATATTTCGAACAAATGACTTCATAACGTAAGAACATTGTGCACGTGATTTCAGATTTCTTTGTCAAAAAGAGGGTGCGCGTTATACGCCGGATTTTACGATAAACAAAACTAAAAAAAATGATATTTAGATCATTTTGTTTTGGTGCGTCACGTCAGAAGCCCGGCGCTGCCTGGCACTGAGGAGGAGAGGGGGGAGGTAAAAGGGAGTGGTAACAAGCGAAAACTGAGCTCTACAAGTGCTGACTTGTTCATTTCACTAAAACAGTTCGGGGATTCGATCAAATCACTTACTTATATCAGGGAAATGATCTCAAAGAGACGTTATTTGAGCATCTTGTGTCAATTGATTATCTATCTCCCTTACGGATTTGATGGAATCCCAAATTTCATCATTTTCCTGCGACGTATATACAGGGTGTCCCAGCATTATCGGGAAAAAATTTAAGGGGAGGTAGGGGACATACCAAGGATTCAGATTCACATAGCAGCACATGGTCGAAAACGTCATGGAAAAGTAGTATGACACGAACAAAAAACCAAAATACACTAGACTGAGATAATCTGAAATATTTATAGGTCAAAGCTGGATCATGCTGGGAGTTCGAGTCACTCGTGTTCCGCCCTCACTATGCTATTACCTCGTACTGATCCATATTTGCACAAATTGTGACATAAGGCGGTCCGGTGCATCTCTCTGTGGGTGCCTTTCGCGTTATAATCTTTCTGGTACTTATGCATTTCCCTCTGTCAATCGGTATAAATCAGGTACATATCTGCCAGTTCAGTGTTCGTAAAGTGTTCCATACTGCTCTGCGGGTGATGTCAACTCAAATGACTGCGTTAATGCAGGTCTGTTTCCTCCGATGCTGTTGCGAACAACGCCACCAAGCGCCGAACGAAGACATTTCCCACCATAGGTTGCTATACAAATCTGAATCCTTTTGTTGCTTATAGAGTTAGCCCGAATAATCCTGGGATATCCTGTACATCTGTGCTCAGGAAATAAATGGTGCTGTTTCAAAAACAATGTTGTTCAATTGTTTGCACTCCAAAGCAACACGAGTGTCATTGCGACGGACCTCAATTTGAATCACGTTCCCTATCAAAACTTCCACATCACTCTATGACATATTTAACGAGCATTAGCCCCTCTACAGGGAAGGCCTTCACTGGCACCAAGACTCGAACCCGAGACGCGACAAACGCCGGCCACGAGTTCGTGACCATGGCCACTAAGGTACCATGGTCTCTATAAGAAGAGGTCGCAAAATAGAGTTGTTTTTCATTGAGAAAGTTGAAATGGATATATAGAGAGAAAGAGATATATAAATATAATACTATATATGATAGAAATATACAATTTTGGAATTTATAAAGATGGATGTCTTATTGTCCACAAGCATATTAGACATAGGACTGTTTTATGAAGTTAAAACAAATTTGGATAGTTAGCCAACCTTACTTCTTGTATTATTGAGAGAAGTAAATTCTAAAAGAATAAATAATAATGGATAGATTTTCTGGATCCATTACTGAGGTACATATTAAAAAATATTCGAAAATATTTAGATAATTGCTTGAATCAACGAACAATAAACCTATTGTTTTTCTAGTGATTTTTCCAAAGCTTGGAAAAGAAAGACCTGTTCGTACAATATTGTTATTTTTAAAATATCGCTAAAATAAAAATGAACTAATATTAGTTGAAACTAAAATTATATTTGCAACTTTAAGTACTTCTCTTTATTTTCTATATATACAATAATATCTATTCACCAATAATGTTCTAAATATTTTTAAATATTTTTCTCTATGAGCTATCTACCAATAAATAAATATTAATTATAATCTAACAAACTCTTTTTTTTAAATTTCAGCTTTTGCTTTTTTATATAACTACTTAATTATTTACAAAAATGAATAAATATATGAGAAAATAATTTTTGGTACACTTTTTTCCGTTTCGTCGGCAAAAAAATTTCCCAGTTGGAGTTATTGGCGACAAACCACAGTGTACACATAAAAAATATTTATAACTAATAGTTCTCCTTGGTTTTTTTATCCATTTTTGATATATTATGAAAAAGGCGCTGCTGATAAGAAATGACCACGACTTGTTTTGAAAATGTGGTGGTAAAAGGTTACCACGGAGAATATTCCGTTTGGCATTGCCGGTATCATTTTTGGCGACTTAATCACCTGCGTCGGCGAAACAGAGAAGTACCTAATTTTTTAATTAAGAAATTTAAGAAAAAGATAACCATTTAAGCTTTATAGTTATTTTAATTTTCATGATTATTTTTACTTTTTTTTCTATTTTCAAAGTCTCTAAACTGGTAAGGAATCCAATCAAATTCCAGAAAACCTAGAATAAAAAGACAAGTGTTATACCTGTATCAAAAACGTAAAATGTAAAAAAATACAAGTATCAATTCTACTTTGCTTTTTTTACATTCATTTCATTTTATAATTTTATCGAAATTTCAATGTAATAAGGGTTATTTGATTTAAATATATATTCCTTATTATTGTTTGCAAATATCAGAGCGAGATAGTTTTATTGAAAACTACAGAAGAAATATAAATCTATGTTTTACCCATATTTTATCTGATCTTTATATATGATTTATATTGACTAGAAAATACGATCAATTTTTCACAGAAAAATCCGTTTACTCCTAAGCGGTAAGTATTCGGTCCTGTAAGCAATTCCTTTTTGAAAAATGGGAATATCGAAAAATATTGTTCCAACGGGAAAAATTATTTTTGTTCTCTTCATATTTATTTTTTGATAAAAGCTTAGATCAATCTTCTATCTAACCATTATACTCTCGCATGATTTTTCTTCTGTTTTTTAAACTTTCAAAAAAAAAAAAACGAAAAGTGATGGAAAAATTTTAAAAAAGTTATTTTGATAGTTCCATTCAATTTTTGAGTTACGTTAATAACCAGACTAATACTTAATTTTTGATAAAATATAGCAATTAGATACTAAAATATAGAAAAAAAATTTTAACGATGAAAATTATAAATAAAAGATTTCAACTTCTTAACTGTCACCGGCGTATATATACGTCTAACTCAACCAGTGTGTTTAATGCCTTTGGCGTAGATATACGTATTTCCGCAATGGGATCCTTTTCTTTGCTTTGCTATCAGTAAAACTAAAAGGCTTTGAAATGCAATGCAATGAACTTGACTGTGTTTGCGAAGGATTTACTTATTCCAGAGAAAATTTGCATGTTTATGCATTTTCTCCCTCCCCCTCCAAAACACCGCATATGCACACCTATTAGAAAAAAGGTGGCGATGGGGAATGAATCACGTGACTTAAAAAACGGATCACAGAACGCACTTCTTTGTAGGTGGGATTGGCAATGGTCTTAAACATTTTGAACCCTCATTACACGCGGGAAAACAACAGAGTCTGGCTGCGATGGTGTCACTGGACCGACAATCAAACATAGATACGTGTGCCTAAGTATTGAACTCCGTCACTACCACTGCGGTTGCGGTAGAACGAAATGATACAGAGTTTTCGGACATATCTCGTAGAAGCGATACAAGGGCTATTGGCAACAGATAAGGAAATTTTGAGCCATGATCACGTGACAAGGACGGCACTTGAATTTGCATTCCTCTATCGAAACTTCCACATCTCACCAATGTGAGAATTCTGATCAACGACAAATTTAACGTGCATCAGCACCACTACACGACAGTTTCTAGCAGTTGGGAGACTGGATCTGAACAAAATCGACCACCTTTTGGTGACTATCACCATTCGGGGTGTAACATTCGTAAATCAATCAACAACAAATGAGTATTCATATTTTTAGACAAGTTATAATGAATCCTTTCTAATAATTTACTTTAAATTGAATGTATATCTCTATCTCTATATATAAAGACAAATAGCGACTCAGTCCGAATCTATTACATTTACATACTTGAAATTTTGTAAACATGTTTCTTATGTTTAGAAAGGTTCGCTAAGAACGGGTTTTATGAAAATAGACTCCAAAGGTTGGTTTGCGGGGGTTACGGGAACTCATAAATGAAAAGAATATTCGTAAGATATAAAAACACTCTTTGTCTTTATTTTTTTACATTTCACATTTCTTTTATGTGTTAATTTTTTTTCTTCCTTTTTTCTACATTGTATAAACCAGTTTTCCTCATAAATAGTTTAATTTTTTTTAAGATAAATAATTTTGAAAATAAATATTTTTAATAATTTTTTTTGGCGAGCAAAAAAGATGTAAGACAAAATACGTTCGACACATCTCAAAATTTTATTTTAAGATAACAATAATTGAGAAATGCACGATTTTATTGTTTATTGTCACATTTTGAAATAAGCCGTGGGCTATCGACGAAGAGCCTCGTAATTTTGAACACAGTCAAGTGACGAGGGCAAAACTTGGTGTAAGGTAACACCAATCCTCTACATCAGGGGTGCGCATCAAGTCAATAAATTTGCGAGTAGACTCCATGTTTGGTCACAGTTCTTGTGACCGTATTTCTGCATTCGCATAAACATTGCTACAAAAAAAAAAAAAAAGAATCAACAATGCAATGTTAAGGAACATTCTCCCACTAGATATATTTAAATTTAAAAAGAAGATAAAAAAATAAAAACTTAAGAGTGTTCGTAGGATAAACCTTATCTTTTTAAAATATGCAAATAGACTCCATTTTTGTTCACAGTTTTTGTGACTATTTCTGCATTCACATAAACATTGCAACAACAACAAATGAATCAATGCATTAAAAAAAAATTACTTAATCCCTCATACAATCCATAAAAAAGTCATGGAAAAATATTATTTTAAAAACACACTCCTCTACATGTAATCGTAACCGAAACAATAATCATTACACATTCATCAACTTGAAGCACGACTTAAAAAAGAATTATGGAGAAGGAAAAAAAAGAGATAATTTATATCAGTTCTTTTTCACACTTTCCTTAGCGTGTTTATGAATTACACACGCACACACACACTAAAAGAAAAATATTGCAACCAACTTCCGTTCCTTTTTTTCTCACCTACTCAACAGCGAGATGGTTCGCCATGGACAGGCAACCCCCAGAAGCTATGAATATATCCTATGCTCACAGTAAAAGCTTGTTATCACCGTGAAATTGCTGCGGTACCGGAAGTAGGGCTTCACAGTGGGGTAATCAACTGATGCTTTTGATACCAACCAATCTGCCGTTACTGAATGATCGCCTGATAATCATTACGCTTCTTTTTATAGGCTCTTTAAGGTTACATTTGTTAGTTGTATAGCTTAATAGGTTGGTGATGTGACGTATTGAAGCCGCAATTAGAAGCTGAAATGATTCGAATTGAATGCCGAAGATGTGAAGTGGAAATGTTTTCGATTTGAATCGGTGAAATAATTTTTATTTTGATGGATAAAAATTGATTTTTTGTTATGTTTTTTGAACTTGTTACGACAGTTTATTCTAAAATAAAACTGGAGAGAAATTTACCCCCATTGGAAATAGTTATTTATAATACTAGTATTATTGAGAAAAGTAAATGAAACAAGAAATCAATCAAATAAAAAATCATTTAAATTCTTTTTTTATATTTAATAATTTTATTTGATTTTAATTTATATCGCATTTTGAAGCAAACACGAGGAGAACCGGCAATGGACCACTTTCAAGTAATAAAGACGACATCTGAAATGGAACCCCCCCTCCAAACATCCACACCAACCGAACGTGTGATCCTGGACATATTTTACATACATCAATCCAGTGGCGTAACGTAGAACCCCACAACCCCTGCATTGCGACCCAAGATTCCTTAGGGCCCGAAGTCTGACTGACGCCAAGTACGGCTTGAGGCCCCAAATTTGACTTTGAAAGAGGCCCTAATATCCTCCGTTACGCCACTGCATCAACCCCTCTACTCGGTGGGTCTTTGGTAGCCCCAGAACTCGAATCCACGACTCGACAACGCCAATCACCAGTTCGTGGCCATGATCACTCAGCTACCAAATACTTAAGAAAAATTTGGCCGGTTTCACACTAGGTAACTTTGCACCAATCAACTCGTTTTCAGTCACCTCTCCTCTAGAGTGTGTTTGTTCCTTTTATAAGCGGACACAAAGTTGACTGAAAGGAGAGTGACTGACTCGACGGTACAATGATGAAGTCCGTAGAAGCATAACAAGCTTTCTCCATTTTCAGTACACAAGTAACCGCGTGTGAAGAGAGTAGCTTCCTCAATATCCTTTTAGTTGAGTCACCTAGTGAGGAGGAGAACGTGGTTTTCTAGTACTTGTGGGATTGGCTGGGAGATTCAGTTGATCACGCGTATGGAGGGACTCGGGCAATTTCTATTCAAAACTAGCTCCCAACTGTTTGCTTCTTTTGTTATGTGCGGCACAAGTTGACTCGTGTGAAAGGGCTCATAGTATTAAGGTCCTAATTGCCGGTAATTTAAATTTGGCAACTTAATGATATCTGAATGCTTCTTAACGTAACATTTCGAAGCAACCTTTGGACTATTGACGATGGATTTCGTAATAATAAAACACGGTAAACTGAATAGGTAACATCTGAGTTGGCATTCAGCTCCTCTCTTCAGTGTTACTAAGACTCGAACGCGGATTATGTTCAGAAATCATCCTCGTTACTGATTTTTCGTAGTCAAAAATATAAAGATCCGCTGGCGATATCCCATTATATAGATTTTAATTAAACAAGCCAAACATGTACGAGAAAATTTTTTTAATTCATTAAAATATTTAAAAAATTTCTCACTTTTTAAAAAATAAAATATATTTTTTACATTTTCTATTAAATATAATTATGATCAATATATTTAGGATGTAAGATTTCCCTGAATAGTAAAAAAAATCATTCGACGTCTTTTTTTATCGGTGTAAACACGAAAGAAACTTTTTTGTGAAGGAAAATAAATCTCTATGGAATGTAAATATATAAATGTTACTATTTAACTTTTATAATATAGCTAGTATACAATCTCAACTCCTAGCTTGAATTTCGTAGTAATAAAAACATTATTTTCTCTTCAGACCAAAAAAAGCAAAATATTTTATCGAATTTGATTTTCCATATAAAACTCATTATATTATGCTTACAACTCGTATAGCAAAATCTCACTGAATAAAACTACATATTTTAAAATGTAAGTGAAGAAGTGACACTCCCAACAAACGGGCGTTTTAATGGCCTTAATCTCTCTCTAAATATGCTAATCTTATATTTGTTGCCAACAACTAATGTGCATAATCTTGATGAAAGCAAATAGAATGAAATTTTAGTTTGTAATTTAAAAATTTAGTTTTCTCTCATCTAAGTTTGTTTTTTTCGTGTGTTCTTTCCTTATTTTTAATGTTTACTTTATTTTGGTTCATCAAATAAATTTTTGCACATACATTTACAAATTATCAGGCAGGTGTTTTTTTCAAGCTGAATCGTTTCAAAAAGATCTGGAAATAAAAATCGAATCAATTCAAAAGGATTTGTAAATAAGAACTGAATCGTTTGATAGAATCTTTTCAAAAAGATATTGAAATTGAGTCTTTCTGTCGAATTTTAATTTCTTGATCTTTTTTATTTCTTCAATGAAATTCTACTTAATAATGATACTTTTATTTTTGCCTCATTTGTAAAATTAATTTCATTTTAGCTTTAATTTTAGTGTGATTTTTTTTGTGCGTTTTTAATCTACGTTTCATTAGAGCAATACAGTAGATTATTGGAGATAAAACTTATCAAATTGGTTACTTTTAAAATTTAAACTTCAAACAAATAATAACTAAACCAAATAGATTATTTTTTCAAAACATCTTCAGAATTATTCATGGCATTAATTGCTATTTCAATAATTCAAAGATTTTGCACACAAAACACGTAAAAAACACCATTTTTATCAATGAATATACAACTGTAAGAGAAATGAATTATTTTGTTAATTTTGATATTTCATGTGTGCGCATTATTTTTTGCTTAAAATTTCTTGATTAATATTTTTAGTGGCTAAAATTTTTGTATATTTTTTAAATTAAGGAAATTTTAATTAAGAATTTTTAAAAATTTGATTTTTGATTTTTATTATCAATATCCCACTCTAAGGCATCATGAGAGCTACTAGCGACGGACCTCGTAATTTTGAACCTCGGTCAAGTGACGAGGATGACACCTTAATTTTTGTAAAGAAAAAGTTCTCCAGAGATATACACATTTTTTGCATGGCAGGGAAAATTCGATATTGTTGTTAACACGTAAGTTTTATCCATATTAAATGACTTTATATAAATACCAGACACAAATTTTTAAAAAAATTGGGGAGAGATGGGGGATGCAGAGTTTTTATAAACGGACGTGCTATTTAAAATTCCACTCTGTGCAATTTTCTAATTGCATTTATACCTTTATCTTTTACATGTTTACCAAAACAATTGCTATGTTTAAAGTAAAAATAAATAAATGCATCGACAAAAACTTTTTTCCAGCGATGGTCTAATTGTACAGATTTCTGGAAATTTTATCTAAGAAGCATGTATTTTGTTTTGTATCCATCTCTTTGTTGTACCAACATCTAATCATTTTTAAAAAATATAATTTTTGAATCTAATGTTTACACAAAATTCGATAGTATAGCAGTCTTCCCAAATTCATTTTGGTTGGTCTAATCTTCATCTATTTCGTACGATGTCATTATTCAAAACAAATATTTTCCTGAATTTGTAATTTATTATAAGAAATAAATAAATTTCTATAGAAGAAAAAATTTTTTATAGTCGTTTTGTATCTATCGGAGCTCTATTTGCTTACTCTTTTGAAATTGATATTCAACTTTACAAATATTTCCAGATGAATCGTTCTTATTCAAAAGTTGTGACGAATCTGTACGGAACCTTTCCACTAATATTTTTAGGCGTCTTTTGGGGGATTATAAATTCGCGTATATTTCCAATCAACTCCAAAAAGCGAACGGGATATGCAAAGTAGATAGGGTATTTAAGTAGAGCGTTGTAAGATAGCAGGGATGAAGGCTATTGAGCCAGAAGCAGTAGCCTCAAGTTTGGAGGATTCAATTGGATTGCGATATTGAAGAGTTACGGTTAGTAATCTACGAAGGCATCTTGTGAAGATACTTAAGTATTGCCAGGTGATATAATATAATTTATTATCGCTTAAAACAATCGCTAGTTTAATGAAATTAGTTTAAGTTAATGAAAGCTAATAATTCGAGTTACGTGTATTTCTCGGACCTCCTATTTCGGTAGACCTTATATTTGATCTTACGCGTAATTATTGATTAATTTCATAATTCGTAATTTAATTTAATATTAAAGGTAAATCCCTTTTGTTTGACGTAACATAGAAATATTATATGTTATTAGAGTTTTTGAGAATTGAATTGATATAATAAATACAAGTTATTACTATACAAAATGGCTCTTAGTGATTCTTTGCCTCAAATTAATATTGGTGTCCAGGGTGGAACCCAGGGGGGTTCTAACAAAGTAAAAGAAAAAAAAAGTATTACACTTATAATTATTTAAATTTTTTAAGTATAATTCAGTTTATTAAAAAGGAATTCTGATAAAGAAAACATGATATTTTTTTGTAATATTTAAAAAATATGCAATTAATGTGGGCTTGGAAATTATCATGTAGTGTGAAGTGAAAGTTCGAATGATCTCGATATTATACGATATTATTCGTTTTTTAATACACGATATTTCATTCAAATTTGAAATTACATCTATTACCAATAGTTCATGTTGTAGCCCTAATTCGATTCAAATTTAAAGAATCAATTAATCATGGTAAATTCGATTATATTTTATGTTCCATTTTAATAAACTTCCTTTTTTTCATTTTAAATTGGCTTCCCGCTTTGAATGTACCAAGTATTTACTTGTGATAAAAGAAATCTGATTTTATTGACTGTTATGTACTGTTAAAATGAAAAATGTTTACGATAAGTTAAAAATATAAACAACGTGACGGGAGAAGTAATCGAAAAAAAAATATAATTTGAAAGAATTCAAAATATCAGACAGTGCGTGCATTACCACACTATCCTCAGTCAAATATTTTATTTTATAAATAAAATTTAAAAACTCGGCTTTATACATTCGCTTGTTTGATGAAAGAAAAATAATTCTCTTAAACGGAAATAATTATCGTCTGACTGAAAATTATTTTTGTTAAAAATTTTTATTTTTCAGGACTTTTTAATACTCTAAATTTTTCCAAAATGAGGTTGTTTTTTTCTCGTGAATTTTCCCCCTTTGAAGAATTATTCGAATTTTCAAATTTACTAATACCATAATTATATTCAAAAATCATTTTCAAAGTATTTTCATGGGAAAATTATTCTCTCAAATTTGTATTATTGTTACATTTTCACCTTTTTTTCAAATTCATTAGACTGACACTTTACATATTGTCTGACTTCGTATCAGTTCTAAGAAAAAGAGTTTCTCAGAACCATTTCTAAAATATGAGTTCTTAGAAAAGGTTCATATACTTCTCCGAAACTATGTATTCTTTCGTAGAGAAATCAATAATTCCCCCCCCTTTTTTTTATACATGGTTGTTCCACACATAAGTGTGAAAAAGTATTATGTATATTTAATTAAATTTACAGGGAAAAAATGTCATTTTGCATGATTTTATACCTGGAAAATATATTGATCTAAGAATTTGTTTTAAAATTTTTTAGAACATCTGTTCTTTGAGTTAGCGAAAGAAATGGAATAATAATAATAATAAAAATGGTAGATGTAATAACGTGTTTTGATAATTTTTCATGCTTTATTTTTTAAAAATAATCTAATTCGATGAAAATATTTAATACTTTCGATAAATGGAAAAAGAACTCGTTTTAAAAATAGAAAAATGTAATTGAATAAAAGTTAATGCGTATTGTTTTGTATTGCTTCAGACGATTTTAAGAAATAAGATTTTCGAACAATAAAAATGTTTCTGATAAAAGAGATTCTTCGAAATATAGCAAATAAATGTTGAAAGTGTTAAATTCATTCCAGAAAGTAGAATGTTACTATTTTACTATTAAACTTTGATTAAAATTTTTTATATTTTTGTTTCCCATTTTGTAGATAAATAATTAAAAACATTTTTCACACATTTCTGTATTCGAAAGTTCGAATTATGATTTCTCTCACCTACAAAGAGGTGGAATTCCAAAGAGTGTGGCTTAAACTGAGATTAGATTTGGATTTGAAAAATATTATTTGGGGAATTTTGACAAATTCTATTAATGCTAATTTTTTAAAAAAAAAATGCAGAAAATAAAACGTATTTAAAATAATTATTCAGAATTTAACAGTCTTTTAATACATTTGAAGGATTCTACGTTCGAAATATTATTTTTTTATTACTTCGTTCAAAATGATAGTCGTCAGTTGGTTAGAGGTGTATTAATTATTTTAATTTATTCCAGCAAATTTGTTTGCTCTTTGTATAACAGAATTATAATCATTTTAGTAAAATATTGCAAAACAATAATTTTTAAGAAATTAATTTTTTAGCAACACGGTAAGGGTTTTCCTTTTTTTTCGCTACTGTAGTTGATCATATTTTAATTTACCATAGGCCTGTTTTAGATAATTTTTTGATTTTGTTCATACTAATTTTTTTCACATTGAAAGCTGCTTAATCTATGCTGTTTTTGATAGTACAACCTTTGACAGTAAAGTTCGTTGAAAAGTCTTGTAAAAGTGACGCAGATGAAATATTAATAGAAGTTACCTTACTGTCCTATGCAATAGTCACCTCCCATAACAATGCACCCCTGATATCTTTTACACAAGTCCTGGAAACTTTACAAGAAGTCTTCTTTTGGGATGGAGTTCAAATGCCTCGTCATGTTTCGTTGGATGTTAGCAATATCGTCAATATTAATAACACGTTTTTCTCATCCCTAAATTCTGAGTCTTGTCGCACGGATTCACGGTTAATCTATAGTTCATCAACTATCATGCGCACAGTTAATTGACGATCTTTAGTGATTAATATTCTCACTTTCTCAATATTTTCGTCACTAACAGAGATCACTAGCTTTTCACTACGGGGGTTGTCAGAAACACTTTCCCGGTCTTTTCGAAAACGGGCGAACCAGTTGTTCACACACTTCATGGACAGTGCTTGATCTTCATTAACACGTACCAGCATTACATAAGTTTCTTTTAGTGTCTTGCCAAGCTTAAAACAAAACTTTAAATTGATCTTTTGTTCATTAATTTTCCTGTTTTCAGTTAAGAACCAACGTACTAAACAAGTCTTACATGGAACACAAATGTGTGTGAGTCTCAACTGAACAATAGTGGGGGCAGATGGTCAACACCTACCACTATGCATGTGCAGCGTTTTGTTTCACCTGTGTTGCCATATCGGGCGTTCTGACTCCATTCATCAAACTTTACAGTAAGAGGTTGTATTTTGTAGAATGTTTTATGGTATTTAAGTTAATTTTTCTTAAATTTTGGTCTTATCTGTTTCAGCTTCTCCCTGAACTCTTAGAGCAAAAAATTACTACTGCTATTACATTTCTGTGATAATTTTTATTTATAATTTCACTAATTTGTTTTTATTTATCATTTTAACGCGTTAATTTTCTTTTTTAGATTCAAATATATGTTTCTGTTAAATCATTTATGAAGGCAAATTACAATGTGCTTAAAATTATTAATAATGTGAGCCCTCATGAAAAAAAATTATATTTAATTTTCGGAAACACTATTTTTTTCACATGGTTTAACACTCCTTAAAAATATCATGCTTGCTATAATAGTCGAGTTTTATTTTTTTGTAACCCGTGCGAAGAACGGGTACTTTGGCTAGTTTTAAATAAAAATTAATGAGTCAGATTATGTGTTTGAATTATTTTTTAAACCACCATTAAAATAAATAAATTTATATTAACTTAAAAAAAAAGAATGATTTGCTTTCATCTTTTACTATTATAACTATCTCTGTTATTTTACCTAACACTGCAACTTAATTATCTAGAATATTATTATTGGAAATATTCCAAATGTCAAACAATACATTCGAATTATTAGTATTACTTCATTTTAAATAAAGTCGTTTAAATGGAAAATAATATTTTATTTATTCAAACATAGATCGGAATAGAAACACTTAGAAAATGTAAACAATTTCGTTATTCTAGAATAATACAGCAATTCTATGCAAACAGTAAAATATTTAAGAGTATAGTAAAAAAATATATATTTACTCTCGAGAAGTAATACTAAAATACTGTTTTAAAAGTTAGAAATATACGTTTTAATAAAACACAACGGTTTAAACAGAAAATAACTCGATAAAATGTTCAGTTAAAAGCTATTTAATATATATACTTTAAAAATTCTCCGGAAAACACAAACGATAAAAATTCGAATTTTCTTTATTTCATTAAATATATCGGAGCAGAATAGTTTGCATTGAAATGAAGTGCTTTATAAGAATAAATTATTATTATTATTATTATTATAAGTTGCTCCGAATGGAGAGTTTCGAAAAATACCAACTCTCAGCAGAATAAATAAAAACGGAAAATAACATTTATATAGATTGGAAGTTTGAATTTTCGGAGTCACGCTTAAAAGAATATCTTAAAGCAATTTTCAAAACTTTCCCAGCGATGATTGATGATCTATCAGAAAAGCGCACGAAGTATTACTTAAGGGATTATTCAAAAGCATTATAGGGAAAATTTTATTCCTTGTAACTATATATTTCAATATATTGCGATAATTATATTTTCTTAACTGTGATGAATTAATATGTTACTAATTTATCTGGATTAGGAAAGTATAGAGTGTAATATATAGTATAACGCAGATAAATATTAAAAGCTTCTTGGAGGTTCTTTAAAAAAATTTAGCATTCGTTAATTTTTTTAAGAAAACTATGTAAATAAATCAACCAAAAATTTATGATTTGTGAAAAAATAAAAATAAAAATAATACTTATAGTATTTATATAGTGACACACGCCACGTGTGTCGTTTTCCCTGCAACAAAACTATAATTGAGGGAAAATTCGCTTCCCAACGTGAACGTGAACAAAACGTTTATGACAAAACTAGAAGATGTGACCAGGGTTTACAGATTTTCAGGGTTTTTACATTTTACGAAAACACAATATTGACAAGGAATAGGATCAATGCTCTTAGAAACTACCATGAGGCTGTATAAAGGACTTCTGAAACAAAGGTCGAGAGTTCAAAAAAGAGTTCAGTAGCGAGCGTTGACTCAATTAGAGAGAGAGACTTTACC
The DNA here is from genome assembly GCA_019973935.1 of Trichonephila clavipes. Lineage (NCBI taxonomy): Eukaryota > Metazoa > Arthropoda > Arachnida > Araneae > Nephilidae > Trichonephila > Trichonephila clavipes. The sequence continues at coordinate 388,477 of BMAU01017015.1, forward strand.
TATCTGAGTTTCTGCTAGCTGTTTATAGAGCCGTTTCTGAAACGTTGCAAAGCTTGTTTACAACGATAGGATTTGCACTATATTGTAAGTAATCTGTTATAATATTTCTTTGTGTATATAAGTCGATATTTCTCCGTGTAGTTATCGGTTTGTTCTTGCCCATGATAAATCTGTTAACATTCAAGTAATTGGAGTCCTTAGCTGCTCTTTTATATTTGTAACAATATACAGGGTGTCCGGGCTTAAAGCCAGCTCAGGTGCCGCCCTCGTCACTTGACCATGGTTCAAAATTACGAGGTCCGTCGCCAAAAGCCCTCGTGAAGCTGAAAAGTGTGACGCACGTTAATATTCACTCACTTATACAGATTTTTCTCTTCTCGAGTTTATGTAAGCACAGTGAAGCATGTTTTAGAGGGGATTTTGCGAAATAGAAATTAAAATCTGATGACCAAATTCGTCAGAAAGATTTATTAACAAAATTGTAATGATCGTGTCCTAATAAAAAAAATTAACAAGTTAATGTATTTCTTTATCATTTATATGCAAAAAGTCTAGACTACCTGTAGTAAAGATTTCCGTGAAGCTAGACAATTTTTAGCTAAGAATAGGCTATAAATATCAGTATCTCATATTATATAGTTATAAATATATTAAAAAGATATTAAAATGTAATATTGTTTGTGATTTGTTATTAACATAAAATATTGCCAAAATGATGTTATTCTCATTATTGCTATTCTCGTGTTATTAATAATAAAAAGTTATTACTATAGTTAACATTACTATTAATTCATTCTATCTACTTGAAACTAAAATTATTTGTGTTGACATTCCGAAGAGTTATTCACACACACACACACACAAACATTGAATAAACACTACGTTAACACAAACATTGAATAAACAAAAATAAACACTACGTTAAAGTAAACTATTGACGATGAATATTTTTTAACCGGGAATTAATTGTTAACACTGAAACGTTTTAAACATTTTATGTGTGTCAGCAAAGATAAATTATTATTAACATTAAATTTCCATCAACATTTTTTTGCGTTTGACTTGAATTAATATTGTTATCCTACGGCTGATCGAAAAAATTGTTCACTAAATTTATCGTAACATAAAAAATTCGTCTTTTAATAACATTTCACTTAGCTTTTATAAGCCTGAAGTTAAAATTATATCAAAGTTATGTTCCTTGTTGATCCATGCATTTAAAAATCCCAGAAAATTAGATCAAAATACACAATAACAAAAAAAAAAAGGATTTATTATTACTACTCTTTTTATTCTGCCAGTTTTTGTGTTCATTTTCGTCAACTGCACTGGAAATGAAAAAAAAATTGACGGTTAGCTCCGTATTTAATTTATATAGTTTTTAAATAAAAACAAAAAAGGAGTTTTTTAGTTTTAATTGTTTAAAGATAAATTATTTATAAATATTATATATTATTAAATTAATCGATTTATGTATTATAATGAATAGTTCGATTTGGCAGAGAATTGCAAATTTTATTTTAGAGCAAAAATATAAACATTTCAATTAAAGTAGTATATATGAGAGATGTTGATAAATTTACTGTTAGTGACGCAGATAATGATGTTACACCTGCGCGACGAAAGAGATGGAGAAATATATCTTTTCAACGACCTGAGGAAGATCAAAGCCCGATTTTTATTTCTTTTTTTAAGTTGTCGTTGTCATGACGATTATTTTTGTTTTGTTTTGAATTGATTCTTTTATGTTTTTTCATTGTACTGATTTTTACTACTTTTTTATGCTTTTTATTGTATTTGTACGTTAGAACATTGTAAATTTGTATTTATATATTTTTTTATACTTTTATTGTACTGAAAATTGTTAATTTGTGTTCGTGTCCTTCATTTTCAAAAGTAAATTTAAAAAGCATGAACATTTATGTGTCTCAAAGAATTAATGAACCGATGAACCAATCTTCTTTTTTATAATTTGTGGTTTCTTTTCTTTCTTCTTTTCTCCTGTTTTTCTGTCTCTCTTTCTGAATGGTTCTGGTTTCCCCAATTTTGCGAAGAAAATATCCACACCATCAAGGGATGGATATATCTATGAAAAAGATTTGGATAATAAAGATTTTTAACTTTGGTTATAAAAATGAAGAAATGGAGGCTGCAATATTTACAAACATAGCAGGACTAAGGACTACTTTGTGGGGTTAGAACCAGCTTTATTGCTGGCCAACCTACCCTTTACTGTTTATATTACATGGAAAAAATATAATGGATAGATGATCTGAATTTTTTATTAAATAATCATTTCCCGCCCACTACGCGCTGGATATTTCATACTATTTGCAAATTACATTGAAAAACGTTCTTATAACCTTGACCACTTGATTTAAAACGGACAGGACTTGAATTTTTAAAATTGATGTAGAATTGTCCCTTACTCTCCCGTAACCTCCTTCTCCTAAGTGGATTTCCGCAAAATCCACTTTTAGTGGATAACTACTCAACAAAACAAATATGCTTACCAAATTTCAAGTCTAAAGGCCCTATCGCACAGGCATATTTGGATCAACCGTTTAGGACAATTTTTCACGCAGCTGAGGGTGAAGGGTTGCCGTAAACAAAACGACATACTCTGATGTCAGCCGCGCTCTATCTCCTCATTGAAAAATTTCTCACCGATTTTTTTTTACTTCGGAAAACAAACATCCAATGTTATTTCTTTTATTTCGCTCGCGCTTTTGTTGATGAGCGTAGCAGAAATGGAGCACCATTCTGTTAAAAATATTACGCACCATTAAAATATTATACGCCATATCTGATGCATTTGACGAAACCGAAGCTGTCATGTTTACCGTCATCTTGTTTATGACGTAGAGTGCCGAAGAACCCCATTGGCAGGTATTTCAAGCAACCTTTATTTGGAACAACACTTTCAGCTCACTGAGGAAAAGTTGTTCGGAGCCATCGGCAAATAGGTTGAAATTGTTCAGAATTGGTTGGAAAATTGTTCAAAACGTGTATGTGTCATGAGGCCTTAAGTCTTAAAGTTCAGAAACTGACATTTTTTAACAATAAGTATGATTCAAAGCATTTTTGAGAGTAGATTTCCGTAAGACCCGTTCTTAACGGATTTCAACTCAACAAAAGAAACATGCATGCCAAATTTCATTACTGTAGTTCTAGTTGTTGGAAAACGGGAATATTTTTACATAATGCTCTTTTACACCTCACAAACCTCGTAAGAGTCGATTAATGCAAAACTCTGCTCAACGGATCCCTACTCAACGAAAGGACGATCCTGCCACATTTCAAATTTATAGGCCTAATAGTTCAAAAATTGAAATAATTGTTTGTAACGTCTTTTAACTCTTCGAAAACCTTCTTGGAAGTCAATTTTTGCCAAACTCTCTTTGTAGCGGATCTCTACTCCATGAAAGGAGCAAGCACCTGCAAATTTTAAAATCTGTAGGTCTAATAGTTCCTGAAATATCGCGATGAGTGAGTGAGTGAGTCACTTTTCATCTTTATATATATTGTGAATAAAAAAGTTACATACCAATAAAAGCAATCGAAAAAGGTTATGTGTATATATTCTATATGTACAGTGAAATCGTTTAACGAGACACTGAGGGGCACTTAAATTTTTTTTTCTTGTAAAGCAGTGTTCCCCAACCTCTTTATCACCGCGGACCGGTCAACGTTTGTTAATTTTACAGCGGCACGCTGAGGAGGAGAACGTTGATTGTTTATATTTTAGAATGCTTTGATTTAATAATTTTAATTTAATTGTATTTAGTCGTGACTTCAGAGTGAAATATAGCTACACCAAAAAATGAATATAAAATGATTTAACAAGGAATATAAAGTGATTTTCATAAAAAGTAGCCCAAGCCTAAGAAAAATATACCACAGTAAATAAAAGGGAAATAATTTAATGTTTCTTGTGTGCGGACCGGTAGTATTTGATCCACGGTCCGGGGTTGGAAACCACTAGTGTGAAGGATATAGCAGAAAAAAACATATATTCAACAAAATTAAGTTCATTAGGGTACATTGTAGTATCATATACACTGCTGGACAATTGTTAAGGACGGATCACAAATTGCTATGTAGCATAACATTAAGCGAGACATGAGGCTTAGTAGGATAAAATATAGTTGCCACACTGTTCAGACATTAGAATAAAGAATATTTATTATTCTGGAAAGTACAAAAGCTGTGAAACATCTGAAAGAAAAAAAAATGTTCATTTGATCTGCGTACGGAGAAATGGAACAATGCATCTAAAAGTCAGTAGGAACCTTAAAGAAAGGTATCAGTACGGGATATGTCCACCGTGGAGTGTGATGCAACATTCCACACGTCGTACCATACTTTGCACAAAATTATCCAGCAGCTGTTGAGGCAATTTATCCCATTCCTCTGTGAGTGCACGGATGAGGGTGTTCTTGTTTGTCGGAGGATAGTTTCAACCAGCAACTTGCCTCCCCAAAGCATCCCACACATTTTCAATGGGGTTAAGATCTGGAGAACGCGCTGGCCATACGAGACGTTGAACACCCTCGCTGTCTAGACAATCCTGAACAGCGAGTGTTCGATGACATGTCGCGTTGTCGTCCATAAAAACAAATTTATCACCGACAGCACCACGGAAAAGACGAACATGAGGAAGTAGAACTTCATCAATGTATCGTTGGACCGTCATAGTCCCATTCGCAACCACATGTAGGCGCGTGCGGCCATTGATCATGATGCCGGCCCACACCATGATGCTGCATGTCGGATATCGGTCCTTTTCCTGGATATTTTCTGGACGATAAGCAGTACCACTCTCGCGCCAGATCAGTTCGCGTCTACAATCCGATGACAGACTGAACCTACTCTCATCTGAGAATAGTACGCATGCCCAGTCCTGTTCAGTCCAATTGTGATGCTCACGACACCATTGCAAACGGGCAGTACGGTGCTGTCTGGTCAATGGGACACACACAACAGGTCTGCGTGCGTATAGTCCTCCTCCCCTCAAACGTCTGGCAACAGTTTTTCGGGAGATCTGCTTTCCTGAGGCAGTAAGAAACTGATTTGCCGCCTGCTGAGCTGTGGTGCGCTTGTTCCTTTTTGCTGATAGGACGATATATCTGTCTTCTGCAGGCGTCGTACTTCTAACACGACCTCCCCCGTGCCGTCTACTACACATTCCAGTAGTTTTAAATGACTTCCACAGCCGTGAAACAACGCTGTGAGCGATGTCGGACTCCCTGGCAACATCTGTTATTTTTCGCCCTTCTCTTCGATATTTCCAATAATTCGGCCACGCATAAAATCATCTATGTGATGTCGGGAAGACATGCCAAAAATTTTAAGTTCGTCTATTAAATCTTTCCTGTAAAACTTTGACTTGAAACAACAACTGTCCACACGCGTCAAAACCTTTAAAGCTCTTATGAACGCTATCACGTGATGAACAGACGTGGAAAAAAATTTTGCATACTCATACTTCTTCTTACTAATATCCCTCACTTATTCTAATTTTCCACATTTTGCTTCCTTTCATTTTGTGGTTGCTATGGATGATAGTGTTATCCGTCCTTAGCAATTGTCCAGCAGTGTATATGTATATATGCATGCTTTTAATAAAATTCAAGGAAATAAAAACATTCACAAGAATTTAATGAAATTTAATGCAAAATTTTCTCAAGTTTTTTGAAAAGCAAACCATTTATTGAGTTTTTGGAAAATAATCTGGTATTTTAATTTGCATTGACTTTATTAGCGTCAAATTGTCAACAACTTGTACGATGTCGTCCATTTTGTTTTTCATTTCACCATTGGAATGTGCGTCTTAATAACTGCGCATACTTTTCATGATGTTCCACATTTCGGATGAGCTGCATTATTCATTTCATTTAGTCTAAATCTGCATCAATGATGTTTTCCTAGCTTTGAACGAAATGTCTTTGTCTGTCAAAATATGGGCTGTACGCACGTTGTCATCATCTACTGCAACGAATTCTTTCTATGATACAGTATAACAGTTCAATGCGGCTGATGTTTTCCGTATTTTGTTCATTCCCAGAAGAGAAATCTTTTCGTGTAAAGCTATTTTCTTTTCGTGTCAAGAGAATAAAATGCATGAGAATTCATAGTAGTTTGTCGGCACCTTTGCATTATTTCGTGTTAACCGATATTTCGTCTTAAGCCTTTTCGGGTTAACTGTATTTCACTGTATTTATATGTATACATATATGCAGCGGCTACGTAATTTATGAATTTATAGATGAAGATTTTACGCTTCATATTGAGTTAATTTTGAACAGAATATTAATTTAATCATGTTGTTTACTGAATAATATACAATATTTTGCTCTTAACTTTTTAAAATATTACTCTTTTAATGAATAACATATTTTTTACTCAATTCCTATTATATTAATTAATAAGTACCGTGAAATCCAGCGTATAACACGCACTTTTAACAGAAAAAATAAGATCGAAATGTAAGGGTGCGATTTATACGCCAGGTATAAAAGCGTTACCTTTAAAAATAACAAAAAGAGATGAGCATGAAAACAAATTTTCTTCTACACTTATGGAAATACTGTTTATTTAAAAGAAATGACGTACTTTATGAACTAAAAGAGTTGTAGTTTTAGAAGTATGCTATTTTTTCAAAAGTCTGGGATACTTCCTCGAATAAATAACTTTAAAACATAAGAAGCATTGTACACTAACATTTCAGATTTCTTCGTAAAAAAGAGGGTGCTCGTTATACGGCGAATATACCTAAAATTCTAAAAATACAGCTTGAAAGTATAGGTGCGCATTATACGCCGGATTTTACGGTGTTTTTTGTCAAAAACTGGGAATAAAAATTCTTCAACGATTAAAATTTTCCTCTTCCATTACCGAAAAGCAAATTAATTTTGCAAACGTCTGTAACTTCGGAGAGATGAGATTCAATTTCTAATTAATTCCGACTCCAAAAAAATCAAATATGATCATAAAAACTCCTTTCGATTTAATGAATATTTTCAATTAATTTCTAGTGACTTGTTTACAGTTTCATGTACAAGCTCCTCGAAATTAAATCTCATTTTTATTTACATGGATGGCGTTGTTGTTAAGAGCGATTCATCAGTTCGAATGAAAGAGTAGTTTTTCGAATTCTAAATGCAAAACAGACGATTTAATTTTCCAATTAGACTAATTAGGAGGCATATTTTTCTCAAAATAGAATAAAAAGAAAGAACTTTAGAAAAATATACATGATTGATTAACTTTTTGCATTCGAAAGATATAAAAATTAGATCCTCAAAAGTTATTTATCTTTTATTAATAATGATAATCATTGTTTTTCTTCATTTAGAATTGCATGATATTGTTTTCGCTAAGTAAATATTTTCGTTACTATCGTTTGTTTCACATTACATTTATTTATTGCATCGTATTTCATTTTGATTTGTTAGAAAAATAGAACTTAATTTTTTTTCTCTCGATCGAATAAAAAATTATTTTTGCTGAATGTATGGTAAATATTTAATGAGAAAAAAATGAGATAAGTTTATAGAAATTAAAGCAAAAATAAAAAAAAAGAATGTCATTGTAACATAGAGACTTTAATTTATAAAAAGACGACATCATAATCAAGCCAATAAAGTATTCATAGCAATAATTGCAGGATAAATTTTATAAATATACAATATCGCAAAAATGTTTTTAGTTACTTGAATTTTCAGAAACTTTTAACATTAGAAATGTCAACAAATATAGAATATTTTATTAATAGCATTTAAAATTAATAAACATTTACTTTTTTTAAGGTAACTGAATACGTTCAAAACGTATAAATGGATAGCTTTTTGATATTGATTGTTAGTTGAATTAAAATATACATATAAAATGATTTTAAGAATATTATTACAAAAAAAATTATTTTAATGCAATTTTTTGGAAAAAAATGTGAAGTATGACATATTTTGAAAACATTCTCCTTTTATGAAAAATCTTCTATAATAATAATATTTTGCCTAATACTACCTAGGACTTCTACTCCAGGGTTAAACTAGGATTTTTTTGAAAAATTCCCGTTATTTTCAGAGTTACGATCAATCGAAATACTAATGGGTGTTTTTTGTTAAAATTTCTCTGATATATTAAAATATGAATAAACTCATAAATTATATATTTAAAAAATCCTAGATCAGCTTCTGTATAGAAGTCACAGCTATATAAAGGAAAAATATTAATATTATAGAAACGTTTTTTATGAATGGAAAATGTTTTGAAAATATGTCATTCTCTCTTTCACCATTTTTTGACAAAAAATTGCATTTAAATAATTTTTTCTAGTCATAATATTCTTAAAAACATTTTATATACATTTTCTAATTCAATTGACATTAAATAGAAAACGAATCATCTTTATACGCTTTTTCAAACAAATCAATGCTTTTTGAGTATGAATTTTTTGCTATTAATTTAAAATTTTATATTGAATTAAATGAAAGTGTTTGCATTATTGTAAACATGCAAAAATTTTGTATTTTCTACGTAACACTAAAAATTTTCTTAAACTTCATTTTGCAACAAAAAATAGTTTTTAAGTGTCTTACTCAAATTTTGTGTTCTCTTGGCGCAGTTGGAGTGGTCACTTACACATTTTGGCGACATACATCACATTTCTTCAAAGTTGACTCACAATCATATTCAAATACGATTCATGAATCATTTCTTTGACTCGCTGATTTACAATTATTATTTAAATAAAAACTACTAGCTTTATAAGGAACTATTAGTGTTACTACGGAAAAAAATAGCTCTTCCTAAACTACATTGTACATAATAAATAATTTTTAAATATGTTACTAAATTTTTTTGTTCTCTTGGCACAGTTGGCGGATAAGTATTTACGTATCTTGGCGACATACGTCACACCTCTTCAGTGTTGACTCACAATCATATTCGAATGGTTTTTATGAATCATTTTTTGACTCACTTATTTACAATGATTTATCTTTGGAAGTGATGCGTTGTCAAGCATATTTTAATCATTTATTTTTACTTTTGTGGGGTATATTGTCTTTGATTCTTTGTTTAATTTAACAAGCGTGTAATATTTGTACGAATTTATTTTTTCATTAAGCGATTGTGTTGCTTATGAATTATTTTTGTATATTATTCTTTTATTTAATAATAATTGAATATTAGTATATGATTCAAAACATTTTCTCTGGTTAAAAGTTTTGGGAAATTTTAATAGGATTGTTTTTAACTGACTTAAGCTTTGTCAGGACTTCAGTAATTTATATTTCAAAGTACTGCACATTTATTATAAAGATCTCAGAAAAAATGTTTTTTAAAAATAATAACATATATTTAAAAATATATACAAATTATGATTTTTACCATAACTTTAAATCTATGTAGCTATTTCCGGATATGTTTGCGAATGCATGATATATTGAAAATGTTAGGAATTGAGTTGAGATTCCATTACGTTTTTAGCCTACAAAAAAGAGATTCCTCTTCAAAACGTCTTCATCATTTAATATTGTAAATAAATGAAATGATTAACTTGGTGTAATATTTAAAAATGGATAAATACATTTGTTAAATTTTTTTTCGAAAATCCTTTTAACGGAAAGAACAAAAAATAATTCACACTTCAACAATTTTAGAATAAAGAAATGAAAAACTTCGAGTATCAAATAATATTTTCTATTTATTTTATATATGTTTTATCATAAATTAAAACAGTGGCACACACAAGAATTTTCAATGGGAGGGGGAGTGAGGTCGAGGGTTGAAAGTTCATCACTCTCGTATCATACCCCAAAATGCCGCCAAACATATTTTTTTGATTTTGTCGATTGTCGGAAACAAAAAACAGTAAAAATAAATCATTGAATAAATAATCTCTATCAACATTAATTAAGAAAATAAATTTTTAATAAAATTAACCCCTTCAGGGGACCAGCGGAAGGAGAAAGAAACGCTTTCCCAGGCCCGTACGTTCGGAAAGGATACGCACGCACGGGACCCGTCGAGTTTCCCTGCTAAGCCTAATTTACTTTAAAAATTCAAATAAAGTTTTAAATGCATTCAAATACGCTAAAACTTACAATTTACTATCATTTATAATATTTGAACATGGAGTACAAAATTTTTTCGCTAAATTAAAAAAAAAACAATTGCGAATTTTAAAGAAAATGTTTTCATTTTAATAAAAAAAAAATTACATACACTTTAAAAAAAATGACAAAAATCGCATACATTATGAGAATATAGGAAATATTAGAAAACTAAACCAACCTATCCAAAAAATATAAACAGAAATCCTTAGAAAAATAGATCACGAACCTTTAAATGTCCGATTCTCTCGAAAAATAAACATATGCAATTGCTTATATTCATAAATATCTCGGATCTAATTTTAAAAAAAACATGGAGCTGAAAGCACATATTGAAGTTCAAAGTTTTATGAAACATTATTCGAAAGAAAACGGTTTTTAACCGCCATCTAGTGCTTGTGCAATTTATTTAAACGAAAAAATCAAAGGCGATGGTGGGCGATTCGTTGTCCCTCCCTCTTGTGTGCGCTACTGAATTGAAATTTAACATGCAATATATAAAACCAGAAAGTTTTTCGAACACTCAAAAAATAAAACTGCATTTTTATTTATTTTCGAAAAAATCCCCAAATAATTAGCTGCAAAACTGCAGACGATAGTAATAACCCACGTACTGTAGAAAATTAATCAGATACCTCCAAGCCAAGATACAAATACCCCAATAACATTCTGAATTCGAAAAGTAGCTCATTATTTTTAGAAAAACACCACACAAAAAAAAATTCCCTTTCCTCAACACCATATTGCCTTTTTCCCCATCACTGATTTCAAATTATCTGCAATAATTTTTATCGCAACATTTATGATATAGTGTCTTTAATATCTTTCCACCGTAAGTGGTTTATTGACGCTAAAATTCCTTTTACTTAACAAGCCACTAATGTGGAAGGGGGAGAGAACAAGACTACTTCATTAAAACCCGAGCCAGTTGTTTCTCTCTATCCGATATTTGAAATGTGATCACATCGCCTGACGGTATCCATAGCAACCAAATGGGACGAAAAACAGCTACTTGGAGAACATATCCTAGGGATAAAGGACATCGCTAAGGATAGCTGCATCATTCGGTTTATCTTTCTTACAGTTGTATGTATCGAACAAAAACCTGGGGAAGAAAAGTATTGATTTTTAGGTTTCCTGTTTTTTTTTTCTTTCCCTTCCTTCTCAGTGCAAAATATTTTTTGAAGTCTTTCTGATACGTTTTATTTACGTCGTCATTTACAGAGTGCGCCAATAAATAAATTCATTGTTTTTTAGAAAGAGATCCTTTAAGAGATGCTGGAGGGAAAAATCCTTTCAGACTTATTTAATAATTAATTATTGACTTTGTTTCTTTTATTTTTTTTTAAAAAAAGAAAGATAAGTAAATAATCGTTTGGGACTGTTTAATTATGAATCTTGTTTTTTTTTAAATGAAAGATAAGTAAATTATCGTTTGGGATTATTTAATAATGAATATTGTTTTTTTAAAAAAATGAAAGATAACTAAATTATCATTTGGAAATCGTTTAAATATGAATATATTTTTTAAAAAAAATGAAAGATGAGTAAATAATCGTTCGGTAGAAGTTTTTCTTCGATTTTATTAATATTAAATGAAAATGTAACAAGAATTCAAACCAGTTTTTTTTAAAAAAAAAGTCAGCGTATGATTATATTATTTTGTTTTTTTGGAATATTTGATTGTAGTTAAGGAGAAAAATATACATTTAGAAATCAGCATTATACTCTACAAGATTTTTTAAAAACGAACGTAATACAAAAATTTTAATACTTTGCAGAAATCATTAGTGAAATATTTTTTTAAAAAAAGTACTGTTTTGTTATTTTTTCTATATTTATTGTTCTTGTAGACTTGCTTAAATCTGAAGGAATTTAATTTTAAAAATCCAACTTAAAAATTTCTTTTAGGCAGTATATAAATCATTTAGCATGTTCCGTATCGAAACTGCATCGAGACAAACGAAGATGCATAAAAAATTATAATAAATTAAATAAAAATATTGTACATTAAAAATATCTTCGATTCACATAATTCATTTGTCTAAATAAAAAGAACGAATTTATCAAAGCTCTACTCATAGCATTTTATTTAAAATTGCCATTTTCACTGAAAACATCAAATTATATTCAATAAAGAGAATTCAGGTTTTTAATTATTCATTAAATATTTATTATTATTTAAAAACTCGAAAGAAACATTCTAAAAAATATTTCATCTTACATAACGAAGTTACTTTTTATTTTAGGGGCTTAACAAGTATCCGATTTCTATTTTTCTCTTAGCTATTTTCAAAACACTTTTCATACATTTTTAATGCATAGAATTTTCTGAGGTAAACGGGACTCAAAATCGATAGTAAAATATTTTTTTTTAACATTGACTTACTTTAGTGCGTGTTTCGATAGCATTTCATTTTCTCATTGGCGTTGTTTGAGCATTTCGTGCTGGTTTTATTGCATTGCGTGTCGGGGTATTTTTTTATTCTTTTCTTCTTTGGTAACTTATGTTATCAAACTAATAATTCAAGCCTCCACGATATAAAATTAACGAAAAAATATCATGAAATAGCAATAGCGACTCAGAGATTATTTATTTTGTAGCAAATATTTATAAGCACACAGTTTGGGGAGGAAATTGAAACGCGTTTGCATTGATTTTTTTGACTCAAGGAGTCTTTTATGTTTTATAAAAATAATTTGTACTCTAAAAAATGAACCAGATGAAATTTAGTTAATTTTTAAACGTATAACTAATTGCATATTTAATTATTATTTAAAAATGCATTGACTAATAATTTTACATCCAGAGATGAAGTGGTATAAAGAGATTTATATATTATATATATATATAACACAAACTTAACCCTTCTTCACCTACCTAAGTCGGTGAGAGCTCTAGAAAACACAATGGTTTTCCATTGGGGTCAATTGATTTTATATTTATATAGATTTCTATTTTTTTGAAATATATATTAGTTTGTTCATCATTTTCGGTTCCAGAATTTTGCCTTTCTTAGTTATATAGGTGAATTCATTATGCATATATTTAATTAATTATACATATATTTAATTAATTATACATATATTCAATTAATTATACATATATTCAATTAATTATACATATATTCAATTAATTATACATATATTCAATTAATTATACATATATTCTTGTTAAGTAAATTTCAATGGATTGCGTGAAATTATAAATATAAATATATTTTAAAAAAAACATTATGAAACACACACACACAAAAGTATTACACGAAAAATAATTTTTAATGTGAATTATTATAATTCAACAAATTGTACATATTTTTGAAAATTTATTTTATTGAATATATTAATGCGATTTAATTACGCATAATAATTATTTACAAAAGAAACCATTACAACAGTTTTGTTTTAAAATTGCTGCATTTAATGTAAGAAAGTATGCATGCAGTTTTCGTATGACTTCATAGTCACATGATAAATACAATCAGATGTTTCCAACCTATCAATTCCTGCTCCTCACAGTTGTCAACTTTGGATTTTTGAAGAAATTTCCTTTCAAAAATATAATTATTAACAATAATAACGTACATGGGCTTAAAACTGATCGAAGTTTTTTTTTTTTAAATTTTGTTGATGAATACAGTTATCAAATATAGAATTGTATCTTGTTTTAAAAATACAAAAAAGAGTGTAATCTCATCTTCGAATTCTATGGAGAACACGTGATAGCCTTTATCATGTGACAATCTTGAATTTAGCCCATTACAACTCTCAAAAGTTGCATAAAATTTCTAAATATTTTTTTTTGTATTAAAATAGAAATGCATTAGAAAGATAAATTGTTCGTAACAATTTAATTGCATTTTATAAGAAAAATATTCATACACTTGTAATATATATTTAGAAAAATTTTAATTACATTTAATTTTTTTTTCGGCTCATAGAGCATCAATTTTATTCTATAGATAGCAATATTTTACCACAGATTGTGAACTAAATTTGCAAAACATTTTACGGAAATTTTTGTATGTAAAAAAATAATTATCTAAAAATAATTCCATTTTTTTTTGTATAAAAAGGAACGTGTGTGTGTGTCCCTTAGACACCCAAATATAACGCCCATCGTTCAAAAAACAAACAAACAAACAACCCAGAAGTGCAAAACAAACATTTTTATAAAAAATATATTCAAATTTTTTTTAATCTGATTGATTTAAAATTTCGAACTATGTGTTGGAAAAATAAAATTTCTACGTATGTGTATAAAAGAATTATCAACAATTCTATTCCATTCTTTTATAAGACAGCTTTCAAACTTTTCTTTTTATCTCAAAACACAGATCTAATAGAATTTTTTGCAAATAAATTTATCTACAGGAAAGGGAAAAATATTATAGGAGAAGGAAAAATATTACATTTTTCCCCTTTCTAATCGATTTATCAATAAACTGAATTTTCTGATTCTAAATTTATTATGAATGTTAGTCTGAGTTTAAACATATATTTATCAGGCGGAATTTGAAAACTGTTTATAAATATAAATCCTGTCAATTTTAACAATATCTGATATATTTTTATAGACTTCTAATTTACTTCATTGCTAGCATTCGTACAAAATTTTTTAATATTTCATTTAATTTCAGCTCAATTTTTTTTATATGACTTTCACTGTAAATTTTTTTACGCTTTGTATCTAATATCTTTCAAAAGAAATGTAACAAGAAAATAAAGTATGGAAGAATCTCTGGAGTAAAAAGTATTGGAACAAAAATGTTAAGAAAATAATTTTTTTTTTAAAAAAATTGTAAACTGAAAAAAATAAAACATAGAATTTTTTACCAGTTATAAAAAATGGCAATGTAAAATACATCCAAAAGTGCTATTTTTTCAGGTCAAATTTTTAAGATACATAATGTGAACAAAGTGAGGAAAATAAATTATGATTAATAAATAACACCGTATGGTGTACAAAGATAATTTTCAAAAGTAAATAATGAATATTCAAATTTTTTTAATTCATTCTGAATAATTACTGTAGTTCTCTTAGACAAATAAATATTACAAATAGTGCAAATATTCAAAACATTATATACTTCGAAACGTTAACTTTTATATTTTATAAGAAACATTGTGCAAATAAAACATAGCACCTATCCCAACGAACCCATAACATTTTTCCTTTCCTTTTAAAATAAAACAGAATTAAATCCATTTATTAAAACCATCGGCTTTAAAATTCAAATTTCAGCATTCAGTATACCACTGCCAAATTCTTTCTACATAATTTTGAAAATTTTTTTTTTGGCATTTAGTTGAATTAAGTGTGACCTTTTGAACATAATTATTTCGTTAAAATTCTCGAAACAAGAAAAATAAATTTAAAAAAATGGCAAGCGAATTCAAAGTTTTGTGAATTACAAATAGTTTTATAAGTAAAAAATTGCAGTCTTTTTTTAATACTTGAATTAAAAAAAAATATTTGAAATTACAAAGAATAAAAAAACAATAAATTTTTTCTTTCGATTTGTGTGTGAATTTAAGTACAAAATAACTGAAAGTAAAGATAAGATTGGCTCTTATTTATAACAAACACCTTATTCGAAATAGAAACAATTAAATATATAAAGGATTAAAATACTTAAAGTTTGGTATTCACTTTTTAAATTTTGTTACTTTTATTTCTTGATCTAAAAATGCTTAGTTTTCTAAAATTCTCGAAACAATAAAAATAGTAAAGAAAAAAAAGACAAGCCAAAGTCGAAGTTTTTTTAATTGCAAATCGTTTTAAAGATAAAAATAGTACATTATTTTTTTAATATTTAAATTTACAAAGAATTGCAAATATTAATAATAATTTTGTTTTATCGATTCGAATTTGAATACAAAATAATAGTAAATATAGAGATAACTGGCTCTTATTTTATAACAAACACCTTATAGAAAATGAAAATAATTAAAAAGTATAAAGGGTTAATATCTAAAAACCGTTATTAATCAATTTTTTCTACTTTTATTCCTTGACCTAAAAACGGTTCGTTTCCGTTTCCCAAACGATCATTAAAAATTTTAAACGTAAATACAATCTAAAACATTATTTACTGAGCAACTTCAAAATTTATATTTTACTCTTTTTTAGACATAACAAAAAGAATGACAGTTAAAACCCAACTCCTTTTAATAAAAACCATCTGCTTTAAAATTCGAACTCCAGCAATCAGCAAGCAAACCGTTGCCAAATCTTTTCGGCATAATTTTCGAAACATTTTCCTTTTCAACATTAGCAAAGAGATCGTGACCCGTAACACAATCCGTTCGTCAAAACAATAAAAACAGTAATAAAAACACACAAATATTAAAATAAAAGTGACTGGCAAAGCAAAGTTTTCCACCAGAGTGTTCGTAATTAAATATTCAACTCGTATCCGATTTTTAATGCTTTTCCCAGCAGAACAAAATAATTTTCAAATGATCGACGCGTACCGTTTTAATACGATTATCTTTAATTATGTGAGGCTAGCTTAGCTCGCTATCTAGAAGGACGGAATAATTAGTATGTTGGTGAATGCATAATGCTTTGCTTGATTATCGATTTAATGCTAGTACACTACTCCGAAAAGCTTGTGTTTCGCTCCCTGTGTTTATTGTGAGCGATTCCAACGCCGCCAACAGCTTCTTGAAAGTCAGGGTTAATTTAAACGATGGATATCTAAGGTTTATTTTTTTCGCAAGCAAATAGAGGAAAAATACTTTGTTTACATTATACTTTTCGACTCGTTCGGTATGTAAATTTAATCAAATATTGACTTTCGTGTTGATGAGTGAGGAAAACTCAGTTTTAATAATGGGATATTTGGCGATAATGACGTTGAAGCATTTCGTTCAATTACGAATTCATTTGTTGTATTTTACCGTATTGTGTTACATAATGATGATGTAGATGAAATGGACGACTAAAATGATATGTGTAGTTCGTGTAAGAGAAATAGATTTAAATATTGAAGTGTTTGGATTTTTGTTTGGTTTTTTAAGAAAGTTAGTAATTAAAATTTGTATTATTTTAATTAATGGAAATGGCGTTAAAATTTAGAATGGATTTTTTTAGACCACAAGAAAGAGCTTGTAACCTGTAATGAATGATTAGTTTTAGAATTATATTATTTCGATCCTGATTAAAACATTTCGATTATCGTTTGGGATGAAATCGTTACAGGAAAATATTTTGATTTTTATATATTTAGAGATGATTATACAAGTTTTCGAGGTAGAATTAAATAAAAATGTTCGTTTGAGAGATAAAAAATTTTTTTGCATGGTTTATTAAGAAATTGAAATTATTTGAATTTCGAATTTTTTTGATGTCAAAATATAAAAAATTAAATTTCAGGTTTTCATATTTTGCAAAATGGCGCAAAATATGAAAACCTAATGGATTTTTTAAAACTTTAATATTAGAATAAAACTGATCGAGTTTATTATTTACAACCTAAGTAAAACAAGGTTATTAAATAACTAATTAGTTTAAGTGTTTTTCTTCATTGCTAAAAATCAGTGGCACACACAGGAATTTTTCTAGGGAGGTGTCGAGGGTCGAAAATCTACCATTCTGGTATCATCCCCCCAATACGCTGTGCAAAATATTCTTTGATTTTGTCGATTGTCGGGAACAAGAAACAGTACAAAAATAAATTATAGAATAAATAATTAGCATTTATTATTAAAATTAATTATTAATAACAAATACAAACACAAATTATAACAGCAAATGTTTTTTACATGGTCTTTTTTACACGTATTTGATATAACACGGTTCCCCAATATACTTTTTTACATGAATTTTTTGTTCTAGCACGAAACAATTTCAATAATATGGATTCAATGTTTAAAAATGTAAAATTATTACCGTAAAATCCGGAGTAGAGCGCACACCGGTGTATAACGCGCACCTGTACTTTCAAGCTGCATTTTTTGATGTTTAGGTATATTCACCGTATAAGGCGCATCTACTTTTTGCAAAAAAAATCCTGAATTGTACGTATGCTATGCTGTTATGTTTTGAAACCATTTATTCAAGGTATTATCCCAAACGATTTTAAAAAAATAGTATATTTCTAGGATTACAACCCTTTATGTTCATAAGGAATGTCATTTCTTTCAAATAAACATGTTTTGAGATACGTAGCAGTCAAATTTTTTTCTATGTTTATCTCTTTTTCTTATTTTTAGAGCTCTCATTTTCATACCCAGCGTATAATGTGCACCCTTAAATTTCGATCTTATTTTTTGTGCTAAAAGTGCGCGTTATACGCCGGATTTTACGGTATATTGAAGATACGTCACATTTTAAAAATATTAATTCTTTTCTTAAACAAAAATACCTAACGAATTTTCAAAAATAAATTCTTTCTGTGAAAGGTAAAAATAAATTTTACTGTACTCAGTGAAAAAAATATATAAACTATTTTATAATACATTTGAAAATTTTTAAATTCTTTTTACTTTAAAATATTGGTCAAAGGGGAATCAATTTGGGTTGAATAATGGATACATTGAATCGAACCAAATGCTTCTCCATTTATTCTAAGTGGGCACGACGAAAAGTGGCTGTAGCTTAGTATTTAGCAAAATAAATATATTTTAAATAACATAATAGCTTTTATTTAAAGGTATATATACAGTCGAACCTCCATTTAACCACGTCGCTAAATTCCGAAAAAAAGTTCCTTATATGGAAAATTGGTTATATAGAGGTTCACCTTTTAATACACTTTATAAACCATATAAAACAAATTTTAAATTCATAAACACTATAGATTGAAAAAAAGTAATTATTCACACCTTTTTGTAAATTAATATTGATTTATTTTATATATATATCTTACCCATCAAAAAAAGAAAAACTGCAAAGAATACATACTAGAAAAAAGAATGTTGAGAATGTATGTTTTAATATATAAAATTATATTCAACATTCAGAAATTAATTTTATATTAAAATTAACGAATTTTAACGATATATTCTAATTTAAAGTACACAAGTAATTTGTAACGCATACATTATTTTATAATTTGAAATTCTAAACATACATTATCACATGCGTTCTTAAATTTAATTACTCATAAAATATGCTAACTTCGTTTGAGTTATTTTGTGTTTGAATAAATGCTTTGATGCAATCGAAGATGTTTCTAATGAACTGGAGAATAGGGGTTAAAGGTTGCACCGCCCTGAATTATATTACTCTTGGCGAGTTAGGCACCTAATAAAACAAGCTCAAGATTTATGACCACCATAAAACGTGACAAAAGTAAAAAATATGGAGGAAAAAATTGAATCACAAGAGAAAAAGTTCGTTATATAGAAAATTTTCACTTCGCTATTAGGAGGTTATTTTACGAAGAAAATTTGAAATGTTCTTTGTTCCAGAAAAAGTTCTCTATATAAATTAGAAAAATTCCAATATAGAGGTTCGTAATATGGAGGTTCGACTGTATATACATGTATCAGTTCGAGGAATTTTTTATTAGTGATTGCTTAATTTGTTGAATTGCTTATTTCATTTTATGTGAGCTATATTGATCGTAGGAAGGTTTTGGCGAAAAGGAATTAGAAGAGATTGAGAATTC
The DNA here is from genome assembly GCA_019973935.1 of Trichonephila clavipes. Classification (NCBI taxonomy): domain Eukaryota; kingdom Metazoa; phylum Arthropoda; class Arachnida; order Araneae; family Nephilidae; genus Trichonephila; species Trichonephila clavipes. The sequence continues at coordinate 408,218 of BMAU01017015.1, forward strand.
CATCCTCGAATTTAAAATAATGATCGTCTGTTATTTAGAATAATAAATTAGTCTCTTTTTTTAGTAGATATTCTGCTGTCATTGGCTCATTGCTTTGAAGTTTTTTCGATTTTTTTTTGTGTGTATTTTTATATGAATTCCTTTCTAATTCTAGTATAGAAAGAAGTCCACTAAATTCATGTGACGTCATAGTCACATGATAACTACAATCACAAGTTTTTTCCAATCAGTTCATAAGTACGTGTGACGTCATAGTCACATGATAAATGCAATCACGTGTTTTCAGTCAATCATTTTATGTGCTTAGTTGTGTTGCCAACTTATTCTTCCTTCAGAAACTTTCTCTTGAAAAGTACGTATTGGTCAAGAATTATAATACGCATAAGCAGGAAAAATGCACTTGATTTAAAAGTAGATGCATAATATAAGAATTATTTAATTTCTACACGTTTTTTGTCGAATTCTTGAACATTTTTACCTAATTATAATATTTGAAATTTTATCTAAATTTAAGAAATAGAATAACTGGTTCAAGTCGATTATCAGTCTTGAATTCAGAAAAGAACACGTAATTGTGTCTTTATCATGTAACCGTCATGCATTTAACCCATTGTTCTAAAAAGATTAATTCCCAGTAGTAGTTCATTTACAACACAAATTACATTAAAAACTGTAATATTATTTTCGTGCGCTTTTTAAAAATCGTGCTCAATGCAAGCAATAGAAATTACGCATTTTTCAACTAGTTAATGTTTTACAAGTAATTTTCTTATTTTAAGTTCTTAAAATTGTAGATTTCAAGATAGGATGATTAAAATAAATGAAGTAAAATTTATGAGTTTTTTTATATTTTTATGATTTTTAATAATCTTTTGACTCAAAAAAATAATACTAAATGAACACAAATCATATATTTTTTGAGGAATACTTCAACATAGAAAAAGTTAAAGTCAATAATTTAAAAAGAATAATGAAAAAAAAACCCCTGAAAAATAGAAGCAATAGTTGAATGTAAAAAGTCAACCTTTAGATTTTAAAAGTGAAAACTCAACCCTTAAAATGAAACGTAAAACAAAATTTTTTTTTACTTCCTTATAAATTTCCTTCCTTAAAAAAAGCATCGCCCAATATATACAAATATCTATTAAATTATAAAACATTTGTCTTCGTTATAAGTTGTTTCTTAATTTTAATCGGTAAACTTTAGTCAAAAAAATTATTTTTTTTCGGAGATATCATTTATAAAAGTTTATTGTGTTCGATAATGATGTTTTTCTAAATTAAAAAAGAATGCAATACTCTTTTTACTAATCCTTTTTTTATGAACAAAATAAAACAAAGAATACTCGCAATTTTAATGATTAAAATTTATAAAATACTGATAATCAATTACTTTGCCCAAACTATAATATTGCGTAGCTGTGCCAAGTAACCAAAATGGTCGCCAAAAATAATGCCAACTTGGCTGTATCGACAATATTTCATCAAGTTTCCATGAAATCGCCTTTATAATGTAAGGGATGGCTTTGCTTGCGAATATTACAATTTTTATCATGAATTAAATACAACAGAAAGTAATATTAACATATTAAATATCCAGATATAAATTATTTACATTATTTTAAGATGGAATTAAACTTTAAATGCACAAAATTCATAATTATATCATAATCGAGTGAAAAAAAACATTGTCAGACATTACTCGCATTTTATAGCAGAAAAAAGATATACGCATTTCTAATTATATGTATTTGTCCCCCGACAAAAATATGATGCGACAAAGATATTGAATAATTCTTTACATAGCTTTTCTTCAGACAAACCTTTTACAAAATATGAATTTACATTGCAGACAGACAGCCTATTAATATTCATTTGTCTGATTGAAAAACTTTGGGGATATATAAAAACTTTATGCGACTTCTTCATTGCGTAATAATGAATATAAAGACAGTACTTTTTAACTGTAACGTCCTCTGCAATCTTCAAATCTCGATTTTTCTTCTTTTTATGCAAATGTTTGATTTAAAAATATATTTGTCTTCGTTTCTATATGTTTAGTATGCAGTCTGTATTTTAACATGTTATTTGTTAACTAGTTCCCTGTAGACAATGCTAATTGATTACTCTAAAGTCAACAAAAAAGAAGTTGTACTACCTGTTTTAATACTATACTATAGGTCAACTTTTTCGTAAATTTGGTAAAAGTTTGTCTTAATTTGAACATTTGAAAGGTTTTTCGTGGAACCTTAGCACTTCCTGGAATTTTTAAAAATGTGTTTCTTGAATTTCTAGCATTAGTAAATTGAGGTTGTGAGTTTCATAATTGGTAACGCTTAAGGTATCCGACTACGTTCGGAACCGTGATTTTACAAAAGCGAATAAATGGATAATATTTATGATACTTAGTGTCATTTAGATTAGAAAATATATGTAAAATTGTTTTAAAAATATTATTACAATAAAAAATTATTTAAGTACAACTTTTTGACAAAAAATAAACATAGAATGACCCATTTTCAAAATATTATCCTTTTGTGAAAAATGCTTCTATTATAATAATATCTTACCTGTATATATCTCAGACCTCTGTACAGAGGCTCAACTGGAGAGAATTTTTGAAATATATTACTTAGAAGTGGGTTTATCTGTATTTTACGACAACAGAAGGGAGAAGTTTTAAGAAAAAACGCCGATAATTATTTCAATTGGTTGTAATCTGAAGATAACGTGAATTTTTCAAAAAAATAGTTCAGACTCTCTGGAGAAGTCTTTACTTTATGTAAGCAGAATATTATTATTTTAGAAGCATTTTTTATAAAATGAGAACATTTTGAAGAAAGGTTATTCTAAGTTAATTTTTTGTCCAAATATTGTATCAAATAATTTTTTTTGTCCAAATATTGTATTAAATAATTTTTTTTGTCAAAATTTCCTTAAAGCAATTTTATACATGTGTTCTTATCTAAGTGACATTAAATATCATGAAAATTATCCATTTATGCGCTTTTTTAAATTCACGGTTCCGAACGTAGTCGGATACCTTAATAAAAATAGAATATTAAAATGCTCAGATGATGTGATGTGGAAGTTACGAGGTTGAGCTGTGCGCGTGTTTGCAGCTATCATATAGATCCAAAAAGATGTTTATTTAAATCGAGTTTTATTATTTTGGAGAACATATTCTTTTCAATTTTGATGCAAATAATTACTTGTTTAATAACGAGATTTGAACAAATTAAGATGAAAAAATAATAGCTGAAGTAATGCATAAACGAGTTTTGAAATAATTACAAGTACATTTTTTCCTTCGATAATGTACATTTAAAATTGAATGCGTTTCGTTATAATATAAAATAAAATTTGAAGAACGTTTTGTTTATGACTATTTAGTGAGTGCTCCCTTTATTTTAAAATGCAAAATAAAATTTCTAAAAAGCTCTAAAATAGAAAAACATTTTTATGTAAAACTATACATGTAAAATTATCAGAATTAGTATCACCGAAATTATTTAAAAAGTACATCAATATATCTACTATAGCGCTCCTTAACTTTCGGACCGCCGACCGGTACCAGTCCGTGGATCAAATAATACCGGTCCACACAAGGAACATTAATTTATTTCCGCTTTATTTATTGTGGTGCATTTCTCTCGGGTTTGTGGGACTTTCCATGGAAATCATTTAATATTCCTTGTTAAATTAATTTATATTCATTTTTTGGTGTAACTGTATTTTATTCTGAAGGCATATTGAAATAAAATTAAATCAAAACAATTTAAGGTATTAACAATCAACATCCCACCCTCAGCGGGCAATGGCAAAATTTTTAAAAGTTGACTGGTCCGCGGCGATAAAAAAGTCTGGGAAGCACTCATTTACTACATACATAAATACGAGGGTTGGGGCATAAGTCATGGCAAGTATTTTTTTTTTCTTGTAGATATGTGAAGGATCACAAACATATGTGTCGTGTGAAAGTTCTGCAGGCATAGTATGTATGCAGAACAACAAATGGTTCTGTGATAGCTGGTAGTAGCGCCGCGAAGGCTGTGAAATCGGCCAATCGATGAGTGTCGTGTAAGATGGAAGTAACCCGTGTTGAGCAGCGCGCTTACATCAAAACAGCCGTTCTCTGAGGGAGAAATGCAATGGAATGTCACAAGGAATTAGTGGAAACCCTTTAGAATAATGCCCTACCATACCGTACTAGAACGGTAGGTAGGAAAATTTCAGTAAAGACGTGTGTCAACTAGTGATGAGCAACGTGGTGCGGCAAATGCTGAGACTGAGGCTATTCAGCGCCTCTCACATCGTTGTGGTGACAGTAGCAGGGGACTACATTGAGGGTCTTTAGGCCCAGGTTTGTCATGTGAATTTTATGTGTACTGTGTTGTCATTCTTTTGCACCGTGAAGGCCATACTGTCCTGTATACTACCGTAATTTATTAGTGTGTTACGTTATTTCAGTGCTATTCATTGTCCACACATGTAGTTAACACCTTGTCCTTTCGTCTGTATATGTCACATTATTCAACCGGATTGGTATTTTCAAAACAGAAAAAAAAAAAATAGTTGCCATGACTTTTGCCCCAGCCCTCGTATAATTTTTTTTAAAAAAATACCTAATGTGTGTGTTAGAAATAAGAGCAAGAAAAAATAAAATAATAAATAGCTCCATTCAGAATTTTTCCCAATCCTCTATAATTTTTTTTTTATAACTCCGATAATTTACTTATTACAGATCAATTTTCTATTCTCAGAACGGATCTGTTTGTAACAACCCGCTGCCGGACTCAGAGACTCTCAGTTAATCCTAATCCTAGGGCCAGCAGCAGCTAGACTGTTCAGATATGGTCATTTAACGCTGTACCTATTTCTTTTACGCAATTTTTTCTCTGCTGTCACATCGGAGTAACGTACACCCTCCATTGTTAATAAATTAATGTACACGACTCACAATCTCAGAAACCTAGGCACAAACTGGCTCGACCGAAGGCGGCATTTCGACTAAATGAATTGAATGATTGTTTGTGGCATTAGGCCTAGGTCTAGACAAGTACAATGGTCATCATATACTAATACGGTCTTACTACTTTCAGCAGTTGACATGCAGTTTGAAATCCCTTATTTTTAGGAGAATTGGTGCTGGAATAATATTTGACTATCAAAATTATCTGGATCATGATCTGATTAAAATAGAGTCGAGAACAAAACAAGGCTTATGTGTTTGATTACTTTAAATGTGTTGAGATTCTAATTTTTAAGAGACACAGTTACAATTAAATCCCGTTTGACGGGCAAGCTAGTTAATTGTTTACGCTCGAGTTTCAAAGAGTTGGGACTAGCGATACTGAACCTCCGGCCCGCGGGCCCCACCGAGCCTTTTTAATTCGCCCGACCAGTGCTCATTTCTCTGGAAATATTAACTTATTTGAGAACAATGTATTAAAAATTTGGTGTCAAGGTATCAGATATATCAATTTTGCTTTTTTTCTGTCGATGTCGTACGAGTGCGAATTGATATTCTTCTTTATTTGTAATGGTTACGGTTAGTGATAGCAGACAACAGTGGACAGTTTTATGGGTGGAACTAATTTTTAACTATCTTTGATATTTTGCAAGCGAAAAATATTCAAAGAAAATATATCGTTACAAGGCGATTGGGAGGTTGACTATTTTGCGGTGAAAAACAAATGTGGATCAGTAATTGTTTGATTTGTCACGAAAGTGCTGTATTGAAAAAATACCAATAAGCAGGAATCATTTAATGACAGATCTCTTTCAAGAGGTAATAAATAGGCTTTCTTGAATAATCTTTGCAACAGCACCAAAGTGATTTATTGGTAATATTACAGGAGGTAACAAAGACATCCTATGAAGTTTGCTATATTATTGGTAATCATATGAAACCGTTTACTGATGCAGAAAGTGTGAAGGAATGTTAATTAAATGCTTCTAATTCAGTGTCAATGACAAAAATAAAAAATTTAAAAAATTGTAACTAAAAAAAGCAAAACAAGAGTTAAAGTATTTTGATCAATTTCCCACATTACAACCCTCACCCCCCTCTTTATCTTCATGATGCGGCCCGCGTGAAATAGGTGATATCTGTATGCGGCCTAGCAGAAAAAAGGTCGAGTACCCCTGGTTGGGACCATTACAAATTAAAAGTGGTTTAAGATGAAGTTAAAAGGAATTATTACCAGTGGCGTAATGTACACTCCCGCAACTCCCGCATCGCGGGGGGGCAAATATTATCCTTTACGCCACTGTGCTGTCATGTCTGAAAATGAATATTTATGTGTACTAGTTAGGCGTGTCATCACTCTGTTACAAGTTTAATTAATAAATACATACCGTTTTTCGCTTTTAATTTGTTCAATTTTGAACTACACAACGTAGTCAAAATACTTCACAATTTTTAATAAAACGGGTACCACTAAACACAGACACTTAAATTAAAACAAAGAGCGACATCATTTTCACAAAACAAACAGAAGAATGTATTCAAGTGAAAAATATCGCAAAGCAATATATAAATCAAAAGCAATATTGAAACATCTTTTTTCAGATAAACTATCTTCTTCCGTAGGATTTTATATCTACGGATTGTGTATATATATATATATATTTCACCGCGTTTTTTATCGTATTTCTTCAATGTGTGGACTATTCTCGCTCGATACCCCCCCCATTTTTTTTCAGAAATGCTTCACCACCAGGAATTTAATATATCATAGAGCTCTATTTTTTTGTCCGTTCTTTTGTAGAGCGGTGAAAATGCTTCCTTCTTATCGATATTAAAGTGACAATTGAAGAAAAGTCTGAAGAAAATCTATTCTGTATTATCAAATCAATGATGTCTGTTCAATTGTCCGTATTTTATGTTCTAGGATGGGAAATGACGATGGAAGAATTGAGCGATGACGTTTTAAATGCGTGAATAAAACGTGAAAATGGCGCTCTTTTTTGAATGATGACTGTGTGGGAAGTTAAATAAGTTTTAATGTTTGAGGAAAAAAGTAGTTTGAAACAAAAGAAATTTGTTGTACTCGAAAAGGAAGAAAAGTTTAACTTTCAGATTCTGTAGCAGTCTCGTAAATTACAACTTCTATTAATCTCTCAGAACTTTTTTCACCGATTCTATTCTTAACTACTTGTGGCAACTTTTTTTTAAAAAAAATGGGAGATATGGTGATTTTTTTTGAGGTTTTTAGGTTTATTTGGTACATTTTAGCCAAAAATTAAGAAGTAAAAAGAAATTATAAATACTAAAATGGGTAAAAATTTACAAAAAATTACATAAACCGGGCAAATTCTGTACCAAAAGTTATGAGCAAATTTTCAATTTTTGAATCCTGAAGTGTTGCTAAGTTATTCATTTTTGAAATGACCTCCAGAATGAGAGATATTTTAATTTTTACAAAAACTAGAGCACTGTATCTTAGCTATTATATGAAACTGCTTAAAAAACAGTGATTGTATTCACATAAGAGACTGTTAATTTTGTAATTAAACAGTGATTGATAAATCTGAAGGTCAAAACACTTCTCCTATTATACAGAACATACACAAAAAATTTAAGTTAATTATTTTCAAAACTTTTAGAGCAATCTCTGTCTCCGTTTGAGCATTTTCAAAAAAAAAAAAAAAAAAAAAAAAAAAAACCAACACATTCCGAATAAAACGCATTTTAATGTATACCATCTTGCTTAAAGTAATGGCATCTGCTTTTGAATAAAACACTTGTAGTTTTTGTTCTAGTGAACGGAAAATAATAAACTTGGTATTTTTACAAAGCTAATAAGATGACCTATAAAATAAAATCTTAAAAGAAATTTGCCAATTCTTGAAAAAATTCACAATTTTAGGGTAGTCGGGTACCAACTCCGTTCGGAGCCGTGATTTTGTAAAAGCGTATAAATGAATAATTTTGTTGAGATATTCAGTGCCACTTGAATTAGAATATACATAATAAATTAAAATAATTTATTATGTATATTCTAATACATTGTTCATTTTTCCTGCAAAATAGTCTTAAAATATTTTGCAAGAAAAATTATTTAAATGAAATTTTTTTGTCAAAAAATTAAGAAAGAAAAATGACACATTTTCAAAGCATTCTCCTTTTATGAAAATGTTTATTTAATAATATTTTGTCTATATATAGCTAAGTCTTCTTTACAGAGCCCCGGAACTAAGATTTATATCTTAGGAGTGGATTTATTCATATTTTAATACATCAGAGTAGGGAAATTTCAACAAAAATTATTAATAGTAACTCTGAAAATAATAAAAATTTAAGAAAAGCGTGATTTTTTTAATAGAATGTAAATAAATATTTTTTTGATATTTCGTGTTAACTACATTAGAATATATACCGTAAAATCCAGCGTATAACGCGCACCGGTGTATAACGCTCGACTATACTTTCAAGCTGCATTTTTAGAATTTTAGGTATATTCGCCCCCTTTTTTACGAAGAAATCTGAAATATTATATACAATGCTTCTTATGTTTTAAAATTATTTATTCGAGGAAGTGTCCCAGACTTTTGAAAAAATAGAGTGCTTCTAAGACTACAACTCTTTTAGTTCATAAGGTACGTCACATTTCTTTTAAATAAACAGTATTTCCATAAGGGTAGAAGTAAATTTGTTTTCATGCTCATCTCTTTTGTTATTTTTATACCTGGCGTATAACACGCACCCTTAAATTTCGATCTTATTTCTTCTGTTAAAAGTGCGCGTTATACGCTGGATTTTACGGTTTGTATAGGGTGTTTTTTTAGAGGTATAGAACTTTAAATTGCAATAAAATAACGATGTATTATTCGATTGACATGACTTTTTTTTTATTCGAAAGATAATCTTGTGGCATTACATTTTAAATATGATCAAGCAAGGCGTAGATTCGTCGAATGGGCCCAAAACGAGATTGCCGTTGTTCCCGATTTTCATAAGCGAATTTTGTTTAGCGTTGAAGCGCACTTCTGGTTGAAGGCTACGTCAACAAACAAAACTGCCGCATTTCGAGTGAAGCTAATCCACAAGTGTATGTCGAAACACCGTTACATCCAGAAAAACTGACTGCTTGATGCGCTTTATGGGCTGGTGGAATCCTTCTTCAAAAACGATGAAGGCCTCAACGTTACAGTCAATGGTGATCGGTATAGAGCCATGATTACTAACTTTTTCATTCCTGAATTGAACAATCATGATGTCCAGGAACTGTGGTTCCAACAAGACGGCGCAACATGTCACACAGCTCGTGCCACAATCGATTTATTGAAAGACACGTTTGGTGACCGCCTAATTTCACGTTTTGGACCTGTGAATTGACCTCCAAGATCTTGTGATTTAACACCGCTAGACTTTTTTCTGTGGGACTATGTAAAGTCATTGGTCTATGCGGATAAGCCACAAACGCTTGAGCATTTGGAAGACAACATTCGCCGGGTTATTGCCGATATACGGCCACAAATGTTGGAAAAAGTCATCAAAAATTGGACGTCCAGATTGGACTCCATCCGAGCCAGCCGTGGCAGTCCTATGCCAGAAATCATATTTAAAATGTAATGCCACAAGATTATCTTTCGAATAAAAAAATTCATGTCAATCGAATAATACATCGTTGCTTTATTGCAATTTAAAGTTCTATACCTCTAAAAAAACACCCTATATAATTGCTTTAAGAATATTATTAATATAAAAAAATATTTAAATGCGATTTTTTGTCACAAATTTGAAGAAAAAATTATATGTTTTCAAAACGTTCGTTTTTATTTTTATCTAAACTCGTTGCATAATAATATTTTTTCTATATATGGCTGGAGGTTTTTACACAGGATGTGCAGAAAACCAGGATTTTTCATAAATAATTAATTATTTTCAGATTTACCATCAATTAAAATAATTACCGTGGTTATATATATCGTTAAAGTTTCTCTATTCTGATACATTAAAATATGAACAAATCCACTTCCAAATTATATATTTGAAAAATTTTAGTCCTGGCTTTATGCAAAAAGTCTTAGCAAATTCATAAGAGGAGAATGTTTTGAAAATATTTCTTTTTTTCACTTTTTGCCGCAAAATAGGATTTAAATAATTTCGTCTTGTAATAATGTGCTTAAAATAATTTTATATGCATATTCTAATTCAAGTGACACTAAATATCAAACACTTTATTCATTTATACGCTTTTGCAAAATCACGGTTCAAAACGTAGTGAGTTACTATAAAATAAAATAAAGTAAAATAAGATTTTACCCCAAATCAACTTAATTTTGTTTATGAGAATTAAATAGATGCAATTTACTTGAGATTAAATGAAATTTAGCAATTTCATAATTAATTTTATCTTATTATTACACAAACGGTCTTTTACGACCACACGAAACCAATTGTGTAGCAAAATTCGTACAAAGTAGTTAAAGGCTGAAAATATATTACTGTGTCATACGATAGGAATTTTTGGGCACTCTAGAAAAATTTAATTTTGTTTTGAAACAGAAAAAAAAAAAATTAAAAATGGAAAAAAATTATAAATTTTAATTTTTTATCGTTATGATAATATTTTAAAATACATTTCGTGAAAATATAAAAATTGTTGGATGTCTTTCCCCCCCCCCCCAAGCAAGGTTACATGAAAAATAAGCTGAAAAAAGTGTTTAAATATTTGCTAACAAGCATTATGTAGATTAAAAATGGCGACACGGGACAAAAATGGAGAACTCACAAACTTAGCACTACAATGATGATTTCTTACGATCGCTAAAACTCAAATGAAACAAATTTAATTTTCGATCTGTTTGATCAAAAACTGATTTCGTGTGCAAGTTATATTATAAAAACTTTTAAAGGTACACTATATTATAATTTCCTTTCAAATTCACAATTTTACAGAACAGTCACTTGGAATACATTCATGTGCATTAATTATAAAGAGCTTATTTAATTTTTTCTTAAAAAAATCCATTGTTTTACATTCCATACAGCTACATCATCATTTATCTTGGTATTAATTAGCAAGTTCAAAACATATCTAATACCCTTTGAAAAGAGAAGTAATTTTTAAAAATGAGGCTCTGTAAAAGGCCGAGGATTAAATTAAATTACAGTTTTATGGTTATGCAGGAACTCATAAAAGTTAATCGCTAAATGAAAGTAGTATCAAGGTGTAGGAAAATTTCTTCACCATAATTGATTTTTGAAAGAAACTCGTTACTTTGAGAATTTTAGCATCAAATTATACTACAGTTAGAATTCTGGTATAATAAACATCATACGGCTAATGATAATAATCGTTATATAAAACATTTTGTTTTATCTTGACGGAAAACCTTCTCTATTAAGGATCCGGTGATAAAAAGGGACCCTTTGAACTAACTCATTAAGGGTTGACAAGTAAGAAAAATTTCTATATAAGCATGCCATCTGATGCATTTTTGAACACAAATGTTTTGATTCTGAGTAAAATTTATCAAATTTATACCTTTAATGCAGTCGGACCCCGATTTCATGAACCCATACTTAACGAATTTCGCGATTTAACGAATTTTTCTTTGTACCCGGTTATAAATAAGGTAAAAACCCCTATTTAAGGGCTCTCAGGACCTTTAACAGATATCCGTGCAATCGAAAAAACATCCTTCTTCAAACCAGTGTAACTTAGCAATAAAACAAAACAATCATTTGAAATTTTTACCACGTGATAATCGTATATATTTACATTATATCTCAAATTTTCAGAGAATTTGAGAAAAAATTAAATAAAAATTTCAAAAATATGAAAATTAGTATTTTACAACACGCAGGATTCTGAAGTAAAAAATTAATCAAAATTTACAAAATTAATTTTACTGGGTATAAAAATGTTCACTTTTGAAGTTAAACTAACTTTCAAGAAATTTAGAGAAAGAAAAATATTTTTTAACTGCAATTATTTTTTTTTATTTTTAAGAAATTTTCAAATTTTCAGAAAAATATAAATTAAAGTTCAAATAAAAAGAATTATATTAATTTTTTTTGAAAATTGATGAATATAAGTTATGAAGAGCCTTATTTTGAACACGTGCATAAAATTTCAAATTGATATCATAAATAATTTCTCAGAAATCCTGCGCGCAAGCTAAAATTTTTTGTTTTGCGAAAAATGAAGTTAAGGTATCCGACTACGTTCGGAACCGTGATTTTGCAAAAGCGCATAAATGGATAATATTTATGATATTTAGTGTCACTTAGATTAGAAAATGTATATAAAATTGTTTTAAGAATACTAATACAATAAAAAATTATTTAAGTACAGTTATTTGACAAAAAATTAACTTAGAGTGACCAATTTTCAAAGTATTCTCCTTTCGTGAATAATGCTTCTTTTATAATAATATTTTGTCTGTATATAGCTCAGACCTCTGTGTAGAGGCTCAACTAGAATTTTTGAAATATATGTCTTAAAAGTGGGTTTATCCATGTTTTACAACGGAGGGGAGAAAGTTAAAGAAAAAAACGCCGATAATTCTTTCAATGGGTTGTAACTCTGAAAATAATGTGAATTTTTCAAAAATCATAGTTCAGACCCTCTGGAGAAGTCTTTACTTTATATAAGCAGAATACTATTACTTTAGAAGCATTTTTTTTTATAAAAGGAGAACATTTTGAAAAAAGATTATTCTAAGTTAATTTTTTGCCAAAATATTGTACTTAAATATTTTTTTATCAAAACGTCCTTAAAACAATTTTATACATGTATTCTAATCTAAGTGACACTAAATATCATAAAAATGATCCATTTACGTGCTTTTTTAAAATCACGGTTCCGAACGTAGTCGGATACCTTAAAGATAAGAAAGAGAAGAACGGTTTTCGTTTAAGTTTCACTACTTATTTATCAATAACTTTGGAAGCTTTCACAGTATCAACACAATTTTGGTACCAAAATGCTCAGGAATATTGAGGCGTTAAGGCTGTTTTCGGATAATGTTAAAGAATAGGACCCGAATTCGGAATATTTTTTCAGATGTAAAAGTACTCAAACATTAATATTATACTCTGGCTCCACTATCCTGTAGAGGATAACTTATTATATCATACTACTCATTTTTATCTGAGATTGAACATTTTTTCTTTTATAAAATGTGTTTCGCATTTTTTCTCCTATACCCTAATGCTAAACGAGCTATATCCCTTTACATGTTAAAAGGAAAAACTAATTATTCATGAAATATTTTGAAATTTTAAAAACACTATATTATAAATAAATGCATGAGTTACAATATCACAAATTTTTATAAAAATTGAGGTATTTTTTTCTGTCCGAAAATGTGCTCCACGTTAAGTTCACGCTCTTGTGCATATGGCGAAAACAGCCTTAACATATATATTTTTTTAAAAATTGAAAAATTTGCAATTTTAGAGTCCTGAGAGTCCTTAACGAATAATAAACCCCGAATTAACGAATTATTTCAACAGCTGGAAAAATATTTTTATTGGGTATTATTAGAAAAAATTGGACATTTTTTTCAAATGCAAATATTTTTTGTCCGGAACTGAAAAATACTTTTCTTGTAAGCAGCGAATTTCGACTGGAAAGCGGGCTTGCTATTAGAATTATTAGATTTTACAGGTGCAGGTGATCATGAGTATAATCTATCGCGTGAGTTTTGAGTAGGATAGGAAATTCCTTTCTTATATCAGCTTAATCGACAACGCAGGGGATATTGTAAAGATTACGTTGCACTTGATGACGGACTGCCTACCTGTGCAATTGAAGTTGAGGAAATGGTTGATTTATCGCAGCCAATGAGTAGCGATTCTGATGCAGAAATCGATAAAGAAACTCTTATCAAAACTGTTACATTTTTTAATGCCTTACATTGTTCTGAAACTGTAAAATACCTCAGAAAACAGGATGTAAATAACGCAGTAATTTCTTCTCTACATAAATTTGAAAAATAACTCTTTTGAGCCAGGAGTCAGAGATTATCAAACATTTATAACTCAGTATTTTAAAATTTCTAATTTACTGATGAGTAGTGATTCCCTGACAGTATTTTTAGTTGTTGAATAAAAAATGTGTAATTTCTAACTATGGATATTTTTTGTGGTAGCTGCTTCCTAAAAACTTCCTAAAGGCAAGAGCAATAAAATTGTATTTTGCTTAGACCCCGATATGATGAACAACCCCAAATTAAAGAACAAAATGTTCGGTCCCGATGGATTCATTAAATCGGGGTTCGACTGTATATAAGCAGGGGTGATGAACATTTACAGATCAACTTGCCATTTTTTCTAAAGAGGAGTTTAATGAGATAGGGACGTGCCGTCCAATAATTTTGACTTGTGATTATTGGGAAAATAATAAAACTAAATACTAACAACTCAAAATTCTTTATTTACTAAGAAAAAAATACATTTTGCACTGTATAGTTGTAAATGTTTTAGTTAAGCGTGTAGTTCGAATTAAAGTAATATTAGTGTGGCTTCTGTTGCTGCAGATTGGATGACAAATAACTTATATTAGATTGTAAGACGTTACTTTTAGTAGAATGCATGCTCAATTGGAATCATCTGCCAAACGGTTTCTACGCAATTAATTATTTTTGCTGTGGTTCTCTTTTTTGACTGGATGATTTGTGATTTGTTTTAAAATTCCGTTTTACAGACGATGCTCTGCATACCACTGTTCTGGAACATAAAACACACACCGCTTTCTTGCCTTTACTAATAATGCCCTATTTCTAGATTCACCAAGTTTGAAATTCTCTGTTACACTTACTATATATCTTTTTGAACTAGCTTTTATTCTTTATGCAATTTTGTCAACGAAATTAATTGGCTTAGCTATGCGTTGACAAATTTTTCATCATAATTTTGCACGACGTAACTAAGGCAACACAATAACAAACGAGTGAGCTAGCTCCCAGCCATTCCGCGACCAATCACTCGCGTTTGTTCGTGATACTTCAGAGTGAACTTAGATATTTTGAAACAAGATACAAAAAAATTTGGCGTGTCCAAAATATTATGTCGCGTGCCACTGGTTCGCCATTTCTGGTATATTGTGTAGTACTAACTGATTGTTTTTTATTAACGACAAACCTTTCAATTTTCAACCTCGATCGAGTGACGAGTGTAACATTTGATTTGCCACCTCACTTTCCAAATTACAAAATTTATCTCATCGTTTTAATCATTTGTACTGGTAACGGTAACGGTTATACATTTACGTGGAACCTTAGAGAAAGCTCTATTATCCACTTATCATAATAAGTTGAACAGAGAATAATTTGGTGAAGTTACATATAAAAATAGACAGCAGTCCACATTAAGTGCAGCGCAACAACGCTGGTGGTGGGGTGAGTGGGAAACCACTCTCCCAGTTGATTTAGTTTCTGTTTCGCTTTCATAGAAGAACGAAGAGAAAATGACGTCACATCTCCATAACAGCAAAGCCCGTCTTTCAACCGGCTGCCGCATCTCGACGGAACGAGGAGAGAAGGGATAAATTTCTTAAATAACAAGGATTAAGAGATTATCATTTTTAAGTCCATTGCTCGTTAACTCTTAAATGACTGCGTGCGGTTATTGAAAGGAAATTCTAAATAACCACTTGGAAGAAAGTAAGAAAAGGTAGAGGAGTTTGAAATATGATCATGAGGGGTGAAGTTGCCACACTAAACGCGATCAAAATCTTGCATGGTGTGGAGGGAGGGGGAAATAATTAAAGTGAGTGAAGTCTTGCAAAAGAAAACAACTAGTGTAACAATAAAGCATCATTTGTACTGCGTCACCGGTTCAACATTGTCAGCAACTGCGAAAAGCAGTCACGTGATTGAAATATTAAAGTAATCGAAAGAAATATCGCGGGATGATTTTTATAGCAAAGCTTTAAACATTCTTTCGTTAAAAAAATAATTTTGCAAGTGATTTTTATGCTTATAGGTGAAATTTTATGACCAGGATTAGTTTAAATATTAAAGTATCCGACTACGCTCGGAACCGTGATTTTCAAAAGCGCATAAATGGATAATTTTCATGATAATTAGTGTCACTCAGATTAGAATACATGCATAAAATTGTTTTGAGGACATTTTGACAAAAATAAATCATTTAAGTACAATATTTTAGCAACAAATTAACTTAGAATAATCTTTTTTTTCCAAATGTTCTCCTTTTGTGAAAAATGGTTCTATTATAATAATATTTTGCCTGTATATATCTCAGACCTCTCTACATAGGCTCAACTAGAACTTTTGAAAAATTCACATTATTTTCAGAGTTACCGCCAATTGAAATAATTATTCGCGTTTTTTTCTTAAAATTGCTCCCCTCTGTTGTTTAAGTTAAGTTGTCTAAGTTTATAAATTTCAAAAATTCTAGTTGAGCCTCTGAACAGAGGTCTGAGCTATATACAGGCAAAATATTATTATAATAGAACCATTTTTCACAAAAGGAAAACATTTGGAAAAAAGATTATTCTAAGTTAATTTGTTGCCAAAATATTATATTTAAATAAATTTTTTTTGTCAAAATGTCCTTAAAACAATTTTATGCATGTATTCTAATCTGAGTGACACTAAATATCATGAAAATTATCCATTTATGCGCTTTTTTAAAATCATGGTTCCGAACGTAGTCGGATACCTTAAGAAAAGATTAAAATGGTACATACAGTTATATATCAAAAGAGTGTGAAAAAAAACGGTTTTTTAAAAACATGAATATTTTATTTTTTAAAAAAACAGAATAACACATTTTTTTGTTGTTTCATTTTTGCTTAAGAGAGCTGTACAGCAACATTGTGATAAAAGGCTTATTTTTTGGATCCTAGCATATTTGTGGAAATCAAGGGGATGTGGTCAGTGGCATAACGTTCACCCCTGCATCGCAGGGGGGGGAGGATTTTAGGGGGCCCAAAGCCTGACTGACGTTAAGTGCCTACCCTTTGTAAAATCCAACTTGAGGGTCAAAAACTGTACTTGGTAGGGGAGCCCAAATGTTCTCCGTTACACCACAGGATGTGGATGTAGTAGCCTAGTGGTCATGGTAACTAACTTGTGTCTGTCGTGTCATGAATTCGAGCTCTAGTGCCTCTGAAGACCCGGTGTTTCGAGGGGTTGATGCATATTAAATCTGTTAATGTCCTTCCGTTGGTTTGGTGTGGAAGTTTTGAAAGGGGGTACCTGCTTAGGTGACCGTCTTCTTAGCGTAGTTCAAAGTTACGATTGATCATGAATAGACCTTGTGTTTTTTTATAATACGACGTAAATAAGACTCTCTCTCCCAATGGCGTGGTGCTGATATTTAGAGAAGTGCCAGCTCAGGAGTCATTCTTGTCACTTGGCCGTGATTCAAAATTACGAGGTCCGTCACCAATAGCCTCAGACTGCAACGTTAATAAACACTTACTTATCAATGGGTCATCTGAGAATTAAATCGAAACAAGCCCACAAATGACATATGAAGTGGTGTGGAAATTTGGCAATTGAGATACCAAACCTAGATTCTATCCTTGTTGTATGACAGCAATTTAACACTAGAACGTCTGGGATTTCGATTACCCTTAAATGTCCCCCGATGTTGTTTCGTCACCGTGGTATAAAATCTATAAAATAAATGTAATAACTAAGCTGGACTACAGTTGAGTAAGGTTTAGTTTTAATACTTTTTAATATTATTTCATGTAATATTATTATATATTATGACCCTTTATATAAAAAAACTATAACAAAACAAATAACTTAATCTTGTAAAATGGAATGAGGCAATAACATTCATAAGTATTAGTATATTAAGCAAAATCGTAATTTTTGCGAGAATGCGAGTTTTTAATCATAATTTATCGCTTTTATGCATTATGTTTTGTAAATACCTCATTTTAAACCAATGCAGTGATACTCAATTTACCCTGTACATTTTCCACACACCATTTTCATCCAAGAAACACAAATTTTTTTAGTTGCAGTTCCATTACATTCTTTAATTTCACACTTTTTAAGTTATAGTGAATTTGTAATTCCTTTAAATTCAGTATTTACCTGATTTTCAAATTTCTTATACTTACGTAATTTGATAATAATAGAAGATAAGCAAATGCTATGTAACGAGATAACGATTTTTGTATAACTCATTTCCGCTGTGAACCCAGGATCAGTGCATTCAAGGTCAAATAAATGGGTGATAATATTTCTGGAAATTTGTTTTACTTATGGTATCTACTTAGTGAATTAGCTTTTGCTGAACGACCGCTATTTATAATGATAAATTGTCTTGGAGTAGAAACGACACCAGTGAACGTTTTAGGTATATTTTGTTGTAAAATCTCTTCTAATTAACCTAGAACAATAAAATCTTTTCTGTGGAATCATAGTGGAAAATGATTTAAAGTCACGAAAATTTTTCAAAATCCCTGCAAAATGCGGAAAGGAAAACAAGCTAAACAGACCCCGGTGTCCAATCAACACCGACGAGCGTTCTAGTCTTTAAATTAGGGGATTTGCTCGAGAACAACTTATTAGAGCCCCCTTTTGTCGTTTTGATGTGATGTACATATTAAAATTAAATAGAATTTAATTAAACGTTAAAACATTGCTTATATTTCACTATATTTTCGCAACTCAAATTCCTCATAAAACATTCGCAGAGTTGTAAAAAAAAATCTTAACTTTTATTTATATTTATTTTTCCTCCATTTTGAACAACAAAACATTTCTGACACAACTGATAGAAAAAAACACGAATATATTTTATCCATTTAAACATTTAAAGTATCCCTACACTAAAGAAAAAAGAAAATTAAATAACAATAAAAAAAAACCGCTCCATCCAAAATTCCGAGCAATGTCGCAAATGCAGAAAAAACCCATTCATTGAAAGTGCTTTACCAACTACTTACAGTGACGAGGAAGACGCCGGGATAAAAAGAGGGGAAAAAATGTCACGGGCATTTTACAAGAGACGACCCACTTGGAAACGGTTGGGGAAGAAATGTTATGAATGGCCTTGGAAACAAAACTTGCTTCTCAGGTATTTATTTCTTTTTCCTGGCATCGCACTTTTTATTGCATTCTCTCTTCTAGCAGAGAGAAGGGGAGAAAAAAAATAAAATAAATCAGGGGAAATAGTAAACATTATGAAAAAAGGGAGGGGGAAAAAACTGAAATAATTTATCCCGGAGAGATTTTGATTAAACTCTGAACTTTTGGGGTCTTGGAGGGTGATGAAAAGTGAACTGAAGGAAGTATTTTTTCCAGAAACTCCCGAAATATTGCGCATGATATTTTATTTATGGATAGTTTTCTAGAGAGAGATGATGGAGTTTTGTATTTATTTATTAACGGATTTCCGGGGTGAAAAATAGAATCAGGGTTTTATTTATGAACTTTTATTAGGTTAGTTTTACACCACTAAGCCTACTTTTCTTCTTCTACCTTCTTCTTAATATTATCCCTGAACCTAAAATGGGGCAATGATTTTGCAATGGCAGATTCTAATGAACCACTCACTATATTGCATAAGATGCTATTATTAAAAATTATAATTATTAAATTATTATGACTAATTAGATTATTACATTAATTATCATGATGGCAAATTAGAATTTTAGATTAATTATTATGATGACTTATTAGAATTCGATGTTTTTATTTGGTCATTGAGTTAGTTACCCGAATGAATTTAAAAAAATAAAATTCAACAATTCAACCATAAAAAAGATAAGATTTTAGATTAGAATTTCAAATAATTAGAAATACACCAATATATTAATAAATTTTTTTTAAATTTCTTATTCTAGCAACCACTAAATAGTAAACTTCTTGATCCTCTGTGAATTCCTCGCACATACCACACATACCCCCACAACCCACATGCATACACATACCACACATACACACCACACTCACATCACTCATACACATACTGCACACATCCCACATACACATACCACACATTATACATGCACACACCGCATACAAACACACCATACACACACACCGCACCTACACACGCATCCACACATGCACAGACCGCTTACAAACACACTACATATACACTATACATACACACACCGCAAACAAACACACTACACACCACACCGAACCCACACATGCACACACCACTTACAAACACACCACATACACACTATAGATGCACACACCGCATACAAACACGCCATGCACACATTGCTTACAAACACACAACATACACACCACGCCCACATCACATACCACACACACAACCACTCATGCCCACACTGCTTACAAACACACCACATGCACACACCGTACATACATCACATACACACATCTCATACACACCACACACACATCCCCCATACAGATACTACACACACCACATATGCACGCATCACACATACCATACAACCACATATGCACACACCACACGTACACAACAACATATGAAAACACCGCACGCACACAACCACATATAAACACATCGCTTACAACACACATCACATACCACACACGCACATCACAAACCACTTACACCACACATACATCACATACCACACACACCCCATTCACACTCATACATATAAATTTTCGTACTCTAAATAACAGAAGTCATAGAATTTTTTTTTCTAGAAAGTTTATCTTTCCTATTATTTTAAAAATATTTTTATGTTCTTTTAAATAATTTAACAATGCTTTCTTATACATTTTTTTAAAAAATACTAAGAATCTCTTTTTCTAAAAACGTAAAAAATATATAAAAACCCGATAAAAACTGTCCTTATCCGTACCATTATTTTTTTATTCTTCTAAATGCTGTCCATTAAATGCAAAAGATTTAAGGAAGGAATGCCATACGATTAATAACAATACATTCAGTCAATGAATTCCAAATGGCTAGTTGCTGTTACTGTATCATCTGTAGATTATGCGTAAGTTCTTTGAACTCCACAAAGAAGAATACAGTCATAAAATTCCTTTTACGCTGTCGCGTTTTTTTTTTAACTCAGATCTAAAAGCAACAAAGAATTTATCGATTTCAGTATACACAATACGTAGTTTAAGGCTAAAATCTTTCGTATTTTAATAAATTGTTATCGTTGTTATAAATTATATAGACGCTATTTATTTTATTTATTAACAACACGTCCTTAGAATATAAATTAAATGACTATCATACTCCATTTAAAATTAAATAGTTAACTATCTAATATTTATAAATACATATTGTTGAGAGCGTTGGACGAGGAAGATTAAACTAATGATGATAAATTCTTGGTTGGGTTCAATAAAGTCTATCTTTAGTGTAACAGTTATTTGTTGGTTTAAGTTAGGTAACACAAAGACAACGCATATCATTGACAGAAAAAGGGCAAAAAACATGGATAGTTTTTCCATAGCGCCACATATTCTTTCCTCACCTGGCCTTTGCTGAAGATAAATGGTCGCTAGAGGGTGCTTCTACTGATTGGAAAAGTCAGTTATAGTTATTATGACAAGAGAGGCTACAATATTCTTTTAAAATAATAATTTCTAAAAACGTTTTGAGAGTTTTTAAATAAACATAAGAAGCTTTTTATGAGTCAAAAAGTGTAGTTTAAAAAATATTAACAAAAATATCTTTTTGAGAAATATCGGTAAAGACAAACAAAGGAAAAAAATGTGTTAAAAAAGTTACTTAAAAACAACCAAGTTTTCAGTTATTATGTAAGAATTATCGAGAAAATGCAATTTCTCTTATGTCAAATTTAGAATTTTTCAAATAAATTATAGAGGAGCAGTTGCGAAAGAGAATGTTCCAAATTCTAATTGCAATTTATTATTGATGTTTTTTTCAAATTTGTGCAGGATTGGAATTATGAAATTCGTCAGACGAAAAATGGATTGCATAAAAAGTAATTACTTGGAAATCAACTATTATAAAGCTAATTTCTGGATGATATTTTGAAACTTTCCATAAGCTGCTGACGTAAAAAGAATAATTTTTCTTTTGCAAAGTATTACTCACACACACAATGTCTGAAACATATTTTTGTCAATTTCATTTAGAAATTTTTAAACGCTAATAAATAATATTGACTTTTTGAAAAAATACTTTTTCATATTGATTTTAAATCAGATTTCAATTTAATAATTTAGTTTTTCTTGAAAAAAGAGAAACAAATATTATTTTTTAAAACAGTTTTAGAATTTTGAAATATTTAGTTTTCATCCTTTTCATCCTCCATATTAATATACTTATATAAAAAATTAAGATCTTTCGAATTTACTTTCAAAACCAAAAATGTATTTAAAATCGTAAATTAAGAAAATTTACACTTTTTTAATTGTAAATTATCTATACTTTATTCAGTAGCGTCTATTAATAAAAAAGAAGACGTGATATTGATTAATAAAATAATTGAAGAACCATATTATTACCTAACGTTCTTTTGTAATTTATGGAAATTATGTGATAAAATTACACAGCTAAACTAATTCCACTTAAATCATTTGTTAATTTATTGTATGACAGAAAAATAAGAAACCTTCAAAAGAGAGAGCTTAAAAAACGCATCATAACATAAAAAAAAATCGATACACTATCGCCGGAAAATTAATGAGATGAGATAAGAGTCAGTTAAAGTTACAGCGTCTAAACTACAAAAGAAAGAAAAGACTCTTAGTAACATATTGGATGAACATTCATTAGCGACATAGTAGAGCAATCAAGCCAAAAGCCAATAAAATTTCCTACGTTAACTAAACATTAAAAAGTAAATTATTCTTTAAGGTGCTACTAATAAATCAAGAAACATTTCCTTCAAGGAAATATCGTTAGAATTTATCGTTCGGTAAATTAAAAATGGCGCTCGAATTCTTTAGAATAACTTTATTTTAAATATTAGTTTTATGTGAAGAAAGTGATTTAATATTCTCTTTTCAGCGAAGATTTTTTTTATACATATAACTCGCATTTTTTTAAAATTAAGTTTTTGTATTTTTTAAGGAAGTAATTTAGGACAAAACAACAACGTAGAATATTATTTGAGTCGAAAAAATATTCTTTTAAAGCAATTTTTATACATGAAATTTGTCTCATCGAACTTAATATCAAAATACTTAGGAGAAAATATCGTTTGCGAGTTTATTCACTTAATTTATGTGTTGCTATGGCAACGGTGATGTTTTTTTCTATTATTTTCGTTTATAATGAAAAGTAGCTCTTTTTTTTCATCTTCATCAAAAGGTCAGCCATTTTGCGTAAGCAAGTGTGATTAGAATTGTAGGATTTCTTTCACAGATTAAGACATAGAAAAATAAATATTAAAAACAAAAAAAGAATCTTGACGTTCAAAGTAGGACAATAAAGCTTGATTCAAGAGTCAGATGATGAAAAAAATTAATTGCGATTCACTAAATGCACGATAAATAATTTTCTTTTGTCATTAATTGAATAAAAAATGTACCTTTCATTATTTTTGCTCACGTAAAAGGATGTAGTAACAAAAAAATGAAAGCTGACATGAATTTTAAGTGATGTGATTATAACTTTATTTAAATATTCTCTCAAGAATTTTCAGATTATTATATAAATGTATGGATTTTTAAAAACACAATTATAAAAATAAAAATTTATAGAATTACATTTTTGACATTGTGTTCTAGTTTTGAAAAAAAATATTTAATCAATTACAGTTGCCGTTTCTATTTATTTTTTTCATAATCGGAACAACTAAATTAAAAGAAATGAAATATTTTTTATCAAATATTTGGTAAAAATTACATTATACTCTGTAATTATTTTGCTTATTATTCAAAACTTTTTTTTACTAAAATTGAAGCCATCATGTTCCTTTGATGATAATGTCCCGAATGTAATCGCATTTTTAAATTGGCAAACAATTCTAGAAATATTTCTTTTTATTTAATAAATCTTTTTTTTTTCCTGGAGCAAATTATTTGATTCTTAAATCTAATTTCATGCTTTACATTATTATTTCAGTTTCTTAGAGTTTATAAGTTTATCTGGTTTTGATTAAAACACGTTTTTTTATGTGAAAAGAAAATGTCAATGTCATAAATCAGTTATTCTAAAAATATAGAATGTTAAAACTATTTTAATTATACAAGAAAAATATATGTCTAAATTAATAGTTTTAGAGCTTTGTTCTCTCTCTCTCTCTCTCTTTCGATTTATTTAATAATACATGTTAAATTTTAATGTGTATAAATGTTTGATGTTTTAATCATAAATATCATACTTCAAATTATTTTAACCCAAAACATTTATTAGTGACTCGAATATTAATTAAACTTTGAATAATATTTTTACTAGGGATCGACAGTAAAGCAACACTTATTGCATTTTATGAATACTTTCTAGATTTTTTTTCTTTTTGAAATTTAATGTGTTATAGAAGTAGAAAACATATTGATTAAAAATGAAGATTTTTTTTCCTGAATACTATCAATGAGATTTCGAAATCTCAAATTAAAAAAAGTTGGAAATTAAAGAGTATTAATTTTTTCTTACTAATTAAGATAAATGTTTGGAATATTTGGAATATAAATATATTTAACTCTCTATAGATTATTATTTTATTAAAGTTACAGAATAGGTTACTGTGTTAAAGGATGCATCATACATTTATTCCAATCAATAACTGCACACAATGATTTTTCACCGGTATTATGTCTTAGACACATAGTCTCTGAGTATTAGAGCTCAATTTTGTCTCTTCAAGCTATTTATATATGTCTTCCTTTTAAAATTTTCAAAATAATAATCGACAGAACCACGTAATCCTCTATATGGCAAAAGTCTGCAGCAAAAAGTGTATTAGACCTCTTGGACATTTTAAAAATGCGATACATATACACACATATATGTACACGTATACATATATGCACACATACACACATATATACATATACATGTAATAACCAATGGCGTAACGGAGAACATTTGGGCCAAATGCAAAGTCAGGTTTTGGGCCCCCTAGAACCCTGCCCCCAAGCGATGTGAGAGTTGGGGGGTGTACGTTACGCCACTGGTAATAATACCTTTTCACTTCATCTTAAGTTCCTTTTAATTTGTAATGGTCCCAATCGTTTGGAACTCGCGCGTAAATAATTAACTAGCTTGCCCGTCAAACGGGATTTAATTGTAACTGTGTCTCTTAAAAATTAGAATCTCAAGGCATTTAAAATAATAAAACACATAAGCCTCGTTTTGTTCTTGACTCTGTCTTAATCAGATCATGATTCAAATAATTTTGATGGTCAAATATTATTCCAGCACATATTATCCTAAAAAACAAGGAATTTCAAACTGCATGTCGACTGGTGAAAGTAGTAAGACTGCATTAGTATATGACAGGGATGGCGAAACATTGGCACTCGCGCCATTGATGGCACGCGACACAGGCACGCCACCGATCAAAACGGTTTTCATTTTAATTCAAAATAACAGAGTTCAGTATGAAGTATTACGAGAAACGTGAGTGATGGGTCGCAGTTTTCAGCGAGATTTTCTCAGTTCAAAGAATTATCGGAAACATTCAAGTTTTTTATGTACTTTGATGCGACTTCATTTAATAAACTGAATTTGCCCCAATCCTATTTGTTGTAAATTGAAAAATTTGAAACGCAACTGCTATTGATTTCCAGTCTAGTTCAATATTGATTCAAAAAGTTAATAACGTTAACTTAGGAAAGTTGACCCCAATTCAGCTTGTATTCTGGTAAAAGTAACATTTTACAATCCTAATAAAAGTTATTTGTCATCATCTAATCTACCACAACAGAATTCACACTAATATTACTTGAATTTGAATTACACGTATAAATAAAACAATTACCACTATACAGTCCAAAATGTATTTTTCGTTGTAATTAGAGTTTTGAGTTGTTAGAATTTAGTTTTATTATTTTCTCAATAATCACTAGTCAAAATTATTTGACGGCACACACACCCACCTTCAGCATTTCTTAAAGAAAAAATGGCACGTTGCTCCAAAAAGGTTCGCCCCCCCTGGTATATGATGACCATTGTCCTTGTCTAGGCCTAGGCCAAATGCCATGAACAATCATTCAACTCATTTAGAGCCGGTTTTTTGTACATTAATTTGTTTCA
The DNA here is from genome assembly GCA_019973935.1 of Trichonephila clavipes. NCBI lineage: Eukaryota > Metazoa > Arthropoda > Arachnida > Araneae > Nephilidae > Trichonephila > Trichonephila clavipes. The sequence continues at coordinate 434,313 of BMAU01017015.1, forward strand.
AATTACCGTTGGAACGAGTATTTGACCAAACATGCTATACACTGTCTACTTTTAAATATCTCCGGTAGGACGTACTTTTACATAAGGGCCCAGGTCTCAAAAAATCTCTGGGCCCATTGCCTCAAAGAGTCTTAAGACGTCCCTGTATATATACCTCGTACATCATGTATCATGTTAACAAAGACAAAAAATGAACTAAAAGTCATTAAATTTTAAATCTTTTGTAAAATCACTTTCACAACTCAAGAAACAAGCTCTTTATGTTCTTTCAATGATATATTTGAACAGAATTACTAATGCAAAATATTTGCATTGGAAGCATTTAAGTAATTGTTTTATACAACTCAGCTATCTAAGAGAACTACAAAATATGCAAAATGATATGTTATATTGTTACGAAGATCGGAGCTCGATGATTTTATGCTACCAGTCTCAAAGAACAAGGCAGTTCTTCTGGAGCGATAGAAATGTATTGTCGAAAAACAATCCTTGAATTACAGGATAAAGTACTCGAATTCGCTTAATAAATCTCAGAATGCCTTCACACCTTCCACGGCGCTCAGACACAACAATCAGTGTCTAAAATATAAGTATTTAAAGATTATTCGCAAGCACTCGCTCGTCCTATCCAACAGCCAAAGTAATCACCAGTCGACTCTTCATGGTCAAAACAAGACTAACACAGTTTCGGCGAGCGATTCTTTATGTATATGCCTCATGGATTTTTCTCGAAAATTCCGCTTGCATCAAAGATCGCAACATTAGTATATTCTGCACTTATTTCCAGAAGAATCTATAGGGTAGCGAACTCGCCAAAAGTGGTAGGCAACATGATCTCCAAAATTGATGCCAAAATTGGCTCTATCGCTAAGTTTCCATTGAATTGCCATTATAATGTAAGGAATTGCGTTGCTTGCGAATATTACAATTTTAACATATAGAGAATAAATACAACATAAATTAATATAAACGTATTAGATACCTAGATAAAATTATTTACACTATTTTAAACATTCATTACACAAAATTCGTAACAATATATATACCAATTTATAAAATATTCAAATCTTAATTAATAATCCTTATAAAAAACAACCCTTTGAAAAATTTTCTCATTTATAAAATTTATAATGTATTTCTCTTATAAAGACTACACAATTTCAAAATACATTCTTTTTTGCTTCAAAATGAAAGCAGTGTACCTTTGCAAATGTACGCTACATAAATTAAAATAAAGAGAACCTAAATGGAAATGAAGTTGCAAAGACAGATTGTAAGTAATTATAAAGCCTGTGAAAAAAAATATTATTTTAGAAATCACAAAGGGATTTGTTAATGAAAGATAATTAATTTCCAACTAATTAATTAGTAAGTTAAAAACGGTGTCTGCAAATTTCATCATATCATATGCTAATTTCATTTGTTGAGTCTCTGCTTAGCTTCTAATTTATTCAAAATATGTAATACTTTTATTTCTGTCTCTGTCTTATCTTATTATTAACTTATTTAATGTTCCCGTAATTATCTAGTGTAATTAACCACATCTGCAGAGGATCATCTACAACAAAATAACTGGAGTTTTATTTATTCGTAAGGGTGTCATTTCCTTATAAGCTGCATCCACTACGACATGTCGAATTGATTTTGTTATCAGTGTTAATTAATTAAAACTTCGTTTATTTTTTTATTTTTCTAAAACTTAATCATATTTTAAGATGTCAATTCTACAGCGTTCTGTAAACATAAAATAATTCTTCTATTGGTACTAAAATAAGTCTTGGATGTGTTCAAACAGAAATGAAGAATTTTAAGAGATTTTTAAACTGTAACTGTTTGTTTATAAGAATGTAGAAGGGTATCATGAAATATTTTAAATGAAACTTAAGTCTAGTTCTTAAATATTTTTTTTTCAAAAAGCAAACGATTTTTCTTTATTTTTCTGAGCACAATAATTGCTACAAACGATTTTTACCCCAATCTCATTATTCTTAATAATTGCAGCCGATTTTACGTACTGCCATCGAGATTAATAGAACAAACAATTGTAACTTTAAGGATTTTAGAATTCATAAAATGGAACAAAATTGGAACGTTTAAAAGAAATTAAAAATGGCGTCAATTATCAAGAATAAAATAATCTAAAAAGCATAAAACTATCGATGCTTACATTCTGTTTTGGTGATATTAATCGATGATTTTAAGTATTTTCCTTCTCAAATAGTTCTTTAAAATAAATTTTTAAATTAAAATATGTTTTGTTAACATATTATTTGTTGATTTAAGTTTTGGTAATTCGATAAATTGTAGCAAGTATTACAATATTAAATAATAACTAATTCGATAATTATTTATGGAAGAACATTTTATCGCCATGCATCGTTAAATATTTTCTTGTTTCATTGTTATGTTTCCCTTCCATAAAAGAGGACTTTTTTAAAACTACCACCGAAGAGAGAATATATATTAATTTTACTTTATTTATACATAAACATTTTTTAAATTTATTATACTATTTAAACTCTTATTTTTTTCATGTGTTTTTATTATAGATAAAGCATAGTTGCAGTTTTCGCTTTTATTTCTATACATGTATCTAAAGAATACTTTTTAAAAAATATTTACTCATATTTTTTAAAAAAAATCTATTTAGTTTTTCGCATAAGATATTTTTAAAGGTTTAAAAGATTGAGTTTTTTTCTTCTTTTGTACGATCAAAATAACTATCAGAGTATTATATAACAGTAAATAATTATTTCTAAGATGAATGTATTTTAGAAAAATTATAACTTTTTTTTAGTTATTTATGATTAGAATAATTTCTACTCTTAAATTTAATATTATTTGGGTTTCTACATGGTTTTTTATTCCTTTTGCGTAAATCTATGAATTTTATATGAAATAAAGCAAACTGTTTCTTTTTAAATTTTTAATAAGGATTTTAATTTAAAAATGAATCTTGAAATTTTTTTTACTTGTTTTGTAATTATTAATCGCAATTTTTACGTTTCATTCCATTTTTAACAAATTTTGTATAATAAAAGTATTAAATAATTTATAATGTTATCAAGCAAATATTTATTGCCATAATTAACATTAAGTATAATTAAACGATTTCTTGATTTTTTTCAGTGCGCTAAATCTGTGTCGTTTTTAAATGTAATTTTTAAAATGTTATGACTTTTGAGAAAATAAATTTTTAAAAACTCACAGTATCTAACAGAATACAACGATACATGCTTGATTGATTGATAAAGGGAAATTTGAAATCCATTTGATTTTTTTAAACTCTAAGAAGGTAATTATTATTAAAAATAATGAATATACTTAGTTTTTTTGTAATATGTTATATCAGAAACGCTTATTTTTTACTTTAAATAAATATTTTTTATCAACTTAAGCAATATTGTTTTTTTGGAAAGCATTAATCGAAAATGGAAATTTGAAAATCTTATCCCTGGGGTAAAAGAGGGAAAAATAGTATTACACTCGAGAAAAATCCTGTACAACGTCTGATTAAAGTAGGGGAAAATGCAGGAAAAGGAAAAGAGGAAGAAATTTCGTAAAAGGGAAAATATTAATGGCACAAATACAGAAATCACTAACATCACCCACACACACACGCATACACACAGAAATGCTAGTGAGAGGTAAAGGGGAAATTTCCATGGAGATAAAGTTATACACTCGTAAAAAGCCCGTGCAACACCGGGCTAAATTGAAAGGAAACAAACCCTTCCTAAGCGGCAAAAAAAGTGGAACAAATGTCAAAAACGGGAATTTTAATGATTTTTTTTCGAAATCACATACACACACCACGAAGTACTGACACCGAGAAGTGAAGGGAAAATTTCCATAGGCAAAATGTAATACATTCGAAATAGCTCGCGCAACGCCGGACCATACAGCTAGTAGTTTTATACATTCTGATAACTATTCTTACCCGGATTTATATTTTTTAAAAAAATATTTCAAAGTAATAATATAAATGTGTCATATTAGAAATACCTAAAAAAAGAAAAGGAGGGTTCTTACGTAACCCTTTATCTGCCGCATTATGATTTACTGCAGTTTTTTTCATGCAATATTTTTTTTTGAATCACTATATTGAAAAAATTAAGTGATTATACATAAAAAAAATACGCAATTTTGGAAAATTTAATCTGTTAGAACTAATTAATTAATTAAAGATATTCAACTGTAAAATTAATTATATACACTGTTCACTTAAAATAAATAGTCAAATCGTTTTCTAAGGTCTTCATTAACATACAAAAAAATAAGACACTTACCTTTTGACAACTGTTTTTACGGAACAAAAATGATTATCTTCGCAATGAGCTGAAAACGTTGGTAGTTGAAAACGTAATTTCTGCTATAAAACTATTCGCCTTCCCCGCTAAAATACTCAGCATAGAACCCGTGCTGCCATTTATCTTGGCAGAGTGGATTTCAAAGAATATTCCTCTAAGTATCGTCAGAGTATTCGTAAAAATCGTTTTTCTATGTAATTATAAAGTGAGTGGTACTTATAAGTACCGGCGGTAGAGAAAGGGTTAAAGCTTGATTGCTATAAGTAGATTTAGTATGTGATGTGTCTGCTCACTTATAACACTCACTTCTGAACACTTGATCACAGTTCAAAATTATGAATTTCGTCGCCAAGTGTTGTCCTCCATTTGCTTTTGTTGCGATTGTTAAACTTGATAAAATTATGACTCGTATGAATAGCAAGATAATGAAATTTCAGCAATTCATGTACTTTGTTTCTACATTCAGTTGCCCATCTCGCATATTTAAACAAAATAAAACTCTAAATCCATTCTGAATTTTTAAAAAAACTGCATTTTCATTGAGTATTTCTAACTTTTAAAGACTTCTACTAATTTTGCACCCCTGTAAACCCAAAACCGTTTACAAATTTAAATATTTGGTCTTCATGCCATATTGTTTACGTATATTAAATTTCTTTTTTGTACTTTCTTTTCTTCATGATGCTTCAAGCATGATGATCAGCAGTGCATAATTATCTTTTACGAGCGCGCACCCCCCCTTCCCCTTTCAGAGTCGAATTCTATAAAATTTATTTTTAATGACTCTCTACTCAACAAAAGAAACATGCTCACCAGATTTCATGTCTGTAGGTCTAATAGTAAAAAAAGGGGAATTTTTTGATCTACAACGCCCTCGAAGAATCTTTTAGTCTATTTTCCCAAAATCCTTTCTTGGCCTACCTCTACTTAACAAAAGAAACGTACGCAAGTCTAATAGTCCAAAATGGAAAATTTTTTTTTTCATATTTATAACACCCCTACACTCTCTCTTTGGTGAGTCGATTTCCACAAATCCCGTTCTTAGCCAATCTCTACTCAACAAAAGAAACATGACTGATAAATTTAAAGTCTATCGGACTAATAGTTCCGGAGAGAGAGTGAGAATATTAACTTTACACTATTCAGTTATTCGAGGGCTTTTATCGACATACCTCAAAAGTTTGAACCAAGGTCAAGTGACGAGGACGACACCTGATCTGGCACCCCCCTCCTAGTTTCCACACCACACCAATGGGGGACGTTTGAGCTTCGACAGATTTAAGCTACGTCGCCCCTTACACGACAGTTCTTTAGTGGTTCCCGGCTCAAACTCATGATAGATTGGCCACGAGTCCGTTACCTTGATCTTTAGGCTACCGGTGCCACCTAATAGTTCCGGAGATCTATTGATTAGAGATTGAACGAGTGAATCAGTAAGTGAGTCTCTTTTTCTCGAATGTAGATGCTGCAGGAAAATGATGAAATTAGGAATTTCATCAAATCCCTAAAGGAGATGATCACTTGACGGGAGGTGTTAAAATAACGTCTCTTCAAGGTCATTTCCCCGATAAAAGTAAGGGATTTGAACAAGTCCCTGATCTGTTTCAATGAAATGAAGAAATAATATTGTCAAGAGTTTAAAAGTGTTTATTTAATAAATATGGTGCATTATCAAACGTAGAAGTAAGTAATACAACAATAGTTAATGAAATACAAATTTTTTATTCGAAACTAATTATTAAATAATTAGAAAATTAGGCTTATATTTTTTATGTGTAACATCTTTCCTCTCGGTTGCTTACACACTAAAATATCAATCCCTATGTTAACCCTATGGTGCCATTTTTTTTTTAAAGATATGGGGTTGATATTTAGGGGATCAATAGTACTACCTATATGGTTAGGAAGTACAAGGACTCGACCCATCCAGGTGTCTCCCCCCCTTTGGACAGCATTTTGTGAATGCTAATCCTGACTAGCTCATCATTTCACCGAAACAGTTCAAGGATTTGATAAAATCACTTACTTTCATCAGGAAAATGACCTTGAAGAGACGTTATTTTAACATCTTCCGTCAATTGATCATATCCGTTAAGGATTTGATGTAATTCCCAATTTCGTCATTTCCCTGTGACATTTTTCATCCCTTTTTAATACGATTTTTTTAAATTAAAGAACGTTTTTTACTACATCATACGCGGGGATAAGGTGGAATGCGTCCTTTTCTACTGATCGTTTATCTACCGACAGTACTTATAAGTAACTCTGACTTTCAAATTATATAGAATAACCATTTTCAAGAATACTCTGACGATACTTAACAGGGACATTCTTTAAAATAGTGCTTTCTTCAGTCCTTAAAAATATTTAATCGAAACCTCACTCAAAATGTACAATGTGTAATGAATTTGTTGTGTATTAATGAAAAGAAAAACTGTTTCTTTGAATATCATCAAATTAAGTTTATGTGTAAAAGCTGTTTTCATGTGCAAAAAAAGTAAATAAATTTTAAAAATTTAATAACATTTAAAAATAAATATTTTGTGCAGTAAACTATTAGTGTTCTTTGGTTATTTAGAATTTTAAGAGTTAAAACTACGTTAAAAAGTCATTCTGTCTTTTCGTATTGTGAGAATATTTGTGACCTTAGTGTGGACTGACGGTACTTTAAAGCAGTGATCCGCAACCCCGGTCTGCGGACCGGGACCGGTCCGTGGATCAAATGGTGCCGGACCGCCTAAAGAACATTAAACTACAGCCATTTTATTTAAAGTGGTACATTTCTCTCCACGGAAATCACTTTATATTCCTCGTTAAATCACTTTTATTCGTCTTTGGTGTAACTATATTTTATTCTGAAAGCATATTTAAATGTAACTAAATTAAAATTGTTAAACCAAAACAATCTAAAATATAAACAATCAACGTGTCCCACCCTCAGCGGGACGCGGTAAAATTATCAAACGTTGACCAGTCCGCAGCAATAAAAAGGTTGCGGAGCGCTGCTTTAAATTATCAATTTAATTAATTAGCTCTAACGGATTAAATTTCCCACAGTTGAGTATTTTATTTATGTATATCCCTTAATTTTCAATGCAATGATTAAAAAATAATATTGCACGAAAAAAATTGCAGTAAACCATAATGCGGTAGATAAAGGGTTAAATAAATCGTATCTTTTAGCACGATTTTTTGAGAAACATCTACTGTGAAAAAAAATGTGCATGCATATACATTAATATAAGGAAACAAATTACAATTTCGGTCCTACTTTCTAAAATACTCAATTCGAAACAAGTTTAAATCTAAATACAACTATTCATTTTTATAAGCAACCAAACATTAGCAACACTATATGATAATGACAGTCAGTGCGTGCTCACCACGCAACTCCAATCCATTACGCCATAATGGAAAAATTCAGAATAGCTGGAGATAATAGAGCTCAACGAAAAAAGAAAGCAATGCGAAATCAATTGCTGTAATTTAATGTTAAGGGCCACAAAGCTTAGCTTTAAAGTAATGGTGTGCATTTATATTTAACAGGATTTTCCATTTTTCTTACTTGCTGTTTTAGATTCGGCTAAGATAGAAGTATATTATTATTATTATTATTAGTTCATAAATGCACAAAATGTTTTTAGTTTTAAAAACATTGGCCTTTTGTTCTAACAAATTTATTATATTGTAAAAATTTCAATTTATTTTGAAGTATAATTTTATATTTGTGTGTTATACATATTTTTTGTTTTAAAATGTAACTAATAGTTAAAAACAAGTGATATAAAAAAGTAATTTTTAAGTTAATTTCTACTTAGGTCAACAAAGGAACATTTTATCTTAGTTACTTTTTATTAAATAGAACAATTAGTATTATATATATATATATATATATATATATATATATATATATATATATATATATATATATAATAGAGTGTTTTTTTCAGGTATAGAAGTTTAAGTTGGCATTACTTTCCAAGATGGCGACCGATTTAACAGCTGTCAAGTGATTTATTCTCAGTTTGATTTGGCAAATCATCAAAAAGATCATCAAGCAAGGCGTAGATTCGTCGAATGGGCCCAAAACGAGATTGCCGTTGTTCCCATTTTCATAAGCGAATTTTGTTTAGCGATGAAGCGCACTTCTGGTTGAATGGCTACGTCAACAAACAAAACTGCCGCATTTGGAGTGAAGTTAATCCACAAGTGTATGTCGAAACACCGTTACATCCAGAAAAACTGACTGTTTGGTGCGCTTTATGGTCCGTACTTCTTCAAAAACGACGAAGGCCACAACGTTACAGTCAATGGTGATCGGTATAGAGCCATGATTACTAACTTTTTCATTCCTGAATTGAACAATCATGATGTCCAGGAGCTGTGGTTCCAACAAGACGGCGCAACATGTCACACAGCTCGTGCCACAATCGATTTATTGAAAGACACGTTTGGTGACCGCCTAATTTCACGTTTTGGACCTGTGAGTTGGCCTCCAAGATCTTGTGATTTAACACCGCTAGACTATTTTCTGTGGGGCTATGTAAAGTCATTGGTCTATGCGAATAAGCCACAAACGCTTGAGCATTTGGAAGACAACATTCGCCGTGTTATTGCCGATATACGGCCACAAATGTTGGAAAAAGTCATCGAAAATTGAACGTCCAGATTGGACTACATCTGAGCCAGCCGTGGCAGTCATATGCCAGAAATCATATTTAAAATGTAATGCCACAAGATTATCTTTCGAATAAAAAAAAATTCATGTTAATCGAATAATACATCGTTGTTTTATTGCAATTTAAAGTTCTATACCTCTAAAAAAAACACCCTTTATTATGAAGTGCATTTCTTTTTAAGAACCCGGTTAGCCATCCTTTGCTAGCTGAAAATTCTTTTCCAGCTTGGGAAGTGGAAGTTGATGGTTCTGACTGTTTATTGACTTTTAAAATTGAAGAGCTTTTTCTTGGATTAAATAACCACTTACAGGAATCCTTCTTTGAACTTGTTCCTCAATCCAAATTGCGATGGCTCTTTCCGTTCTTTCTAATAATACATCCCTTGAGTACGATGCAAATTTCGTGCTTAATTTTGTACCAGAAATGACCGATTTTCTTATTGCAGCTTCTTTCTTTTTAATTGCTCTGACAAGTAGATTCGCCGAAAATAAATGTTTTCCAATAGCCGTAGATCCTTCTCCTTTTCCTAAGCGATCTAAAATTGCTATTTTCGTTTCCAACGAAATTGACTGTCTTTGATGTTTTTTTTTCTCCATTGGGCCAAATAAAATCTTAGAAAAGAAATTTTAAAAAATTACACTTACGATTTTCTAACGAAAAATAAAACTTTACGACACTCACTTTAAATCCAGAAATCAAAATTTGTTGCTTATTATATTGCAACTTAAATTCGCCACATTTATTAAAGTGAAACTTTTATAAAAATGAACCAGGCACCGCTAAGAGAAAATATAATTTCGAAATAATGATATCGTATCGGTATACTACTGAAATAACGAATGCGAATCTAAGACTGTCTCAGCCGAGCCGCAGACGTAAGCACCAAAAAGATACGGAAATTCTCGGAATACTACGATCTACGTCGCAGTATAAAAAAATATAATACTAACAAAAATCTAGAAATGTTTGGAATACAAACCGCACAACTTCAAAATCGCATAAAAACAATCCGCATAAAAAGAGACCTGACTGTATACATAAGAGAGAGAGTGAACTCTTATAGTAGGAATTGAATGAAATCAGTTATCTGGAACAGTGCTTCCCAACCTTTTTATTGCCGCGGACGAGTCGACGTTCGAAATTTTACAGCAACCCGCGGATGACGGAACATTGATTGTTTATCTTTTAGATTGTTCCAATTTAATAACTTTAATGTACCGTAAAATACGGCGTATAACGCGCACTTTTAACACAAAAAATGAGATCGAAATTTACAAGTGCGCGTTCCCCCCAAAGCCCCCTTTTTTTCGATTTTTTATAATCCAATGCAGTAGCGCACACAGGTATTTTCCCAGGGGGTGGGGTCCAGGGTCGAAAGTCCACCATTCTTGTATCATGCTCTTTTTGATTTTGTCGAATTTTGGGAACAAAAAACAGCAAAAAATTAATCATTGAATAAATAATTGGTATTAATTAATAAAATTAATCTCAGTAATAACAAATATTTAATTAAATTTTACGTATTATATACTTAAAATTATAATCAATCCGAAAAAAAATCAAGGGCTTTGGGGGGCGGACCCTTAGGATACCCCCTTGTGTGCGCCACTGATCCTATGTATTAGTACGTAAAATTTAATTAAGTCTTTGCCATTAATAATTAATTAATGCTAATTATTTATTGAATAATTAATTTTTTACTCGGTTTTTTTTGCCGAAAATCGACAAAATCAAAAGAATATGTTGTGAGGCGTATTGGGGCATGATACGACAATGTATGGCCTTTCCACCCGGGATGCCACACTTCTTAAAAATTCCTATGTGCGCCATTGTAAGAGGTTGTACTTCTAGAAGTATACTGTTTTTTCAAAAGGCTGGGATAATATACCTCGAATATAAATAACTTTAAAACGTAAGAGATTTTATCGCATATGAAGGAAGGAAGGATTCGATCTAGGTACCTTCGTTCGGAACGCGAGAGTACTTTATCGACCACGCCAGAACGATCGTCTTCGCGTGATGTTTGGTACTAGTTTATATAGATATCACTTCGCCACATACCCCCATGCCAGTGATTCGGCAAATAGGCGATCGAACGATACCATATTCGTGGCGAGCCTCGTCTCGTTCTCGACTCAGTTTTAATAAGATCACAATTCGAATAATTTCAACGGTTGTGACGAGGCTTTACCACGTTTTTCCTATTAATCCTCTTGGGGAATCTTTGGCGCCAGCATTGAGTTAATTCACAGCCAGTTCTCTCAAGAAGAAATCGTGATATTTAGACTAGTAGTTAGTAGATATAAAATGAAGGTTTTGTAATCGCGAATCATAGGGAGAAAGGAAGTTGTGTGAAATGCTGAACTGCATGAGCTGATGATAAGACATTAAACTTAGACGCATAATTATAGAACGAGCTTTAGCGAGTTAAAGAAATTAAGGAAGATAAAGATTCATAGAATAACTTTGCTTTAAGATAAGTGGTTAGGATTCCAGGTGCCTATTTACTTAGAATTTGGGAATACGTTATATCACTCCTGATTACCTTCCTATAGTAAGACTTGTGTTGTTCAATATATTTGGATAAGAATAAATTGGATTTATTATGGCTAACTTGGGTGATCAATCATTTCCTACCACAAATCTAGGTCACGTAGATGAAGAGATGGTACACCCAGGCAGAGGGGGATATCACACGGTCAAATATTATTTCCGGTTGTATTCTCGGAGAAACAGAGAATTACGGGTGATATGTTAACTGGCTACATGTGATGACTGTCGTCCAGGTATAGGGCTAGGCTTACTACCATACACCATCATTACTTATTCAGTCAAAAGGCGGCAGTCGGTCGAGCCTGTTTTTACGATTGTAAGTCATACACACATTTGTTTGTTTTGGGTTATTGTTTGTACGAGTATTTTAACAAAGTATGCTATGTACTGTCCTTTCAAGGGTCATAGATGGGACCTACATTTGCGTAGGGGACAAGGGCCTCTAGAAGTCTTAAGACGTTCAACTCATGACACACCGACAATGAGTAGAGGAACCGAAGTACGTTAAATGTTTCGAGGCTCAAAGTCAGTGGCGTAACGGACACCCCCGAATCCGCCGCCTTGCAGGGGGAGGCCAAAACCTGACTTTGCATATTGGCCCTTATATTGCCCGTTACGCCACTGCTCAAAGTCGTCGTGTGGAAGCTTGCAGAGTGGGGGTACACCTCACATGTTGTCTTTACTTGACTATAGTTCAAAATTGCGAGGTTCGTCGCCAACGGACCTTGGATTCTATCGAAGTGAGACGTTAATGAACAATCAATCAAGTTATCCGGCGTTACGCAAACACGTTTTCTTCTTCATCATCACTTTATACGAATGATATATTTTTTTTTATTCCCACTAAATCATATTCTGTTGTCATAACTCAGTTAAAATAAATATATTCGTTCATCATACAAATAAACCATCCGAACAACAATACACTGGCAACACAAATAAATGGAATGTTAATAAAAGGGAGGGGGGGATCGATAAGGTCGTCGAGACAAGTAAATCAGAATGTCCAGACATCGTGGATTTCATAACACTGTTCCGTTTCAGCGCGTACACGTCCCGCAAAATGTGACAAAATCTTTTTAAACGTCCCACTTTGTCCCTCCATGCGATTTATCAGCTTTTAAATAGAACAGTTATGAAAGTGTCGCAGGCAGCAGCGAAATTCGTCAGTGGTTCACCCCCAATAACTTTATTCCGTGTTAATAGAATTGGACATCAGTTTCGAGATTTAACAAATGAATGCATCGCTGAATCTTTTAAATCTTTTCAGGATGTAGGACAAGATGTATAAACTGTTAAAAGACATACTTTGAGACAAATGTGAGTTATATGTGTTTAATGTAACACATCTTAATAAATCGATTGATAGAGAAATAAAAAAATAGAGGAGCCTCTGCAAAAATAAAATTGTTTTTGATGAAAAATGGATTGAAATTTTTTTCTCTTCTTAACCCTTTCACGGGCCTTAGGAAGATTACTTCCCATCTACATGATCTTACAAAATACACCTGTGGGAAGCGCAAAACCCATTATAATACATTGGCCTTGCTATTATAACGATGGAAAGACTAATTCCCGCTTCAGTTTTGTGCTACTTCACATAATCCAGCGATTATGACATCTGTAAATCGGACAGAAAAAAAAAGATTGTCCTAACGAAAAAGTACCTAGTCCAAAAGCTGTCACTATATAACGATGTCGTGGGAGGGGTGGATGACTTCGAACAAAAAAAAGAAAGATACCAAATAAGAAGAAGATCTGTAAAGTGGTGGCATCGCATCTTTTATTTTCTTCTTGACCTTGCCATCATAAATAGTTGCATACTGTGGCAAGTGAACAAAAGAAACAGAAGTTTAGATCATGTAAGATCGTCTTGTGGGTGAATTAATGAGCTCTAATTAACCGGATTTACCGTTTTATTATTTCCTTCAAACACATCACTATACTAATAATTTCATTTACAATTAAAAAATTACATCAGGAACTACAAACAGCTTCCTCCATTTTTCGTTCGAGAGTCCTCTTCTTCTCTTCTTCCCGCTCAAAAAAAACCAAAACAGTTCACAGCAGCGCCCTCTTTCTAGTCTATCGTGTGCTATGCGTCAAGCCTCCTTGTGTACTATGTGCCACGCCGTTACAGTCTAATTATTTCCTCCCATCCTGGAGAAAACTTTTCACGATAGTTGAGTGGAAAGTTTTACTGTGATACCTGAAAAATACTTGACATAGGATCAGTTTATGCAGCAGTAGAGAGTTAAGAATTATTTCTTGAAATCCTTTTCTTTTAAACGGAGCTAAAAAATATTTTTTAAAAAAAAATAACGTGCAAGTACCTGTTCTATCCGAAATTAGTACCTTATTTTAAGGAAGGCATTAAACTTATCCCTACTAATCTATGTGAACTTTAACATATACAAAATATCATTTGGTGAAATACTGCTACCAAATGCAAACTTTAAAACACAAAAACAAATATTAATTATCAAAAAATTAACATACAAATATCAAAATTTTTCTTTCTAAATATTAATATCAAAATTTAAAATAAAAAATTCCAAATATCAAAATACAAATACAAAATATCAAAAAAATTAAAATACTAATATCAAATATTAATACTAATATACAAATACCAATCATTCTGGACACACAAAAAAAATAATACAAAGAAAATTCTTATTTTCCATCAATTCTCATTACAAGTGTGTGTTTTTTTTTCAAGTTTTAAGGGATACGGCTTAAACTATCAGCATTCTGATTCTGTTTTCCCTTCCGATAAGCAATCTCATAATTAAATGCTTGCAAAATTAAGGACCACCTTAAGAGTCTTGGATTAGTCCCAGTATTTTTCTCTAACCAGACCAAGGGATTATGGTCAGTTTGTATGACAAATTTTTGGTGTCCATCAAGATAGCATTTCAACTTTTGCACGGCAAAAATAATGGCTGCACATTCTTTTTCCGTAGTGCTATATTTCTGCTCTGCAAGCGACAGCTTTTTGCTCAGGAACATGATGGGATGTTCTTCGTTTTCACATACTTGCGACAACACAACGCCTATTCCAAGATTGGATGCATCACACTGAATGATGAAGGGTTTTGTGAAATCAGGGCTGTATAAAACTGGATTTTTAGATAGTCTTGTCTTGAGCTCCTCGAATGCATTCTGGCAAGAAGTGTTCCAGTCAACGGTTGATTTTCGATTTCGGCCCTTAAGTAAATCTGTCAGTGGAGCTGCGATTACTGAAAATTCGGGAATATATCTTCTATAATAGCCAGATAATCCTAAAAAGGCTCTAACTGGCGTCTTGTTCGTGGGGATTGGGAAATCTTTAATGACCTGAACCTTTAATTCTCCAGGTGTTCTTAAGCCTTGGCCTACCAAATGTCCAAGATATTTAACGTATGCTTGAGCAAATTGACATTTGGATGGCTTGATATGTAATTTAGCGGAGCGTAGGCGCTCAAATACATCTTTTAGATGTTTTAGGTGATCATCCCAGGCTAGTGAAAAGATAGCTATATCATCTAGGTAGGGGACTGCAAAGTCTTCACAATTTCTTAATAAGTTAGCCATAAGTCGACTAAAGTAATAGGGCGCATTTTTCAGACCAAAAGGTAACCTCAATGGTTTAAAAGTTCCAAATGTGGTCACAAACGATGCGTACCTTTGCGCTCGGGGACTCAGGGGTATTTGCCAATACCCTCGAGTAAGATCCAAGATAGAGATATATTTAGCTGCAGATACCTTTTCTAAAAGTTCCTCGATATTAGGCAAGGGAAAGAATTGTGTCCGAGTTACTTTATTCAACCTTCTGTAATCGATACAGGGCCTTGCTTCCTTTCCCTGAGCTTCAACAAGTATTAATGGAGATGTAAAATCAGATTCTCCTGGCTCTATTATTTTCAGTTCTAACATCTTATTAACTTCTGATTTGAGAATTTCAATTTGTCGAGGAGACATACGATAAGGCTTAGCAACAATTGCTCGTTCAGATTCTAATTCAATATCATGTTCAGCTAAATCGGTACATCCAGGAATATTCGAAAAAAGATTACTATATTCATATAAAAGTCCTTTGAGCTGTCCTCGTTGAATTTGAGATAATTTTGAATTTAACTGCACATCGCTGAGGATTTTGGACCATCCCGACCTTTCGTTTTCAAGTTCCAAACTAGGTATGTCTTCTTCTTCGTCATGCTTTAAAGGATTAATGCACAATAAGTTAATATTTTCCTCTCGTTGGTGATAAGGTTTTAGCATATTAACATGATAAACGTGGGTTTTATCCTTCTCTGGGAATTTGACCACATAATTTGTCTCAGAGAGTTGTTGCACTATTTCTCCAGGGCCAACCCACTGAACAGATAACTTGTTAGGCCTGGATGGAGCTATGACCAAAACCAGTTCACCCAGTTGAAATTGACGCTTAACGGTCCGGCGATCATACCACAACTTCTGTTTTTGTTTGGAATCTTCCATGTGTAGGATTGCCAATTCCTGACATCTTTTCATTCTATTAATGAGTTCAAATACATAATCCACAACACTGCTTTCTACATGCTCTTCTTCTGTCAGTTTCTCGTACAATAACATCACAGGAGTCCTTAGATTTTTCCCGTGAACTAGTTCAGCTGGTGAAAACCCAGTACTATCGTGTATAACAGTCCTTAGGGCAAAGAGGGCTTGAGGAAGAATTTTCTCCCAATCTGGAATTGCCTCCAGACACAGGACACGAAGAATCCTCTTCAATGTTCTGTGCATTCTTTCCACAGGATTACTTTGTGGATGATAAACAGAACTTCTAACTACTTTAACTCCAAATCTTTCTAAAAATTCTGTAGTTAGTGCACTCATGAATGACGTGCCTTGGTCAGTCTGTAATTCTCTTGGGAACCCCATTCGGCTGAAAATCTGTAACAATGCATTTACAACAGTTGTTGAGCAAAGGTTTGCTACAGGAATGGCATCAGGATACCTTGATGACATACATAACGCCGTAATTATATATTTATTTCCTGACGGTGTCATTGGTAAAGGTCCACTTGCATCGATGTTAATCTTTGTGAAAATTTCAGTTATTACAGGAACAATTTTTAGTGGGGCCCTCTTTTTTATCTTGCGGTTTACCCACCCTTTGACATTTGTCGCATGTCTTTACAAAGTCCTCAACATCACTAAAGCATTTAGGCCAGTAAAATGTTTTGAATATGGCATCTTTCGTTTTAGTTACTCCTAGATGAGCTGCAGTCGCCTCGTGACCTATCGTCATCAAATTTTTTCTATACTTTTCGGGAACAACCAAACATTTACGTTTAGTGCCATCCTTATCTTCTTTTTGGAAAACTAGCAAGTTATTTTTGACAATATAATGATTTTTCTTTGAAGACCCGCTTTTAGCTTCTTCAAACAGTGTTTTTAATTCAGCACTGTTCATTTGTTCCTTTGCAAAATCTTTATGAGATAATTTTATAAGATTTGATTCAGAAATTTCAGGTTGAATTAAAGGCAAAATATCATCCAGTTCGTCGTCCGGAGATTCTTTATTCTTTTCGTTACTTTCAGAAATAGTTTCTTCTGACATATTAAGATCTTGTTTACTCTCTTCAGTCAATTTCTTCTGCGAACGTGTTTCAACAGCGTTCACCATATACACTTGTATTTCTTTATTTTTCTTCACTTCTTCAAACAATGCAGCAGTCTTATTTCCCAAAAGATATTTCCCTTGATCTAATGAATCTCTCAAAACAGCAGCTTTCGTAATCACATGACCAAACACACAGTCCAACTCAATTTCAGCCATCGGAAGACACACTGCGGTTTCCTCCAGAGGAGTTCGAATCCACACAGTTTCATTTATAAACATGGAAGGCTTTACGTATTTTTACATATTAAATCGAGAGTTGCACCAGTATCTCGTAGTATAGGCATTTCAATTCCATTCACTGTTCCTAAACTTGTATATGGAGCCAATACATCAGTACCATTTCTAACAGTTTCATTAGACGCGACTGTTTCGTAATTCTTCTTTAGTTTATCACATTGTGGTCTGAGATGTGAATAAGACCCGCATTCATAACATCGAAGCTGTCTTCTCTTCTCAAAGTCTTTCTCGTGATTTTTTTCATGGACAGGTTCCTTTTTTATTTGAAATTTTGACTTGAAATCTTTAGGAGTTTCCTTTGGTCTGGCACCACTATAATTTACACCACCTTGGAATTTGTAACTATTTTTCTTAGGGATTTCTCTTCTGAAACTCTGTTTGATGCTTTCATATTCATCTAATTTCTCTGCAAGTTCATAGGGAGTTTTTAACTTGATCCAATCATCAAGAAAATGCTCTCTTACTTCAGCTGGAACACGGTACTTCAATTGTTCAGTTATTAATAGATCTTTCAGTTGCTCGAAAGTTTTAACCTGCAATTCAGCTATCCATTCCGTAAAATAACTATTCAGCTCATGAGCATAATTCCTCCAAGACTTCTCTGCTGATTTTTGATGTCTGTAAAAACATTGCTTCAACTTTTCGCTGTTCAACCTGTACCTTTTCAATATAAGATCTTTTACAAAATCATAATTATTTGCCCTTTCGGTAGGTTCTCTAGCTAGCATATTAGAGAGTTCTGCTGGTAAAACCGCCAACAAGTAGGCCACCCAATCCTTCTTTGGTACTTGAGCTAATTCTGCCTTCCTTTCAAAATTAATCAAATATAAACTAATCTCATCATGTTTTTCATCAAATTTAGTTGTGATTTGTGTCAATTGAATCTTAGGTCCAATTTCAACTCTTCTTCCAGATTCATCATTTAATGGTTGATTCTGCTGCGATAATTCTAATTTTCTCAATTCTAATTCGTGTTGTGTCTGGCCTCTCGAGCCATTCGCTCTTCTCTTTCCCTTTCTTCTTGTTTACTTCTTTCTCGTTCTTTCCTATCACTAATGACTCTGTCGAGAATTATCTTCACTTCCTCTTCAACATAAGATTCGCTATTTAGAATCAATTTTTTATATCTACCACCTTGCTGGACTGATCTACTTCAACCCCCATTTCCTCACATACTGACAAAAGATCAGGTTTATTACCTTTAGCTAAATATGCCATGATTTAGGGACTAACAAGATCAGAATGCTTTCCAAAAAAATCAAAATAAGACGAGTAAGAAACTTATTTTTCGATATATTATTTAACTAAAAGTAGTTATCGATTTTGCACTGTACCAAAATATGCACAAATATACACTTAAATTATAACGAATACATACATATTCAGCACTTTCGAATTCTATTTTTCAAAAGTTTCAAGTGATTAAAATAACTACGTAACTGCAATACCAGAATAATCAAACAAGCACAAAAAATAAACATTTCAATGCAAAACAATAACATACACCTTAAGTCCAAATTATTTCTTCATAAAGTCTCTTCAAAATTTAATTTGTCACTCATTAATTGTCATTTATTTTCAATTTAAAACAAACAAATGCGAGCAAATATGTTAAAAAAATTCTATCTATAGAAATTATACAACTTCACCCTTAACTCGAAAATAATAATAGATGTTCATATTTTAAAAACAAACACATTTTTTACTAAAAATGTTTCAATGTAATGACCACTTTTAAATCAAAGAACACCATTCAAATAAAATCTACAGATTTACTTTTTTTTTTCAGAAAAACCAAACACTTCTATACAACAACAAAAAAATCTAACACAATAATGAGTGTAAAATAATTCCGCTTGTATTCTGAATCCACAGAAACAAAAATTTTACTAACAACTTATAAAAAACAAATTCTTATATGATTCGAATAGCTACCTAATTTATGCATTTAACCTTGAGAACTTCTGAAACGTAATGAGTCAGCTTTTCTCACAGTAAAGGAGAAGCGTCATAAATATTTCGTTGACTCAGCAAAATCAAAAATATTTCTACTTAAATATACACTTTATACATATATTTTTTTTCACTGCACCTTCAAATCGTACTATAATCACAATTTTCATAAGTTATTTATCATTCACTCTTCACAAATTCTTAATATTGTGTTTATTACAATACAGATTTTTTTTTTTAAAAAACACCGTTGAGAGAATCTTTTAATTTATATCTCACACACATAGAAAACACAGTTTTAAATCAGAATACACTAACTAAAACTAAAAAGAACAATTTTATGTACTCAATTCAACCACAGACAAAATAAATTTTCTTCCTTTTTTATAGGATCAATTTTTTGTTTTTATTTAAAAACAAATCATAAATTAACAAGAATAGCAGGGATAAGTAAAAAGCTTTAAAATAATCAAAATCCAACATTTAATACAAAAAGTGAATTAAGAATGATTGCTGTATTTAATTTGTACCCATATTTTAATACAAAAATTGAGATCAAATTTAAAATACGCCTGAAGGTACTTTCAGATAGAAAAAGTACTTACCCCAACTATTTCTTTTGTTGTTAAAGACACTGTTTTTAGTTTCGTCTCATCGCTGCCACCAGTCTGTAAGATCGTCTTGTGGGTGAATTAATGAGCTCTAATTAACCGGATTTACCGTTTTATTATTTCCTTCAAACACATCACTATACTAATAATTTCATTTACAATTAAAAAATTACATCAGGAACTACAAACAGCTTCCTCCATTTTTCGTTCGAGAGTCCTCTTCTTCTCTTCTTCCCGCTCAAAAAAACCAAAACAGTTCACAGCAGCGCCCTCTTTCTAGTCTATCGTGTGCTATGCGTCAAGCCTCCTTGTGTACTATGTGCCACGCCGTTACAATCAGCTAACATTCTGTATAGCATTCGATCGTCACCTAATAGACGGATATTCCTCAATAAAAAGGAAAGGATGCCCTACTAGCTTCCAAGGAAAGAAGTGTGTAGTTCTCCGGATGACATGCGCTTAGCCAGTCTGGGAAATCATAAGGCAAAGATGGTTTCCAACTTCAGACGATGTAGGAAATGTAGCAAAAAAGAACAAGAAAAGAGGACCCGCTATATGTGTGCAGAATGTGATACCTCCTTGTGCATTGCAATATGCTTCTCATCTTTTCATGGCAAATAATCTCCATGAAATTTAATTTTCTTTATGACGGTGAATGGTTCCTTGGAATGCATTTATCACACCTCTAGAATTTAAATTTAAACATAAAATTCGGCCAAATAAAATACAGTTTCTTAAATGCTATCAATTGTTAATAAAACAAAAAAACTGCGAGAAATTCAAAAGAGAAATCAATGGCCCACGAAAGGGTTGAAGACAAACTTTGAGGCAAATATAAGTTATGATATGATATTTTGATGTAATACATCCTAAATAAATCGATAGATAGATTTGTAAAAAAATAGAGGAAACTTCGTAAAAATAAAATTGCTTTAGATAAAAAATGGATTGAAATTTTTCTCTCTTTAAGACTGCCATTGTCAGGTTTCTAACATAGAAATTCAAGTTTGAAAAGTGCCCCGATAGCCGAGCGGTCAAGGATAAGAACTCTCAGCCGACGTTTTCGAGTAACAGGTTGGAAACCTAGTACCACTAATGACCGGCCATGTAGATGGCAATCGATGATCAAAATCCACCCGTTGGCGTGGAGTGGATGTTTGGAGAAGGGAATGCAGCTCAGGTGTCACCCTCGTCACTTAACCATGGTTCAAAACAACAAAATCTGTCGTCAATAGCCCTCACGTTGCTTCACACTGTGATTTTAATTAAAAATCAATTCAAGCTCGAAAAACGTACTCGATAGAAAACTTGGTACTTTTCCGTTTCGCCGGTGCAAGCGATAAAGTCGCCAAACGGGATATTCCCGATGGTAACCTTATACCACCACATTTTCAAAACAAGCCGTTGTCCTTTCTTATCAGTAACGTATATTTCATAATAGATCAAAAATGGATAAAAACGAATAAGAGCTAATATTTATTAATATTTTTTTTTATGTGTATATTGTGTGTTGTCGCAAATAATGCCAATTTGAAGTGATTTTCGCCGGCGAAATAGAAAAGAACCGAAAAATTTTTCAATATTCATATAAGCTGAAATATATTTTTTTCATTTTATTGTGCGACTTCGTTCAAAATTAGAAATATTAATGTAAGTATACAAATTTTTATTTCAATAAATGACGTTGAAAAATTTATTACTGTAATGATGGAATGCTGTACAAAGTTTATACTGGAAAAAAGATAAATTGGCTCAAACAGAGAAATCAATAATATAGTAATAAAATATATGTTGGTTCTAATATGCACAGGGAATATAATATATGATATTACTCTGATTGAACAACAAAAAAAAAAAAAAAACTGAAAAAAAGAATTCCAAAAAATTTGCGTATAACTTTTATGAAAAAATATTTAACTAAAAAACATGCTGTTTTGCTTTTAGATTTAAAATTTGGGGGAAATAAATAAAAAGTAATGCATCGGACTTATTTACTAAGTTTCAATAAAATCAACAATTAGACTAAAATTTCAAAAAAGCGTCGTGCAATAAAGTTTAGTCATACAAAAAAGATTTGTTTCTGCACAAAATATTTTCATTTTTCTAAAATATTGCTACGCGGATCGGGGCTCGAGGATTTTATGCTATCAGTATCAAAAAGCGAGACAGTTTTTCCAGGAGCGATGAAAATATATCGTAGAAAAACAATTCTTGAAAAACAGGATACAGCATTAAAATTCGCTTAATAAATCCCAGAAGGACTTCACACCTTTTACAGCGCTCAGACACAAGCAAGCTCGATAGCAGCAACTAATCGCTAGTCGGCTATTCAACGGTCAAAAAGCGACTCCTATTTATAGTCTGAGCGAATTTTCTCGAGAAATCTTTCGAGATCAACCGCTTCCGTAATAAATCACGATATTAAAAGATTTCTACAATAATTTCCAGAAGCATCCATATTGTCTTCAAAAATGATGTCAACTTGGCTTTATCGTCAATATTTCGCCAATTTTCTATTGAATCGCCATTATAATGTTAGGAAAGGCGTTGCTTGCAAATATTACAAATTTAACATTAAATAAATATAACAGAAAGTAATATTAACGTATTACAGAACCAGGTATAAATTATTTACACTATTATAAGCATTCCTCCCACAAAATTCATAGCAATATTTTTCAAAAATACTTCATCTTTATAGTTAAACACAAGTATTATAAAAAAATTTTTAAGTTAATTCCTACTTAGGTCAGAAAAGAAAATTTTTATTTTAGCTACTTTTTATTGAATAGTTACTATCAATATAAAAATGTATATACATATGATCAGTGGCTCACACAAGGAGGGGGGGGTTCTGGGAGTCCTGACCCCCCAAAGCCCTTGATTTTTTTTCCGATTGGTTATAATTCGAAGTATATAGTACGTAAAATTTAATTAAGTATTTGTTGTTAATGATTAGTTTTATTAATTAATGCTAATTATTTATTCAATAATTAGTTTTTTACTGTGTTTTGTTCCCGAAAATCGACAAAATCAAAAGGAGCAGGATACAAGAATGGTGGACTTTCGACCCCGGACCCCCTGTGTGCGCTACTGCATCCGACAGAATCATAATACTAAGCGGCAAAATAGATAGCGATTTTCCTTGCAATTTCCCATTTTTCTTTTAACGTATGGTGTTGGACTATATTTTTTGGTTGTTATTATTTATTTATAAACTAAATTAAATTATTCTAATAAAATAGTATAGTAAAAACGAAATCACATTCTCAGAAATTATATGCCATCCCAGGTGGGATTCGAACACACGACCTTTGGATAAGAAGTCTAACGCGCGCGCTATCCGTTGCTCTACAAGGACACAACAACAATTTCCCTTTCTATGTATGCTGCTCGATATTATTTTTGTTTGTTACTATTTATTCATTTTTTAATTTAATTAATGAATTAATATTTGAAAAAACTGTATTAATATCAAGTGTCCTCCACTACAAGTTTAAAAAAATGTATTTGAACTGAGTGGATGAATAGAAAGTATTTTTTAAAAGATTGAAAATTTGAACACGATATATATATAAATAAATATATTGGGAGAGAGTGAACTGATAGTAGGAATGAATTGGAAAATCCGAAATTTCAAAAAAAAGCATTTAATTCATATTTTACTATGACTGAAAAATAATGTAAATATTTTTTTTCAACTTGATCTTTTTCTGTCACTTGTACCTGAGCATAATATTCCCATCAATTTTTTCTCAATAGATTGTTATTTTTTTAGCAAATTTATGCATTTGTGAGTAATTACCATAATTATCTCTCCAGTGACGTGCATGAAAGAGAGTTCATAATTTATTTTCGATACAAAACACGAAAAAAAACCACGTACTTCATTTCCTCATGTCATCTTTTTGAAGGTTACTCCGCGATATTATTTAGTATCAAAGAAAAACAAATTAAAAAAATATTCACAGATGTACATTCTTTAAAAACAATATGGTCGTATTATTGAAAAGTCCGGGGAATTTATAAAAATATAAAAGTATTTTAAAAATAAAATCATTGTCCATTTTCGCCTTTAATATTATGAACAAAAATATAAGCAATAAAAAAGAAATAAGATTAAAATAAAAAAGAAGCCAAATTGACTTTTTATTTGAAAATGGGTACCTTTTTATGATGGCAACAAAATTGAGTTCAAAAACAGAAGCACAATAAATTTTTATAGTTTCCATTCCATTTCAAAACATAATGGGACTATTTTTAAACAAAAACTGTTCCTGTTTCTTTGTTGTTGTTTTTTCTTTTTCAAAAGTGAATATCACAATTTTCTTTTTCCTTTCTTTCTAAAAAGAAAAAAAAATTATTTAGTTGATACCAGTAAAATTTTAATTCTGAAAACGTATACCATAAAATACGGCGTATAACGCGCTCATGTACTTTTAAGCAGCAATTTTTAATTTTCAAATATATTTGCCGTACAATGCGCACTCCATTTTTACGAAGAAACCAAAATGTACATGCACAATACTCTTATGTTGAAGTAATTTATTCGAGGTATTATTCCAAGCTTTAGAGAAAAATAGTACACTTCTACAATACAATCGTTTTTTTTTCTGTGCTCTTTTTTTATTTTTAAAGCTCTCATTTTTATACCTGGCGTATACCACGTAACCGTAAATTTCGATCTTATTTTTTGTTTTAAAAGTGTGCGTTTTACACCAAATTTTACGGTAATTTATTTTCACTATTATCAAAAATAAATATTTGAATAATATACATTAGTAAATAGCTATTTTCCCTTTTCCTAGACCACGGAATATATCAATGTTTTGTTCCAATATAACTTTTCTTCTCAACTAAAAAGCTTCTAATGTGGATAGTAAATGCAATAAAAGTAATAAAAATTTAACATTTATTGTCACTGATTTGACATTTCTCTTCATGTAGCAAAAAAAAAAAAAAAATTTCTCAATGTAAAAAATTTCTGTATCAGAATATGGACAAAAAAAAATAAAATACACTAAAATACTAATTCATTTTCAGGTTTTGTATGTAAGTCTTTTATATATACTTAGATTTTAATATTAAATGAATTAACCTTTGAACTTATTGAAATATTACTAATTGACAAAATTCACTTGACAGCAATCATGTGTTCTTCATTGAATTCAAAACCAGCATTGTTTACTTTTTTGACGTTTTGTTTGCTTTATTATTGTAGACAAATATGCACTTTTAAGAGAAAATTTCAACAACAAGCACAAGTTGTGTACAACGAAGCGCATAAATTGATTTGCTAGAAACGTACAATTATGTTTATCATGTGACCATGGCGTCACATGAGTTTATGAAATGATTGGCTGGAAACACGTCATTGCAGTTATCACGTGACTATGACGTCACAGGAATTTAGTTTAGTTAAACTATTTATAAAAATTAGAAATAAAACTATTGTCCATAATTTGATTTAACTGTAAAATTATTTGTAATAAATTGCTCTTATTGGTGTGAATTGTTACGACAAATAATTAAAAAATATTTTTCAAAAGTATTTGGTAATATTCCTTTAAAAGACTATATTAAAAGAGATAATAATATTTTATACCTTTTTTCAATGAAAAATGTTTCATGAATTTTTTAAAAAATACTGCTCATAAAATTTTTACAAATATTTTAGAATGTTTTTCAAAATATTCTTTTAACTAGATCTGCAAGGGATTATTTGAGAACGCGTATTGTGTATATTTCTTTCATACATAAGTTGATGTGTCTTAAAATTCTCTTAGAATCTTCCCCCTGAGAAGATATTAAGTTATAAAATGTAAAACGCTTTTTTAAGAAAAATACTGAAATGGATTAAATAAGAATTTACATTTGAAAAAAAAACAGCGACTTTATTTGGAATTCTCTTTTTTCAATACGAATACATTGTACAAATTTCTCCAAATGCAGACGATTATATTGCTATAGCAACGAGTTAAAGCCGATAAGAGAGAGAATATTTTGTTACTTTTTATTCGACATTTTAAAAAATGGAAAAATTAAAATTTATTGCTTTTTTATTACATTTTTGATCAAATATATTGAATAAAAATCTTCTATAGAAAGTTTTTTCTATATAATGCTGATATCAAGGTAACGGATCGCAAAATTTTGCAAAATATTATTAAGAAATACATTTTCTCACACGGATAAAATTGTTTATATGATTTTTGTAAATTATATTTACGATCAAATAATAGGAATAGGAAAATTTCTTTGTTTCATTAATCTTGTACTTTTTATTTATGCATGGGTATAATAATTAAAATTATTTCTGTAAACATTAATTAAAGATAAAAAATACATAAAATGAGAAATAAAAAAAATATTTGCAAAATTTGAAAAAAAAGAATTTTGTAAATATATTAACGATTGAATTATGAAGTAAAAAAATTTTGAAAGATTTACTCCTATCTTTTTCGTGATGCTGAAATAAATTTATTAATACCAAGTCACCAACATGGTCGCCAAAAATAATACCAACTTGGCTGTATCGCCAATATTTCGCCAAGTATCCACTGAAACATCATTGTAATGTTAAGGGACGGCATTGCTTCCGAATATTAAAATTTTTATCACAAAAAAACCAGAATGTAATATCGTATTAAACATCCAGATATAAATTATTTACACTATTTGAAGACGAAACAATAATTGCGCAAGAAAATAAAACATCAATTCCCCCCAAAATATATGCTCTCTCTATATAAAAAAGTTTTTACTGATGCTGTAATAAATTTAGAGGAAAAGGTGATTAGGAACATAGTTTTTTTGAAGAGGCATTAAATTTAAGAACAAGTTAAAATGCGGAGATGAAGATTTGATATTTATTTTTTTCTCGCATACAAACCTTGAAAAAAAATAGAACATCATAATACATTTAAATTACAGTTTTACAATTTGAGCCATGAGTATGAACAGTTGTATAATTTCTACAATGGGAATTGGTCCACCATTAGGTGTACAGGGGTACGCCGCCCCCCTAGTATTAATAAAATAAAGTTTTAAGCACAAATCATAAGAACTAGATTTTGTTATAATTTTTTATTAAATATATCCATACAAAAATTATTAATAATACACAACAATAAAAATATATATATTAAGTTACATAATTATTAATTTTCAAATTTTAAACTTGAAATGAAGAGTGACTTACACTTTTTGAGCAGCAAAATTAATTTGAAAAAAAAAATCTTTTTTTTACATTTGGCTTTTTTTCAAACATCGTGACTTCAGCTAATAATTAATGTATTCTGAAAATATTTTTCAAAATTTTAAAATATTTCTATATATACATCTCTTTATCTTTTTTAAAAATAATACAAATCAATTTAAGTTTTAAAAAAGTTTAATTTTAAAACATCCAATTCCTTTATAAGTGATGCTTACTGAATAATACTTATCCTGATTTTAAGAAATATTTACGTAATTTTTTTTCAAATTTTTAATATTTAATGTTGATTTTCCTTATAGTATTTCTTTTTGAAATTTTTATTATTAAAACTAGGGGGGAACTTATTTCCCCCATCCACAAACGAAACATTCTTCTTATTGTCGATTTCGACTGAAAATTGCTTTAATAATTCTATTAGAACACAAATAACCCATAAAATTATTGAAAACATATTTTATTAAGTAAGACATATATTTTTTCCCAAAAACTGAAAACTCCGTCTCTATTTTCCTTTGTATTTTTAACGAATAAAGAAATAAAAATAATTCTTTTCAATCGTTCCAAAGTTGAACGAAACAGAATAAAAATAATTCATAACAATACTTATATTTCATATTACATAAAAGTATAAAAGTTATGGGAACAGAGAAGAGTTTACAAATAGCGCGAGCATAAAGTTACAAAAATAACAATAGTTTATATTGCTCCAACTCTTTATTTATGTTCCTTTCAAAGTGCTTTTACATTTCAAGAAATCTGGAAATGCAAAAATGTTTCCCATAAGAGCATTTGGAAGAAAAGAAAAGAAAGAAAGAAAAGTTTAAGTCCCGTATTGCTGAGAGAAATGTAAGGAAAGAAACATGCAAATAAGTTTTTTTTATGTGTCTGGCAAAAGTTTGATTTACATAAGACATACATTCCAAAAATAATGAAAGTTGCATTTATAAAGTTTGAAAATACACGTCGATACCATTGCCTTATTAAAAGTATTCGCAATTTGTTTCTTTTTAGTCATTTTTTTTAAAGTAAAAAGTATAAAATTGAAAACAAATGTCTAAAATAATTGTTTAAAAAAGAAGAATCCTTGAACACATAAACAAAAATCATCAGCCTTTATTTTTCCTTTTTTAGTTCGTTTAAAAAACAAGCATTATTAAAGAATTTATTAATTCTTATTTTTATTCCATTTTTTATGTCACAAATAAATTCATGGATTCTTCAGATGTTTGTTATTAATGTTTCGAAATATTTTTTGAATAGTGTTTCATTTATACAATTTGGGTATTATAATGTTTTATTAAATTTTTATATAGTGTTTTTCTAAATCGATGTATTTGAAAAAATATTCATATTTAAAAAAAACTTTATATTTTTAAAAAGAAAAATATTCCTTTAAAGTTAATATTTTCTCATGTTTTATTTTATAATTCTTTATTATAATCCGATCAGAAACTATTAAGTTAAATCATTTTTATATAAATAAAATTTATGTACATTAATGCATTTTTTATCTTTTGCACATTTTTACAAAAATAAATTTGTTTTGAAAATTCTTTGCGTGACACAAAATTAATCATAAGGTTTACGAATAACAAAATAGTGAATGAAAAGCATAAAATATTTTACGTAAAATGTAACAGATATCGTAAAAATAAGAAACAGTTTTGTTTATTTTGATTTAATGTTTTATTAGTAACAAAGTTAGAAGCCAAAAAATCTACTATGAAGAGAAATAGAAACTAAAATAAAATTAAGGTGCATACAAACACATGTATATTAAAAATTTTAGCATTATTTTTTATTTCTAATGCCTGAAAATAAAATATCAATTAAGTTATGAAAAAAAGCGTACACAATTCTCTGCAATATAAAATAAATACCAAGCAAAAAAAATACTTGTTAGAATGTGTTTACTTATGCTACATTTTATTATATAAAACTAAGTAATAATTTTATATCAACGGTTTATGTGAATATAGCAAATAGTTGTTTTTTAAACAAAATGTACGGCATAAATATTTTTCAGAACCGTCAAGATAAGAAAACATAAGGAGAATATATATCTTCCGTATTAATTTCTAACATTAAGTTTACTCTCACTAACTAAATTATCTCTCATAATTAATTATCATTATGAAATACAGTAATTCTTACAGAGAGAGAAAAATTTTTTTTATCCGTTGATTTAATTGCTGGAATCACTCCTTAAAACATATGAATAACAAAACTGCAAAGCAACAGACAGCACATAAAAAGAAACAAAAATCGCTCTCTCACTAAACAGTTCTCCAGTCTTTTTGTTTTTACATTTGCAAACATGAATCAATTTTAGTAATGGTGTTTACACGGGTCCATAAATTCATTATCTGCTTGGCTACCATTTGGCGACAAATGCCTTTTCTGCTCCCGATGGCAACCCTCGACTTGGAAGTCAGTCGTCCAGTGAGCCAACCAATCACTGGATTACTTTGAAGAAGGGGTGGAAAGGGGGAAATAAAAGGAACACTTTGGTAGATAATTCGCTTTTCATTTTATTTATTCCCCCCCCCCCTCCCTTTTATCCATCCTTCCGATTTTGAATGACGTTCGAAAATTAATTCATTTTTGGTTTTCCTTTTATTTTTCGCTAAAACTGCAAGATCTTATCTTTCGAACTCTCAGAATAAATTGAAGCTTTATTAAAATTATGAATCTGGCATTTTGTGAATCAGAAAATTCTGTGGAAGTAGTTTGAGCAGGACCGTGCAACAATGCTCTTCATGGAGTTTTTGTTGTTTCATTTTTAGACGGAGATCGTCTAGTAATTTTGAACGAAAAATATATTTATTTTTTGGAGTTATTTTGTTTGGAAAAAAAAATTATGTATCTTTTCGAGATCAATTAGTTTCAGAACTTGATTTTAATATTCTAAACGTGACGCTTTTAGTCACAGTTTATAAGAAATCATATTAAAATTTTTTAAAAAAGGAGGGGAAAAAAAGAACAGAGAAATGAATGGATTGTAACATTTTTTTTCTTTATTTTTTCATTCATGTGTCTTAGTCGTAATATTATACTATGCACAAAAACACCAGGTTTTCTGTAAAAAGCAAATAATAATGAATTAATAAAATGAAAACAAAAACCACTCTTGTAATTTTTTGGTGTTATATAAATGGATTATTCTATAAAATCTTAACAAATTGGCATGGTTTTAATCAAAAAAACTTTTGTAAAAAAAATTCAAATTTTTTAAAGGAAAAATAATTAAATTTTAAAAGACTACATAAATCATTATTATTTAAAAAATATTTTATTCCGATCTTACATTTTTTTTAAAAAAAAATTATTAAAATGATTTTGAAAGACAAGGAGAAATTTCATTTTAATCCGTCACACACACACATATATATATATAATAAAACAAAGAAATCGATTTTTATGATGAAATCTTGATTTTTAAAATTGCAACCAAATAATAATCTTAGAAAAAATATTTTGGAAAATTTAACATTCTCGAAAAATAACTCTAATTAATCAAAATTGTTTTTTTAGTATAACGTTCCCAAACAAACAATATTTTTTCAAAATAAATGCTGAAACATCTAACAATGATTACCATAATTATGAATATATACAAATAAAAAAAGACAGCTCATTACAGACAAGGAAAAAAATAATAAATAAATTCTACAAAAGAGGAGAGATAGGCCTCTCTAATGTTGAAATGTACAAAAAATGCTTTAATTGTTATATATATATATATATATATATATATATATATATATCAAATATAGATAAATAAAAATTATATTTTAAGAGAAAAAAATAATTAAAAATAAGAGAAATGCAATTATAAAGATAGTCAAATTTATAAATAATATTGACTATTTAAACCGATTCACTCTATAAAATAATTTAATTATGTCTTACATAATAATTTTGAGCTCTTACGTATTAGCGCAACCATATTGGCAACATT
Source organism: Trichonephila clavipes (assembly GCA_019973935.1). Classification (NCBI taxonomy): domain Eukaryota; kingdom Metazoa; phylum Arthropoda; class Arachnida; order Araneae; family Nephilidae; genus Trichonephila; species Trichonephila clavipes. The sequence goes on from BMAU01017015.1 coordinate 465,483, forward strand.
GTCTGAAACGAAGCACATAGTTGCAGATTCAGCTCGTACGACACATAGGAAATCCGAATTGCCAACTTGGTGGATTTTTCATGAGTTGACGATTCTTGCGATAATACGTAAGTACCTACTTTTATTATTTATTTACATTCAGGAATTATGTAATTATCAATTTACACCCAAATCTGGAATAAAATTTGAGTAATAGAAGTCCTTTAAGAATTTTTCCTATATGCAGGTTGATTGCACACATTTCTCATATAATGAATCTATCTTTAACCAGCGACCTTTAAAACCGGAAATCACTGCTGTAGTTCCTGACACGACATATTTATCTTTAGAATTAAGTTTTTTAATGAAATATCCTCTTTAAGGTATCCGACTACGTTCGTAACAGTGATTTTGCAAAAGTACATAAATGGATAATTTTCGTGATATTTAATGTCACTTAGATTAGAATATATGCATAAAATTGTTCTAAGGACATTTTGACAAAAGAAATTATTTAAATATAATATTTTGGCAACAAATTAACTTAGAATAATCTTTTTTCCAAATGTTCTCCTTTTGTGAAAAATGCTTCTATTAGAATAATATTTTGCCGGTACATAGCTCAGACCTCTTTACAGAGGCTCAACTAGAATTTTTGAAATATAAATCTTAGAAGAGGGTTTATTCATATTTTACGACAACAGAGGGGAGCAATTTTAAGAAAAAAACACCAATAATTATTTCAATTGGGGGTAACTCTGAAAATAATGTGAATTTTTCAAAAGTTCTATTTGAACCTATGTAGAGAGGTCTGAGATATATACAGGCAAAATATTATTATAATAGAACCATTTTTCACAAAAGGAGAACATTTGGAAAAAAGATTATTCTAAGTTAATTTGTTGCCAAAATATTATATTTAAATAAAAATTTTTTGTCAAGATGTCCTTAAAACAATTTTATGCATGTATTCTAATCTGAGTGACACTAAATATCAGGAAAATTATCCATTTATGCGCTTTTTTAAAATCACGGTTCCGAACGTACCTTAATTATGCAACTGGCATATTATTGAGTGGTTTTTAGTGTGTTTAAAGTATTTAAATTAATGAATACTAATTCAAAATTTAATCTTCTGATATGGAGCATGGCTTCGACCTCTTTTGCTACGATGTATCAAACCTGTAGTATAGTGTCAGTGGCGCACACAAGGGGGAGGGTTCTAAGGAATCTAGACACCCCATCGTCTTTGATTTTTTTTCGATTGGTTATAATTTTTTATATATAGTACGTACAATAATGGTAATTCTGGTAATTTAATTAAGTACTTGTTATTAACATTATACTTTTTAATTAAAGCTTATTATATATTCTTCAATAATTTACTTTTTATTATGTTTTTTATACCCCAAAATCGACAAAATCAAAAGATTATGTTGGGCAGCGTTTTGAAGTATGATATGAAAACAATGGACTTTCGACACTCGCTTTCCCCCCCCTTGAAAAATTCATGTGTGCGCCACTGTATAGTGTAAATGTATTTATGAACTTTTTAAAGCTTAATTATTACGTGTTTGTGTATTTTAATTCCATTTCATACCTTCAAGGAAACATATGTGGCCGTGATAGTCTAGTGGTCAAGGTAACGGACTCGAAGTTGACGTGTCATGAGTTCGAGCCTGGTACCTCTGAAGATCCGACTTGCAAAGGGGGCAGACGCATGTTTTAAATATGTTGAGGCCCAAGATTCTTCCCGTTGGTGTGGTATTGAAGTTAAGGGGACTTGGCACCCTTTGAGCAAACTTCTTTATTTACGTATTTAAAAATTATATTTTAACATTTTATACAATGTTTCTATTCAAGAAAATGTTACCAGATGAAAATTTTCATATGTTATTCACACAATTTTAAAAATTTTAATTTTTTGAAGAAAATTGGGAAAATTTTAAAATCCTACTCCTTTTGTAAAAATTAATTTTTTTTACCTGAAATTTTTTTTATAATATTCTTATGGATGTTCTTAACAACTTTAGGGATCGATTTTAGAATAACTTCATTCGTTTTCGAGAAAAAAAATAAAATGTTGATATACAGGCTAAAAATCAACGAAAAAGCCAAATGTCTTACATTTTATTTTTTTTAAAAAAGTATTCAGTTTATAGCAAAACGGATCCCTAATTTTATTACATGCTTTATTTTTAACACGCAGGAAAAAAATGGAAGTGATTGGTAAATAATTGTCGAAGGAGTAGCATTTTGAATGCACTAAGGTTTCGAAAAACACAAACTGAGAAAAACCACTTTAAAGTTTATAATTCTGAAAAAATAATTATTATAAGCTTAATTAAACTTAAAATACCTCTTTAAGATATTACTTATACGTTTTTCTTTAAAATGATTGCATTTTCATATGTTTTCAACCCACACATTTTTATAAATGATCGACTTTTAGAGAGTACTAATTGCACAAGAAAACTCAAGAAAAACTTTAAAAAAATTTTTTTTCTGTCACGACAGAAATTTTAGCTGTTTTTCTTCTTATAATATTAAAGTATTACATTTGTATGAAAAATATATCAGGAATAAGAACTGAAATTATAAAATTATTAATATAAAATGCCTTAATTTAAAAATTTTACATGCATACATTTCACAAGGAAGAAAAATTACATTATTGTATTGCCTCGGAAATATTCTGCTTTTAATACTACACATTCTTTTTTATAGTTATTATTTCTATTTATAAAATAGATTTTTTTTATCATAACGCATTTTTTACCTTTTTTTCTAAAAAGGGGGTGTGGCTGATTTGCCTAATTTGTTTTCAAATGAAGTTTTATTCAACTTCTAACTTTCCGACATGCACAAGTGATATATCAATCGAAAGATAATAATGCAAAGAATAAGATTAAATGAAAATAAAAAAAAAAAAAAAAAACGATAGGTTTGTGATTTTTAGGGTACCAAGTCCCCTTAAGAAAGGGGAGAGCCAGCTCACACAGGTGTCTTCCTCGTCACTTGACCGTGGTTCAAAATTGCAAGGTCCTTCGGCAAAAACCCTCCTTTAGATGAATAGTGCGACGTTAATGTTCATAACAGAAAATATACAATTTTCCTTCCGTTCTTTTTAAAATATGACTTTAGATTTAGATCATTTTTAAAATGAGAAAAAATATATATATAATTTCTATAACACACACATAATAAGTGACTCCCGCACGAAACCTTTAATTTTTTAACAGCAAATAAAAATCTGATAACTTAAAAAATATGACGCATTTTTTTTTTTAAAAAAAGTAAACACTTTTGAGGTTAAAATTTCTAGATCATCGAATTTATTATTTATTTCAAAATAAATAATTGTTTTGGAAATGAAAATAACGAATTTATTAATCTACAAGTAAAGGTAAATTCATATGTTCCTCTCCTCCCCCCTCATTTTTTTCTATCGAGAACGTAGCCAAAAAGAAAAAAATAATCTTTCGAAATAATTGCCTTTCATTGCAGTTTTAAAGAGTTCAAATTATATCTAATGATTTTGTAGAAAGTAAAGTGAAGATTCATCGCAAATGATTGTTATTTACTTTATGTTCATTAATTTTTTTTTAAAAAAGAATACAATGGACAATTACGAAATGAGGATACTGAACATATACATCCCATTGATTGTTTTTTTTTATTTAGAAATAGGGTACAAAATTCTCTTTCTTCTATTGTTTTAATCCTTGCTTCGTAAATTAAAAATATTCTATTCCAACTTTAATCAAAGACAGAAATAAAAATACAAAGAATTCAAGTTTAAAAATACTCTTCGAATGTTTGCAGATCCTCCATAAACACTGAAAGTAGTTTAAAAAAATTATGCGAACTTATAACTGAAATTTTAAAAAATGTGCGATTAATAATTAGATATTTGGATTACTTTAAAGGTTATTATTTAGGATTATGTTTTTAAAAAAGGCCTAAATAAAAAAAACAAAAAATAAGAGTAATGACGCGCACGCAGTTCCGTAAGATTTCTTCAATAATTTTTTAAAAATTATTTATTTTAAAATAAAGTAAAAGCTTTGATTAGAATAAATAAAACAAATATTTCACATAAATTAAGAGTTCGCAATGAGCTAGATCCGAGTGACGTCATAGTCACATGATAAATGCAATTATATATTTCCAGTTTATCAGTTCATAAGCTTCGTTGTTACCAACTTTTGCTGTTTACAGAAGCTTTCTTTTAAAAAGTACATATTTATCAACAATAATAAGCAAAATACACTTGATTTTGAAGAACATGTGAGTTTTTTTTAAATTTTAAAATCTTTTTGACGACTTTTTTTGTAATACATTGTAGTGAAATTCGAAATTTTATCTAAATTTTACAAATAGAACACAAAGTACAAGTTAGTTTAATTAAAATTACCATTTTTTTGCTATGAAAAGGAGGACGAAAAAGTTAAGAAAAAATTACAACATAAATGTGTGAAACATTTTATTAATTCAAACAAAATTACGCTTTTAATTATTTACTTTAACGAGTATTTTTTCCATTGAATGATTTTTTTTGTTGACATATCATTTTCTAATATATTGGAAATTTCGGAGCAAACAATATCCTTCGTACTGAATTTTACGGTAAGCACTGTAGCTAATATATTAACATTCAATCTTGATTTCTCATTTGTCCAAAAATCATTATCAACTGAAAAAATTCTTTTAATTGCTGCATTAATTCCATAGCAGCACAACGTAAATTCAACAAGAATAACTAAATTTTCATATGGAATGTGTTCATTTTTTAAATGGTTTAAGTATTTTCATCCATGTTTTATCAATTTCAGCATGTTGATTTTCCAATTGTTTTAATTTATTAGAATTTAAATATGCATTCAGTCGTCTTTCTTCTTCAAACAGACCATTACCATCGATTTTAATATCAGAAGAAATATAGAATACGGTGTTGAGTTTTTATTGGAAGATAAAAACTCTACACCATTGTCTTTATTTGCCCACTATATTTACGATAAAGTCGAAAAACACCATTGAAAACTGTTATTTCCTGTGACATTTGTTTCAGACCAGTCTTCCACATATAGGAAATTTGGTTCATCTCTGAATATAGAGATTAACATACCGGTTTTAAAATATTGAAAAGGAGGACACCTTTCGAGAAAGGACAGAACCTATAATAGGAGGACTGTCCTCCCTAAAGGTGGACGGATGGTCACTTAGTTTAATGTTAGTCTGAATTCATTGTAGAACAAGTGACTGCTCATTATAATAATTAATTGCCCATTATAATGGAATAAAATCGGATAAAAATTCCATGAAATGTTTCATAATAATTCCGTAAAAATTCTAATTGTTACGAATATTGCAACGTAAAATTTAGCTTTTCAACAACGAAACAATAAATAAGCCATAAATTCGAAAAATAAAGTAAACGCTATGATTTTATCCGTCCATAAACATCACTATTCCAAAACGCGAATAATGCAATAATTCTTTCTACCTCTACTTTTTGGACGAAACACAACTGGGTAATTTAAACCCATCGTATCCGTTTTGCATTGCTAATGTTGTCGTAAAAATAAAAAAAATAAAAATTCTAAGAACTGCATTTTGAAAAATTAATCGCTGAATCATCTTCATCTGATTCGTCACCAAACGTATGACTTGCACGCAATACGAGAATTAACAGTTTAGTGAGGGCTTTATGCTTACATCTAATGATACTTGTGGTTTCCGCCCCTACATGGATGATTCAATAGTTCTTTAACAAAATAAAAAATAAGCTTAAAAAAAGTCGACTCGGAGCAACTGCTCTTCGAAATTCTAGTCAAAACATCAACTAGTAATAAAAACCTGAGAAAAAAAAACGAAAGAAAAACAGAAAATGTTTACCGACCATACCGGATACAAGTTTCTTCTTGGCGCTTTGGCGAAGTTATTTATTGCGCATCGTTTCGCCCGAATGCTTTTTAATGGTAGATGGAAATCTGTTTAGTTGCCATCCGTAGAAGTGAAAGATCTAATTTATTCGGAAGGAAATGAAACCACACAAAATACGAATGACTTTTTTTCGATATCGTCTGCTCTAATTCCGTGTTCTAAATTAGTCGTTTGGAATCTGCATTATGGTGTTGGATTTCTTGTCATTTTATTGTTAATTATTATTTTTGATTGTAAAAAATTTTAGCGAATAAATAATTTAAATACCAAATTACAAAAAATTCAATTTCTTTTTATGTTTTGATATTAATTCCATAAATATGTAAACAAAGAAAAGATAAATATGAACGAAACGTATTAGTGAAATTGTACATTTTTACCTAAAATTGAAAATTAAATATTAATTTTTTTATTGTTAAGTTTATTAAAATGAAGCATTTGATAAATCTGAAATTTTAAAAAGAATATTTATCCAATGATATGACAATGGGTGGGGGGGGGATTGAAGATATTCAAGTATTATGAATTAAAAAAATTTCGTCAAGAAGCTTTTAGAATTAAAAAAAATAATTCTGTGTATGCACTTTTAAATTAAGTGCATTTCACTTACTCTTGCGCGTTATTATTGTTGACAACTATGCGCTTTTTAAATAAAGGTTTCTGCAAAAAACAAATGTTGGCAACAGTAAACTGCATGAATTGATACGTATGAAACATATGATTGCATTTATCAAGTGACAATGATGCCATCTGAATTTATGAACTGATTGGCTGGATACATGTGATTGCTGTTATCATGTGACTATGATGTCACATGAACTTATCCTATCGATGTCAATGAAAAAATTCATCATTTACTTTTAAATTACGTAAAAGAATTATTGAAAAAATTATCTTTATGCAAGTTTTAAAAAATTAAAAATATGTATTAAAACAAAGTTTTTGTTCTAAATAAAAATAGTTTAAGAATATAAGTAAGACAAAGACATAATTGTTATATATTGGAATTATTTAATAGTTTTTAACACAAAAACTTTTATCTCACATTATAATTATTAGATACCTTTAAAAATATAAGCAGATTTATTTACATTTAAATACTTATTGTTGTGGATTTAAAAAAAAAGAATTTTTTTTCAGTAACATTCTAAGAACACTTTGTTTTAATTAATTACAAGTCGATTGAAAATAAATTGGAAAACTGCTGCTTAAATAATGACGTGATCAAAATGTAAAGAAATAAAGTCTCCAAACGATTTTATTACAAACCTATAAAATTTAATTATACATCATAAAATCTTTTGAAAATGTAAATTATGAATCGGTACCCACGAATTGAGAGCTTTGCTCCAACGTTTCTGTGAAATTACGAGGAATGTACTCGTCAAAATATGTTCCGTTGTGCATAATTGCAGAATAGTTAGTATTAAATGAAAATAATGAGTGAGGAATTTATAACAAAGCATTTCCACGCAACATAAACTTAATGCTATTTCTCAATCTACGAAGAATTAAATAACTATCCCCTGTTTTGTAGTTTAACAAGTTTTAAAGTAACACAATGGCGAATATGAATGTAATGAAAATTTTTAAATATTTGTGAAAGACGGATTATCTTTCATAAATCTCAATTACTGAACCTGAATACTGATTGCTTTGAATTAAAAGCATTTGCCAAATTTTATTAAATAACTTCTACCTTTGTAGGAATTCATAATTGCGAGAAAAATGGCCATGCGCTTAGAGAAGAACGTAAATGTTGCAGAAATTTTAGCACTGAAAATATTTATTGTTCAGAATTTATCGAATTAATATATGTAATTTTTTCCTGAATAACTATCAAAAATAAAAATAGAGGTGGTACTTTTATAATATCTCGATCAATTCGTCAAATCAAAAGATGTAGCTAAATGCTGCGATATGCAGCCAATAGTGGAACACATATGCGAGAACAGTTATAATAACGATGACAGCATTTGGCGACATTATTCGAATTAGCGACGTCTTCAGACAAAGCAAAATTGATTGACGGTATAATACGTAAGTACCACAAATAAATTATTGGCAAATGCTAGTTATTTATTCATCAAAATTATTTTCTTTGATGATGATAAAACACAGTTTGTGTTCGAAATCTGATTTGCTTTTATTCTTTTTTTTCTTGATCTTGAGTATTTGTACTGAAAGAAATTATTGAACTTTAATTTTATGAATATTTAGTTTCATTCGTTATATTTTTTTTAAAGCAAATTGTCAAAATATAAGTTACCTCACTAAAATATTTCTTTCGATTTTTCTTTCTTCCAAAAAATAAATACCACAGACTACTTGGTTCTTTTTCTGAAGAATGTGATATAATCAAATAGCGGGGGAAACTGGACAGATGGAACTGGTGATGAAAAGATAAAATATCGGCACTTCACAAAAACGTAAATTGCATGTTGCACTTTTTTTCAGCTGCACGAACGTCTTGTGTGTGTCTGTGGTTATAAAAAAAACCTTACTTATTATTTTAAAACAGATGATGTAATATTCCTTGAGCGGCATTCTTGTGGCATCATGCCAGATATATCTGTCTTGGCGATATTGGCATATTATTTCGACTTCGTTTCGATTCGGTGGTCAAATTAATAAAAAATCGTCTGCGGTTTTCTTGAATACAAAAATTCAAATCATTCTAAAAACAAAAATCCCGTTTTAAAAACAGAACTACCGTATTGTAGCCATTATTGTTTTGATTGAAGAATTTGTTAGGATTAAAAATTTAAAATTCTTAGCAGTAAATTTTTTTTTTTTGCCTCCTCTGCTTCTTAGACATCCAGTTTTTTTTATATTTTTTATTTGTTATTGTTATATTACTATCTTAGCTTCTAATTATTTTGAATTCTTTTTATATATATCCTAACATTAGTATATTATACTAATTCTGAATAATTTTTGTTTACCATTTCAAAATTTAGACTATTACTGTAAGTATTGGTGAGTTCTGTGAACCTATTTTTATGCTTTTGTTTATTTACAGTTTTTCTGATTTTAGAAAATATATTTACTACCGTTTCGTATTTTCCTGATATTTTTTAATCTTTAGAAGATAATTAAAATAAACCATTTTCGAATTTTTCCTAGGAAAAAATATTTTCAAACAGCCAGGGAAAGAAGAAAAGAGAAAGAAGTCTTTGATTTTTAACTCCGGAAGAGTTATATTTTATTGCGGTTATTTAAATACGACAGCCAGCACAGATCTGAAAGTTATAATTACAGATCTATACAGATCTAAAACTATTTCAATGAATTCAAAATGCGGCTAGAAAGAAACCTTAAAGTTCGAAATAATTTCACCTCATATGTGATGTATGTGTGTGTAACGCAGCTAAATTATTTTTTTATTTATCAACTCTTAACTATCTGAAAACCCTAAGAAAATTTTTTTGATTGTTCATCAAGCTTCGTTTTCAATTTTTTAATATTTTAGATCATTATAATTGTAAGCAATCTAAAATACTAGATTCAGTAATGACATAAAAATACATAAAAACTTGTCACAGACTCAACATTATGGCTTATTAAAAATAAATTCCGAGAAGCGAAAAAGTAAAAAATGACTCTGTTGCTGCTTTGATAATCATTCCTTTTTGTTTAATTTCCTTTTTTTGTTTCATTTTTCCCTCATCAGTATGTGTCAAAAAGAGGTAAAAAAAGAGAAGATAGAAACGTATCAAATATTCCAAGCGATCTGTATGGTAATATTCTTTATAATTTAGAATACGTTCGAGAAAGTTTCATAAAGATAAATTAATGTATTTTAATTAAGATGTTTTTGACACATGACAAGTTACAGATATGTAATGGTCTTCAATTAAAAAGTAATGCCATGTAGAGTTTAAGATTATTTTATGAATGTAAAAATGCAAAAAATCATTAACATCAACAAACTATATGAATGTGGTCGTTTTGAAAAATATTATTAATATTAATATTTTGTATCTGAAATTTTTCGCATTAATTAACAACGATAATTAATTTTAACACATGTTATCAATTAAGTTACATGCAAATTATTCATGCTAAACAACAATGATCAAAATAAATCAAAGTTACGGCACACACACACACACGCACACTGTATTTATAACATTAAAAATATTCCATTTATTTTTTCGTTTTAGACTTACATTTATTTTTTTTTTATTAAAAACTTATGCTTATATAATAAAATATGTTTTTTACTATCTTTAAAGTAATTTTAAATACATATGTAAAACTTGCAAAGAATACTTTGTTTTTAATTTTTTTATACATTACCCCAACGATATTTAATATTTAAGAAAATTATAAATTAATACTCGCTCCTTATCACATGTTACGTATTATTTCAAGCATTAATATAACACATTGTTTAATAGTTGTCAGAAATAGAAAACAAAAATTAAAAAACAAAAAAAATACTACTGGAAAAAAAGTAGAAGATTTGCTAAAAACAGTTATTCAAAAAACAATACAAAACATTGTTGCCATAATTCATTCTTCAACAACAGTTTAAATTTCTCTTTTAGCTTCGATAGAATTTTTTTTTTTGGAAATTAACCAAAAACTAACTAATAACAAAAGAACAAGAGCCGCCATTAATACAAATTAAAATTATTTATGCCTGGGAAAAAAAGAATCAAAACGTTATCTAAAGTACCAAACGATTATGCATCTTTCTCTGTTCCATTGTTTTTTTCTATTTTCGAGAACGTTTTCTCTCTCTGGCCAAGATAATAAATATGAATTTTGAACTATAAAAACTACACTTCAGTACTTTTAACAGATTTTCGCTTTTAGGTAAGTCGTTTTCCGATAAAAAAAGTTTCCATTGCTTCTATTTTTACTGTTATTAAGGTCTTAAAGCAGATGCATAATAATTGCGTAGCGTGCGATAGTCGACAAGCTGCTATTCTACAAGGTTGCAAGCCAAAATAAAACACCAAATGTCAGCTATTTCAGGATAGTAAAGTTAATGCTATCGAAAAGAAAGTTTACTAGTCCTTTTCGAAAAATCAATTCTAACAGCTCCCGGCTTTTTCAGAATAGAAGCAGTTGTTCTAAAAAGGCTTCTGAGGATAAAAGAACATTCTAGAATAAACAGTAAAATCTTTCTTTTTCTTTTTATGAAAGAACGGTGGCAACACCAATCTTGAAATGGTTAATTCCTAAAGAAAATAGCGATTTGAAAGTTTTACAGTTAAGTGAATACTTTTCCCTGTAGCAATCTTGGATTTTATTCAGTCTATTATTTGGTTAGAATTTTATTTTTTTGGAACTTTTCATCTGACCAAGGACAAACAGATTTTTTTTATTCTTGAAATGGACGAATGACGTTGTTAATAAATTAGCTATAGTGCTTGTTCTTATACGGCATATTGATATTTTTTTTGGAATGAAAATTCATTAAATTTGAGAATTGAAAGTTTAAATGCTTTTCCGTTAAGCCTATTATAATACATGTAGAAAATACGATTGTTTTAATTGACTACGTTCAGAACTGTGATTTTGATAAAGCGCATAAGTGGAGAATTATTTAATATTTAGTGTCAGTTGAATTAGAATGTACATATAAACTTGCTTTCAAAATACTATTACAAAGAAAATCATTTAAATGTAATTTTTTTGTAAAACATGAAAACAAATTATATATTTTCAAAACATTCTCCTTTAATGGAAAATGCTTCTATAGTAATAATATTTTGCCAAAAAAAAAGCCAGGATTTCTACTTTAGGGCTGAACTAGGATTTTTGAAAATTTCTCATTATTTTTAGAGCTGATATTAATAATAATGGGTGTTTTTTGTAAAAACTTCCCTGGAGATCTTGGCTTACAGAAGTTGTAGCTAAATATAGGCAAAATATTATTATTTTAGAAGAATTTTCAATCACAAAGAGAATGTTTTCGAAATATGTCATTCTTTTTTCATTTTTAGCCAAAAAAATTGTATTTAAATAGTTTGTTTAATGTAACAATATTCCTAAAGCAATTTTATATGCATGTACTAATTCAACTGATACTAAATATCGAAAAATTACACATTTTTGCTTTTTCTCAAAATCACGGTTCGAAACGCAGTCACCTTAAATTAATATGATAGTAGATTTTAATTATAAAGAAAATGTGATAAATTTTTATTTAAGTATTGCAACGATATGATTTTATTTCGTTCATATGTAATGAAACATGAAGAAAAAAATGAAACACAAAGTTTTTTTAGAAGGATCCTTCCCCGCACCCTTTTCCTTTTTTTTGTGTTGATCGATATTTTTTTTCTTTTTATTTGTTTATCAATTTTAAAGCAAATACAGTACTATTTTATCTTTTCTTTTTCAAATGGAATGTATCATACTTCAAAAGTTTAATTGCAATAAATCATAATATTTGAAGGAATTACCGTAAAATCCGGCGTATAATGAGCACTTTTTACACAAAAAATAAGATTGAAATTTATAAGTGCGTGCTATACTCCGAGTATAAAAACGAGAGCTTTAAACATGAAAAAAAAGATGAGTATAGAAAAAAATTACAGTTCAACATAGATCGAAATATACCGGTTATTTAAAAGAAATGATATTCCTAATTGAAAAGAGTTGCAATTCTAGAAGTATACTATTTTTTTCTGAAGTTTATAATAACTTCAAAACGTTAGAGCATTGCACACGCACATTTCGGGTTTCTTCGAAAAAAAAAAGGGGGTGCGCTTTATACGGCTAATTGACCTCAAAACTAAATAATGCAGCTTGAAAGTATAGGTGCGCGTTATACGGAGGTACGGCGTTATACGCCGGATTTTGATCTTACAAAGAATTTCAAAATCATAGCATAACATTAAGCTTCGGGCCTTAGACCCTAGAACCCTGGGCCCTCCCGCGTTAAAAGGGTGTACTTTACTACACTTTTCAGTACTGAACACTTTCTCTGAATAATTAGCAGTGGCGTAACGTACGCACCCGCATCGTGGGGGGAAGGTGTCTAGGGGCCCCAAAGCCTATATTATATTTTGGTTTTGCAGTCCTTTGTAAGATCCGGTTTTAGGTCTAAGACCTGACTTTGCAGGGGGGAGGCTAATATTTCCTGTACGCCACTAATAATTAGCCAACTAAAAAAAAGAAACATCAAGTTTATAAAAAAAGGAATAGGTTATATGATAATAATAGATTATTTTTCTGAGTGTAGAATTGTTAACATTTAAAAGTTAATGAGGTGTAAGAATAAAGCAATGTATTACCAAATCTATTCGAAAATTTTTAATCGAAATCAAATGTTTGATCTTTTTATTGAGAATTAAATTCATTAAGTAATTAATTTCAAATAAAAAAGGATATGTTATGAATTTTTGAAATTTATATTAATAATAATAATAAAGTCTGCCACTTATAATTATATAGGAAAATTAGGAAATTTAGATTAGAAAAATAATTGTGAATGGATTAAAACAATAATAATCAACTATAAGTTCTTGGTGAATTCATAGCAAACTAAAAAGGTAATTCAGACGAAACAAAAACAACAATAATTCTGTATCTTGTATTAGCATCTTATTAGGTAGTTAAATCTTTCAATTATGCTTATTTTTATGTATCTATTTCTTGAGCATAAAAAAAATTTGAAGTTATTTGTTAATTAATGGAATACTAAGCATAAAATTATAATGAATTTTTAAAATTTAATTTATTTTAATGACTATTTTATTATTATTTAATTGCCTTTTTTAAAATTTTCTGTTTTACTTAATTGTTTTTAGTCAGACACAAGAAATTATTAATTAAAATTAAAATAGGTCACACACAATTAATTAAATTTAATTATTTATTAAAAAACCTTTCAATATTTATTTTAATAACTACCTTATTTTAGTTTAATTACCCTTTTCTTTAAAAAATTCTATTTTAATTAGTTATCTTTTTGTAGCAGACGAAAAATTATTTTTGAAAATTGCATTTTCAAATCTTTATTAAAATTATTTATTAACGGCAATATATAAACAAAACCTTTATTTTGAGGGTAATTATTTTAATTTATTTTTGCTTGAAATTATTCGCAATTCGATAAATCTTACTTATAAGCATATTTCGAAGTATTACACAAAATAAAGATTAAGTTCAACGGAACAAAATATGTGACGTAGTTCATTAATTTTATGTACAGAGAGAGAGAGGCTATAAATTTGGAAATAAGTTATAAAATAAGCCATGAAATCAAAATCAGGTCATAAAACAATAAATAGGTCATTAAAATTGTTATTGTTCTGGAAAATAAACCGATTCAGTCCAGGTCATTGAGGAGAATGAAAAAAAAATGAAGGAGGAAATAGATGTGACATGAGAAAAAGGTGAAGAAATAGTTTTAAATTGAGGAAGTTTCAAATATTTTATTTTCCACATATTCGTAAAATAGAATGTTTCAAAGACGATTCCGTTGTTTTGCATCGATTCATAAAATGAATCAAGTCGATTTTTCCCCTCGTTTAACAAAATTTCGCGAATTCAGTAAAATAGAATAAATTAACATTTTTTTCCAAAAATTAACGGTACATGGTTTGTAATAGTGGTAGAGGAAACGCTTATCTCTCTTCTATAAAGTTCTTTTATTCTTTTTATAAAATAAAAGAATTTTTTTAAACAACATTAAATAGATAGAAATGTATCGTTTGCTAAAACTACAAGAAATTTGTAGTATTATGTTGTATCTAAATTATTCTTTTCTTTGGATATTTATAATAGCAACAAAGCTTCCACAAATTTTATTAAAATTTCTGTTATGTTGATTTGGAATGAATATTTCTTCGATTTTCCAATCAAAATTTATAAAGGATAAAACAGCAGTAAAATTTCATCAGAAGAAATAAGAACACAAAAATCGTATGACTGAAGACAAAATCATAAAAAAAAAAATTCAAAGCAATCAACTTTTAAATGTAATTTTTGTTGTTTTTGCCTTAATTTCGCAATATTTTAATTACATGGTTGATCAAATCTTACTTTATATGTTTACTTTCTTTATGTTCAATTTCTATTGGTAATAAGTATTTAAATTATCCATTGCTATTAATACATATCTACGTTATCAATAAAATTCATTTACATTATCCATATAAAATTTAAATCCTGGTTAAAAATAAAAAGATATTCATTTTGGTATGATCACATAATTACTCATTATTCCCTTATTATTTTTTTAATTTTATTATTTAAAATTTTTTTCTCCAAATATTTGCAAACAGAAACAAATATTTAATTCAAATGGAATATTTTATCTCGAATTTTTTATTTCCATTGATGTTACTTATAATTACCGACGTTTTTTTATTTCTTAAAAATTATTTTTACCTTTTATGTTTTTACTCTATATCTCTAATCAGCATCTCATTTTCCCTCTCTTTTTTATCGCTTTAACTTCAAGAAACGAGAATTAATTACTTATTTAATTCCGATATGATGTAGTTTCTTACGGAACTCAAGAAACCGTTGAGTTATTATTATTATTAAATAGAAGAAAACAGTTAATTAATGTTCTTTCATGCATTTCTGTCGCGTTGTAGAAAAACTTGTAACAACACAAAATAAAGAATTAAGATTTATTTTTGAGAACTTGCTATTGTAAAAATTAAAAAATAATTTTTTCCCCTTTAATTTTCCCGGATAAATGCTTCATTTGCATTTATGATCGAATGAAATAGTTTTTTCATCATCGTTAGAAATAGTTAAAAAATGGTTACTTATTTTTAAGTGTACTTCAAAGATAAGAACAGGATTTGTGAATCATAACAAATATTTAAAGTGTTATATTTGTACTTATTTTTTATTTTTCTTCGTTTTCAAAGAGACAAATAAATGAAAACATTGATCAGATAAAACTAAAATGAATGTTTAAAAAGGTTTTATTTCCAAATTTT
This sequence comes from Trichonephila clavipes, assembly GCA_019973935.1. Lineage (NCBI taxonomy): Eukaryota > Metazoa > Arthropoda > Arachnida > Araneae > Nephilidae > Trichonephila > Trichonephila clavipes. The sequence goes on from BMAU01017015.1 coordinate 481,331, forward strand.
GTATAAATCTGTCAGAATATTTAAAAATAAAGGATTGAATGTAATCGTTTTTTAAATAATTTATTCAATTAGATACAAGTGAATGATTTCTGATTTTTGTTTTTGTTTCGCATCAAGGATACTAAAAAAATTAGGCATATTACGTTTCTTTCAAATGATAATAAAGCCAAGCTATTCTAAGATAAAAATATAATACCTTTGCAGTGTGAAGTATAACAGAAAATATTTTAAATAAAATAATGCGCAGGCAATTATTTTCTGCTAAAATATACACTTTCGGAGTGGCATTAATACATTAGTTTGAAACTAAAATTATATTCGAAATATGTTTCAAAAACAATATTAAATAACACTATTAATAACATTAATAAATTTATTTAGTATACGGATATTAAAGAACTTCCAAACAATAGTAAAACAAAGCTATTCTAAAAAAGAATTATTATAATAATATCTTCGCAGTGAAGGATAATAGCAAAAGATTTGCAAATAATAAAGGTGCAGATGATAATTTTCTGCTAAAATGTATATTCATGTGGAATGGCAACAATGTAATTAATTTGAAATTAAAACAAGTAATATAAAAAAAACTAATTCAATTCCTACGTAGATCAATAAAGAAAAATTTTATTTTAGCTACTTTTTATTAAATAGTTACAATTAATATAAATATGTATATAAATATGACAGAATCACAACATTAAGTGGTAATTAATTTTTATTAATTATCATTACAGTATCGTATTGTCATCCCAAACAATCGTTTCTATAAAATTTCAGTTCAACTGAATGCTTTAAGACGTGAGAAAAAAAATCTTTTAAAGTTTTGACCCAAGTCGCTAAAAATGAAGCCAACGTGACTATATCTGTAATTCTTTAAATAATTAGTTTTATTCAAATAATTTTTCTTAATTATAATTAAATTACTGTATTGTCATCCAAAACAATCATGTATTAATATATAACATTTCATCTCAATTGAACGCTTTAAAAGGTATTTTATTAACAATTGAAAATTCCACCAAGATAAATAAATATATAGAGAGAGTTAATAGCTGGAATTGAATAAATAAGACAATTAAAAAAGAAATATGTATCAAAAATAATATTTCTATTTAAATAGATTCTATATAGATAGATATAATAACTGTGCATAGACAGATTAGAACGCTGTATTAGTGTATATTTTTTCTAGTTGCATTTATAACAATATTTTAATACTCAAATTGTTTTTTTTATATCCGAATTCGTACAGAGCCATAATTTTGAAAAAGCGTATGAACAAATATTTTTTTTTATATTTAATGTCATCTGAAATAGAATATATACAGTGCCCCACAAAAGTGTTCATACACTTGCAATTTCTTACAAAATTTAATGTTTTCGACTAATAAAAATTAATATATTGTAATTGTAATTTTTTATGATATATGCAACTTGTTTTTAATGGAATTACATTATTATATTTTTAAAAATGGTACAACTCTTTTTTTTTTAAAATTAATTATCAAAAAGCTACTAAAAATTATGCCACAAAAGTCTTCGTACACTTAACAAAAATCTCAACTTAGCTTTAAATATTGTACTTCTTTCTTAATTTAGTACTTAGTAGGATATCTTTTAGTGTGGCCACAACAACTTTTAAGCGTCTTGGTATAGATTTAATCAGTTTTTTTTGTAATTTCTGCATCGATTTTCCACCATTCTTCTGTGATTATTGTTTTTACTTCCCATTTTATGTTTATTTGTCACGTTTTCTTTTTTTACATCAGAATCTCCCCAAATATGTTCTACTGGGCTAAATAAAGTGATTGAGAAGGTGTTTTCATAATTTGGGGACAGTTATAGAGACACCAGTGGCGTACAATGAGAGCAGTGCACTTGGCGTCATTACCCTGTTAAAAGATTAAGTTGTTGTTGTTGTGTTGTGGCTAATGCCACCTGTCTGACGTAGTCAGAACGAGGCCCACGAAATTCATCGTGGCATGGGCAAGAGGTACGCCTGTCGTTGGCCTTGAGCACCATACAGGTGACAGTGCGATTTAAGCTCGGTGAAACTCCCCGAAGGGATGATAGATGGCGACACGACCTCCATCTTCACCTCCACAATTTCTGCAAAGTGAACTGAAGGGGAGGGAAATATTCTCCAGTTCCTGCGCTCGTGAATAAGCCCACAAGACTACGGACCCACTGATTTAACGAGCACGTACTGCGTGTGCACTCGGAGGGTATTTGGTGACATCGAGCATCGAACCCAGGCCTTCCGGTCTGGAGTCCGATGCTCTAACCACTAGGCTACCCACGGCTAAAGATTAAGTAGTCTCCAATATTCAAATTTCGGGCGGATAATTTAAAACTTCTCTTTAAAATAATTAAATAGAGCTCATGATTCATAATACTATGAAAAAATACCAAAGTACCTAATTCTGAGGTCAATTTACACCCCCACGCCAGAACACCTTCACTTCTATGCTGAAGCATGGAGGTGGAGGAGTTCTTGTTCCACATAAACTCATGGGATTTAACTCCTTATTTTTCATTTACAAGCTTATTATAGGTCCATCAGAACCGAAAATGTTGAATTGTCTGCCATCCCAATCAATTTGCTGTCAATTTTGAATTTTCTGAAACTTAATTCCAAGAATCTAGTTGGATCAATAAGATATGGAGGTAGAAGTGTTATTGCGCAGGGGTTTAAATCGCCCTCAGAATTAAGTAATTTGGTATTTTTTCATGGTATTATGAATCATGAGCTCTATTTAATTATTTTAAAGAGAAATTTTAAATTATCCACCCAAAATTTGGATATTGGAGACTACTTAATTTTTTAACAGGGTAATGATGCCAAGTGTACTACTCTCATTGTACGCCACTGGTGTCTCTATGACTGTCCCCAAATTATGAAAACACCTCCTCAATCACTTTATTGAGCCAGTAGAACATATTTGGTGAGATTCTGATGTAAAAAAAAGAAAACGTGTCAAATAAACACAAAATGGGATGTAAAAACAATAATCATAGAAGAATGGTGGAAAATCGATGCAGAAATTACAAAAAACTGATTAAATCTATACAAAGACTCTTAAAAGTAGTTGTGGACACTAAAAGATATCCTACTAAATACTAAATTAAGAGAGAAATACAATATTTAAAGCTAAGTTGAGATTTTTGTTAAGTGTACGAAGACTTTTGTGGCATAATTTTTAGTAGCTTTTTGATAATTAATTTAAAAAAAAAGAGTTGTACCATTTTTAAAAAAATAATAATGTAATTCCATTAAAAACAAGTTGCATATAACGTAAAAAATTACAATTACAATATATTAATTTTTATTAGTCGAGAACATTAAATTTTATAAGAAATTGCAAGTGTATGAACACTTTTGTGGCCCACTGTATATTAAATTGTTTTAAGAATATTTTTGAAATACAAAATTATTTTAATTGGAATTTTTGGGCAAAAAATGAAGAAAAACAACATATTTTCAAAACATTCTCCTTTTATGAAAAATGCTTCAATAATAATAATATTTTGCTTACATATAGATATGACTTCCGAACATAGCCTGAACAAGGATTTTTGAAATAAATAGTTTAGAACTGGATTTATTCATACTTTGATACATCAGAGTAGTTAAATTGAATAAAAAACATCAGTTATTATTTCAATTTATCGTAACTCTAAAAATAATGGGAATTTTTCAAGATTCTCCGTTCAGGCTCTGTATAAAAATCCTAGCTATATATAGGCAAAATATTATTATTATAGAAGCAGGCTCTGTATAAAAATCCTAGCTATATATAGGCAAAATATTATTATTATAGAAGCAATCTTATAAAATGAGAATGTTTTAAAAATATGTCATTTTTTTATTTTTTGCCAAAAAATTGCATTTAAATCATTTTTTATTGTAATGCATATTCAAGTGGCTCTAAATATCAAAAATTATATATATCGTTTATTATCATTCATTTATACGCTCTAGCAAAAAAAAAATCGTGGTTCCATTTTTAACTACTTTAAATTTTTTTATAGAGTAAATTTGAAGAGTTTTCGGAACAATTTTTAGAACAACTACTATAACTTATAGTAGCTGCTTTTTTTCCCCTTATAACTCTAAGTAAATAAATAAAAATAAAATATATATCTCTCATATCCCCCAATTCCCTATCTTATACCCCCCACTCTTTATTATCATCACCTAACTAAACAATAGCTTACTGTTGCCAAATTATAAAAACGAAATATGTTTAAAAATATCTTACAAAACTAACTATACTCAGACAGGGAAATTATTTGTAGAAACATACGCCAAATAAAAATAGTCCGCCTGAAAATTTATGTCCTTAAATTAATTATTAAAACACTTTAACATTAACTAAATATTTGATTGAAACAGACTGTACTTCGAATACTTTTTAAACGTTTTCCACGTAAATTATTCACAATGGGTTCGCCTATTACCTACATATTTATATCAGAAAATTGTTCCGTCCAATCTAATATTCAACAATCCACGAAAGCTATAATCATACCAGTTTAAACATAGTTAAAAGCCGTCGTAGTTGCATTTTTACGCAGCAATGTGCAACGAATAGTGAAGCTATTGAATTGTAAGCACGAATCTTTCATTTGTTACACACAATTTTGCTGCACTAAAGAGGAAGTCGTAACCAGCGATTTGAAAGGCACAGTTCTTAAGGTTAATAAATTGTATCCGCCACTGCGAAGCTCGAGGTTGATATTATTCTTGAAATACCAATTAAGATCTTATCTGAAATCTGTTAAAATCAAAACAGAGTCTTTTTCATGCTTCTATTGTTTGCAATGATTCATTGCCAGTTACCGACCACCAATCGATAAATTTCGGAATATTTATTTCATTCACTTTCCTTTTATCGTTGAATAATAGGAACAAGTTGTGATTTTTATAATGGGCATTTTTAACACAGCTCCGGTCTGATAATAGGTTTTCATTAAACGAAAGTTTTTCGAACTAGGAGCCAGAATTTTTGCTTTCGTTAAAACAATATGAGGTACTTACGTATTATCGCAACCTATTGGCTACATTACATGAAACGAAGCACCTGATTGCTAATTTAGCGCGTACGACATATAAGGAATAAGGGTTGCCAACTTGGCGAGTTATTAATAGAGTTGGCGATTGTTGAGACAATACTTAAATACCTAATATGAGGTTTGGGATAACCCGGATGAAAAAGAAAGTGCCCTGTAGCCCTGGACCATGAGTTCGATTCCGACAAGTATAATTATTTGGAATGATAAGGCTGCTATGTTTTGTATTCAGCTGGACTTCGGTGTAATTTAGAAACTAAAAGCGTGAAATGTAAGTTCAAGTTCTACGTTCGGAACCCTGATTTTGCAAAAGCGTATAAATCAGGGCTGGCGAACCTTTTTGAATCAACGTGCCATTTTTTCGTTAAGAAATGATTAAGGAGGTATAGACGTGCCGTCAAATAATTTTGATTTGTGATTATGGAGAAAAGAATAAAACTAAATACTAATGACTCAAAACTCTTTAATTACAACTAAAAAATACATTTTTCACAGTAAAGTAGTAAATGTTTTGTTTATAAGTGTAATTCAAATTCAAGTAACATTAGTGTGAATTCTGTTGAAGTAGATTAGATGACAAAACTTAGAATCGTAAGATGTTACTTTTACCACAGAACGCAAGCTGAATTGGAGTAATCTTCCAAACGGTATGTGACTCTTATTTTATTCATCTCTCTCTCTTTGAATATAATGACTTGCAGACATAGGTAGATGAAAATATGGTTAAAATAGCATGGACCAGTTTTTTCGAACAGCTAAATGTATCTGAAATCGAATTCCATGTTTCCAAAATTTCATTACTAGCATTTTAACGTATATTGCTTGTTAATCTTTCTGTTCCAACTGTCTCCTTTTTTTCAACAAATTTTTCAATCCAATTGAACTAGACTTGAAATCACACACAATCAGAGTTTCATTTCAAATTTTTCAATTTACAACCAATAGAATTGGGACAACTTCAGTTTATAAAATGAAGTCACATCAAGATACATAAAAAAACTTGAGCGTTTTCGATAATTCTTTTAACTGAGAAAATCTCGCTGAAAACTGTGACCGATCACTCATCTTTCTCGTAATGTTTCATATCGAACATTGTTATTTTGAATTAAAATGCAAACCGTTTTGATCGGTGGCGTGCCCAAAATATTGTGTCACGTGCCATCAATGGCGCGAGTGCCAATGGTTCGCCATCCCTGGTATAAATGAATAATATTTTACATTTAGTGTCACTTAAATTAGAATACGAGTATAAAATTGTTTTAAGAATATTATTACAGTAAAAAAATATTTAAATGCAATATTTCGACAAAAAATTAAGATAGAAACATCTATTTTCAAAACATTCTCCTTTTATGAAAAATGCTTTTATGAGAAATGCTTCTACAATAATAATATTTTGCCTGTATATAACTCAGATCTCTATATGGTGTCTGAGCAAGGAGTTTTGAAGTATATAACTTAGAAGTGGATTTATCCATATTTTAGTACAACAGAGGGGAGAAATTTCAAGAAAAAAAGCCGATAATTGTTTCAATCGATAGTAACTCTGAAACTTATTTAATTTTAAAAACTCCTAGTTCAGACCCTCTGGAGAAGTTTTTATTTTATATTAGCAAAATATTATTGTTATAGAAGCATTTTTTATAAAAGGAAAACTTTTTGAAAAAATAGGTTATTCTAAGTTAATTTTTTGCCAAAATATTGCATTTAAATAAATTTTTTTGTTATAATGTCCTTAAAACAATTTTATACATGTATTCTAATCGAAATGACTCTAAATATCACGAAAATTATCCATTTGTGCGCTTTTTTAATATCACGGGTTCGAACGTGGTCAGATACCTTAAAGACATCTGAAGAGTGTGCAAAATGAAGTCATCAAAGTTCTGTTAAATAGTTCTAGTATAGTGTTAATTAAATTGAACACAAAAATGATTGAATTAAATATTGGTGTAGTTAACGTGGTCGATTTATTAGGCAAATTGGTACAAACGTATTATCGCAACAATCGCCAACTTTATTAATAACTCGCCAAGTTGGTAGCCCCTATTTCCTATGTGTCGTACGCTCTGAATTGGAGACCATGTACTTCGTTTCATATAATATTGCCAATAGGTTGCGATAATACGTAAATACCAGCAAATTTAATGGGCAAAAATGTCAATTTATTCAAATTTTATCAAAGATTTAATCTATGAAATACATTTTAAAGCAAATTTAAAAACTTTTTGCTAACAACGGGGCATATACTTATTTATAATTATGCTGGTTATTCCACTTAAATTCTACATTTATGAATAAAAAAAGTAAGATTTAAATTCAGACCAATAAAATACTTGTTATAAAATTCATGATTATCTTCTAACCTACTTCTTTAAGAAAATGTAAATTAAAATTTAAATAAAAAACAAACAATCGACTTAAATATACATGTATAATAAATTTTTAAATAAATTAAGAAACAAAAGAATAAAATTTCATATTCTAAGCACTTAGCCTCAATAAACTGGAATATTTCATGTGCGAAAGATAACGTTTTGAATTCTTCAATTTTTGGTAAATTACATGCAGCAGTTGTAATGCAAGTTCAGGAAAAATCGTTTTACAAAAGCAATCAAAGAAAAATAATTCATCTTTATAATTTATTTTGAAAAACGAATTTTTAAGCTAAGAATACCTCCAGGGAAAAAAGAACTACAATACATTTTTCTCCAAAACTATGAATTGATTTTTATTTGGTTCATGTCAAGTAAATGCCAAGACAGCACTTTTTTATTTCTTATTTTTCTGGATACGTAGTTTCTGTGGAAAGCTCACTTAAGTAACTTTGCTTAGATTCTTAGAAAAAGGAACAATAATTTATTTCTTAGAATTCTGGTCTTTCGTTTTCGTAAAAGAATCTATTAAAACTCTTTATTAACTAACATTTAATTTTTACGAGAATCATAAACTGAACAAAGAATAATGAAAAGTCATTAGAACACGCAATCAAGAGGCCATTTAAACTGACTTCTATTTATACAAGAAAGTTTTTTGAATAGGAATTCTACAACTTTAGAATCCTTTAGTCATTTACATATAATTATTTATCTAGAGTTTAAGTCTTATGTAAGTATTTGCGTAGATAGCGTTAAAGTTTTAGACGAGGAATAGTAATTATGTATTTTTTTAAACCTTTTTCCTAACATAGAACAATATTAATGAATAATTTTGTTGTGACTAAAGTTATAAATTAAAGAGTTTAAGAACTTTTATTAAACACACACACACACACATCTGCACAATTCTTTTTAACAAAATAAATAAAAAATACTAAATAAATATCTTTTATGTGATACATTGTAAAAAATAATCAGAGAAACATCTGTTACCAATTTGCAGTATCGAGATCGTTTGTCCCGAAAAGACGCCAAAGAACGCCAAGTTAAGCCAAAATAGCTTGAATGTTCTGAGATAAATATGGCTGCATCATAATTAATAAGAAATTATTCGGAATTATTAAAATTCTGAATAATTTTATTTTATTTTCAGTTATATCTTAGTTTCCTGACATGCAAATTAAAGAAAAAAAATACGTGATAGTTTTTACAAATTCTATTCCAATCTAATAAGAATTTTAACAGAAATTTTTCATTTTATCCTACATCTTTGAAAATTAAATTGATTACTGGTAAAAGCAAATATGGATTGCCTCAGACACCAGCAAGATAACACAAATACACAATTTTTGTTTTAATTTTATATATGTAGGATATAATTTTCTAAATTTTATTACATAAAAATATTTCTATTTAATAATATTTTAATTCAATGTTTGATTTTCTTGTTTAGTTAGCTAAAATCATCGAAAAATAAAACTTTATGTAATAAAAGTTGTTTTACATAAAGTTGTTTTACGATTTAATCAAATCAGATTTTCTCTTCCTTTTGTTAAATAATATTTACTCATACTTACATGTATTGATTAACGTTATCTCTTAATTATAATTTCTCGTAATAAATATCAACAAATCTAGTACAAGTTAATTAAAATATTACGAATACATAAATGCGTAATGAGATTTCCGATACTTATTTTACTAAAAGTGATTTTTTTAAAGAAAATTCTTGCATAATCACCATACTAATAAAATACTTGTTCCACCTGGAGTGGTACCAAGAATTTTTTGTTTCGCAGTCAAACATATTTTTATTAATTCATGACGTTAAACAAACTGTCACGTAATAGTAGTCTAAAAATATTTGATGTAAAATTAGAATGATATATTATTAAAAAAGCGCGTGAATAAATTTTTTCATCTAAAAAGCCTTTTTTTTTTTTTTGTCGATTTTGTAGTTCCCAAAAGAATTTTTATCCTATTTACATATTTTCTTGTACAGTTTTATCGATTAAGAAAAGAGTTAGATTTGTTTTAAAAGCCGTGTTTCCTTTCTTATTTTTTTTGGCAAGGGGGAAAAAATAGCGTTCGTTCCATTTTTTCAAAAATTTCTCGTAACAAAGATGTTTTGATTAATTTCGACTAAGCGACATGTTGAAGACTTTTAGATTATAAATTACATAAGTTTTTTCCGTGTTCTAAATTGCTTTATTCTAAGTTATTAAGCAGCATGCTATTTTTATGCTCCAACCAGATTTTTACGCATTTCTTAGGGGGCTATACTCAAATGAAAATCAGTTAGTTTACATCTAAATGTTCCCTTTCAAATATTTTGTTTCTGTTTATAGTGCTTGTTATTGTTTTTTATTTTGCTTATAGTATTTTTTAACAATAAGATAAAAAGTTGTAACTTTAATTTTCAGTTTATTATTATTTGTCTTTTAATTATGTTTCGAATGTTTACCAGGCTAATTCGCATTTCTTGAGTTCAGAATTTTTTATTTACTTAAAAGCGAATCTATACATAAATAAAGAGATTTTAGCAACATAAAAAAGCATTGTCTAAAACGTGTACAATATAGAAAAAGCTGGAACATTGCAATCCATTATAATTACTAACATTAAAACATATGTTCATGCTTTTTTGAAATAATTTCTCTTGCACATAGAAATTCTATTTGAAAAATTAATTCGTACAAAAATTTATTTGAGAAAATAAATAATCATTTTGTAGAACTATTAATGTAATTTTTTTTTCAACAGTGAAGAAATTGGTGTAAAAAATTTTAATTAAAACTTTTCTTTATTTTTAAGCAAAATGTACGTATAATTACTTGTCGACTAATTTTTTAAAAATCTTATGACTTTGCCAAATGCTGCGATACTGGCGATTGTATTATATAAATTTGCCTCTTGACACTTGATACGCTTGATTCTCTACTAATAAATTAAATAAACGACTTCTACTTCACTTAAACAAAAAATATATAAAATCGGAAATTAAATTCCATAAAATGACGCGTGCACACTTGTTCCAAAACAATAATAACTATGACAACATTTGGCAATGTTTTTTGATTTGGCAAAAATTAGTCGACGGTATAATAAGTACATACCTATATTTCATAGTTTACTTTTTAGTAAATTGTTTACAATTTGTAATAAAAATAAAGAATTTTAGCTTTCTTTCATTGTAAATATATTTATACCATGAAATAAATAATTTTTTTAAGAAAAAAAAATGCTATAATTACAAAATATAGCTCTCAAGAAATAGAAAGAACATTATAACCCTAGTTGCAAGAATTTTATTTCTTATATGAAACACAGTACTCAAATACAACACGTTAAACTACTTAAATTTTAATTCTTTCTATATAATCCGTGTAATACATCTAATAAATGCTAACTAAATTAAAAATAATCCGTTCAATCAATGTGTGCTCTTAAAAGAATTTTTTGTTATTATTCTGTTAGCATGTAAAAAGATTTCCTTCGAAATACAATTATCCTTAATCATTGTAATTTATATAGCTTACTGCGATAAAAATCTTGTAATAACTTCGTTTTTGTGTCTGGAATATTTCCAGGGCGGAAGTCATTAATAAGAAGGTTAAAACGTTTTTAATGCAATTTTCATTCAATAGATGTTCTAAAAAGTATTAAATTAATAAAAAAAACTTTATTAATAACTTGTTTGGGATAAAGATCGTAATCTTTTTAATTCATGGACTTAGCTCTATCGATTTAAGAATTTTAAAGTTATTTAGTAAAAAATAAGAGGAGAATCGATATTTTTATGTCAGACATTATCTTGATTTTGGGCAATGAAATAAAAGTAACACATGAGAAAAATACTGTATTACAATAGACATTTTTTCTCCTCGTAACTTTAAAAGAATGTTTTTTCCATTCATTTAGAACTCGTTTTAATTATTTCCATTCCAATGTTCTAAATATTAGAAAGAAGAATTAGTCTTGTTTGTTATGTTACTCTCGACAGCTGTTTCCGTATTAAAAACATCGAATATTACGTAAGATGAATAATCAGACGATTATTTTGTAAAAAAAAATCATTTTATTAGATCATGTGATAAGAGAAGTCAGTGTTTATTCGAACTCGGTTTTTTTTGTTATTGCTAATCAACAAGAAGCAGATGGAAAATGTCAAATCAATAATAGGTAAGAAAAAGAAACGTATTATTTTTAATACTCTTCGATGTCAAAGGTTTTTACGATTGAAATAATTTAATTTCTTGAATAGTAAACTGTATTTTGAATTAATTATTCGATACGTTAAATATCAAAATAGTGCGATGAAAATTTTTTATTTAACTCGCTTTGTATCGATTATTAATTAGCAATGATTGTGAAATAAAAAAATTAAATTTTATTTCAAAAACAATTTTCGATATTTTTATATTGTTTCAAATGAAGCAATATAAAAACACCGATACAAAGTAATATTTAAAATATTTGAAAATGTTCGTGCCAATTTACAAAAAATGTTACAAAATTGGTTTTTGATGTACTTAACAGAACGAGAAAAAATAAAAACTTAAAATTTTTACTTTCTCAGTGACAATTTTAACCAAGAATATCATTGTTCCTTTATCAAATTGTATATTTTATAGGTATATTTATAATTTATAAACATATCGATTACAGTTGATATAGTAAATACTATTTCATCTCTATATATATCAAGGAGAAAAGCGGTTCACTCACTCATCACGAGATCTCCGGAACCATCAGACCCATAAATTTGAAATTTGGTAAGCATATTTCTTTTGTTGAGTAGACATCTACCAAGAATGGGTTTGAGAAAATAGGTTGCCAAGGGGGAGGGGTTTACAGGGGCGTACAATAATAATACTTCCGTTTTAGAAATTCAAGTCCTGTACTTTTTAAATCAAGAGGGAAAGCAATAAGAATATTTTCAATACAATTGAATACTTAATCCTAGGACTTAGGTACCTATAAATCATATATAAACAGTATATAATCATACAACATCATCATAAAATATGCAATGAAGAGGGCAGGTAACAGCTAGTATATTTATATAATTTTATTTATTTATTAGATAATGTTTTTCCCTCAATGGGGTGCTGCGGATTGGTATTTATCATTGCAGGCCTAGTACGTTTCCCGGAAACTTATATCACTGTTTAGTGCGGCACCATATACGTGGAATACTAATCACCGCAATGTAATTTTGATGCACAGTTTCCTTCCCAGAGGAAGGCACATGAGCTTTGACGATGTGAACTGGTGCTAGGAATTTAATTTTACCGAGAGCAACCAAGCCAAACAGGCTCTATAGGGACATTTAACGTGCCGCGAAATCATATCACATGAACTTTGTTGATTTTCTGCATCACGAAAATCCTCCTACTTGAGCCGGTGTCGAACCCGCAAACTTGATCATACAAGGCTAGTGACAAACCAACTACGCCACCTAGCCGGTTTATTAAATAATGGAATTTATTATAATATAACATTTAGTAATAAATTGGGAAAAACTAATTCAGAAAAATATCAAAACTGTTTGGCGTGTCTACTTTTCCAAAAACCACATAACCAGAAATTTAAGCATATTTATTTTCACATACGTTTAAATTCACTCCATTATTTGAAATGTCTTGATTTTTAATTTTTATATGAGTTTTATAAATTAAAATTTAATACACCCAAAGAAGAGCTAAAGAAAATCGTGCATTTTTTTTCAAATTATTGACATTTTTAAGAAAAATACTATTGTATAAAAAAACGTTTCACACGCAAATGTAAGGTAACATAAAATTGTTACGTATTCCCTTTAATAGTAGACCTAATAAGCACATATTTTGAGTTGAAAATAGCAGTTATACAAATACTGTAGAACCTCCATATAACGAGCCTCTATATTGTATATATATAGAGCCTCTATCTCTTTTTTGCGAACTTTTCCCTGGATCGAAGGACACTTACACACACACATTTAACTATTTTCTACATAAAATTATCTCCAAATGGAAAAGTGCATTTTCTATTTAACGAACTTTTTCTTTTGTGATTCGATTTTTTTTTCTCCCTATTTTTAAAATATTTCTGGACATTTTTCAAATTATTTCCTCTTTTAGCACATTTTATGTTAATCAATGAACTTGAACTGGTTTTACCAGGTGTCTAGCTCATCTAGAGCAATGAAATTGACATAAATTTTCAAACAAAAAGAACTCAAGTAAACTTAATACATTTTATCAGTAATTAAACTTAAGGGCGTATGCGACAGTGCATACTTATACTTGCAGGTTTGAAATTAGAAAATGTCGTTAAAAATTCGTTAATTTTAATACAAACTTATTATTTAAAGTTGAAAATACTGTGTATTCCCGGACAAAGATTTTTGTTGTTGTTGTCACCTGTTTTCTTCGCAGATTATTTCTCTTTGATGGGTAAGACATATAAAATAAATAGATATTAATTTACAAAAAAAAAATGAATAGTTACTTTTGAAAATAATATATAGCGTTTATGAGCTTATAATCTGTTTTACATGGTTTCTAAAATATATTGAAAGATGGATCTTTAACGAATTTTCCACTAACTTTTTTTCGGGATTTAGTGACTTCGTTAAACAGAGATCCATCCGACTGTTGTTAGATAAATTTTAAGAAAACAACCAAGCATACACAAAATCTATTCAAGTCAGTAGCACACACAGGAATTTTTCAAAGGGGAGGAGGTCAAGGGTCAAAAGTCCACTATTTTCGTATCATACTCCAATACGCCGCCGAACATATTTATTGACTTTGTCGATTTTCGGGAACAAAAAACAATAAAAAGTTAATTATTGAAGGAATAATTAGCATTAGTTAATAAAATTAATTATTAATAACCAATACTTAATTAAATTTTACGTACTATATACATAGGATTATAATCAAGCGGGAAAAAAATCAAGGGCTTGGGGGGGTACGAACTCGTGTACCCCTTCTTGTGTGCGCCACTGATTCTAGTCAACGGACCATTTTTAAATTCCTTAAATCCATCTTATCAATGTACTCTAACTAATCATCATTAATAAACCCCCACAATAATCAATTGAAGCCTTAAAGAACCCTATCAACCGTTAAATATTTAAAATAGCTGTTACTGCAAAAGCGAACCTATAATCGAAAGTGCGACCAAACCGAGTTCAATGTTTACGTCTCTATAGCTATATCTATTTATAAACTGTTTCGTCTCAAAAGCTGAGATGAGTTCCACCAAACCGAAGGGATCGTGCTACGGTCAACACAGCCGCAATCAGAACTCTACTCCCTTCCCTACCCTCCCTCGATGTCAGCAACACGAAGATGTTGATAGAGATTAGGACTCGAAATCGGAAATAGTAATGCCGCCATTTTTGTGATACTTTCTGCTAGAATTGTTGCGGGAAAAGATTATAATAGTTTATGTCGGGGTTTGGCAGAAAGTGTTTTGATCTATTGGAGGCTCGGTAGCTGTGTTTTTTTAGTATGCACTAATATTGTGTGTGTTTCGAAGTATTTTTTCATTCAATTCCTACTATTAGTTCTATATATCCCTGCTCAAATTTTCAATCATTAATAAAATACATTTTAAAGCGCTCAATTGAGCTGAAATGTTCTATACACGATTATTTTGGAGGACAATACGGTAATTTACTTATAATTAATAAAAATTAATTGATTAAAATTAATTTTCAAAGAATTAAGGATACAGCCACGTTGGCATCATCTTTGACGACTTAGCGACCATTTTGGTGACTTGTGTCAAAATTTTAAAAGGTTTTTTCCCCACATTTTAAAGCGCTCATTTGGGCTGAAATTTTCCATACACGATTGTTTTGGGTGACAATACGACAATTTAATCATAATTAATTAAAATTAGTTGACTGAAACTAATAATTTAACGAATTACAGATACAGTCACGGTGGTGTCTTCTGATTCGAAATTCAAGTACTTTATTCGGATGGATTACATACCTTCAGATATTTATATTTCATCAATTATCGATTTAAAAGAGTTTTAATTAATCACTGTAGCCGTTTAAAATAGAAAAAAAATGATGATTTTTTATTTTGGTATGTGCAAGGAGTTTTAATTGGATCATGTTACAGACGAGGCCTTCATGTCACATCTTATCAAAAGCTTAACCCTTTCGTGGGACTAGTTAAGATTACTTCCCGTCTTATATATATACAAAATACACAAAAGGAAACCGCAAAACCCATTTTAATATATTTGCCTTGCTGTTATAAAGATGGAAAGACTCATTCCCGCTTCAGTTTTGTGCTACTGAGCATAATCCAGCGATTATGACATCCGTAAATCGGACAGAAAAAAAGATGGTACTAACGAAGTACCTTGTCCAAAAGCTGTCACTTTATACAACGATATCATAGGAGGGTTTGAACGTTTCGATTAAAGAAAAGAAAGATGCCAAATAAGAAGATTTGTAAAATGGTGGCATCGCATCTTTAATTTTATTATTGACCTTGTCATCATAAATAGTTTCATACTGTGGCAAGTGAACAAAAGAAACACAAGCTTAGACCAGCTACCATTCCGTATAGCCTTAGCTCGTCAGTTAATAGACGGATATTCCTCAAGAAAAAGGAAAGGACGTCCTACTAACTTCCAAGCAAAGAAATATGTAGTTCCGGATGATGTGCGCTTAACCAGTGTAGGAAATCATATGCCAAAGATGATTTCCAACTATAGACGATGTAAGAAATGTAATAAAGAGTATTTTTTTTTCAGGTATAGAAGTTTAAGTTGGCATTATTTTCTAAGATGGCGACCGATTTAACAGCTGTCAAGTGATTTATTCTCAGTTTGGTTTGGCTATTCGTCAAAACGATCATCAAGCAAGGCGTAGATTCGTCGAATGGGCCCAAAACGAGATTGCCGTTGTTCCCGATTTTCATAAGCGAATTTTGTTTAGCGATGAAGCGCACTTCTGGTTCAATGGCTACGTCAACAAACAAAACTGCCGCATTTGGAGTGAAGCTAATCCACAAGTGTATGTCGAAACACCGTTACATCCAGAAAAACTGACTGTTTGGTGCGCTTTATGGGCTGGTGGAATCCTTCTTCAAAAACGATGAAGGCCACAACGTTACAGTCAATGGTGATCGGTATAGAGCCATGTTTACTAACTTTTCATTCCTGAATTGAACAATCATCATGTCCAGGAGCTGTGGTTCCAACAAGACGGCGCAACATGTCACACAGCTCGTGCCACAATCGATTTATTGAAAGACACGTTTGGTGACCGCCTAATTTCACCTTTTGGACCTGTGAATTGGCCTCCAAGATCTTGTGATTTAACACCGCTAGACTATTTTCTGTGGGGCTATGTAAAGTCATGCGGATAAGCCACAAACGCTTGACCATTTGGAAGACAACATTCGCCGTGTTATTGCCGATATACGGCCACAAATGTTGGAAAAAGTCATCGAAAATTGGACTTCCAGATTGGACTACATCCGAGCCAGCCGTGGCAATCCTATGCCAGAAATCATATTTAAAATGTAATGCCACAAGATTATTTTTCGAATAAAAACAAATTCATGTCAATTGAATAATACATCGTTGTTTTATTGCAATTTATAAAGTTTTATACCTCTAAAAAAAACACCCTTTAGAAAAGGACCAGAAAAGAGGACCCTCTACGTGTATGCAGAATGTGTTGTCTCCTTGTGGATTGCAACATGTTTATCTTTTCATGACAAATAATCACCATTAAATTTAATCTTCTTTATGACGGTGAATGGTTCATTGGGAAGTATTTTATCCACCCGTAAAATTTAAATGTAAACGTAAATTTCGGCAAAATAAAGTATATTTCCTTAAATGCTATTGTTTAATTGTTAACAAAACATAAAAAAATGTGAGAAATTCAAAAAAGAAATAAATGGCCCACCAAACGATTAAATCAAGAAAACTGTAATACTGAAAAACCAATTTGTGCACTCTGAATTAATAATATTTGTAACATGAATATAAGTTGAGGTCCTGTTGAACGCCCTTCGTGGAACTCAGTGTTCAGGTGGGTTGCAGTTAATGGAGTTACAGCGGGATTGGATTCCATTGAAGATAATCCCTTGGAGAATCTTAGCGGCAGAGCTAATCAGATAATAGGTCTGTAACTTTGCGTGGATTTGTTTTGGCTTTAAGAACATATAATTACATTTACAGATACCCAGAAATTATGGGGATGGAGTTGTGTACGAGGTTTTTTTCTAAAACCTTTATAATAAATATCCTGTGATAGTATTATCGTTACGAATTTTGTGTAATGAATATTTTTTTTTAAAGTGGAGTAAATAATTTATATCTGGATGTGTAATACGTTAAAATTGCTTTCTGTTATTTTTATTTAAGGTATCCGACTACGTTCGGAACCGGGATTTTAAAAAAGCGCATAAACGGATAATTTTCATGATATTTAGTGTCACTTAGATTAGAACACATGCATAAACTTATTTTAAGGACATTTTGACAAAAAAAATTATTTAAATACAATATTTTGGCAAAAAATTAACTTAGAATAACCTTTTTTCAAAATGTTCTCCTTTTATAAAAAATGCTTCTAAAATAATAATACTTTATTTATATAAAGTAAAGACTTCTCCAGAGAGTCAGAACTATATATTTTTTTGAAAAATTCACATTACTTTTACAGTTACTACCAATTGAAATAATTAACGATTTTTTTTTCTTAAAATTTCTCCCCTCTGTTGTCGTAAAACATGGATAAACCCACTTCTAAGTTATATATTTCAAAAATTCTAGTTGAGCCTCTGTACAGAGGTCTGAGCTATATACAAGCAAAATATTATTATAATAGAAGCCTTTTTCACAAAAGGAGAACATTTTGGTCATTCTATGTTCATTTTTTGACAAAATATTGTACTTAAATAATTTTTTTATTGTAATACTATTCTTAAAACAATTTTACATACATTTTCTAATCTAAGTGACACTAAATATCCTAAATATAGGGTGTTTTTTTTAGAGGTATAGAACTTTAAATTGCAATAAAACAACGATGTATTATTCGATTGACATGAATTTTTTTTTATTCGAAAGATAATCTTGTGGCATTACATTTTAAATATGATTTCTGGCATATGACTGCCACGGCTGGCTCGGATGTAGTCCAATCTGGACGTCCAATTTTCGATGACTTTTTCCAACATTTGTGGCCGTATATCGGCAATAACACGGCGAATGTTGTCTTCCAAATGGTCAAGCGTTTGTGGCTTATCCGCATGACTTTACATAGCCCCACAGAAAATAGTCTAGCGGTGTTAAATCACAAGATCTTGGAGGCCAATTTACAGGTCCAAAAGGTGAAATTAGGCGGTCACCAAACGTGTCTTTCAATAAATCGATTGTGGCACGAGCTGTGTGACATGTTGCGCCGTCTTGTTGGAACCACAGCTCCTGGACATCATGATTGTTCAATTCAGGAATGAAAAAGTTAGTAAACATGGCTCTATACCGATCACCATTGACTGTAATGTTGTGGCCTTCGTCGTTTTTGAAGAAGTACGGACCAATGATTCCACCAGCCCATAAAGCGCACCAAACAGTCAGTTTTTCTGGATGTAACGGTGTTTCGACATGCACTTGTGGATTAGCTTCACTCCAAATGCGGCAGTTTTGTTTGTTGACGTAGCCATTTAACCAAAAGTGCGCTTCATCGCTAAACAAAATTCGCTTATGAAAATCGGGAACAACGGCAATCTCGTTTTGGGCCCATTCGACGAATCTACGCCTTGCTTGATCATATTTAAAATGTAACGCCACAAGATTATCTTTCGAATAAAAAAAATTCATGTCAATCGAATAATACATCGTTGTTTTATTACAATTTAAAGTTCTATACCTCTAAAAAAACACCCTTTATTATCCAGTTATACGCTTTTTCAAAATCACGGTTCCGAATGTAGACGGATACCTTAATGTTAAATTTGTAATATTCTCAAGCAACGCCATTCCTTACATTATAATGGCGATTTAATGGAAACTTGGTGAAATATTGGCGATAGAGCAAAGTTGGCTTCAATTTTGGCGACCATTTTGATGAGGTGGCGACTACATGGATGCTTCTGAAAATTACTGGATAAATATATTAATATCATGATCTATGACGTAAGCGAATGACCTGGAAAGATTTCTTGAGAAAAATCCGTACAGACGATAATAGGAGCCGCTCGCTGAAGATGAGTGAGTATCTCATTTTGACCGTTGAGGAATCGACTGGTGATTAGTTGCTACTATGGAACGAGTGCTCGCTACTTATCTTAAAGATAACGTGTTTGTGTTTTTAGACACTAATAGTTGTGTCTGAGCGTTGTAGAAGGTGTGAAGGCCCTCTGGGATTTATTAAGCAAATTTTAGTGCTGTATCCTGTTTTTCAAGAATAGTTTTTCTACGATAAATTTTAATCGCTCCTGGAAAAACTGTCCTGCTTTTTGAGACTGATAGCATAAAATCCTGGAACCCTGATCTACGTAACAATTTATACATATACGTGTGTGTGTAATAATTATCTAATATGTGTTATTCTTACATTAATAGCTTGTATATAAATTTTGTTAAGGAATATGCTAATTTGTCAGCCTTTTAACCCAAAAATTTCTTTTTTTTTTTTACGTGTATGAAAAATAATTCTTTAAAAAAACAGAAATTTATACTTACGTTTTTTAAATCAAGACTGTTAAAAAGTTTTTTAAAAAAGGATATTTATATGTTTATTTAAAAAAAAACAAGTTCAAAATGTGATAGAATACTGTAAGCAAATACCAAAATGACAATATTTCCAAAAATTATTACAAAATATCCTACATAATATTAAATTCAAATTTATTGAAGGTTTTGTAGTTTGTGTGTGGAGGTAGAGTTTTTATGTTTAAGCTAGCTGGTAAACTTGTTCTTCGCACGGGTGAATTGAAAAATAAAACAATGCAGATTGAAGGATAAAAAAAGGTTTTAGTTAATTAATTTTACTTGAACTATTGATTATACAAAAAAAAAAGCTTTTTGCATATCTCAGCTTAGCAAAAAAACTACATTTGTTAAATTTTAAGTCTGTATATCTAACAGCTGATAAAAAGAGGATTTTTTTTATTTATAACGCCCCGTAGCTCTCTTGTGGGTCGCTTTTTGAAAACACCTTCCTAAGCTGATCTCTGCTCAGCAAAAGGAACACATTGTTACAAATTTTGTGTAATTAACAATTAAAATAGAGTAAATAAATTATATATGAATGTGTAATACGTTAATATTACTTTCTGTTGTGTTTATTTTATGTTAAAATTGTAATGTTCGCAAGGAACGCGGTTCCTGACATTATAATGGTGATTCAATGGAAACCTAGAGAAATGTTGGTGATAGAGCCAAGTTGGCATCATTTTTGGTGACCATGTTGGCCACTTGGAGATTGAACGGCGCTGAAGTTTATATGCACAAAAGGAAGCACAAAAACCTTATCCACAAAAAATACTTATATATGCCAGTTTTCATAGTGATCGATTGAACGGTGTTGAAGTGATGCGATTTCATATACACAAACACCTATTCTTATGTATATAGATTGCGTAATAAAAGGCTTATTATATTAGGTTGGGGAAAAAGAAATCCATTATTTTTGCATGAAATTCAAGACTTTATTTAAAATGTTCGGATTGTCCGATTTAGGTCAAATATGTACCGTTTTGTTGTATAATTTGTTGCCATTTATAGGTAGCTTCATAATGCCTCTATCATAGAAGTCTTGATCCCTATTGGCGAAAAACTCTAGTAATCGATTTTCACAATCTCCTCTTGATTCCAATATCTTATCACTTAGAAAGTTTTGCAATGCAAGAAAAAGATGGTAATCGCTTGGTGCCAGGTCCGGACTATGTGGTGGATGCATTAAAACTTCCATTTTTAACACCCTGTAACTCACAACTGAATGGACCAAACAAAAAAAAAAGACAAAATAATTTTTTTAGTGTGAACAGTCACCTTGACAGCGAGCATAAATATGAAATTGTTTGATTGATACTTCAGGAGACGTGGACACTACAGCCATCTACCGAAAAAATAATGGATTTCTTTTTCCCCAACCTAATATATGTGTTACTGTTACTTTATTATTTGAAATATATATCTACTTTATATATTTTTACATTTTATAATAATAATGTTTGAATTTTTATATTATTATTACACTATCTAATTTTCTGTCTATGTAGCGTTTTTATTCTAATTCAAGCCGCCCCCAAATTCTTACAATCTGAGCTAATAAGAAGTGAATAGTTACTTTATTTTACCAGTATTAAAAACTTTAAAATACATACATGAACCTGCAATTACTCTAACCATTAAAACATAATGTTCAATTTTCCCTATCGAAAGAATTTTTTCGCCTTCGATTCTAAGCCTCACCCTATTTTCAATAACAATAACATTGGAAAAAAGTGCGGCTTAGATTCGACAAAATATGCTATTTTTGTCAATAGTCCGTTTTACACAGAACCACGGTTAGGTGACGAGGTTTATACTTCAGTTGACATCCAATATTCTCATCCACACCACTCCAATAGAAGAATTTGGAACGAAAACATATTTAACATGTGTCAACCGTTTCCGTGCGACAATCTTTGGAATTTCGAAGGCCGATACCATTACTCATTGGTTACAAATGTATTGATCACTCAATCATTCTTTTGTACCCTCCCCCCCGTCTTCCCTGTGCTCTCCACTCACTTTTGAATTATATTATCATTTAGTAACTAGGAAAACAGGGATATAGCTATAAAGCGTTGGCCGAACGCGAAAAATCTGGGATTTGTTATTAGCTTTCGGTGAATGGGGTTGGAATTTTTGGAGGGATGGTTGAGAATTTTGGGGTGTTTGTGTGAAGAAACGTGTTTCTATGCGCATTATTATTTCTGATATGTATGAGCATTTAATCATTTTAAGCATTTAATATATTATTGTAATGAATATGGGAAAATACACTCGTTAAAAGATGTTATTAATTATTAATTTATTTAATAATCATATATATACTATTTTATTTAGATACGGTCGAACCCCGATTTAACGAACTCATCGGGACCGAACATTTTGTTCGTTATTTCGGGGTTTTTCGTTACATCAGGCTCCAAACTAAATACAAATTCTTTGCATTTGCCTTTTAGAAATTCAAAGGCAACTAAATACACAAAAAATATTCATGGTTAGAAATTACATACTTTTTATTCAGTGGCTAAAAATACTATACTGAATTATTAAGCACCACTTATAACTGGAAATTTTAAAACACTGACTAATAGATGTTTGAAAATCTTTTTGATTCCAGACTCGAAAGAGCTCTTTTTCGACTCTACGCAGAGAAGAAAATACTGCATTATTTACATCTTGTTGCATAAAAGAGAGGTATGTTTTCACAGTTTCTTTACAATGTAAGATATTAGAAAATGTAACAGTTTTGATAGGAGTTTCATTATCGATTTCTGTATTACGAGGGGTGATCAGAAAGAAATAAGATTTATTAACAATAGACAGAAAATACAAAAGAGAATTAAGAGTGCATACGTGCCTATCCCATTTAGACATAATCACGAAGTCTATTTAGGCATTTATCAAAGAACGCAGAATCAACTTGCTTAACCCATTTTATAGAAATCAGGTTCCTGTCCATTGAGCCAGGTCTTGGTGGATGATTTCACAGCACTGTCTAGGAATATCGCAGCACATCAGAAACGATATGCTGCACGCTACCATAAATCAGTACTAGCTCTGACGAGATTTCACGCAGAGTTACTCGTCGATCATTTTGAATCATTTCTGCAACTCATCTCGTGGTGATTTCTGTCGTTGAAGAACTTGGCCGGCCGTTTCCGTCATATTGTGGCTTTCGACATCCTCTCTGTCTGATTGAAAAGAGTGACACAATTTCACTACATGCGGTCTGCTCATTGCAGATACGGACACATTCTTTGCCCATAAAAATCGAATCACGGCTCGCACTTCCAAACGAGACCAATTTTCTAAGAGCCTTACCATTTCAATCGTCCTGAACCAACTGGTAGATTTCACTACCAACCCGCAAACTAGCTGTATGACAAGTAGCGCCATCTGTCTCCCCTCTGGAGAAACAAAATTTCTCCACATGTGTAGTTTTTAACCTTTTTTTCTGATCATCCCTTGTAGAATTGCTAATTACTGGCTCTGACAAATCAACAATTTTCTCAACTTCAGCTGCGCAGATAGGCAGTCCATAATCAAATGTAAGAATCTTTAAATATTCCTTGCGATGTGGATTGGGATGAAAAAAATTTCCTGTGCTACTCAAGACTCACGCGATCAGTTACACTCATGACTCAACTGCACCTGTGAAGTCTAATAATGGACTTCATCATTTCCCATTAAAATTTGCTGCTTATAAGAAAAGTCTTTCTCTGTTAGAAAAATCCAATTTTTTCTAATACTAACTAAAAAAATCTCCAACTACTGTACTAGTTCGTTAATTTGAGGCTTATTGTTCGTTAGTTTGGGGTTTATTGTTCGTTAGTTTGGGGTTTATTGTTCGTTAAATTGGGGTTTTTGCCTTTATTTTAATCGGGAAAAGAGAAAAATTTGTTAAATCTCGAAATTCGTTAAGTGGGGTTCGTAAAATCAGGGTCCAACTGTTTTTAACTTTCTGTCTTAGGTATGAAGTATATATATATATACAGTAAGACCCCGCTTAACGCTGTTTCGTTTAGCGCTCTCTGCTTCGGTTTAACGCTCATTTATTTCAATTGTGGGATTCCCCGAGATTGCACGCTGCGTTGGGCTTCCCGATGTCCGAAGCAGTTTATCTGTGTTTCTGCATCCCTGCTGTGTTATGCGAACGTATTTTTATCGTTTCAAACATTTGTTGACGTTATTGTAAGTATAAATTTATATAATATAACGATTGCTATAGTGACAAATATTATGATTTTTAGTTTTTATCATGGGTGATAGTAAAAAGCACGCAAATAAAGCAACAAGAAAAAGCATTTCACTAGAAATTAAAATGCAAGTGATTAGAAGATTAGATACTGGTGAACGTCAATCTCAAATTGGTGCTGCTTTAAATTTGGCAACTTCAGCAATAAGGATCATTCTTAAGAAAAAAAGAAAAAATATTGTCATCGGCAACTGCAACTATGACAAGCTCTGCAACTAGAATAACCCATTCTAGAAATAATACTATAAAGGAAATGGAAAAACGACTTTCTATATGGATTGATGACAAAATTGAATGCAATATGCCATTAAGTCAATCTACCTTCTTGATAGAAAGGCAGAAAATTGGAAATACAGAAGAGACTGAATGATCTGAAATGTAAACATACTGACTTAGAATTTTATTTTTTTACTTATATTTTCGTTTATTATGTTCCTAAATTTGTAAGAAGTAAATTTTTGTTTTATTGTTATAAAAAACAAAATTAATAAATATAATGGTAAAATACCAGACCAATTTTCTACCTATCTTCCCCTAATCCCATTATTTACATGATAAGATAATCTTGTTTAACGCTGTTTCATACTGCGCTCTACTTAGATGAAACGTATACACAGCGTTAAGCGGGGTCTTACTGTATATATATACAGTGGACCACAAAAGTGTTCGCACACTTACAATATTCCAATAAAATTTAATGTTTTCGACTAGTAAAAATTAATGTATCGGAATTATAATTTTTTTTATGATATCTGCAACTTATTCTTAATGGAATGACATAATTAATTTTTAAAAATAGTATAACTATTATTTTTAAAAATTTATAATCAAAAAACTACTAAAAATACGCCACAAAAGTATTCGTACGCTTAACTAAAATCTCAACATAGCTTTAAATATTGCATTTCTTTCTTAATTTGGTACTTAGTAGAATATCTTTTAGTGCCCAAAACAACTTTTTAACGTCGTGGTATAGATTTAATCAGTTTTTTTTTTGTAATTTCTGCATCGATTTTCGACCATTCCTCTATGATTATTGTTTTTACTTCACATTATGTGTTTGTATGTCATGTTATCTTTTTTTAAAAATCAAATTCTCACCAGATATGTTTTACTGAGCTAAATAAAGTGATTGAGAGGTGTTTTCAGATTTTGGGGACAGTTATAGAGGCACCAGCGGCGTACATTGAGAGCAGTGCGCTTGGAGTGATTATATCCAGTTAAAAAATGAATTCGTCTCCAATATCGAATTTTGGGCGGATAATTTAATTTTAAATATTTAAATAGAGCGCATAATTCTCTCTCTCTCTCTCAATACTATCAAAAAATACCAAATATTACCTAATACTGAGGCCGATTTACACCGCCACGCAAGAACACCTCCTCCACCATACTTCAGCATGGAGATGGATGAGTTCTTGTTCCAAATAAATTCATGCGATAAAATTCCTCATTTTATCATTTCCAAACTATTGCGCCCATCGGAACTAAAAATGGTGAATTTTCTGTCATCCCAATCAATTTTCTGTCAATTTTGAATTTTCTGAAACTTAATCCTAAGCATCTAGTTGGATCGATGAACCATGGAGGCGGAAGTGTTCTTGCGTGGGGGTGTAAATCGGCCTCAGAATTAAGTAATTTGGTATTTTTTTTATGGTATTGTGAATCATGAGCCTTATTTAAGTATTTTAAGGAGAAATAAAAATTATCCACCGAAAATTTGGATATTGGAGACGATTTCATTTTGCAGATATCATAAAAAAAATTACTATTCCGATATATTAATTTTTACTTGTCGAAAACATTAAATTTTATTGGAAATTGCAAGTGTACGAACACTTTTGTGGTCCACTGTATATATATATATTACTTGAGATTTGGACACTGGCAACTATTTTTATAGTATTTTTAGTATTCTTCGGTATTATGCTTATAATTTTTACTATTTAAAGAATCTTAAAGTATTTCTCTGCTTTGTTGTTTAGTAGTATATGCAAATATAGGGGAAAGGTGGCTGGGCTTAAAAAGTATGTTGAATTTTCGTATCTTTGTTCCTAAGGTTAAGAGTTGCTACTATACTCCTGTGGCTATCTTGTTTTTGACCTGTACTCCCTTGCTATATTTCTTGTAACTCATGTAGTAGGTTTATATCAATTTAGAATTATATACATAAACTTTTAAATATTTCGAACTACATTTATTTATTAAAATTAAAAATGAAAAAATTATTTTATCATTGATTAATTTATTCCTTTGTAGATCTTTTTGTAGTTTATTATACTTTGATTTGATTAAAACAAAATTATATGAAAAAAAAGGAATAATTAGGAATTAATTTGTGAATAATTTTTAGGATAAATAAAAACTAATATGTGGAAGTAAAAATTCAAAATTTTGATATAAATTATGAAAAACATTTGATTCACTGGCAATAATGTAAAATACACAGTTTTATGATTATCTTCCTTGTGAAAGTTTTTATATATATTGTTTTAACAAATTTCAATTAAGTAGTAATAAAAATTAATTTTAAAAGTTTTTTGCAGCGAGTACTTTCTTATCTTTTACTAAAAACTGAATTTTCAGAAGAACTTACTTTTGGGTTGATTTTTAAATCCACAAAATTAAACTTTTTGTCAGAATATTCAAACTATTTGATACAAACATTTATTACAGCATTTACATAACAGTTTTTAAAAACCATATTTAAATGTTGCAAAAACTAGGTTTAGACACACTTAAACTTTTGTCAAACAATTACAGATACTATTTTAAAATATAACTAAAATTAAAAAATTTATTCTTGAGTAATTTTCATTCTTGAATATATATAAAACATGTCTTTTTGTAAATTAACAACTTAACCTGCAAAGATGGCCGCATAAAGTTTTTTATAATCAAAACTCAAAAAAAAAAAAAAAAATCCATAAAATTTGATTTTTCAAAAAAATTTCTTAATGTAAGTTTCTGATTCTATTTCATTAGATGCAAAATTAATTTTAATTTGTCTCAACATAACGATTTTTTTCTGTCTATTTAAAATATTTTGTAAACACTAAGTCAAAGAATAGGCAATATCTTTCAGCGCAAACCAAAACATATTTATTCCACTAACTACCAGTAACCATTCAATTTTCATGACCTAAATAGTGAGATTTCTTAACAAAAATAGCAAATTCTCGTCTACTCATATAAAATAGTCTGTCTCAATGTTTATTTAAGCGAAGAACATTGCAACTTACAGAGCCATAACGTGAACTGCGAATTTCTTTTTATTTACTCTTATTCTGAGTGACTCATATTCCACTTTATTTTTCATAATCTCATGAATTCACGCGAAATGCGATTCAGACATTTTTTTCCCCCTTCTATTTTTCTGTTACATGACGAACGAATGGAATTTCCGCCGACGCGATCTTTTCCCCCAAAACAATGCAGTTCCGTCAGGTGTGTGAGCTGGTCAAATATTTATTCCCGCCAAAAATGTATGACCAGATTACGAGGCAATGTGGATTTAAATGGCAACAGCAGCAGCTGATTATGATGAAGTTTTGGGAAATTTAGCGGAAAGAAAAGATGGTGAAAAAGATTCGAATTTCACTAACCAAAGAAAAAAAAAAGAAAAGTGGTTGAAAGAGAATAAATATTTTTACTACATTTACATAAAATTAAACGCATTAATTTAATGTAAAATCATAAAAAAGTTTTATTTGGAACGAATATTTACATAGCTTAAATATTAAAAAAGGATTCTACTGGAAAAATAAAAATCGTCTGCCAATAAATCATTCTTATTAAAACGCTTCAAGTTGATACACGAAAAGGGAACGCGAAGTTGATCAAAATGCCGACTTTAATACTAATTTGCATATGATTAAGTATTTATTCAATAAAATTAACAAAAAAATGTTGTACATGTCGAAATAATGCTTATTTTTCTTAATATAATGTGAAAAATTCTGATGAAAAAAATAATATAATCGCTGCTAATAAATCATTATTATTAAATATTTCACTTTGATGCATAAAAGATATGATGTTGGAAAAAAATACGACTTTTCATGTATTTGCAAACGAGATTAAGTAATTAATTCAACTTAATTCATAAATAAAATAAGAAAATTTGTTTCTGTAAAAAAAATCATTGTAAACAAACATTCATTATTCTTAAAACTAAGAAAAAAATAATTTTGCTAAGAGATAGTAATTGACCTTGAATTGAATGCTTCATTTTGTTACATTAAAACGTTAAAAGCCTCCCCAACAACATACATTTTTCAGTATTTATATTCTGAGTGTTTGTTATATCTTTTAAATCACCACTCATAAAAAAACTGATAATTTTTGCGTAATTGTTATTTACGAATTAAATAAAATATTATTACTTTGTTGTAATACAGTTGTATCAAAATTCAAAAAGTGTACTTTGAACAATTCTAAGCCATAAGTCAAAATCCGTTTCAAGTGCATTTTGTTTCAGATTTTCCTTTTTGAAATATTTTCGATAAATTCATTTTATACGCTAAGTTTTATGCATTTTTTATGGAGTTAACTAATGTGTTGTTCAAATATTTAACCAATACAAGATATTTTTATGGAACAAATTTTAAAAACATTTATCGATTCCCACCAAATTTGATTTTATTCCGATTTAGGTTGCACTATAAGGTAACACCAGTGCTTTTTTGGCGACGAACTTCAAATTTTGAACACAATCATGTGACGAGGATGACACTTGAGCTGGCATCCCCTTTCCAAACTTCTACGCTGGCCAACTGGAGGACTTTGAGACTCAAAAGATTTAACGTGCATCAGTACCTTTACACGGCTCAGTTTTAGAGAGAAATTTAAATTTAAATAATAAATGTGGTATGAAAAAATAAGCAAAAGAGTATTTTTTATTTAATGTTGTAATTGTCAAATATTTATATATAAATGCTTCACCATGAAAATATGCCTTTACAAATTTTTTTAACGAAAGTTCTTTTTTATAAACTTCATAAAGAACCTCTGAATAAATTTTAGACGAATATAAATTTCTTCATAAATTTTTAAATTCAATATTTTATAAGAAAATGAAAAAAAGTAATAGCAAATACTATTTTATTTGTTTGTAGTTTGTAAAAGTCTTTAAATCAACATAGTTTTTAAAAAATACAGCTTAGAAACAAATTTTAAATTATGAAAAATATTTGAAATTATCTAAATATTAAGTTTTACGAAATTTGCTTTCAATTCTGGTAAAAACTTTGCGACATCATACAACAATATAAAAATGGAAGAAAATGCCAATCCCCCCACACATTTTAAGTGATATTATTTATGCATTCTAAATTAATTTTATCATATTTTCTATGAAAAATACTTACATAAATATTTTTCTGCAGAGTGTTTTCAAAAACGTAAATGTAAAAAAAATTTACAGAGTCAAAAAGATATTTTTATAAAAATTTCTATAAACGTCAGACGAGAAGAAAGGTTGCTTTCAAAATAAATATTTAATGTTATTTTTTGCGATATTTATATGTTCTATAGTTTCTAAATATTTCAAAATTAATACAGAAATAACATTTAACTATTGAATTTAAAAAACGAGCAAGCTCTTTTTAAAAATATTTAATAGTTGCCAAAAGATTTTTTTTAAAACCGAGACTACAAATTTAAAACTCTTCCATTTATTCTTTTTCTCCCAACTCAATATTTAGTCAAGAAAATCAAATAAAATCATTCCAAGTTACCTTTGAAGTATAAATTTAACTAATCTTTAAGCTAAAAATATATAAAAAAAATTCCTTTAATTCCTTATCTTTTTCAAGAACAATAACAATATTTCAAACACGACACTGCTTTAAATTCCTTAACAATTACGTAAAATATTGCCTCACATTTTCCCCGCCACGTTACAACGCATTACCAAAAAAGAATGACGTTAAAATAAAACGATTCTCAACTAACTGCAACCGTGCGAGCGTTGAACCTATCTCGAAAACAAATGCGAATAAATTCACTGGAGTAGACAACCATAATATAACTACTACCCGAACATGTCATGAGAGTGAACAGCGAAATGTTCTAGCAGCACCTATTACATTATAACATCTGAATAACTGGATGCGTGCCAAAATTCTACTCGCGAAATTTCATGAGGACGAATTTCTAAAATGAGTTTATCTTAGGTGTACAACCAAGGCCAACTAGATCCACTGTTATCGGAGGTGATTTTCAAAAAGGGAGGTATTGTTGGAGTCGATTTAAATAACGGATTACTTGCTGTGTACTCGGTTTGGAATAAGATTTTATTTAACCCTATTGTTGTTATACTTTGTAGAACAATGGCGTGTTCTGTTCCAAGAAAAAGCGCGCGAAAAGATGGAACTTGGAAGTTAATTGATGTTTGTGGTTCATTGTAGCTTTAATTTTAAAATTAAATGGTTTGTTATTTTGAGAATTCGATGAATTTGTTTAATTTGATTCGAAGATTTTTAAATGGTAGCGCTATTGTGTTATTGCATAGAACAAAGACAGGAAGAAAAAGCGCGGGAAAAGGTAGGATGAGTGAATTTCATTGATGTTGGTTGTTTGTTCGGATTTTGATTTTGAAAGTGAACAGCTTAAATTGGAAAAGTTGACTGATTCGATTCATTTTTTTGTTTGTTTTCCTTCTATTAATTTAATCAATTTATTAAATTAATTCATTGAAATATTATACAGAGAAGTACGGTTCTTTTATAATACACAGACTTTCAATGTTCATTTTAGTTTTGTGTGTTCTATATATAACTATTTTAATTCTGGATCTCTATGGTATAAAGATACTTGTCTTTATATTGCCAGCGATATTAGAAACTTAAAGAAACAGAGAAGTACAGAAAATGTTTATTTTCTTAATATACCACGTAATATTCAATGAAAAAACGCATGTTCGAATTTATTTTTAGCTCAATTAGACTATCTTTACACATATACATACAAATGAAAAATAAAGCTTTAATTTTAGAATAATATTTAGCATTTTATACTGGAATGGATCTTTTGTGAAAGTACTTTTTCTTTGTAAACGAAATATACTCCAATTTTGGATGAATGTATGTAATAATTACGTATATTAAGGAATGAGAACTGCAATAGGAAATTTTAGTTCCCTATTTCACCAACAGATGGCGCGTTTGCTTAGTTTTATTTTTCGTTATTTTTTCCCTGAAGAGAGATATGTCAAGCTAGATGGTTAATGAACAACGCAATTTAGTTTATCATGTTAATAAATCTTTTTATCTTTTGATGAATCGTAGTAATGAGTTAAATGAAACTGTCCACGATCACTTTTTTTCTTATTTTGTCCAAGAACTTCATATTAGAAACTGGTTTGAAATAAAAAAGAAAACCTCAAATCCTCTTTCATATCAATGTAAAGGGTATAAAAATGTTTGATGTTTATTAATGTTAATGATTCACTAAGTAATATTAAAAATATTTGAGAACATCTTTTATTTATTTATGAATCTTTAAATAAGCTGATTTGAAAAATGGTCATGCATATTCATCATATAAGATGTGTCAAATATATATTAAAAGTCAAGAATATGGCTAAGGGGAAAGATATAAAAAAATTGGTATTTTAGAATTTTTGTTTTTCTTAAGCAAATGAAGTTAGCAATAATATACATTTTTATTGCGCTATTTTTTATACTTAATTAAAATATAATCGTGTATGTTTTGAAAAAATTTATTTATTCAAAAGTTTAATAATATAAATGTATGTGATATTATTATATTTGAATTTTATTTAATTTTTTGCATAATTTTTTTTTTATATTTTTGTTTTGAATTGTGAACATTTTCAGAGGCATTAAATATTCTCTCGAACATTGGAGAAAATGTGAAGATAAAGATTTTGGACTTATAATAATTTAATTCGTTGAATTAAATATTTCAAGCAATGTATATTCTTATTACATACAAGTTTTGCGCAGTAAATAAGTTAATGAAGATAAACTTATAATAATTTAATTCGTTGAATTAAATATTTCAAGCAATGTATATTCTTATTACATACAAGTTTTGCGCAGTAAATAAGTTAATGAAGATAAAAATTGAATAAATAAGTGAACATTATTTATAAACAGTTTTATTGTAACTTTAAATATTTTAATGTTTGTACCACTGACGTAATTAGCTATAATGGGGACATGTATCAAAATTCCTTCGAGGCCCATTTTTATACATGGGACCCATGTTAGTGGTACTGTAGTTACACATGTTGGAGGGCCCAATAGCTTGGGGGGCCCGAATCATTGATACGGCTGTAGCTACGTCACTGGTTTGTACGAGTATTAATGTAAGAAAAAAAAGAATATTGTGAGTTATATATCTATATACTTTCTCATATTTAAAGACGATGCAAGACTACATTTAAAAATAATTTTTTATCCTCAATGATTGAAAGTAATGTTTAATTTGACTCGACAATAACATTTAAAAATACTTTCAAACCATATTTTACTGTCCCTCAATTTTAAAATTCAAATCAAGTTAAGTTTTAAATCATACAACATTTGGGTAATTTGAGGTACAGCCTTTTTTAAGTTTATAATCTTTCTGTGTATCTTCTTTATGATTAAATTTCTTGAAAAACGTAATAGCCGTTTTGGGACTTCATGGCTTTCTGCCAAATGTAATGTACCTTTAAATTATAATTCGAATTATATATAAATATAATTTTTATATTAATTATTCATAAATTATCATTATTATTTAACTTTTCATAAAATAGTTGAATGTTCTTTTTTTCTCGAGAAAGTAATATTCCATAACATTAAGGTGACCAAACGTCCTCCTGTAGGAAGGACAGTCCTCTTTTTATAGGTTCTGTCCTTCCTCGAAAATGTCCTCCTTTTCAATATTTTAAAATTGGTCT
This sequence comes from Trichonephila clavipes, assembly GCA_019973935.1. Classification (NCBI taxonomy): domain Eukaryota; kingdom Metazoa; phylum Arthropoda; class Arachnida; order Araneae; family Nephilidae; genus Trichonephila; species Trichonephila clavipes. The sequence goes on from BMAU01017015.1 coordinate 514,713, forward strand.
GTTAATCTCTATTTTCAGAGATGAACCAAACATGTTTCCAAAATGTTGAAGAATGAATGGTGTGAGACAAATATGACAGGAAATAACAGTTTTCCATGATGTTTTTTGACTTCATCACAAGTAAATTAGGCAGATACAGAAAACTGTGTTGATTTTTTATCAAAAGAAATGCCTGGTATTAAAATAGTTGACAATGGTTTGTTTGATGAAATTGGAAGACTGAATGTACATTAAAATTATAATAAATTGAAACAATTGGAACATCAACATGCTGAAATTGATAAAAGATGGGTGGAAATACTTAACCATTTCAAAAATAAACAAATTCCATATAAAAATTTAGTTATTCTTGTTAAATTTACGTTGTGCTCCCTGGAACTAATGCAGCTGTTGAAATTGTTTTTTCAGTTGGCAATGCTTTTTGTGAAGTGACTAGTGAGTAATCAAAATTGAATGTTAATATTTTAGCTACAGTGCTTACCGTAAAATTCAGTATGAAGGATATTTTTTTGCCCGAACTTTCCGATTTATTAAAAAGTAATATGTTGACAAAAAAAATTCATTCAATGGTAAAAATACTCGTTTAATATAATAATTAAAAAGAATGTAAGCGTAATTAGCGTATTTTTATTTGAATTAATAAAACGTTTCATATATTTAAGTGGTAACTTTTTAAAAAATTTTTCGTTGTAAAAAAAATGGTCACCTTAATAACATTCAACAAAAGGTTTCAATTCGAAGGAATTATTTTTAAAAAAAATCGTCATACCATAGTTAAAATGTTCCATTTTGATTTAAAATTTCTAAGAGATTCAAAACTGCAACTCCATTACATTCAAGTGCCTCACAGGTTTCTAATCTAATTAATATATAATATAGAAGGGTAAATAAATAAGTATTCGCGCAAATGTTACTAACTTAAAAGCAATATTTCAACTACGCAATCAAATATGATCCGTTATTGAAATAGATGGCGCTGCTAACCAGAAATTCTAATCGAATTCAGATCCCAGAATAGAATGAAGCTTTTCTAAAGTAATTGAAGATGTTTTCAAATAATGATGATTTTACAAGTGGAATTTGTTTCATTTAGACATTTTATGAAAAAAAAAGTATTAATTTCATATGTTCATTTTATTTTCCATTTTAAATGCTTGAATCAATATTTATTGAATTTTTTGATAAATATATATGAATTAATATGATTCTTATCTTTTTATTTAACGTCCTGCCAGTGTACTGTTTCAAGTACAATAAAAATTTAAAATAGGAATTCATAAACATCTATTGTTGAATTTAATTTTATATTGTTACAACTTTTAACAAAAATTAAATAAATCGATTAATAAAGCAAGAAATATTTTAAAATATATTCCCCGATTATTAAATATTTCGTAGAATATCATTTAAAACTGCAATATTAAACATTTCTTTTCAGCTGAAACAAGAATCTGTAAATATTTTAAAAATAACAATCGAAAAATGAATGAATTAATAAAAATTGAAACAGCATTTTTTTCCCACTTCAGAATAAGTGATCATTACTTAAATTTTCATTTTCTAGAAAAGTACACACAATTCTTTTCTGTTTTATTTTACTAAATTAACAGAAAACGAGTATTTTTTCCAAAAACCGACGAATCTTATCTTTTAAGTAAAAGTAATAATAAAATAAACGTAAGTTTTAATGTAAAAGAATTTATACGTTTTTTGTGTATTTTTTTTCAAATTGTGGAACGCTTTAAAAAAGATAAAATAAACACTTTTATCTATCAGTTTCGAAATGAATCCAAATTATTTTCGAAATCATTAAAAAAATAACACATTTTATCCGCACATTTTGTAAACACCGCCATTTCTTTCGAATTCTTTTTTTACATGCCTATGTATAATTTGCAAGATATAACCCTCATTACCTAAAAAAGGAAGTCGTCGTTTTCATAATTGTCGCCAATATGTTTTAGAATCTTCTCTATATTTATTTTTCCACTTCAGATAAAATATCTATGAATAAATTTGCTTTTTTGTTTTTTTTAAATAAAAAAAAACAAGAGTTTTAGCAGCCAACAGCAAAATAAAGCTGAGCTACATTAAGATGTTATTACTTTCTCGACTCTGGTAAGAGAGCAAGTAGGAAAAAAAACAAACATTAAAAAATATACTAACGCTTACAGATAGACAGATCAGCAAACATCACTGAAAGTAAATGAGGTCGAACGTCATTGTCGAAACTGGCCAATCCGGGCGCTAGCTTGGTTTCCATGGCAACCAGTCGCTGCTGTGTTCCGTCTACTAAATTTAATCACATATTTTAGGGCAATAAACATTGACGGATATGCATATTTAGGGAGATACTTGGATAAATGCTCTTTACTACTATCTTCAATAAAATAGCAGGAAAGCTTTAATATCGTCAAACGGAGATTGGTTTTAGAATAGACTGCTTCTCACAAAATGTTAACGAAGAGTTGGGAAATATTTTAATTTACTCAAGATTAGATTTTGGTTTGGTTTGTATTGTGAGGGGGAGGGGGGAACCATTAATGAGTTTAGAAATGAAATTAGAAACAGGTATTACTGAAATCACTCGAATGTTATGGATGGTTTCATATCGAGGGTGAATGATACATTAATTTTTCGTGATTCATATTCCTCTCCCCCTCTCTTTTTTCGATCGGTTTCGACATGTGTAAGCGATAAAGTTAATATTAATGGAAAATAATATTTATTTAATAGTGAAGGAGATGAATTTTTAATACCTGCACTTATATTTGCAATATCGTTTAGTGATACTCAACTTAATTTAAATAAATGCATTGGTGCATTAATTCAAATAAAATACTGAAGTATTTACAAATAAATATTAGTTTTCGAGATTATTTAATTATATTTTTTATAATAATACGAATTAATATATACATTATCAATATTGAGTGTAAGACAGTAAATAAATAAACGTTTAATTTAATTAAAAGATTAATTCCTTTTTCAATATTTTCTCTTTGTATATTTAAAAGGTTTTTCGTGATGTAAAACTAATTATTTATACATAGTCGCCAATATGACCGCCATGGCACCAAATTTTGTCACCAAAAAGGATGCCAACTAGGCTTTATCTCCAATATTTCAACGAGAACTATTGTTGTATAACTTAATTTGTACGATGAGGGTTGTCCGCGTCTAGTCAGACAGGGGATCCCCCTTGTAAATAATAATCAAAAAGGTATGATAAAAATAAAGAAGTTGAAGAAGAGATAAATACATACACTACAATATTTATGCAAATGATAAAAATACTGGCATGAAAAGTGACGTATAGCAAATAATAAACGTTAACCTTTTGAAATACTCAATGAAATTTAGAATTTTAAAACAAATTACTTATATACACGATCTACAGCAATTGTTTTTATTATTTTTTAATTTTTGAAAACTACTATAAGCTTATAAAATAATGAAAATAATAATAAATAAATAAAAATAAAATATTGAATAGAATTTAGATCATGTAGTCTTAAAATTGTTCCAATTAATTTCAAATATTTTTAAATATCTAAGTTAAATACTTTTATAACTAATTATACATTTAAAAGGAAATAATATATATATATATATATATTTATTACTCTTTTCTTTGTGTTTATCCTTTTTTCTAAATAATATTTTAAGATAGCATAATAAAGGGTGTTTTTTTAGAGGTATAGAACTTTAAATTGCAATAAAACAACGATGTATTATTCGATTGACATGAATTTTTTTTTATTCGAAAGATAATCTTGTGGCATTACATTTTAAATATGATTTCTGGCATATGACTGCCACGGCTGGCTCGGATGTAGTCCAATCTGGACGTCCAATTTTCGATGACCTTTTCTAACATTTGTGACCGTATATCGGCAATAACACGGCGAATGTTGTCTTCCAAATGGTCAAGCGTTTGTGGCTTATCCGCATAGACCAATGACTTTACATAGCCCCACAGAAAATAGTCTAGCGGTGTTAAATCACAAGATCTTGGAGGCCAATTCACAGGTCCAAAACGTGAAATTAGGCGGTCACCAAACGTGTCTTTCAATAAATCGATTGTGGCACGAGCTGTGTGACATGTTGCGCCGTCTTGTTGGAACCACAGCTCCTGGACATCATGATTGTTCAATTCAGGAACGAAAAAGTTAGTAATCATGGCTCTATACCGATTACCATTGACTGTAAAGTTGTGGCCTTCATCGTTTTTGAAGAAGTACAGACCAATGATTCCACCAGCCCATAAAGCGCACCAAACAGTCAGTTTTTCTGAATGTAACGGTGTTTCGACATACACTTGTGGATTAGTTTTACTCCAAATGCGTCAGTTTTGTTTGTTGACGTAGCCATTCAACCAGAAGTGCGCTTCATCGCTAAACAAAATTCGCTTATGAAAATCGGGAACAACGTCAATCTCGTTTTGGGCCCATTCGACGAATCTACGCCTTGCTTGATGATCGTTTTGATGAATTGCGAAACCAAACTGAGAATAAATCACTTGACAGCTGTTAAATCGGTCGCCATCTTGGAAAGTAATGCCAACTTAAACTTCTATACCTGGGAAAAAAACACTCTTTATAATAAAGATTATTTATTTCAGCTTTATGAAATTTTATGTAACCCGCAATGATTATACCTTCATAAATTCAATCATACATTTTAATAATTTTGCTTCTTAAATAATCACGATTGAAAATGTTTGGATGCATAATTAATTGAAGTATGCTCAACTCCTGCCGCATAACTAATTAATAATCTACATCTTTTAATAATAAAGAGGAGCTACTTATTATAGAAATTAATGATTATAAAAGTTTTTTTGATATCAGTAAGTCTCATATCGATCTTTTCTATTTATGGCTTGTATTAAATGTCAAAGGGATTTATTTTAAATTTAGAAATTCTCTTTGGGGAGATTGAGATAAATTAAGTAATCTCTTGAAATAATATCTTAATAATAAAATTTACATAACGAAAGTTTTTCATAAATTCATAAAACCCGTTTAAAAATGGATTTAACATGAATCGTTACGTTTTAATTTTGAGAAAATTTTAATTTACTTATTTTACTCAAACCGGTATATATTGTCTAAAGAGAATTTTGCTGTAGCCAAATCGCCGCCAGTGCTTATTTTTATTTCCATCCAGAAGTCAATGCAGAAATTTCATAGTTAAATTTCGTGTTTTTGGTCGAATTAGTAATTTAATCTGAGCAATGAAAACTTTAGTCTGATGGGTTTTTTTCTAAATCGAAGTGAAGTTACTGCCAAAAAGCATAAAAATTATCTTTTACAATCGCCAACAACGCCATTTTGAAGCAGCAAAAATGCATCATTTTATAAATAAGTGCAGGCGATTTTATTGGACGTCCAGAATGTTTTCTAAATTCGAAATGTACGAAACATATAACAATATGTTTAAATAGCAAACAGTATTATTTAAAACATTTATTTTTCAAGCAAATGCAATATCTTATACTTAAATAAAATTTAATTGATTAATTTTAGGAATTTTCGAGACAAAATAAAAATCAAGAAATAGTTGAAGTATGCTATTCTTTTTCTTTTTTCTGGAGAATACGTAGCCATTTTCTATATTTTTCTTCTTCTTACATTACCACTATGCATGAACACGTTATTAGCATATTTAATTATCGTAATTTTAACAATGAATTTGTGAAATTTTTTCAATACGTGTTGATAAAAATTAGATTTTGATACATGGTAAGAAATACATAAGAAAGAGAAAATTCAAATTTAATCAAATTTAAAGGCAATTTGTTAAACTGCCAATAAATTTTTTGCAGTTCAATAAGCCATTGTTGTTTTAGAATCTTTAACATAAAGAAATAAGAATCATTTTTCTCATGCTTCTAAAAATAAAAAGTATCTTCACGTGTCATTTAAGAATATTGCTATATTTAGTCCCAAGTCTGTTAAATATTGGGGAGGGAGGAATAAAATTTTTAATTAATTATATTATCCTCACTGTTAATACCCGTTGCCTTTTTGTTTTTCTTTGCTATTGTATTATATAAATGTAAGTCAATTTGGTTGGCCGTGGGTAGCTTAGTGGTTAGAGCATCGGGCTCCAGACCGGAAGGCCTGGGTTCGGTGCCCGATGCCACCGAATACCCACGGAGTATGTGCTCGTTAAATCAGTGGGTCCGAAAGTTTTGTGGGCGGTCGCAGCAGAAACCACGAGTGCAGGGAGCTGGAGAATATTTACCTCCCTTTCAGTTCCATGCATAAATTGTGGAGGTGGAGACAGGTGATGTCGCCATCTATCGTAAAGAAGTCCAACCTGTCTCAGGCTCTGGCACCTTTCATTCCTTCCCTTCGGGAACGACACGATAACAACAAGTCAATTAGATACTTTTTCGTTTCGCCAGCGCAAATTTCGCCAAACAGGCTTCATTAGCGACAACACACAATATACAAATAGAAAAAATGTGTATAAATGCTAATTCTCATTAGGTTTTCATCCATTTTTGATGTTACTGATAAGAAAAGACGTTAGTGGTAAGAAAAGACCGCTACTTGTTTTGCTATGTGGCGGTAAAAGGTTACTAGGGGGGGGGGTCGTTTTCTACACTTCTTACGACTTTATCACCTGCGCCGGCCGAAACTAAAAAGTACAGTTAATATTAATTAAAATGTTTTTTAAAATATGTTTATCTGACCGTTTGACCTCTTTCAAAATTAGCGCAAAATTGGCAACCACATGGCTTTTAAAATATGAAGCAGCTGACTAAAATTATTGGTAATTAAATAAAAGTAAAAAAAAAATTAAAACTTTAATTCCCGTGTGACATTTTTTTGATTATTTAATAAAATCCTGCTACATGAAACCAACTAACTCGAAAAATGGAATCAAATTCAAAAAGTTTTTTTAAAAAACTGCATCTTAAATTTTAAAACCTTTTTTTCTTCTTAGTATATTTTTAAATTTATTATTCTTCTCAATTTAATATATATACAAGTATACCATTTTTTTTAAAAAAAAATTATTTTAGACATGATTTATTTGTAACGGAGGCCCTTTACCACAAACTACGTTAACCTTCTAGCTCTACGTTACTTAATACAAAAAAAAAAATAAATTAAATCTATATATTCATTGGAGATACTTTTTCTTCTAAAATGTATTGATTTTTGTTTATAAACTGTTCTTACGTTTATTTACTACTTCTTATCCAATATATTTTGTATTTGAATACTAAATTTACTTTTCACATATTGATTATTTTTTTTTCTTTAAAAGTTGCACTTTTTCCGAGAATTTATAGGAACAAGCATAAGTTTACCTATAATTTAGAATTAAAAAAAATTTCCGTAATTTTTCAATTTCTGGATAAAAAAAAGGTAATATTATTGGATTTTACGATATTTTATATCCTCGTAACTAAATGAAACATATTTATTTATAATCAATAATTAAATTAAATAATACATAGATAAATACATTTCAAATAACTGAAAATTCTGGTATATAAACCTTTTCACTAGCCTATTCAGAACAGCATATTTTATCATACTATTCATATTGGTTAGAATAAATTTATTTTTTTCCGATATAAAACATTTTCCATACTTCATTTCTTCAGATGCTATACTAAATTGATTTTTAATTTTATGCGTTAAAATAAATGACGTATTTATAGGAAATTTCAAAACCTCAATGACGCTGCATAATAATTTGATATACGTAGTACAATTATGGGAATTACAATTAAATTGGGACTTTCCCCCTTCGAATTTATATCCTGCTTTAAGAATAGAAAATAATCTTAAATAAAAATAAAACAAAGTATATAAACTTATGAGAAATTACAAATAAATTGTATGTAATGGACAAATGTAAAATAAAAAACAGTAACACGTGTAAAACTTAAAGCAGTTATTCCTAAAATTGTAAATATTAAATACACCATCGATTTTTGTTTTAAACAGGCAGACGATATTTACAAAACATTCGAAATTTATATATATTTTTTTCGAATTAATGTATAAGCCAATTTAATACGATTAAAATGAAAACATTATTAAGCAACTACATCAAAGCATTCAATCCGATGATTTATTTTTATAAATAAAATTTTCCACTACACATTCTCAAAACTTGCTATTTTTTACATTCCGCTTAAAAATTCCAAAAATGCTTTGATAAAGGATCAGTAGCTGTAGAATTATTGATAGTGCTTCATTTTCATAACAATAGCTGAATCACGCATTAAAGGAAAACCAAAATATTTTTCATTTCTTTTTCTTCGAAGTAGATACAAAACTATCCTTGAAATTATTCATGTATTCAGAATAAAAAAAAATTGAATATAACACAAGGGTTTGAAAATTATTCACGTGCTTTAGAATGTTTATTTTGTTTATGAGCTTCATATAAATTTTCTTTACCGCAGTGTTAGGCCTAAAGTATTTTATTCTTTCTTTTCTGTTTTAACATTTTTATTACAGAAGGATAACTTTCTTTGTGTTTTATATCAAAGAATTTTGAAGCATTTTATATTAACAGCTGAAGTCTTGGAGTTTTAATAAATGTATAAATGTGTTTTAAGCGACTTAGAGATTAATTATTTTATTAGTATAATCATTACATTTACAGTAAACAGATGTATTGTAATTTTTAATATACATTTTTAGATTGCTGAATTAATTAGATTAGATCGGCATTTACTGTATATTTAATTTTTAAAAACTTTTTTTAAGTAAAGATATTTTTTAGTTTTATCGAATAAAACCTGTAATTTATAATCTTTAATAACTCACAAATAAATGTTTCGTGTGCGTAAAATTAGAAAATCCACTAGAAAGAAAAAAAAGTTTGTGGGCTCTTGACTTACAATAATGATTTTTTAAGCTTCTTTTGCAAATCCTGTATAAATATACAGTAATACCTCGACTTACGCGGCTTTCAAATCGCGAGCGCGCGTCCATTCTTCTTTTTCTTTCTTTTTATTATTAACACCCTTTTATAAGCTTCACTTGTATGTAAAACCTTGAACTCAATTTTTACCCACTTTTAAAGGACAGATTAATTCGAAATTTTGCTCACTTTTCCAAAACCGATAACAATACAATAATTTCGTAATTTTGTTCCATTGTCCTGATCTGGATCATCAGGACTATTTAAAATAAGAAATAAGCAACACACACACATGAAACATAAGTCTTGCTGTAATATAATTAAATAAAGAATTGAAATTTTAATGAGAATCTCGTTCCTGTAAAATTATTCTTCATATCACAATATCAGAGGTATATAATTTGCGTTGTTAAATTTGACACACGTTTCTGAATGCTTAGTTGTTAAACAACTTCTTTGTTGAATCAAGATATGTTTCATACAATGCAAAATTTGTTCACATATATAAAGTGAAAATCGCTTTACACGAAACTAATGGAGACCGAACTATTTTTTCGTGTTAAAAATTATTTAAAAAAACGTATATTCAACAAATTCAAGTTTATTGAGTACATTTTATTTACTTAGATATGTATGTTTGCATGTATTTGATAGAAATAAGTGAAACAGAAACATTCACAGGAACTTAATCCAATTTAATACAATTAATACAGTTTTTTGAAAACAATCTAATTTTTTCTTTGCATTGTCTTTTTTAGCACAATTGTCAACAAATTGTTCGATGTCGTCCATTTTGTTATTCATTTCACCATTGGAATGGGCGTCTAAATAACTGAGCATACTTTTCATGATGTTTATCATTTCGGATGATGTGGAAACATTAGCTGCATTATTTCATTTTTGCCGTCGGAATCTGCATCAATGATATTTTTTGAGCTTTGAGCAAACTGCAAAATGTCCTTGTCTACCATAATTGGGGCTGTACATGCATTATCATCATCTACTGCAACGAATTATTCGGTTGATACAGTACCGAACAGCTCAATAATACAGATACTTTCTCAAACATTTCATTAAGTGTCGGATCAGTTGCAATAACCTCCTCATTCTAGAAGGAAAATCTTTTCGTGTTAAGAGAAAAGATGCATGAAAAGGCGAAGTATTTGTTGGAACCGTTGTCTTATTTTGTGTTAACCGATATTTCGTCTTAAGCATTTTCGTGTTAAACGTATTTCACTGTATGTAGAACTAAAAGCGGCAAAACAGAACACAAGCAATTTTGTTCGAAGAACTAAAACATGCTGGCAACGACGTTCAGCAACTTAAAATAGTTGTCGATTCATCGATAGAGTTATTTTCCAGGTCTTTTCATAGTTCTGTAAATTTTGCTTTCAATAATTCTCACTAAACAACAATGAGTGATGTTTCATTTTACAAGTATTACACCCTGGAAGGGCATTAAGCCGATCGCGATCGACCGTTGGAACGCCAAGACATTTTGGGGTGACTGCCTTCACTAAGACCTAATGATCATTCCATCTTACTAATTTCTAGAAATACCGCATTTATCCGTATTTAAGCCGTCATCAATTCTAAGCCGTACCCCAAATTCTCAACAAGATTTTGTGAAAATCTTGTTGAGAATTTGGGTTTAAAATGTTTTATCATTTAATGTAAAAATAGTCTAAAATGTTTTATCAATATCCATTTTTACGAAATTAAAATGAATTAAAAAGGGAAACTAATAAGAACTGAGTAATTACTTATTTTATCAGTATTATAAACTTTTAAATGCATGCATATGAAGCTAATTGCTCTAAATACCCCATCCAACAGTTTTTCCCCTTCGATTCTAAGCCGCGCCCGATTTTCCGTACCATTAATATTGGGAAAAAAGTGCGGCTTAGATTCGAGTAAATACTGTATTTTAAAAAATACGGAGGAAAAAAAATCGAATCATAAGAAAAAATTTCATTGAATAGAAAATGCACTTCGCTATTTTACAAAGGAAATCAAAAAGTGTTCTTGGTTCCAGGAAAAAATTCACTAAATAGAGAAATTCGCAAAATAGAGGTTCGTAAAATGGAGGTCCGACTATATTGCATACCTTCTTTTGGACCACAACACCTTGAAAAAATTAGAAGTAGCACGTACCCTGGAAAAGTCTGCCCATCCCTGCATTACACAATTGCCTTGATTTGAATTGAATTTTTAACACTAAGAATGTGAGTTAACATTTATAAACACACAAAGGAAGTTATATTTTTACATAATTCATACAAGCTGCATGCAAGCAGATTCAGCAGGATCGTTTTATGATAAAGAATTAATGAAAATACGTGAGATGTAGAGAGGAGAGACAAAGTGATTTAACCTTATCGCATAACTTTGTAGAGTGCCACTGATAATTGCTCAGCGTGTCACGTATGGCACACGTGCCATAGGTTGCCGATCCTTGTTCTAGGGCAGGGGTGGCGAACCTTTATGAATCAACGTGCCATTTTTCTAAAGAAGTGTTTAAAGAGGCTTAGACGTGCCACCAAATAATTTTGACTTGTGATTATTGGGAAAATAATAAAACTAAATACTAACAACACAAAACTATTTACTACGGAAAAACACACCTTTTACACTGAAAAGTTATAAATGTTTTAATTATACGTGTAATTCAAATTAAAGTAACACAGTGTTACTTCTCTTGTTGCAGTTGTTGTGTGGATGACAAATAACTTATATTAAGATTGTAAGGTGTTACTTTTTGAAGAATACATATTGAATTCGAGTCATCTGCCAAACGGTTTCTGAACAATTAATTATTTTTGCTGTGGCTTCCTTTTTTAAGAAGAGGGTTTGTGATTTGTTTCAAAATATCGTTTTATAGACGACGTTCTGTATACCACTATTCCAGAACATAAAAGCACACTAATAATGCCATGTTTCTTGGTCCACCAAATTTGAAATTCTCTGTTACACTTACTGTCCTACACTTTTTGTTCTTTTGCTGAACTAGCCATGCTAAATAACAGTTAAAAATCGTAAATATAACACAGATAAAATTTAAAATACAGTTGTATCAATGAAATTGACTTATGCTATGCGTAGACAAAATTTACATCATAAGCAATGGTAGTCCACGACATAACTAAGGCCAGACAATTATTAACGAATGTCTTCCCGCCACCCCGTGACCAATCACTCGCATTTGTTTGTAATACTTCATATTGAACTTTGAAAATTTGAAATAAAACATAAACCATTTTGATCAATGGCGTGCCATGAATGGCACGCGTGGCATTGTTCGCCATACCTGTTCTAGGGTATAGAGCAGTGATTCTCGACCACTGTGCCGCCAATTTTTTTTAAAAAAAATATTAATCATATTTTGAGAAAAAAAAATCCGGGGCAGAATCATTCGGCGGTTTTATACTATTCATAAAATTGTTATCGACTTTTTGACAACACTAGAGGAGATATTAAGTCATCACTTCCCAAATTTAGATATAAAAAATTGATTGGGTTCTGGGGAAAAGGGGTTTGGGAAAAGTTATCTTATATACAGATATATACAGAACAGATATATCTGTATATGAGTTAACTTTGAATCAAGAGGAAGAGTTAATTTTGCTCTATAAAAATTGAGATTTAATTTCAAAACATTCGGAAGAGTCAACGAATTCATTTTGGATTAAAATTAGAGGCGATTATCCCATAATAGCCAAAAATGTTTTAAAAATATTGTTACATTTTTCTACATCTTATTTGTGCAAATTCGGATTTTCAGCATTAACAAATATATAAATGAAAATAAGATCGAAACTTTTAATTGTAGATATTGAAATGAGAGCAGCATTATCATTTTTTTATTATAAACTAAATGATCAAAACATCAAGTTCTAATTTCGCATTAAATGCATTCTTGTAATTAATTTGTAATTAATTACTCAAACATTTTGTTGTCTGACGTACATATTATTTTATTTATATAAAACATTGAAAATTACTGTCATAAACTATTTTACATAGTGTATTTAAAGATAAGTAAAATTCCTTTAAACTTACTTTTTTGTTAGTGTGCCGCCAAATTTTGAAATTGTTGAAAGGTTAACGCAACAAAAAAAAGGTTGAGAATCACTGGTATAACAGCATTAACTATAACGAAATTGTACACGTAATTAAATGTAAAAGAGGACTAAGTCAAATAGAAACATATACGTAAAAAATACTGATAGCTGTATGTTAGTGACGTCAAAGCATGGTAATTGAGGTATTTTCTATATAATTATAGGACACGAAAAAAGAAGGGAAAAAAATGCTTGCTCTCTGTATATGTTTTCTAAAAAAACGAAAGACTAGGTTGTATTTGTGAAAAAAAAAACGAAAGCAAGATGAGCTTGAATTATCTTTCTGAAATAAGAATAATTTCAACCAATAGCAATAATATTAATATTTACAACAATAATAATAACAGCATTTATTAGTACTATAAATGCGTACTAATTTCTTTCGTTTTTAAAAAAGAGTCAAACACTATTTAAATGAGCATAGGATACATAAAATGAGTTGATTCCCAAAGAGAATTCCCTGTTCAACATTTGTACTGATTCCTAAATTGAAAGCTAATTAATTAATCTAAGGATAATTACTAAAAAAGATGAATTTATTAATGATAAAATAAATATTAGGAAATGTTTTGGCGCAGCAAATGTTCATACTATTAAATACAAATGTTAAAAATTATATAAACAAAATTATAATTAATAAGAAAAAAAAGGTAGTTAAAAAACGATTTAAAATAGCAAAGTAAAAATAAAAATAAAATCTAAAATAAAAAAGTAATAAAAATATAAAATAGTAAGTAATAAAAATAAGCAATAAAATGTAATCTTATGTGATACAAATTCACATAAAAAATATAATAAGCTTTGCATTTATATATATATATATATATATATATATATAATAACAAACATATAAAAATGATAAATATTGAAAAAAATATGCTGTCGAATTGTAATATTTAACGTATAAGATGTGTATTGATATATTAAACATTTTAATGCGTTTATTTAAATAAATTTACTCAATAGATTCCGATTCTTCACTATTAAATATTGCATTTCAGATAATTAATTAGTTCTAAGGATGAATTTCAAATAACTAATTTATTCAACTAATATATTATTCATTGTTTTTTTTTAGCTTTATATAAATGAAGATTTATATATTTATTTTTTGAATTTTAGAGCAAATATATTTTGTCTCACATAAATATTTTTTTTAACCACACACACACACACATAATTCCCTTTTCAGGTGAAAGTCTTAAAAGAACAGTTGTCTCAGACATATTTTTCTCTGAACAATTTCGATTGAAAATATTTCTTAAAACATTAGATTAGAAAATTTCATCAATACATAATGTCGTAGATAACATCTTGAAACAATTCTCTTAAAATATTTTAAAAAGTTGATTTGATTTCCCATATTAAAAAGAATTAACGAAAATATTTGAATAATACTTCCAAAAAATATATTAGTTAATAATGCTCTTTTAAAGGTATTATAAATACAAATATTAATGAAACATATATTATTTGATTATATATTTAAAAAAACATGTTATGTAATATAGTATGCGTTTTTCAATTCCTACTATTATATATATAGCTCACAATCTCTATATATTTATGTATTTATCTTGGTGGAATTTTCAATCGTTAATAAAAGGCATTTTAAAGCGCTCAATTGAGCTGAAATTTTATATGCAGGTTTATTTTGGAAGACAATACAATAATATAATAATAATTAATTGATTAAAACTAATTATTTAAAGAATTACAAATACAACCACGTTGGCATCATTTTTGGCAACTTAGCGACCCTTTTGGCGACTTGTGTCAAAACTTGAAAAGGTTTTTTTCTCACGTGTTAAAGTATTCAGTTGCACTGAAATTTATATACACGATTGTTTTGGATGACAATACGATACTTTAATGATAATTAATAAAAATTAATTACCACTTAATGTTATGATTCTGTCCTATGTATACACATATTTATATTAATTGTAACTATGTAATAAAAAGTAGCTAAAATAAAATTTTTCTTTGTTGATCTAAGTAGGAATTGACTTAAAATTTTTTATTATCTTACTTTTTTTTTTGTTTAATTGCCAGCACACTAAACTAAAAGTCTGTAACTATTTATTAAAAAAAAATCGCAAACATTTTTCAACTTTTTATTAAAAGAAGTGTTTAAACCGAATTAATTTAAATTATAAAGATGTAGGGAAGAAAAGCACCATGTTGAAAAAGTGGAAATGGAAACTGATTTTTCCTTGTGGTGGGATTCAATTAAATTAAATACTCAAGTTCAATACATGTAAGAAAGCACTATTTTTAATAAAAATTAAATATTTACTAGTGATTCAATGTAAGAAATAAAATAGATGTCTGCTAATAATTTATATGGTTTAAATTATTTTATTTCTAGCTGTTTGAAAAACCAATATTTCTGTTAAAATTTTAAAAGTTCTTAATGCAAGTTCTTTCTCGTAATACAATACGCGATCGATATTCTAGAACTGTATAATTTTATTTCAATGTATCACAATCATAAAATAGGACATCTTTAATAAATTCAAACAATATTTTCGAATAAAAGAATATTCCATTCTGTTCTGATCAAACACGCAAAAAAAGAATGAAATAACAAAATTATATATAAAAAAACACACCTGCAACCGACTTTTTAAAACAGTACACCTGCCTTTTCAAAAAATTGCAATTTCGCAATTTTATAAGACGAATTTCTCTTCTAAAAAACTTCGTGTCTGCTTCCATTTTTTTTATCCGCCATTTTTTTTTATCGATCGTACCGCTATTTGCTGCTTGGAAGCACTTCTGTTCGCGATGCATGCATACAGCACTATCAATCACGCATATATATATGTATGCGTTAAGGCTATGACGGTAAAGGAGAAAAAATTGAAGCTCAGTTTAGGAACAAGATGGGAAAATACATTGTGTGTTAAGGGACATCAACTGTCAACTCGCAGTTAGGAAAAAAGAAGGAAACTTTTCGCCCTCGCGCGAGTTTTTTTCTTTCTCTTTTATTCTTTTCCTTTTTGTCTTGCTGTTTTGTTTCGCTAGGATTGCCTTTAACGTTTATTCTTATCAGTAACAACGGTGATTTTCTACTCTTTATTACGGTGTTACGGGGGAGTCTTGCACCGTTAATTCCGCTATTACTGCTGCCATTCGGTGAAAAATATTGCGATGCTCGAAAAGTGAATTTCGAACTAAAAGGATGTATTAACATATGAATGGAAGCAAGTGCAATTCGAAACAAGTGGAAATTAAAAATCGAAAAATAATGCATAAAAATAGTAAAAAGTCATGTGAAGTGAGTTATCTCGAATCCTGATTTTAATTCATTATTAGTAAAAGTTCTTTTATAGTTTATTTAAATAGAACAAATACACGATTTTTAACTAAGCTTAGAAAAAAAGAGCTAGGCATTTTAAAACTATTTTTCTGATGTAACTATATTGTATATATATACGATATGTTTTTAGATAAATGATAAATTAATATAAAATAACTTTCAATAAAAGTTATACCGTTTTTTAAAATGGCAGTTATATATTACTGTATTATAAATTTTTGGTGTTTTCAGAAACTTATTTCTTTCATCACAATTAGAATGTTACGTTGAAAACAAGATAAAGTAATATAAGGCATTTATAAAACGTTAAATTAAGAAGAGAAATATAAGAATATATATATAATTTAAAGGGAGTTATATATTTAACTCCTTTACATGTAACTATATATATATATAACATAATAATTTAAAGGGTTATGTATTTATTAACTGATAATGTTTTAATTTCGTTTTAAGATGGACAATTATTGAATATGTTTAAAAGAGGTATAATTGATTCTTGTATCAGAGAAGCTTTAGAAAGATGAGTAAAATCATGAAAAAAAAGGCTTTATTCTTTTTTAAAGGGGATTTTTAATTCACAAAAAGCATTTTAAAGTTTTGAGAAATATTTAGATAAAAAGGTTGAACAGATCGAAATGAATTACAAAATTAACTGTGTATGTTCAGGTGAAGGTTCTTTTTTCTTAAAAATAGTTATTCCAATTCTCAGATTCTTATTGAAATTCAATAAATAAATTTTTTTTGCATTCATTGATCTAAGAATCTTAAAAAGAACTAAAATCTTTTATTTTAAAATCTTTAAAGAGATTTTTAGGATAAAATAAATCAGTAGAAAAAAAACCCCTTTAAAACTAAGGATGTAGCAAAATATGAGCCGTTAACGTTTTTAAAACTGAAAAATGTTAATGATAAAAAATTAAATAAGATAAATATATTAAATAATAAAAAAATATTAAAATAAAAAAATCAAGGAGTATTTTTTTGTAATGTTTTTAGTAATGTGTCTCAATAGAGAAATATAAAAC
Organism: Trichonephila clavipes; assembly: GCA_019973935.1. Taxonomy (NCBI): domain Eukaryota; kingdom Metazoa; phylum Arthropoda; class Arachnida; order Araneae; family Nephilidae; genus Trichonephila; species Trichonephila clavipes. The sequence goes on from BMAU01017015.1 coordinate 532,091, forward strand.
CATAATAACTATATTATAACATAAATAAAAAATAATAATACAGTTGCATTCAAATTAATATATTCCAATACATTTTGATTAATCACACACAGACGTAATATCGAACTTTAATTTATACAAAAGCAGTTTTTTTTCCTATTTTTTCATTTAACGTATCGAAATAACAATGAAATATTACATAAAAATGAGAAAAATAATTCCAATTGCCTTTTAAAAACTATCAATCTTTATACTTTCACAAATATCGTTTTCATTTTGAGAAAATGTATTGTTTTACGAATAACACTTTAGGTATGACTAACATGGCGGCAAACGTTTTCAAACCTGAAAGATTATTATTTTTATCTTGTCGACTTCATCTACATTAAATAAACAAATGTGAAACACCATTATCAACGTTAGATAATTCTTCATCTATGACCTTTTGTATGAAATAAGAGGATTAATAAATATACGAAAAAAACAGAAGCAACGGAAGCCTGACATAAATGGTGACGACCTTCAAACAGAACACAAATAAAGACAGTCTCCTATTAGTAAACAAAGGAATTGTTGTTTATCATCCTCTTCACTTCGCGTCATTTCGTTATATTTCAGATTAATCTGATAGATTGAAAATAAAAATGAAAGATAACGACGGAGTGGATGTATTTTCATTTATATTTTTTTATTGACTTTCATTTTTTTTCACGAAGTTTAAGTAGAATTTAGAACATATAAAGATAAAAGTTTTAACCTTGGTAAAAGATGAAAGCTTTTATTTTGTGAATTTTTTTATGTTTGACTATTACGTACTTTTATCCTCATTTCATTTCAAATAATAGAATTTTGGTAATATAATACTGGTAATAGAATGGAAATGCAAAATTTTTCTTCTTATAAATCGTGTATTGAATTTTCTTTTAAAAAGGATAGCATTTCACGAAATTCGTCAACCAAATTTTTATTAAATAGAGTAAAACATTTAGATGTGATGTGTGCAGATGTGATAAAAATTCGTACTATTTTTATTCCAATTGTTACAATCAGTAGCGCACACAGGAATTTTTCAAGGAGGGGGAGGGGGGTCCGGGGTCGAAAGTTCACCATTCTTGTATCGTGCTCCTTTTGAATTTGTCGATTTTCGGGGACAAAAACAGAAAAAAACTAATTATCGAATTAATAATTAGCGTTAATTAATAAAATTAATCATTAATAACAAATACTTAATTAAATTTTTCGTACTATATACTTAGAATTATAGTCAATCGGGAAAAAAATCAAGGGCTTTGGGTGGGGGTCCGGACCACCAGGACTCCCTTGTGTGCGCTGCTGGTTACAATTCATTTTTTTAATTTGTAGCATATGTCTATAATTGTCACCTGACGTCAATGATTTAAATTTGAAAATAAGTTTAAAACGAATACACTTTTTTCAAATTCTATTAAATAAAATAAGGAAAATTTCGAATATTTTTCTAATGAACGTTTTCTTAAAAGTAGTTATTTTTGCTTTTATAATATTTATTTAGAACATTTGTCTCACAAATATAGTTAATCATTGTAAACTTACGATATCTCATGCTCCCCAATGATTTATTTAAACGTACGTGTTTAAATAGTATTTATAATTTTGTTTATTAATTTAAAATTATTTCCCGTATTTTCTGCCGAAAATGATTTATATTTTGTACATCTTTTTTAACAATATAATACTACTCAATTGCTTCTGTAAACTTTATGTTAAGATGTACACGTGAAGTTTCAAAATAATTTATGGATAAAATCCGATCTACGCACATTTCATTTAGAACTGTTTGCTTATTAATTGATTATTAGTCACCCAAAAAGGATTGTTTAGCATTTTTTATTCTGACCACTTTCAAATCTCCACTTTCATCAATAATAAACTTAATTTTCAAAGTTATATATCAATTATAAATTTATTTCATTATGGATTAAAATAAATGTCATAAAAATTAATCAATATTACATCAACCCATTAGTGTATTACTGTAATAAATGCGTAACAAAAAAGAAAAGGATTCAGAAAATATAATTGAAATATAATCAAAATATATATCGATAGTTGTGAGACTACAATGTCTCGAGAACTATTTCTTCTCTATTTGGCTTTCTTTTCGTCATACTTCAATGTCGTAAGATTTTTCCACTTAGATGCGCATTTAGAAGCTTAAGATAGCACTTGGCGAAATTTATTTGCTGAAGTCGCCAACATAATAGACTTACTTACAAAGGAAACAAAACTGTAGTGGGTTGCCATGTGTAATCAGAGCAAATACATAAATAAATGATTTGGATCGTTTGACATATGAAATATATTGATTGTTTTACGTTTTGTTATAATCAATTCCCTTTCCAAAATTTTATCGTTAGAATTTGACTGTCAAAAATCATGAATATATATGTCGCAGGGAAAGGATGAAATTAGGGTTTTCGTCAAATCCCTAAAGATGATCAATTCACACAAGATGTTACAATAACGTCTCTTTGATGTTTTCCCCCTGTTGTAAGTAAGTGAATTAGTTAAATCCTCGAACTGTTTTAGTGAAATGATGAAATGAAAAAAATATGCCACTTTTTTGGTGCTAGGGGACTGCTATTTGGGGGATCGTAATAACTTTTGTTATGGTTAGGATCTGCTGGGACGCATCTCCCCAGGTGCATTCCCACCCCCTCTACAGCTTTTTGGCCAATATCTTGATCGAGCATTAAAATCTTGTTAATCGAATTCATATCAGAATTCGCATTAAAGTTTTTTCGTCGCCAATAAATTGAAACATCGAAGACTTATTTTTATTTATAAAATTTACATAAACTACTATACGCCAGTCATGTTGCTTGCCATTAAATAACTATTACTTCTTGATTATATTAAAATTAATTCTAATTTAATTCAGTAAGTCAATCAATTACATCTAAGCATAATATGCGGTATCATACATATATGTATGTTATTTTTTGTATTAAAATACATCTTATGAGACGTCTGCACAAAATTAATACAACAGATATATTTTTGAACTGCATTTTAATTTTATTGATATATGCTGTCATTACAACTCTTTGTGGTTATTACAATTTCTTGAAAGTCATGTAATTTCTGTTTATTTTATTCTTACAGGTTTGATGAAGAAAGGAAATAAAAAAAGTAGTCAACTATGACTCAAGAGACAGTAAATTTCCATTTTTAGTGGGGAAAAAAACCCCTCAAAATTTTAAATCTACTGAAATATTTAATTATTTTATTTTGCATTTATTTATATATTTTTAAGGTTACTTGAGATAGTTTAATCTAAAATATTTAGTCTTCATATTTAAACCCTTTTAAATAAAATAAGGAATTTTGTTTTCCATTATTTTTTGTTTTACATTGGAAGTGAGACTAGATTTTAAAGAATTATATTTAAAAATATTTTACTTTAGTTTAAGGGGACTGACTACGTTCATGGTTTTGAAAAAGCGTATAAATGAATAATTTTTTGGTGTTTAATGTCAGTTGAATTAGAATATGCATGTAAAATTATTTTAAGATTATTGCGGGAAAAAATTATTTGAATGCAATTTTAAAAACAAATTTGGAAAGAATGACATATTTTCAATACATTCTCCTTTTATGAAAAAAATGCATCCATAATAATAATATTTTACCTATATATATATCTAGTTAGAGGACTTCTACGCCAGAGATGAATTGAAAAGTTTGAAAAATTCACATTATTTTTAGAGTTATACTCAATTGAAATAATAACAGGTGTTTCTTTCTTAAAATTCCTCTACTGTGATGTAGTAAAATATAAATAAACCCACTTCTAAATTGTATATCTTGAAAATTATGGTTCAATTCTGGTTTAGAAGTCGTAGCTATTATCTAGGACAAATATTACTATTATTGAAGAATTTTTCATAAACGGAGAACGGTTTTGAAAATAAGTCATTATTTCTTCCTTTTTTGCCTAACAAAGACATTTAAAATTTTTTTGCTGTAATAATATTTTTAAAGCAATTTTATATGAATGTTCTAATTTAACTGACACTAAATATCAAAAAAAATTATCCGTATATACACTTTTTCACAATTATGGTTTGAAACCTAGTCAGTATGCAGTTTTTATATCTAAAATTGTGTGATTAGATATGATATAAAAAGTATTTAGTTGTACATTAATGCTTTTAACATTCAGTCACTTTATTTTTAGCAATAATTCCTAAGATTCTTTAATTGTTTTGATTAAATTAAATTAAATTTCTGTAAAAATGTTTATATAATAAGCATAACTCACATAATAAATTCTTCATTATTGTACTTTTTACCTTTTACTTAAAGCTTTGAATACTCTTAACAATGTTTTTTTAATCACATGTGCATTTAACTACAAAAAAATATCTTCAATGGATAATTTTATATTTTTATATATCGTATAGATTTTTATTTTGAAATGCTAATAACTTAAATAGATCTTTTTATTTTATTCATAATCCACTCTTTCATTTCTTAAAAGGATTGAAAGATTCTTCTTTATTTCATTTTAAAATGAGAATAATTAGCTTAAAAACAAAAATCCCATTTGGGATTAAAAATACTCTCAAAGATAAAACTCCAAATTTTTCTTGAAATTGGATATGATGAATCACTATTATTCTTTATTCTTTGGAATATTTCTAGCGTAACAATTATTCTTGAAAAAAAGGAATTCTTACTTTTAATAGAAACATTTTTAAAGTATTGCTCGTCTTTTATTCAAATCTGGACTTCTCAGAATTTTTTTAAACCGTTCTCCTTTCAAGTTAAAAGATTCCTTCCTTTCTTTATTATATTTTTTTTAAAAAAAGAACGAAAACAAGATTTTTCTATTTCAACCTTATTCCATGTTTTTCTCCTCTTACTAATGGCAACAACTTCGCCAGCAGACGATTTTGAAGAATGATAATAAAGCGCGAATTATGCAAATGGAACGAATCTCAATTTGGTTGACTTAACAAACTTCGCTTTCAATTTTGAGAGAAAGAGAACAAGATGGCGGGAAAAAAATTGTTGTGAGGATGAGAAGGGATTTTCACCCTTAAAAAATTATTCGTTCGCGACACATGCTTCAAGTTAATCTAAATTCTACCTTCGAATTAAAAGAGAAAGAACAGAAGATCCTAATTGAGGCTAAAGCTCCAGCAGACTTTACACGCAATGAATGTTCTAAAAGTCAATAATGGCGGTTGTTTTCTCTGGCGTTCTATTGTTAGTGGATTTACTCAGAAAATGTTACGAGGATGTCTTTTCTGAACTGATGTTTATTTCATTTCGAGACAGAATTGAGTTGAAAAGCTGCAGGAAAGAAGGGAAAAGAATTTTACTTTTAATTAAAACATCATCGCAGGGAGAATTTATTAAAAGCAGTGGGATATTTCAAGGAAACTGGGATTTTTAAAGAAATCTATGCGATGAAATTAATTACAGTCTCTTCAAAGCTTGTATTTACGGAGCTGTCAAAAGTTTATTGCGCCAAATTTCGATTTATATAGCTCATAAATTAAATTTATTCACGGTTCACGAATGAATTGAAGAGTTTTAGAGAATTATTCAAACTCTACCTATACTTAGATACAGAATTTACGATTATATACTTAGAACGCTTTCGATATAGAAGAAGGTTTTGGATACCTATAAACAGGGTGGTTATAATTCAAGTTCCACTTTCAAAATGGTTTAAAAAAGAACCATTGATTAGAATGACTACTAATTTGAAATGAATATGCTTGAAGAAGGGGGAAGCGGTATGGAATTCGGAAAAACAGTTCCAGAGTGTATCAACAGATGCCGCTGTAAGCGGAATATCGAAAGATGATTCGGCTACAAGTGAATTACGACTCGAATTAAGGCGACTTTGGGATTTGCACAGAAAACCAACTGTACTGTTCAATGTGTTTGATTTCTTCGGTTATTTAACGGAAAAAATGACTTCCCAGTTATTCAACAATTGTGGCACTGTTAGTGAAATGTAATACATCTCGGCAAGGTTGTACCGTAATGGATAAAAAAATTGACTTTTAACTGTCCTCAGACAAAAAAAAACCACAGGTTTTCTTATGTCGTACCATTTTCCCCTTCTTCAAGTATATACAGAACAAATTTGAAGTCATTTTGACCCGTGGTTCATTTTTAACAGCATTTTGTTAGTGAAGCTTCAATTATAATCACCCTGTTGTTACAACTGAAAAAAACTCATATAAAAATCCTTTCAAAAATATTTCGTATAATATTTCTCCTCTGATTAAAAGCAACAATTTAACAAATGAAAAAGGAAATAAATAAAAAAAATCATACAGATAGATTCAAAATAAACCAATGGGAAAAAGATATTTTTACATTCCTGATTTTTAAAAACGCCAAACAATTACCGTAGTTATTAATATTTTTATTGTTTTCCCATTATTAACAGTTTTAGTTGATTATGAAGCAAATGGCTATTTTTTTCTTTTCTGAACTTCCCTCCCGTATCCTATTTTATCACTCATTACCGCTTAGTTGACGCATGCGTGTTAGTGAAGAAGAATAACGCTTTTGCTGAGATATTCTATAATTAGCAATTAATTTGTTATAAGCTAATTAACTGTCTGTAATGAAGAATGATCTGTTATGCCTTTTAATTTTAGCATTTTTAAAAACAAGACAAAACTACAAATGGATGAATAGTAGTGAAGTTTTATTACAAGTATTTTTACAAGATATGAAATGTTACAATTTTATTATTTATTTTAGTATTTATTTGGCTTCTTGGTAAATTTTTTAAAAGAATATCGAACAAATTGTAACATATTTTATTTGCTAAAAAAGGAAGAAAAATATATAAGAACAGAAGTTTCAGTTACGAGTGAAAATTTAATTTTTGTCTGGTGTTTGTTCCCAATGAAAAATTCTTGAAAAAACTCAAGCGTTAAAAAAGGCTTCTTACGCATACTTTTCAAATATTTTTGATATTTGGATAAAATGTTTTCCTTTCTTTTTAATCTTCATATTATTGTGGAAATTTTGGTTTTAGTTCACTTCTCGATCCGAAAGATCACTTATAGACCAAATAAGCTCTTTCAATAATGCTAAGTGAATAAATTGATCTTGGAAACAAACATGGCGACATATTTGTCGCCAAACGTCACGATATTTGGCGACCAAAGTTAAATGCACCTAGAAAATTCCAGAAAGGTCTAGAATCATTTTTAAAGATATAACTCCACAGTGTTTAAGATGGCTCCCTAGCTTTTAGAAGGACGTTGCAGGGAGGCAACACTGTAGTCAAACATCTGACAACCTTTTATTGGCTTCATACGTTTTAGTGTACATTTCAGTTTATATTGCAGTGTGAACTTTGAATTTTTGAATTTATTGTTTCCTGTTAGAAGTATAAATTTGTTGTATTTACAAGAAAATTCCAGAATAAAGTACGATTTATTCCTACAGAGTCTGTTTGTCATTTTTATGGGAATTTTTTACATTTGTAAGCCGAACAACCATTTAAGAATAAATAACAATTTAAAATACTCAAACGAGTCATTTTTTTAAAATTCATATAAAAATTACTACTTTGGAAGGTTTTAGGAAGAAATATATTAAACATTCATCTAATTAACTAATGCATTAATTTCATTTAGATCTTAAAATGAATATATGTATAAAAAATGTATATGAATTTATAAATGACGTTTTAAGTAATGTTCATAAATAATCCACCTTTCACATTCAAGAATAACCGATACCGATACAGATTTATATATCTTTATAATTTTATTACTTTAATTATGCCCATGTTTAAACATTATTTTAAATTAAAATGCAAATTAATGCATCAACAAAAATTATGGTCTTAGTTTTCATACAATTAAAAACTCATTCATTAAAAAAAATCACAGATAATTATGTGAATGCGTCTGTCAAGGACAGCTAATCATCATTAAAGTCAGTGGCATAACGTACACTTCGCATCGGAGAGGGGGGCAGGATTCCAGGGGGGGGTCTAAATCCTGACTTCGGAGGGGGTGCCTAATATTCACCGTTACGTCACTGATTAAAGTGATTGACTACGTTCGAAACCTTCATTTTGCAAAAGCGTATAAATGGAGAATTCTTTCATATTGAGTGTCACTTGAATCAGAACATGCATTTAAAATTGTTTTAACAATATTAGTACAAGAAAAAAATTATTTAAACGCAATTGTTTTGGCAAAAAATGAAAAAAAGGACACATTTCAAAAACATTCGACTTTTATGAAAAATGCTTCTGTAATTATAATATTTTACCTATATATAGCTAAGACTTCTGTACAGAGACTGAACAAGGAATTTGAAATATATAATTTGTAAAAGGATTTATTCACATTTTATTATATCAGGGTAGAAAAATTAAAAAAAACAACAATAAAACCAGTTATTTTGCTTCATCGTAACTCTTAAAATAAAGTAAATTTTTCAAAAAAATCCTAGTTTAGTCCCTGTTTAGAAGGCCTAGCTATAAATAGGTCGTTACAATAGAAGCATTTTCCAAAAAAAGAAAACATTTTGAAAATATTCCTTTATTTCCTCCTTTTTTTGCGAAAAAATTGCATTTAAATAATTTTTTATTTTAATAATATTCTTACATCAATTTCATGTGTATATTCTAATTTAACTGATACTAAATATATAAGAATTATTCAGCTAATTATGCTTTTTCAAATTCACGCTTTCGAACTTAGTCAATCGCCTTAAAAGCTTTAGATTCAATTTTCAAATCCTTTATAATAACATTTTATTTTAAATCATGCTTTATCGTTATTCGATAAAGTTTTTTTTTATTCCAAATTGAATCATTAGAAAAATATTGATTCCTTTTCTGAAAACTGTAAATACACTATCCAAGTTACACGTTATTACTTATATTTATATTATATTCTACTCTTGTTTGGCTTAAGAAATCATCAAAAATGCATCATCAAATTATCAACTCTAAAAATCATGAAGATATTAATTAAAATGCATTATTTCTTGTGCTTTGGATTACCTATCATATTATCCTTTAGTAACTGTATTTCGGATAGCAGTTTTCTTTTCGAATACCGTGGAAAAAAATGGCAATCCTTCACAACATTGACAATAATTTGCTGAGAAAGCGTGTGACTAAGTAGTAATCTATTCTTAGCCTTTCAGCCAGCATTTATCTTTGTCAGCTGACCAATCGGTGCCCGTCATTTCGGATTTTATCCAATGAGAGACAAAAGAAAGGATCAGCACATAGACGCAGGGAGAAAAAATTAGAACTACTGAAAAAGAAAACAGAACCGATTAATCTCGGAATTCTTTCCGTGTTTACTTCTATTTTTTTAACACATCTGCTTTTCAAGCTTCGCGCAGATGACTCTGTGAGCATATTATTTTGTCAACAATAGAATATCTTCAATTTGAGTACTCAATGCCTATTTACTCAATTAATCCGTGTAACTTTAATGATAAATTGACATTCGAATTTTTAGTAAATAGTTAAAATAATATTTTAAGGTGACTGTGTGTATAAATATAGTGTTTTGTATTTATATATAATCACAGTGACTATAAATAAATATATAATATTTTTTTATATGAAATAGAAAATACATATAAAATTATTTTAAGAATATTATTGCAATAAAATTATTTTAAGGTAATTTTCTGACAAAAATGAAGATTGAATTATATATATGTTTTCAAAACACACACACATTCACTTTTTATAAAAAAAAAACCTTCTATATAAAAGTAATATTTTGTCTCTGTATAGCTGACTTCTGTGCAGAGCCCGAACTAGGATTTTTGAAATGTATAATTTAGGATTGGATTTATTTATATTTTGATATATGTCTGAATAGAGATATTTTAATGGAAAACACTGGTAATTAATTTCATTGATAATAACTCTAAAAATGTTGCGAATTTTTCAAAAATCTTAGCTCAGGCTCCATATAAAAGTCCTAGCTATATATATGGGAAAAATATTATTATTATTATTGTAGAAGCATTCTTACAAAATGAGAATGTTTTGAAAATATGTCGTTTTTTTCTTCTTTTGCCAAAAAATTGCGTTTCACGATTTTTTTTATGATTATATTCATAAAACAATTTTATACGTATATTTTAGCTCAGCTGACACTGAAGATAAAAAAATTATCACATTTATACACTTTTTCAAAATAAGCATAATATCAAACAAATACATTTTACTTTTATACAAAAAAATGTATTTAAAATTTTTTTTCCTTCTTTAAGAACAAATATCACATTTTCATCAATTTTGACAAATATGAAAAGACTTCATAACTAATTAAAGAAACTGCCTATAGCTTTTTAATTTTTTCAACGCGAAAATGCATATCCTAAGTGTTCAGAAATTATCTTTTATCTTCATCAACATAAAAAATTATTAGCTTATATTTCGAAAAAAAATTAAATCAAAAACTGTGTCTACTTTTTTCTGCATATTATATAAGCCTTTTTTTTCTTGATAGCATTCAATTTTGCATTTTCATCAGAATCCTTTTTTTTAAACTTGTAAATGAGAAAGACCAAAAGTTTTTATCGATGTCATTAACTCTTTTCGTTAATACGTGCATTCAATTTTAAAGAGATTCTTCGAATTTACTCCAATATATACAAGTAGGAATTGCTTTAACTTTAAAATGAATTTTTATATTTCTGTATACATTTATTTAAAGTTCAAATAAAATTAAAACATTTTAAACTTTATAAAAGCATGTAAAAGTTAAATTTATATATATATATACTGGAGGACCCGACAGACGTTGTCCTGTTCACACATCTTAAATTCAAAATGAAAGATTTTTGAATATTCGATACTGCGATCGTAGCGCAGTCTGCCGGATCCAATGTAAAACATTCCAATATCAACAATTTATAAATAAAAAATTAATTAAATAAACATTTCTAAACCGAATTATAAATCTAAACCATTCTCTAGTCCACTGGAACAGACAAAAACTTTCATCAAAATCGGTCCAGCCGTTTAGGAGGAGTTCAGTTACATACACACGCACAGAAGAATTACATATATAAAGATTATTTGAAAAGATATTAATTAAAAACGCTAAAAAGCGTGAATCGTCTGCATTTTCGTAACAATAAAGACCAGGTTTGGCTGAAAATCAATTTTCGACGCCAACTTACGTCTTTTTCAATTCCTACTATTAGCTCACGATCTCTATACATATTTTATTTGTTTGTTTATTCATTTATTTATCTGGGTGGAATTTTCAATCGTTAATAAAATACATTTTAAAGCACTCAATTGAGCTGAAACGTAATGCACATGATTATTTTGGATGACAATACAATAATTTAATTATAATTAATAAAAATTAATTTTGATTAAAACTAATTATTTAAAAAATTACAAATACAGCCACGTTGGCTACTTAGCGACCCTTTTGGCAACTTATGTCAAAATTTGAAAAGGTTTTTTTCTCACGTGTTAAGGCATTCAGTTGAAAGGAAATTTTATATACACTATTGTTTTGGATGACAATACGATACTTTAATGATAATTAATAAAAATTAATTACCACTTAATGTTGTGATTCTGTGATATGTATATACATATTTATATTAATTGCAACTATTTAATAAAAAGTAGCTAAAATAAATTTTTTCTTGGTTGATCTAAGTAGGAATTGATTTAAAATTTTTTTATATTTTACGGCGAATATACCCAAAAATTAAAAAAATTAGCTTGAAATTATTGGTGCACGTTATATATACGCCGGATTTTACGATACTTAAGATATAGTAAAACTTTTGAAAAATTCGTCATTTTCAAATTTTTTTTATCTGAAATGGATGTCAAACACATCAGTGAAATGTTTTAAACATCAAGAATAATGAAAAAAATGGCGTAGAACATACAAGGCATTTTTTTTTTGGTTTTGAAATTGCCTCAAATTTAAATGACGTGCCACAAAAATGTCTTTAATGGGCCACGGGTTAAAGCCCCCTATTCTAGGGTTTCCATAATCTTATTCAAGTTTATTCTGGGAAGCGAACTTTCCCCGTAAAACTCAATTTTTCACAAACAGTGTGTACCACTGCAGGGAAAACAACAATAACTTAAAAAGATGACTAGAATTGAAATCTCTTAAGAGCAACTACTTAAAAAAATTAATGATTCATCATTTAAATAAAAAATTTTTTTATTGTTGCTTAAAAGGATGATAATTCGGAAAATATTCATAATTAAGTTTAGATTAGAAAAAGATGTGATTTAGATAAATAAACGATTTGTACTAAGAGAGAAAAAAATGAAATTTTAAAGAGAAAAAAAAAGTTCAATACGAAATAAACGCGTCAGTTGAAAAAATTTTAAATTGCAAAATTTAAAAAATACGTGAGAGAGAGTTATATTTACATCGGCTATTGGCAACGGACTATTTAAGTATTTATGTTACCTATTTTAGCTGCACGTTGGCTATTGGCAAAGGACCTCGTAATTTTAAACTATGGTCAAGTGACGAGGACGACACCTGAGCTGGTACCCACTCTCCTAGCTTCATCACACCAACAGGAGGACGTTTGAGTCTCGACATTCTCGTATTTAATGTGCATCGGCCTCCTCTGCACGGTACTAGGCTCAAACTCATTAAAAAATATGCAGAATATAGAATTAAAACTATTGAAGAACTGTATTATAATGTTGGCAAAAAATTTTAAGATTTCATACATATCTCGATATATTTTTATTTCATGAATTTCATTCAATGAAATAACATTGAAAATATCAATGGGTGTACCACAAGAAAAATTTTAATGAGCCTCAGTTAAATGAATTAAGTATGAGATTTTTAACTAAATTGTGCAGTTTTTAAGTGAATTAAAATTACTGGTAATGAAATTAGTTCTACACAAAACCATTAAAACAAAAGTAAGCTTCAGTATATTATTTGCTGTTGTGGCTAATGCCACCTGTTTGACGTAGTCAGAACGAGGCCCACGAAATTCATCGTGGCAAGGGGCTAGAAGTACGCCTGTCGTTGGCTTAGGCCTTGAGCACCATACAGGTGACAGTACGAATTAGCTCGGTGAAATTCCCCGAAGGGACGATAGATGGCGACACCACCTATCTCAACCTCCCCAATTTTGCCATGGGACTGGAGGGGAAGGAAATATTCTCCAGTCCCCTGCACTCGTGATTCAGTCTACAAAATTTTCGGACCCACTGATTAAACGAGCACGTACTCCGTGTGTAATCGGAGGGTATTTGGTGGCATCGAACCCAGGACTTCCGGTCTGGAGTCCGATGCTCTAACCACCAGGCTACCCACGACCTCAGTGTATTATTTACTTGAAGCAAACAATAATTACACTTCCTTAAAAGGAGTTAATTAAAAAGTACTAATTTATTGACATTATAAATAATAACTATTACATATAACGTTTTGTTTAATTACGAATTCGCTTTCTTTGATGATAATTCAAAAAAACCTTAAAACAAAAAAATAATCATTGTTAAATAAATCTAACGAAAGTAAACTTGTCTTTTGAATACTTTCTTTTAGAATAATTTTATAATCCCTTTCAAAGTAAATAAGACGTGTTTGAATACATAAGACTTAGAACAATACATAATTTATTTTCAGAATATTAAACTCTAAAAGCTACTTTTAAATTATTTCCAGTGAGATAGACTGGTATAATGGAAAGAATATACTTTTAAAATTAGGTTGTTTATTTTCTACTTATTTTAACTCAGAAAAGAATATATTGTTTTCACTAATGTACTGTCTAGACAAAAACGTATTTGTTATTACAGTGACAAATCCTCCTTTTTAAAGTGATTCTATTTCGATAAACATGCAGTTTTTAAACGAAATTTATATAATTACTTTCAGCATCTTTTTTAAATTTGTATGTTTAACGAGAATAGGTGATTACATATATATACACTGGTGTCCAAAAGTTAAGCATAATTGATAATTATGTGAATAAAGAAGGGACTGTAAATCAGAATGGCGGGAAACGTGATATGCGAGTGTAAAATGGTTATAAAATAAGGAAGCAAATCAAAAGTATGATAATAACTAATTTTATTATCCAAAGTAGAAGTTTGAAAGAAAACTGAGCATAGCAAAGATTCACACTTTATTGAAAAAATGAAAGAAAACATTAAATTTAATACTGATGCTGCAGTTTAATAAGGCGTGTGGTCACCTCTGACAGCAGGCACGCTGCACAGCAATTTACCATACTTGCTATGAGATGATGAATGAGTTGTGGGATCAAACGGTTCCAAGCTTCTTGGAGAGCTCTCTTCAGTTCTGTAACGGAGCTTGGTGGGTGCGAAAGGGCTGCAATTTTTCTCCCGAGCATATCCCATACATGCTCGATAGGATTTAAATCAGGGGAGTTCGCAGGCCACGATATGCGCTGGATGTTTTCTGTTTCAAGGAAGTCATCAATCAGCTCCGCTCGGTGACATGGCGCATTATCATCCATGAATATGAAGTCAGGACCGACAGCACCTCGAAACAAGCGAACATAAGGCTCAAGAACTTCGTCTCTGTATCTTTGAGCAGTCACAGACCCCGTGTCAAAGAAATGGAGGCCTGTACGGCCATCCATCATGATGCCTGTCCATACCATTAGTCTCCTTGATGGAAAATGATGTCTTTCCGTTATGTTTCTTGGTTCAAAACGTGTTCCACGTTCTCTCCATATCGTTACCCGCCGAGAATCACTTCTCAGACTAAACTGGGACTCGTCACTGAACATTACATTGACCCACTCTCCCACACCCCGATGTTGATGTTTCAAACCCCAGTTCAAACGAGCGCGTTTATGCGCAGACGTGAAGGGAATGTAAACTGCTGGTCTTCTGGAATACAGGCCAGCATGATTGAGTCTCATGTAAACAGTTTGTCTCGAAATTCGTATTCCTTTGGCGACTGTGAGCGCCGAACCCAGTGCTCTGGCAGTACTGCCCCTCTGACGTCGCACACTTATTACCAGATATCGGTCTTGGCGAGGGGTTGTGACTCTTGGTCGACCTGATGCTGATTGTCGGGTAACATTTCTCGCTCTTTGAAACATCTGCCACAGTCTTGAGATCACAGACTGGTCCACATTCAGAATTCGAGACACTTCGGTTTGTGATCGTGAGGATTCCAGCATTCCAACGATTCCTCCTTTCGTAAACATGTCCAACTGGCGTCTTTGTGCCATCATTCCCCTTGTTTGATGATTAACAACGCTCCTTCGCACAGCAGTTGTACGAAACTTGTCTGAACTGCCTATGCTGCGTGAATCGGTTTCTCCGCGTTCCGACATGCGCCGGTGTTTCGCGTAGGACGTAGTCGACTGAAAAGTTTTGCATCGACCCAATGTTTCTTCTTCACCCAATTAATATCCGCAAGAAAAATTTGGAATAATTTTACGAATATTTACTCCACGTTTTTCGTATTTTATGATTTATGCTTGACTTTTGGACACCAGTATATATATATATATATATATATATATATATATATATATATATATATATATATATATATATATATATATATAAAAGAAATATGTATTATTTAACAAAAACAAGAAATAATAGATAAAGAACATAACAAGAAATAGCGTAATAAAAATATAAAAGCTGAACATGAAGAACAAAATTATAGAGAAATAAAAGAACTACAAAAAAGAAGAACCTAGCGAGTCAGAAAGCAATTTCGGACTTAGGACCGAATAAGTGGGGTTAAACTAGTTTGAAGGCGCCAACCTTCCCCCTTTGCAACTCGGTAGGAAAACCAAATAAAATAAAATAAACAAAACTTCAGAGAAAGTATAACTCAGAGAGCATGATAAAACCAATCACTACTATTATGTAACAAACTCTCAAACTCTTAATGCAGAAAAATCACAAAATAATTATGTAAGAAAAATAGAAAAATATACTAGAACAATTACATAAGAAAAGTATCTTTCAAAAAATAATTTAACAAAATTTCTTTACTCACAAAGCTTTTACGAAGAGAAACAAGCATCTTGCCATTAATGAAAGTCAATTATTCACCAAGTTAAAAAATTCGAAAAAACATAAACACATCTTTTGAGCTGATTTTTAAACCAGCCAGCAAAGACAAGTATAAAATGACGACAATCAAATATGGTAAAATTTGAATTGGTTGATTGTCAAAAATGTAAATTTGCTAGGATTTAATTTGGTTGGTTGTCAACAATGTGTAAGATGTTTAAGATGTGTGTGGAAAAAATGTAAACTGTGATATGAGTGTTATGATATAATCTTCACAGCAAGACCACTAACATGCTGACTTTAAAAACCTATTGTTGTGTGGTGGATTTGGAATTCGAAGTAGCAAGACGGTTAATGTATTTATGATGAATATAAGATCTCAAGAAATTAAAAGGGTATTCATGATCCAAACAACATTGAAAATTTTTTTTTTATATTATTGTATTTATCTATTTTGTGGGTAGTTAAGTTATCATTTCTAAATAAAAAATTCAAAATGATATTTCTGTAAATTGATATATGAAAATTACTGTTCCATACGGGAATTTTAATTATATGGAACTTAAACGAATCTCTTTTGTCAAAAATGTTACTGACTACATTATTGTTAATAAGATGCAAGTCTAAATCCAAGAATTCCACCCTATTAGAGTTGAAGTTAGTTTTAAGGAGCTTGAGATAATCAGGGTAGAACGTAATATTTGGTTTGTATTCACTATTTTTACCAAAAATTATTATATCATCTATATAACGATAAATTAAGTAAGAATCATTTACAACATGATCTATTTCAAAAAATGTAAATATAGGTTCGCTAAACAATTACTAGCTCTGGGCCACCCTGAGGTAATCCTTTGATCTGTTTATAAAGATTATGATCAAATGTAATAAAATGTTCTTTTAAAACAAGGTTAATAAGAATATCAAATTTTCTTTTTTTCATTGAAGTATATAGTTCATATTTATCATAAATTAACTGAAGAACCTTAATCATATCGTCAATATCTATAGAATTAAAAAGGTCCTCGAAATCAAAACCATGCATAGAAAAAATCAACATATCCTTAGTAACTCTAGCAATCTCTAAGCTATTTTTAATAATTGCCGTGTTTTTTTGTAAATTATCAATTAGATTTTGAAGAAGAGATTGCAAGATCTTCCCAGACTTCGTGATATAAGTATTGTATCCATTAGTGATACTACGGAATTTTATAGGGCTTTTATGAAATTTTGGTGTTAAAAAAATACTTGGATATTTAATATTATTTAGATGAATATTCAGTCTTTGTTCAAAGCTAAAAGACGATTATCATCTTCTCTATTATTGTGAATTGATTTTGAAATGAATTATTATTTAAAATGTGGTTACTTAATATTTTACTGTAAAAATATTTACAAATTATGGCATAATTAGCAGAGACCTTATCAACATATGTAATAACGAAGTCATTTTGGATATTTACTATTGATGATTTAAGATCTTTATACATAATTTCATTTTCAACAGTAAAATCTAATTCCCGAATTTCTGTTGCTATATAAGATCTAAATTGATTGAATGCTTCAATCGGCATTCCGTATTTAATTGCCATTTTAAGGTAGAATTTATCTAAATCTTTTATGATTTGTTTCATAACGTTAGATTTATTTTTTGTGATCATCAGTCTAAAACCGGTACCTTTTTTTTTCCATAAAATTTCTTAACAAATCATCTTTCACGATGCTAAGGTCTCCTGTGACAACGTGCTGATGATAATCATCAATATAGTCTCGATATAAATTGCATCTACATGAATCAGAACTTAGGAGCTCCGAGATTTGATTATAATTAAATATAAATCTACCAAATTTCTTGTTGTATTTGAAAGCCTTTTTAATAATAATATTTTTAATAGGAAAAAAGGATTGATATTTTTTTTGAAATATACTTGAAAAATTAATTTTGTTAAAGGATTTATTCATAAATAATAATGTACAATATTCTATAGAGTAATTTTCACTTGCATCTAATTTAATATTCATTTTTTTTTACTAAATAGTTATTAAGGTCTCGAACCATATGCATACCATGAGAATCTCGAAATTTATATCTGCTTAAAATATCTGTCATAGTTTTAATTTCAGTTTTATTCAAGCCAAACATAAACGATTTAATTAAGCCTGTGTTGTAGTTATCATCAAATTTAGCAGCTAATTCTAACATAGAATTCTTGAGGGTTGACATATCTCTAGTAACTCTTTTTCTCCGTTTACCTTTTGAAATTCTCGCTAAACGAATATTATTACTATTATCAATAAATTTATTAAAATTCGGAAGATATAATGCATTCTCGGATTTTTGTTTAAAGTTAATAAGACATTTTCACCTTTCCATATAACATTCAAACCATAAGGATAATATGATCTAAATGAAACTATAAAAAAGTCTTCGAACCATAATCTTTGTTTAATATTTGGCACTATTCTAAGTATATGTACAGTTATGTTATTGAATCCATGTTTATGAAAGTGTCCTATCTCAATCTTAGCCTGGTTTTTTGTTGCAATCAAATTTCCTTGTATCAGACCTATGCTGGTTCAATCTAATATTGATAGTATTAGAGGTCTGACCTATGTAAGCAAATTTACATATGTTGCATGTCATTTTGTAAACACAGTTAAAATCTTACAAAATAAATAACCTGCATCCATATCCAACTGTTCCCCACTCATCATGCCACACGCCTTGCATCTTTTATCAGTGCAAGATCTAAATTTTAGTTTTAAAGCATGAATATCTCTGAAAAACCTAGTTTCTAATATGTTATCAAAATCATTATCTCTTTGATTTTCATCAATACT
Organism: Trichonephila clavipes; assembly: GCA_019973935.1. Classification (NCBI taxonomy): domain Eukaryota; kingdom Metazoa; phylum Arthropoda; class Arachnida; order Araneae; family Nephilidae; genus Trichonephila; species Trichonephila clavipes. The sequence continues at coordinate 550,959 of BMAU01017015.1, forward strand.
ATCGGAAAAATGAATATTTCGTTTTGTTGTACGTGATAAATTCTTATATTTAGAGTTCCAAAAATTCGAGTTTTAAAAATTCTAACACGACAATGTTTAGATACGAAGGGAAAGCAAAAAAATTCTGATTATCAAAACAATTCACACATTTTTGTTGTATTTTTAAAAAATTTATAGAATATATATATATATTATATATATATATTATATATATATATATATATATGGCATGCAGCCAAAACCAAGCAGTCTTCGCGCGCAGGCGCAGTGAATTAAAACTGAAACTTGAACTAGTGGAAGAGAAACAAAAACTCTTGGACATTAGAGAGAAAGGGGAGAACGCGAGAGGTGCGCGAGCAGCGTTACCTTCTGAATATCATCGTCAAACTTATCTGTAAAAACTTATCTACCTTTTTAATTAATTTTTTGTTTAATGTTAAAATAAAATAGAAGAAAGGCCAACGTCTTGGACCCCTTGTTGTCTCCCACAAATTATGGGGGCTCGGCCGGGATCGATAAAATTTCGATTTTGAACCAAAGTCTGGACAATGAACAACAGCGTCCGTGAAGGAGACGCTCCGCCATTTTCGGAAACTTCGTTCAACCTGTGTAGAGGTTGAATTTTTTCAACTTCATTCCGCCTGTGTAGAGGTCGGAACAAATAACAAAATAACCTGTGTAGAGGTGTATTTTTCAACGAACCATCGACAAATATTCCGCCTGAGTAGAGGTCGGAACAAATAACAAAATAACCTGTGTAGAGGTGTATTTTTCAACGAACCATCGACAAATATTCCGCCTGTGTAGAGGTTGGAAAACCCATCGACGAAAATTCCGCCTGTGTAGAGGTTGGAACCACTCACAAACACCTGCGAAGAGGTGTCCATTCGAACAATTTCAAGAACTATTTTCATCTAACGATATAACCTGCGAAGAGGTGAAATCAGTGGAATCAACGTTTTTATTGGATACATCGTACGTGCGAGCAACAAGGGAGCCAGAAAAAAAAGGTAGGATCTTTCTAAATTTTTCTAAAATGTATAAAAACGCTCTTAAAGAGGATCTCATAAGAGTTGTTGAGGAGCTAGACGGTACTGTAGAGAGTACTGACACTATAGTTAAACTAAAGACTAAAATTGAGAACAGTAGTACATTTGAAAGTGATCCAGATTTCGTTAAAACTTTAATTCAAAACTGTATAGATGAGAGAGTATCGCAAAACGAAAGAGAGGTAACTTCAGAACAAAAAATTGAGCTCGCGAAACTTCAGTTAGCAAAATTAGAAAAAGAAATCGAACTTCAATTGGCTAAAAATAAAGCATTAAGTTTAAATCCTGCAGCTAAAGTCGAAGAAAAACAGTTCGAAACTAACATAGAAAATATGATAAAAGTATAAAAACTTTATCTCTTCCTGTTCCCACCAGATCTGAAAATTTTAATCTGTTCTTCCAATCATTAGAACGCGCATTTTTAACCAAGAAAATAAATGACGAATATAAATCTGAAATTTTAATAAATCTTCTGGGCGAAAGAGCTCATAACGTCTTACTGTATATTAAAGAAGAGGAATTAAATGACTATGAAAAACTAAAATCTATAGTACTCAGAGAATTCCAATTAACCCCTCGCGAGTGTTTAAACTCATTTAAAAATGCGGTAAAATCATCAGACGAGACATACATCCAATTTGCTGCAAGATTGACGGCAAACTTCAATATTATTGTTCGTTAAGAAAAGTTAATTCCTTTGAATCTCTATGTGATCTTTTAATTTCTGATAAATTATTTGAAACTTTAAATAAGGAAACTGCAACTCATATTGGCATTCGAGAAGCAGAAGATTGGTTTAGGCCTATTGATTTAGCTAAAGAGTGTGATATTTATATTTCATCTAGAAGCGGATCACATAAAAGAAATTCCTATTACTTATGGATATACCCAAGACCCCTTTAAAAATAAATCACAAAACTTTAAAACAAAGATTAAAGAGAACTATCCCCAATATCATGAAAGAGAAAATAAAAATTGCTTTATATGCGGTGATTCATCTCATTGCGCAAGAGACTGTGAGAAGCGTTTTAAACCTAAAGAACCTAATGACCACATCCATAATAGAATAATCGTGAATACTTTGAAAAGAGAGAGCGAAAAACAAAATAGCGATGAATGCGCAAATCTTCAATACGTAAACATTTTTTGTGGAAAATCAGCCCGTAACAGCATTGATTGATTCAGGTTGCCAGATCCCAGTTTTAAATTCCTCACTAATTAGAGTACAAACACCTTCCGAAGAGATCATAACATTAAGTTCATGTTTTGGCGAACAGCGTATGGTAGAAGTTAAACCCATAAATATTTCTCTTAATCAACACTCTCTAGCTTAAGTGTGAGAACGGCAATATCACCGACCTTGACCGAAGAATTTATTATACATCCCAGTATATATTCTGAAATAGAGAAACTAGGCCACGCAAAGAGCGATGTTTTATTGAGTGAAAGTGGATCCTCTTTGAGTGCAGATTGTGGTGTTTCTTTTCCAAATGTTTCTGTTTCAAATGTGATAGAAAACTCTAGTTATGATTTATCACATGTTAAAAACTTTAATACTAGAAATGATTCGAGTTCTCTAATTAAGGATTATAAATGTAATAAAATTAAGATTACTAAGTTAAAATTGAATATTGTAAGAAAAAAATGTTCTGATATAGTATTGTGTAAGAAAGCCAATGGTGCCATGAAAACGAGTTCCGTGGAATTTATCTCCCGCTCACCTAACCCTTTACCTATGAAGAGTGAACATCGACGGTTTGTGTTGCTCCGAAAAATTTTGAGCCTTGGCAGTGGAAGCGAAGGAAAAGAGAAATCGTTTTGAACGGACGTCCAGAACTCTACAGAGGAAAATATCGATGCGTTCAACCAAAGATCAACTTGTTAAAAAAGACGTTCTTATGCCTGTGAAACAATGTGTTTTCCTGTGGAACCTTCCGGATGTCGAAGAGGTGCCTCCACATGATGGAGAAACTGTCTAGTTCAGAAAAATTATGATATGTTTAATCTCTATATATTTGTCGTATAGTCCTTGTCTGTTCCGTTTTTTTTTTTGTATGTTTCAGATTCTCCTCTGGTCTCCATGGAAATACCGCTGCGGACAGCGTACAGTCAGAATGGCCGTTATGGCATGCAGCCAAAACCAAGCAGTCTTCGCGCGCAGGCGCAGTGAATTAAAACTGAAACTTGAACTAGTGGAAGAGAAACAAAAACTCTTGGACATTAGAGAGAGAGAAAAAGGAGAACGCGAGAGGTGCGCGAGCAGGCGTTACCTTCTGAATATCATCGTCAAACTTATCTGTAAAAACTTATCTACCTTTTTAATTAATTTTTGTTTAATGTTAAAATAAAATAGAAGAAAGGCCAACGTCTTGGACCCCTTGTTGTCTCCCACATATATATATGTAATAATTCCCTCTAGCATCCTTTTAGTTAACTCTTTTAATAATATTGAAATAGTCTTTTAATTGTTTGGTTCGAAACTAACACCCTGATCATAATCGTAATCGATTAATATTATTACATCAGAAATCCCTGTCCCGCCCATTCTATCCAATCAGAACTACGAGATTATGCAATCATCACGCGCTTGCACTGTTGGTATAAAACCAAACTTCTTGTGTATAATCCCGCTCTCTTCCTTTTTGCCGTCATCATGTAAAAATGTACATAGCTGCTCTACACTCGGCCAATATTTTACATATATCTATATATATATAAATTCAATATTATAAAAGTTCTTCATTGGGAGAGAAATGTACATGTTTCTACATTCACAAATATTGTTATTAATTACACGCAACGAAATAAATTCCTTGTTTCAAAAACATCCGATTAAATAAAAAAAACTATAAACATTTCACTAAATATTGCTTAATTCAACAATACCCAATTAATTTTATTAATAGTTATATGAATAAAGAAATTCTAAATTGTAAGGATTAATATTCCTTAGAATATTAATAGTTCGTTATTAAAAATTTATCATTTTTTCCAAGATAAATATAGCAACCTCCATATTCTAATAATAGATAAAATTACTTATTCTCTTAGTTCTATTTTAAATGTTGTAATTTTTTAAAAAAATATTTAAATACATTTGTAATCCTAATGTCCCTAAAGTAATGGTAGTTTGTATACACACTTTTTAATTTTTTTTTCTATTTTTTTTCATACTTTTGCTAAATACTACTATTCTGTCATTCCCATGCTTTGAATTTGCACTTGGGTCCAGAATCTGGCAATAACTTGTTTATTGTACTCAGATATTACGCGGGCTCTGCATTTTGGATGCCATTTTTAGGTAAGTTACCTTTTTATTGTAATGGATTTATAGATATTTTATCCATTATTTTCAATAGGTTTTTGCTCAGTATTATTAACAAAAAGGAGGAAGATTGACTGGCCACAAAACATGTTCAACCCCACTTTTATATAAATTATTTTATATATAAGAGCTGTCCTAAGTCAGCAATGTTTATAATACTGTGGCATCTATATTTTTATATTTTAAATTCTATTAATTTTAATTTCTAATACATCCTTTCCAAAATCCTATGTCCGTTTATCTTGCAATTTTGACTTCTTTTCAGTTTGGATGTGTATATTGATTATTCATCCCTCTTTAGTAGAGAATTTTGACTATGTAGATGTTGCAGGAAAATGATGAAATTAGGAATTTCATCAAATCCCTAAAGGAGTTGATCACTTGACGGGAGGTGTAAAAATGACGTCTCTTCAAGGTAATTTCCCTGATGAAAGTAAGGGATTTGAACAAATCCCTGATCTGTTTCAGTGAAATGATGAAATAATGTTGTCAAGAGTTAAGAAGTGTTTATTTAACAAATATGGTGCATTATTAAACGTAGAAGTAAATAATACAACAATAGTTAATGAAATACAAATTATTTATTCGAAACTAATTAACAAATAATTAGAAAATTAGGCTAGTATTTTTTGACGTGTAACATCTTTCCTCTCGGTTACTTACACACTAAAATATCAATTTCTATGTTAATCCTATGGTGCTATTTTTTTTAAACATATGGGGTTGATATTTAGGGTTAGGAAGTACAAGGACTCTACCACCCCAGGTGTCCCCGGACAGCATTTTGCCAATGCAGATCCTGACTAGTTCATTATTTCAATGAAACAGTTAAAAGAATTTGATAAAATCACTTGCTTTCATCAGGAAAATGACCTTGAAGATTTGTTATTTTAACTTCTCCCGTCAATTGATCATATCTCTTAAACATTCGAAGAAATTCCTCATTTTGTCATTTCCCTGCGACATACATATATATACACGCAGTCACTAAATCCCGAAAAAGTTCGTTGTATGGAAAATTCGTCAACTTTAATTTACTTTAGAAATCCCATAAAACAAATTTTAAAATCGTAAACACTATATATTATTAAAAAAAGTAATTATTCATACTTTTTTTTGTCAATTAACATGTATTTATTTTATATATCTTATACATCAAAAAAGAAATCTGCAAATAGGACATGAAAATAAAACATTGTCCACGAGAAAATGCAGTGTTTAAAAAATAATTTTATATTTAAATTTATGAATTTTTTAATGACATTTTATAGTTTTAAGCCTACAAGTAATCCTAAACATACATTATTTTATCACCAGTAATTTTAAGCACAGATTACCACATGTGACCTTAAATTTAATTATGGACAAAATCAGTTAATTTTATTTGAGTTTTTTTGTTTGAAAAATTACGGTAATTGTGTATTTCTATAGGTGAGTTAGGCACCTTATAAAACCAGTTTAAGGTCATTGATTACCATAAAATGTATAAAAAAGGAGAATAATTTGAAATATCCAAAAATATTTTTAAATCCGAGAGAAAAGAAATCGAATCTCAAGACAAAAAGTTATTTAAGTAGAAAACGTCACTTCGCTATTCGGAAGTTATTTAACAAAGGAAATAGTTAAATGTTCTTAGTTAATAGTTAAATAAAAAAAAGTTAGCAAAATAGAGAAATTCGCTAAATAGAGGTTCTCTCGGCTGTAGGCATATAAAAAGTTTTCTCTTAGCTTAAGATATTATACTAGGAGATTCAAGCATTTGTTGAAGTCGATGATGGATTGAGGAGACTTTATTCCTTTTTCGCTCCAGAGATCTCAGCTTTTATAGTTTCCTCAACCAGAAGCTTTTAGAATCATGATTTCCATTAAAAATTCTGTGATAGATCTAAACACGTGGATGATGAAACATTGCATCATCTTGTTTTACAAAACGAGAACGTGGCAGTTTCTTAGGAGATAAAATTATGTTGTTGTTTCCAATGCCACCTGTCTGACGTAGTCAGATCGAAGATCACGAAATTCATCGTGGCTTGATTGATTGATTGATTGAATATTAACGTCGCACTGTTCAGCTACATGAGGGCTTTTGGCGACGGACCACGTAACTTTGAACCATGGTCAAGTGACGTGGACGACACCTGAGCTGGCCCCCCCTCTCCTAACTACCACACCACACCAACGGGAGGACGTTTCAGCTCTCGACAGATTTAACGTGCATCGCTGCCCTACACGGCGGGTCTTTAGTGGTACTGGGCTCGAGCCCGTGACAAAGCAAGCCACGGTCCGATACCTATACCACTCGGCTACCGCGGCCACAAATTCATCGTGACAAGGGGCTAGAAGTACGCCTGTCGTTGGCCTTGAGCACCATACAGGTGACAGTACGATTTAGCTCGGCGAAATTCCCCAAAGGGACGATATAGATGGCAACACCACCTAGCTCCAGCTCCACAATTTCTGCATTGAACTGAAGGGGAGGGAAATATTCTCCAGTCCCTGCGCTCGTGACTCAGCCCATAAGACTTCGGACCCACTGATTTAACGAGCACGACGTACTCCGTGTGTACTCGGAGGGTATTTGGTGGCATCGGGCATCGAACCCAGGACTTCCGGTCTGGAGTCCGATGCTCTAACCATTAGGCTACCCACGGCCTTATAAAATTATGGTTCACAGTACATTTCCCGTTAGGTGGGTAAATAAAAAGGAACTATCACGTGAAATCTTGGAAAGCTCAAGACCATTATAAATCAAATAAACTACTTCGAGAGAAAATTTAAGTAGTGAATTATTACATGTATATATATACAGTGAAAATGCTTAACGCAAATCTGAGGGAACTGAAACATCTTTTCATGTTAAAGGATATTGCAAGAAAACATATTTAACAAAATAAAATTTATTATAGTAAATTTTATTTACATAGATATCTATATGCACGTATTTAATAAAAATGATTGAAACAAAAGCATTCACAAGAGCTTAATGGAGTTTAACACAACATTTTTAAATATTTTGAAAAAACAAAATATTTATCGAGTTTTTGGAAAATAATCTGATATTTTTCTTTGCATTATTTTTTATAGCCTGAAATTATCAACAAATTGTTCGATATCGACCATTTTGTTATTCATTTCACCATTGGAATGAGCGTCTAAATAATTGCGCATACCTTTCATGACGATCCTCGTTTCGGAGAACAATTATGGGAACAGAGAGGAGCTGCATTATTCATTTCATTTTCATCTTCGGAATCTACATCAATGATATTTTTTGAGCTTTGAACAAACTCCAAAGTGTCTTCCATAATTGTGGCTGTACACACATTATCATTATCCACTGCAACGAATTATTCCGATAATACACTAGGACACTCCGATCCGGCTGCTGCTTTCCGTATTTTGTTCATTTCCAGAAAGGAAATCTTTTCGTGTTAAAATGCATGAAAATACACACTAGTTTGTCGGGACCGTTGCATTATTTCGTGATAACCGATATTTCGCATTAAGCGTTTTCACATTGAACGTTTTTCACTGTATACATACACCGTAAAATCCGGTGTATAGCGCGCAATTTTAACACAAAAAAATAAGATCGTAATTTACGGGTGTGCGTTATACGACGGGTATAAAAACGACAGCTTCAAAAATAAAGAACGAGATGTACATAAAAAAACGTAGACTTCTACAATGATCGGAATACTGTTTATTTAAAAGAAATGTCATACCTTATGTACTTAAAGGATTTTTTTTCTAGAATAATATTATTTCTTCAAAATCCTGGGGTAATACCTCGAATAAATGACTTCAAAACATAACATTATTGCTAACGCACATTGCAGGTTCTTCGTTAAAAAGATGGTGTGCGTTATACGGCGAATATACCTTAAAATTTCAAAATGCAGTTCGAAAGTATAGGTGCGCATTATACGCCGGATTTTACAGTATATTTGTGTACATATATGTGTAAACATTTCAGTAAGAGTAATAATAAAAACAAATTTGACCTTACAGCTAATGCTACAATTCAACCTTTATCTTTCTAGCTTTGAATATGTATTTGGATAATTGAATCCGGAAATATAACTCGTTTATTGTTTTACAATTCATCATGATCAAGCATTTTCGATGGTATCTTTAGATAAGGTACCTTTTTATTTATCGTAGAAGTATTATCTATTCATTATATGTATAGGATTTCACTGAGTGAGTATTGTAAGCAGAAAGGGGTAAGATTGGAAAAAAATAAACCTGGTTAAACCTTACATTTATTTAAATTAAAAAGCTATCTTCAGTCAGCAATATTTTATGTTTTAAATACTGCAGCACAGGGGCGTAGCTACCGCCGTATCAATGATACGGAGGCCCCAAACTACAGGGACCCCGCAGTGCCGATTTAAACTAATTTCGGGCCTGCGCGCAGAAGATCTAAATGTCCCCCTTGGAACTGGAGGATCTAAATTTGTCTGGTTGAGTGCAACTTATCCGGGCTTCTAGGCACCCAATGGGTAAATCTGCTTTAGGGCCCCGACATGTGTAAGCAAAAAATCGTAAAATATTAACGAGGGCCAAATAGGGCCCCCAAGAAATTTTTGATACAGGGCTCTCAACGCCAGTGCTGCAGCATCTACCTTTTTAATTTTCCGAATGCCTTGCTAATATACCGGGTGTCAGTGACAAATGACTACACTTTCAACTATTAATTACAAAAAGACAAATAAAGCTATTCACTTACGGTTTTTTCTTCCATAAGGAAAATAAAGTTTTTTTTACAATGCTGAATTGCACGATTTCAATGTGCGCACCATTAGTCGCGCGGAACACATCGAATCTATTCGAAATTTCTCATCACATTCTATGAAGCATTGCAAGATCAACAATCTGAATGGGCACTGTAATTTGATGTTTCATTTCCTCAGTGTCACGATTCGGAGATTGGTAAACAAGGTTTTTCCACGCATCTTTACGAGTAGAAGTCCAGAAGTGTTTATCTTTAGTGGTCAAGGTGACCACGCTAATGGGTTTCCGCTTTCATCCGTCACCCGGGGAATTTTTTCTCACTTCCAAACTCCATTGGGAAGATGCCCCATTTACACCGATTCGATAAACCAAGCAACAATTTGCGTTTGTTCTTGCGGTAAAAGCTGTTTTGTTGTTGTTTCAAATTCCCTTGGAGCAGGAAAACTTACACCAGGTTCATTTGACCTTTCCGCATAATAATGTCACACACCAGGTCTTGATCTCCAAACAACTGCCTCAGGGAAATGCTCCAGCAGTCCAGAAGATGAGCAGAAGCAGGGAGAGATCAGGTACAGATAAAGAATGACTTTACCCCTTGCACAAAGGTCACACCACGCAGGTGACTGCTTCTAAGGCGTACCAAGGCTGTCAGAAGAGCCCTGGATCTCCTGAACTTAAGTCTTGTGCACGTCCCTGATTTACCTGCGTGACGGACGATGCAGTGTGAAAATCAAATAAATGTGGTTGGTCCATCGCGAAGGGTATTATGCAACTTCCCTTTAGGTGAGGAACCACTTGGGCGGAAGACTGACTAAACCTCAAAAAGCTGTTTTGAAACTGTAATGTTGGGTAAAAAAAGGGGACTTTGCACCATCTGGTTTACGTTTAGTTAAACAGAAATTGTAACCTTTTCTTTATGGAACATAAAAGACCTAAGTTAAAATCGTTGTTTATTTTTAATTCATTTTTGAAAATGTAGTCATACTTTTTGGGCCCCCCTCTCTCTCTCTTCCTCCCTCCTCTCTCTCTCTCTCTCTATATATATATATACCTTGAAATCTGGGGTACAACACGCACTTTAAACATAAAAAAATAAGATGGGAATTTAAGGGTGCGCGTTATACACCGGCTATAAAAATGACAGCTTCAAAAATGAAAAAAAGCGATGAGCATTTAAAAAAATTAGACTTCTACAAAGATCGGATATAGTTTATTTAAAGAAATGACGTGCCTAATGAACTTCAAGAGTACAGTAGTTCTAGAAGCACACTATTTTTCAAAATTGTGGGATAAAACATCGAATAAATGACATCAAAACATAACATCATTGCATAAAAACATTTCAGGTTCTCTAGAAAAAAAAGAGTGCGCGTTATACGCCAGATTATATATTTATATACACGTAAAGGTTGCTGGTGGTGATGTATTTGGATTGTTGGCATAACTGGTTTCGGGAAACATCTTCAGAATTGCGGTTCAAGTATTTTATTTCACACACACATAACGTAAAAGGACATCCACAATTGTATTGCACTGTTTTTTGGTAAGAATACGTAAACAGACATAGCGTAAGAATACGACATAGCGAAAAGCAAGCAGCAACGATTGATTACATGGTGAATACAGACAAAGAGAGAGGGGAACAAAGAACTCTAGCTTTTTATACTGGGCGATGAACGTCGCGAGACTTTTTCTAACAGAAGGTTTGATTAGTCAGGAACTGGCTCCCGATAGTTTCTGGCGCAATCTTACAATTCGATTACAATTAAAATCCCGACCGTGTGGGCAGGCCAGTTAAAATAATTAAACGCGAGTCCTGGAGGAATGGATCAAATAATTAAAGTTACTAAAAATGATATTAGAGGGAATTATTACACACACACACATATATATATATATACAGTAGCGCACACAGGAATTTTTCAAGGGGGGGTCCGGAGTCGAAAGTTCACCAATCTTGTATCATGCTCCTTTTGATTTTGTCGATTTTCGAGAACAAAGCACAGAAAAAAACTTATTATTGAATAAATAATTAGCATTAATTAATAAAATTAATCATCAATAACAAATACTTAATTAAATTTTACATACTATGTACTTAGAATTATAATCAATCGGAAAAAATAAAGGGTTTTCGCCCCCCCCCTTGTGTGCGCCACTGTATATATATATATATGAACCTATTTGGTTAAAGATTTTTATTTAGTTGTTTAGTGCATTGGAGCTAACAAAATTAAGAGCATTTATTATTTCTTAAACGAAAAATTCTGCAGTGAAAAAGTAAACCGAAATCCAATGTAAAACTTATAATTTAATTAGTTTGTTAAAGCTTAGGACTGAGTAGCAGGTTTCAATCAATTTTAAGGCGCCAACTTCTCCCTTTATTTACCAGTAGTACTGAAAAAGGAAATATGAATTCCCTCATAAATTATATAATAAAAGAGAGAAGAAAGTATAAATAAATTAAAAGAGTAAAGATTTAAATTGAAATATAAAAAAGACTTACTTAAAACCTATTTAATACTTTAAACTATTTAAAAGGAACTGCCGCATTGAGCATTCCCCCTATAACTTTTTTATTTGGAGTAATGTAGAAATTTGGAGAATGAACACGATATATCTCATTTTTAATAATAATATATTCAATGTTACTAAGATAAAATTTAATTTCCTTAATTAGTAGATATTCGCACTGAAATATATATATAAACAAATGTTTCAACTTGTTCAAATGAGTTTTAGTGGCTCAAAAATGATAATCAGTAAATAAAAAAATCATTTGATAAAATACTTAATTAGAAATTGCAAAATTTCTTTTATTGCTTCCGTAAATTAGCTCTTAAAGTGACACGTTGACTTTTTGGCAGTAACAAATGTTATTAGTTAAGAAAGAAAATTGCGACATTTTCAATTTGAATAAAAATTATTTAAGAGTTCTTTTTTCACTTTTTTCAGATCTTTTCGAACAGTAATACGTTTTTAATGAAATAAAACGTTTTAAGAAATGCTTGTTATAAAAAGCAAATTCAAAGGAACGAAATGTATTTACAAATATTTTGCAATATTTGTTTAGAATTATATATTTTCGTAGTAGCTTGCAGTTTCATGTTTGTTTTTATTTACTTTTATGAAATAAAATTGGATGTGATAAAACTTTAACCACAGTTATAAATACTCGTATTTCTCTTAAAAAATGAAATTTATTTTCTTCGACGGAGATCATACTTAAATTTTCTCTTCCACTTACTTTCCTGAAATTTTAAATAAAAAATTAAATTTTGGCTGAAATTAGGACGTTTTTGCCCCAAAATGCAAACGATAATTCAATAAACGATTTGTAAATGAAGCAACATCAAACGCTTTTCGAACTTCTATTAATGTATTGTATATATATATAGAATGAAATAAAAATATAAAAATCAAAAAGAGGGTTAAAAATATATATCTTTTTTTACGATTCGCACTTGCAAGATTTAACTATTTTATTTCAATATTTCTTTTATTAATGTAAATTAAAAATTTATATATATATATATATATATATATATATATATATATATATATATATATGCTGTTTATTATGAGATGCTAATCCTACATATCAATTTCTTAATCTTATTTACAAAATAATAAAAACATTGCTAGTAAATACACAATTTTCGCCATTATAATGAAATATTTTACCGTTGAGTTTTCGATGATTGCAAATCACAAACGCAATGAGTAAATCATTTGATTTAATTTTTGACCATTTATATTGCGATATTGCAATTAGTTTGGGAAGATCATTTACTTCGCCACTATACGGTATAATTTATTTTACAAAATAATGATATTTTCCATTTTTCACGATTTCTTCTAAAGTCAGTCAAAATCGATACGTTTTTATGAAAATGATTTCTAAATCATTCCGTTTGCATTTTCTTTCTCGTTAATGAAATGATATTCTACACTAAAAAAGTTTTTTAGAATCAGTCATTTAAAAAAATAAAATGTCAAAAACTCTTTTTTTACGATTTTTCAAAAAATACTCAAAATTTGAATTAAATACTTAATAAACTTCTTTACTTATAAAAATAATCTCACGAAACTTTTTTCCGTGTGTAGAACGAGTACAAAGATTGAAAAAATTACGTTTTTTTTTTAAATTGTGTCTTTCGTTTTTTTTCCTTTTTGCAAGAAATAGTTAAGCATTATTTTTGTTACATTTTTTGTTTAAAAATTACCATTATTTGCAATCGCTATATGAAGTTTGAAGGCATTAACTTAAGAATGAAGCCCGAAAAAAATTAAACTTTAGCAAATTATGCAATCTTACAATAGCCAAGAGTTTGGTGGCGAAAACCTGTTTGGTGCCAAATGACTCTTTTCCTCTGCGCCCGTCACGTTTGATGAAAGATTACACAAGAAAAGAAGATGCGCCTATAAATATTGAAAAATCACCGGATTTGGCGAAATTGAATATCTCTTCCTTTTATTTTAAAGTTCTTTTTACTCCTTTTTTTCCGAGAATTTCGTGTGCGATCGGCAGAGCACTTGTTTAATATCGTTTGTACCCGGGTTCGAAACATCATTGCTTAATTTTTATGATTTTTTAAAAAATACTCAAAATTTTAATCACGTTTTTAATAACTTCCCCAGCAATTTTGTAATTTGAAAGGTAAATTATTTTGTTACGACACAGTATGTTTTTTTTCTTTTTTACAAAACAACGATACTTTACATATTTTATTATTTTTTCTAAAATGTATCAATATCAATGCGTTTATATGAAAATGATTTTTAAAAAACTCATACTTTGATCTTTTAAAAAATAAAATTCCGGAAACTTTTTTTTACGAATTTTTAAAAAATACTCAAATTTTAAATGTTTAATAACTACTTATCAAATTCAAAATTTTTTCCTTCTTCATTTATAAAATAATTGCATGAAACTTTTCCCCTTGTATCGAACATTTCAAAAAATGCCCACAATTTTACATTAATTCAACATTTAATATAGTTGTGAAATTTTGTAGTTATAAAAATTTCTTCTTTTTTCAACTTGTGGCAGTTTGCTTCTCGGTAATCCCTAAAGGGAAATATGTGTGAACCTTCCCTAACCAATGGGGGGATTCAGTCAGTCTGTAAGCAACTTTGGCCGATAACGGAACCCCGAAATCGGTGGGTATGCCTACCCACAAAATAGTAATTTTCAATTTATTTTTAATTGTGTGTGTGTGTCGTCATAATAAATATTTTAAAAAAAACCGGAAAACAAGAACTACGCATAGAAAGACGCGACACAACTATTTTTAAAAAGGTACATTTTCGTTTCCGGGCCTAAAAAATTGCAAAGTGAGTGAGTGAGTGAAGATTAAAGTCCCACTCTTCACTTACTCGAGAGGTTTTGGCGACGCACCTCGACATTTTGAACTATTGGCAAGTGACGAGGATGAGACTTGAGCTCGCATACATCCCTCTTAACTACCATACCACACCAACGCTAGGACGTTTAAACTCTCGACAGATTCAACAGCGAATCTTAAGCGGTAGCCAAGATTTTAAAAGGGCAGTAATAATTAATTGTGGGAAAAAAAAATTGCCACGCTAATTTTGTAATGACGTTAATATAGAAATCACACATACACATACCAGGAATCGCTGATAGCGAGAGGGGAAGGGGAATTTCTATGACAGTATGTTATGCATTTAAAAATATTTGTGCAACTCCGGGGAGGGGGTAATAAACCTGTCTGACAAAGAAAAGAAGCGGAAAAATTTCGAAACATTGAATTTTAAGTTATACATTTGGTAAAAGCCCGAGCAACGCCGGGTTAAGCGGAGGAGGGGGTGGAAGTCATTTTGAAAAAGAGTATTAGAAGAGCCGATTTTGTGAAGAAAAGGGAAAATTTATAAAAGTCGAGAAAGCCCATGCAGCTGGTATATATATATACACTAGCCGTTATTCTCTAACTTTTATGGGTATTTCTAATATTGTATGACTATTTACTGATTTTAAATCATTAATATCAAAGTTTTAGCATTATGGTATAACACCCTTGGGTGTAAATTCGCTGAAAACCTCTGTTTTTATTAGTCTCTACTCAACAAAACAGACATGTATGTCAAATTTAAAGCTGTTGGTTCGACGGTTCCAGAGATCTTGAGAGATGAACGAGGGAGAGAGAGAACCCCTTTTTTCTTATATATATATATATATATATATATATATATATATATATATATATATATATATATATATATATATATATATATATATATATATATATATATATATATATATATATATATAATACATAAAATGTGTTATACTAGTGCCTCTCATACTAATGCAAATTCTTTTCATGTTTCATTTATAAAATGTGTTGAACTAAATTTGCAATAGATTTTAAACTATACAGAATAGTTTATAAGATAATTTTACACCAATACAAATTTTCTACAGCTTATTATCTAACAAATTATTCATACAGACAATTTATTTGCACTCAATAAATGTTTAAAAGTTGCAAAAAATTAAATCGTTCGTGTGGAATAATCTCAAAAGCAATTAAAATAACGAATTCTTAAATATTTAGAACATCATTAAAACATAATTCACTAGAATGAAGTGCCATTGTAATTATAACATAACCATATACGGTAAACATACACTTATTTTAACGTGTTTTTCAAAAGAAACCAAAATGATTTTAACCGTATAGAATAATTTATAACGATTTTCCTCATTCGTTAATTTTATATCGACAATAAATTTATAAAGCTTATTTATTATCTTATAAAATATTCACTCGTACAGAAATTTAAAAATTTCGAAAAACCAAGTATTTTATTCGAAGAAGTAATCACAAGAATAATTTAATGAGTACCCATAAATATCGATAGAATTTTATTTCCCCTTTCGAACACACAGTACAGCCGATTCATTAATTTTCAAAAAGGCTTAGCAACAAGATAAAAAAAAAGAATTTTTATGTCTGTAGCACGATTTGCATTAAGCACAGTCAACAGTGAACGAAACACTTAACCGCAAACTTTTAAATAATCACCCCAAATGCCGGCGAAGATAAAAATTTTTACTCTTCTATAATTAATGAAAATATCCTCTTACTCATATTTCAACGGCAAATACATTAAGTATTGAAATTCGATTGAACTGGAGAGGAGTGGATGCGATTGGATGCTTTAAAAAAACGTGATTGGCTCATTAAAACTCTGTATCAGAGAGGGACAATTAAATTTCATGATTTTCTGAAAATCATTTTCGGAGTTTGTGATAATTACTCTCTCTTCTTAGCATGATTAATTAGATGTTAGAAGATTTTTCCCCAAGAACTCCTTGCATAAATATTTCAAGCAGCTGAAAACATTTTTAATTTTCGATCGTCTGCTTTTATATTCCCGCGAATGAACGTTAGAGGAATTGTTTAAAATAAAACTTCTCTCTACTTGGCAACAGTTTGGTACTTTTCTCATTTAATTGAAGGAGCAGGAATTTATTTCTCTTTTTGATTATAGAGCTTAATTTATGTTTTATTCCCGGGGGGCAGTAAGAGGAAGATATTATTTTGTTCTTCTCTGCATACATTATTTAAATTCGAGTGGAATCATATTATAATTAATTTATCTCAGGGAAGTCGGAATAAAAATTTATATTCTGGGAGAGAAATTAATTACTGTAGCATCTAGAGAAAGATCTGCAGAAGAGAAAAAAAGACGATTTAGTTCTGATGTTTTTAAAATGACTTTAATTTAGTTTCTTATGCTCTGTTTAAATGTATGTTAATTAACATTTTAATTGAAGATATTATAATTTAGTGGTCATATTTGATGCAATGACGTAATGTTTACGATTTAATTACTAAGTATTGAAGCCTTTAAAAATATTTTTATTGAAAAGCTGAAAACATTGAAGAAATCTATGATTTTTTTTAATAACAGAATTTTTTATTTTTAAATAAACGAAAACTTTTTTACATTCAGATTGTTTAGAAATTCTCGCATTAATTTAATGGTTGCAAATTTCTGTCGGTACACGTTACACATATAATGTAATTATATAATGGGTTAAATTCATTTAACATCAGTCACATGATAACTACAAACATATGTTACCAACCAATCTTACCATAAATTCATGTGACGTCATAATCCCATGATAACTGCAATTGGTTCAATTTATGACGGTCACATGATAAAGGCAATCACGTGTTTGCGACTTAATTCAAAACTGACATTAAATTAACGTACTTGTTCTATTTGTAAAATTTAGAAGAATTTTCAAATTTCATAATTGGGTAAAGATTTTCAACTTTAATGAAAAAAAATATCAAATAGATTTTAAAATTAAAAAATCTTATTTTATTCGTGTACTTTTAAATTAAATATATTTTACTTATTTATGTACGTTTTCGTTGTTGGTAAATATGAGCCCCTTTTAAAAGAAAGTTTCTGCAAAGTGCAAAAGTTGGCAACAACAAAGCGCCTGGACTGATTAGCTGGAAACACATGATTGTATTTATATTATGATTATGACGTCACTTGAATTTATGAACTAATATTTGGAAACATGTGTTTATCATTACCATTTGACTATAACGTCACATGAATTTATAAACTAATTCGCTAGAAACACGTGTTTGTCATCATTATGTGACTATGACGTCACATGAATTTACCCCTTTATGTATTTCCAGCCACTCAGTTTACGAGTTTCGCTGTTGCCAACTTTTGTTTTTTTCCGAAATTTTCTTTTAAGAAGTACTTATTTGTATAACGCATATAGGTGATCAAAATGCATTTGATTCAGAAGTACAAGGATCATATAAGACCTTTTTTTAATTTTTAATTTTTTTTTTAAAGAATCTTAAAAAAAGACTTGAACATCTTTACCCAATTATGAAATTAGAAATTTGTTCTCCATTTTATAAGTAAAATAACAATTACAAGTCTCATATATAAATTGAATTAAACTAAAATCACGTGACAATAATTATCATGTGACTGTCATGAATTTAGCCCGCTAGGTAGTTCAATATACTTTCACTTATTATTATTGTATTAAATTTTAGGAAATTAAAATAATTTAAAAATAATTTGCCTCTCTTAATAGCTTAAATTCTTTCAATTTGCAAGCTGATACTCTTTTTCGTTAAAAGATTCTGAGTTGTTTTGACACCGATAATAATTTTTATTCCTAAAACAAAGTAAAATTTTTAACAACTTATTAATAAAATTTGTAAATAGATTTCTTTACTATGTACGCACAGCTCATAAAGAAAAAAATGAAAACTAGAAAACGAATAAACTACATTGTAAAAATAAAATGTTTATCTAAATATAAGAAAATAAAAACATATGTAAATATTGATCCTTTGAGAATTTAAAAATAATGAGGAAGTGAAATTTTATTTTAAGAGAGATATTAGTTTTAACTTGAAAAAATATTTTTATTTATATTTATTACTTAGATAATGGTAAATATTTTGCGAAAAGAAAAGGATACACACAAAGAAAGTGTAAAAATGCGTAAAATTATTTTCGAAAATTTCGTTCCATGAACGTTTGAAAAATTATGAACACATTTTAGATCTTAGACAGAAAGTTTTGTTATGAAATTCATTTTTAGATACGAAAATTTTAAATGAAAACAACTAGAGAAAAACCGAGCAATTAAATTATATGTATAAATTTTAAAAAAAGTCAATTATATTTTTTGTGTGCTTCACACACATCTTCACAATGCATAAAAATTCTGACATCCATTTATTCAAAATCTCTTAAAAACAATTTATTCGAAAATTTCACCTTTTTTTATAAAGGAATGTTTTTTATTTAATCATTGACTGAAACGACGCTAATTTAATTATTGATGCTTTAATAAATATATTAAAACTTCATTTTTCTTTGACGAAAAAAAAAATAATAAGCGCAAAAGAGAAAAAATGCAGCAACAATAATTCTCTATTATTACATTTCTCCAAACGATTTTTTTTCGCGAATAAAAGCCAGATACTAGAGAATTTTTCTTCTTTTGCTTTTAAACAGTGTTATTAATAAATCAATTCTTTACTTTTAATGGGAATTTTTTAATTATATAAATACAAAACAAGTTCTCCACCACGTTTTAATAACATCCATTTTCGATACAGAGATGTAAAAAAAAAACCGTTTTCAAAAAAAATTAAAAAATAAGCCTGATATAGAAACTTGATTCTGTGTTATAAAAATAGTAAGAAAGAACACTCGAACAAAAAAAAACGATAAAGTGATTGCCAAACCTTAAAAAAGAAAAGCAGAAAGAAGACGAAAAGAAAAAAAAAGATTCAATTCTATCCTTTTATTTTTATAGATCGATAATCGTTCCATTTTTATAGACGAATACACTCCCACACTTTCTTCTAGATTCTATAAGTTTAGAAGATTTTTTTTTCACTGTTTGAAATAATCGTTCAATATCATATTTTTCATTCCCAGTAAACTTTTGTTGCCATTTTTATGCGCAGTTCCATTAAACTTTTTTTTATTATGTTGTATATGACAAAGAAAAGCATCTTACAAATATGTCAAAGATTTATTTTTTTAAAAAAATGCTTGATATTTTATCGTATGTTTTATTAGTTTAATAACTGTCCACAGAGATAAGAGATAAAACTTATTTAAAACTCCGCAGAGAAAAAGCTCCATAAAAGGAAGAACAGGGAAAAAATATTTCCCGTTTAATTAAAATAAATGAAAGAGAATGACTCGATTAAAAAACATCGTGAGGTCCTTTTTTTTAAGGAAAAGTTAAAACAACTTATAAAGAAAATGTAATACTTTTAAGTAGAGTCGATACAGTTTTTATCGTGTTTGATCTCAATCATTTCAGGCGCCTCAATCATTTTGGAAGAATCTTTGACATAAATTTATTTTTGAAAAGAAAAAAAATGATGCATGGAATTTTGTTATTTCCCTAAATGAATATAAAATGCTTCATAGATTGTGTTTGATGCTATAGAAATATGAGTCTAATATTTTTCAATTCCTACTATTAGTTCACTCCCTCCCTACACACACATATATATATATATATATATATATATATATATATATATATATATATATATATATATATATATATATATATATATATGGGAGACAACAAGGGGTCCAAGACGTTTGTCTTTCTTCTATTTTACTTTAAAACTTAAACAAAAATTAATTAAAAAGGTAGCTATTTTAACAGATAAGTTTGACGATGATACGCAGAAGGTAACGCCTGCTCGCGCACCTCTCTCGTTCTCTCTGCTGTTCTCTTAAAAGTTCACAGTCTCATCGTTTCAGTTTTTGTTTCACTTAGCTGCGCCTGCGCGCGAAGACAGCTTGGCTTTGGCTGCCACAATCGGCCAGCCTGACTGTACGCTGTCCGCAGCGGTACGTCCCTTTTTTCCTTTTTCAGCGAGACCAGAGGAGAATCTGAAACATACAAAAAAGACGGAACAGACAAGGACTATACGACAAATACATAGAGATTTAACATATCATAATTTTTCTGAACTAGACAGTTTCTCCATCACGTGAAGGCACCTCTTCGACATCCGGAAGGTTCCACAGGAAAACATTGTGTTTCACAGGCATAAGAACGTCTTTTTTAACAAGTTGATCTTTGGTTGAACGCATAGATATTTTCCTCTCTAGAGTTCTGGACATCTGTTCAAAACGATTTCTCTTTTTCCTTCGTTTCCACTGCCAGGGCTCAAAGATTTTCCGGAGCATTGCAAACCGTCTATATTTACTCTTCATAGGTCAAGGGGTGTTGAAGTTCACGGAACTCGTTTTCATGGCACCATTTACTTTCTTACACAATACTATACCAGAACATTTTTCTCTTATAATACTCAATTTTAACTTAGTACTCTTAATTTTATTACATTTATAATCCTTAATTAGAGAACTCAAATCATTTCTAGTATTAAAGTTTTTAACATGTGGCAAATCATAACTAGAGTTTTCTATCACATTTGAAACAGAAACATTTGAATTAAAATGAACACCCAAAGAGGATCCACTTTCACTCAATAAAACATCGCTCTTTGCGTGGCCTAGTTTCTTTATTTCAGCATATACACTGGGATGTATAATAAATTCTTCGGTCAAGGTCGGTGATATTGCCGTTCGAACACTTAGACCGGGAGAGTGTTGATTAAGAGAAAGATTTATCGGTTTAACTTCTACCATACGCTGTTCGCCAAAACATGAACTTAATGTTATGATCTCTTCGGAAGGTGTTTGCACTCTAATTAGTGAGGAATTTAAAACTGGGATCTGGCAACCTGAATCGATCAAGGCTGTTACGGGCTGATTTTCCACAAAAATGTTTACATATTGAAATTGTTCGAACCCATCGCTATTTTGTTTTTCGCTCTCGACTTTCAAAGTATTCACGTTTATTCTATTATGGATGTGGGATTCTTTAGGCTTAAAACGCTTCTCACAGTCTCTTGCGTAATGAGATGAATCACCGCATATATAGCAATTTTTATTTTCTCTTTCAAGATATTGGGGATAGTTCTCTTTAATCTTTGGTTTAAAGTTTTGTGATCTATTTTTAAAGGGGTCTTGGGTATATCCATAAGTAATAGGAGTTTCTTTATGTGATCCGCTTCTAGATGAAACATAAATATCGCACTCTTTAGCTAAATCAATAGGCCTAACCCAATCTTCTGCTTCTCGAATGCCAATATGAGTTGCGGTTTCCTTATTTAAAGTTTCTAACTGTTTCTCTTTGACTTTAGCTGCAGGATTTAAACTTAATGCTTTATTTTTAGCCCTTTGAAGTTCGACTTCTTTTTCTAACTGTGCTAACTGTAGTGTTGCGAGCTCAATTTTCTGTTTTTCTAAAGTTACCTCTCTTTCGCTTCGCGATACTCTCTCATCTATACAGTTTTGAATTAAAGTTTTAACGAAATCTGGATCACTTTCGAATGTACTACTGTTCTCAATTTTAGTCTTTAGTTTAGCTATAGTGTCCGTACTCTCCACAGTAACGTCTAGATCCTCAACAACTCTTATGAGATCCTCTTTAAGAGCGTTTTTATACATTTTAGAAAAATATGGAAAGATCCTACCTTTTTTTTTCTGGCTCCCTTGTTGCTCGCACGTACGATGTATCCAATAATTGAAGAAAAACTTTGTTTCCACTGATTTCACCTCTTCGCAGGTAATATAGTTGAAATTGTTCGAATTGACACCTCTTCGCAGGTGTTTGTGAAATTGTAGTTCCGGCCTCTACACAGGCGGAATTTTCGACGATAGTTCCAACCTCTACACAGGCGGAATATTTAGGGTTCGATGAAAAATATACCTCTACACAGGTTATTTTATTCAACTGTTCCAACCTCTACACAGGCGGAATATTTATGCTGAGTTCAAACCTCTACACAGGTTGAACGAAGTTTCCAAAAATGGCGGAGCGTCTCCTTCACGGACGCTTTTGTTCATTGTCCAGACTTTGGTTCAAATCGAAATTTTTCGATCGCGGCCGAGCCCCATAATTTGTGGGAGACAACAAGGGGTCCAAGACGTTTGTCTTTCTTCTATTTTATTTTAAAACTTAAACAAAAATTAATTAAAAAGGTAGCTATTTTAACAGATAAGTTTGACGATGATACGCAGAAGGTAACGCCTGCTCGCGCACCTCTCTCGTTCTCTCTGCTGTTCTCTTAAAAGTTCACAGTCTCATCGTTTCAGTTTTTGCTTCACTTAGCTGCGCCTGCGCGCGAAGACAGCTTGGCTTTGGCTGCCATATATATATATATATATATATATATATATATATATATATATATATATATATATATACACTCTGTCGCAAAAAATATATGCACCCAGAAGAAATTGAGCTACATTCACGAAATTTGGTATGCATGTAGTGTATATGAAAATAAACAAATGATTAAAAATTCAGAACAAACTATCATTTTATTAAGAGGTTACAGCTTGCAAAAGGTTAAAAATCAGTAAGTAGTAAAGCCACCTCTGGCAGCTATACAAGCCGAAATTCGGCGTGGCATCGATTCAATTAGATCACTTATGACCCCCTGTGGAAGATCCTGCCATAGTCTTTGCATCTGCGCAGTTAATTCTCCTGTATCTCGGGACGGCTGCAGTTGCCTTCCCAGCGCGTCCAGACATGCTCTATTGGCGAAAGATCTGGTGACCTGGCAGGCCATGGTAGGACGTCATATCCTTAAAGACATTGTTGGGAGAGTCGCGCAGTATGTGGACGATCATTATCCTGTTGATAAATGGCACCTGGGCGACTTGATAGCATGGGTAGCACAATCGGCGTTAAAATATCGTCCACGTATCTGCGAGCTGTCAAAGTGCCTTGAAGGACCACTAAAGATGATCGTGTGTCCCAAGAAATTGCTCCCCACACTGTCACACCTTGTGAAATTGCTGTATGCCGCTCGACAATAAATGCCGGATCGGACCGCTGGCCGGTGCGCCTCCAGACACGTGTGCGGTGGTCATCAGCACTGAGACGGAATCGGGATTCATTACTGAAGATGACACGTCTCCAGTCTGTCACACTCCAAGTTGCCCGAGGTCGGCAAAAATCCAGTCGACACTGCCTATGATGTGGGGTCAGTGGTAAGCGTCTTAGCGGACGTCGGCTCCTCAAGCCAACTTCGGTCAGTCGTCTCCTTATGGTTTCTCTTGATGGCCCTGGATGTCTGGAAGGAGGTAAGGGGCGTTGAATCGATGCTAGCCACGTTGTTGGTGCCGAAGTGGCCACTCTTCTGATTGCACGATCCTCGCGATCATTTGTGTTCCTGGGACGTCCTGACCCTCCGCGACGGTACACTCTACCTTCTGTGATCCACTGTTGCCAACACCGAGCAACTACCATATCGCTCCGACCGAGGTGGCGGCCGATACGTCTATTCGACCAACCTGCTTCTCTGAGGCCTATTATACGGCCCCTATCAAAGTCCGTCAGCTGCTCGTACTGCCGCCGGTTACGTCTTAGAGGCATCCTAAGTCTCAATATCGTCTATCAAAGTCATCAGATTCGTTTGGATAGCCGTACGGCGCTCGTACTCATGCTTTTAAACTCTTCCAGTTGCGCAACTAATATGCGCATAGCACACTTAGCCTTGTCTCATTGGCTTCGAAATTTTAATCATTTGCATATCTCTTACCAGACTACATTCTTGCCGAGTTTCGTGATTGTAGCTTGATTTTTCTGGGTGCATATATTTTTTGCGACAGAGTGTATATATATATATATAATCCAAAACATTAAAATACACAGATAGTTAGAACCTATATATATAGATGTTGTAAAAATTCTCTATTATAAAGAGATAAATAATCAATAATAATCAAAACTGAAAAAAAAAAAAAACCCCGAAAATATATATATATATATATATATATCTTGTTCAAATTTTCAATCGTTAATAAAATACTTTCTGTGCATCTATTCAAGTTCAAATACATTTTTTTAAACTTGTAGTAGTGGATAACACTTGATGTTAATACAGTTTTTTCAAATATTAATTCATTTATTAAATTAAAAAATAAATAAATGACAACCAGCAAAAATAATAGTCCAACAGCATTTATAGAAAGGGCGTCCCTGTGGCGCAATGGATAGCGCGTTGAACTTCTAATCCAAAGGTCGTGGATTCGAATCCCGTCTGAGATGGCCTTATTTCTGAGAATGTGATTTCTTTTTTACTATACTATTTTATTTGAAAAATTCAATTTAATGAATAAATAGATAGTAACAAAAAATAGTCCAACACCATATATAGAAGGGAAAATCGCTTTCTGTTTTGTCACTTAATATTTTGATTCTGTCATACGTATATAGATAATTATATTAATTGTAACTATTTCATAAAAATAACTAAAATAAAATTTTTCTTTGTTAACCTAAGTAGGAATTGACTTAAAAAAACCTTTTTTTATACTATACTTGTTTGTATAAGTTGCATCTATAATGTTTTGAAACAGTTTATTTAATAAAATTAAACGAAAAATAGTATGATTTAGAACTGGTTAGAATCAAATTTTGAATAAAAATTAAATTGTTGGAAAAATAAAATAACGCAATTGTGATTTCCCATTATCAAACAACTTTTGACTACCTCTCAAATATTAATTCTAAAAATAGAAAACAAATAAAGAATGATTAAATTGTACAAGTTGACAAATAAGTGAAAAATTAAACGTAATATTTAAATTTGTAGTTTTTTTCGAAATTTAAAGTAACCGACTTCATTCGGAGTTTATTATACAAGAGAGCGTATAACTGAAATTCTTTTTTTACTTTTTAGTGTCATCTAAATTAGAATGTACATATAAAATTATTTTAAGAATATTATTACAGTAAAAATTATTTAAATGCAATTTTTTAGACAAAAAAATGAAGAAAGAATGATGAATATTTTTTAAAATTTTTCCCATGAAAAATTCTTCTTGAATATATTTTGCCTATATATGGCTTGGACCTGTGTATGGGTCCTAAATTAGGATTTTTGAAATGCATAATTTAGAAATGGATTTATTCATATATTTTAATACATCAGAGCACCAGATATTATTTAAATTGATTGTTATTTTGTAAATAATGTGAATTTTTCAGTCTCTGCACAAAATTAGTAATATAGGAGAAAAATATTATTATTATAAAACTATTTTTTATAAAAGGAAAATGTTTTGAAACTATGCCATTCTTTATTCCTTTTTTTACCAAAAAAATTACTTTAAATAATTTTTATTGCAATAATATTCTTAAAAACTTTTCTGTATATTCTAATTCAGGTTACATTAAATAGTAAAAAAACTTATTCACTTATATACGTTCTTTCGAGATCACAGTTTCGAACGTAGTCGGATACCTGAAATAAGGGGAAAATTTAAAGGTCAAAGGAAAATAATTATTTTTAAGATGGCGTCTGACAAGATTTAAATGTGTAAATATACATTTTCCTAAAATTAAAGTATTTATCCATTATAAAACAGAGTTTTAATTACTTCTCTTAAAGCTCTAAAAACGTAATTAAATTTGGTCATGAAAATAATTCAATAAAAAATCCTAATCAGTTCGATTTTTTGCTGTTGAGAGAATACTTAAGACGTGGCTGAATGACGTCAATCCTTTATCATTTCTTTTATCCTTGATCCCAACATTACTTAAACTCGAAAAAAGTGGGGGAAGATAAATGTTTAATATTAGAAACAAATCAATATTAAATCGCGTGACAAAAAAAGAAAAAAAGGTTGCTTAAATATTTTTTTGAAAAAGGGTTTTTATTAGCTTGAAATAAAAGAAATTGGATAGAAATAACTAAAAAGAGGTTTCTAGCAAAAAAAAGATTTTTTTATTAATTTTAATTGAACTTACAGGACACATTGATGACATAACTACTTTTTTTAAGAATTTGGTATTTATTGAAATGTTAAAGAAAATTTAGGCTTAATAAAATACTTTATTAAACTAGAATTTACTGCCAGACGATTTTTTTCCTTCATTTTTCTTCATGTCGGGCGAATTTTTATTTATTCGAACTCAATTTTTTACGTCATATGAATCAAATTTCGTAGATATTTCATTGACTGGGAATGTAAAAAAAAGGCTCCATTATTTTTATATTATAAAGATGTTGATCAACTTTTATTTTTAATTTTTGAGAATATATTGGCCATATATATAGATTTTTTTAAAAAAATGAAAGTATATATATAAATGAATATTGAAGAATTTGATAGACCAGGACAAATAAACTTTGTTTTATAATTATTAAATTCTATATATCATTGTTACATCAAGGTTTTCAGCATCAGATTCTGAATAATATTTATCTAAATATAATTATTCTTATACATTCCAATATTTTTTAGGTCACCATTTCCTTATATGAATGCAATTAAAAATAATTAAACTTATTTAATTGGAACCATAGGTTTGATTTTTAAAATCTTGTTTGAATTTTTGTTTAAGTCATGCGCGTGTGTAGTTTTATTAATTTAAAGAAATGTTTTATTAATTTCCTACTGTTATTTCTTTCTGAATTTTTCATATAAATTCAAAGTTAATATTTATCGAAATCAAGTTTATATTGCTATTTTGAATTTAGTTGTTGCATACAAAGAAATAATCTAATCTTTTGAAAAAGCAGCTGAAATTATTTTTCATAAAAAATTATTAATACAGTTATTTATTTTTAAGAAATTGTTAAATGAGGCTTTATTTGCATAGTCGTTCTTTAAAAACTGGACAAAAAATATTTTTAGTAGGATTTAATTAAAACAAACTTGCAGTGAAAATGAAAAATTCTCTTTAGAATAATCTGTTCGTGTGTTTAAGTACATATATATTTTTTTCAATTCATCTTTTAAAATGCAGCTTTGTATCAAAACTCTTACATTAGAGATGTTAAAATTTATAAAAAAGCTCCCAAAATAATTTTTGGAACCAATTTTAATAAATTTAAATTCATAAATTAGATCGAATTCATACAAATGCTTACATTTAAACATTACTTTGAAACAAAGATAAACGTTGAGTTATAATTGCATTAACGAAGTTTTTCTGTTTATAATATTTTTTGAATTATATTTAAAGATTTTACAAAACAAAACGACTCCAATTATTTGAATAATAGCAAATTTATTAATAAACAAAGACAAACAGATGACTATACGAAGACAAATCTACGTATATACACGAAGAAATATTATAAAAGATTATTTACAATAGTGTAAGTAAGTACGTACATCAAGTGTACATCGCACTTGTCATAAAAAAGCTTTACAACATTCCAGAAACAGCTCTCTGAATATTTCCACCCGCAGAAACTCAGACAGATAAAGTTTCTCTGTTTTATCACAATCAATCTATATGACTGAGCTCGTTTCTGAACTGCTTCAAAGGTCTTTCATATAGCCTCTAGGTAATTTCTAGAAGGCTCGATTCTACAGTCTTCTCGATGATTCCTTGGCGATATCGCATTTCTTACAATGTTGCCAATCTGGTAAACCTCGGTACACCTTCTGTTATTATGCCTTCTTATTTTTTACCGTAAGAGGGCGCGCGAGAGCCGCCGGAGGTATTTTTGTGTAATTGAGTAGTAAACAGTAAATAAAGCATTATTCAAACTGTTAAGACCGATTACTTTCAATCGCATTCACCTTCTTTGGTTGCCATACCTTATTTTTCAAACTTGCCCTCGGAAATGAACTTTATCTGTAAAACCCAACTTTCCCACAAGGAGAGCATCATTGCAGGAAAAAAACCACGTGACGTGTTTCAATATCATTGAAAAATTAAGAATTCTTGCTTCTTAATATAGAATGATTGGAATAATATCTCAACTAATCTACTTTTTTGAAACTGAATTTATGATTGAACAAATAATTATAAAATGTAACATATTTTATAAATTATTCCACAAAATGTACATATTGTTGATATAAATAAAGCTATGTTTAATGAAGATATGTTTAGGCAGTTAAAAATCGATAACTAAATAAAACAATTATTAATTTTAGAATTAATAAGCGTACAATAAATGAAATACAAAGTTGGGTAATGTAATAAGAAAATAAAAATATTTATATAAAGTTTTATATTCCTCACATTGTACTTAAAATTCAATGCTCTCAGGTAAGAAAGTTTTAAAAAAAATATTTTGCACAAAATAGATGAAAGAAAAGTCATCCAATATTTGTTCATGCAGAAATTCTGAGAAATAAAAATATCGGATATTGAAAAATTATCTTAGCTACTTATAAGATTTAAAAATGTTATTTGACTACTGTATATTTTTCAAATATTAAATATTCATAGCTTTTTTGTAAATTATTTCAGACATGAGAAGTAAATTAAATAAAAATATATTCTGCGGATAAAATAGGACTATGTTATTGATACTCTTAAGCAAGTTTTCCCCCGGAGCATTCTTACATTAATATATATCTCTTTTATATAAGCATATTACATTTCTAAGCTTTAAAGAAGCTTTTAAATGAATTAAAATTTTACTCCATAAACAAATTTTCTTATTTTCCTTTTCATTCCATTTTTATAAACAGAAGATTGCATCAAATATTCTAAGCTTTAAAAATGTTTCACTTGTGTTGAAAAAACATGGAACCGAGCGATTTGAGACTTTCATTTCGAAATAATATTAAAAAGTTTTTTCTTTTTCTCCCGTTTTGATATTTTTTAACTCTTGCTTTTATTTATTTTATTACGAAGAAAAGATGTTTTTCTCTGAAACTTCCATCTCAATTTGTGAGTTCAAATGCAATTTGCTTCAAATCCATTTCGCAAATAATGGATTTAAGCAAACGATTTTTTTAATTCTTTTTTTTCGTTCGCTTTTTTTTATTTATATCTTAAAATGACATTGAAAAACGTTTTGTATAATTTTCTGATTGTTGTTGTTACGACATAACATATCCTGTGATTTGATATTTTGAAAATGTTAAAAGAAAAAAAAATCATGTTTTCTTACTTCAAAATTCTTTAAGAATATTCTAGTCTTAATCTATTCATAGAATATGAATAATTTATTTTGATATTAAGTTATATCTTTTTGAGCATATGCAGTTCAAGCGCTGATACAACGCAGAAATGAAAATTGTGCCCGCTTATGTTTTGGATTTCAACTGATTAATTTTTCATATTTCAGATTATCAATATAATTATTAAATATAAGTATTTATATATATATATATAAGAAAAAGTTTTAAAATATGAAAAGATGTAATATTTGAATTTAAGCAAATTTTCATGTACAATAACTTGAAATATAGATTCACCTAACGTGAACGATGTGTTTATGTTGAATATTTTTTTATGTAATATATCTCGTCTTTGAAATTAATACATCATTGCTAGAGCATCTTTATTCAAATGTTTCAAATCTCCCTCCTTTCCGAAACCCCTCCTCACATTTTCTATACTGTTACGTTGATAGGGATTCGAGGATTTTATGCAAATCAGTCACAAAGAATAAGAGAGTTCTTTAAGAGCGATGGAAATTTATTGTAAAGGAAACAATACTTGAAATACAGGATTCAATAGCGATATTCGCAGAATAAATCTCAGAAGGTCTTCACACCTTCAACAACACTCAAATATACATCAGTGTCTAAAATATGAGAATGTGAAAGATTATTCACAATCAATCGCTTGTTCAACAGCCGAAGTAATCACTAATCACTTCAAAGGTCAAGGCCAGACTACTAATCGCTAGTCAAAACTATACTAATTAATCGCAAGTCAAAACAATACCAACTAATCGCAAGTCAAAACAAGACTAACTAATCGCTGGTCAAAACACACAATACTGACTTATTTTGGCGAGCATCTCTATTTATAGACCTCGTGGATCCTTCGAGAAAGATCCGCTTGCGTCATATGTCTTGAAATGTGCGGGTTTTTCCACAAATTTCCAGAAGAATCCAAAGGGACCCAAACTCGCCAAAAATGATTACCAAATCGCTAAATTTGTAGCCAAAAATTATGCCAACGTGGCTCTATTGTCAAGTTCCCATTGAATCATCACTATAACATAAGGGATGGCGTTGCTTGTGAATATTACAATTTTAACAAAATAAGTATAACATAGAGTAATATAAATGCAAAACACATCCAAATACAAATTATTTACACTATTTTACACAAAATTCGTAACAATATTCACTCTTACAGAAGCACAATGCAAATAAACAAAACTGAAAAATCAAACTCGGCGGTAAAAAGGTTTTAAATTCTATAAAATCTTTTAAAAAAGTGGGAAATTGATGCATTTTAAAATATTATATACTTCCAAGGAATTATAGTAATTCTATAAATATTTATTAGAAATCTACAGTTTATACTGATTAACTGTGTGTTTTCTTTTTTAAAATATAATAGGTATTAAATCTAAACATAGTTTGTAATGCCCCTTAAGCATAAAACGAAACAACACATAACCTCCTTATGCCATATAATACAACCAACATATATGCTCCTTAGTTTTATAAAATTTTAATTATTAATTAATACTTTTATCTTCAAAAAATAAAATGTAAATAATATTTATGTATTACTACATCAGAATATGACAAATATTTATAAATTCCTGTCGATCTTAATACTTTTACGAAACCTATTGAAAGAAATAGTTAATCTTATTCTATAAACAAGAATCAACACTATTATTCCAAATTTATTTTATAGTCATATTCTTTACGTAGCCCATTAGGTAGTAATCT
Organism: Trichonephila clavipes; assembly: GCA_019973935.1. Taxonomy (NCBI): domain Eukaryota; kingdom Metazoa; phylum Arthropoda; class Arachnida; order Araneae; family Nephilidae; genus Trichonephila; species Trichonephila clavipes. The sequence goes on from BMAU01017015.1 coordinate 582,339, forward strand.
CCAAAACTTAATTATTTTTATGTAAGGATCAAAAGTCTGTGATTAAAGCCTTCAAGTACAGAGCACCAAACAAAATAAATTATTCTTAAAAGCTTCGAAGAATCAGTTAATCACCTCTAAGCCTTTTCAAAACTACACTAAAACTATTCTCGCTCTAAAGCAATTTATTCAATGCATTTAATCTTTTTCAATTTGTATTTTATGTCTGAAAGCAATTTTTCTCCGGAATAAATTCGCGTTCAATTTCGATTTATTCTGGAAAATTACTTGCTCCTTTTGCTTTATAAGCCTAAAATGAATATGTTCATTTGCATAATGTGAAGAGAGAGAAAATTCTAAGAATTCTTTTGACTTAATGAGTTGTATTTTGTAATAACTATGGAGAATCGAACATTCTTTGTTTCAATTATTGTAGCAGGAAATGGGAAAGAATACACTAATTTAGTTATAAATAATGTTAACATTTTTCTTGAAAAAACAAAGGTTATATTGTTTTATTTGTATAATACCATACCAAATTCTTAATTCATTGTCAATTGTTGGTATTTACGTATTAACTCCATGCGAGCGATTTATCTCCAATATTAACTGCACGCCAGAAATTAATCGCCAGAATTATTGCAACGTATGGCAACCTATTCGAATGACAACTGAGAAATTTTGTTGGAATTCGTCAATGATCGTCAGTGGCAATGGATAAAAACAAAGAATCAAATTCTATTTACAATGCTATATAATGTTTTACATTTTAATATTTTTGAATTTTTAGCAAAACGATTTTGCTATAATAAAATGTAACATGTGTTAAGATATTATACCATCGAACGATTTCGTCAAATTAAATACGCCGCCAAATGCCGTGATATGCAGCCAATACAGGAAACCATTCCTACGTATGTTCGAACACAATAATAACAATGACAAAATTTGGCAAAATTTTTTGAATTTGTGACATATTCTTATTTGGTGAATTGGTTGACGATGTAATACGTATTACCCTTTAACATGTGAAACACGATTAATCTATGTTATTTTTAAAGTTCCATCATCATTCTTTTTTCTTTTTAAGAACTATATTAATTTGATGACATTTGATGACTAACCATATCTGCTTCAAAAGTTGTATTTATATTTATTCTAAAATATATAATTATAATCTTATTTACTTCTTTTTGAATAAATTCATAATTGCAATAAAAATCGATTAATAGTTATTCACTAAAGAAATTTACAGTATTATTTTCTGGTTTTTATTTACATTTGTTTCAAATTGATGAATAATTAATGTTTCGAACAATATCCTTTTTCGTATATTTACAAAAGTAAGAATTTTCTTAAAGCAAGTCATTTTTTTGCATAAAATAAACATTTATAATTGTTGATATAAATAATTAGTTGAAGACTTTTTATTACATATTCTTAACTTAATATTAAAATTGATTGACTAATTTGATATCGGTATCCGATGAACTTTTTCGCCAAATGGTTGTACAATTTCGCCAAGTTGGGTAATATATTACAATGTGTTAATGTAAGACATCAATCTGGCTCGATTTCAAAATCACGCTAAAAACGAGTAGCTTACTGATATCAAATTTTAGTACCTTAATTAAAATGTTTGTGCAGGACAAGGAGTGTGATTTTTCTTTGTAACTTCAACTAACACTTCTGTTAAAAAAGAAGGGTTGAACTTTTATTAGTGGTTTATAATAATTAACATTTATTAGAAGTACTTATTAATAATTTAATATTTAAGTACTGATATTCGTATTATATTCCAAACACGAATTTATGGAATAAATTGTAACATAAAAAAAGAAATGAAAAAAAGAAGAGGTACTCATTTAAAAAGCAATTTAACCTGAAGAAAATGATGTAATTATTAGTATTTATATAAATTTGAAAACAGAGAAGCATAAATAATTTTCTCTTTCAATAAAATAAGAAGTAATTAAAGAAAAATTTAAATTACATGTGCTCGAAACTAAAATGTTTAAAAACATGTTCTTGAAAATAGATATTTTTAATTTTTATTAAATTTTTCGTAAGTGTCGGTGCATTTAAAACAAAAGTTTCCTTGTCAGGAACAGATGTCCTATATTTACTTTTCTGCTGAGCATACAGAATGTTTTTTTAAAAGATTATTTCATAAATCCTCGCCAAATGTCCTCAACTCAAACGAAAAGAAGCCAAGTTGGAGCCAATGAAAGAAAAAAAATATGCTTTTCCTGAAGACTGACTCTTTACTGATTTTGGCATTGTTTAATGAATCTCACCTACCGATATGAAATCACAAAACTCTTTTTTAAACATTAAGAATCGATATTTTTTCCCCAAGAATTCTTACTTCGCTTTTTGAAATAAATGCAGTAACCCTAAAATATGTGATTGTATACTCTGTCATTAACTTAAGAGGCACTTAGCTGGGAACACAAAGTGCATTTTTTTAATTAGATCTTCAAACAGAATATCAATAACTGGTTAAGTAAAGAATTTATCTATAAGGATAATAGAAAAACTAATTATTAACGAACTTTTTTCTTTATTCGGTATTCATTATTTCCGTTTGTAAATCTTTAGTTATTTCTTTTGATAGGAATAAAACGAAATGCTCTTTAAAAGGTGAGGACACTCTTCTGCAGTTTTTTGTAAAATAAAATTCTATTGTTGCAGGGAAAACAATATGCACTGTTTTTGATTCAATATTATCGTTTGTTCTTTTTATTTAACATTCTGTTTTTTTTATTTCTTTAACTTGGTGGCACGGATGTTTCACATTTTTCTAACGTTCTAAATTTTTCAAACTGAATTAGGGCAAAGCAACTCAAAATAAATAAATAAGGTAACATTCGGGACATATTAAATTTCGAATAAATTCTTAGAACACGGATTCTGAAGCAGAATATAAAAGTAAAGAGATGAAAATTAGTCCCTTCTTTGCATCTGTCAGAATGTAAAATATATTTTTATTTAATTATTGTCCCAACCAGATATCGGTCTAATTTAAGCATTTAACTATAATTATTACTGGAAAGTAATAATAAATAAAATCCCAATAATTGGGAAATCAATTTTGGGAGTTGGATCAATAATACCGTTGAACGTATTTAGAAATTATTCGAAAATATGTAGAAAATAATTTGTAAGTCTTAATTGCAAAATCTAATAAAGTTATAATGAATGAATTGATTATTCATTATTTATAAATTTGTCACAATTTGGAATGTAATTAAGTACTATTAATTAGTATAGGGGAAAATTATTTACTCTTGTAAGTTTGCTTATTTATTATCTTCAAATATTTGATTAATTTTTAAAAAATGTTCCATTTATAATTGTTGTCTTCAAAAATTAATAATGGTCCAAATTTTGTGAAGTCAACTACAAAGTATGTAATACTTAACCTCATGTGATGCTTGTAATTTATTTCTCTCATTGTAATTCCGTATTATTTAAGTAATTAGCAGTGATTAAATAATAATAATAATTTGTTTTTAATTTAGAAGTGACATTTGTCTAAAAATTCCGAATATAACATAACCATGCACTACAAATATAAGAAGCGATGTGAATGAGATTTATATTTAAAAATCTTTTAATATGATATTTAAGAGGGACAGCATACTAATATTATTTTATGTTTGTTCGAAAACTCATATTGAAGTTTTTAATTTAGCTAAATAAAATCATGATAATGGGAAATAATGCATTGCAAACATTATTATTCAGAATTATAGTTATTTATTAAGATTTATTTTAGCGTAGAGAATTATATATTATATTGAGTCTTATAAACTTCTATGTGGATTGAGTGCACATACTAAAAAGATACAATGTATTTAAATGTGGAATTTTGGGTACTTTTCCATTTCGCCGGCGCAGAAGATAACATCGCCAAAAATGATACAACCGACGCCAAACGCAATTTTCCCACTGGCAACCTTTTACCATTAAATTTTCAAAAAACACACACAGAAATCTCGGTATTTTCTTTACAATAAAGTCTTTTTCTTTTTTAACTTTGACTAACATTTATTAATAATTTTTAAAATTTTTTATGTATATATTGCGTGTTGTCGACAATATAGTCTGCTTGGCGAGAATTTCGCCTCGAAATAGAAAAATACTGGATTTTGTAATGAATTTATTTAAATTTTAACTTCTTAAGTAAATCTGTTAATTACTTATAAAATTCTTTTGATGTAACACACTGCCAGTTTAATTTAAAAAGTTAAGTAAACATTTCAATTCAATTTTTTTAGTTGATTTTTCTTTTCTCTTTCAACTAGTTTTTTTAATAGAACGAACTAAAAACTTTTAAAATCTAATTTTTAATCTAAATTTTAGTTTAATATGCAAAATAAAAATGAAATATAACGCTAAAATATTACTTAAAATACAAATATTAAATTGAGAATGATTCATCTATTTGAGATATACCCGTTTTGAGAATCTTAAAGTGTTAAAATGATGTATTATTCACTTTACAGGACCCAAAATTTCTTTTGGAATACAATATAATGAAATTGTAAAATAAATATAAAATTATAAAATAAACTTTTTATAGTTTTGACTATGAAATAACATTTAATATATAAACATCTTAAACATGACAGATCTGGTTTTATTTATACTATTTTGAAGTATTTAATATTTTTTAAGGAATAAGTTTCAAATAATTATTTTGAACATTATTTTTCAATACTTATGAATTTTGAAAAAATTTTTCGAACATCTTGTAACATTTTCTATGCTAAAAAATTGTCATGCATTTCAATTCGATGTTTTTATGATAATGCATTTTAATAACAGACGAATTTTCTTTAAATTATTTGAGTACTTTTACCGTTGAATATTATTTAAAAATTTATTTCGTTAGACAATCTAAAATTTTTTTTTATTTCTCTCAAGCATTAGATTTTGTTACATCCGACGAACCGGAAATCAAACCAACATTTACTTCTAAAATAATTCCTAGACAAATCTGTAACAAAACCATTCTAATATAACAAGCGAGTTCAAAAACAAAGCAGAAATAAGAACAGAATTGCGATCTCAGAATTGAAACATAAAAAAAGAACAATCCATAAAATATTTGAAAAGATTCGGTAATCCGAAACTATCTTTAAAGAAAACTTTCAATAATGATCAATTTTATACACATTGATAAAAATAGATATATTTATAGATGAAATATCTCAGATTTCGCAAATAGATATTGGAATAAAAAATTTTTCGTTTTTTAACACATTTTCAATCCATAAAAAACTAAAAGAATCTATTTCGAACAAGTTCTAACATTTCACGTGATTTATGAAAACAAATCCGTTAAAGAAAGATGTAATCGTTTGGCTCTTGCTACAAAGAATTAGAACATAAACTTTTAAAAACAACAAGAAAATACACTAAATTCGAAAACTCTAACGTGGAAATCATTCTTAACTACATTAACATTTAAATTTATGTGTAGAGTAATATTAAATGAATGCTTTGCTTTGAATGTTGCTTTTTTATTTACGGAATTTTTTGTGGTAATAGAACAAAATTCAAGTATTTAATATGTAAAATATTTCGCTATCTTATTTGAAGAATAAAATAACTAAAAAATACTTATCATAAGTTTCCAACAAAATCGAGTAAGAACCTTCAATAATGATCAATTTTATACATATTGTTAATAATAGATACAGTTATATATGATGTATCTTAGATTTCGAAAAGATCTTGTGGAATAAAAATAGTCTTTTTTGCGACATTTCTAATCTATTAAATACGTAGAATGTATTTTGAATGTATTTGTCTATTTCAAACAAGTTCTGTCATCTTACGTGATTTATGAAAACAGATCCGTTAAAGAGATATATAATCGTTTGGCTGTTTCTATGGTAGAATTTAAACATGAGCTTTAAAAAGCGATAAAAATATAAATTAAATTTGAATATTTTAAAGTTTTTGAAAACATTCCAAGCAGCATACATGTTGAATTTTACGTAGCATAATATTTAATGAAAAATACTTTTACTGACGTAATTTTTTGTGATAGTAGAGAAAAATATTAAGAATTCGATATAGAATATTTAGTTGCCATTTTTAAGGAATAAAATAATCATAAAAATACATACGTAGCATTATATTTAATGAAAAATACTTTTACTGACGTATTTTTTTATGATAGTAGAGCAAAATATTAAGAATTAGATATGGAATATTTAGTTGCCATTTTTTATGCCATATTATGTATAAAATAATTATAAAAATACATATCAGTTGCCATTAAAATCAAGTAAGAACCTTCAACGATGATCAATTTTATACATATTGTTAAAAATAGATACGTTTATATATGAAATAATTCAGATTCCGAAAATAAAAAAAAATATTGGAATAAAAAAAATGATTCGTCTTTTTACATTTTCAATCTATTAAATAAGTGGAAAGTATTTTAAAAGAATGTATTTCGAACAAAAACTATCATTTCACGCGATTTATAAAAACAGATCCGTTAAAGAGAGATATAATTGTATGGCTGTTGCTATGGTAGATTTGAAACAAACTTTTAAATATAATAAAAAAGTAAATTAAGTTTGAAAATTCCAACGTTGTGGAAAACATTTCAAGCAACATAGAAGTTGAATTTTACGTTTTTGAATAATAATAATAAGCATAATAACGCATTTTATAAAGTATATTTTCATTTACAGAATTTGTTTTTGTTAATAGAACAAGATATTAAGAATTTAATATGAAATATTTCGTTGTTATTTTTTTAAAGAATGAAATACTCCTAATAACAAAAAATAAAATAAATGCAGACATTTGCCATCAGAATTGAGCAAAATAACATTACAGAAACGATAAGCGTCTCCGATTTTGAAAATAGATATTGGAATAAAAAATAGTTCGTTTGTTATGACATTTCTAATCTATTAAATACGTAGAATGTATTTTAAAATAATCTATTTTGAACACATCAAGTTCTAACATTTCACGTGATTCATGAAAACAAATCCGTTAAAGAGAGATATTATCGTTTGGCCGTTGCTATGAAAGAATTTGTATATGAGCTTTTAAAAACAATTTGAATTAAAAAATTCTAACGTTGTAGAAAACATTCCAAACAGTTTTCAACATAGAATTTTTCGTAGTATAATATTTAATGAAGAATACTTTTTTCTAAGTTATTATTATTATTTTTTGATAATAGAACAAAATGTTAAGAATTTAATATGAAATATTTCGTTGCTATTTTTTAAAAAAATAAAATAATAATAAAAAAATACATATCATCAGTTGCATCAAAATCGAATAAGATAACATTGCAAAACCGACAAGCGTGCAACTTTTTCTCTCAAACATCCAGTTCTCATATCTTAAGGTTCTATCATATCAACCGAACCGGAAATAATACCAATATCCATTTCCAAAATAATTCCGAGACAGAACCTTAGCAAAACTGCGTTAAGCCTAACAACGAATGCAGAGCATAAAAGACAATGAAAATGCAAGCATCTCGAACTCTTAAACACAGAAGAGAAGAAAATATAAGGCGAATATTCCAAAAATGCTTAAAGGAATAAATAACCTCTAAGTTACGACGAAAGGAATCTTCAGTAATGTGTACAGCCATAGTGCGCGGAAAACCTTTTCTGTAACACAAACGACAGTTTCATCCGCACTCTGTCGTAAATCACGACCGTGATGAGTTTTTCTTCTTTTTCGGGCCGAGGATGGAATAATGAGTTCGGTTTCGAACAGTCGATATTGACGTTGCGGAGGGTGGCAACAGTATGGGGAGGGGAAGAATTGCGTGCTCAGAGTTGGCGTACCTTTTCGATCCAAATTTTTCCCTCACTCCCTTCTCTCTTATCTCTTTTTTTTCTTATATTTCTTCCCTTAAAGCTGCGTGGAGTCACTTACCGGCTTTTCGAGAAGTTCTTTTCGTTATTTTTATAAGTTGGGTTTTGGCAACGGATCCATTATCGTCTGGTAAAACTGGAATGAATTGTGCAAAGAGTGTGAGTCTTCTTTTGACTTTGATTGAGTTGAAAGATATGTTACATTTTGATGAGAAGTTGAAAAAGGTGCTTTTATATTGGAAATAAAAGAATTAATATTTATTGCAGAATCTTCGATTACCACCAATAGTTAGATCAGTAAATTATTCGAAAATAGAACGTAGATAAATTTATTTGCTGCAACAGATGAATGGGATATTTATAAGCTGAATAAAGTTTTGCCTAGCCATTTATTGTTAACCTAATTAAACCTGCTATTTTCCGATGAACTAATATATTTTTAAACAACGTATCATTTTCAGATTATTTTCATCGTTACTTGCCATAATGTGAGTTTGTTAATTGAAATATTTATTTTATGCAACAACACTTCGACAAACATATTGTTCTTGAATGATTAAGATCTCAAAAACATGTTTTTAAAGCTAAATGTTCTTGGCAGATGTTTAAAAAAAGAAGACTGTTTAAAATTAGAAGGAGCATATAGTTCTATGAAGATATCGTTTGTAATGATTAGGATGTAAAAAAATACATTATGAGTAAACAGACTAATAATGATGTACCATTAGTAACAATGAATAAAAAGGAAAACTGAATGATGTAAATAAATTTTAAAAAATTAACAGTTCTTAATGAAAAAAGAATATTTCTGCTCAAATTTGAAAAACACTTAGCAGAAAATATTTTGTTTGGAATATTTAAAGAATAAAAAAGCAGGATAGTGTATTTATTTTTAAATGCAATTTTTAAAATTTTTTTCCTTATATATTCATTTTTTAAGCATATTGTTCTAATTTCAAATATTTTACTTGTGTAATAGAAAGTTTATAATATACTTTAAACGTTTGGTATGGTGACATTTATCATTAAAACATATTTTATTGAGAGTTTTTTCAAGAGCATCTTTTAAATAGAATGGATTTCATTGGTGTGAAGCATAATCATTTTAAAGAAGCTATATTTTATCTACAAGAATTTCTTTATTTTAGTATAATTAATATTGTGTTTATATTTTATTCTTAATATATAATCAGAAGAATGCTGATGTTAATCTTATTTATAATTTATATTTAAATTATACGTTTGAAATCCCCAGGAGATACAATTTTTATTATTGAAGTATAAAACTCTAAGCAGATTTATAACAATTTTAAACTTAAGATACGTTGGGTTTTCAATTATTAATCATTATTAAGTAATTACGCATTAGCTCCATGCGAGCAATTTATCGCCAAAGGTAAACTACATGCCAGAGAAAAATCGCCAAAGTTTTCACGAGGTAATGGCAACCTATTTGATTTCCCGTCACAAACAAATATTCGTTGAAATTTGCCAAAGATCGCCAATGGCGTGGGATTAATACCTACTGGCATCATTTTCCATACTCGCAATCTTAAGTGATAAAGTTGAATAAAAATTACCTTATTTAACATTAATTTTTAAATTTTTAAATTTAATTTTTGAATTTTAAAATTGAATTAAAGTTTAATTTAAACTATTATTATGAGCTATTTAACTATATTTGAATAAACTTATTTACTTAAAAACACTTACGAACGATTACTTAATAACTTACTTAACCATTTTTAAATTATTACTATCCAAAACCATATTAGTTAGTATATAATGTAACGAAAATCTGATCAATTTAAAATCATAAAAGATAACTTTTGACATATCTTACAGATAATATTGAATTTTTATTTTTTAAAAATATTTCATAATACTTACATAAAAAAATACAAAATCTATTTAAATTTTTCAAAAAAATTTAAAAGTTTATAAAATGTTATAAACTATTAGAATAATATGATTTATTTCAACTTTTTTTTTAAAAAAAATTAATTTGTGTTATAAATAAAAACAAGATATTAATATTTCGTCTGTTCAATATACATACTTTTTTTTCTTAAATTGGGCAAAACGTATTCTAAACATCACGAAGAATTTCATTATTTTTATCTTTTCATTAAATTTCGCAACTCACCTTGCGAGATTATTCTTGGAATTGCTACGAACTTGTGATTATAGATTTCGAAGAAAACGGTGAAGGCATTCTGCCACGAACTACTAAAACATTCTTCTTCGAAGTTCAAGGAAAAAGAAATTCGAACATAAAGATTTCAGATGAAAAAGACGTAAGAATTCGAAGAAAAAAACATTCCGCGAACTTTATTTAGAAAACATATTCCATTATGTAAAAAATGTAAAAGAATTTATTTATTATAAAAGTGAAAAACATTATTTTTGATTAAAAATTTGACATTCGTCTGCGGAAACACAAATACGTTGAGTTTTAAGTTGGTATTTACGATTCGAATGAATTACATTATAGTTGTTAATTTTTAAAGTGAAAAATATTATTTTTGATTAAAATACGACATTCGTCTGCGGAAACACAAATGTGTTGTTTTAAGTTGATATTTACGATTTGAATTTATTACATTATAGTTATTAATATTAATATTTTATAACTATATATTTAAATAGAATGTTTATTTAGCCGTTATATCTGTATCAACCTAATTTTAATTAACTTTTCTATTAATATTATAAAGTGTAAACTAATTTATTTTTTTAAAATTTTGTAACTATCTCATGATTTTGAATCCTTTTAATTAAATTATTCAATAATTTCAAACTTCGAAAATCATCTTGTTAGAAATTGCTCGTAAATTAATATTTTAATTTCGAACATGTGCCTGAAACTTTATTTTTAATTAAATGTGACACTATTGAATAGTTTATTAATGATAAACGAAGCATAAATTTGTTTCCTTTCAAAAAAGTAAATACGGAAGATGAGATTATTGAATTTGATCGGGAAGTTTAATTTATGTCTGGCTAAATGTTGTCAAAGGTACGAAATTAAAATATTGATTCTTACGTTATGCTTTTCAAACAAGATTGTCAAAACAAAATTCCATATTATTAAATTGTTAATTAAATTTGAAAACGGAAAACATAAATTTCGCAATAATATTTAACCCTCTGACCGGAACATCCGTCTCTCGAATGGGGATGATTTGCTTTGATGTCTGTAGATAACGTTGTCGTGTGATTTTTAGGGTGGGCTGCCTTGACATCTTTAGTTGGACTCTACCCAGTGAGAGGATCACGTGGTGTTTCATGGCGATTTTTTTCAATTCACGATATGTGCGATTTTTCTTATCTATCACCGTCTATCATACGGACATGCCTTTTGTTTTTTCGTTTTTGGTATTGTTATTTTTAATTATTTTTACATGAATATAAATAACTCCTAATCAGTTTTTATAAAAATACTAGTCACAATTCTTGTGATAAAATATATTAATATAATGTGTCTCATAAAAAGACTTAAATGTTAAAAATTCTACTCAATTTCATGAGCGATAAGGACATTTAAAACAGTCCTTAAGATAATAAAATTTAAAAAAAAAATTGCGTACTCGTTTGTCAGACGGATGTTTCTAAGAGCGGCAAAAACATTTATGTTCCGGCCAAAGGGTTAAGACTAAATTATTTATTCTTTTGAACTTTTTTTTAAAATTTAAGGTATTCGAACCCGTTTAGAGTACTTTTTTATAAAACAGCATACTAAAACATTATAAATACATTTTAAGGATCAAAACTAATGAATATATTAACACTTAACCAACAATATTTAAAATAAATCATCTACATTTTACAAAAGCGTTCAAAAAATGTTTCACAATTTAAAATTATTCAAAAAAATTAAATTAAATTTCACACAACTATAAGTGGAATTTTAGCAATTTTGTAAAAATTCTGTAAAGCAGTTAGAGAAAAAGTAATAAACTTATATCAATATAAAAGTAATACTAAAATACATTTATCTAGGGAATGTGCTTAAATTGTAATGTTTAATAAAAATATAAAATTTTAGAGCAGATCGATAAGTATAAAAGAAATGTGATATACTTATGGGGCTATTATTGAAATAACAGGACAATCAGTGGCGTAACGGAGAACACTTGGGCCCTCCCCTGCAAAGTCAGGTTTTGGGCCCCCCAAGTTGGATTTTACAAAGGGTCGGTACTTGGCGATTGCCCCTCCCCGCAATGCGGGGGTGTACGTTACGCCACTGAGGACAATTACTCAAAGATTATTCATACAATGAGAATATTAGTATATTCTCTAGAAAATTATATAAATATCAGGTTCAAAAAGTTTCTTAGAAATACGTATAACATAATTATAATTTCATAATATTTTGAGTTTTCAGACTCATTATGATAGATAGCTTTTGAATACTTTAAAATGCCCATTTCTGGCAGAATAAAGATCCACTTCTGGTTTTTTGTAATTTTACGTAATTTATTGTAACTTGGCTCCTCTGTGCAACATAGAAACAAAATTATATGTGTTTTGAAAAGTCTAACGATTGCTCAATGGAATAAAATAAAAACGCGAAAAATGTATGTGTTTAATCGAAATTGGTCATTTGTTTGGATACCTAAATACAATGGTCCCCAACCCCTGGGCCGTGGAGAAAGTACGAGGGTGAGTTGGAAAATAAGTTTCCCCTGTCGACTGTGGTCAAAGTTGTGTATGAAAGTCAAAAAACAGAGAATAGGACTGATGAAAATCACTTGGTGCGAGATCAGGACCGTGATGTAGGCGCTCTCAACCATGAGTTGCAATATGGTTTTGCGTTGCCGTCGCCAAGTGGGGTCTCCCATTGTCATCCAACAACAGAACGCTACATTTGAGAAGCCCAGGCCACTTTTTCCGAATCACCCCCTTAAATTTCGATAGGATGTCACAGTACAGCGTAACATTGATGGTTCCAACCTGAAAAAAGTCCACGCAAAAGTAAACGCTTCTTCCGTTTGCAAAGCCCTGATTTTTTTCTTGGGTGGCTTTTTGAAGCTTATAAAGAAGTATGACAAATGGCTCAATGTACTTGGTATTAATGTGGAAAAATAAAGTTGTCTTATCTTTAATGTCTCATTCTATTTTTTGACTTTCATGCACAACTCTGAACACAGTTTACTGAGGAAACTTATTTTCCGACTCACCCTCGTAGTACTGGGCCACACAAGGAACATTTAATTTTCGTTTTATGAACCGCGGTCTATTTCTTTCGAGTTGGTGCGACTATTTATGGAAATCATTTTACATTCCATGTTATATCACTTAATATTCATTTTTTGGTGCAACTGCATTTTATTCTGAAGGTATGTTAAAATATAACTAAATTAAAACTATAAATCAAAACAATTTAAGGTATCCAACTACGTTCGGAACTGTGATTTTGCAAAAGCGTATAAATGGATAATATTTATCATTTTATGATATTTGGTATCATTTAAATTAGAAAATGTATATAAAATTATTTTAAGAACAGTTTGACAAAAAATGAACATAGAATGACCCATTTTCAAAATATTCTTCTTTGGTGAAAAAATGCTTCTATTATAATAATATCTTGTCTGTAAATAGCTCAGATCTCTCTCTGTACAGAGGCTCAAGTAGAATTTTTGAAATATATAACTTAGAAGTGGGTTTATCCATGTTTTACGACGACAGAGGGGAGAAATTTTAAGAAAAAAACGCCGATAATTATTTCAATGGGTTGTAACTCTGAAAACAATGTGAATTTTTCAAAAATCATAGTTGAGCCTCTGTACAGAGGTCTGAGCTATATACAGGCAAAATATTATTTTTTCACAAAGGAGAACATTTTTAAAAAAGGTTATTTTAAGTTAATTTTTTGCCGAAATATTGTATTTAAATAATTTTTTTGTCAAAATGTCCTTAAAACAATTTTATACATGTATTCTAATTTAACTGACGCTAAATATCATGAAAATTATCCATTTATGAGCTTTTTTAAAATCACGGTTCCGAACGTAGTCGGATACCTTAAAATATATACAATCTATATACCCACTTCTTCAGCAGGCCGCAGTAAAACTATCAAATGTTAACCGGTCCGCTGCGATAAAAAGGTTGGGGAGCACACACAAAAATTGACAAAAATAAAAATTATTGAAAATCGTAAAATTCCAACTGAGCCATAAAAAAAACCAAATTTATGAATAACCACGAATGTTTTTTTTAATGGATTTATGTCACCAAACATAAAAATACTCTAATATTGCTAAAAAAAATAGGCAAGAATGTCACCGAATGATCAAATGTAATGATAAATTTCTACAAACATCTATAAATATCTCATTCCCACTTCTATCTCTTTGGGTTTATCAAGGCGTTTACTCATCTGCCTATTGTGACGTCAGCATCTCCGAGATTTAATGACACATACTGTGAAAAGACTCCAGTGAAGAATATTTCCCCTGGTTGTGTGTGTTGTCCTAACTTTCATTTTTCTCTTCGCTGCTTCATGAAAAATCAAGCAGCTGTTTTCGCTTGGCACTTAGCCAGCGCTAATAATGCCCCTTTTGTACGGAAACATGATGAGTTACAACACTATATGTTGTTGGGTTATTCCATCTTTCAGCGAATACTGCTTATAGATAGTTGCTCGTAATGGAACATGAACAGACGAGTTATTTTGTAATTGATTTTTTTTTTTTGCTCCAGAGAAAAAGAGACAAACGATATTTTTGTTCTCTTTTCGTAATTGAGAATGTTTTTTAACGTTAAAAAGAATAAATAAGTGAATTATTAGAGAAAAATTCGAGATAAATTTTTTATAAAATGATTAATTATTTTTTTAAATTTATAAAATTAATAATTATAAACCTAAAAAATTAATTAAAAAATTAATTTAAAAAATTAAATGTTTTTTTTGTTTGTTCTTCGTAATTGAGAATATTTTAGAACACGGAAAAAATTACGTAAATAAATTACCAAAAAAACAAATTCGAAATAATTTTTTTAAAAAAATAATTAGTAATAGTTTTTTTAAATTTTATAAAATTTAATTTATAGAATTAAATGCTGGTTGAAGAGTTTTTAATTTTCTATGCATTAAGATAAAGGGTTTTAAACTTTTCTACTGGTTGATAAGTGAAGCGTAGGTTTTTTTTTAAAAAGAAATGATTATTAGTTATCAACTATTTAATCGTCATCGAATCTTAAGTTAAACAGAATGTTAGTGGTAACGAACTGTTTTACTGACATTGATTCGACGGTGAGCAAAATGGCGCTCATTACGATGTAACACACCACTTAACTCATTCTGTATAATTTTTTTTCCCTCACATTCATATTCTAATGTTTTTTTTATAAATCATATTTAATGTGCGAACTCGTGTTCTTGTGAATAAGTGGCTTTGTTTTACTTTAAAATGGACCGTCAAACTCGACAGTAATCGTATAAAATATTTGAAACAAATTCTGATTTCGAATCATCGTATACTTATGATAAAAGTAGATTTTTCCAAAAATATTAATAATATTGATAAAATAACGATATTTAATAATAGAAAGCATAATTAATTAATATGTTTTAGACATCAGGTGAAATTTTAATTTAAGAGTATAAGAACGTGAAAAATATAAATGCTTCATACATATGTACAGAAATATAATTTATTACGACAAATTTGAAACATAATTTAAAATTCAATTTTTTAAAATAGTATTGAAAATATTATCGTAAAAATTTATAACGTTTAAATTGATGGTTCTATGCAGGTACTAAATTATTTAGTGAAAAAAAGTATTGTTAATATATATCCAAAAATCTATCTATGTAGTTATATTTGTCATGTGTGTGTAATACAAATATAATTCAAATACAATTTTAAAATAACTAAAGAGTAAATAAAAGAATTAAAAATATTTTAAAATGATTATTTAATAAAAGAGGAAAGCTTTTCATTGTTATTTTTCTTGAAAATATAATTTATAAATTAACAAATATTGAAGATGAATTATAGTATCAGAACAAAAGAACAGTGAAATTTGTTATTTCAGAATATTCGAGCCATTTATTTCAAACATAATGGTTGTTAACTTAAATAAGAATAATATGATCAATGCGAGAATAGTGCCTATTATACAGCTAAATATAAAGAAAAGCTTCCTATTTACTTCAGACAATTAATCCGTTAATGGAATACGCGACGACGAAATTTTACAAAAAGATAGTGTACAATTTTGAAAACATGTTTACTGCAAATGAATCCCTAGTGTGACTCTTCAAGACAACAAGTTAATGTATGCAAATTGTTTTCTATTATAGATACTTAACAAATGTCTAGAGATTATTTACGTCGTTCACAAAGGTATCACCTTGCGCATGCGCCTAGCGAACAAAACATGATTTCAAAATTGTCGATACGAAGCAAATTCGAAATATTGTTTGGTAATCAAAAGTTACTTAAGAAAAGAACTGAGCCGATTACTGTTTATTTATTTATGTTTTTCTATAAAGAATAATAACTTCTGATTTTACGAATATTCAATCTTATCTTTATTTATCTCATATATTTAATCTAATTTAATCGTATTATCTTTTATGACTTTTTAAGTTTGAACTATACTTAAATTTTTCTCATTTTCGCTATTATCTTTCATTACTTATATATACATATTTTTTTTATATATATTCTTATATTTTTAAAATGGCACAAAAGAAATTTTATCCTAAAGAGGGATAAATACAGAGCAAAATTTAAATTCATAATATTTTAAATGGTTTTTAAAATACATTGAGTGATATCTTTTGATTGATATGCATGAATAATTATTTTAAGTTCGCGAGGTTAAGTACACGTAATCACAACTCATCAGATTTCGAATGTTTCGATCGAAAATTGGAGGAAAGAAATTACTCCAATCGAAGATATTGTTAAAAATTTTTTTTATCAATGTTTGCTTCTCTGTCGAAATGGTATAGTGGTCTGAAAGATCGTTTGCAGATCAATGAAGATTACTTTTTGAATGATAGTAAAATGATGGAATTGATATCCGAGACGAAGTTGGTCGCCAAATTTGGCGACAAAAATAAATATATCTAGAAAACTCCAGGAAAGTCTAGGATGATTATTTCACGAGAGACTTTTAAAAGTTCTTTGAAGGTTCTTCCCAACCTATATAAGGACGATGCAGTGAAGCAACATAGCAGTCAAACATCTGACAGCAACTGTGCGCTTAATATGTCTTATACAACATTAAGATTATGGATTTGAATTGATGTATTCTATATTCGTGTGATTTTTTAGTTTGAGCTATTGTAGGTTTGCATGTGTTTTATTTGCTTCATGTTAGAAGAATATTTACCAGAGAGTTCCAAAATAAATTATGATTTACTCCAAAAGAACCTGCATGTAAATAGCGTGGACCTTTCATGTATTTGAAAGACTATAAGCCAGTGGCGTAACGTACACCCCCGAAAGCCTGACTGACACCAAGAACGTACTCTTTGTAAGATCCGGCCTGGGACTCAAAACTTGATTTTGCAGGGGGCTTAATATTTTTCGTTACCCCACTGCTATAAACCACGTAATAATAAAATATGACAGAATACATTATTGAATTTTTCTTGAACAAAATTTGAAAGAGATACACAGCAAATTTTAGCAAGTAATTAGTTATTTTATTAAGAATTATATAAAATATATATAAAGAAAAATAGCACAGCTTTATTATTCATAACTAATTTATAAATCTCGCCATCTTATAAAATGTTATATACGAACTAATGCATTAACTAATCATATTTCATGGACGAGCGTAATTTGGTACAGAAATTACTACCGATTGAACTAAGCTTTCTGTTTATTAATGTTATTTACAATAACATTGCTTCCCCTATCTTTTAAAATATATTTGAATTTAAATAAATTACAATATCAGTACTTCATGAGTAATAGTAGAAAAATAAATTTATTAGCCACTTAAAAACATACATAAATGACTTTCAATTTTATGAAAATACTCGCGCATAATAGTTTAATACGTTTTAACAAAAATCTAGTTAACCGCAGTTTTTTTAGCTCTAATTACTAATAGATAAGCATTTTTAAAAGAAAATTGTAAAAATGGCTACTAATTAGTGAAAACATGTCGAAAGTACCATAAGCATAATTAATTACAACAAACATAAACATTTTTTTAAAAAAATGAAGAAAATATAATTGTTAAATAAAATACTAAAAATATATCCGATCATAAACACCTAATTAATAATTAATAAATGGTAAAACAAATCTTAAGAAAAGGTAAATATATAGTACAGATTTACAAAAAGTTTGATACTTTGTGGTGCACGAGGATTTATAAATGTTGTCCATAAAAAAATAGAAATAAAAAAATCTCCAAATAAGATATCTTCTGAAAACAGAATAAATATATTTAATGTTTACAGCATAATGAATAAAAACATCTGAAAAAAGTAATAGTTGAATCAAATAGAGTAGAGAGTTAATCAAAAGAAGTAATAGTTGCTAGGTTGTAAAAATATCTTAGAAAATAATAAAAAGATATATCAAATGTTTACAAATCATAAAAAAAATCTCTAAACTTGGTAGAAATAAACTAACGCTTTATTGTTTGTATTAACAGCAAAATATTTCCCAAAAATTGTTTAAAAAATTATTTATGTTCGTAAAATAGTTGATATATATAGAAATACATCCCCCAAAGTGGGTATAAATATAATAAACATAAATTAAAAGAATCAAAAATGGTAAAAATATAATGAATGGCTACAAAATCATAAAAGTGTGTCACAAAATATTACTAATGGTTACTAAATGGTAAAAATACTTCAAAACTAACCAAAACATAATTAATCGCTAAAAATGGTAAAAACATTTAAAAAATGACAAAATATAATTAATCGTTTCAACATAGTAAAAGGACCTAAAAAAGTAGTAATTCCAAATTGCATTTGTTTGCCCTAAAAACCAGTGAATCAACCAATTCATTTGAGGAGTTGTAAACCCAGTGATTAAGGTCAATTTTATTAACAGTTCAAAAATGGGATTTTACACGGAATAATCCAGCGTCTCAGATCGAGGTAATGGGATTATTCCATTGCTTGACTCGGAGGGGATCGATAGATACACAAGAGCCTTTTCAACTCCATGCTAACTTATGAAGGGGTTACCGTTCAATTGCGTTGATGAATGCTTGCCATGTTGATTTTGAATAGATAGATCTTCGCAGTTAGGTCAACAGTAAAGGGTTGCTTTTCTCATTGGTTACCATTATCGCAAGATTGGTTTAAGAGGGAAATTTTGAGTTTTTGTTTCTTTTTTGGTCTTGGGAAAAAATGGGAGATTGTTATTGTTTTTGAAAATACATAATCATTACAGAAATTTATGTTTCATATATATATATATTTATTACATATATATATTCCGTGTATTGTACATATGCTTGTTTTATTTATCCATGTAAGTTCAAATTTTGTATAAAATCTGAGTACTTTTCCTTTTTGCCAGGGCAGTAGATAAAGTCGCCAAAAAATGAAACAACCGACGTTAAACGGAAGATTCCCGCTAGTAACCTTTAAACACCACATTTTAAAAACAAGTTGTGATCTTTTCTTTTTTGTAACGTGTGTTTCATAATCCCTCATGAATGGATAAAAACCTAAGGCGTTGCTTTTTTGGGCTTCTGGACTGTAAGAACAGACCTCAATCTCTGGACAAGTCTTCGATGAGGGGCATGGCGAGAGTGGAGTTTTGCATTCTGCTTGGTGGCATGACGGCGATTGGATGGTCGATGGAATCCGGGAGGCGTGGCTTCGGTGCTTCGTCTGGATGGTGAATTTAGAAAATTTTTTGACTTGGCTGAGAGCTTAGTGACTGCTCTCTGATTGGTTGCTGCGTACAGTGAACAGTGACTCCAATTGGCTGCCCAGGAGGCTGGGATATAAAAACCTAAGAGAACTGCCACTTTTTTTATTTGTATATTGTGTGCTGTCGCCAATAAAGCCTGCTTGGCGAGATTTGCGCCAGCGCAACGGAAAAAATCTGAGAAATGCATTATTGCACTCAATTGTACACTAAGGTTGATCGAAGTTTTTTTTTTCCAGAATTTCAAAACCTTCCTGCATGACACCTGTAAACATGTTCTCTTGTATATAAAAGAAGGAAAAAAAACAAAATGTAAAAAATTAATTTTTATGCTAAGTACTGGGAATTTGAGTTTTTATTTTGCGGTAAAAAGTCAAAGTAATTTTTATTACAGAAAAACAGGCATTTTAGTGCTTTTTAGCGTTTATTGCGATGAGAGGACATTTACTAAATAGTTACAAGAAAAAACATTAGGCAGATATAAAAGCTTTTTTAGTACTAAATTTTTTTAAAAACCTACTTTCGAAGTTGCAATGCAGTATAAATGGAAAACGGAAAAAAGCTTGGATCGAACTGATTCGACGGTGAGGAAAGCAGTGGCGTAAGGGAGAATATTACAGCACCCCCTCCCCTCTGCGAAGTCAGGTTTTGGGCCCCAAGCCGGATCTTACAAAGGATTTCAAAATCATAACATCAGGCTTTGGGCCCCCTAGAGGGTCTGGGTCTCCCCCGAGGGGTGTACGCTACGCCACTGGTGGGGAGAGAGTGCTGGGATTTATCAAATGTTGTAATGTACTTTGCACTACTCAGTACACATTTGTCAATAATCATCCTTTTTGGTTATTTATATTGAAGATATTCTAATATCACCAACAAATTCTCAACACGTTTTGGAGAATTTTTTTAAAAATAATATGTAAAAGGTTCATAATTATCCGATACTTAAGCAATTTTTTTAAAAAAAAATAGCGAGAAGTAATAAGTATAGTCAATAACTAATTTATTTTACCACCGTTACTAACTTTCTAACACATACGTGAACTTATAACTACTGTAATCGTCAGTATCATATGTTTCGAAACAGATTCATCATTCCCCTTGTCACAGCTGACTTCGGAATTGGTGCTGGCGTCGCCATGCTCCACACGGTGTCATTTTCTGTACCATCCAATGCATTTGTTATGCACCGTTTTTTTTAAAAAGAATGTATTATAGAAGAATGTGAAAGAATTATCAAAGACTGTTGAACACTTACATACAAAAATAATATCATTTTGCTTACGCCATCGACGTATATTTGTTTCATCCTTGTCAAACTTTCCGTGGCCGCTGCTTTGTTTACTGTTTTGTTATGTAGATAAAATTGCCTCCCTTTTCATACTTGCGTTATAATGAACTCGTCTTGATTCTATTACCGATATATTTGAGGTTTAGGTGATTGAAAGAATGCGTATACAAATTTTTTTCCTAAATACGAACATACAACGATTTTTAGGATAAACTGAATATTCGAGATAAACTGCTGAATGGAACAAATCATCGATGGAAATGGTCAAAATGGACGGCTACATTTTTTTTGAAAGGGGGGGACTCAATTTCCTCCATTCAACAAAAGTTTTGCCTTCGATTCTAACTAGGTATATTTTTATCTGTTTCTTAAAAGTTTTTCCTAACTCTTTTTCTGCGCTTTTTTAGCGTATTTATTTGAATTTGAATATTATTACATTTTTAATACGCACTTATAGTTTTTGTGTAGGTGTATGCTTTCACTGTATTATAAATCAAGTTTCCTAAGTTGGACCATAAATGGAATTTGATGGTTTCCCTTAGATAAAATAATTGAGAGGTTTCGAATTCCTCTCATATTGATTTCCAATTTAAGGAAAACGGTTTCAACATTCTTGCAATCTTTGCTGAATTTGTATTTCTATTTGCTGCTTACGTTGAGTCAGGAAAAAATCAAAATAACTTTTAGAATTTATTTTTATTCAAAACTCTTTAAATTAAAGGGTGTTTTTTTAGAGGTATAGAACTTTAAATTGAAATAAAACAACGATGTATTATTTGATTGACATGAATTTTTTTTATTCGAAAGATAATCTTGTGGCATTACATTTTAAATATGATTTCTGGCATAGGACTGCCACGGCTGGCTCGGATGTAGTCAATTCTGGACGTCCAATTTTCGATGACTTTTTCCAACATTTGTGGCCGTATATCGGCAATAACACGGCGAATGTTGTCTTCCAAATGGTCAAGCGTTTGTGTCTTATCCGCATAGACCAATGACTTTACATAGCCCCACAGAAAATAGTCTAACGATGTTAAATCATAAGATCTTGGAGGCCAATTCACAGGTCCAAAACGTGAAATTAGGCGGTCACCCAACGTGTCTTTCAATAAATCGATTGTGGAACGAGCTGTGTGACATGTTGCGCCGTCTTGTTGGAACCACAGCTCCTGGACATCATGATTGTTCAATTCAGGAATGAAAAAGTTAGTAATCATGGCTCTATACCGATCACCATTGACTGTAACGTTGTGGCCTTCATCGTTTTTGAAGAGTACGGACCAATGATTCCACCAGCCCATAAAGCGCACCAAACAGTCAGTTTTTCTGGATGTAACGGTGTTTCGACATACACTTGTGGATTAGCTTCACTCCAAATGCGGCAGTTTTATTTGTTGACGTAGCCATTCAACCAGAAGTGCGCTTCATCGCTAAACAAAATTCGCTTATGAAAATCGGGAACAACGGCAATCTCGTTTTGGGCCCATTCGACGAATCTACGCCTTGCTTGATGATCGTTTTGATGAATTGCTAAACCAAACTGAGAATAAACAGCTGTGAAATCGGTCGCCATCTTGGAAAGTAATGTCAACTTACACTTTTATACCTGAAAAAAAACACTCTTTATAAATAAGCTATTTTCAGCTAGTAAAAGTATGGAAGACGCAAGATAAGTTTAAAATTTTTTAATTAAAAAAAATCCTTTGTACACAATAAATAATAATGGAAAAATTGTAATCCATTTTAATAAGGTGACCAATCGTCCTCCTTAAGGGAGGACAGTACTCCTATTATAGGTTCTGTCCTTCCTCGAAAAGTCTCCTTTTCAATATTTTAAAACTGATCTGCTTATCCCCGTATTCAGGGATTAACCAAACATGTTTCCAAAATGTCAAAGAATGGTCTGAAACAAATATCACAGGAAATAACAGTTTTCAATGGTGTTTTTTGACTTGGTCTCAAGTAAAGTGGGCAGATATAGAAACTTACGTTGAGTTTTTATCGAAACAAATGCCTGATATTAAAATCGATGACAATTGTCTGTTTGAAGTAGAAAGAAGACTGAATGTATATTTAAATTCTAATAAATTAGAACAATTGGTAAATCAACATGCTGAGAAATTGGTAAAAGATGGGTGAAATTACTTAAACCATTTAAAAAATGAACGCATTCCATATGAAAATGTAATTACTCTTGTTGAATTTACGTTGTGCTTCAATGGAACTAATGCAGCAGTTGAAAGAGTTTTTTTCAGTTGGTAATGATTTTTGGACAAGTGAGAAATCAAGATTGAATGTTAATATTTTAGCTACAGTGCTTACCGTAAAATTCAGTAAGAAGGATATTTTTTGCTCAAAAATTTCCATATTAGAAAATGAAATGTTGACAAAAAAACCCCATTCAATGGAAAAATACTCGCTTAAGATAATAATTAAAAATAATGTTAGCGTAATTAGCGTATTTTTGTTTGAATTAATAAAGCGTTTCTCTCTCATATATTTAAGATGCCATTTTTCTTAAATTTTTCGACCTCCTTTTTCATTTTAAAAAAATGGTCACCTTAGTATTACACGTTAATTTCAAATATACATCTACAGTGGACCTTCCAACCCTATACTTTCATTATCCGGTTTTAAAGGTCAGAACATAATACGAGTATTTTTACCTAAGACAGAAACATATCTTTCCCAGTCAAAATAAAACAGAATCTGAATATTTTTCCCGTGATCCCCGGCGCTTTCAAACCACCCATGAGACTTGCTGTCCTTTCTACTTCCGGTCCGGTATTGAAGAAATAAATTATTCTCAACATATTATCTGAAAAAATGGTGAAAAGTGGCGGTGGAAAAAATATTCAAAGAAAAAGAATCTATATTCTTTTTGTTTAAAAATAAAAAACATGAATTTCAAAGAATGAATCAACATTTACGTCGTTATTAGCAACAATATTACCGGATAAAGAACACAAGAACGTGTTAAATGTAATTAAATATGAAACGACTGTTTTTAAAAACGCCAAAAACTTTTTTTTGTTTATATTTCGGGTGTCATATAAATTTAAAATAATAAGATTTGAATATTCTTGTGCAGGAATTATTTCATCGAAGAAAAAATTATATTCTTAATGCTGCGTAAATAATTCCTTCTTTGTTTCTTGAAAAAGAACAGTAAAAAATAAAATCATATTGCTTAGTTAAAACACAGAAATAAAAAGAGCATTACGGAAGTTGAGTTGAGTAGTTCACAGGTCAAAAATGTTTAAGAGGAATCATAATTTATTAAGATAGCGTTACGGACATGCTTGAAATTTTTTTGTATGGATTCTTTTTAGAAGGAACATTCTTAATCTTATCGTCTGGTTCTTCCATTTTTATATTCTACTTTCTTTCAACTCGACTTCATGAAAAAAAAATTTAGTTACTTATATTTATTGAAATATTGCAGATGTTTTCAGAAGCTTTTATATCAAATTTTTTTTATGCTAGTATTATTGTTAACATTTGATAAAATCTCGTATCTTTTTATAATGTTTATAAATATTCCTTCAATTTCATACATCTGTTGACTGTGGCATCTTTCTTTTATTAAAGAAATAATTCAATTTTTTGAAGGACGAAATGTCATGCACGGTGATCTTAACCGTTAACAAAAAATTAGTTTTATTTTGTTTCTTTCCATTCAAAAATTTTTTTTTTTTTTACTATTAATATTTCAAGTGATTTAAAGAAAATATGTTTTTTTCAACACGATATCGTGATTACATTTTTAATATATTTGTAAATATTTTAAATACACTGAGTTTTTAAACTGTTATTATATTACATTAGCTGGTTAACCCGTTCTTCGTACGGGCGAATTGAAAAATTAAACAATACAGGTTGAAGGATAAAGACGATTTTAATGAGTTAATTTTACATGGGTTACATATTAAACAAAAAAAAATGAGATTTTTGTTATCTCAGTTGAACAATAAAATAATATTTGTTAAATTTTAAGTCTATAGATCTAATAGCTGATATAAATGATTTTGTTTTTATTTATAACGCCCCGTAACTCCCTTGTGGGTCGATTTTTGAAAACACCTTCCTAAGCTGATCTCTGCTCAGCAAAAGTAACACATTGTTACAAATTTTATGTAATGAACGCTTAAAATAGTGTAAATAATTTATATCTGGATGTGTAATACGTTAATATTACTTTGTGTTGCATTTATTTTATATTAAAATTGTAATATTTCCAAACAACGCCGTTCCTTACGTTGTAACGGCGATTCGAAATGTTGGCGATAGAGCCAAGTTGACATCATTTTTGGTAACCATGTTGGCAACTTGGCGATTGATTGAACGGTGCAGAAGTCAACATGCTGTAGCGCCATCTGGTGGAGAGCTGCAACAAAGATGATAGCACAAAAATCTTCTCTACAAAAAAATACATGTACATTCAATTTTCATAGTGTTGAACGGTTTGGGAGTGAAGCGAGGTCATATATACAAACCATTTTTATATACACACAGATAATAAATAATATTTTTCACAATATCATTAAATTGCATAATGTATCGAAATATTTTGCAAAATAATTATTAATGAAACATATATATTTTTATGCACAATCGTTTTTCTGAAAAATAATAAATACCACCTGCATAATTTGGTATTTTTTGAGTGTATAAGTTTTTGCCAGTAGAAATTTCTCCTCCCCCTCTCGGTGTCAGCACTTCCTGATATGTGGGTGTGACTTCACTATTGATGTCAATAAAATTCTCTTTTTCAAAATTTCTTCCACCTCTTTGTCCCATCGGATGGGCCTGTTTCCACTCCTCTTTGCCTGGCGTTACATGGGTTTTTCTCCAGGGTATAACTTTATCCCCATGGAAATTTTCCCTTATCCTCTCGACTCCAGCATTTCTTGGTGTATGTGTGCTCGATATGAAGGATTTATATATTTATGTCATTAAAATTTCCTTTTCCGAAATTTCTCTCTTCTTTTCCTTGTTTGGAAGGTTTCTTTTCCCTCTGTTTAGCCCGGTGTTGTGTGGGCATATTCGAGTATATAATTCTTTATTTTTCTTCAAGGAGAAGATCAAATTTCGTTTCGCCAAGCAGACTTTTTGGACGACAATATACACATAAAATAAAGTTAATAAATGTTAATTCAAATTTTTTTACTTCGGAGGCATATCTAAATAGGTTACGAGGAATATTCCGTTTGGCGTAAGCGGTATCTTTTATGGCTATTGCTGTATCATTTACGGCTATTTTATTGTCAGTGCCGGCAAAATAAAAAAATACCAAAAATACTTCTGTTCCCCCTTTTTTAAAAATTTAAATTGAAGAAAATCTATAGACTTGTAAAAATGTCATACGCTGTAGGAATTGCGAATTTAATAAGTTACTAACATGTTAAAAGTATTTATTTTTTAATCTGAGTGAATGAATTCCGTCGAAAGATCAACACCATGAAATGCCAGTATGGCTGAAAAACGGTTTTCGACAGCAACTAAAATTGCTATAACATTAACGTTGTTACAACAATGCGGACGAATCGTGCTTTTTAACGTTTTGAATTACTGTGAAATCCGGCGTATAACACACACTTTTAACATAAAAAATAAGATCGAAATTTACGGATGCGCGTTATACGCGGGTTTGAAAATGAGCCCGACATACCCTGACTTTTGTGAATTCGACTTACACAATTGTCACTCCATCTCACCAATCCCGTAAGTCAGGGGTATTACTGTAGTTAAATAAAGAGAACTATTTAATTCTCTTTGTCCATCTTTTGCAAATGGCTGACTCATTACGAACTTTGGAATAGTAGAAGTTAGACAAAACTAAAACTTAAGATCACATAATTGTATTTCGGATGAAAAAAGAATTAATAGGTGTAAGTTTGTCACATACATATCCCTTGAAAAATTCTAACACATTTTTATTAACACTTAATATGCTCGTATTTGCATTTTTAAAAATTATTTTTACTCGAAACAATTTTTAAAAAAATTCTGTGATATCTTATGATTAACTTGTATTCTTCCCGCCAAAAATTAATATAGAAATTCTTATGTTTTCATCTTCTCGATTAGAGATTTCATTGTTTTTCTTTTCTTTTCTATTTTTCAAAATAAGGTTTCCTAAATTATTTCTAAAACGATGGTTTTTCTTTTTAACATGAATGTAAGATTTTGTGAAGATTTATTCGAATTTAAGGCGTTGAGTTTTTAGTATTTTATTAAATTCCAAAGCGGGGAAAATGTTTTATTTTTCTTGCTTCAAAGAAAAATAAATTATTTTTATTAAAAAACTCGAATTTGCATTATCGTCTGATATCTAATCTTTTTCTTTTTCTTTCCTATTCCAATTTCAACAAATATGGTTCCCACATAATTGGACTTAAATTAAAATAAAAATCACCTGGCATTAAATCTGACATCTGTCTCAAACTAATGCCCCCAAATAGGACAAAGTAATCCTTCAAAAATCGATACATTTTCCCCTTACTTCACACCAAACGATTTCACTTCGTTCGAAAAAGAAAAGAAACTTTTCATGACTACTCATGATAAATGGAATTCCAGATTCTTAACGATACGTTTTACGTAACGGTTTCGAGTTCGCATAAAATCAAATAACGTTACATTAATGATAGGTTTTCCATGCAAATACTCACTTTAAAAGCATTAAGGAAATGAATTGGAGGATCTTTTTTTTTATCTCATTTCTAGGCGTGAGTTAATTTTACTCTCGACTAAATAAATGCGTTGAAAGGTAGACATGTAATGTTCGAATGTTGATTTTGTACCGAATTTGGAACTTTTCTGGAGATTTTTTCCCGCTTTTTTAGATACAGCATGAAATAGAACATTCGAAAATAAATCAGGTTTGTTTTGTTAGCTAAATTGGAATGAATTGCCCTTTTTAAATGTAAATTCTTTGCGTTTTTCGAATCGATTATGTTGATGACGCGAGTTTTTGATTTAATTTTTTGAAATTAATTATTTTGGATTACTTTTGTAAAACATATGATGGTCTAAGCTTAAAAATTATAAAATGGATTTTTTTTAAAAATTCATTTCACGTTTTGAGAACTTTAATCACGTTGTTTTAAAAAGGTACTTCAAAGTGGGCAATTTAATAACGCAGGAATTTCGATTTAGAGATTTAAAATTCAATGGAGAGAGAAAATTACATATACTGACAAGTTTTTAAGTTTACCAGGTCCTAAAAAGTACAAAAAATTCCGATTTTTCAAAAGTTTTTTTCCACAAGATTACTGATTATGTTCGGACACGTGATTTTGTAAAAGCCAATAAGTGAATAATTTTTCGAGTATTTTTTGTCCCTTGAATTAAAATGTTTAAAATTGTTTCAACAATATACAACAAAAATTATTTAAATGCAATTGTTTAGCAAAAAATATAGAAACTAATGACAAACCGTATTTGCTCGAATCTAAGCCGCACTATTTTTCCAATGTTAATGCTACTGAAAATCGGGTACGGCTTATAATCGAAGGCAACACATTTGTTGGATGGGGAAAATTGAGTTTCCACCCCTTTCTAAAGAAAAAATGTAACCGTCCATTCAGGCCACTTGCTTCGCTATCTCATCCCATTCCGCAGTTTATTTCTAGTATTCAGTCTATCCTTAACGTTAAGGTAACCAACCGCCCTCTTTTAGGAAGGACAGTATTCCTTTTATAGGTTCTGTCCTTCTTCGAAAAGTGTCCTCCTACTTGTCCTCCTTTTCAATATCTTAAAACTGATCTGTTAATCTCTAATCAGAAATGAGCCAAACATATTTCCAATATGTCGAATAATGTTCTGAAACAAATATCACAGGAAATAACAGTTTTTAATGGTGTTTTTTGACTTCATCGCAAGTAAATTGGGTAGATATAGAAAATTGTGTTGATGCTTGATATTAAAATCGATGAGAATGGTCTGTTTGAATAAATTATTAGACAATGTATATTTAAACTCTAATAAATTGGAACATTTGGTAAATGAGCATGCTGAAATTGATAAAAGATGGGTGGAAATAAATGTTCAAAAATGAACTCTTTCCATTTGGTCATTTATAGTTATTCTTGTTGAATTTATGTGCTGGAACTCTCTAATGCAAAAATTGAAAGAGTTTTTTCAGTTGGTAATGATTTTTGGAAAAGTGAGAAATCAAGATTGAATGTTGATACTTTAGCTGTAGCACTTACTGTATAGCTCAATGTAAAGGATATTTTTTTATCCAAATTTTCCGATTTATTAAAGAATGATATTATTGGTAAAATGATAATTGACCAAAAAATATTCAATGGGAAAGTACGCGTTTATGTAAATAATTAAAAGGAATGCAAGTGTAATTAGCGTATTTTTATTTGGATTAATAAAATGTTTCATATATTTACGTTGCAACTTTTTCTTAAATTTTTCGTACGCGTCCTCCTTTTCATTGTATAAAAACTGGTCTGTCTGCATATTGCAAATTTTGTGCTTTCATTTAATCACCTAACCATCAAAGATATCAGTAATAGTATCAAGACGAGTTCAAGAAGGGAAAGAAGGAGGCAATTTTATATGCAGAAAAAAACGGAAACAGAGCAGCGGCCACTGGAAGTTTGACACAGATGAAACTAATATATGTTGATGGCGTTAGCAAAATGATATAACTCTTGCTTGTAACTGTTCAACAGTCTTTAATAATTGTTTTACATTCTTTTTTTTATTTTCTTTTAAAAGAATGTTCCATAACAAATACATTGGATGGCATGGAAGACGACATTGTGCGAAAATGGCGACGCCGACACCCATTCCGAAGTCAGCTGTGACAATGGGAGTGACGAATCATTTTCGAAACATGTCACTGACAGTTAAAATAGCTATAGGTTCATTTGTGCATTTGAAAGTTTTTAATGCTGGTAAAATAAATAAATTATTAACTTATTATTTCTCATTAATTCTTTTTTAAAAAAATTTCTGAAGTATCGGATATTGATGAATCTTTTGCACAATTATTTTTATTTTTCTCAAAAACGTATAGAGAATTAGGGGTGCGGCTTAGAATCGAGTAAATATGGTATTTTCAAACCATTCTTATTTTATGGAAAATGCTTCTATAATATTCTTTTGCTTCTCTACGGATACTGAAAAAGCAATTTTGAAAAATTCACATTGCTTTCAGAGTTAGATCAATCGAAATAATAGCCGGTGTTTTTTGTTAAAATTTCTCTTCTCAAATGTATTAAAATATTGAATAAATTCACTTCTAATTATATATTTCTAAAATCCTTGCACTGGATTTGTACAGAAGCTTTACGATATATATATATATATATTTACGATATATATATATATATATATAGGCAAACTGTTATTGCTGAACAGTGGCGCACACAGGAATTTTTCAAGGGGGGGGGGTTCCGGGGTCGAAAGTTCACCATTCTTGTATCATGCTCCTTTTGATTTTGTCTATTTTCGGGAACAAAACACAGTAAAAAACTAGTTTTTGAATAAATAATTAGTATTAATTAATAAAATTAATCATTAATAGCATGTAAATAATTAAATTTTACGTACTATATACTTAGAATTATAATCAATCTGAAAAAAAAAATCAAGGGCTTTGGGGAAGGGGGTCCGGACCCCCAGGCCCCCACCCCCCTCTTGTGTGTGCCACTGTTGCTGAAGCATTTTCCATAAAAGGAGAATGTTTTGAAAATAAGTAATTTTTTCTTAGTTTTTGTTGCCAAAAAATTGCATTTAAATAATTTTTTTCTGGTAATAATATTTAAAATTGTTTTTTACATGCTTATTTTAATGAAAGTGACACTAAACATAAACAAATACCCTTTCATACGCTTTTTCAAAATCACGAATTGGCACGTAGTCGGATACCTTAATTGTATTTTTCAGGGGAAATCGTTTTATGTCAAGTGCTTATGCACTAACCTGCTAGTAAAAAGTTGGATACAAGCGATCAAGTTGCTATAAATGATAGAACCGACGCCAAACGGAATATTCCTGCTAGTAACCTTTTATCGCCACATTTTCAAACATGTCTCGGTCCTTTCTTATCAGTAATATCTTTTTCAAAATACATAAAAACATATGGAAAACCAATGAGAACTAACATTTATAGCATATTCTTATGTGTATATTGTATGTTGTCGCCAATAAAGCTTGCTTGGCGAGATTTGCGCCGACGGAGCGAAAAAGTACCAAAAGGTGTTGATTTTTCAATTCCTACTATTAGCTCACACTCTCTATATATTTATTTATTTATCTTGGTGGAATTTTCAATCGTTAATAAAATACATTTCAAAGATTTCAACTGAGCTGAAATTTACATACATGATTATTTTGGATGACAGTATAATTATTTAATTATAATTAATAAAAATTAATTGATTAAAACTAATTATTCAAAGAATTACAAATTCAGCCACATTGGCATCATTTTTGGTGACTTAGCGACCCTTTTGGCGTCTTGTGTATTTTTTTTCTCACGTTTTAAAGCAGTTGAACTGAAAGTTTATATACACGATTGTTTTGGATAACAATACGATACTTTAATGATATTTAATAAAAATAAACTACCACTTAATGTTCTGATTCTGTCATATGTATATACATATGTACATTAATTGTAACTATTTAATAAAAAGTAGCTAAAATAAAATTTTTCTTTTTTTGATCTAAGTAGGAGTTGACTTAAAAATTTTTTTTTATATTACTTGTTTCCTTTTCATCTTTGCCCCTTTATTTTTTTGCGTAAATATGTGTTCCTGTTTGTAATTATGATAAGTGCTGCAAAATCAAATTATCCAACACTATTATTATTATTTAATAATAAAGATCAAAAAGTTTTAAAAAATCTACTTGAATTTTGTACATCGAAAATTTGTTCATAAAATTTAATACTAGCTTCCGATTACCAATGATAAAATTCATAGTGTTTTGCAGGTTATCAAAAGCTATCGTTATTTATATAAAGTGATAAATAAAAGATACGTATAAATAAAAAAATAAGACGATGTATTTGTTTGTTTTACTTATTATTTCTGACATTCATGTAGTATATTATCTTTGTTCAGTTCAAATAAATGCTTTTTTTCAATACAGTTATTTAAAAATTAATTTCAATATTTTGATTAGTAAGTTCAGTAGGTGATTTAGTTTTTTTTTTACAAAATTTAGTTTTATGTGCCTTTGATCGTATTTTATGTAGTATTTTTACTGATAAAAAATAAATGTTTCTTAAGTGAGAAAATTTGTGTATTATTCTCAACAACATGTAAATAGTCATTTAATTAAATAATTAAAAATATTTACTTTATATATAACATATTATGTATATAAATTTGTGTAATCAGACTTTTAAATACCAACTATAAGAGTTAAATAATTTTAAATAATTTTTTTATGAATTTCAACTTATAAATATCACATGCAAATATATTCTTAAGTAGTTATTTTCATTTGCACTTACCGTTTATATTTAACTGCTCGCAAATGTTTTTTACCTCCGAAGCGTACCTACAAAAAGAATAAAAAAAAAGATAATAAATACCTCGCTACATGAAAAAATCTTTGGTTATATAACAGAAGCAGAGAGATACATTTAAAATTACTTTTATATACCTTTTAAATAAAATTTTGCTCTTTAATCCTTCAGAATTAAAAAAAAGTTTGAAACTTCTCCTTTCATTCAATAACGCTTTTTTTCTCTCACGTTTTCTTTTGACTCGTTTTTTCTAGATTTAAATGGAAAATATAAAAAAAAAATTACACTTTAATGAATTTTTAACGAACCTGAATATTTTTTAAAAAAACGTTTGATTGAACATTAAATTCGAAAATAATTCTTTTTTTTCTTCCCATTTATATATATCGCAGTTATTCTGAAATACAAATCGTCTGCATTAAAAACAAACGTTCTAATTTTTCTTTTCAAAGTCGAATATTTAAGAATTCCTTCTTAATTAATGCAGTACAACTTAAATATTCATTTAAGATTCTGTAGTGGTTTTTATTATTATATTTCATTAAAAGAATTTTAAAGCTCATTTCTATTAAATTGTTCGTGTTTTTCAATTTACATTTCAGAATAAATTATGTGATTTTTTTTATTGTGATTAAATTATACAAACATTCGACTCAAAATATTTGTTTTTAAATTATTAATTTATTTTGATCGAATCTTACAGTCAGCAGGAGGGAGATATAGTCATTAATGAAACTATTTTTCTAAATATATATCTGAAATTTTTTTTTCAATATTTTAATCTTTTTATTGATATATTGTAAAAATATTATTCGAAATGACAAGTGAGGAATTCTTATACCGCATAAGAGTTTTATTACGTACACGGAAAGAAAATCTTTTTTCAAGGAAAACATACGTTATGCGTAAAAAAAAAATGCCGGTACTTACGTATTATCGCAACAATCGCCAACTCTATTAATAACTCGCCAAGTTGGCAACCCGAATTCCTCTCTATTGTACGTGTATGACATGTGCTTCGTTTTATATCATGTCGCAAGTAGGTTGCGATAATACTTAAGTACCCAAATGATCTTAAAAATAATCGTATAAATATTACTTTCATTCAGATGTTAATTTTCTAAGAAAGATGAAAAGCTAAAAATTGTAAATAATAATTTTTGAGTTAAAAATATTCTTTTAATGCCAGGGAACTTTAATTCTTTTAATGAGTTAAATTTATGACGGTCAAATGATAAATGCAATTACGTTGTCTTCATTGCATTCAAAACTGACATTTTTGATAGTCTGATAAATATGTTCAAGTATTAAGATGCGTCACGAAAATATTTTCAGAATTAAAATCTTTAATTAAAGTGTGTACTTTTAAATCGTTGTGCATTTTGTTAACTACGTACACTATTATTATTGGCAAATGTGTAGTTTTTAAAAGAAAGTTTCTCTGAAAAGCAAAAGTTGGCAACAACGAAACGCATGAACTGACTGACTGGAAACACGTGATCGCATTTATATTGTGGTTATGACGTCACATGAATTTATGAACTAATTGGCTGGAAATACGTGATTGTCGTTATTATGAGACTATGAAGTCACTTACATTTAGTCTATCATAATATATTTTGATTCTATCATAATATGTTTTATAAATTTTCTTTTAGAACGTTTAGAAAGAAATATTCTTCTAAACTTTGTCATGTTGATGTTTTTCTTTTGTTTGCAGTAAGTCCCTCATAAACATAATTATAACATTTGTTTTCCTATTATACAAATTGAAAAAAAAATTTGCGAACAAAAAGAAGTTCGAAGAATATTCGAAGTTATATAACATTTATAATAATGGTATTTAAGAAACAGAATTAATTTAAACTATTATTACTAAGTCACTGTCAATAAAGTAGATATTAACAAACATAGAAAGAGGAAAGATTTTAAAACAGTACTAAATGTGTAGCATATATTTCTTTAAAAGAAGGGATAAAATTGTCAAATTATTTGTATTAATCCTTGCATTCGAAAAAGTTTAATGGATTTATTTACTTTTTAACAACTCAAAAATAGCAGCTAGAAGAAACATAAAATAAAACAGAAACAACAGATGATAGTTTTTCACAAAAGCAACAGCAAATAAAATGCTTTTATTTATTTACTTTAATTAGTCTGACAAAAGAAATTCGTTCGAGGCCGTGGTTAAGTTTCCACGTTCGAAAGTAATTCTTCGAAATTAACGTCTGCTATTGAATAATTTTTATTGAAAGGTTTTTGTCCTGTAATAAATAAAATATTTCAAGTATTTCTAACTTAGAAATTTTTTCTTAGCTAAAAGCAAAATTTATTTGTTATTAAAAAATTTGAAAAAATTGCTTTAGTACATAAATTACCATAATTAAGACTAATAATTGGATTTAATTTTTATATTTATTTTTATCACATCATTTAAATCTGATTAGGTATTCCAGATTAAAAGTATAGCTTTTGTGTTGCTTCGAAATGTGATGTCAATTACTAAGTAAAAAATTAAATGAATAAGTATTTGTAATTTAATTACTTTTTATTACTCAGGTTTTGATTATTTCTATGCAGAATTCTAAAGGTGACTATGTTCGGAACCGTCATTTTGAAAATGCGTATAAATGGATAATTTTTTTATATTTAGCGTCCATTGAATTAAAATAGACATATAAAATTGTTTTAAGAATATTATTACAAGAAAAGAATTATTTAAATGCAATTTTTGTTTTGGCAAAAAGCGAAGAAAGAATGATATATTTTCCAAAACATTTTACATTCATAAAAAAGGCTTCTATATCAGTTATATTTTGTGTATATATTGCTAAGGCATTCCTACTGAGCCTAAACTAGGAATTTTAAAATAATTTTTGACTAATATTTTTTTTAAAAATATATACTTTGATTTATTCTGAAATATCTAATGTTCTTAAAATACTTAAATAACTTTCTAAGAATTCTCTGGGCAGTTTTTATGCCATCACAGTTTGGTTTAGATTGAATCTAATAAACTAATTTTGGAGCTCATTCCGGGTATTTTCCTGTAATGTTCGAAAACCAAGTAACTTAAGAAATCCTTTTCAGTCTGCTTTTAGGATCAAATGGCAGAATCCCATTTGCATTTCATTAAGAACAAGTTGATTTGAAAGCGGATTCAGTTGAACTTAATAGCCCATTAAACCGAAATTAGATGATACGTTTGAAAACATTTCACAGTTCTAAAAATAAAAACTTGAATATAAACGCATTTTGGAATATTTTTTCAAACTCACAAAATAAACGATTCAGTTAATTTATTATCTTTTATTTTAGGTAGCAAACAGTTATTTGATACTTAATTAGATTACAAAACTGTAAAAATGCTAGTGATTTAATATTTGTTTATTGAAGTATTATAACATGTAAAAAGTTGAGAGCAATTTAGAATCTTCTTGTATGTCGTCGTATAATAATAACAACCTCAATAAAAAATATTTATGACTATTTTTTCCTTAATTTTATGTATGGAACAGGATAAAAATTTGGGACATAATTTCAGCGACGAAAATGTTACAGTAAAAATAGAATTTAGTATGATTAGACACACATATTCTTAAAATAGAAAGATTATATAAATGCACAGTTTTTGTTTCATGTCAATGTTTGAATTTACGAAATCCATCGTTAATTTTTGTTCATTTTAATAGTTTCACATCTCATAGCTAAACACCCAAGAAAAATGGACTAAGAACCATTTTATTTAATTAAATAATTTACAATTTCTCAGCTTAAGAAGTTTATCAAAAGTATATCTTGTGGTAAACAGAACATCCGCCCCCTCCACTTAAGACAATAAAACTCAAAACATAATATTCAACCAATCAACTGGAAAATTTAAAAAAAAACTAACGAAAATTTAGATTTTACCTATTTTAAGTTAAACACATGTTGCTACATATAATAAGTTTGATAGTAATAGGCGACATTCTCGTTTTATACAAAGTGCTATCCATATAATCAATTTCTACTGCCTATCACATATGCTGTTACATATTTGACTAGAAAATGCAATTCCATTTTTAGCATATGTAACTTGGGGAAATGAACAGGATAAATTGACAGGGATATATTAATGTCCTTTTTACAAAATCAAGAATGGGATACATTCACGGGAAGTTATTATCACATGATAACTACAACACTCGTGTTTCCAGCCAATCAGTTCAAAAAATCATGCGACGCCATAGTCACATGATAAATGCAATCACGTGTTTCCAGCGAATCAGTTCCATTGACTTCATTATTGCCAACTTTGGCTTTTCGCAGATTCTTTTAAAAAACATATTATTGTAAACAATAATAATGCACACAGGTAATCAAAATGCACTTGATTTAAAAATGCACATATAAAAACTAAGAGTATTTTTTGTTTTAATTTTTGAAAAACTTTTTGAAAAGAATCTTAATATTTGAACATCTATATCAAACAACAGAATTTTAACCTTTATCTAAATTTAACAAGTGGAACAACAAACACGAATCTAATGTCAGTTTAAAATTCAATATAGAGCCCGTGAATGTATATATCACGTGGCTATCATGAATTTAGACCATTGATATTTCCGTTTGAGTTTCATAATAGTAATGTTACGAATTTTGTGTAAAGAATACCTGAAATAATGCAAATAATTTATATCTAGTCGTTACAATACTGGAGTTTACTTTCTGTTGTATTTATTTTATGTTAGAATTGTAATATTCACAAGCAACGCCGTTCCTTGCGTAATAGTGGCGATTCAATGGACACTTGGTGACATCTTGGCGATAGAGACAAGTTGGCATCATTTTGGACGATCGTTGGTGACCATATGAATTCTTCTGGAAATTATTGGAGAAATCTACTAATATAACGATTTCTGACGAAAGCGGATATTTCTCGAAAGATCCGTGACGCCTATAAATAGGGAGTCAGTCTCTTGCCGAAACTGAATTAGTCTTGTTTTGACCGTGTAGAGTCAACCAATGATTAGTTATTACTTCGGCTGTCAAGTATAACGAGCGAGTGCTTGTGAATAATCTTTTACATACTTGTATTTTAGGCACTGATAGTTGTGTCTGAACGTCGTAGAAGGTGTGAAGGCCTTCTGAAATTTATTCTGCAAATTAGAGTACTGTACCCTGTATTTCAAGGATTTTCTATCGACAATAAATTTCCATAGCTTCTGAAGAACTGTCTTTCTCTTTCAGATTGATATCATAAAATTCTTGAACGCCAATTTACATAACAATAAAAAAAAATTTCTGTCTAAAAAGATTCTTTCGGATTTATTTTACAAATATTCCATTGGATAAAAGGTGAATACATGCTTTTCATTATTAAGTGATGATGATATTATTATTGAGTGATGATGATAAAAAACTTTCATTAAGATTAAGATAGCTTTTTTTCATTTTATTATTCCATAAATTAAAATCTTCCCTTACAACAATTTTAAAACTTAGGCGTTTTATTATTTATAAATGATTTTTATAAAACGTTTTTTTCACTTTATTTCTATCTCATTATGAACATAATAAAATGATGACATTAAGGTATGAGTGGTTGGTGTATTCTCCAAACATCTTGATTACGCCCACGCATCGATTTCACAGCTATGCTGGACTTAATGCCGATATATTTCATTATTTCTTTTTGGAATTATTTTGGAATATCTATGAGGAGTGTTCAGTTTCTTCAATAATAATGCAAAAACACCATTTTTAATACATATTTCTATGAAATCATCTAAAAATATATGTGCTTGCATAAGAAAAAAACCCAATCCTAGTTAGTTTTTAAAAAATATTGATAAAAATAAAACGTTCGTGTTTGTTTAAATATATTCATAAAGAACTTTACACAGATGAGGTATCCATTGCTGTTTATACTCATAAAATATACAACACACAAGGTATTTTACATAGATTAATATGTAATAATTTTTGAAATGGGAGAAGTTTTCTACAGTAACTATACCAAAAATTTTGCATCAGACCTATTTTGTCCCTTAAAATGTACGGTATAGTATACACAAAATTATGGATTATTCACTATCATTTCTATTATCATGAGAGATTTATTCTTATTTGTAGTCATCTTATTTTCTAAATATGTTTCTATTCGGCTCTATCGACCGTAATTCTTACAGAAAGCTCAAATTTGTTCCCATATTTGCTTATGCAAATTAGCAACGAAACCATGTGAGCTGAATTTTTTAGCTCAGGACTTATAAACGGTGTTCTCGAATTTTATAGTGAAAAGATAGATATTAACTAGAGGTGATTATCACCAACTACCACTGTAACTATAAAACCAATTTACCTTTGAATATTGTTTCAAGTTTGCATTGGGAATAAGCATTGGATTAGACTCCAATTAAGTAAATAATAACAAATTTATTAATGTACAAGGACCAACAGGTGACTATATGAAGACAGACGTATATATACAAATAAATATTATAACACATTATTAACTGTGGTAGAAAAAGCACTCTCTCGTTATAAACAAGCTTTACAGCTCTCCATCAACATCCCTTTAGACCAGTTCCCCTTGCAGGAACTCAAGCAGGAAAAGTCCCTCTGTCTTATCGCAGATAACGAACAAACAGATCTCGAAAAACTGACTTGACCAGTCTAAAAGGCCCCTTATATATCTTCATGAAAATTTCCAGATTAATCGATTCCAAAGACTTCTTGAAGATTCCTTGGTGGTTTAATCTGTCACCAAATCTCTCACGAAGTGGGATAAAATCGCAATTCTAGTAACTCTGCTCACATCTTGTAGGGTTCCTATAATCTTATTCAAATTCATGTTGGAAAGCGAACTTTCCTGTAAAACTCAATTTTCCCCAGGGAGAGTGCTACTGAGGGGAAAACAGCATACATGAGATGTTTCAATTTGATGAATTTCCTCTTCAGATAGTTTTTAGCTTCATTAATTATACAGATATAACATACATAATCCGTAATAATTTCCGTTCACGTGGTTTACTTCTATTTGCCTGAAATTTAAGTTTATTGTTGTTTGTTGAAGCTTTGTGAATTGATATAGTTTAATAAAATCATTGTTTTAGTTTTCTGTTTAGAGTATTTGGAACTTCCTTATGCAAATTAATTCAATGTTCTATAATCATCTTAATGTATTTTTTATTAAATGCTTTGATAATTTATGGGTATTATTCCCAAAAAAGACATATTGATGATAATCGGAAATAGGAAACAATATTTTCGTGTTCTTATTTTTCGAAATAGTTATACAAACATACATTTCCCTAATTAAGTCATTTTTGTTTTTCTAGCGTATTTAAATTTGTAGAAATTCTCGAAGCAGGAAAATACAACATGAAAAACCCCAGTAATTAAATTCATTTTAAATTCCAAACAGATGAGATGAAAATAAGCATTTAATTGCTCACACTGATTAAAAGCAAAAAAGCAAACGATCTTAAATGATTTCAAATTCAAAACATGAGTTTTGAAAATTATCGTTTGCTTTTTCCAGAAAAATTCGAAACGTTAAGCATTAGATTTAATTCGATGAAAATTAACAAATTATGTGACTCGATATTATTTTAATTTATAAAGAATTTTAATCACTCTAATGTTTAATGGCGTGTTTAGAGTTAGTTGAAAATCGTCTTTAAAAATGTTTTGAGATTTGTAAAATAAAATTCTTTTTTTCAGATATAAATTCGACTCGATAATTTGTTAATTTATCAAATAAATTAGATTTGTTGGAATATTGTTGTTTAAATTTCATTTAAATAATGGATGTATAGTTTTACGATTTAATTTTTCAATTATAGAGCAAACACTCATTTATTATTAATTAAAAAATTATACTACACATAACATCATTGCTTTTTTTAAAAATTATGCATCAAATATAGAAGTATGATCTAGAATCATATTTAACTAATTTTTATTATTTCGACTTATCAGATTTAATGATTTCATTTTTATATATAAGCCCTTTGAAAGAATTATATTTTCCGTAAAATAGTATGCGTTTTATTTCTTTCAGCCCGTTGATTAAGTTAATAATTAATCGATTTTAACTCATTAATCCTAATGTCAAAATTTTTAAATTTTTGGTCTGATAACTGATAATTAGTGTCTCGTGTTTCCATAAAACCGCAACAAAAATATACTCTAATTATTTAATAAATTTAATTATATTTAAAATCTCTTCTGAAAAATCTCATTGAAGATGTTTACACTAAAGCATGGACATTCGGTAGCCTGATTGGTAGAGCAGAAAGTTTGTAAACAGTGAGTAGAGGATTCGAATCCCTTAATTTTGAAGATCTTTCTATTGAAATGTGTTGAATCTCAAAGTTTTCAAGTAAACGTTCCAAACATTTAGGGAGCCTACTCAAGCAGTGGCGCACACAAGGGGAGGGGGTTGCCCTGGGGCTCCGGAAACCCCTATAGGCCTTGATTTTTTTTCGATTGGTTATAATCTCAAGTATGTGTATTAAGTAAAATTTAATTATGTATTTGTTATTAACAATTATTTTTTATTAATTAATGCTAATTATTTATTTAATAATTAATTTTGTATTGTTTTTGTGTTCCCGAAAATCGACAAAATCAAAAGAATATGTTGGGCGGCGTATTGGAGCATGATACCAAAATGGTGGACTTTCGACCCTGCCCCCGTCGAAAAATTTTTTGTGTGCACTACTGTACTCAAGTGTTGTCTTTGTTCCTTGACCTCGATTAAAATTATGAGAGCAGAAAACCTTTACATTTCTTCTAATGAGCTTTAACAAATGAAACCATCGACAGCATATGTTTAAATATCATTCGCAAAAAGAAAACTCATTAAAAAGATTCATTCTATATAAATAAACTATTAAAGTTCCTGCGAACCGGCTATTTGGCATGGTGTGTTAGTTTGGAGAGGAGGTGCCTGTTAAGATTTCGTTCTTACCACTTGACTGATACTTAAAATTATGAGGTTCATTTTTCCTTACATTTTGCGATTGTAAATTACTGCTATTTATTTCCGACGAGAGGAAATTGGAAGCTTTAATGTAAAAGCTGTACCATTAAAAAAACTAAAACTTAAAACTTCAGCAATAAACTTTTCTTTGAAGTTCCTCTCTCCTTCATCTTTAGGTCTAAAAATTCAACGGAGGGGAAGGAAATCCGTCTGATTGGAGAGAGAAGTGAAAAAAATTGCAAAAAAGGGAATTTTAATGA
The DNA here is from genome assembly GCA_019973935.1 of Trichonephila clavipes. NCBI lineage: Eukaryota > Metazoa > Arthropoda > Arachnida > Araneae > Nephilidae > Trichonephila > Trichonephila clavipes. The sequence goes on from BMAU01017015.1 coordinate 624,108, forward strand.
CAAAAATGTAGAATTTACCAGGAAATGTTAACTTCGAGTGGGGAAGGAGAAATGTTTCCAGGGAAAAAGGTTTTACACTCGAAAAAGACCGTGCAACGACCGGCTTTGCAGCTAGTTCGTAAATATTATTTGAAGATGAGAATGATCTCCACACACACACAAATGAATCATTAAACAATAAATACAAAAGTATTTTCAAAAACTGGAATAAAAATATCATAGAGTAGCCTTGATTAACTTTTACACTTTCGAATATATTTTACTTATTTAAAATCAATACATTGTTGTAGGCGTAGAAAAGAAAGTAGCATTCCCTTTGGAATAGCTTTAAATTCGCGAATTCAAAATGGCGGAAAAACGACTTTTAATTTTAAGCACGTGTTTCATGTCATTTATATTTTACTAACCCTTCCCCGCCCGCTTCTTTGTTATTTCACCACATTATTAGACTACATTCTTTTGTTAGGCTATTTCTATCTAAATCCTAGCATTAAGCCTTCGACTACTGTTTTAAAAATATTCTTATACATACGCCTTTTGAGTTAAAAAGGAGAGAATTTGAATACTTGATTATCTATCTTATACATACGCCTTTTGAGTTAAAAAGGAGAGAATTTGAATACTTGATTATCTATCTTATACATACGCCTTTTGAGTTAAAAAAGGAGAGAATTTGAATACTTGATTATCTAAAACAGAAGTATATTTATCATTAACAAGTCAGGAAACCAGTGAGTCTCTTCTGGCCAAACTGAGGAAAATCTCTCAGACCGACGATGTCGCGTGTTTAGGCGAAGGGAATAACTAGTTTTTTTTATATAAATGACATCATTCTTTAGAGAATATTTAATCCTCATTAGCAAGGCGTATGAAAACAATTAATGATCTTACATTTCTTGGAATCGCCAATAAATCTATCAAAAATTCTAGGCCTAAAGATTCAGTAATAAATATACCAACATAATGTTTTTAATGCTTTAGAAAAAGATAATTTGAGAAGCGTTTTCGAGTATTAAGATTTATGCATTAGATGTTATAAATAAAGGGGATTTGAATTATGAGTAAATATCAATTTTAGTTATTACATATATACAGTCGTACCTCTATATAATAAAATCGCTAAATCCCGAAAAGTTCGTTATGTGGCAAATTCGTTATATAGAGGTTCACCTTTCAATTTTCTTGATAAACTACATAAAACAAATTTTAAATTCATAAACAGTATATGTTAAAAAAAGTAATTATTCACACCTTTTTGTAAATTAGTAATGTTTATTTTATATATCTTACCTATCACAAAGTAAGAAAAACTGTATGGAAAGTTTCTTGACGCCTTTATCCACACTACCTAGATAATAAATTTTTTCCCCTTGATTTTCAAGCACTTGCGCTTTGACATTTTCGAGCTGAAAGAGACGAAGTTACCAGCATGACTGATCAACACTACAAATTAACGGAGACAAGTTCAAGGACACGAAACAAATCGAAAGGGGATATCGATTTCCAGTGAACTGGACGATGGGGATTAAAAGTTTCATTTCTTGGATGAAACGCCCAGAATTCTATTGTTCTCGGCGAGTTAGGTATCTAACATAACGTGTTCAAGATTTATGACCACCATAAAATGAGTAAAAAGGAAGAATAACTAGAAACGACCAGAAATACTTTAATACTTTATACTTTAAAAAAGAGAGTACTTTAAAAAATAATACTTATAAAATACTTAATAATAATGATTAAATAATACTTAATTAAATAATACTTAATAAAATACTTTAAAAAAGAGAGAAAAAAATTGAATCACCGAGAGAAAAAGCTTGATACATAGAAAATGCACTTCGCAATTGGGAGGTTATTTCAAGAAGAAAATCGTGAAATGTTCTTGTTTCCATGAAAAAGTTCGCTATATAGAAAAATTCGCAATATGGTGGTTTGACTGTATATACAATTAACATGAAACTCATAATTTTAAAATACATCGAATTCGAATAAAATACTCATAAACCAGAAGCCTAATTTTAAATATAAATAAACAAATCCATATACCCTATATTCCTATTAAAAATAAAATCGAACATGTTCCCATCTCAACTCAAAGGGAGCTAACTCTTCATCCGTACTACTCTACTAAGAAAATTGTACTCTTTTCTGTTTATTCAAGAGAGTTATTGCAGTTAAGGCAAGAAGAGAGAAAAACAACAAATACTCTTGGAATGTCGGCGGAAGCGAATTTTGATTAGCTTATGCATGGCTTTCTTCTAAGAATTTCTAATCAGTCTGAGAAATATAAACTGACACTTTTCTCCGTATTAGGAGAGTACAGCATTAAAACGTGGAAAGATGTTTCAAAACAAATTTTGAGCTAAGGAAAAATGGGTATAAATTCTCAATATGTTGAAACAATGAGTTGATGTTAAAGGAGGACGCAGAGAAAGATAGCATTAATGTAATTTTATTAAGTAATATTTCAGAAAAGATCTTTTTAAAAAAGGCTTCGTTTATATTTGCTTTTTCTTGTATATTTTGAAACATGTAACAGACCTATATCTCAATGGGGAAAAAGCTTCGTTTTATGATTGATTAAATTACTATTAGTTAACTTAATAGTTTTTCTACGTCGTATAAAGGGAAGAAAGGCAACTCATTCACTCATCACGAAATCGCCTAAACTATTAGACCTACAGATATGAAATTTGGCGAACATGTTTCTTTTGTTTAAGTAGATATCTCCTAAAAACGTTTTGCGGAAATCGACTCCCAAGAGAGGTTGCGCTATAGGCAAAGATTTCCACATATCAACTATTAAACTTACATACCTGAAATTCGGCTACCATGTTTTTTTTTTTGTTGAGTATAGATCTGTTAAGAACAGGTTTAGTGAAATCGACTGCTATAGTGGGTTAAGGGGGGTGCATAGAGAAAAAATTCCCGTTGTTGTACTATTACACGTACAGTCTTGAAATTCTAATGGCATGTTTCTTTTGTTGAGTAGAGAACCTCTAAGAACGTTCTTCACGGAAATCGACTCAAAAGGAAATGTTGCGATGATCACAGAGGGAGTAAAGATAAAAAGAAATGCCCGTTTTTGAACTATTTGTCATACAGAGTTGAAATTTAAAGCATGATTCTTTTTGAAAATATATAAACTCGAGAAAGCCCGTGCAATGCAAAAATGAGGTAATACTTAAAACAAAAGCTAATGAAAACAGGGAAACAAACGTTCACATATAAAGAAAATCCAACTTTTCATACGCACCAACCACCTAATACTACTAAATTGCTAACCCAATTTAAAAATTCTAGTTTAATAAATAATTTCACTTTAAAATGGTAATGTTTAAAAGTAAATCCCTCGCATGGATTAGGGATTATAAGTAGCTGTGGATCTAGTTCCCGAAGAAAGAAAAAATGTCAAATTGCTTACAGACAGGAGTGCTCTTTCTTTTATACGTCTTTTTTCCACTACGTAAAGGGTTTTTATTAGCTTTTTATTGGTATTTTAGGGTTTTTCCAGCAGCTTTACGTCATTAAGGATCTAATGACTTTTTCTTAAACATATAATGCCCAAGTCAGTTAAAGACTATTTAAGGATGCATTTATGTTATTGCTTCTAAATATATAATTATTTTTTTATATTTTTAATTATATATCTGTCAATTCATTAAAATTCTAAAAAAAAAGGAAATGAATTAGAGTTTTTTTCTGAAACGACATGAGGTTAAATAGGTATTTCATTTATATTTAGTAAAAAGCGAGGGAAAACAGTTTTTACTAAAAATAACATATCGTGAGGCGTATTGATTAAAATCTTATTTTAAATTAAAATAAATTTAAAGTAGTCATAGTTGTTCCCAAAATCTGTCGAGGCTCAAACGTCCTCCCGTTGGTGTGGTGCAGAAGTTAGGAGAGGGGGTTGCCAGTTCAGGTGTCATCCTCGTCACTTGACCATGGTTCAAAATTACGAGGTCGGCCAACAAAAGCCCTCGAGTACTTGAATCATGCGACGTTAATATTCACTCAGTTGCGATTGTGCGATGAATTCTAATCGATTTTTAAAAAATATTATTTTCCACAATGCTGAATGTTTTCATCTAATTACAGATAAATGCTATCTTTCTTCTGCCAATTTTTTTCCTAGCCTTTGATGCCCAAAGGTCAGTCGCATAGACATTTTTCTATTTTTTGGACTTCTAAAAGAAGTGCGATTAATCATTAAATACCAGTGATCTTGAGAAATCGTACAATGTTCAGTCCGAATCTCAGGTCATCGTGATAATTCATCAAACCATAGGGGGTCCACAGCGATGGGAACGTTAACCATAATGACCTTGAACTTATTGAGTCTCCATCTTTCATTAGTCAACGTAGAAAATCTCATCATAAAGAGAAATACAGGTGACTTTAGTCCTCCGAATCATTTTTTTGTTATGCAAGAAAGAAAAAAATCACTTTTTCAATATTAATAACAGATGCCTCTTTAAAACAATCTTCGTTCAATGAAATGGTTCTACAACTGGTTCACGAACATTTAGCTGTAAGCGAGCACCTATAGAGAACGGGAGCATTTCTGACTTGGAATTTTAATATGAACAAAAACAAACTTGATTTAAACAAAATTTTGAATTTACATGAATAGTAGCAGAATGATTATCTTTATAATCCAAATTTATTTATAAATTCAATATCCCAAGTATTTACATGAAAAATTCGGCAAAAGTAATTAATTTATATCGTTATGGAAAGTTTGTATTTTGTTTGCTTCTCTGCTGAAAGGATATTACGGCCGAAAAAATCGTTTGTAGGCAAAGAAAGAAAGTTCAATTTTGCTAAGTAGAGTAACCTTGGCGACAAACTGGATGATAAATTTAAACGCCAAATGTTTGTTGCCAAAGTACCAAATGTCTCAACAAAAATAAATGCCTCGAGACAAATCCAGAAGAGTCTAGGAAGATTATTTGACGAGATAACTGTAGAAGTTTATAGAATAACTTCACTGCCTATATAAGGGCATTGCTGAGAAGCAACATTGGGAGTGAGTGAGTGAATATTAACGTCGCACTGTTCAGCTAGCTACACGAGGGCTTTTGGCGACGGACCACGTAATTTTGAATCAGGGTCAAGTGGCGTGGACGACACCTGAGCTGGCACCCCCCCTCTTCTTAATACCGCTCTACACCAACGGGAGGACGTTTCAGCTCTCTACAGATTTAACGTAAATCGCTGCCCTACACGGCGGGTCTTTAGTGGTACTGGGCTCGAACTCATAACATGCCTGCCATGATCCGATATCTTGAACACTGGGCTACCGCAGCCCTACAACATTGGAAGTAAAAAAACTGACAGCGCGCGCGCGAGAGAGAGAATATGCAATATTACAATTACATATTTGTGTGATTTTTGAATCTGAGCTAATGTAGATGTCGCAGAAAAATGACGAAATTAGGAATTTCATCAAATCCCTAAGGGATATGATCAATTGACGGGAGGATATGTTAAAATAACGTCTCTTCAAGGTCATTTCCCTGATGAAAGTAAGCGATTTTATCAAATCCCTGAAGTGTTTCAGTAAAATGATGAAATGAACTGGTCAGGATAAGTATTGGCAAAATGTTGTCAGGGGGGGGGAGAAAGTCCTTGTACTTCGATCAGGTAGTACTATCGATCCCCTAAATATCCGCAAGAACCGAGCAACCGAGATGAAAGATGTTGCACATAAAAAATACCAACCAAATTTTCTAATTATTTGTTAATTAGTTTCGAATAAATAATTTGTATTTCATTGACTATTGTTGTATTACTTACTTCTACGTTTAAAAATGCACTTTATTTATTAAATAAACACTTTTAAACTCTTGACAATATGATTTCATCATTTCACTGAAACTGATCAGGGATTTGTTCAAATCCCTTACTTTTATGAGGGAAATTACCTTGAAGAGACGTTATTTTAACATCTCCCGCCAATTGGTCATTTCACTTAGGGATTTGATGAAATTGCTAATTTCATCATTTTCCTGCGACATAGATATATACATGTGACTAATTTTTTCCTGTTTGAAGAAAATTTACTGTAGCACGAAAGACAAAAAATAATTTGTGATTTATTCAAAACAACCCCCGTTCATTTACGATCATTTGTATGGTTTCCACCTCAAAATTCCGTCTACAAATCCTTTTGAATTCCATAACGCAACTTTGATCCTATGGAGAATATCTACACTTTTCTTCGCAAATCCAGCAAATTTAAAAAATCAATAAAAGTTTCTCTCAAATTATCTCACATTCCCATTGATATCTGAAACTATTTCTTAATCTTTCTTAAGGTATCCGACTAAGTTCGGAACCGTGATTTTAAAAAGGGAATAAATGGATAATTTTCATGATATTTAGTGTCACTCAGATTAGAATACATGCATAAAATTGTTTTAAGGACATTTTGACAAAAAAAAACTATTTAAATATAAAATTTTGGCAAAAAATTAACTTAGAACAACTTTTTTCTCCAAATGTTCTTCTTTTGTGAAAAATGGTTCTATTATAATAATATTTTGCCTGTATATAGCTCAGACCTATCTACGGAGGCTCAACTAGAATTTTTGAAAAATTCGCATTATTTTCAGAGTTACCACCAATTGAAATAATTATTCGCGTTTTTTTCTTAAAATGTTTCCCCTCTGTTGTCGTAAAATATGAATATAAACCCACTTCTAAGTTATATATTTCAAAAATTCTAGTTGAGCCTCTGTAGAGAGGTCTGAGCTATATAGAGGCAAAATATTATTATAATAGAACCATTTTTCACAAAAGGAGAAACAGTTGGGAAAAAAGATTATTATAAGTTAATTTTTGCCAAAATATTGTATTTAAATAAATTCTTTTTGTCAACATGTCCTTAAAACAATTTTATGCATATATTCTAATCTGAGTGACACTAAATATCATGAAAATTATCCATTTATGCGCTTTTGAAAATTACGGTTCCGAACGTAGTCGGATACCTTAAAGATCTGAAGACCTTCAAATGAACAATTAAAATAATACCAAAAATGGAAACTTCCCGGATTAACATTATTAACACGAATTCAAAATGGATGGCTGACGGGAGCTTTAAATGCGATATTCACGGTAAACATTTGTCCTCGTAAATGGAAGGATTACCCTGTAACTGCTCTCACAAAACAATGTCCACATAATAGTTCGCATTCTATCCGACTGTATAGAGTATTTAACAAAACAAGCTAGAGTTTAGGAAGCAGACATTTTCCGACAGGTTCCATAGGAGTTCCACTATTGAGAGGCCGCATGAGCCGAAGACCGCAACTGGTCAAGGGAGTACCAATGGTCAATTGTTGTTTTATACTACATTTATGTCCATAAATTAAGGATAATTCAGAATCACACAGAAATTGAACTCTAAAATAAAAATTTCACCTGTAGAATTTAGAATTATCACACACATCTTGAAGAAGAATATGCAAATTACAGAAAACCACCAGATTGCGCGGATAGTATGTCACAATGACGAGAGTGTAACAGAGGGATATATAAAGAATGTTGGCAAAGAAGTAAAATTGTTCACAAGCGCTTTAAAAGCCTTTCAGTGCAATGACCGCATAGTTATGGCAAAAGGAAGCATTTGGATGATTTTTTACGTGGTAGAATTATTGGACGACTGGAATAGGGACGTACCCAGCTAGAAGTATCCGAGGAACTTGGAATCTCCCAGAGTGTTATCTCCAGGCTTTGGCAACGATTCCAAGAATATGGTAATGTGAGTAGATGTTACAGCACAGGTCGCCCCCGAGTTACAACGCCGAATGAGGACCGGTATTTGGCAATTACTGCCAAAAGAAACAAACGAAGCACAGCATCAGACCTGTCTCGTCAGCTCTCTTCAGCTACCGGTACGACAGTTTCAAAGCAGACCGTGTACAGACGCTTAGGGCACATTGGTCTATATGCTCGTAGACCTGTCAGATGTGTTCCACTTACCGCAACTCACTGTCGCCTGCGATTAACCTGGAGTAGAGAGCATGCATTGTGGACACCACAACAGTGGTCTTGTGTGATGTCCAGGTTTAGTTTGCAGTCTGATTCTGGCTGGACTTTAATATGGAGAGCGCCAGTTAGCCGTTACCACCAAGATAACACCATTGAACGACACCGTTACGGTGTTGCAGGGATGACTCGTTTGGGGAGGAATTATTCTTGGTTCCAGAACTGACTTGCATGTTCAGAGTGTAATGATGACAGGTCACATCTATCGCGATGTCATTCTGGAACAACATGCACGTTTGTTTCGGGGCGCCATGTGTCCTGAATATCTGTTTATGGATGACAACGCCCGTCCTCACCGTGCAATTGGCCGACGAATTGTAGCCCGTCAACCCCCTCCCACCTGTCTACCGGAACTTCGGAGGGCATTGCTTGATGAGTGGTGTAATATTTCTCAAGATCAGATTTATAATTTGATACTCAACATGCCTAGGCGTTGTAAGGCCTGTATTGCATCGTCCGGGAGACATACTGCGTATTAACCATCATACTAACCGTGTTATACTGTTTTTGAAAATAGGTTCTTTTTTGAAATTTGCTCCAGCGAGTAAAAGTCGCAATTTTTATTAGTTATGTCAAACATATAGCATCTTTTTTGCTCTTTACCTTTTGTTTAAAAAAAAAAGACTTTACAAATAAGTCAAATTTGTTTTGCTTCTCTCACTTTCTTAGCCTGAATCTCATTATCCTTAATTTATGGACATGAGTGTAAAACATTCATACATGAGAAATTTTTTACTATAATGCTCTAGTGCTGACTGAGTATGTGTTTATTAACGTCACACGATAAAGCAACACGAGGGCTATCATAATTTTAAACCAAGGTCAATTGACGAGGACGACACAAGAACTGGTCTTCCTCTTCGAATTTTCATACCTCGCCATCTGGAGGACTTTGGGCCTCCACAGATTTAACCTGCATCAGCTCCTTTACACAATGAATCTTCAGTAGCACTAGGGCTTAAACTCATGACACGCCGGTGATGAGTTCGTGACCATGGCCACTAGGATACCGTGGCACTTGCTCTAGTCTTGTTGCTGTCATTCGTTCAACACCAATTATTGATTAGCAACCAATCAGTTTATACAATCATGCGGCTTCATTGTAACATGAAAAATGCAATCACGTGTTTCAAACAGATTTTTTTCAGAAACTTTCTTTAAAGCATACTTACACTGAAGGAAAAAAAATCCCAACATCAAGAAACAACTATTGTAGAGTAATGAAATTTGGACAATGCTATTATCTAGTTAACGTGTTTAATTGATTAAATTTTCGAGATCACAGGTTAATTTAAGCTCAATAAAATGCATTTCAAATGTGACAAAGCTGTTACATTAATAGCCGGTGTAACCTCCAGAATTCTGAATGCAAGCCTGCAAGCGTGTATGCATTGTATCATACAGGTGGCGAATGTCCCTTTGTGGTATGGAGTTCCATGCTTATTGTATTTGTTGTGTCAATACTGGGAAAGTCAGAGCTGGATGTGGATGATGGAGTTGTCGTTCGATGATATCCCATACGGGCTCAATTAGAGACACATCTGGTGATCTCGAAGGCCAATTGTAACATGTCAAAGACGTTGCGTTACAACAGCGGTGTCAGGGTGAGCGTTATTCTGTTGGAAAAGTCTCCCTTGGATGCTATCAATGGATGGCAATACTATAGGTTGAATTACCAGATTGACGTACAAAACTACGAGAGTGCTCCTGCTGTTATATAGGAAATTACTCCCCAGTCCATGACTCAAGGTGTAGGTCCAGTGTGTCTAGGTTACAGACAGTTTGGTTCCTGGCTTCCTTCTGACCCACACGCGGCCATCACTGGCAGCAAGCCATAACCTGCTTTCATCAAACATTTGACTCCACCCACCAATGAGTTCCGACTTGACACTACTGGCGTCGCAAATGGCAATGCCTTGAAGTCAGTGGAATATTCGCTACAGGGCACCTGACTCGGGGCTGTCCGTGTAGCAACCGATTTCCAACTGCTCGTTGTGTTACTGTAGTGCCAACTGCAGCTCGAATTTCTGCCCCAGATGCAGTACGATGTGCCCCAGCCGTACGCTGAATACGGCGGTCTTCCCTCTCAGTAGCGCCACGTGGCCACCCGGAACCCGGTCTTCTTGAGGCAGTACCACCCCTTGACCACTGCTCCCAACAGTCATACACAGTGGATACATTCCGACCAAGTCTTTCTGCACTATTGTGGAAAGAAAATCCCCCTTCTCGTGGCCTTTTTACACGACCTCGTTCAAAAACGGTGAGCTGTTGATGGCTTCTTTGTCTTCTCAAAGGCATTCTTCGTTAACATCAACTTGTAAGGGCGCCCCCTCGGGTGCCCTTCTCCTGGATTATCAGCGTGAGCTAGTGTAGGAATAAACGAAGAACCAGAAGCTACCATAATCTTAATATTACTTTATTAATATCTTAACTTAAACCAATAACAGATTAGGTAATAATATGAAATGTAAGAGAATCTACGGTGGCCAAACACTCAATATATAATACCGAAATAACGTAACTTGGACCCCTATCAATAACTAACTCGCCTAAGCTCAATTTCAATATAAACACGGATCCGAATATTAAAATGATAACTCCTACCTTAATGTTCAACGAAGCAGCAAATTATCTGATCCTAGCTGAAGTTGGGGTTTACTGGCGCGCAATTGTATGCACCTTGACTAAAGGCTCTCTGTCACGGGCAACCTCTCTTGACTGTCACTTAACTTCTCGAAATACTCTTCACACTTGAAACAGGAACTATCATAACCCTCCCCAAACGCCACACCGCTTACTCTAAATTTCTGTTATTTAAAAGCTTCCTAATTTGCATCTTTCATTCACGTTTTATTTCTCGGGTTGGTTTGAAAAGAATTGCCATTTATTCTGGCCCCAAAGAACCCAAAAGGACATGTTAATGAAAAAACGCGTGAGCCCGTCTCAAACTCAATACGTCAAATTTCAAAGACAAATAACGCTCACGAACTTTACAGCACTCATTTAAAGCAACAACCTTGATTTACAAGCTCTGAGTGACACTACCTGCGAGATTTGAATCGATGTCATCTTTCAGATGTATAAACACACCTCCCAAATTTCGTTTATTGAACACAAGTCTTTCTTGGTGTAGGGATTTTTTTTCGTCAGTGTGCTTGTCAACAATACTAATGCAAGTAGGTAAACAAAATGCACAAGATTTAAGACACACTTATAACATCAGAATTTTTTTTTTTAATTTTGAAAAACTTTTTGAAGAATCTTAAAATTTGTACATATTTACCCTATCATCATATTTGAAATTTGAACAATTTTACAAGTACAGCAAGTCTAATTACCACTTTAAATTCAGCGGGGAACATGTAATTGTAGGTGACCGTTATGAATGCAGTACATTCTGTAGCTATGTTAATTTCAAATATTAAATAATAACTAAGCTCTTTGCATTAAAAAATGCAAATAAATTTTGTTCTAGTGTAAGAAAAGGACAGAAAATTATTATTGGATTTTAATTAATTAAATTAATTCGAAGATCACGTGGAGTTCGAACATTGGTTGTAGAAGATCCAACGAATGTTAAGGTCGAACAATTTATTTCCCTCCAGTGTTCGCTGTTACATTTAAATTAATATGCACATTTAACCATAGATAATATACATATGTAATTCCAGACGAGAATCTGCAAATACAATTAAATTACTAGTAGCAAGATTCACTCAGACAAATTAAACGTAAATTCAAAATTAATTGATATAATGCCTCTTGGCATAACGTCTTAAATTTACATTATCGTTTGCTCTGCTCTCAGCTGGAGATCGTTTGCAGTTTTCTTTACATTCATCCCCCTTTATCAACCTTTATTCGATTAACAGAACAATAATTGAGGATTGAATGCTTCAGGTTCGTTAATGTTAGTGTATGAGGGAATGAGAGTTATACATAAACTTCGCTTCATTGACGACTGATCTTCTAATTTTGAGCCTCAATCAAGTGACGAGGACGATACCTGAACTGACATCCCCCTCTTTAAAAATTACCACGCCACGCCAACGGGAGGATGTTGAGCTCAATAGATTTAACGTACATCAGCCCCTCTACTAGGCAATGTTCATTGGGACTGGGGTTCGAACCTCTAACACGCTGGCCACGAGTTCGTGACTATAGCCACTAGGTTCGTGACCCTTAGGTTACCGTAGCCACAGAAATGCTTTTGAAATGATGCCTTTCTTTATTTATTTTGTTACTCCAGGATTCGAGCCCGTGACACGCCGACCTTGAGTTCGTGACCATAACCACTAGGCTACCTCGGCTACAACGTTAGTGTATGTGGAATAGCTGTAGATTCAAGTTAAATACAATCAAGATTCAATGGTTTAATGAAGATGGTTGGGGTTAATTAAGATATCAGCTGAGGTGTTGTACTCGTCTCTGAATCAAAATTAAGGGCTTTTAATGTGATTAATAAATCTAAGGTAGTATCAGACCCAAATTATTTCACTTTACAAAGCAAATTGTATTATAATTGCACTAGAAGGTTACATAGACATCGTATTTTTGAATCAAGATCAAGTGACTAATCACGTGATCAAGGTTCAAAATAGAGCACTTGTTTTAGCCCCTAGCATCCACACAACGCCACTATGAAGATCACGAAATCGGTTCCATTTAAAGAAAAAACTCCTTGATACTCGGTACAATGTAAAATGTGTAATTACCAATCTGATGGGTTGATTGATTGAATATTAACGTCGCACTGTTCAGCTACACGAGGGCTTTTGGCGACGGACCACGTAACTTTGAACCATGGTCAAGTGACGTGGACGACACCTGAGCTGGCACTCCCTCTCCTAACTACCACACCACACCAACAGGACCAATCTGATGGGAAAAGATTCTGAAAGCAATATGTGATGGATGCAGTAGTTAAAAAGCCACTATCTGTGTAGAACAGGGATTCTGAACCTTTTTTTTGTTGCGGTACATTTTTAGCAATATGTCAACATTGATTTCAAATACCATACATGAAATTAAAACTTGATATATATACCATATTACCACTATACCATATTACTATAATACCATACTAACTAAAAAAAACTCTGATTTTCTACAACAATCCACATGATGTGAATCAATAATTTAATTTTATGTAATTTCTTATTCTACTATTTTCACAATTTTATCAATAAATTGTGGAATTTCTTTATCCAATGAAAACATATAAATGGACAATAATATCTTGTTCCTAAAAATAAGTGATTTTTCATTGGTGATTCATGATTGTTCAAATAAATTTGTATTTTAGTAATAGAAAAGTACAAAATAAACCCTCATCAGTTCTTCTAACTTATTTTTTTAAAATTATTTATTTTATTTCCAAGCATTATATTCCCTACATCATGGTATTATTAAGGTATCCGACTACGTTCGGAACCGTGATTTTAAAAAAACGCAAAAATGGATAATTGACATGATATTTAGTGTCACTTAGATTAGAATGCACGCATAAAATTGTTTTAAGGACATTTTGACAAAAAAAATTATTTAAATACAATATTTTGGCAAAAAATTAATTTAGAATAATCTTTTTTTCGAAATGTTCTCCTTTTATAAAAAATGCTTTTAAATTAATAATATTTCGCTTACATAAAGTAAAGACTTCTCCAGAGAGTCTGAACTAGGATTTTTGTAAAATTCACTTTATTTTCAGAGTTACAACCAATTGAAATAATTATCGGCGTTTTTTTCTTAAAATGTCTCCCCTCTGTTGTAGTAAAATATGGATAAATCCACTCTTCTAAGTTATATATTTCAAAAATTCTAATTGAGCCTCTGTAGAGAGATCTGAGCTATATATATTATAATAGAAGCATTTTTCACAAAAGGAGAATATTTTGAAAATGGGTCATTCTATGTTACTTTTTTTGTCAAAATATTGTACTTTAATAATTTTTTATTGTAATACTATTCTTAAATCAATTTTATATACATTTTCTAATCTAAGTGACACTAAATATCATAAATATTATCCATTTATACGCTTTTGCAAAATCACGGTTCCGAACGTAGTCGGATTACCTTAATAAACACATTTTTTTCATTCTCATATTTCCCGACATGTGGTGGCCGCGGTAGCCGAGAGCTATAGGTATCGGATCGTGGCTTGCCTTGTCACGAGTTCGAGCCCAGTACCATTAAATACCCGCCGTGTAGGGCAGCAATGCACGTTAAATCTGTCGAGAGCTAAAACGTTCTCCCATTGGTGTGGTAGTTAGGAGAGTGGGGTGCCAGCTCAGGTGTCGTCCACGTCACTTGACCATGGTTCAAAATTACGTGGTCCGTCGACAAAAGCCCTCGTGTAGCTGAACAGTGCGACGTTAATTTTCAATCAATCAATCAAATCCCGACATGTGTTTATATTGAATATAGACTCAACAATATATTGTTAGACGAAGCAAAAGGCTATTTATCAATGATGTTTCACTTATTTGACTCTTATTTACATATAATGATTTCACTATGACTTACAGCCATGAAATACATTGGAAAGATGTATTAGTATTATTTATATGTTCTTTGCTCGTGTTGAGAAGTTTAACATTTACAGTTATTATTTGATTATCAGGTACTAAAATGTGCTAAAAATATGTTTAAGTAGAAAATATATATCTTTTTGAAGAAATGCTGTTTTATATAAAACAAGGATAAAATTTATGGAAGTTTGATTGCTGAGGTATGATCATAACAGATTTAACATTGGTTCACTTCAAAAGCGAATTTAAGATTGTTTAGAGTTATGAACTTTTGATACGTAAATACAAATGTCAATAAATGTAATTCCGTTGTTTCAAAATAAATAAAAGTAATTTAAAATTGACTCTTATTTATGTCGACAATATCGCTGCTTCCAAATCGATAGAAAATACAGATATAATTGCAGACTATGTTTTGGAACTTATTAATAATTCGGAATAATGTAATTTGTTTTACTTTAAAATTATCTCAATGAAGAACAATAAATATATTTGCTTACACAATGAGCAATAAGCATTCTATTTTCTAAATACATTGAATAGTGCTCAAAATCTCTCTCTTTACGTAAAAAAAGTTTTTCAGGAAGCTGTAATAAATTTATTACGTACTATCTGAACAATGTCAACGTTCAAGATAACTTGCCAAGTGGGCAATCCCGATTTCGCACGGATAACGAGCTAAATTGGCAACCATGTGCTTCGTTTCATATTATGTCGCCAATCCGGTTGTGATAGTGCATTATTCCAAGCTCTTGCAGAAAAATATTGCAACGATTGCCTAGACTGGAATCGTTGCTTGAAAATAAAGGTGTTGTTTCATACGAAGATATATTAACAATCAACGGAACTAAATATTCAACTTTCTGGGAAGCAGCAAGAGCTTTAAGTTTATGAAAATCTGAGGACTTTATAAATGAAGTATTGGATGATGCCACTTCAGTAATGAATTTAGTTGAACAGGAAGACTAAGAACAAATTTTGCGAAAATAAATAAAACTACATAATACACGTAAATTATAGTTTTAGAATTTGAACAATGAGTATGAACAGTTGTAAATAATTTTTACCATGGAGGTTTGTAACGGGTCTGTTCGCGTTCTTCCAACTAATCCTTTTGGGAAATAACAGTTCTTTAAATATTATTCTATTGAAAACTTTCCTCCGAAGAAGAAGACGCGATTTATTCAAATCAAGGCTTATAATTAAAGATTAAACTTTCAAGTTCGAGAAGAGAGAGGTTTGAAGCTAACAAGGTAGCAAATAGTAATTAACGTAAAGCGAGGCGAGCGTGCTTCGTAGATTATTTGATTATTATTAAGATTGACGATTTGGTCAATTAGTTGTTAAATTAGATTCGGGTTGGTTTGAATTAGATTAACTTAGAAATTATCTTCAAAAATTAGAAGGTGTATTTCCTGGACATGCTAAGAATAAGTGATCCGATTTATAATTATATCTCAAATTATATCTCGTCTATCTCGCTGTTGCTCCCATATTTAACAATTGGTGCATGTCTTAACTTGGGTTGTTGAAATTTGTAACGTTGTTGCGAATTGTTAATAAATTGAGTTTGTTTTGACTATGGCTAATCTTCCTTCTGACCCTCCTACACTAATGAATGGGACCACCCCTTCATTACAGGTTGATCGACCGTTAGGCGGAGACAGGGAAAACCCCTCCCCCTCACCCTAGTATTATAAAAATAAAATACTCAAAAAATAATGACAGATTTTCAAAGTTCTATTCTTACAGAAGAAAATAGCAATATTAAAAAATAATCCAATCTTTTTCTAACGTCCCAAAATAGATTAAATTTCATAGAAATTCTATTTTTATTGAAAAGATCGAAGAGAGAGAGAGAGAGAGAGAAATAATATACCTATCTATATTAATGGATTTGTAGCGTTGGTAATTTTCTTAAGCATCCATTCTCAATGATTCTTTTTTGATATTCATTTTACTAAGATATCCGAAACTAATTAAAGAATGGATATATCTTCCTGAAAATAACGCAATCTATAGAAATAATTATCAAAATGAAATTATATCGCATTGAAAGAAAAAGATTATTTTTCTCGAAGTATTTATGACAAACTATTTTTGGACATAAAAACCTGTTTCCATGCGTATAAATTAAATTAAAGAAATGTTTTTTTTGTGATTAGAAATCATGAAAATATTTTTATTCATATAGTTTTTTTTCCATTAAAAATAATTTTTTGTGTCACAGAAGTTTAAATTATAACCTTAAGATTGTTTTCAATATTTCGTTTGATAAAAATTCTCGAAAGGGTTGCCATTTACAATTTCTTTTGATCTGATTGATGTACTTATGATTAAATTTCTTAAAGTTTTTTCTAAATCTATTTTATCTGTTTCACATTTTGTATAAAAGCTTTGACGGGATATTATTCTCTAAAAAAAGCATAAATTTATAAAAAATACATCACTTATTAAAATGTATATAATTAAAAAACATTTTTTCCATTTAAATCGCATTTTAATGCTTATTTTTATGTTCGAATCTTTATCAGATTTGTTTTGTAAATAGGGCTAGATTTTCTGTATAGTTATGAATAGTATATGTTTATTATTTTATTCATGATTTACATTTTCATGTAAAATTATGAATTAATATATATTTTTAAATAAAAACTATTGAAATTAAAGTTTTTTTGGGAAGTTCTCCAACTAAGAGTATTTTTTTTTTTCAAATGAGCTAATTTATTTCAAAAAAATTTCTGTTGTATACATTTTTAATTATCGTTTTTCTACATCTGTGCGCAAAGATACTGTTTTGCAAATAAATCTTTTTAAAAAAGATTGGAATACATTTAAAATGACTAATATATGTCCAATTTCTTTTTCTCAAATTAAAATATGTTTTATTTATTTTATCAAAATATCACAAATTTAAAAATTGAAAGAGAAAGTAATTTTTCCCCATTTTTTAACATCGGCTTAAAATTATTTTTTATCAGGGAAATTAAAATTAAAATAAAAAACAAATTGTGTACACACACATTTCATACATTCTAATAGTTTTATATAGCTATTACAAAATACTACAACTCTGCTTTTTTGTCGAACTCGAATTACTGCTGTGAAGAAGGCTTTACAGGAATAGGCATATGTTGCAAAAATTAAGTTCAAAAAAGAATGTTAAAAATTTTAAGCCATTAGTGTGATGGATTTGACTCCAGATAATTGGAATATTACTCATACAATAAAAAGGCGCTCGACTGGTTGACTAATTGATTATTAATATCGCTCTTAAAATTAACAGGAGAGTTATTGGCGACGAACCCTTGTAATTTTGAATTATTGAGGAGAAGAAATGAGACAGTGAACACAGTAATTCACACAGCGATAAGGCTAAGATAAAAACTGCATTTAGTTAGTTCAACTGAGGAGTTAGTTCATTAATCAAGAAAAAAATATAAATAATTATAAAGTTTATAGCATTTTGTAAGATATTTAAAAAAAATTTTGAGAATAAAAAAAATCAAAATTCTTTCTTACCAAATAATAGAGTTTTGTATTAGAGTTTTCATATTTATAAACATTAATTGTAATAAATAGCAAAATACTTTCCCATGCATCTTTTTTCATTCTTAAAACAATCATAATCACAATAATTTTCATCACAAAATTAATTAAACGTTTCCTAAAAAGACATTTCTTAACTGAAATTTTCAAATCTTGCTTTAAAATTTTCAAAATCCTTGTTCTTTCTATTTCTCATTTAATTATTTTTGAATACTGTAGCTTAAATAAGATAGAAGCTTTCAACGAAAATCTATTAAGTAAAAACTACGAAAAATTGTTCGTTCATTTAAGCATTTTCAACTGTAAAAATACCTAACCATCATACTGTAAAAGAGTCTGGGCAAGGTTTTAAAAAATAGCAGCTACTGGGGGGCTTATACAATTGTTTTAAAATCATATTATTCGTCTTCAAACACGTAGTATAGATTATGAATTCCAAATTTAGGCTTAGATAAAAAATTATTCAATTAACAATAAAAATACTTATTACTTAAATGTTAAAACAATCGTCTGCAAATTTTTGTTGAGATTGAAATAATTATTAACACTAAAACGAAGTATTTTATTCGAATAAACAATTCGTAGAATAATAAAGTATGATAAAAATAACATGAATGTGTGCGTATAAAATAATATATACAAAATGAAACAATATTCTGAAGCCAACAAATAAAGATATGATAAATCAATCAAAGTCTGGAAATGGCAATGATGTATAATTAAAAAGTTGCTGACTTCGTTCCTATGGCAACATATTGTTTACTACGGCAACAAGACACGGATTCTATATTGTTTGTTCACTTTTTAGTGCTTTTTTTCTTTTTGTTGCTTTGAGACTCAACTTTGTATTTAAGTTGCATGGACGGTAGAATTATTTTCTATAAAAATGAATACTCATAGTTTTTTTTATTAGTGTTTTTTATGGAGATAATGATGTTGACATAAAAATAAAACATCAGTATTCTCAAAATCAAAAACATTTTTCCGAGATAAACAAATTTTTTTTTAAAAAAAGAGAGAAAAAAACATTAGCAAATTAATTAATTTTCAGATAAAAATTTCCTCGGATATTGACAGAAAATAACGTATTAAAAATACGAAAAAAAAGAACTACTAAAACTGTTTTATGGTAGCTATGTTATTGGTACTACTATATTGACGGGGAAGATACGATATTTTCGATTGAGGAAAAACTAAAATCTCTTTTAATATCTCTTAAACACATTGAACAGTGCATTACTAAAAGAAAAAAAGGAAGAAACCACTCCTTTGTTGCACGAAACGTTACCCAAACTTTTAATGTTTCTTATCTCTTTTCTATCACAGAATTTTTTTTATTTGTTCTGTTTTAAAATATCCATTCTTTTCTTTCAAAAACTGACCGCAAACTATTCAAAAGCACGTCAAAGTGAAGTTTTAATCAGTAGCTTTCAAAACTTTTCTTTCTTTCTATAAAGGAAGTGCTCAATTTTTTTTTGGTAAGATAAGGGATACTGAATCAAATTTAACGCAGTAAACGAAAAATGATATTTTCCATTGTTGAGATAAACTCTAAATTGATGTGTTGGGCATGTTTTTTTTTGTTGAAACTTAACATATGTTGCAATGGTGAGATAAAGAATTTTGATTACATGTTGATGTCTTTTGGGTTTTAAGATTTATTGCGAAGTATATTTAACTTTATTTGGAAATGGATAAATGCATTAAAGAAATGATAATAATTGGGTAAAATTAATTATCGTGCAGAATTTAGAGGCATGTTTTCAAATAAAGATATAAAATGCATTATATTATTGACGAATACATCTTTCTTGCTTTAACACGGTAGATATTGTTGAAAATTTGCATGGGGGAGAGGAAGCAACAGGCAAAAATCTAATTAATTGAATAATAACAGTCGCAGTCAACGAATGCACTAACAGATTCTGATCTCGACAGACTCGTCTCAGAGTTCCCTTATATTACCTCATGGCAGTAGCGCACACAGGAATTTTTCAAGGGGGGAAGGTCCGGGGTCGAAAGTTCACCATTCTTGTAGCATGCTCCTTTTGATTTTATCGATTTTCGGGAACAAAACACAGTAAAAAACTAATTATTGAATAAATAAATAGCATTAATTAATAAAGTTAATCATTAATAATAACAAATACTTAATTAAATTTTACGTACTATATACTCAGAATTATAATAAATCGAAAAAAAAATCTAGGGCTTTGGGGGGGGTCCGGACCCCCCTTGTGTGCGCCACTGCCTTATGGAAATTTCCAGAAGGGTCGATGCCAGAGATTTCTCGAGGGTTCCTTGGCTATATCATTTGTTGCCAAATTTTTTACCATAGGCTATGAAATTACCAATCTGGTAACCTTGTCTACATCTTCTAGAGTTGTCTTAAGCTTATTTTTCTTCATGCTGAAAAATGGACATTCCCTGTAAAACTCAACATTCCCGCAAACAGTGCATAACTACAAGGAAAACAATACACGTGGTGTGTTGCAATATGTCCCTCGAGAAACTGTGTACAACGGGGACAAAAATATTTTATTTAGTAAAAAGAGGGATCAGTCCCCCCAAATGTATTAAATATAAAGCCCATAGATTCCTACAGTGGTCCCTATGCACCCCTGAGGGTCCTTGCACCCCTGAGGGTTGAAGGGGTCCGTGAAAAATTAGAATTAATTTAGGAATGCGTGGACAGCATTACGGGGTCCACGAAAGGTCGAATAAGAAGTAAAATATTTATGACCCATTTCTATTATTTTGAAAACTAAATAAATGAATTATGAAAATAATATTGAAAAAAAAAACTTTTAATGCAAAAGTTATTATTGAATACATGCTACTTCAGAGATCACAATGTTTTAATTAAACTTTATTTTTACATTAACATTAACCATTCAGGACATTAAAGTTAAATTTGTAATTTTTCTATCGTGCGTTGAAATAGACATATTTCACTTAGGGATTCATGGCCAAGTTTTTGGTATAAAGAAAGGTCTATATAGGCACAGTAAGTTTTGAAACCATAATAACATGAAAAAAGTGTGAAAAATAAACGTTACTTATTTTTGAAAAATAGTAAAAAATAATGAAAAATCAACTGTATTTATATAAGTTTTTACACATGTCAGTGGCGCACACAAGGGGGGGATCCGGACCCCCAAAGCCCTGGATTTTTTTTCCGATTGACTATAATTCTAAGTACATAGTACGTAAAATTTAATTAAGTATTTGTTATTATTAATGATTAATTTTATTAATTAATGCTAATTATTTATTCAATAATTAGTTTTTTACTGTGTTTTGTTCCCGAAAATCGACAAAATCAAATGGAGCATGATACAAGAATGGTGAACTTTCAACCCCAGACCTCCCTCCCCTTGAAAAATTCCTGTATAATTCTAAGTACATAGTACGTAAAATTTAATTAAGTATTTGTTATTAATGATTAATTTTATTAATTAATGCTAATTATTTATTCAATAATTAGTTTTTTACTGTGTTTTGTTCCCGAAAATCGACAAAATCAAATGGAGCATGATACACAAGAATGGTGAACTTTCAACCCCAGACCCCCCCTTGAAAAATTCCTGTGTGCGCCACTGACACATGCATATATGTTAAATTATCATTTTTGTTCTATAAAAAACAATAAAAACTAAATTAAAAAATAGTAATAATATTAATTAATTATTCATCGTTACTTGTTGACAATAAATGTGATAATAAATAAATGTGAATGCGAGTTCTAATGATTTTTGTCTGACAATGGCGTTTTGATCAGACCAACTGATTTTCGAAATATTATGTGGTATTGGCATTTTTTTTGTTCGAATGCTGTTACTTATTTCTTACTTTGTTGTTTACGAATGACTTTCTACGTTGGTTAGATGAATTCCTAGTATTATATAAATTCTGGTAATTTATCTAAGCAATTCTTCATATCCGCTCAGAATTTTAGGGAACGTTCTGTATTTGAATTATTGCTTTAAATGTTTAATGTTCTAATCAGCGATTCTAAATCGTCTAAAAATAAATTACAGTTTTTTTAAAAATTGTATTTTTCCCCTTTTTTAGGTCTGTGTAATCTGAAAACCGCGTAAAAGGCGGTTGGATGTGTACGATTGAAATATAATAGAATTTACTACAGTGTGCTTATAATAATTATTATAGAATGCGACTCTTCAATGTTTTTCAAAGATATTTTCTATGGGATAAAAAATTTCAAAGATTAAAAAGATAGTCAAATTTCATAAATCGAATTCCCCTTGAAATGTAATTATTGAATCCTTTTCAAATTAACATGTGCGCTGAATATTGAATAATTTCTGGATTTTACAGCATCTGTGTTTATAGCAATCAATAACTGAACATTCGATTATAATAAAACAAGTAATATAAAAAAAATTAAGACAATCCTACTTAGGTCAACAAAGAAGAATTTATTTTTTAGTTACTTAAATTTACTCAATGAATTAATATTTGAAAAACTGTTTTTACATCAAGTGTCACCCACTACAAGTTTTAAAAAATGCTTTTGAATTTGAGTGGATGAATAAAAAAATAAGTATTTGAAGCGAAGAAAAAAATTCTCGTTCGAAAAACCTACTGGTGCCATCTGTTGCAGCTAGTTCTAACTTCGACAGATTAAATTTAAAATTAAAAAACAAATTTTAATTAATGGTTTAATATTTGCAAAAACTGTATTAACATCAAGTGTAATTCCACTACAAGTTTAAAAAAATGTATTTGAATTTCAGTGGATGAATAAAAAGTATTTTATTAACGATTGGAAATTTGAACAAGATATATATATATATATATATATATATATATATATATATATATATATGTTTATATATAGGGAGAGTGTGAACTATAATAGTAGAAAATAATCTTCAACTGGATACATAAAGGCTTGATTTGTATTCCTTACAATTTTTTATTAGAACAATTCCAGAAAGAGCTAATGTTTTCTTTTGAAATGAGAGGGAGGAAAGGGGTAGGATTATTTTCCTTAAAATGTAAATAAAACATTCTTGATGAGATACAAGCACCTTAAAACTTTTGCTCATCCCTGAATTTGCGATGCATAATGTTATATAATCTCGCTACAATTTTACGAATATATTTTTATAATGGATTTTCCATTACAATTTATTTTAGTAACTAACAGACGAAAACTGAATTAAACTTAAACTATATGTATAGGATTAAACTTTATTCACGAAGAGTTTAATTAGATTTTTGAAAATTGTTGACTCAAATGAGAAAAATTTGTTGTCCCAACCCCTTATATTGTCAAAATTTAATTTAATCGTAATGAAGCAATTAAAAATTTCAAATAATAGGAAATTACAAGAAAAGAAACTAAAAATATACTAATTAAGAATGGAAGGAGTTCATTCGTTACTCAAAAATTAAATAAAAGCAAGAAAGAGCATTTATTAAAATGAATTTTCTTTCATAATTTGAATTCATAACTTTTATACAAACGCATTTTATGTATTAATTATACGAGACGTGAATATAATCATCTCTAGACGTGTATTTAATCTAAAATGATTTTGAAATGCAATCTTTTTTAAAAATCAGACGATGATGTTTGTTGACTACATGCTTTTTTGAACTTACGTTAAAGATCTCAACATTTATATGGAAATAAATTGAAAATAATATTAAAAATAGTTGTTTGTACTGCGTAAAGTATTAGCACACTTAATAAATTTTTAAATTTGTCAAAGATAAAGAATATGATATTTATAAAGACAACAATTAATTGAAACGTACGAATAAAATTTTCTTATTTAAGGTATCTAACTACATTCGGAACCCTTGTGTTCTTTTGAAAAAGCATATAAACGAATAATTTATTTTTCCTTTGCATTATAATACTCATATAAAATTCTTTTGAGAATATTATTACAATAAAAAATTATTAAAACTTAATTTTTTTCAAAAAAAAGAAAGAATGGCATATTTTTAAAATATTTTTTTTTAATGAAAAAATGTTTTAATAATAATAATAGTTTGCCTATATATTGATAAGACTTGTGTAGACAGCCTGAACTAGGAATTTTGAGATATATTACTTAGGAGTGGATTTATTTCTATTTTAATACATCAGAGTAGATAGATTTTCATAAAAAATACCAGGTATATATATATATATATATATATATATATATATATATATATTATTTTAACTGACAGAGTAACTCTGAATATAATCCGAATTTTTCAAAAATACTAGTTCAGTCTCTCTAGAGAAACTATACACAAGCAAAATATTACTGTAGATGCATTTATTTATGATCCTAATCCTTCTTTTAGTTGACCTCGTAACATTCTCCTCTAAAATTATTCTTAGTTTTTTTTATATTAAATTACTTTTCTACCTCTCTAAATTTTCATTTACGGACGGAAATTAGAAATTAGAATTTTCGGGTGCCAACGCCGAAGGCGTTTATACCCAGTGTGAGGAGAAAAGGAAATCATTGTAAAAAAAATTTTTAAAATCAACAACCCCTCAGAAGGAGGGGGAAAGAACGAGACGCCTGCGACGAAGCGACCCAGAAACAAGTTGGCGTCGAAGCGGCACAGACTAACTTTTCAAGCATCTCTACCCTTCAATAAGAGGCGATCTGCTCGGCCAATACGGAGAAGAGCTTTCGTCTCCTCCCAACCTGATGATTTCAACCTATTATAGATGTATTTTTTATTAATGTTTTGAAAATATATCAATTTTGCTTCATTTTTTTTAGCAAAAAAAAACTACTGCAATAATTCCTCAATACAATGACAGGTTGAACCGATGCCAGTGAAAAATGGTCTTTAGTATAATAGAGAATAAAAAGTTTTAGCATGTGATTTTTAAGTGTACAAGTTCCTTAATTTCGTTAAGGTTTTTTTCTATAACTTTATCTTCCATTAAAATCTAACGTTAAGTAATAAAATTCTATTGAATGTAATAAAGCTCGCACGTTTATTATTTATTTTCGGCATAACCCATTATTGTTATTATATAAAGAAGCTTAGTTGATCTTTTATAAATAAAAGACGCGATACTTTTCAGTAACAGATTTACTTCGCTCATCTTGAAGAGATTTGTTTGTCACGCAGACAATATTTCCTGCTTTCTTAGTTTCGTCACATTCTCGAGACAGAAGATAAACAAGAATAAACTGATATCGTTTATAAAAAAAAATGAAGGAAGGGTGAAATTCTTCAGAGGCCATATGCTCTCCACTGAAACAAATGATTAACAATGTTTATCTTAAGGTTTCTAAATACAGACGATTTTTTTTCTTTGCTGCGCGTAGTTTTTACAATATCTTTGGATGAAATAGTTTTTTTTCAGGGTTAAAGTGTCATTTTGAATTGAAATGTGGTAGATCTTGCGATTAGTTATTCAAAGTTTAAACAGCTTTTTTAAGCTCAAAAATTGTTTAGTTTTCTTTGAGGTATTTTCAAAGAAGAAATCGCGAAGTGATTGGTAAAATTATTTTGCATGTTAATGGTTCAATGGGAGAAAAATTTGGTACTAATAAACTAGATGACTTAATTACAAATTAATTCAGCAATTTATTTAAATAATTTATAGAATTACACAGTTTTTATAGTTTTCATGCAATTTTCGGATTTTTTTTAAGGTTTGCTGACTACGTTTGGATGTACAAATTTGAAAAGCATATAATTGAATAATTTTTTGATGATAAGTGAGAGTTGAATTAGAATATGCATGTAAAATTGTTTTAAGAATATTATTACAAGAAAAAATTGTTTAAATGTAATTTTTTCGCAAAACATGAAGAAATAATGAAATATTTTCAAAACATTCTCCTTTTATGAAAAATGCTTCTAAAATCCTTTTTTACTTTGTTTACCGACCGAAATGTTTTGGAAAATTCACATCAGAGTTTCGATCAAATGAAATAAAAGCGAATGTTTCTCTAATCTGCTGTAATAAAATAAAAATCCCCTTCTAAATATTAAATTTCGCAAATTTCAATTCATTCCCGGTATAGAAATTCTAGCTATACATATATAATCAAAGTATTGTTAACTAGCTGTTATACCCGTTCTTCGCACGGGTGGTGAATTGAAAATTTAAACAATACAGATTGAAGAATAAAGAAGTTTTTAATGAGTTAATTTCACGTGAAATGCAGATTAAACAAAAAAAAAAAGCTTTTTGCATATCTCAGCTGAACAAAAAAAAATCCTATTTGTTAAATTTTAAGTCTCTAGATCTAATAGCTGATAAAAAGGATTTTTTTTTTATCTATAACTCCCGTAACTCTTTTGTGGGTCAATTTTTGAAAAAACCTTCCTAAGCTGATCTGTGCTCATCAAAAGTAGTACATTGTTACAAATTTTGTGTAATGAACGCTTAAAATAGTATAAATAATTTATATCTGGAAGTGTAATACGCTAATATTACTTTTTGTTGTATTTATTTTACGTTAAAATTGTAATCAGCCTCACACTCCACCTGTTCAAACTTTCGCAGTTCCTGGCACCTGGCGTAGAGAAAACAAAATGCAAAGTTTTGCTTTACACATAAAAGTTAGATATATGCTGTCGCGTGCTTTTTTACAGATGGTCGAATTTTTTCCTACTTTCTTGACAATTATTGTTATATTTTGGACACTTCATACCAATATCTTTATAAATTATACTTTATGTGTTATTCAGATGTATAAGCTATATTATGGTAAAGTTTCATTAAAATCCATTCAGTTGTTTTTGAGTGAAAGAGTACCAAACATCCATACAAACTTTCACATTTATAATATAAGTAAGGATATAGAAGCATTTTTCATAAAAAGAAAAATGTTTTGGAAATACGTACCGTAAAATCCGGCGTACAGCGCGCACTTTGAACACAAAAAATAAGGTCGAGATTTACGGGTGAGCGTTATAAGCCAAGCATCAAAAGGAGAGCTTTAAAAATATTTAAATAGATGAGGATAGAAAAAAAATTATACTCCTATATATATCTAAATACTGTTTAATTAAAAGAAATAACATTCCATATGAACTTAAAGGGTTTTAATTCTAGCATTGCGCACGTATTTACTATGCGCATTATTTTTTCAAAAGCTGAAAGTATAGGCGTGTTAAACGATTTTTCGGTAATTTTTTGCCAAAAAATCGCATTTATATAATTTTTTTTCTTGCAGTCGTATCCTTAAAGCAATTTTATATGTACTGCAAAATCCGACGTATAATGCGCTCCTACACTTTCGAGTTACATTTTTAATTTATAAGTATATTCGCCGTATACCACTCACCCCCTTTTTTCAGGAAGAATCCTGAACTTGAATCCTGAATCTATTTGTGAAATTCTCTAATGTTTTGAAGCCATTTATTCGAGTTATTATCCCAGGCATTTGAAAAAAAGTATTCTTCTAGAACTACAACCCTTTAAGATCAAAAGAAATGTCATTTCTTTTAAATAAACAGTATTTCGATGTAAGCAGATATTGAATTTTTATAAGCTCGTCTTTTCTTTATTTTTAAAGCTATCATTTTTATACCCGGCGTATAATGCGCATTCATATATTTCGACCTTATTTTTTATTTTAAAAGTGAGCGTTATATGCCGGATTATATGGTACATTCTCATTCAACTGACACTAGATATCAAAACGCCATTATACGCTTTTTCAAAAACACGATTCCAAACGAAGTCAATCATTTTATACACGATTGAAAAATAATTCTTGTTTTTAAAAATTATTTTATTGGTTTATTTGACATTGTTATAACTTATTGAGGCTTTAAAAAATTTTCTACGTATTTTGCATTTATTTTATTTCAATATATAATTTTCACGATGCATAAATTCCCCGAAAAAAATTCCATTTCTTGACAAAAGCAATTTATTAATACAACCTTTGACGATAAAATTCGGTGAATGAAGTCAGAACGGCCGATCTGGCATCACTGGCGAAGTAAAACTCTGCACATGCGTAGCGGCAGGTGCTGACCATCTGCCCCCACCGTTAGTTAGTTGAGCGTCGTGTGTGTTCCGTATAAGACTTGTTTTACAAAGTGCTTGTTTAATGCGCTGGTTTTAACTGAGAACAGTAAAATAAACAAACAAAAGATTAACTTATAGTTTTGTTTTAAGGTTGGCAAGACACCAAAAGAAACTTAAGGTATCCGACTACGTTCGGAACCGTGATTTTAAAAAAGCGCATACATGGATAATTGTCATGATATTTAGTGTCACTTAGATTAGAATACACGTATAAAATTGTTTTAAGGACATTTTGACAAAAAAAAGTATATTTAAATACAATTTTTGGCAAAAAATTAACTTAGAATAACCTTTTGTCAAAATGTTTTCCTTTTATAAAAAATGCTTCTATATAGAATAATAATCTTTTTCTTATATAAAGTAAAGACTTCTCCAGAGAGTCTGAACTATTTTTTTTTTTTAAAGTTCACATTATTTTCAGAGTTACAACCCATTGAAACAATTATCAGCGTTTTTTTCTTAAAATTTCTCCCCTCTGTTGTCGTAAAACATGGATAAACTCATTTCTAAGTTATATATTTCAAAAATTGTAGTTGAGCCTCTGTACAGAGGTCTGAGTTATATACAGGCAAAATATTATTATAATAGAAGCATTTTTCAC
Source organism: Trichonephila clavipes (assembly GCA_019973935.1). Lineage (NCBI taxonomy): Eukaryota > Metazoa > Arthropoda > Arachnida > Araneae > Nephilidae > Trichonephila > Trichonephila clavipes. Next base: position 652,894 of record BMAU01017015.1, read on the forward strand.
AAAAGGAGAATATTTGAAAATGGGTCATTCTATGTTCATTTTTTGTCAAAATATTGTACTTAAATAATTTTTTATTATAATAATATTCTTAAAACAATTTTATATACGTTTTCTAATCTAAGTGAGACTAAATATCATAAATATTATCCATTTATACGCTTTTGAAAATTCACGGTGCCAAACGTAGTCGGATACCTTAAGCGATGCTGGTACGTTATTATGAGGGTCAAGCCACTGTCCATGAAGTGTGTGGACGAGTGGTTCACCTGTTTTCGAGAAGGCCGGGAATGTGTTTCTGTTAACCCCCGTAGTGGAAGACCAGCAATGACAAAAACATTAAGAAAGTGAGGAAATAAATCATGAAAGATCGTCGATTAACTGTACGCAGTATAGCTGATGAACTGCAGATTAAGCGTGAATCCGTGCGACAAATCATTACCAGAATTTACGGATGAGAAAACGTGTTGTTGGTTTGTGCCACATCAATAGCCTGACGATAAGAACCAGGCACGTTTAGAGGCTCCCCAGGATTTTGTCGAAACGGCGCGGATGCGACACTAAATTTCTTGAACTTTATTGTCACTGAGGATGAGTCTTGGTGTCTCAGATACGACTCTGAAATGAAATAGCAAAACATGGAATAGCATTCTCCAGCATCACCTCGTCGGAGAAAGGTCAGAGCAGAAAAATAACGCATTAAAACGATGCTCATCACATTTTTTGATAGCCAAGGCATTATCCGCAAGGTATTTCTGTTGTTGTTGCTAATGCCATCTGTCTGACAGTATCAGTTCGAGGCCCACGAAATTCATCGTGGCAATGGGCTAGAAGTACGCCTATCGTGGCAGTACGATTTTGCTCGGTGAAATTCCCGCCTGTGAGACAGGTTGGAATTCATTACGATAGATGTCGACACCACCGATCTCCACCCACCCCCCAATTTAGGCACGGAACTGGAGGGGAGGGAAATATTCTCAGCCCCTGCAGTCGTGGGTTCAGCTGTGACCGCCCACAAGACTTTTGGACCCACTGATTTAACGAGCACGTACTCCGTGTGTACTCGGAGAGTATTTGGTGGCATCGGGTATCGAACCCAGGCCTTCCAGTCTGGAGTCCAATGCTCTAATAGGCTACTCTCGGAATTTCTACCTGAAGGAACGATGATGAATGCTGCAATATACATTGAAATTTTGACCTGTTTCATGAAACATCTACGCAGGGTACGACCCCAATACGCCTATGAAAGTTCATGTTTTTTGTTCACGACAATGCTCGCCCTCACACAACCAATATCATCAAACAGTTTCAGGCCAAAAAGGGGGAGGTGCAAATTGAACATTCACCACTCTCGCCAGATCTCAATCCTCCAGACTTCTTCCTTTTCGCACAACTCAAACTCGCTTTGAAATGAAAGAGATTTGGCGATATTCCTGGCATCCAACGAAACATGACGAGGCTTTTGAGCTCCATCCTAAAAGAGGACTTCCTTCAAAGTTTTCAGGTCATGAATAGCAAATATCAGTGGTGCACAGTCATGGGAGGTGATTATTTCGAGAAGGATAGTAAGAGGTAACTTTCGTTAATATTTCATCTACGTTAATGTTACAGGACTATTCACTTAACTTTATTATCAGAGGTTGCGTGAACGGAATTCTTATTCGAAGTTTCTTAAATTATGGTACTGATCAATTTTTGAGGTTCAAAATCCGAAACAATTTTAAGTATTTGGAAAGAAAAAATAATTTGAGAGATTATGATTCCTCAAAAGAATCAAAATATTTTCAGGTAAGTGCAAACTGAAAAAATTAAAAGAACATAATAAATACGATGAAAGTGGAATAGCAAAAAACGCAGTCATTGGGGAAGAATTTCTTGTAAAAATATTTCTTATAAACATTTCTTAAAGAAATTCAGAGAAAAAAAAATAATATAATTATCAAATACATCTTACTTAATAATTCATAAAAATGATTATGATGATTCATTCTTCACGTAATACCTCTAAAATAAAACATAGATTCTACTTTGTTGAACAGATTAAAAAAAATTCAACAAAATTAAATTAACGACAAAATTATATTCACAAAAATGTGCTTTAATGACTTGTTCTTTGACAAGAAAAAGGATTATGGAATTTTAAGTATTGCATATTCTCTCTAATATTTTGTTTTAAAAGACGAAACATAAGTTCTTAAAAATCGTTTGTTATTTTCAATTGAAGAATAAAGAATTAATTTTTGAGTTAGTGTTCGAAGCGAATTCTCCTTTTGAAAGAAATAGAATTGATTCTTTGATCAAATGCATGTTCGAATGCAATCATTCTTTTGTTTTTGTAATGATTCATTTAAGAGGATTACATATAATATATCCATTAGCCGAGTAAAACCCCCTAATGGAAAGCTGAAAGCGAAATGTAAGTTTACAGTTGTTCCATGAATAACTCAAATAGAATTTATTTAAATTATAATAGTATTAATTGGCGAAAGAGAATCTTTCTGGACCTAATTTTTAGCCTAAGCTCTGAATAGAAAAGTAATTTCTGTTAAATCAAGACGACGATTTTAATTGATTTTTTTAAATACTCTTTTATAATATTTTCACTTAATCATATTGATTGCGTCTAATGTTTACTTGTTTGTAGATATCAACCGATTTAATGAATTATATTTGAAATGATAGATAAAAAATTAATTTTGTGCATAAAAATTTCCGAAGTTTATTTCACGGAAGTATTTTATTCTTAAAATCATTCAAATGATCAAAAAGATCTCTATATGAGTAATAATACATGGAAAATATACAAAAATTAAATTTGTATTTTCAACCAGCATGGATTACTCATTACAGTTCTTTTTTCTGTACCTGAAATAAACATATTTAGAATAATTACAAAAGGTGCCAATTCAGGCAACAAAACTTTAACAACAGACGATTATATATCGGCAAATAAATTAAATAATCAAATAAATTAGAGTTCCATGAATTATTGAATTATAAAGTAGACGATTATAATATGGAAGAGAATTTTCAACCTGAACAAAAAATATCTATAACTACAGCTTGATTTAAATAATCAAATAAAAATTAGTTCGAAAAGAAGAAAAGATATTTAAATAGAACTAAATATTTTTTACATTATACGAAGCAAATATTTTTCGATGTGAGTGCATAAAATAAATATTATTGAATTCGTACACATAATAGTATTCGAAAATCGACTTTTAATAGACTGGACAAATTTTTTTCTCAACAAACAAATCAACAATAAATCGATTTCAGTGCTTCATATGGAAAATACCAACATTTTAAAATAATATTCATGCAACAACGTAATCGTTATCAATATTAATAAACTAATAAATTTCTATATCTGAGGTTTATTACTTACTGAATCAAATCTTTAGGAACCAAAGGCATATTTTACAAGGCACTTGGCTTGCTAGGATTGATTATACATCCTTTATTTAGTTTTCGCATTTTTCTAGGAATAATTTATTCTCCTTTAAATATCCTACTATCCTAAAATTGTGTAAATTTTGCCAAAAAATTGACACTTATTTTATGATTTTATTTTTAGTCCATCTTATTACCTTTTAAAAATACCAAGTTTTTTACTTTCCATTCACTAGAAAAAAAATTACAAGAATTTTAATAAAAACACTACTTTAGTAGATGTACATTACTTTAGTACACTACTTTAGTACATTACTTACCACTTAAAGTAGATGCCACTACCTTAAGCAAAATGACATACTTTAAAATGCGTTTTACTCAAAATGTGTTTTTTTGAAAATGCTCAAACGGTGACAGCGATCGCTGAAAAAGTTTTTTAAATAATTTGCTGAAATTTGCTGTTGATTTTTCAAAAATTTCTGCAAGTGCAATAAAAACGGTTGAAAATTGTAATGCATAATTTTGTATTTCTCTTGCTTTTTTCAATTTTTCTTTTGGAAATCGAGAAAGCATTATGCGGAGAATAAAACGTCGTAGAACTTAATTTGGGAAAATTTAAATTTTTGTACGTAAAAGCCGTTTATTAGAGCAGATCACGATTATATGGAGGGAAATAAATACTATTAATCTGAATCTACCAATGCGGAAAAGATGTCCTATTGTAAGGAGATATTAGGCGAGAAATAATTAAAAATAATAATTTCAAAATTTATATGATACCACAAAGGGGTTAATTTTTGAAAAAAATGGTAAAAGACATAATTTACGATTAGAAAATCTTAGAATTAACACTAGAACGTCCGTCGGTGTGAATTTGACACCAGATCCTGTTTACTTTGTTCTCCTTTCCACATTTCGGCAGGGAATTTGAAAATTTGTAGCGCTCTTAATAATTTTTCCTGGCAATTACACAGAAAAAGTTTTGAGGTTCTAGATTAATTAGGAATGATTTTCCAACTGAATATACCTAGAACGTCCGCTGGAGTCATTTAGACACCAAGGCAGTTTATCATTATAAAAAATTGCTCAACAAAATATAGTCCACTATGTAGATACCATTAGTAAAATAAACTTCCCAAAGTTCTACCGCACATTTTTTGACCTTGAATACAGTGTTATTGAGTTCACAGTGGAAATGAATCAATTATACTAAAATATGTCTAAGTGTTTCGTTACATAGTATTTGCTTATCTGCTCATAAAAAAATCATTCGATTTTCGAACTTAGTGTAGAGCAGACACCATGAAACGATGGCTTTTAGAAAAAATTTAACTCCTGATGAAATTGCTGATTTGTATTGAGAGCTTTCTGAGAATGAATTGGCTCTAAATTAGATTCCGATGAAGACATAAGATTGAATGAAAGTGACTCCGAAGAATCTGAAGAAAGTCATATGTAATTGATAATATTCCAGTAAATCCTGATATATATGTCGCAAGGGATAGCACAGAATGGATACCGCAGAATAGTAATGTTCCAGGCAGATTTGGGACTTGAAATTTTTTGCGACAAAGCAATGGTCCTACAAGCTTCTCGAAACATAATGTCAACGTCAGTTTTTTATGATATAAAGGATCATAATATATGATAATTACATGAAATAATATTAAAAAGTCTTAAAACTAAGCCATTACTGAACAGTAGTCCTGCAATTATTTAGTTAAAACAATTACCTTATATATTTTATATCACGATGTCAAAATGACACTGGTGGACGCTTAAGGGTTATCGAAAACCTGAACATTTTAGTGTTAGAATAAAATTATTTTTCTGAAATATAAATAACCAAAAGTGGTGCTTACAGATTAGCGAGTAATGAGTAGTACAACGTACATTGTAAAATGTCATAATTTTTTTGTCTGGTCCATTCAGTTGTCAGTTACAGGGTATTAAAAATGGAAGTGAACAAAGAGAAAATTCGGTCCCTTTTACAGTTTTTCTTTGATAAAGGTGAAAATGCAAGCCAGGCGGCTGAAATTGCGAATGGTGTTTATAGTGCCGATACTGTAACAGCTAATTGCGTGCAATTTTGGTTTCGTCGACTCCATTCAGGTATTTTTGCTGTTAAAGATGCACCTCGCACAGGCAGGTCCGCCGTCGAAAATATCGATAAATTCACCGAAACAATCGAAGTGGACCGGTATGTTAGTAGTCCTAGTATCGCCCAGGAGCTAAAAATCGACCCTAAAGCAGTTTTAAGCCATTTGCGCAAAGTTGGATTAAAAAAGAAGCTCCATGTTTGGGTGTCACACCAATTAGCACCAAAAACATGATGGATCAAATTTCCATCTGTGAAGCCTAGGTCAAAACGTAATGAAATCGACCCATTTCTTAAACGGATGGTGATTGCGTATGAGAAATGGGTCACATGCTACAATATTGTGCAAAAACGATCGTGGTCAAAGTGCGGTGAAGCAGCTCAAACGGTGGCCAAACCAGGACTAACGGCCAGGAAGGTTCTACTGTGTATTTGGTGGAACTGGGAAGAAATAATTTATTAGGAGTTGCATCCTCGTGGCCAAACACTAAATATCTACTGTCTACAACTGGACCGTTTGAAGCTAGCAATTGACCAGAAATGGCCAGAATTGGCCAACAGAAGAGGCGTTGTGTTCCATCAGGACAACGCCAGGTCACACACTTCTGTAGTGACTCGCCAGAACCTCTGGGAGCTTTGTTGGGAAGTTTTAATGCATCCACCATACAGTCCGGACCTGGCACCAAGTGATTACCATCTTTTTCTCGCATTGCAAAACTTCCTGAGTGATAAGAAATTGGTATTAAGAGAAGATTGTGAAATCGATTACTAGATGTTTTCCCCCCAAAAGTGCCAAGATTTCTATGCGAGAGGCATTATGATGCTACCTTTAAAATGGCAACGAATTATACAGCAAAATGGTGCATATTTGACCCAGATCGGACAATCGAAAGCATGTTAAATAAAGTATTGATTTTCATGCAAAAATAATGGATTTCTTTTTCCCCAACCTAATATTTGTTCAATAAGGTCTATTACAAATTTATCAACTTCCATCTACTCAAAAATTAACAAATTTGTTAAGTAGTGCAGAGTGCAACTGAGAGAATTGTACCGCATGCCCATTGTGGCACACGTACCGTGGGTTGCTGACGCCTGATTTAGTAGGTATTCTCTCATCGTAATAAATGTGTTAAAGAGTTCTAAAATACCTGTTTTTCTTTAATAAAAATTAATTTCATTTTTTTACCACAAAAAAAAATCGAATACCTAAACTTCACTCCCCTTGTGGCAGTAATTAACATGAAAATAAATTGTTTTTATTTCCCCCTTTATCTATGCACCGAAGCACATCTTTTCCACAGAGGTAGGTTTCGAAATTCTGAAAAAAGAATTTTGATCCCTCCTACTGTATTTAGAATTTAAATCACAACAGTACACCATGTTCGAAAAATATTGTCCGAGCGCGGTCATCTGGTGCTTTTGCTTTTGCATAGGCAATCTGTCTCCATTAGTAGTGTATGCAAACGTTTAATTGAGTTCTTGTCTGGTGATCAACCCCAAATAGTCGCTGAAAGTTGCGTTGAACTGTGATAACAGACCTTGTTTTTGCGTATTCCACAGTACAACATGCCATCTGTGGCTTGGAGGACGCTATGTTGACAATTTTGTGCTCACAGGATAGAAGGATATTTCAAAACTTGGAGAATTAGAAGCTTTCAGGCCAACTTCCGCCACTCTTTGCACACTGGGTATCTAGAAAAATATAAAGAAAAAGGGTACATTCTTTTTCGGACACAGTTTTTTTACATCTTCCTCTGAATTAAAGCTCGAAAATGACATCAATGGAAACACTTTTAGGTCTGATTTCCAGAAATTTAATAGAATTACAGCTATTTATCCTTATTTATATATATATATATGCAACATCTAAGGTTTAAAAGATATTTCTAGATGTTTAACTAAACGAGGTAAAATTAATGCGATATTTAATTAATGATTGTAGCGTTTGTAAACGTAAGCATTCTTAGATAAAACATTAATCAGTTATTCGTTTTTCATACTCGTAAGTAATCATTTACTAAAACATTTCATTTTACAGTTGATATTTGCGAATACTTTATCGCTGTGTTCAGCAACCCCCGGTCCGCGGACTGGTACAGGTCCCTGGATCAAATACTACCGGTCCTTCCAAGATAAATTATTTCTCTTTTATTTGCTGTGGATATTTTTCTATCTTAAAGTTTGGGCTTATTTTTATGAAAATTACTTAATATTCATTTTTTTGGTGTAGCTATATTTTATTGAGAAGTAACGGTTAAGTACAATTAAATTGAAATTATTAAATCAAAAAACAGTCTAAAATATAAACAATCAACATCCTCCCCCTCAGCGGGCCGCAGTAAAATTAACAAACGTTGACCAGTCCGCGGCGGTGGAAAGGTTGCGGAGCACTGCTTTATCGTGTCAATGAATCTCGCAGGCTCAGATATAGTCTTACTTTCAGAAACAAAATAAAAGATTTTTATTAGATAATTTATTAAAATGAGTATTTTTTTCTTTAAATTGTATTTAACTCTAAGAGATATTTAGACATTTTACTATAAAGATTTCTTTGAAGTAATGAATACCTTTTCTAAACAAGTAATATAAAAAAATTTTCTTAAATAAATTTCTACTTAGAGCAACAAAGGAAATTTTCGTTTTAGTTATTTTTTAATTAAACAGTTACACAATTAATATAAATATATATATACACATGACAGAATCATAATATTAAATGACAGAATAGAAAACAATTTTCCTTAAAATTTTCCATTTTCCTTTCTTCATATGGCGTTGGACTATTTTTGTTTGTTTGTTACTATTTATTCATTAATTACATTTAATTATTCTAATAAAATAGTATAGTAAAAACAAATTCACATTCGCAGAAATTATGCCATCCCAGGTGGGTTTCGAGCCCACGACCTTTGGATAAGAAGTTCAACGCGCGCGCGCGCGCTATCCATTGCGCTACAGGGACACAACGAACGATTTCCCTTTCTACATATGCTGTTGGATATTATTTTTGTTTGTTACTATTGATTCATTTTTTAATTTAATTAATGAATTAATATTTGAAAAAACTGTATTAATATCAAGTGTCATCCACTTTAAGTTTTAAAAAAATTGATTTTAACCTGAAAGGATGAATAAAAAGTATTTTACTAACGATTGAAAATTTGTGTGAACAGGATATATAAATAGATAGATAGACAGAGAGAGAGAGAGAGAGAAAGAAAACTATTAGAAGGAACTGGAAGAAATTAAGCAAGAATCTATAATTAATTATCTCTTAATTATGGACTACAATCGAACATTTTAGTACAGCATGAAAAGTTATATATTTCAAAAATCCTAGGTCAGACTCTGTACACAGAGGTCTGAGCTATATTATTATTATAGAAGCATTTTCCATAAAAGGTGAATATTTTGAAAATAGGTAATTCTACGTTCAATTTTTGTCAAAATATATTGCATTTAAATAATCTTTTTACTGTAATCATATTCTTAAAGCAATTTTATACATATATTCTAATCTAAGCGGCACTAAATATCATAAAAATTATCCATTTATACGCTTTTGTAAAAAAGCAGTTTCGAACGTAGTCGGATACCTTAAGGAAATGGTTCCCAAACAGTGTGTTCCGCTGAACCCCGGGGTTCCATGAGGCATACCCATGAGTTCCATGAGTCACAATGAAAAAATTCTAGAAGAAATAAATAAGCATTCCCAATGTGTGGATTTACGTTCTCTATCAAGTTTATATAGTTACAAGTATCTATAGCTCGTCCTACTCATAAAACTGAAAATTGTATTTATATATAATAACTTTATTATGCAACATTTTTTAAAACTTTTATTATAATATGATAAATCAATATTAAAGCGCTTTATCTTTATATATGTGGATAGATTAAGAATATTCTATTGTTCACTATCTCGAGTTCCAAGAGATAATTTCTACTCGTTATTTAAAAAAATGCCTTGCAAAGATAAATAGTTTTGTAATGGAAAATTTACCTTTTTGTATTTGTGGTAAAAATACCTCTAAAGTTGATGAAGAAACAACTTATCAACAGATTTGATGTTATAATCTAAATTTAACAAGAACAGCATATAACTTTTAGGTTGAAAATATATACGAAATACACGGGTTTTTCTCATGCAGCTATAAACATTTTAATGCCATTCAGATAATTGTGTTTAAGTGAAATATATTTCTCAACGTCAGGGACTACAAAAACAAAGTTTAAAACAAACTAAACTCTGAATAAGTAATGCGATTGCTTTTAATCTCAATAGACCAAGACTTCGACAGTTTGTGTGAAAAAAAGCAAGCACGTATACCAGTTATTAAATAATGCATGGATAAGCGACACTTGGATCACAAATTAATATTATTAATGAGTAAAATTATATTAAAAAATTAAATTATAATTTTTTAAAAATAAATGCAATACTTTTTTAATTGCCTTTGCATAAAGTGCCCATAATACTATGTTGATTTACTTTAAGTATTATTTTGTGATATATTCATCGAAGTATGTGTATGGAATGGGGTTCCACGAAAACACTTTCTAGTTCTAGGAGTTCCACGGAAGCACCTTCAAGTTCTAGGGGTTCCCTGAGGTGAAAAATTTTGGGAACCACTGCCTTACGGTATCCGACTACGTTCGAAACCGTGATTTTACAAAAGCGTATAAATGGATAATATTTATGATATTAAGTGTCACTTAGATTAGAAAATGTATGTAAAATTGTTTTAAGAATAGTATTACAATGAAAAATTATTAAAGTACGATATTTTGACAAAAAATGAACATAGAATGACCCATTTTTAAAATATTCTCCTTTTGTGAAAAATGCTTCTATTATAATAATATATTGCCTGTATATAGCTCAGACCACTGTACAGAGGCTCAACTAGAATTTTTGAAATATGTAACTTAGAAGTGGGTTTATCCATGTTTTACGACTACAGAGGGGAGAAATTTTAAGAAAAAAACGCCGATAATTATTTCAGTTGGTTGTAACTCTGAAAATAATGTGAATTTTTCAAAACTCATACTTGAGCCCCTGTACAGAGGTCTGAGCTACATACAGGCAAAATATTATTATAATAGAAAGAAGCATTTTTCTCAAAAGGAGAAAAAGATTTTGAAAAATGGTTATTCTAAGTTAATTTTTTGCCGAAATATTATATTTAGGTAATTTTTTTTTTTGCCACAATGTCTTTAAAACAATTTTATACATGCATTATAATCTAAGTGACAGTAAATATCATGAAAATTATCCATTTATGCGCTTTTTTAAAAATCACGTTTCCGAATGTAGTCGGATACCTTAAGGGGTTAAAAACGTTCCAAAAATTCTTGACTTACACAAAGAAATATTTGGTACTTCCAATTTGCCACTGACACGCGCATGTTCCTCAACCAGTGAAAATTCTGCTTAGGGCTTTGAGAAAAAAAATAGCCGATAAAAACATAGGTGGGGGAAAGAAAGACATTAGATAATTACACAATAGTAACAGAATTAAATCTACTCCTCTCTGAGACATGTGTCTCGCCCAAAATGCCTTTCTCTTTAATTTCCTTCCAGACACCAATTCCGGCAAATATATTAAACTACAAGCACGCAATGGGTTATGAACCCCTGGATTGTAAGTGAAAAAAGTTCATGAAAAAAGTTCAATTTCAGTAGTACAGACAAGTAATATTATTTGCACGAACTGAGGACGTAGAGGTCACGGTTAGTTCAATGATAGTGTGGGAATCTTCAATTTTCTAGGGAATTAAAAAATAAATAAATAAAATGGCTTTTGAAAATCTTGGTTTTTCTTAGAAGATGACTTGATTATTTTAGAGTAATGAAGCACTAAATAATATAATTTTTTCATGGAATTATTATTTCTAAAAAATAAAAAATTTGAATGTGCTGGTGCTGCATGTTTTTCTCTCGGTTTTAAAAAGAAAAATGAAATTGCTCTAACATGAATTATATTTTTTCGGTGTTCGTTTAGTTGATTTTAAAGTATTTGAAGACAGATTGTTCTTCGGATTAGTAAACAACTCCCAATAATTCAGATGAAAAACTGTAAAAGAAAGAATAAGAACAAAATAATTATTTTTATGTAAACATACCGTATTGCAAATTTTTGGTATGGGATATATAATTAAGGTGACTGCGTTCGAAACCTTGAATGTAATCTTGAAAAGGCGTATAAATGAATATTTTTTTGAAATTTAGTATCAGTTGAATTAGAATATGCATATAAAATTGTTTTAAGAATATTATTACAAGAAAAAATTATTCAAATGCAATTTTTTTGGAAAAAAATGGAGAAAGAATGACACATTTTTAGAACATTCTCCTTTTTTGAAAAAGGCTACTTCCTTCTTCAGTGGCTCGACAGCCCAGGGTGGGCCTTGGTCTTCTCAAGAAGCCTTTTCCTGGCCAGCCTCCTTCCCGTTCTCTATTTTTTTTGTTTTCAAAACTAGGAGATCTTTTTCTAGGCTATCAATCCATCTTAGATTTGTTGGACCCTTTCTCAGTGTTCTAATTGGCTGGGCAATGAAGAAATTTTTAGTGATATGGTCTTTGTCCATTCTGACAACGTGGCCTGCCCATTTAATTCGTTGTACATTGATAAAGTGAACGCTGAAAAATTGGTTAGTTGAGGGATAGAGTTCTTTAAATTTGATTTTTCTCGTCATGTGCCATTTTCTTGAATTCCTCCAAAATTAAATCTAAAATCTTCCTTTGAGTTTAAATATTGAATATTAATAAATTCCTCCCCCTTCGTTACGTGGGCTTAAGGGGCGTTATATATAATAAGTGCATTCATTAAAAAATTATTTTACATTTTTTTTATACATTTTTTTTCATTTTTTCTTCTTTTGTACCGGATGTTACTCTCTTTACACAATTCAACTATTATATCAATAATAATATTTTTTTATTTTTAAAAAATTAACCTGCGTGAATAATGGCTACTTCAGCTAGTAAGCAATAAATCACAACCACCGATGGTGAAGAGGTCAAAGAAAAGAAAAAAGTGTGGAAAATAATCAAATAAAATTGGAATTAACATTATATTTGTAAGTGGCTTTTTAAAGGCCCACTTTTAAAACTATCGAATGTGTAAATAAACATTATTACCACTATATAAACGCATCACAAACATTGTACCGTTAAAAATGAAAAAAAAAACCCTACATTTTTCATTTTCGAAAGAATAAAACTAAAATCCAATTATAAAATCCAGCAAGAGTTTAAATTCTCTTTCTTATGTGTGAAATTATATATAAAGTATATAAATTTTATATTAAGTAACTATTTAAAAGAGTTAAAAATTAATTCTTTATTATCTTCTACATTATAAAAATCAAAGGTGTTCTCAATCAAATTTTCTAAGAAAATATTTTTCAAGCACACACTCCAATATTTAAATTTTCCCCCTTCGGAAACGAAAACATGTTGGGGGAAAAACACCCCGTTACAACCCTTTTTTAATTTCCCCCACCAAGATTACCCCAAAACGAGTCAAGACAAAATTGATTTCTTAACAGAGTGTAACCATGTTTTGATACCATACTACATTGATCGATATTTCTTAATAAAATAGCTACCAGCGCGCCAAGGTCGCCTTTGGCGAGATATTTATGGCAACCTTAACTGCAGCGGAGATGGGCGAAAGATTCTAATAATTGATGACTGTTTCTAAAGTTAAGTAGTTCTCTTTTTCTGATTTTTAACTTTGAATTTGTGAGTCCGTGTCTAGCCGTTGTCAAAACGATTTCCTTTTGAATTACGGTTGATAATTTATTGCAGTGTTGCGCTAATAAGTATTTAATTTTTATTCTAAAAAGCGACGTTTTCTTAAGAGATTTAATATTTAGAATTCGAGAATGAGACTTTGTTTTTGTAATGATAAGGAATGAAAATACGACATTATGACGGTTGAGAAATCTTTCCTTTTTTCACCATGCATATTTTATTTGTAGGAGTCGATTTGTTTGAATGCTATTGTGGTGCAATATGTTCGTTTGGAATGAATTATTTAATTTGGCGGGAATTATTTCAATGAAATTCCAATTAAAGTATCAAATATTGCGTCTAATTCTTTTTCCTAATAGTACAAAAAAAATCGGATTTTTAAATATTCCACAAAGTTTCTGTGGATTTTAATTGAAATTTCACTTGTTATTTTCGAAGGGAAGTTATAGAATTTTTTACGCATTATTTTTAGAGTATTTATACCTGTATGAATTTTTCTAAGTGTATTAAAATGAGATACAAAATCATAATTATATACAATTGTAACAAAATTCCCAACATGCTAAGCAAAGAAAATATTTTTTTAGAAGAAAATTTATTACATTTCAAAAGATTGTTATATTCAACCAGTCACATTAAGGTTCGATACAACACAGTTATTTTGAAAACTTAATAAATGATATTTCGAATGTAATAAATATTTGTTAACTAATGTGTAATAGTCACTAGAAATCTTTATATCACGATTAACATTAACTCGGAACTATAGTTAAGTGACGAAGACGACACCTAAGTTGACACCCCCCTCTCCTAACTTCCACTCCACAACAACGGGAGGAATTAGGGACTCGGCAGATTTAACATGCAGTGACCCCCTCTGCACAGGGGTCTTCATCATCACAAGGCTCGAATTCATGACACGCCAGCCACAAGTCCGTTATCTTGTCCACTAAGCTACAACGACTACATTAATTGTACTGAAATTTCTTTTGTATCCCTATATACCCTCTATATTTGTCTACCTCCGCTATTTCTAATCTAATCTACAGTTTAGATTTTCTTAAAAATGTACACCTTTTATATCACTGAAAGAATCTTTTATGTAAACAAACTAAAATTTTTTTTCTTCTATATAACATAAAAATATGTGAAATTCTTTTTTACTAAAGTTAAAATATAAACCATCTTATACACGTGGAAATATTATATCACCTTATATATTTATTTCATGTAAGATTACGTGAAATACCGTTCGTTACAAAATGTAAACCGTCTTTCCGTAAGAGCTATCTTTTAAAATGTTTTCTCTGATGTTTTTTATTTTGTCTCATTTCCTGTATACGTACACATTATTACATTATTTCTGTTATTTAAATAATTTAGAAAATTAACTTCAAATTTAAAAAAACAGAGACAATTCATTCCCTCCATATTATGATATAAAATTTAAAAATATACACCATATTTTTATAAACATTTATTAAGGATATACAGGGTGTCCTATAAATATAGCATCCAAACTCTGCACAGCAAATTCCTCGCTGTGTGAGTAGAAAAAAAGTTCCCAAAAATCTATATCTACACGATCCATAGTAGACGAGAAAAATATAGTAAATAATGATGAAAGATGATGGGGTTCTGGAGCTCCTCTGTTCTCATGTACGTGATTGGCTGGAAGTGTCATACTCCTGCTGCTGTCTAGGAGGTGGGGAATCTGATTCTTTGGCCACCACGATCTTCATATCTCACACCGTTAGATTTTTTTTCCTACGGGGAAGTCTCAAGGAATTAGTGTATCCAGATGCAGTGACCACACAAACGGACTTAGTAGTTGTCCGTACGCTGATCTATCTTCGGTGGATGCCCACGGCGCTCTCAAGCCTACTTCGATATGCATGGTGGACCCTTTGATCATCTGCCTTTCTAAATATTTTCAAATATTGCTCTTGATGTGTACAATACGGCTATGGTGTCATACTTTGTTTTCGTATTCTGCTTGTTAGCTATGGATCGTACAGGTACAGTTCTTTGGGCGTTTTTTTATGTACCCCCAACGAGGAATCTAAATTGGGCGCTAATTTTATGACACCCTGTACTTAGAAAAATATATTTATAGTTATCTCCAGTTTTCAACCTTTTTTTTTCTAAATGAGAAATTTAGTACATCGTATATTTTCGTTAATTTTAATGCAACATTAAATTTAAAATCTCAGATAGGATTGCATGGAATTAGTTTTAGTTTGACAGATCGGAACTATCAAATATAAAATTTTTTTTATTTATTGATTCGCTATTTTTAGAAGAAATTTGAGAAGTTATACGGTTTTTGAGAGAAAATAAACACTGAACTCTCTATTCTGGATTTAAACATCAGATGTAAATTAAATATGATCATTGGATGTTACGCAAAAATACGTCTTGGTACTTTTGTATTATCACAACCGTATTGGCGACATTTCATGAAATGAAGCACATGGTTGCCAATTTAGTGCGTACGACATTGACAAAATCAGGGTTGCCAACTTGGCGAGTTATCTTGAACGTTGGCATGTCGGGACGGTGCGTACTTAAGCTTCTAATAAGTAGAATAAAAATAGGAGAAAATTCATCTTAAAGTGAAATTTGTAACAAATATATAAAAATTATCCTTTTTAAACAGAGAGAGCTTTATTTACTAATTAATTGCTAAAACACACACAAAAAAATTCCATTTCTCAATACGCATTAAAAAAACAGAAAAAAAATTAAATAAAATGGTATTTATAAGTGTTAATTAGAAAATTATTTTTTTAGTTGATAAAACAGAATTAATTGTTATGTTTTACTGAATGAAAAACTTGAAAAAGCTAAAAGAAATGAATAAACACACATAAAAAATATCAAAAAGGCTTAGAGATTTAACAGAATATAATTAGGAAACAATTTTCGAAAGTATCGCGAAGTCAAAATAATTCTTTTATATATCTTAAAACAATTCAGAAACAAAAAATAAATAAATAAATAATTGAAGCTCTCATTGTCGCTATTCTTCTTAAACTATTAAATACCTTTTCGAGTATCTTGGTTTTTAAATTTTGTTCCTTTTTTATTCTAGAGAAAAGCAGAAAGAAATCATTTCCAAAAGAAGAAGAAAGAAAAAGATCAAGAACATCGTTTGTAAAGTTTTTAAAAGAATGTGCTTAACAATTAGTTTTCATTCAATTTACTATCCATTACACTGACAAAGCAAATTTAAATAAATTCCCCAATCTTTCTTTTATATATAATCATCCTAACGTGGCAAAATTCTAAGTAGTTTATTTTTTTAGAGCTTTCTTCTAAATAACAAAAAAATATATATATATATATTAGCGCATTTAAAAGACTTTATCGCGTTTTTTAAAAAGTATGTATTTCGCTTTGCTGAGTTCTTAAATTAACAGACATTTTGTATCCTATTATTTATTTTGTCGAAAAAAAATCCACCATAAAATCCATTTTTGAATTTTGTAAGCTGCTTATTCTATCGAATTGTAATTCTGTTTTTATCGTCTGCTTTAAGGAGAGTTTTCTTTGGTTGCCAGATTATTTTTGAGAAAGGTATTATTATTTATCAGAAATTAAGAATTTAAGTTCTTTTTTTTTTGTCATTAAAAGGTTAGTTTGAGGCATAAAAATATTTTTAAAAAATGATGCACTCACACACAGTTACTGGGATTAATTAATAAATGTCAAGGATTCTTAGTCACGATACGGTCAAGTTATTCTCGTGAACTTCCTGGAATGAACGTGATTTGTTCGAATCATTTTCTGAGACGTCTTTTTTTGTAAAGAATACGAAGATTTAAGGATATGATATCTTTTTAAAGCAAGGTAATTATTGAGTAGTTTGATGGATTCTTGGATTTAATTAAATTACGAAATATATATTTAAAGATGAGTCAGTAGTCATGATATTTTTGTAGCGTGATAAAAAATTCAGAAAACTGCTTATTTCATACAAAAAAAATTTATTTTTTCTGCATTTATTATATTTTTAATATAATATTTATGTAATCTTTATTTTCCCATTTGCCCATATATTACTATTGTTAACTCGTTTTTCCATTTTAATTCTATATTTCTGAATATATGGTGATCCGTGTGTAAGGTGAAAGCATGTTTTTTCTTTAATAGGCAGCATTTTTGCAGTTAAGCCTTTGAAGACGCGGTGTCCCCCATGTGAGAGAGATGGTGGCACCATCTAGAGGTGATTCTTACTACCAATTTTTTTCGACGCTTGCATTTATTTAATTCAAGCTCTCATCGGATACTTAATATTGCCGAGATTTAAGTTTTCCGAGAGTTCCTGAACCAAATTGATACTCAAGGAATCTTTTGCATGCCATATAATCATATGACATCCCATTTGGGGCTTACGAGATGGGCACGTTACTTTTAAGCTACCGATTCGGAAAAAAAAATCTCGTCTATAAGCCGAATTGGAGAAAGAATCCCGTAATTTTCAAGCATGTTGCCAAGTGGTAAAACGGGTGGGTTCAGTGGCGTAACCTACACCCCCCGCATCGTGGTGGTGGTAGGAGGGAGGATTCTAGGGATTTAAGGCCTGACTGATGCCAAGTATGTATCGTTTTTCAATCCTTTGTAAGATCCGACTTGGGGCCCAGAACTTTTCCGGGGGGGGGGCTAATATTCTCCAGTACGCAACTGGATTGGTTGTTTTCCAATAAAATACTGTAAAGTAAGACGTCAATGACGACAGCTTTTTTTTCCTGCCAATACTATCTGAACCTAATACGTCCCTCCCCCATTAATTTGTTGCCTAAAACACTATCTATCTGATTCTTACTTTCTGCATCATTATTGGGCCTGTTTCGTAAATGGGCGAGCAGAAGTGACATTCGTACATGGAAAGTCATCATCGACCTATGTTTCATGTTCTCGAGGAAAGAATATCCGTATGATGAGCATGTGGATTCAGGTATCCCAATGAGTGAATGAAAATTTTAAGAACTATACGGAAACTTGGATTCTGACACTACTTTTGGAAGTTATATGTGCCTCCCCCGCCTCTTCTTTTAAAATAAAAATTTCATTCAAAATACTCAAAAATTTAAAACATTTTGATCCATATATATATATATATATATATATATATATATATATATATATATATATATATATATATATATATATATATATATATAAGCTGACCCCCTTAATTTAATTTTAAAAGAGTTTTAAAAAATGCTCAGCTTATACGCGGAAAAATGAATGGCATTTTTATACAATTATTCCTTCACCAAAATATCATACTTTTATGTTTTTGGAGTTGAATCTGATTTTTTAGATTCCCCCTTCCACCTGATTTGATGGAACAGTGACATAAATAATCTCGGCGTTTAAAAATTGTTATGCAGAAAGTATAGTGTCAAGTTAAAATCACACACACACACAATCCTTTTTGTCTTTCCCGCTCAAGTTTTATAAATGTAATGGATATCCGAGAATTGGTCTTAATATAAAAGTTTACTTCGTTAAAAAATCTTATCAAGTATGTTAACCAAGTTAAATGATCTCTGCTCTTTTACATCAGAACATAAAATATCTATCGCAAGCATTCGAATTTTTTATAGACTTTATAGCAGAGCTTCTCAACCATTTTGCCGCACACTTTTGCTGGCCGCCAGTTTTTTTTTAAAGTATTTATCATACTCTCAGAAAAAAATCCTGAACAGGCTATTTTAAAGGAATATACTAAGTGTTTTCGTGGTATATTTAACTTATCCTTTCTTTGATAGATGGATATAAATAAGGTGACCAATCTTCCTCCTTTCATAGGTTCTTTCCTTCCTCGAGAAGTGTCCTCCTTTTTGTCTTCCTTTTCAATACTTTAAAACTGATCTGTTAATATCTGTATTCAGAGATGAACCAACCATGCGGAAGAATTGTCGGAAACAAATATCACAGGAAATAACAGTTTTCAGTTTTTTTCAGTAGCAAGTTCAATATATTTTGACTTGGTCTCACGTTTAATGGGCAGATATAGAAAATTATTTTGAATTTTTTATCGAAAGAAATGCCTGATATTATAATCGATGACAATGGTCTGTTTGAAGTAGAAAGAAGACTGAATGTACATTTAAATTCTGATAAATTAGAACAATTGGAAAATCAACATGCTGAGAAATTGGTAAAATTACTAAAACCATTCAAAAAATGTACACATTCCATATGAAAATGCAATTATTCTTGTTGAATTTACATTGTGCTTCCCTGGAACTAATGCACCAGTTGAAAGAGTTTTTTTCAGTTGGTAATGATTTTTGTGAAGTGACTAGTGAGAAATCACACAAAATTGAATTTTAATATTTTAGCTACAGTGCGCTTACCTTAAAATTCAGTATGAAGGATATTTTTTGCCAGAACTTTCCGATATGTTAGAAAATGATATGTTGACAAAAAATTCATTCAATGGAAAAATACTCTTTTAAGATAATAATTAAAAGGTATGCAAGCGCAATTAGCGTATTTTTGTTTGAATTAATAGAACGTTTCTCATATGTTTAAGTTGTAAATTTTCTTGAATGTTTTACTCTTCGTTTCGTTGTAAAAAATGGTCACCTTAATATAAACAAACTTGATTGGGTTCGCACTCTATTTGTAATAACGGATACATCTGTGTATGAATTAACTTTGAAAAAAAGAAAGAACTAATTTCGCTCGCTCTGTAATTATCAAAATTTAATTTCAAAACATTCGGAAGAGTCAATAAATTCATTTTGGAGTAAAAAATTAGAGGTGATTATTTCATTATTGCCAAAAAAGCTTCAAACATTATGTCACAATTTTCTACATCTTATTTGTGTGAATTCGGATTTCAAGCATTAACGAATGTAAAAATGAAAAAAAAAAGACTGAGACTTTTTTAAGTCTAGATGACGAAATGCGAGTGGTATTATCATTTTTACGACCCAATATAAATGAAATTGTCCAAATTAATCCAGCTCAAATTTCGCATTAAATGTATTCTTATAATTAATTTGTAATTAATTACTCAATAAACATTTTGTTGTCTTTGTCTACAGATTATTTTATTTAACATAGAAAATCATTATCATAAATTATTTTACATAGTGAGTTATAGATAAGTAAAATTCTCTTAAACTTATTTTACTGTTAGTGTGCTACCAAATTTTGAAATTGTTAAATACTGCAACAACCAAAAATAAAAAGGCTGAGAATCACTGCTATATACACTGGTGTGCAAAAATTAAGGACGAGACGGTTTTTTAAATATAACTTTGTACAAAAGCTTTCCAAATCAACACATTTAATACCGTAAGATCCCCAATACGTAAGGACATGTGTAATGTAAGCAACACTTACTAAAAGAGAAATCAGAGGGATAAAAAGATGCTTGATTGAAAAAGTAGCATGGAGCGCAATGCGACTGAAGACCGAAATATCCCTGTGATGGGTGTCCAGCAAGAAACATCCGGTCTTTAGTAGGGGATATGATCTCCCCTGACTGCTAGGCAAGTTTCACAGCGTCTGCCCATGCTGAGAAGAGGGTGTCAATGAGTTGTTGAGGCATTGCTGCCCATTCGTCTTGCAGCGCCAATCGAAGCTCCCGAATCGTTACTGGTGGTAAGGTACGAGCTGCCAAGCGTCTGCCTAGAAAATCCCATACATGTTCGATGGGATTGAGATCCGGAGATCGTGCCGGCCAATCCATACGTTCAATATCCTCACTCTCTAAGAGCTGTTCGGCAGCTACTGTGCGATGACATGGTGCATTGTCGTCCATGAAAAGGAACTGTAGACCCATAGCGCCTCTAAAAAGACGCACATATGGAAGAAGAATCTCGTTACAATAACGGGTCCCGTTGACTGAACCTGCGTCGAAGATGTGAAGGTCTGTACAACTACCAAGCATGATGGGTCCCCAAACGAGAACACCGCGACCTCCATACCTGTCCCTTTCAATGATGTTCGAGGGATGATTGCGGCTTTCCCGCTCTCTCCAGATGAGTATGCGATGAGAATCGCTACTCAAACTGAATCTGCTCTCATCTGTAAAGAGTACTCGGCCCCATTCATCGTCTCTCCATTTCCGGTGTTCCCGGCACCCCAGAGAACGCCTTCTCCGATGGGCAGGCGTTAAAGGTACACACCTTACAGGGCGTCGTGCAAACAGACCACCACCGTGCAGTCTTCTGGCCACGGTAAAACGCGATATCGGTCGTCCAGTCACCTGTGTCGTGTGTCTAGCGATTTCTCCCGCTGTCTGCCGTCTGTTTCTTCTGGCCTGTAAGACAATGTACCGGTCATCTGCGGGTGTGGTTCCTCGTGGACGACCACTACTGAACCCCCGGATAGCTGTTCCTGTAGTTTGAAATTGTCTCCAAAGTCGTGAAACGATGCTGTGAGCAATTCCGAACTCTGCAGCCACACTTGTCACACTGCGGCCTTCCTCCAACTTCCCAATGATTCGACCTCGGGTAAAAGCATCCAGATGTCGTCTAACAGATTGATTATCCGCCATTTCTCGCTGAGGCAGCAACTCGGTGTGATTTTAACTGCTATACGGCGTGCAATCTCTTTGCCAGAAATACTGATCTTACACCGACAACATGCTTTATACTACTCAGACACTCCCCCATTACCTTACTTAATCTCCTGATTGGTCTTTCTGTCCGCTCTGCCTCTTCGTTCAGCTGATATGCTAATTTTTCGACTTCGTCCTTAATTTTTGCACACCAGTGTAGTAAAAGGACAGAAATTAGCATTGAAATTACATTTTGGAAAGTATCAATTAATTTAAAACATTTTTTAAAAAAATATTTTCTCAATAACATGATTTTAATATTAATCAAATTTTTATAATATATAATTCACAAAGAAATAATTCATTTATAAACTTTGTTTTAAAAAAATAGAAGCAGACATGCATTTAAAAAGCATTAGTCATTCTATGAGAGGTATTAAAATTATAAGATCAGCTTTTTATAAAAGGCAACGAATGAATTTTACTTTAATAAAGCGAATGCGTAAATACTTTACTATGAAGCTTTTCTATTATTTGTGGATTCAGAGTTTGATAATGCACTTAAAATAAATTGAATTAATAAACAGATTTCAAATTTCTCTCTCACGTATTACTTTAAATAATCTTTTAATGCCATTAAAAATGTATTTCCTTTTTACTTGATTTTTTTTTGTGAACATCAAAGAAGTTACTGCTTTAGAAATAAAATCCTTATTTAGACGTAATATTTTCAGTTTTTCATTTACACAAATATTTTCCCTACTTTTAATGTTTATTGAGAAAGATAGAAAACATGCATTAAATAAAGAGTAAATTACAGTAAAAATACACTTTTTTTTCCCTTTGAAATCACAAGACTTATTTTCACAAAACAGAAATTGAAAATATACTTCTTTTTTTGACGAGAAAATATTACATCATAATTCAATTTGCTTTCATGTCTAAAAATTTTTAATGGCATTTAGTCATGAAACTAATTTAAATAAAAAAAATTTTGTCACAAATGCGCTGCCACATTAGACGTTGCCATTCTTTCAAAAGCTAATTTTTTTTAGAAATAAAAACATGAAAACTTAACGATAATTATTTTAAAGAATATATTTTTCCTTATTGTTTTTGTAATAATGCTTTAGACTCACTTTTCAAGACTACATTTAAGTAGATTACATTAAAACTTACCAGATTAAAAACAAGAATCTTGAAAAAAAAATGCATTTCGTGCATTCAAAAGATTTTTAGAAATGGTTTTAGAAATTCAAAGATTTTTCAGAAATGTTTTTGAAAAATTGTTTTGGCTTCGAAGCAGATCTTATCGGTCTATTTACTCATTTTAGATATTTATTTTTTTCTGGAATATTAAAAGCTTTAAAAATTATCGTTTGAAATAAAAGCAAAAGTTCATTAAATAATAAATCCATTACATGATTTTTTTTAACTGCATATAAATTTTGAGATCATATTTTTTTATTTTCTGTGTTATCGAACGCATAAAATCTTAAGTTTTCATCTTGACTATAAATAACAAATTATTAAAACAGCTGTAAGACGAAAAATTGTTTTTTAACTATGTAATAAATTGATGCGATAAATGAAGACGCGATAGTTTCTTTTTTTGAGTAAATAAACTGTTTTAGGCCTAATTTTTCTTTCTTCGAAGATTGAAGAATATATAAAAAAGAACAAGTATTTTACAATGCTTTGTTGATTGATGCATATGAACATATAATCAGAAATTTTTTGTGATAACGTTCGCTTAGAGTAATTAAGAATATTAAATTTTATCTTAGTCAATAAAAATAAACAATCTTAGGTTAGTTAAAAGATGCTTATAAATTTTTAAAGTAAAATTTTTGTGAAATCTTTTGAGTCTTCGTTTTTTTATTTTAATGAAGTAAAAAGTGTTTCTAAAAGCGTACGACAGTGTATTGTTGACAAATCTCGTAATTTGTAATCTTATTGCTTACTAATTTCTCAAATTATCACGCAACGTCATGAATGAACTTTGCATAATGTTACAATTAAGATCCAGAATTTCTCATTGTTCTACTCAATCGTGGAATCCACACTCGAATTCACGACCTGCAATCGCTATGTCACGACTCATCGGTCTGGTTACTGTGGCTTTTAAATTATTATTAGATATTTACACATCACTTGGTGAAACTTATCAATACTAATTTTCTGTTTTAGAATCGCGGAAAAATCCTTTTTGAATATACGCGAGTAATTCAGCTTCCACAATACTTTCAATTTTTTTCGTAAAGGAAAAAAAATTCTTGAATTTTATTTTATATAATTTGTATACACAAATTATATATTCATCAAAAGAAGAAAAAACTTATTATGAAATTCGACATTTACCGATACTGAGTACCACTTTAAACAATCTATACTGTAACCGCCAGATTTGAAGTTCTATTTCTTTACTTATTTTTATTTTTAGAAGGAAAATATCAACAGAGCCAACGTAATATTTTTCTTCTAAAAGTTCGTACCTACAGTTTCTCTATTTCATGATTTACTAGGAATGTTATGTATTTGTTCAGTGAACTGAAAAGAAAAATCAAACTAGTCATTCGATTAGTGTTCGAGATTTTTCAGCTTTCCAATTTAAGGTGACTGACTGACTATGTTCCGAATAGTGATTTTGCAAAAGTACATAAATAAATACTTTTTTTGATGTTTAGTGTTAGTTGAATTTTACATATAAAATTGTTTAACGAATATTATAACAAGAAAAAATTATATAGATACAACTTTTTTTGCCAAAAGTGAAGAAAAAATGACATATTTTCAAAACATTCTCCTTTTATGAAAAATGCTTCCATAATAATATTTTGTCTAAATACAACTAAGACTTTTTTTTAAAAGAGCCTGAAATAGGATTTTTGAGATATATTACTTAGGAGTAGATTTATTCAGAGTAAAGAATTTTTAACAAAAAATACCAGTTATTATTTTAATTGATCATAACTTTGAAAATAAAGTGAATTTTCCAAAACTTTTAATTCAGTCTTTGTGGAGAATTCATAGCCATGTATGTATAGGCAAAATATTTTAATTATCGAAGCATTTTTCATTGCAGGAAAATGTTTTCAAAATATATCTTTCTTTCTTCATCTGTTGCTAAATAATTTCATTTAAATAATTTTTATCTTGAAAAATATTTTTAAAACAGTTTTATATGTATGTCCTAATTTAACTGAAACTGAATATCAAAAAATTTATTTATTTATATACTTTTCAAAATCGCGGTTCCGAACGTAGTCACCTTATACGAACAAGACCAAAATTTCTACTAACTTAATACATAATTCGCATAAATATATCCTTAAAACACATGAGTGCTTACACTATTATTAAAATACATAAATGTATTATTTTCCTAAACCCCAAGTTATGCACAGAACTAACTCTATCTATGTGCCTTATACTTTAAAATTTTTAAAAACTTCAATATTACGTTTATTGTGGAAAATCTTATTATTATTATTGACAGTTTAGAACAAGTGTCGGTAACATGTAACACGTTGTACAATTCTCAGTGGTACTCTGAACTAATGTGCCGGTTTGTCAATATTTGAGTGGATGGAAGTTGATATATTTGTAATGGACATTTACGGAATTACGAAACAATCTGAAAGATAATTGTAAAGATAAATTAACAGCTATTTTGTAAATTATTGAATGTCATTGCTGAAGAGATTTAATTGTTTGAAGAGAGAAAATTGCATATGCGCTCTGCTTTCCGTTTTTGGTTCTACATACCTACGAAATTAAGAAGACTTAGTACCCTTTGAGCTACTTTCTTTCTTTCTTTATTTAAAAATTATATTTTAACATTTTATGTAGTCTTTCTATTCTAGAAAATGATGCGAGATGAAATTTTTCACATATTATTCACACAATTTTAAAAATTAAAATTTTTTGCAGAAAATTTGGAAAATTTTAAAATTTTACTGCTTCTGTAATTATAAATTTTTGACCTGAAATTTTTTTTTATCATAACGCTTTTTGTTAGTTTTTTCCCTAAAAAGGGGGCGTGGCCGAATTGCCTAGTTTGTTTTCAAAAATGAAGTTTTCTTCAACTTCTAACTTTCCGACTTGCACAAATGATATATCAATCGAAAGATAATAATGCAAAAAATAAGATTAAATAAAAATAAAAAACGATAGGTTTTTGGGGTACCAAGTCCTCTTAATCTTTCCCTCCATGAAAAATATTTCGTATCTGCAAAGAGATTGTTTAACTATGAACGCTTAGAATGTGTCAAATTGAAAGTCACAAGTTATACCCATATTTTTGCGATATGAAAGAAGAGTGGTGCAAGCACTAGGTTCGCATTAAATTTTTTATTTAACTATAATGTAGGGAAACACTTGTATTTTGTATTGTCTATTTCTTATTTTTAATGAATATGTTTAAAAATACATTATATATGTGTAGTTTAAATTTTTAAAATTATTTTTTAAAAGAAACAGCTTTATTTTACGCTGTTTATTTTCATGTTAAGAAATATCTTTAAATGATGCAAAATTAAAAATGTACAATAAAACTGTAAATCTCTCTGTATTATTGACCTCCATTCACTAACTCTGTATGCATTATCGCGGGAATAGAATTGTTTCAAACATGTTCTACTGTGTGGCATGCTGAATTACATTGGTAGATTGGCTTGGCACACCATAGCGAAAAGGTTGTCAACCCCTGGTTTAGAAAAAAATTTTGAGTTAGCAGAAAAAAAATTTAGCATCGATTCGTTTCTAATTGTTTACAAAATCGAAAGGATACCGGTATTGCCTTATGAACTTGAAAAAAAATATTTGAAAAATTGTCCTTTCAAAATCTGCAATTCGATAGTCTGAACGAAAAAATGGAATAAATAAATAATTATTTCAGAAAATATTTATTTTTAACCATATTTAACACCTTTGGTATTAAAAGCATTTTCTGTGTAATTTTTCAAGTTTTTATTTACATTGAAACATGTAAATACTTTTTGTAAATAGAAAGGAATGTAAAAATTATTTCAAGACATCAAATAAAACGTACAGAAATAAAAAAATGAAAAATAAAGTTCTTGGATGTAATTTTAAAACAAGAGTTTTCAAAAAATAGTATTATCTTCTCCTTTTCTATGAGGGTTTAATAGAATAGATTTTTTTCATTGAATGAAAAGTATTTTTCAATAGTTCTACTTGAAGAATCAAACAATTTTATAAAGTTATGTAAATCTATGTGTTGTAGTTCTTTACATATTTTATGATGTAAATAAATTAAATTAAAATAGTAAACCTTGCAACTCTCGTAAAAATATTTATACTATTTTAAGATAATTTCAGCATGAATTATTTTTGAATTTTATTTGCTTACATACATTTAGCTTTTCAAAGCAGTTAGTGACAGATAAAAAAGAAAGTATAGAAATTTTTTATACGCACAATGTAAAGAAGTTTGAAAATGAAATTTATTTTATATTTTATTGCGTTAAGGAAAGCTATACACGTAAATTAACTCACAAAAGCAGTGAAGGCTACGTATTATATTTACAACTTTCATTTGATTTACTTGTATAATATTTGCGATTAATAAAAGAATATGTTAAGAGTATCAAACTATTAATATTATTTTATAAAATTGATTAATATAGGCTACAAATAAAACTTGAACTCTTCAACAATGCGATTCAAAGGTTTATTCAGATTATAAGTTAGGCAAAAAAGAATATTATGCCATTTTTATACATCTTTACCTTTAAATTACAATTTTTTTATTTGTGTCTTATTTTATGTTTAAAAATGCTTTATTTTAATAATTTTTATTCATTTTCTTCTTCGTAAGAGGTAATCAGAAAAAAAGGTATTTTAACAGTTTATACGTACTAATACTAATATTATTGAATATAATGAAAACCAATTGCTTTATTGATAATTTTAAATTGTTGAACTGTTCATTTTTTTCGATTTTTCAAATTAAATCTAAAAATGTATATTTTTTTTTCCATTTGTTCCGTCACGTTTATAAAATGAAAAATTAACATCTATAAATTTTGTATACCTGTAAGTAAAAAATTTACGCTAAATTTGATAAAATACAGAGATTTGTATTGTCCTAGGAATATATAAAAACACAAATAATATATTAAAAGTTTGAATCTGCAAATAAAAAATTAATTTCAATGACGAGTCTGTCGATAACATGATTTGATCTGAAAATACATAATCGAATAAATTTTTATTTCAAAATATACCTATGGTATTACCATTCCTCTATTTAATTAAAAACCTTTTTCTCGGAATCTTTTGGCACAATCTTTTATTGATATTGTATCGTTATTTTTATAAAGTAAATATAACTTAAAAACGATTTAAACTTGCTAGCATTAATGTATTGAAAATGAAATAGTTATTAATACACTCAGAGAGTAAAAAAATATTTTGTTATAAATTTTATTCTCTTTGTATGTGTGCGGGCCTTATGTAAGTTTAAAAACGTGCAAAAGATTCATAATGGAACGCAAAATAATGCCAAACATTAAAACTGATTGGCGTCCTTTCTAACGTAATTGCGCCAAAAAAGTAAGTCAAATTGATTTGAAAATCACCAAACAAAAATGGTGATCTCAAAATTCAATGATTTTTGATTCTATTATTGATCAATTTTTATTTGTGAGAATATATAAATAGATAAATTTTTAAAAAAATATTATTTGTTGTACGAGTTTTACTTTAAACTGTTCGTAGAATTATTATTTTTTTTAAACAAACAATTTTTTTTAAAAGAATGTACAATAGACTAAATTCCTGACGGTTACATGATAAATGCAATACCATGTTATCAGCTGAATTCAAAGATGTCTTGCACTTATTGTTTTGCTAATAAAATTTAAATTAAATTTCAAATTTGAAAACTTGATACAGATGCTCAAATATAAAGAAGTTTTTCAACATTTTAAGAAAAATTTTATTATACTACGCGTCTACTTTTAAATCAAATGCCTTTTATTTACCTATACGTGCCTTATTATTTTTGAAAAAGCATGCACTTTTTGAAAGAAAGTTTCTATAAAAAGCAAAAATTGGCAACAGATCTAATTGGTTCGAAACACGTGATTGCAGGTATTATGTGATTATGACGTCACCTTTATTTAGCCCATTGTGCAGAAGATCGTTACTTAATTTATTGTGGATCATCACAAAACATGCTTTGTGTTAAAAAATTAATTTTCATGTAAAGTAGTTGTGCGGCGATGTAATAGCTATATGAACTAGTACCAACATCACGCGAAGACGATCGTTTTGGCGTGATCGGTTAAGTACTCGCATTTTCATACGGAACGGAAGGTACCCAGAACGAACCTTCCTTCAGTTGCATTTAAAATTATGCCTTTC
Organism: Trichonephila clavipes; assembly: GCA_019973935.1. Taxonomy (NCBI): domain Eukaryota; kingdom Metazoa; phylum Arthropoda; class Arachnida; order Araneae; family Nephilidae; genus Trichonephila; species Trichonephila clavipes. The sequence continues at coordinate 682,072 of BMAU01017015.1, forward strand.
AAACGAGCTAAATTTTGGGGAAGTAAGCCTTTGCAGACACTGCAAGTTCCCCAAGTGTGAGAGCCATTGCATTGGTGGCACCATCTAGTGGAGGCTCTCGCTACCTCTTAATTAATGCTCTAGTCGGACGTTAGATATTGCCGTGAGCACCAGAGCCAAATTGATACCTAAGGAATCTTTCGTATGCTGCATAATCATACAATTTTCACATCCTGGAAATCTATCGACTTTAGCCAGGATCAAACCCACAACCATAGGCTTACGTGGTGGGCACGCTATCTCTGAGCCACCAAGCCAACTTGTGAAAAATTATATTCCAATTTTAAAAAGTTACAAGCAATCGTAATTACACTATTCTAAACTTCAGATGCAATAAAAGTATAACACTTTTTAGCAAACTAAATCTAATAGATCTTGAATTAAACACACAACCTGAACAATTTTTTCGATTGTTTTTAATTCTTACTTCACCGAGTACTAGCGCTCATGCTAAATACATTGACTAAAGTAATTTATTTTCTTAATCGAAGCTTTAAACAAAACTACTTTCTTTTAATTGAACTAAATTCGGTGCTTCAACTTATGTTCGCTTCAACTGTATACAATGTTAGATTAAGTAACCAAACCAATTAGGGAGGGTTGGCAATTATACTTGTTACCTCATAGTATTTCCAAAGGGATTTGTTAACTGTTTCTACAGGTTATGCATGAAATAACGACGACGACGGAGTAAAAAAAAATGGCAACACGGAAGAGAAAATACAGGTTGAAACGATTACTTACCTTTTCTTTGAGATGTTCCACATTTTCTTTAATTTCTGAGGAAGTATCAATATTTCAAATGTCAATCAATCAGGTAACGTTAAATGATAGTTGATGCAGGTTGTTTCGTGATTTATTTTTGAGTGAAAGAGAAAGAAGATTGGATTTTGTTTAGTTGAAAAATTGAAGGAAATAGAAGGAATATTTCGTTTATCGTTTGTGTTAATATTATGATTAGTTCGTCAAGTGACAAAAGATAAATATGTATTTGGAAGAACTTTGTAATTATTATCAATTATTTTTAATCGAAATCGTTCGCCTATTCCTGCTTAGAATTTCATTAATAATCCCAAAATAAACCGTGCGAGTTTTAGGTAAAGATGACAAATTGTGTTTGTAACCGTGATTTTGAAAAAGCGTATAAATGAATAATTTTTTGATATATTTAGTATTAGATAAATTAAAACATGCTTATAAAAAAGAAACAAGTAATATAAAAAAAATTAAGTCAATTCTTACTTAGATTAACAAATTTTTTTAAATTTTTTATTGAATAAATACAATCAATATAAATATGTATATACATATGACAAACAACAGTATGAATTGGAAAAATAGAAAGCGATTTTCCATGTTTCTTTCTATAATATAGGCTATTGGACTATTATTTTTTTGTTTGTTACTATTCATTCATTAATGAAATTTTTAATGATTCCAATAAAATAGTATCGTAAAAAGAAATCATATTCTCAGAAATTAGGCCATCGCAGATGGGACTCGAACTCATGACCTTTAGATTAGAAGTCGAACACGCGCTATCCATTGCGCTACAGGAGCACAAAAAGCTGCTTTCCTTTTTATATATGGTGTCGGAGTGTTATTTTTGTTTGCTACTCTTTATTCATTTATTAAATTTAATTAATGAATTAATATTTGAAAAAACTCTACTAACATCAAATGTCTTTAACAACAAGATTAAAAAATGTATTTAAACTTGAATGGATGAACAAAAAGTATTTTATTGACGATTGAAAATTTGAACAAGAGATATATATATAAATAAATATATATAGGGCGAGTGTGAACTAATAGTAGGAATTGAAAAAGAATTTATAAATGCAATTTTCTGGAGAAAAATAAAGAAAAAAAAACAATTTTTTCAAAATATTCTCCTTTCATGAAAAAAGGCTTTTATAATAACAATATTTTGGCTATATATAGCTAGGACTTCTATACCAGGGCTGAACTGAATTTTTTTTAAAAATCACATTGTTATTAAAGTTACGATCCACTGAAATAATAACGGGTGTTTTTTGTTAAAATTTCTCTACTCTGATGGATTAAAGTACGAATAAATCCACTTCCAACTTACGTATTTCAAAAGATTCACAAGAGGCAATTCGATTACTATAACAAACCTCTTGATTTTCAATCATTCAAGTGACATTGAGGACACATGAACTGACATCTTAAGGCCGTATCACACGTACATGCATTTGGAGCAATTTTTCTTGAAAGCTACCAATTCCGAATAATTTCTACTAGTTGCCATAGCAACAGCTCCGTACAACTTTTTCCCAGTGAGCTGAAAAAATTGTTTCAAATAAAAGCTGCTCAAAATTCGAGCCAATGAGATTCTTCAGTGCCCTACGTCATAAACAAGATGGTGGTAAAGTTGGCAGCTTCGACTTCGTCAAACACATCAGATATGGTGTATAATATTTTTCGGCGTGTAATATTTTAAACAGAATGGAACGCCATTTCACTTTTCGCCCGTCAACAAAAGCACGAGCGAAATAAAAGAAGTAATATTGGAAGTTCGTTTTCCGAAACAGAAAAATTGGCGAGTAATTTTTCAATGTGGAGACAGAGCGCGGCTGACGTCAGATCATATCGTTTTGTTTACGGCAACCCTTCACCCTCAGCTGCCTGAAAAAATGTCCTAAACGATTGCTCCAAACAAGCGTGTGTGATAGAGCCTTTACTCTTCTGTCTTCAAGAGCCCATGGTAGCCTAGTGGTCATAGTCGTGAACTCGTGGCCGGCTTTGTCCAGTTATGGGTTCGAGTCTTAACAGTGGAGTAAGGGAGAACATTTGGGCCTCCCTGCAAAGTCAGGTTTGGGGCCCCCACGTTGAATTTTACAAAGGGTAGGCACTTGCGTCAGTCAGGCTTTGTCCCCCCGATGTGGGGGTTGCGGGGTGTACGTTACGCCACTGAGTCTTAATGCCTCTGAAGACCTGCTCATAGGGGTTTACACTTGTTAAATCTGTCATAGCTCAAATTCATCATGCTTGTGTGGTGTGAAAGTGGGGTGTTGGCTCAGGTGTTGTCAAAATTATGAGATCCGTCGCCAGTAGCCTTAGTGTTGCTTCAGGGTGTGTTGTTAATAAATAATCACGTACACACACTCACTACTAACAAGGAGAGTGCACGACTAAGGAAATTCAATTAAAGTCGAGACTTGGTGTAATAGTAGTACTCCTTTAGGATGTCCACCCCTCAATGTAGTTCGGCCGAATGGCCAGTCAATTCGGTGAAAAAAGGCTTCGAAATTCATGTTTAACTTTTATACGATTAAATTTCAAATTCCTCCAATGATTTCGTAGCTCGGTTGATATATCGTCTGCATACTACGCGCGAGGTCTAGGTTCGATTCATCGGTCAATTTTTTTTTCATTTGATTTAATTATTTTTAAAATTAAATAAACTTATTTATGAAAGGTTTATTAAATATTAAATATTTTATGTAATTATTTTGTATTTTATGAAGTAAAAACAATTAAATAAATTTATTATTTAAATTATTTATTATTAAAATTATTTAAAATTATTATTAATAAAAATTATTTAAAATTATTATTAATAAAAATATTTAAAATAATTATTGATTAAAGATATATGCAGAAGATATATCAATCAAGCTACAAAATCTTTGGAGGAAATTGAAATGTAATTGTATAAAAGTTAAGCATGAATATCGAAGGGTATTTTCTCCGAATTGACTGTCCATTCGGCGGAATTACATTGAGGGTTGAACATCCTAAAGGAGTACTACTATTACAAGTCTCGACCCCAAATGAATTTCCTTAGTCGTGCCCTCTTCTTGTAAGTTCAACACCACACCATCCTAAATTCTTGTGTGTTCTTCGGTTATGCACCTGTAATTCTACCTTGCAGTTTACCAAAGCCCAAAATTGGTTCTAGAATAAAAAGACCTAAATTTTTTTTAAAAAAATAATAATCAATTGAGTTTTTCATTATATGATGAAATCATAATACAATTTCATCTACTAAAACAAAGCAACTGATTTTGTGAATTTAATTTTGAAGAAAGTGCAATCAAAAACATTTCACGCATTTAATCGTGTTTTACAGATCCTAGAAAAAAAATCAATTGCTTATTTCGAATTTCTGTATAAAATGAGCTTTCGATTTTTGGTATTCGAATCACCCAAAAAAGAATAAAAATTAGTAAAGAGTCTAATTAAAAAACCGTGGGTCCATTTATATTAGTTTGATACCCGAAAAAAAATTAGGTTCTCTTCTGTTTCGCCGAAGCAAATCTCGCGAAGCAGGCTTTATTGGCGACAACACACAATATACAAATTAAAAAAATGTTCTCATTGTTTTCTCATCCATTTTTGATGTATTATGAAAAAGTCATTATTGATAAGAAAAGACTCGCGACTTGTTTTGAAAATGTAGTAGTTAAATGTTACCGGTGGGAATATTCCGTTTGGCATCGGTTGTATCCTTTTCGGCGATTTTATGCTAAACGGAAAAGTACCAAAAATTGTAACATAGTTGTAAACAAGTGTAATATATATATAAAAAAATTAAGTCAATTCCTACTTAGGTTAACAAAGAAAAATTTCTTTTCTTTTGAGAAGTTATTGACCACCGTCCATTTCATAAATTAAAAACAAAAAAATAATAATAATAAGTAAATAAATAGTAACAAACAAAAATAATGTCAAGCACTATATATAGAAAGGAAAATGGAAAATTACATGGAATGGAGTATTTTCACAGACAGTCGGCGCCAGGTTTAAATCACGTGATTCATTGGTAAACAATTACGCATGCTTCGCTTTAGTGTGTTAAATTGCTATACTTGAGCTGTTTACACCTTTTGCGTGAACTTTATCTCTTAATATTTATTTATTATTATTATATTGTTGTATTATCCTAGTTTAATAATTAGATTGGAAGCTATGTTAGTAATTTTTTTAGTATAATTTTTATTTTATTTTAGTATACTTGTGTTATTTAGTGTTATGTGCCAAGCCTGTTGATGGCAGTTACTTGGTGTTTGTTTATATATTTATTTTTTTCTAGGTTATTATTTAGTATATTTATATTTAGTCCTTTGTTATTTTATAGTTTATTATGTTTATTTACACATAAGAATAGCTTACAGTATAGAATTGAGACTATTGAGTTTGAAAAATATCTCACAAGTAGATAATGTAATCACTCCATTTAATTTTCTAAGAAACATGTACACACACACACATATGAAATGGTTCCATAATGAAATATTAATGTTTATACCTTTCGTTGTCTGATTTCCTTAGTAATTACCAGCTACAAATGTGTAATTTTTTTAGATAGGCTATCTCTATAATTTCTCATATAGAAGAGCATGGAAAATTCAAGAACATGGAATGCATGTGAACACAATTTTGGAAAGGAATTTTTAATAAAATACATCATCAACACATGGATATTTTTATTTATTTAAAACTTTTAACATCTATTATATATTTCTAATGTTTAACATGATGTTTATAATTATCTAATACTATACATAAATTATTGTACTCAATTTTTATATCTTACTGATAATATCTAATAAAATTCTCTGAAAATCTTAATAGCTGAAAATCTCTGAATGGCTTTTTAAATTTATTTACAACAAAAAAAGTATAATTTTTTAAAGATATTTACAAAAAAGTATTAAATGTCATTGAAACCTAAATAGATAAAATGACTCCACACACAAAAAAAGAAAAAAAACAGAGAAAATTATTTCTTGAATTACAGATTATATAACTAATGAAAATTCAAATTATGTAGAATTTCTAATATTTTCACTATATTCAAACTGAAATTATCTCATTAGATTTATGATAAAATCTTATATTTTTGAACACCAAATGATTAGGCAATTAACAGTAAACAAAATTTTAATAAAAAATATTTGTTTCTTAAAAGTTTCTGCGAATTTAATTTGAGCCCTATCAAAATAATTTAATCAAATAAAATGTGAAATATATCCCACGTAAGAACCAGAAAGCAAAAACAGGAAACTCTGTATTGCATTTGCAGGTTATCTACAAAACTTTTCATATTATTTTTGAGAAATTTTATATGGTATGGATCCAAATTAAATGAACTACTGCGAGAACTTTGAAATTTCAAACCTTAAAAAGTGGCGCACTTATAAAATCCACGTTTATACAATCAACTTTCTGAATTTACATAAAACAAATTGGAATACTGAAATCGTGCAAAATTTAGAAAATATTTTTCTTTGTCCCTGTAATATTGTAAAATTATTAAGCAGAATAAGTTTTATAAATATATATACTTGTTTTTCATATATATGTATGGTTACATATAAGATTCTTGTGTTCTAATTTTAGATAATAAAATGCTGAAGTACCTCTGTTAAGGGGAGTTGGAAACCTCTCTCTCCCTCTATACTGACAATGTTAAATTGGCTGTTTTCGATGTACCTTTCTCAAAATCTGCTTTATGTGCATGCTTGAAATTTTTCATACTATTAAAGTACACCTCTCTCGTTATACTAAAATGAGCTTTTAGCTAATTTTGAATTTTTTTAATAAATTATGAAATATTTTATCAAACATTGCGAAATTTAACCCCTTTTTTAATTAAAAAATTTGTAAAAATTACATTTTTGAGTTTTTTACAAAAAGCTCATTTTAGTATATATTAGACATCATTATAAATGATTCATAAAAAAATTACATACCTGTGAACAGTAGTTTCTCAGAAAAGGTACATCGCACATTAAAATTTACATTTTGAGATAAATTGATTTAATGTATACAGTGAGACTTCTAATGGGCTAGGAAATAAAAAAATAAAAGGCTCAATTTCAAATAAAAGATACATGTTTTGGTTTATATCAGTCGTTACACTTTTAAACAAAAACAAAGTAATTTGTTTACAATTTTCGCCATTAAAATGGGCGTGGCCCAAATTCAAAGATTATTTAAAAATACGATTTTTAAGGGCTTCTAAATACCCTAGAGGTTAAAGTAAGGTATTTTCAGAAAAGTTAAAATCTATACAATTTGAAAATGTAAAAATCTCAAATTGTCAAAAAAATAAGATTTTAGCTTTCCAACACCCCTTAACTACTCTGAGGATGTGTAAAATAAGTAACATTTAAGTTAACTAAACATTATATGTTCTCTCAGTATAACTTAATATAAAATAAACAAACATTTTTGCTTTAAATTATTTACATTCTTGTAGAAGTCGACATCTATCCAAAATCCTTTTTGAAGAGGTTTCATTTTTCTTAGGGTATTGAAAATATTATTCAAAGAGTGGTCGAACACATAACACTGGGAAGACGGTATGTAATCCTCTCGCTTTCAAAGAACTTATATTTTTTACCGGGATATTAAAAAATGATTTTTTCCCTACAATCATCCTTTCTTTAACTGATTGAGCAACCATTTGAGCAAAATAAGACATTTTAGAAAGTAAAATGTAATTGTTTAAGAACAAAATAATCGTACGCAATAGTGGTAAACATATGACGCCATATTCACGTGCTCACGGAATCACGTGTCGTGACGTCTCATGAATTTGGTTCATTGTCACCCAAAACAATCGTCCATAGAAAATTTCAGCTCAAATGAGCGCTTTGAAATGTGAGAATTTTTTTAAAAAAGATTTTGACACAAGTCAACATAAATGAGGCCAACGAAGCTGTATCTGTAATTCTTTGAATAATTAGTTTTAATTAATTAATTTTTATTAATTATAATTAAATTACTGTATTGTCATCCAAAATAATCGTATATATAAAATTTCAGCTCAATTGAGCGCTTTAAATTGTATTTTATTAACGATTAAAATTTGAATAAGATAAATATATAAATATTTTTTTATTTCTAATGTGCTGCAAATTAGTGATTAACCATTGCAGACCCCGGGAGCTAGTATCTCTTTTTAGTGCGGCACCATATAGGTGGATACCAATTACCACAGGTAATTTTGACACCCAGTTTCCTCCCAAGCGGGAGGCACCTGAGCTCTGACGGTGTAAACCTGTACTATGATTTAATTTTGCCGAGAGCATCCAAGCCAAACAGACACTCTAGGGATCTTTTACATGCCGTATAATCATACGATATGGTCGCTGTCGATTTTCTGCATCATGAAAACCCACCGATTTGGGCCGGGGTCGAACCCGCAACTTTGGGTGGAGAATGCCAGCGACAAACCAACCACACCACCCAGCCGGCTTAATATACAAATAAATATATGGAGATAGTGTGCTATAACAGGAATTGAAAGAAAAAGAAAAACATTTAAAACTCAATTGCAGCAGTTTTTCTAATAATAATACTAATGATGGTTAATTAACAACAGATAAATAAAACAGATATAATTATTCATTAACTATTGCCATGAATGATTAATTTATTCCAGGCAAACATATTAATTCATATTCCTTTAAATAACAATATTCCTTTTATATTTAGTTGAATTAACAAAATTGCTATATATATTTAATATAATAATTCCACCAGTAATTTATTTAATAGAATCAGAAATATTTTTGTACATGTATTGTTATAGAAATAAAGATGTTTATTTACTGAAGAATATTTTTGTTCTGTTATTATGTAGCTAGTATGACATTTTCAAAGAATGCGTCGAATGTTTTAAGAGGATTAAATGTTATTCTGCCGTAAATTAATTAAATTATTTGGAAAAAAATATAATTTGAACGTTAAGCCTTTTCATGAAATGGGCTCAATTTATATTAAAGTTTATGATTTAATGAAATATTCTGTTTTTAATTTATATCGTAACATATTTTGGATGACTGAATGGATAATTTTATTTTCTTAAATTTTATAGTTTTAATTTTATTAGTTATCTTGAAATCCTGAGTTGAAAAAAAAAACAAATTTAAAGCCTCTGACAACGATTAGAAGTTTGAACATTAATTTTATTAATTAGGTATTATATCAGAATAGTATTATATCATTTATACAAAATTTTTGTTATTCTTGGATTATATTACTTTTTACGTCAAAATTTAATACAATAGAATGAGAAAAAGGGGAAAGGAAACAATGCTTAGTGTCAAATCAGAACGGTGATAGCAATATTATGGAAAGTTGGGACTTTGTTCGCTTGGCTTCCGAAAAGTTATTGTGGCCAGAAAGATAATTAGTTAGCCAAGAGAGCATACCTTTTAATAATATTAGTGAGAAGGATGGCTGCAAATTTGGCAACTGAATGCCGCCAAATGGCTAAATCGGGTGACAAAATAGATAACCCTTAGAAAATCTGCAGGTGTATAAAATAATTGTTTAACGAGAAAACTTTAGAAGCTTCTATACGATTATTCCCAGCCTGTTTAAGAACGACGCAGAAAAGCAACTTAGATAGTCAAACATTTGACAGTGGTAGTGCGCTTTATTTGTCATATTTAAAATTGTGATTACTGTGTTGTGTGATTTCTAAATCTGTGCTGTTGTAGATTTATGTATGTGATAATTACTTCCGGTTAGAGGAAAATTTATTGCAATTTCTAGAGAATTCTAGAATAAATTACTATTTATTCAAAAAGAACTTGCTTTATAATTGCGTGAGCTTTCTCTACATTTGAAAGATGATCTCCCACGTACCAGTATGTACAGTAAATGATACAAAGAAGTTGTAGTATATTTTAATGAATGAATCAATTATCAAAACACATAGGTATCTATTATGTTCAACAACAATCGCAATATTTTTTTGCTAAAAAAGAAAGAAAGGAAACAGATCGTAAAGACGATATGTAATTATATTACTGCCTTTATTTTGTTTCTAGAAATCTATCATCATACAATGCATCAGCTTGCGTAAGAAATTTGTTCCAAAGAATAAAAGACATACAGACTTAGGCAATTTAATGCAAAAGTAGAAAAATATATTGCAAACGTCATGAGGAAAAATAACCTAGTCGAAAATAACAATTTCTTTTTTCTTTTTTGTATTATTATTTCTTTCCGCTGAAGTCAGCTAAAAGATATGTTTTATTATTTTTTTAAACAAAAGAGCCTTGCAGCTTTTCTTTCAGTTCTATTTATGAGGGCAATAACATTACGTTCATATACATTAGACTAGCATAACCATTTAATGTTATACTTTTAAAGCGGTGCAAATAAATGTTTTAGTATGAATAGTTTATAGATAAACAAAGAAAATATAAATAGAATTATGCTTTGGTGTTTTGTATAAAAGCATGTATTAGTATTTCCCTTTATTTGTGGAGGGAAAAAAAGGGCTACTTTTTTACAAGAATCCAACCCTGTTGTGTATTAACATTTTAATAATTTAGGGATAGAAAATATCCTTTTTTAAGGTGACTACGTCCGGAACCGTAATTTTGAAAAACCGTAAAAGTGGAATTTTTTAAAAAAATATTTAGTGTTAATTGAATTAGAATACATGTATTAAATAGTTTTATGAATAATATTACAGTAAAAGAATTATTTAAATGCACATTTTTTTAACGAAAAAGGGTGATATTTTCCCCCTTTGGGAGAAAATCTCTCGGAGTATCAGCGTGTGAGCTAGAGGCGTAGGATTAACTAAAGAACTAGAAGGAAACATAATCTTAATATATCTTTATTAAGATTTTCAACTTAAACTTCTAACAAATTAAATTATAATAATTAATGTGAGAGAATCTACGATGGCAAAATACGCAACAGACAATTTGTATAGATAATAACGACTTAAACTAACTCGGACCACTATCAATAACTGAATCGCCTAGCCTCAACTCTAATACAATCACTGATTCTAATATTGTCACGGAGTTCGAAAGAAGTACACAGTTCAATTAAACAAACAATTAGATTTTATTCTAACGCTTGGAGCTCGATACAACACTGGACTGAGAACATCCCCAACTGGCGATGAACTATGCTTTTATACACTTCGGAATATTCGAGAAATACCCAGTATGCACTCTAAAGAATGATCTGGATTCATCTAGAACCTAGAGAAACAATACATTAAAAACGAGAACAAAATTCCAGTCTTTGGATAAATCTGCCGGGGCCGGGATTCGAACCGAGACCTGAGGAAGTTCAGTCCAACGCTCTGCCAACTCGGCTATCGGGACTTGTAGCAAATTATGCGTGCGGCATTGCTCCCTCGAAAAAGAAGACAGCGCTTGTCATTTTGTTCAAGGGTCTTTATTCTGGAACGAGTGATGGGTCCTTTGTATGATTCTTTGGGAGGAATATCCTCGGTTTCGATTTGCTCGGCGGGGATCATGGTACGGTTTCATACGCAGTACATGGACAACTTCTCTTAGTTTTCTTTTTCGTGAAGCAGGATCAAAATCTTGTACTTCGTAAGTCACGGCTGATAAACGGCGTAGCACCTGATACGGTCCGAAATACCTTCTTAAGAGTTTTTAGAGACCGACTTTCTCACTGGAGTATAAACCCATACGAGATCTCCGGGAGCGTAGGATACCATTTGGTGTTTGGAATCGTAACGTCGACGATCTTTGTCTTGAGCTCTCAGAGTGTGCACTCGGGCTAGCTGTCGTGATTCTTCGGCTCTGGCTGCTATCTTGGTGATGTTATTGTCATCAAAATCGTTAGGACAGAATGGTAGCATTGTATCTAGTGTCGTTTCCGCTTCACGACCATGAAGTAAATAGAACGGCGTAAAACCTGTGGTCTCTTGTTTAGCGGTATTATAAGCGAAGGTTACAAATGGTAGAATTTCATCCCAATTTTTCTGCTCTACATCCACATACATTGACAACATGTCGGCCAAGGTCTTATTGAAGCGCTCCGTCAGTCCATTTGTTTGGGGATGATACGCCGTTGTGAAACGATGATCAATGTTACACAAGTCGACGAGAGAGGAAACAAGTCTGGATCGAAAGACGGCTCCACGATCTGTGATAATTACTCGAGGAGCTCCATGCCTGAGGACAATTTCTTCAAGTAAGAACTTCGCTATTTCGGCGATCGGCTGTCGGCAAGGCTTTTGTTATTGCATATCGCGTTGAGTAATCCGTGCAGACTATTATCCATTTGTTTCCATGAGCAGACTTTGAAATCTCCCAAAGGAGATCAATTCCAATGCGATGGAAAGGAGCTATAGCTGAGGGATGGGAACTAAACGTCCAGGTGGTCGTTGAGGAACGGACTTTCTCCTTTGGCATGACAATGCATGACATACCGAACGACATTTCGGTACATTCCCGGCCAGTAAAATTTTTTGCGTATCCTGTCATAAGTTTTCGCGAAACCAAGGTGTCCTGCGGTGGGGGCGTCATGAAAGTGCCTTAGTATGTCTGCTCGTAGATGTTTAGGAATGACTGGCAACCACAACTTTCCATCTGGATCAAAATTCTTCCTGCAAAGGATACCGTCGATAAATCTGAATTCTTCGTTTTTTGGATGAGTTGCTCAAAAGTTTTAATTTCGCAAGGTCTTGATCCTTTTTCTGTTCCATCGCAAGGTTCATACCGTCGTGACTGCTAAAAATTTGTCTGGTGTTTCCGTTTCCTCTTCCACTGATTTCTCGAAAGAGCGTCGGCGTCACTATGCTTCTTACCGGTTTTATATTTTACGTCAAAAATCATGCTCTTGAAGTCGGAGGGCCCATCTGGCAAGCCTTCCTGAAGGATCCTTTAAATTCATGAGCCAGCACAAGGAATGATGGTCAGTTACAACAGTAAAGTGTTTTCCGAATATGTACGGCCGAAATTTGTTGGTAGCCCATACGATGGCAAGACATTCCCTTTCTGTGGTGGAATAATTCTTTTCGGCTTTTGTCAGAGTTCTAGAAGCGTATGCTATAACTTCTCGACATTATTCTGAATTTGTACTAGGACAGCTCCGATACCGTACCCGCTTGCATCAGTATGGATTTCTGTAGAAGCTCTTTCGTCGTACATCCCCAATACTGGATCCGAAGTAAGTGCTTTCTTAAGACTGTTAAATGCTTCTACCTCTTCAGGACCCCAATGAAACTCCACGCCACTTTTCAGCAACGACTGCAAAGGTTCGGCGAGATAACAGAAACCTTTAATAAATCTTCTAAAGTATGAACAAAGGCCAAGAAAACTTCGTATGTCATGTATATTCTTTGGAGTGGGAAAATTTCTACGGCTTTTATTTTGTCGGGATCGGGACGAACGCCATTACTAGATACAAGATGGCTCAGAATCTTTACTTCTTGGGCAGCAAAAAGACACTTCTTTGAATTTAATTTAAGACCAGCTTCCTGAAGACATTTTAGAACAAGTCTTAATCGTATAAGATGGTCTTCAAAAGTTTCTGAGAACACTATTATGTCATCTAGGTAACAAAGACACATAGTCCATTTAAAATGGCGTAGCAAATTGTCCATCATTCTCTCGAAGGTCGCAGGTGCATTACAGAGACCAAACGGCATGACTTTAAACTCGTATAAGCCTTCGGGGGTAATAAATGCCGTCTTTTCACGATCCGCTTCGTCTATTTCTATTTGCCAATAACCAGATCGGAGATCCATGGAAGAAAAGAACATGGCACCTTTCAGACAGTCGAGCGTATCGTCAATACGAGGCAGAGGATAAACGTCTTTTTCGTGACGCTATTTTTTTTGCGATAATCGACGCAAAAACGCCAACTACCGTCTTTTTCTTACGAGCACAATGGGTGATGACCAAGGACTTTCAGAGGTTGGACGATTCATCAAGCATTTTTGAACCTCTTCATGAATGATGCGTCTTTCAGTCGGCGAGACTCTGTAGGCTCGTTGGTTATTGGAGCATGATCACCAGTAAAAATCCTGTGTTTCACATTCGTCTTCGCGGCTGTCGACTTGTCGGTCTTCGTGAAAAGCCCAGAAAATTTCCGGAGTAGTTCGAATAGCTTGTTTCTCTGTTCGTGACATCATTAACGAACAATTCATCTGTGACTCCGAAGTTTCTTGCTGGTCATCCAAGCAACCCGATGTGTCGGAAATAACACATAGATGCCCTTCATTTAGTGGTTCAGCTTGGCCTATGCACATTCCTCTAGGGATGATTTGGTTTCGAACTGCAGGTTGGTAACCCAGACATCACTTTTTCCGTTACGATATGTGGATACCATGGACGGTGTAATATTTTTCTCGAAGAGCAAATGTTTGCTGCCGTCTAGAACTACATTTATGTCTCCTCGGGTTTGATATCCTGATACTGTTATTCTAGTTAAAGAATGCGGCTTAAGTGTATAGTCTCTGGTGGCATACAAATTCCAGGCGTCAGGCGCTGTGGAGTCTCGACAGATGTCTTCTAGAACAAGTTCATTTTGTCCACAGTCTATAACGGCTTGAGACGCCTCTAAAAAGTCCCATCCTAGGATGACGTCATGGCTACAATGTGATAAAACAATAAATTCAAAAGGCAGTTCTCGATTGTTTATACGGACACGCAAAACACATTTCCCTATCGGCCGAACAAAATTTCCATCCGCAACTTTCAGCATAACGCTCTTGGCATCAGCAAACAGAACTTTCTTTAAAAATCGGCGATACTTATCGGATATGACAGAAAACGATGCCCCAGAATCTACTAGAGCACGTATCGGCTTCTTATCTATTATTACGTCTAGTTGGTTACCAGTCATCTTGGCGGTCGACGGAGGATTTCCAGTACACGCGGCCTCACCTCCTTGGAAGGTCGCTCTCCTTAGTTTTCCTCGCTCCTACGGCCTGGCGACTGACTGGATCGGCGATATGGCGACGGGGATCTGTAACGACGTATTGGGGATCGGCCTCTCGTGGGACTTGGCGTAAAACGGCGAGAAGAGTTTGGTCGGCGTATTTCTTCTTCAGTGCCAACGTCGTCGAAGTTCCGTCGGCGGTTTCGAGAGTTGTCAAAGACAGCCTTTCTCTCTCGGCAGTAGCGCATTACATGTCCAGGACGTCCGCAGTTAAAAACAAACAGGTCTGTTGTCAGCCGTTCTCCACACATCTGTTTTTCTTGGTTGAGGTGAGAATTTCTGAACAGGAGCTCTGTATTTCCTGGTTACAGCGGCGTATGTTGGTCGTGGTCTAGTTTCTGTAGGTTTTGTTGACACTGGGGCCAAAACCCTTTCAACTTCGTCTTGAACGATCTCTTCTAAGGACTGGGGATCGAGTCCAAAGATTCTTGCGTCTGGTTAGCTAGTCGATGGACTTCTTCTCGTACGATTGTGCGAATAAGAGAGACCAAATCAGTCTCATCCGTCAGGGATGCAACTGGTACGACGTTTGGAAGCCTTTCAAATTTCGGTCGACCAACTCTCTTCTGCTTCATATCTTCGATATAGTTGCACCATTTGATAAAACTTGCTGTGTCGTTGATTTCTCTCGTCAACAGGGCCTGATAAATATCCTCAGCAACACCTTTCATTAGGTGTGACGACTTTTTCGTCTTCTTTCATCAGAGGATTTACCTCTTGGCAAAGTCCTAATACACTTTGTATGTAGGACTGTGTACTCTCGCCTGAACGCTGGACTCGGCATTTTAGTTGTTCTTCTGCCCTTCTGGTATATTTTTGACGGTCACCGAAAAGTCCACTTAGTCCATTTTTAAACGCTTCCCAGGAATCTAAGGCGTCTTCGTTGTTGACATACCACTGTCTCGCAGTTCCGTCAAGAAAGAAATAAACGTTAGCCAGGCACATCATGTCATCCCACTTGTTAAAGTTGGCTACTCGATCGTACTCTTTAAGCCATTTGAGAGGGTCTTCCCCAGGCGCTCCTCGGAAGGTCGATGGGCTCCTCCATTGCTGTAACGAAGGTGTTACTACAGCGGTCTTGGCTTCTTGCTCGGTCGGCATTTTGTCCTCTTCCTACTATTTTTAACAGTCCGAATTCGGGGATAATCCTCTTAACCGGAGGCTCCTGCGAAGGTTGTCACTATTATCCACGTTTGACGTAATTGTACCCCGCGCTTCCACCAAACTTGTCACGGAGTTCGAAAGAAGTACACAGTTCAATTAAACAAACAATTAGATTTATTCTAACGCTTGGAGCTCGATACAACACTGGACTGAGAACATCCCCAACTGGCGATGAACTCTGCTTTTATACACTTCGGAATATTCGAGAAATACCCAGTATGCACTCTAAAGAATGATCTGGATTCATCTAGAACCCAGAGAAACAATACATTAAAAACGAGAACAAAATTCCAGTCTTTGGATAAATCTGCCGGGGCCGGGATTCGAACCCGAGACCTGAGGAAGTTCAGTCCAACGCTCTGCCAACTCGGCTATCGGGACTTGTAGCAAATTATGCGTGCGGCAATATTAAATAGTCAATCCTACCTTGTTGCAGTCTGAAGAATCAATCACTAATATTCTTAATGTAATCTTGTATTTACTTGTGTGCACTGGTATGCACCTTGGTTCTCTACATCTTTATTAATTATAACTTCTAACCACCGCCACGTATCTTTATCCAAACTTGAACCACTAACTATATTAACATTTCTCTACTTGCCATCAACTGCCACAAATTGCCATCAATTGCCATATATTGCCCTTTCGCTTACTCTAAGTTCCGATATTTAAAATCTTGTTAATTCGCATCTTTCATTCACACTTCACTTCTTGGATTTGGTTGGAAAAAAGTTGCCATTAATTCTGGCCCAAAGAACCCAAAGGACATGTTAAAAAAAAGACGCGTGAGCCCGTCACAAAACGAATAAAAAAGACATTTTCAAATTATTCTCCTTTTATGAAAAATGCTTCTGTAATAATACATATTGCCAGTGGCGAAAACAGGAATTTTTCGTTGGGGGAGGGGTCAAGGAGTCGGAAGTCCACCATTTTCATATCATACCCCAACACGCAACCAAAGGTATTCTTTTGATTTTTTCCGAGTGTCGGGAACGAAAAAAAGTTTAAAAAAATGTTGAATAAATAATTAGCATCAGCTAATAAATGAATTATAAAAACAAAACATGATTAAATTTTAATTATATTTATTACTTACTTACAAAGGGGATCCCTTGTGTACGCCACTGTATATTGCCCATATATAACTAGGAGTTTTGTATCGTGATTGAACTAATATTTTTGAAATACATAATTTAGAAGTGAATTTATTTACGTTTCGTTGTATCAGAGTTTCACCCTGTTATAGAAAGATTAACTTTTTATAGGCAAAATATTATTATTATAGAGGTATTTTTCATAAAAAAAGAATGTTTTGAAATTATGTCGTTCTTTCTTCATTTTTTTAAAAACTGGCATTTAAATAATTTTTTTGTAATAATATGCTTAAAACAATTTTATGTGTATATTCTAATTCAACACTGACACAAAATATCAAAAATTATTTATTTATACGCTCTTTCAAAATAACGGTTTCGAACGTAGTCAGTCAGTCACCTTAAATAACTTAATCGTAGAATAATAATATATTTTTTGAGCAATTTGAATTTTACCTTTTTGGATAAAGTAATATTTTTATCCTAAGAATATATTTTATTTAAATATAAAGAGAAACAAACGTATGTGTGTAGTCAAACTATAAATTTACTCACATGCTCGACATTTTAACACTAGTAGAAATTAATGTCATTGTCACCTAAGACATATGTTGACGAAATTCTTTTGTCAGAATTCGCAATTTTGAGCTAAAATTAAAAATTGTAAGCAAAATTTATATTTTATATCCCACATTATTCACTAATAAAATTCAGTTCTTACTAGAACAGATGTTCTTATTTTAAAACGCTCATAATAGTTTGAGAATAGATATTTACATTTACAGAAGATTATTGTTCGTTGGTATAGAATTTTTTTTTCAGTGACGCGATAAATTATCGTTTGTTCAATGTGGAATTTATTTTCCGCGTAATTAAAAGAAAAGAAAGAAAAAAGAATAAACTGAGAGAAAAGTATTTAATAAACAGTACAAAAGTGTTATTTAAGGAAACGTGATTCAATATTGCCACTGCTACAAAATATATTCATATTTATAATAAGAATTTCAAAAACTAATTAAAATTAATAGGCGGGTTCCAAACACCATTTAAAAAACTATTTTAAAACATTCCACTTAATGCATAGTAGTAAAGAAATTTAATAAAAACATATACCATAAAAATAATTGCCTTTTACATATATTATCCAAAATTGATTTCCTGGTGCTTACATATACATATTTACATGTTTAATCCCAAATTTTCTGTATGTTTAGTAAAATTTCAAGTAAGTTATAATCCATTTCACTTCATTATTATTAATGTATTCGTCTCATTTTGAGAGAGCGTTGTTTAATAATTCAGTTGAATCTCCTGACTATTATAAATTAAAGAATTATGTTAATTATATTAAAATATCTCTAAATATTTAATGTGCAAAAGTATAGTATGACCATTTCTTAGATTCGAACGCAGATAAGGAAATATGAGAAGGTGTTTACGTCATTGTGATGTCTATCAAACATTCACTGCCATCAAAACGGATCAATTTAGTGACCTTTAGAAAATAAATACTACGTTACTAAAAATATGCTCGTCTAAATAAAGTATCAAGTGATCTATTTGCTTGCGTTTTCCCCTGATTTAGGTTTCTTTGATGAAATGAATATATTTTTGTTTTGTATCGTTCTTTTTTTAAGTGAATGGGCTTATTATTCGTATAAGTGTGTTTTATTTATTAATTTTAATTATTTTTTCAACATTTAAACACTCATACTTGGATTTGAAAAAAATAGCAATGTTTACTAAAATTATGCTGAAATTAATTAAAAAAGTTAGAGGAAAAGGAAAAAAAGATTTTATTAAAACTTTAAGGTAAATCCGACTACGTTCGGAACCGTGATTTGCAAAAGCGTGTAAATGGATAATATTTATGATATTTAGTGTCACTTAGATTAGAAAAATGTATATAAAATTGTTTTAAGAATAGTATTACAATAAAAAATTATTTAAGTAGAATATTTTGACAAAAATGAACATAGAATGACCCATTTTCAAAATATTCTCATTTTGTGAAAAATGCTTCTTTTATAATAATATTTTGCCTGTATATATGTAGCTCAAACCCGTATAAAGAGGCTCAACTAGAATTTTTTGAATCTATAACATAGAAGTGGGTTTATCCATGTTTTACAACAACAGAGGGGGAGAAATTTTAAGAACACGCCGATAATTATTTCAATTGGTTGTAACTCTGAAAATAATGTGAATTTTTCAAAAAATCATAGTTGAGCCTCTGTACAGAGGTCTGAGCTATATACAGGCAAAATAGTATTATAACAGAAGCATTTTTCACAATAGAACATTTTGAAAAAAAGGTTATTCTAATTAAAATTTTTGCCAAAATATTGTATTTAAATAATTTTTTTTGTCAAAATGTCCTTAAAACAATTTTATACATGTATTCTAATCTAAGTGACACTAAATATCATGAACATTATCCATTTATGCGCTTTTTTAAAATCACGGTTCCGAACGTAGTCGGATACCTTAAAATAAATATTATTTTTACATATATCGTAAATAGAGATTGCAATATCAGTCCAAAAGTTCTATACCGGTACTTAGTATTATTTAGATCTCAATACCGGGATACCTGTTTTAATACCGATAGTAGAAAGTTTAGAAAATGGAAGAAAACATAAAGGTTTCTTTGTTTTATTTGCCAGTTTTATTAGAGAGGGTAAATATCCAAAAAATAATTTGTAACTTATAAATTATAACAGAATATAAAGAATCACATAAAAGTAAAGGAACATCTTATTTATTTAAATCACAAAAAAGTGTAAATATCACTATTCAGTCTGTGGTACTATTACACATTTTTGAAATGGAATCTTAAAAAGCATAATGCAGCAATTGTACTGTATGATATGCAAATACATTGTGAATAACAAACTCACCAATTAAAAAAATATCGAGTATTACGCACTTTCTTCACAACTACAACCTTGTTTTCAGATTCAAATATCAGACTACCAATCCTGTGTTTGTGCGGAATCATTCTGAGCCCTAATAAGATAGTTTTGGGCCACCTCCTTGGATGATTCACATATTTTACCAATTCATTATACAATGCAATTTTATATTCACAGTTTAATTAATTTCGCCCGTTAGGGAGACATAAAAACAAAAGCATGTACTACTTTGCTATGTTGGCGATCCTTACATAAAAACAAAAGCATGTACTACTTTGCTATGTTGGCGATCCTTGAATATATAGCTGAGACAATTTAAAAAATTTCTTTTGAATACCGAAAAAACGGTACTTAAACTTGTTAATACCGGTATTACAAAGAACAAATGGTTCAAAATACTGGTATTCGGTATACCTGGGTTGCAATCCTTAATCGTAAATCCAGATATCTGACTACAGACGGAAACGTGATTTTGTAAAGCGTATAAATGAATAGTTTTTTTGGTATTTAGTGTCACTTGAATTAGAATATAAGTATAAAATGTTTGAGAGAGAGTTATATTAAAGCTGTCTTCGGTAAAAGTTCGAGAGCTTTGACTAAACGCGAAGCCCATTTTCAGACAGAAAAATGCCTCAATTTCCATGGAAATTTGCAATATCATAACTCGTACCTCTGTTAACATTATAGTGTTTTTAAAAATTTCAAAATATTCCATGATTATTTTTTCTTTTCTTTTAATTAGTGAAGGCATAGCCCATTTAACATTGCGGTATTGGAGAAAAAACACGAAACACATTTTATACCACAAAAAATGAATCAACTCGGTTACAAATGGGAAGTATAATTAGAAATATTACTCTTTAAAGGATAGGGAAGCCAGAATATCATATTAATTTTTCATTGCTTTTATATCTGAAAAAATGTTCCAAATTCGGGTCCTATTCTTTAACATTAACCGAAAACAGCTTTAACGTCCTATTAAAAAGCCACACAAGGCTATTGGCGACGGATCTCTTAATTTTGAACCATGGATAAAATTGTTCGAAGAATATTATTACAATAAAAAATTATTTAAATGCAATTTCTTGGCAAAAAAATGAAGAAACAGTAACTTTTTCAAATCATTTTCGTTTTATGAAAAATGATTCTATAAGGAAATTTTGCCTACATCTATATATCGCAGGAAAATGATGAAATTAGGGCTTTCATGAAATCCCTAAGGGGACATGATCAATTCACGCAAGATGTTAAAATAACGTCGCTTTGAGGACACTTCCCAAATGTAAGTAAGTTATTTTATAAAATCCCCGAACTGTTTTAGTGAAATGAAGAAATGAACAAATCAGCATTTGTAGAGCTCTGTTTTCGCTTGTTACCACTCCATTTTACCTCCCCCCTCTCTTCTCGTCCATGCCAGGCAGCGCCGGTCATCTGACATGACGCACCCACACAAAATGACCTAAATATCATTTTTTAGTTTTATTTAGTTGTACTCTTTGCATTATTATCTTTCGATTGATATATCACTTTTGTAGGTCTGAAAATTAGAAACTGAATAAAACTTCTATTATGAAATGTAAACAAAAAAAATTAAGGAATTCCACCACTTCCTCTTTATAGATAAAAAGGTTTTTTGATGGTAAAAAAAGTTATTTTCAAAGGGGAAATATATATATAACTAAAAAAAAGATGTCACAAATAAAGCTGGATATTTCTGAAGTACTACATTAATATATAATTTTTTGTAAAAAAATGTTTGAAATTCTACTACAAATACCATTTTTGTTTTTAAAAAAAATTCCAGCTTTATTGTGTAATTATTTTACTAATGAATTTCGAATAAATAATTTGTAATTTAATGATTATTGTTGTATTAATTACTCTACTTTTAATAATACACCATATTTGCTAAATAAGCACTTCTGAACTCTTGACAATACTATTTCAGCATTTCACTGAAACAGGTTAGGGATTTGATCAAATCACTTACTTTTCGTAGGGAAATCACCTTACAGAGTTCTTATTTTAACATCTTGCATGAATCGATCATCTCCCCAAGGGATTTGATGAAAAATCCTTAATTTAATCATTTCCCTGTGACCTATAGACAAAATATTATTATTTTAGAAGTATTTTCCTTAAAAGGAATGTTTTGAAAATATAAAATCTTTTGTTTCTTTTTTGCCAAAAAATTGCATTCAAATATTTTTTTCTTGTAATAATATTCTTAAAAGAATTTTGTGTATGTATATTCTAAATCAGGGGTGGCCAACCCAAATCACCTCGCGGGTCACTTTGGAAGAACTTTATAATCCCGCGGGCCGCATATAAAAACATATACCTTTATATTAGATTTGGATCCATTACAAACATTTGTTGGAGTGGAAATTTAAAACAGACTGATATATTATTATTGTTTTTCTGTATACTGTCATAAATAGTATAATAATAATAATAATGCAATCATCAAATAACGTTTAATTTATTTAATTAGTGAGATATCTGTTTCTCAACTTTTTCACTTAGTTTTTTTGCAAGTAGATCTCAATGCATGTGTATTTGCGTATCGTAATTGATGTTGCAGATTTTCGTGCGTTAAGTTTGAGCACGATTTACGCGTTTGATAAATTTCAATTTAGAAAAAAAAAAGAGATTCGCAGTATCAGAAGCAACGTGATAAAATAATAACAGTTATGGGATTTATTTTTTACAAAAAAAAACTCTTTAAACAAAAAATATTGTACAAAATAGTCGAATTTTGTAAAGTTGTAAAAAATCTCGCAGGCCGCAAAATTATTCAAGGCGGGCCACATGCGGCTCCCGTGCCGCGGGTTGGACACCCCTGTTCTAAATCAAGTGATACTAAATATTAATAAAATTATACATTTTATACGCTTTTGCAAAAATCCTGTTTGTGAGCGTTGTACGTTGGAATAATTTTTTTCATTCAAAATTAGAATTTATAATAACTTTTATCAAATAATTATCTTTTTTTTCTATCTTATTACTCATGTTCAATAAAAATCGCTTAACACGAAACTGAGGGTGACTGAAATATTTTTTCGTGTTAAAAGAATTTCGTGCGAAAGGATATTGGAAAAAAATATATTCAACAAAAATAAATTTATTAGAATTCATTTCATTTACACAGATGTGTAATGTATTTAATAAAAAGCAATGAAACAAAAACATTCGCAAGAACTTGATGGAATTTAAAATAAAATTTTCAAAAGTTTTTTGAAAAAAATTGATTAAATTTTTGAAAAATAATCTAATATTTTTTTCTTTGGATTTTATTTTTTAGCATCCAATTGTTAACAAATTGTTCGATGACTTCCATTTTTTATTTATTTATTTCACCATTAGAATGTGCGTTTCAATAACTGCGCATAATTTTCATGACTTCTTTACATTTCATTTCATTTCCGTCGCCGGAATTTGCATCAATTATACTTTTTTATCTTTGAACAAACTGCAAAATGTTTTTGTTTGCCACAATTGGGCCTGTACACACATTATCATCCTCTACTGCTACGAATTCTTCCAATGATAAAAGTAGGACGGTCTGATAATACAGAAAATTTCTCTAAAATTTCGTTAAGTTTCAATATTCTCCAACGCCAGAAGGAAAGTCTTTTCGTGTTAAGCGATTTTTGTTTCGGGTTAAGTGAAGAAATGTATGAGATTACATAGTACAGTCGGGTCCTATATGTAACGAAGTCGTTAAATTCCGAAAAAAAGTTCGTTATATGGAAAGTTCGTTATGTAGAGGTTAATCTTTCAGTTTTCTTTATAAACCACATAAAACAAATTTTAAATTCATAAACACTATGTATTAAAGAAGAGTAATTATTCACACCTTTTTGTAAATTAATATATATTTATTTCATATATCTTACCTATAAAAAAAAGAAAAGCTGCAAGAAAAGTTTCTCTTGGCACCTTTTAAAAGAAAATTTTTTTTCTTTGATGCACTTACGTTTTGCCATTTTCGAGCTACCAGAAACTAAATTACCAGTACTACTGATCAATACTACAAATGAACGGAGACTAATTCAAAGACATTAGACTCTATCGAGGGTGAAATGGGATATCGAAGATGTTTCCAGTGAACTGGACAATGGGGGTTAAAGGTTGCACTTCATGGATGAAATGCCCAGAATTCTATTGCTCCAGGCGAGTTAGGCACTAAAAAAACCAGTTCAAGATTTATGATCACCATAAAATATAATAAATTAGAAAAAATAACCTATGTTGGAGGATAAATACATTTATTTGATCCGTTAACGAACACTTTTTTCCGAAAGCTATTTTGATTGATTCGGATAACGAACACGTCAAGAAACTTTTTGTTTTGAGTCAACGAAGTTTATTTTCGGGGGTGATTTGTGCTGTCTAAATTATGGATGAAATGGTTTGACAAGCAAGATCTGATGAATTGGTTAAAAATAGGATGAATAGAAGAGTTCTTGGTTAAAATGAAGATGAATGACGATAGAAGAATTTTAGCATTTTTTTGAATGAAGAACATTTTAAAAACACGTCGAAATTATCTCCTTCTGAACAAGAGGAAGTCCTGAGTAGGCCCCATATCAATGCTTGACATCTGCCATTAAAGATCCTTTTTATTAAAATTTTTGCTGTCAGAGCAATGGTCTTAGAATGGCACCCAAACCAAGCTGATGTCAGTAAAGGGTTGGGGATCTTTACAACGACAATGCTATAAATGTACTTCCGAAAAAAAATCCTGATTTTGAATAGAGAAAAGCAATTGAGAGTGTACGGTATTTTACATGTTTTAATTTCAAATCGATTTAAAATGAAAAGGACTGATTAATTTTGAATATATGTATGTATTATTTTTTTAAAAAGTTACTAAGAAATTATACATTTTAAAAATTTAATTTTTAGGGTCTCCAGAACGATTTAATCGATTTCCATAGAAGTCTATGGTGAATCGATGAACGGTTAACGAACAATTCGGATAGCGAACATAGTCTTGGAATGGATTATGTTCGTTAACCGATCACCAACTGTACTTCAAAAATAGGGAGAAAAGTATTTAATCACAAGAAAAAAAGTTTCTTTATATAAAAAATGAACTTCGCTATTGGGGGGTTGTTTAACGAAGAAAACTGTGAAATGTTCTTGGTTCCAGGAAAAAGTTCGCTATATAGAAAAATTCGCAATTTTGAGGTTCGCTATATGGAGGTTCGACTGTAGTTTATCGGAACTGTTGTATTACTTCGTGTTAACCGATATTTCGTCTTAAACGTTGTTGCGTTAAATGTTTTCCACTGTACATTAGTGAATTTCTAAGTTTGAGAAAATGCCTAAAATTTTCACCCTCGCTTGCGAGGATGACAATTCGACATTGGGGTACTTTATATGAGACAAGTAGGCTTAGATGTCTTTTACATTAGTCTATTGTAGATTAAAATTTATACCATCAGTTTTAATTATGCGTAGATTCAAAAGGGACTTTTAAATTCCCCAGAGAACCTACATTATTCGTCAAGGGCTTAAAGAGTTCCTTAGGTACGATGGAAACGACTCCTCCAGCAAATAGGTTCTCACTCCATTAATATATAATAAATTATTAAAAAATTACCTAGTTGGAGGATAAATGGCGATTTATTTGAATTACTGAATTATAACGAGTTTTTCCTTTGCTATTTTGATTGATTGTGTGAGTCTGAGCGTAGAACTTTTATTTTTGAGTCTTTTTTAAATTTATTTTTCTTTGTTATTTGTGCTGTCTTATTTAATAAGAGGAAATGTGTGGTTTGAAAGCAATCGTTGATGAAGTGGTTAAAAATAGATGAACCAATGTTCTTGGTTAAAATGAAGTATAGAATGCAAATTGGCGATTTTAGCATTTTTTTGTGGCAACATTTTAAAATAGATCGTCAAATTATCTTAAGGTTACTTCCACTGGCATAGCTAGTCCAAGTGGAGAACATTTAAAATTTTTGCATTATTCTAGTTTTTGGGGTCCAAAATTTAATATATTAACAATTTTTTTGACTATGTAAAACAATTTTAGCATGGGCCCTAATCATTGATACAGTTGATAAAGCGGTAGCTACCCTGGATACTTGCTAAGTTTGATATAATGTAGCTTTTCGAAAAATATAAGGTTACCAGAATTTTGAATAAAAAAATTATTTAATTGAGAGTGTAGGGTATTTTAGCAATGCTTTTAATTTCAAATCGATTTAAATATGATATAAAAGTCTATAATTTTGAATAAATATCTTATTAACTCTGTAGCGGGCAGTGGCTAATAGGTCTAGCCACATATTAAAATTTTTTCTTCAAGCAGGTGTTGAATATTTAGTCTATCCATATACATTAAATGAAGCTAAAACGCATAAAAATTAATGAGGATGGCAGCACGATATCTTATTTTGCATTTCATATCCTTTGATGGGTAATTAAAAACAATTATCCTCGGTGTAAATCTACAAATTACATTTTGATTACTATAAATAAAATTTCTGATCTTTGAAAAAAATTTCGACACGTCTTAAGTATAATTTTTTCTGATCTGAATGAATTAAGCTATTGTACAATTAAAAAAATATTTTATTTAGGTTTTTGGAATGTTTTTTTTTATATGTGGATAGAGGCTATGTCCACTGCTCATATAGAACAAAAAAATGACCTATTTCCTGTACTCGAGAGAGAGCATTTAGAATCATTTGAGAATGTTGGGGGTCGGAAATAAAAACAACCTTTGTTTACAATATGTGGAACAAGATTCTCGGGTTCGAAAATCTTTCATTACAGCTTTTCTGCTCGGAGAAAGTGTTTGCATATTATAAAGTTCCACAGTAAATAGCTCATCAAATTTGTGAAATAACTCATTTAAGGTATCCGACTACGTTCGAAACTGTGATTTTGTAAAGCGCATAAATGGGAAATTTTCATGTTATTTAGTGTCACTTGGATTAGAATATATGCATAAAATTGTTTTAAGGAGATTTTGACAAAAAAATTTATTTAAATATAATATTTTGGCAAAAAATTAACTTTAATAATCTTTTTTCTAAATGTTCTCCTTTTGTGAAAAAAGCTTCTATAATATTTTGCCTGTATATAGCTCAGACCTCTGTACAGAGGATTAACTAGAATTTTTGAAATATATAATTTAGAAATGGGTTTATTCATTTTTTACGACAACAGAGGGGATTTTAAGAAAAAACGCCGATAAGAACACCCTCATTGATGGTAACTCTGAAAAAATATAAATTATATAAGCTGTGATAATTTTTCAAAAAAAAGTTGAGCCTCGAGAGTGGTCTGATCTATACAGGCAAAATATTATTATAATAGAACCCTTTTTCAAGGTGGAGAACATTTGAAAAAAAGATTATTCTCCGCAGTTAATTTTTTGCCAAAATTTTATATTTAAATGTTTCACAGCTTTTGTCAAAATCTCCTTAAAACAATTTTATGCATTTATTCTAATGAGTGACACAAATATCATGAAAAGTATCCATTTATGCACTTTTAAAATCACGGTTCCGAATGTTATGCTATATACCTTTGTCCTCAAAAATATTACTCTATTTCTAACTTTTTATACTAAAATTAAATAAAATATAAACTGTGGATATATACCAATTTCAATGTACATTCTCAGTATTCTATGTATATTCTAAGTAATATTCTATGTTGTACAATTATTCTATTATTATTTTATTACACTTCTATTTTATATTTAATTCTTATTGAAATAGTTATTGGCATAAGCGTTAGTCTTTCATAAAAAAGTTTATTGTAAAATGATTAATTTTTTTCTGTTCTGAAAAGTAAGTTAAATGTCCTAAATGTGCAGTAGCTATAACGTCTAGCCACCACCCAGGAATAAAACCCCTGGTCAGATTTTTTTGTGACTAAATAATGTTTATAGAGAATGAGAACATTACATTTATCAAATACTTTATCACAGAAAAGTGTATTCTAGCTTTGAGCCCGTTAAAGGGTTAAATACTTCGCAGTAGATAAGTATTGTTTCATACCAGATAAGTATTTTTACACTTGTAGCAATTTATATAACAGTTATTGAGGAATCAGACACTCACTTTTTTAAGAGCAATGGGTGGGGAATCTTTATGTGTGTGCAATGTAACGATGATACTCATTTTGTGAATTGCAGGCATGGTAGTTAAAAAGGCTTCTTGATATTGATTAAACTATCGTTTGTTAAATTAATTGTAATATCATATGAGAAAATTATGCATCTTCTGTGCTCAAGTACTAGGCAAGCAAAAGCAAGAATTCATTCTCTTTCTCCATTTAAATATACAAGGAAAAAGAGGGGAAATCTTATATAAAAAAACATAATCGCGTGTTCAAGTGAAGGGAAATATGTTATTTTTGAAATTACCTCAGTAATATTAGGGAAAGTTTTCACTGCTCAGTAAGGCACCTGTAAGCAAATAAGATATTATTTTACCAGGAATCACCAATAAAATTTTTCAAAAATTCAAATAATCCTTTTAATGAGGAATCATGAATTAATCTGTCAAAATATAATATGTCAAATATTAATAAGTCAAAAATTTAATCTTTGAATTCTAAGTGAATTAAGATTAACGTTTTCAAAATAGTGTATACGTAATTATGAATTCAAATTGAGTCTGATATATATAAATAACAGAAACACTACAATTATAACCGAACTAATTAAACAACGGAAAAAAATAAGTTATTCGATTTTCGGTTATTATTCAACTAACCAATCTATTCTTACAAGTTTATTTTGACAATATGCCAAAGAAAGAATCAAGTGCTGATTAAAAAAGAATAAATGATTAGATATTTTTTGCTTGTTCTTGTAACATTATCTGGTATCTGATAGGTTAAGCAGAGCTTTGCTTATTACAAGTGTGAACTGGCAATATATTCTCTAACTGACGAAATGTGTTTTTAGCCTTTATAATAACGTCTTCATAGACATACATTGAAGGTAACTTTTGAGGCTGCGAAGTTAATATCTGATTCGGAAATTGTATCGTCTTGCTTTGTAAGAAAAGGAAATTGCGAAGCCGTAGAAATATAAAATGACCAATTTTCATACCAAGAAAATATAATGAATACACTACTGCGTAGGGTGACACTTACAATTTCGGATATTATTCAGTTATGTTTTAACATAGCCAAGACTTATAGAAGCATTTATTAGTTTTTGGTCCTTTCAATCAAACATTTTTATCTAACGGATGTTGGAAAGATAAAATCATATTTTTTTGACGATTTGAGATTTTTACATTTTCAAATTGTATAGATTTTAATCTTTCTAAAAATACCTTACTTTAACCTCTAGGGTAATTAGAAGCCCTTAAAACCTATTTTTAAATAATCATTGAAAATGGGTCACGTCCATTTGAATGGCGAAAAATGTAAACAAAGTGCTTCGTTTTTGCTTAAAAGTTGAACGTCTAATATAAACCAAAACATGTATCTTTTATTGCAAATTGAGCCTTTTATTTTTTTTATTTCCTAGCTGATTAGAAGTTTCACTGTTTACATTAGAATCAATTTATCTCAAAATGTAAATTTTGATGTTCGATGTACCTTTTCTGAGAAACTACTGTTCACAGGTATGTAAATTTTTATGATATATTTATAATAATAATTAATATATACTAAAAAGAGCTTTTTGTAAAAATCTCGAAAATTTATTTTTTACAAATTTTTTATGTGAAAAATGAGTCAAATTTCGCAATGTTTGATAAAATATTTCATAAATTATTAAAAAATTCAAAATTATAGCTAAAAGCTCATTTCAGTATAATGAGAAAGATATACTTTAATTGTACGAAAAATTTCAAGCATGTATATATAACAGATCTTGAGAAAAGGTGCATCAAAAACAGGCAATTTAACATTATCAGTATATATATATAGAGAGAGAGAGGTTTCCAACTCCTCTTAATTTTTTACTGGTATAGATTGTATTATGTTTCTAGAGGTATTTAGCTATTATAGGGCTGGCCTACTTGGCATTTTTTTTTGTAAGCTACAGCTTTTTCTCTTGTAGTTAAAACTTTTTGATCCAGTATTTTAAATTTAAGTCCTAATTCATTAATTGATGATCTAATTCAGTGGTTCCTACAGACCCCCAGGGGTCACGGATATTCTTCAGAGAATCCGTGGAAAATTAAAATTTATTTGGGGGTCCACGCAAGGTTTCATATAAAATAAAAAAAATTGATCCATTTTTATTTATATGGAAATTTAAATAAATAACAATAATTCACTCGGATATTCCCGACTGGGTGTTGAACCCTTTTGCGCGTGGACTAAGATCCCAAACACAGATGAATCCATACTAATACTGGTACATCTTATTGAAATATCCCTAAACCAAACACTTAAACCAATGTTTGAAGAAAGATACCACAAATTCTGATTACAAGAAGAAAAAAAAAAACAGATCCAAATTTTATATCCTGCATTATGGGTTCTTGTACAACAGTTGTTGACTTCTTCAAGGCAGTGGTTCCCAAAGTGGGTTCCACGAAAGAATTTAGGAGTTCTCCGTGCCAAATTTTATTTGATTAAAAAAATAAGAATGGTTTTTAATGTATTTACATTTTTTTCAGAAAGTTTACAATCGACCACAATTTCAGTGATTTTCTCGAAGAATCTGAAGCGGATATAGATATGGAAATCCGTGACGGTATAAAAACACATGTCCTGTTTACAGCAATCATCTAGTGATTATTTTCCAAACCTAGATAATCAATATAATTACTGGGTACAACATCCTTTTAAAATAAAAGAAAAACCAAAAGGATTTCATTCTATGTATAGTTAATGAAAATTTGATTGAATTCTGAGTTTCAGATACACAATTAGAAGCTAAATTTAGAACAGTTTCATTAACAATATTCTGGTCATATGTATTCGATGAATATCCCAATTTATCAAAACAGTATATTCGAATTCTATTGCCTTTTGCAACCACTTATTTGTGTGAAGCTGGGTTTTCCAAATATGTTGCTACAAAAACCAAATATCGTAACAAACTTGATGCTGCACCAGATATGCGAGTTCAATTATTAAGCCTAACGCCCAATTTTAAGAGAATCGTTGAATCAAAGAAGCAGGTGCATTCTTCACATTAAAGATATGCCATTTATTTTAGCTGATGTTTTGTACTTTTATTAATTATTTCAATCGTGCATTTTTTTGAGTTTTGCATAAGGTATCCGACTACTTGCGACAACTTTTTTTAAAAAAAATGGAGATATGGGGATTTTTTTTATGATTTTTAGATGTATTTAGTAAATTTTTAAGAAAAACTTCTAAAAATAAAAACAAAAAAAATTATTACTATTAAAATGTGAAAAAACTGGTAAAAATGTACAAAAAATTACACAAACGGGCCCACTCTATACAAAAATTTTATGAACAAATTCTCAATTTTTCAACTTTGATGTGTTACTTTGTTATTCATGTTTGAAATGACCTTCAGGATAAGAGATATTTAATTTTTACAAAGACTAGAGCACTTTATCTTAGTGATTACATAAAATTGCTTAAAAAACAGTGATTATATTCACATAAAGGACTGTAAATTTTGAAATAAAACAGTGATTGATAAATCTGAAGATTAAAACACTTTTACTGTTATACAGAATATACACAAAGAATTTCAGTAAATTATTTTAAAAACTTTTTGAGCAATCGCTGTCCCCGTTTGAGTTTTTCGAAAAAAACACATTTCGAGTAAAACGCATTTTAAAGTTTGACATCTTGTGTAAAGTTATGGCATCTGTTTTCACTAAAACATTCGTAGTTTTTGTTCTAGTGATTGGAAAATAAAAAAACTTGATATTTTTATAAAGCTAATACAATAGCCTATAAAATAAAATCATTAAAAAAATCACGATTTTAGGGTAATTCAATAAAATTTGAAGTACCAAAATAATACTTGCTTCATTTAATATCAGATATTAAATTTTGAAAAGTCGTTGGTTAAAAAATATCAAGGGTTTCGCTATCATTGGTAACACATTTTGGGATTCCACGAACAAAATAGTTTGGGAACCACAGCTTTAAGGTCTTCCAATTAAATAGAACGTGAATTCAGTGTTTCTAAAAACCTCATCACAAAAAAAAGAAGAAACCGATTTGAAATTAGTGCTTGTGGAGATTTGCAGTTGCTACTCACAAACATTCAGCCAGACATAAATACACTTACAGCATCTCATCAAGTTCTCATCCAAGGCATTAATTTTTTTCATTTTATTTTTAACAAAAGTAATAATTTCAGAAAGTAATTCTACGAATTTTTTTAATTCGTAATTTTTATACTATGCATTTATGTAGCTTTTTCACTTGGGGTGCCGTGGGGAAGTTTTGTCTATTAAAAGGGTCCATGGGTTTAAAAGGTTTGGGAACCACTAATCTAATTGATTATCGAAATCAATGTTATTTTAAAATATGTAGCAACAAGATCTTTTTGGAATCTGTACAAAAATGATGACCTTTTAAAATATTCGACATTATTCGTTCATTTAAACTTAGTCGAAATTTGATATCAAAAATCAGGAAATTTTTTATTTAACGCGAGAATTTTATTTATATTTGATGAATTAAAATATTCTTTAAAAAAAGCAGTTCTTTAAATTAGCACAGTTGAAAGACAAAATATTTTTTAAAATTTTTTTTTCTCAAAAATATATTCCTGTATTTGAAAAGATACATAACACAGGTTTACAAAAATTGCAAAGAATAAATCCTATGCAAAAGCCGATTTCGAAAAATGTTGAAATAATTTCGTTTTCTAATAAATAAGTAAGTTCTGAAAGGTTTATTCGTTTTTGTTATTTCTAATAGCATTGCCAATCGGTATTTTACCATTGCAGACGTAGTACCTTCCCCGGAAGCTGGTATCTCTCTTTAGAGCGACATCATTTTGGTGTTATTCTAATCGCCGCAAGTAATTTTGACTCCCAGTTTCATCCCCAGAGGGAAGCACCTGAGCTCTGACTATGCGAAACCGTACTAGGAGTTTAATTTTGCCGAAAGCACCCAAGATAAACAGGCACTCAGGAATTCATTACACTTTACAAGTTTATTACCCAGATGATTTAAAATAGAAAAAAAATCTAATTGTTTAAACAAAAATGCTATTTTTTTAACAACGGTAGTAATTGAAAAATATCTGTTATTAAACTTTTAAAAACCCTATTTTTAAAATAGTTTAATTTTTAAATCTTTATTTTTGTGATTAAAACGATTTAAATAATTGTTGTTTGACAGTTTTACCTATGTTAGAATTTTTAAAAATGAACTTACACTAAAACGAAGAAATTATCTTTTTCGGTGAGTTATAATATACATGTAATATTAATGCTTGGAAAAGTTACTGAAAAATGTATTTAACTTCCAGCTACTTTGAATAACAGGAATCAGAGCATGCGACAAAAGTATTGTTAAATTTTTCAGAACGATATTTCTTTTTTCCAAATGCATCATTTTATAAGTTATACATCGTACCTTTCTCAACGTAATCTTAAGGTTCATGTTTTGGAAATGAAGAAAAAATGACTTCAATCTAAATATTAGTGTCAATTTTTTTGTACAAATATTAAATAAGTATTAAATTGGACCGAAATATTTTAAGAATCTTTCCTATCTATAAAATGAAGCATTTTTATAAAACAATTCGCTTAGAGATGACCTGATATACTTTTTCGCTGCTCTTTTTGTCATATACAGTGGGCCACAAAAGCGTTCGTACAGATACAATTAAATGCAATAATCCAAAGATGCAATAATCCAAATTAGATTTACAGATGCAATAATCCAAAAGCTTACTAAACAATTACGCCACAAAAATCTTCGTACACTTAACAAAAATCTCAACTTGGCTTTAAATATAGTATTTTTTTCTTAATTTAGTACTTAGTAGGATATCTTGTAGTGTCCACAACAACTTATAAGCGTCTTGGTATAGATTTAATCAATTTTTTTGTAATTTCTGCATCGATTTTCCTCCATTCTTCTGTGATTGTTTTTACTTCCCATTTTGTGTTTATTTGTCATGCTTTATTTTTTTACATCAAAATCTCACTAAATATGCTCTACTGGGCTAAATAAAGTGATTGAAGAGGTTTATACAATTTGGGGACAGTTATAGAGACACCAGTGGCGTACATTAAGAGCAGTGCGCTTGGCATCGTTATCCTGTTAAAAAATGAATTCGTTTCCAATATCCAAATTTTGGGCGGATAATTTAAAATTTCTCTTTAAAATATTTAAATAGAACTCATGATTCACAATATTAACAAAAAATACCAAATTACCTAATTCTCTGGCCGATTTAAACCCCCACGCAAGAACACTTCCACCTCCATGTTTTATTGATCCAACTAGATTCTTGGGATTAAGTTTCAGAAAATTCAAAATTGGCAGCAAATTGATTGGGATGGCAGGTAATTCAACATTTTTGGTACCGATGGGCCTATAATAGCTTATAAACGAAAATATAAGGAATTTAATCGCATTAATTTATGTGGAAAAAGAACTCCTCCACCTCCATACTTCAGCATTGAAATGAAGGTGTTCTGACGTGGGGGTGTAAATTGGGCTCAGAATTAGGTAATTTGGTATTTTTTGATGGTATTGTGAATCATGAGCTCTACTTAAATATTTTAAAGATAAATTTTAAATTATCCGCCCTGAATTTGGATTTTGCAGGCGACTTAATTTTTTAACAGGGTAATAACGCGAAGCACACTGCTCTCAATGTACGCCACTGGTGTCCCTATAACTGTCCCCAAATTATAAAAACACCTCCTCAATCTCTTTATTTAGCCCAGTAGAGCATATTTAGTGAGATTTTGATGTAAAAAAAGAAAACATGACAAATAAACACAAAATGGGAAGTAAAAACAATCACAGAAGAATGGAGGAAAATCGATGCAGAAATTACAAAAAAACTGATTAAATCTCCACCAAGACGCTTAAAAGTTGTTGTGGACATCCTACTGATATCCTACTAAGTACTAAATTAAGAAAAATACAATATTTAAAGCTAAGTTGAGATTTTTGTTAAGTGTACGAAGACTTGTGGCGTAATTTTTTGGTAGCTTTTGGATTATTAATTTTTTTTTAAAAAGTTATACTATTTTTAAAAAATTAATTATGTCATCCCATTAAGAACAAGTTTTCAGATATCATAAAAAATTACAATTAATTTTTATTTGTCGAAAACATTAAATTTTATAAGAAATTGCATCTGTACGAACACTTTTGTGGCCCACTGTATACTTAATTAAAAATATTAAAAAATCTTCGAAGATGTAAAAAAATTTATTTATTTCTGATACAAATTGTTTTTGCAATTTAGTGTAATACAGTTGAAACATGATTGGTTATGCTTCTATTAATAAATGCTTTAAGATGTTATTTATAATTTTTACTTTTCGATTCTGTTTTATGTTTAAGGAAAATTAATCGGGTGATACGTAATTGTTAAACTGTACAACAAATTCAAATACAGCTCTCTTTTTTAACACATAAACTAAAATTAAAGCAAAAAAAGTACATTAAAAGATTTTCTATTATTCTAATAAATATTTCTACAAAAATAATAAATATTGCATATTTCCTTATTATGAAATCATAATTAAGTTTTTCGTTTACATTCAATATACTTTTCTATTTTACCCTTTGGTATTCTTTTCTTTGGAATACAAATAGAATGAAATAACATGAAAAATATAAATCGTCTGCTAATATCGAACTTTGAATGCCGCGAGAACGTTTAAAGAACAAAATGTAGAAATATAAAATAAAAGCTTTTTGCTATCACTGATAGCTATTTAATTTTCTAATGCAAACACGAAACGTATTTTTTTCCAAAAAAATTAATAGTACTGTCTTTTTTTTTAGGGGGAGGGGCAAATAAAACATCCGTATTGGAGTTCTATGCCATTTAAGACTTAATTACGATCTTTAAAAGGCATGAACAAATATTTGTAGTTTCTTTATTGATAAAAATGTAGATATAAAACTAAATTATATTTACACACTGTATTATTCTCTCTGATTGCAATATTTCTTCTATTCATCCAATTAATTCTCTATTCGAGTGAAATTTTTTCTCAAGTAAATTGAGGAAAATTATATATGTATATATTATTTTTATGGACAAAACAAATTGAATTAATTTCTTACAAACTTTTATTGTACGATGAAAAGATATTCTTTATCAATACATTTACAAAACATCATTTTTAGGGAATTAGAAATATGTTTAAGTAATAAACAACATTTTTTTTTCAGATGAATATAACTGCTTCAAAACACGAATACAATCGGACCTCGATTTAACGAATTCATCGGAATAGAACATTTTATTCGTTAATTCGAGGTTATTCGAAATATTGGAGTCTGAAAAAATGTCAATATTTTTGCCCTTAGCTTTTGGAAGTTTTATAATAAGGAGCTACACAAACAATATCGATAGTTACAAATTTTACACTTTTATTCACAGCTTGCAATACTATTAGGGCATTATTACGCACCAGTTAATCGGAAATTTTAAAATTCTGACTAACAGATGTTAGACTATCTTTTTGATTTCATGCTCAAAAGAGTTCGTTTTCGACTTAATGTAGAGAATCAAGTACAACGTCATGTTGCATAAGGTATGTTTTCAGTTTCCAAACAATGTAAAGCATCAGATAATGTAATAATTTTGATAGGAGTTTCAGAAAGGAATTTCTTGTCTTTTTTAAAACTCATGCGATAGGTTACACTCATGACTCATCTGCACCTGTAAAGTCTAATAATGGGTCGCACCCACTTTGCTGCTTCCAAGAAAAGTGTTTTCTGTTCCGAACAGAAAGGATATATCATTTGAAAAGAAATCCAACGTTTTCTAATCCAAACTAATAAAAAAAAGTTCGCCTGTTTGGATTAATTCGTTGAATTGGGGTTTTTTATTCGTTAAATAGAGATTTTTTTGGCTTCATTTTTATCAAGGGAAAGAAAATTCGTTAAATTGCTAAATTAGTTAAATAGGAGTTCGGTAAATCGAGGTCCGACTGCATTAATAAAAAATATTTATAGATTTTGAAAATACAATTTTGTTTTCTTTATATTTCAATTAGCAAAAATAAAAAAAAAACTAACAATAAATGTGAATTTAAAATTTTTGCCGCCAGAAATATTCGTAACTTAAATCGATGATCCTTTTGATAAAAACCCTTATAAATAAATAAATAAAATAATTTCAATAAAAATTATGGCATTTTCAGTGATGCCGATATAAAATCTTGGAAATCATTTTTTTAATAAAAGGTTATAAAATAATACGAAAATGCAATTTTTGTTGAAAATATTGTTTTTTAGTATAACTTATATTCAAATAAACAAACATGGGACACATTTTAAAATGAGATTTCCATTGGCTGCTTTCGGAATCGTGTTCAAATATTGACAATTTAGAGTCTTGTAGCTTTCAACTAAATGTATATCTGCTATTTTATTCAAATATATCGCAATAAATGTTGACTATGTATGTAATATATTTTCACTTTGTGAAACTCAATATGAGGATTTTAAGAAGTTAGTTATTTTTTGTAAGTATAATAATTTTTAAGGGAAATTTCATTTTGATTTTCATCATTGTTATTCTGAAATTAGGCTTAACAGATGCTCCAAAAAAATCGAATTTGATTTAGTATTTTGTTTGCACGATAAATATCTTGAAATTTTCTTATGTTCAAAGATCAATACTGTTAAGAGTTGACGTTTGAAAATTCTAATTATTGAGTATTTTAAAATATTTAATAATCTCAAGTGATTTAAATATTTTTCATCATTATTATTCTTACGTTAGGCTCAGCAGATGATCTAAAAAAATTCGAAATTTAATTTAGTATTGTTTTTTGCACGATAAATAAAATGTGGCAATTTTCTCATGTTTAAAGATTAATACTGTTTAGAGTTGACATTTGAAACTAACTCTTTAACCATCAAATATTCAATAATATATATTGAACCTCAATTCATATAAAAAAAATTTCCTCAATCATCTTTTTTCTTTTACTTTGCAAAATGGTATTCGTAATGAAAAAATTCTTTTTAACACGCTTTTATAAGTTTCACTTGTATGTTTGTAATGGAATCTTTGAGCTCGATTTTTACCCTCTTTAAAAGGTCAGATTAATTCGAAATTTTGCACACTTGTCAAAGACCGATTACAATACAATAATTTCATAATTTTGTTCCATTATCCTGATTAGGATAATTAAGAATACGATTTATAGATTTGGTAACTAATTCCATATACCACTTCCACATTTGGCGACTCATTGCATAAAACATTTTCAAATTTGGCGACTAATTACATATGCCATTTCCAGATTTGACGACTAAAAGATTAAGGTGCAACCCTAAAACCGCAAGACTCGTGCATATGAAAAAAAAATTTATGTTCTAACTCCTAAATATTTTTTATTTTTGTAAAGCAGTATACGTTTAGAAGTGATGATACGAATTAACATTATAGCAATACATTTAGAAAGTGAAAATACGATTGACATTTAATATTTCTTCTTAACACACTTTTATTAGTTAGACCTGTATCTATAGAGACGGAATCTTTGAAATATAACGATATGGGACTCACATCCGAGGCCCTGTAAACGGAGAGAATAAATACCATTTAGACTCGTTAATTAATATCCATTGAAGAGCAAGACTAATTCTAGCAGCCACGTAATTCCGGCTCCGAATACCAAAATCGAATAAATTCAACAAAGGATAAATGATAGTTTTAAAAACTAAAATAAACAGGCTTTTATTGTAGATTGAACCAAAAAATGAAAAATAAATTGCAGTTTATATATATTGTTGCGTTTTCGGGGGTTCGAAATGATTGAAGCCGAAGAGCGGGATCCAAAACAATTTTATTCTTGGCCAAAACAGTCCTCCACAAATTGTAGAACAGTTCGAGAAAGTCACGTACAATCGATGAAAATACTGATAACACAGATGTAATACACTAACAAAAGCAATAGTAAACACTCAGCACAAAAATAATAACTCAATAAAAGCAATAACACACGCACTATGCAATCGTCTCTCTCTGTCTCAAGCACAGAGAGGTATCCCTTGCATGAAAGCTGAGATCTGACTAACTGACTAGCCGGCCCGGGCCCTTTTATACCTTTCGGTCAGAAACCTCTTGCACTTGCCAGAATAATCGAGAAATAGAAAGGTCTAGCAAAATCCGGAGCGTACGAGAAAAGCTCAATACAGTAATACATTCAATACAATAGTGTTACAATACCGCGATAGGGTTGCCAGACAGGGTTATTAGGAGCAGGGTTGCCATGGTCGCCAAGCTTATCGCCCACATTTGGCGATATATCGCCAAATTTGGCGCCAAAAATTAAGTCGCCAAATCCGTCGCCAACTTGGCGCTAGCTGCAATATTTGGCGAGTTTACCATTTAAACCAATGTTAAAGCATGGGGGCCGTGCAATGCAGTGGAAATGATATTACAGGTAAACAGGGTTGAAATCACATTAGATACGACAAATTAAACTGTAGAAATGAACACAAATGTAGAAACAATTAGAATAAGACTAAATTCGTAACATTGCCCCCTCTCAAGAACTGCACGTCCGGGCAGTACAACCCTTCATCAGACGTTAACATAATAATAAAGCAATTGATTAAAAACAACTAAATGAATATGCAATAATAGACATGTAATACATAGTACAAAATAAACACCTAATGCATAGTACAAAATAAACACCTAATGCATAGTACAAAATAAACACGTAATGCATAGTACAAAATAAACACGTAATGCATAGTAGAAAATAAACACTTACAAAACAATAAACAAAATTATTTACAAGATTATTTACACACTGACTTATTTATACAAGACCATGGTCAAAATAAATTACACGATAATTGACACACTAAGAATTATGGCCATAATATGGAGCAAGCCTGTCATAATGAACGACTCTAGGCTTCGAATTCGTTGACTTACGGATCCGGATTACGACGTCGTTTATTATCTTTAAAATTGTATAAGGACCGTCCCAATGCGATTGTAGCTTAGGAGAGTCGGGTTGTAGAACCACACCTTGTCACCTTCCTTGAATTGATGTCCTGTGGCTTTTGTGTCGTACCGAGTCTTCATCTTCTCCGTCCTCAGGTTGATCCGTTCTCGAGCCAAATTGTGTACATCTTCAAAACGTGCCTGGAGATTCTGCACGTACTCCTCAGGCGATGAAGGTGTATCCGGAGGGCGACCAAACGGCAGGTCACAAGGGAGACAAAGATCTCGGCCAAAAGCATCTGGGATGGTGAATATCCGGTAGTCTCGTGAACGGCGCTGCGGTACGCTAGCAGAAAAAGAGAGGAACTTTCTGGTCCCAGTCTTGTTGGTTCTTGGAGACCATCAGTGAGAGGTTATTCAGGATGGTACGATTAAACCTCTCCACCATGCCATCTGACTGTGGGTGCAAAGGTGTGGTCTTGGTCTTGTCAATTCCGAGTAGTTCACAAACCCCCTTCAATACCGCAGAGACGAAATTTCTTCCCCTGATCGGAATGAAGTTGAAGAGGTACCCCATATCTCGATATCCAGTGCTGCACTACTACAGCCTCCCGCTACGGTGGGGCTTCCTGATCCGGAATGGGGTACACTTCGGGCCATTTCGTGAAGTAGTCCATGACAACAAGTAGGTACTTATTACCAGACGCAGTCCTTGGCAGAGGTCCCAGGATATCGAAAGCGATACGTTCGAGAAGGGTGCTCCAACATTGTAGCGATGCAGCTTCCCTCGGCTACGCATCTTTAGCCCCTTCCGAGCTGAACAGGCATCACAGGACTTGCACGTCACTGTTCCACGCGTTCAGCTCTCACTTTACCCCAGCAAAATCGCTCTCGAACTCGGTGCAAAGTTTTCATGACGCCGAAATGACCTCCTGTTGGGCTGCCATGCAATTCTTTGAGTACCTCTGGGATACGAGATCGAGGAAGTACTAATTGCCACCTGAATGTCTTTCCATCCTCTGATTCGAATTTTCGGTATAGAACACCATTCTGAGATGTAGAGAATTCCAGAGGGCCCAATACTGCTTAGTTGTAGGACTATAAGCCGAGATGTCCTGCCAACTTGGTTTATTGCTGGAAGACTCCATAAACTCTATAAGGGGTTTAATATCAGGATCCGCCATCTGGTCTTCTCGATTTTCTCGTCACTCCAGGATCGGGTGGCGTCGCTGTTGAAGTTGTTATCTGGCGTATAGCATAGTCATATTTGGTCTCTACTCTGGAACAATGACGACAATTTTCTGGGCATGGTCTTCTTGAAAGGGCATCAGTATTTCCATGCGAGGAGCCTTTTACGATGTCTGATGTCAAAGTAATACTCGTTGAGCCGTTGTATCCATCTGGCTACCTGGCCTTCAGTATTTCTAAAATTCATTAGCCAGGTTAAAGAGGCATGATCGGTACGTAGAAGAAATTTTTGGCCATAGAGATAGTGATGGAAATGCTCGATGGCTTTCACAATAGCCAGTAGCTCTTTTCGAGTGACACAATAATTTCTTTCCGGTTTCGATAAACACTTACTCCAATAAGCTACGACTCGTTCCTGGCCATCTATTTCCTGAGATAATACTGCTCCGACACTCTCATTACTGGCATCAGTGTCCAAGATAAATGGCTTGTCCGGTTGTGGATATATTAAGATCGGTGAAGACGTCAAAGCTTCTTTAAGCTGGAGGAAGGAATCTTCACATTCTTTTGTCCACTGAAACTTTTGTTTACTTTCTGTTAGCTTGTGCAAGGGTCTTGCGATGTTAGAGAACCCTTTCACAAACTTTCGGTAATAAGTACATAGTCCCAGGAAGCTTCGCAGCTCACGGAGGTTTTCAGGGCGTTTCCAATTCTTTACGGCGGACACTTTTTCGGGGTCCGTACGAACACCTTCTGCAGAGATGATGTGTCCCAGATAATTGACTTCTTTCTGGAAGAACTTGCATTTCGAAGGGTTTAGCTTCAAGTTAGCGTCGCTTAATTTTGATAACACCTTCCGGATATTTTGAAGATGTTCTTCAAACGTACGCCCTCCTATTATGACGTCATCCAGGTAAATAAGGCAAGCTTCAAAAGTCAGACCCTTTAGCACGGTCTCCATCAGGCGCTCGAAAGTAGCTGGCGCATTGCAGAGCCCGAACGGCATGACTTTGAACTGCCATAGTCCTTGGCCGGAAGTGAATGCTGTTTTTCTCTATCTTCGGGATGGATCTCCACTTGCCAGTATCCGCTCTTTAAATCTAAAGTCGAGAACCATTTATGACCGGAAAGGGTATCCAGGGTGTCATCTATCCTTGAAAGAGGGTAGCTGTCCTTCTTGGTGACGTCGTTAAGTTTTCGATAGTCCACGCAAAATCTTGTGGAGCCATCTTTCTTACGAACCAAGACGATTGGAGATGCCCACGGACTCGAAGACGGTTCTATGATGTCATTTTCCTGCATCGTAGTAGTGTTCCGACCTCTTCCTGTTTAGCAAACGGCAAGCGTCTTGGGTGCTGTTTAATCGGCGGATGGTCTGCTGTATCAATTCTGTGTTGTGTCACTGTAGTATGGCCAATATCGCTACTGTTTCTAGAAAACACGTCTTCAAATTCTTGGAACAGTCTTTCTGCGGAGCTTTTCTGTTCGGGGGACAATTCAACATTTTCTAGAAGATCGGGAGTCAACTGTTGAGGCGAGTTGGATAGGAGCAAGCTCGAACTTTTGCAGACACGTTACTGGACTGCATGTTGCCAACACTTCACCTTTCTGGAACACTCTAGATTTTTCAGTTACGTTGCAAATTCTTACCGGGATAGTTTTTCTGGAAAGGTCCACTAGCGTCGAAGCTATTAGCAATCCATTCGCTTTATTTTCCGCAGATCCAATTAGGCCAGAGTTGAAACTCACATCGTTACCGATGTATCCAGGTACTATGATTTCAGTCCTTGGGGGAATGGTAATATTCTCGTTAGCGGTTACCTGTCGAATAGATTCTGTCCTGTGTTTAATTTTGAATATATAGTGACTTCTTCGGGTATGGAACGTAATTCGTTCTTGTTGAAGTCTAGAGTGAAACCATGCTCCTTTAGAAAGTCCAGTCAAGAATGAAAGGGTCTGCAATATCTGCGACATACACAGCATGTTGGTAGGTAGTGTCTCCAAACCTGATCTTGACTTTTAATTTTCCGTGAATATCAATCTTTTCCCCGTCACGGTCTGTAGCACCACGCGGGGCGGGGTCCAGAGGAGTTTCTCTTTTAATTTTTGAGCCAGATCGTTCCGAATGATAGACACATTGGCTCCTGTATCGATGATCATGTTGCAGGGAAGCTCGTTAACATGTCCCATTATAAAATTCCATTCTCACCGGTACTCTTTGTCGAAATTTGACACACTTGAAAGTGGGGCTTTCCAAAATCTGGCGACCTCCGCCCCACGAGATGGCCATTAATTAGTTTTCCGACACCTCCTTCTGGGAGGCGCTTATTAGTTTCAGCGCCTTGGCGTGCCCGGCAGCTTCTCTGCAGATGCCCTTCTCGACCGCAGGTCCAGCATTTAAGGGTCTTCTTCCCGTCTGCTTTCTGAGACATCAAAGACTCAACTCTATTCATGAAGCTTCTCATCTGTCGCTCTAACCGCTCCACACTTGAGTTCGACGTGTCCGATTCGTTGACGGCTCGTATGGGGTGTCTGTCCTTTCGTGTTGCTTGCTGGGCTGCCTCGAATTTCATAGCAAACACTAGGGCCCCCTTTAAGTCCTTGAGATCCGCCATTCGGAGAGCTTTCTGGATTTCCGGATCACGCACCCCGTCGATGAAGTGTTGCAGCGCCAGGACTTCTCTTACTTCAGTCGGACAGTCAGAAAACGCCAAGTGAGAAAGCCTCTCGACGTCCGTCGCCAGTTCTTGAGCGTTTCGGACACTTTCTGCTGCCGTGACTTCAGCTGGAGTCTGCTGTAATCCTTCACACATTTCTCTCGAAGCGTAACTCCAGAGCATTAACGAGAGCGTCGAAATCCAGCCGCTGTGTTTCCGGCAAAGTTTGCAAAATGTCAGCAGCGTCGGCTCGAAGAGAAGCAGCTAACTGGCAGGCCTTGGTCTGGGAGTCCCACTGGTTTGCATCCGCCACTATGGAGAATTGGGTCTTATACACCTGCCAAGAGGACTTTCCGTCATATGTAGAAAGCTTGATGGAAGGCTTGGAATAAGGAGCTTGAAACTTAAATTCATCCCCTTGACCAGTCATGACTTTCTGCTTCAATTTCTCTAGGTCACTCCTGAACGAGATGGAAATTTCTTC
Source organism: Trichonephila clavipes (assembly GCA_019973935.1). NCBI lineage: Eukaryota > Metazoa > Arthropoda > Arachnida > Araneae > Nephilidae > Trichonephila > Trichonephila clavipes. Next base: position 726,390 of record BMAU01017015.1, read on the forward strand.
TACCTTTTCGAAAATTTTCGCCTCTAGTTTGCTCTCCATATCTTCGAATTTATTTTCAACCGACTCGATTCTTCCTTCCATTTCTTCAAATTTCTTGTCCATAGTCGTCAATTTGTCGCCAATGCCCTTCAAATCACTTTTCAACTCTTCCTTGTTCGCGGTCAGTTTGTTATTCAACTCGCCCATATTGGCATTCATGCTGGCGGTCAACTCCGATTTCATTTCGCCCATATTGGCATTCATTTCAGTCAATTTTTCTAGAAGAGTCTGGAACTGGGCCTCCATCGCTCTTGTTGTTGGCATTCAACCCCACCTCTGACACCAATTGTTGCGTTTTCGGGGGTTCGAAATGATTGAAGCCGAAGAGTGGGATCCAAAACAATTTTATTCTTGGCCAAAACAGTCCTCCACAAATTGTAGCACAGTTCGAGAAAGTCACGTACAATCGATGAAAATACTGATAACACAGATGTAATACACTAACAAAAGCAATAGTAAACACTCAGCACAAAAAATAATAACTCAATAAAAGCAATAACACACGCACTATGCAATCGTCTCTCTCTGTCTCAAGCACAGAGAGGTATCCCTTGCATGAAAGCTGAGATCTGACTAACTGACTAGCCGGCCCGGGCCCTTTTATACCTTTCGGTCAGAAACCTCTTGCACTTGCCAGAATAATCGAGAAATAGAAAGGTCTAGCAAAATCCGGAGCGTACGAGAAAAGCTCAATACAGTAATACATTCAATACAATAGTGTTACAATACCGCGATAGGGTTGCCAGACAGGGTTATTAGGAGCAGGGTTGCCATGGTCGCTAAGCTTATCGCCCACATTTGGCGATATATCGCCAAATTTGGCGCCAAAAATTAAGTCGCCAAATCCGTCGCCAACTTGGCGCTAGCTGCAATATTTGGCGAGTTTACCATTTAAACCAATGTTAAAGCATGGGGCCGTGCAATGCAGTGGAAATGATATTACAGGTAAACAGGGTTGAAATCACATTAGATACGACAAATTAAACTGTAGAAATGAACACAAATGAGTAGAAACAATTAGAATAAGACTAAATTCGTAACAATATATATAAACTAAAAAACATGCTTTTATAGTGTGTGAATCGAACTAAAAAGTAAAAAAATAATTTTAATATAAGAATAAAATGATTAACGAGAAAATGAATGTCATTGTGGTAAAAGCGTGGGATGCTTTGTACTACATTTTTACACTAACTCGCATTTCGAAATAGAACTAGTAAGAAATTATAACAATTAATATAGAGCACACACCACGCTTTTACCCCAATGACATTAATTTTCTCATTATTCATTTTATTCTTATATTAAGAACTATTTTTTTTACTTTTTAGTTCGATTCACTCTAAAAGTGTTTTTTAGTTTTTTTTAAACTGTAATTTATTTTTAAAATTTTTTAACAATAACAAACCTGAATTACAAGTTAACATCATATGTATTTCAGATCTTTTGATTAATAAACAGTGTTTTGATTGATGCAACGAGATATTTCTTGTGTTTAAGCTCTAAAGAATGTTAGTTGTCAAAAAGAAAGAAAACAAAAATTAAATTTTTGAATGTTTTTTTTTATCAACAGCACAAATATTTTAACACGGCAGATGTTCACCACAGTTTTCATAATTTAATTGTTTTAAGACCAACATTAACAAATTTAATTTGTATTATTTTGTCATTGCATTATTTATTTATAAACAAGAGTTTTGGCGGAATAGATTGAAAAAAATTCTTTTTGCATCACATTTTCCTTTTTCCTGTTAAATAATTTATAATAAAAAAGATATTTGTTATTCATGAAAAGTAAATTTGAAATATCTTTTGGGAATGTTGCTCTATTAACGCTCAGATAAACATTTTTAAAGAAAAATTCCATTGTTTTATTTTTAAAAAATATCTTGTTTTAAACACATTAATATTTGAACAGAAAAAGAAGCATTTCACGATCTAAGCAAAAGTAAATAAATAGAATAAAAGACAAATTAAGAATATTAAGTTTTAAGCAGTGAATTTTAATTCAAAAACATTTCTTCTTAAATGTATATTTGAAGTGAAACTGGTTTATTTATTGTATATTATGCTTCATTGGTACAATTCTGGGAAAAACACTTTTTGTCAGATCTATTTTTCCGGTTCTATTCCCTAGGAATTTATTGTTAATTATTTTTATCCAATGAAAAGTAAATTATATGCTGTTAATATTAAACATACACCTAAAATAATCGAACAAGCAAAATATTATTTCGTTCCTCTATTACCAAATCTGTATATATAAAAAAATTACATCTTCTATCTACTAAAAAAAATCAAGATACCGAATGCAAAATCAATTAGGAATTATTTTAAACTATGTTTCCAGAAATAACAACAGAAACTTATTAAACCTGGAACGAAAACTAAGAATAATAAAGAACAATAGGGCTACAATAATCGTTTGCATAAAAATGTGATAAAAGCATCATTCAATAAAAAAAAAATATGAGAAGAATAATGGTAATCGTTTTCAACAAAAAAAACTAACGTGATATCTGATGCTACATACTTAACTGCCATCTATTAGTTCAATATATCTCTTTAACATTGAATAACAAGTGTGTGTAAGTAATAGCTCTAGCAAGCACGTCAATTAATCTGCTCTCTATTATGCGTTGAATATATAATTAATTAAGTGATACGTACGAATCTAATTTTGTGTATATGTATACATTCGTAAAACTTGCATAAATAAAAATTGATATTTATGTTACTGATATTTTTTAGTTTTTTAAAAATGTATTTCTGTATAGAATCTTTCTGAAGATATATAACAAAAGTAATCTATATATATAAAGGAGAAAAGCGACTCACTCACTCACTCACTCACTGACTAATCACGATATCTCCGGAACTATTAAACCTACAGATTTGAAATTTGGTAGGTAGGTTCCCTTCATGGAGTAGACGTCAGCTAAGAACGGATTTTGCAAAGTTCGAACCCCAAGGGGCGTTACGGGGGTTTAAGGGGCGTTATAGAAAATTATTTCCATTACTAAACCATTAGATGTACAGTCGTGAAACTTGGTACACAGATTTCTTTCATGAAGTAGATATTCCCTACATAATGATTTTTACGAAAATCGACCTCCAAGAGGCGTTGAGGGCGCTTAAGGGGCGTTATACATAATTATTTCCATTTTTAACCTATTAGACGTACAGTCTTGAAATCTGGTAAGCGGATTCCTTTCATACAGTACAGATCCCCTACAGAATGGGTTTTGTGAAAATCGACTCCCAAGTGGCGTTTTAGAGAATTAAGTGGCGTTATAGGCAATTAACTCCTTTTTTATACTATTAGACGTAAAATCTCAAAATTTAGTAAGCTGATTCCATTCATTAAGTAGAGATCCGCTATAAGATGGGTTTTGTGAAAATCGTTTCCTAAGTGGCGTTGCGGGGGCTTAAGGGGCGTTATAGATAATTATTTCCATTTTTAAACTATTAGACGTACAGTCTTGAAATTTGATAAGCGGATTTCTTTCATAGAGTACAGATCCCCTACAGAATGGGTTTTGTGAAAATCGACCCCAAGTGGCGTTGTGGAGAATTAAGGGGCGTTATAGGCAATTAACTCCTTTTTTAAACTATTAGACGTAAAATCTTGAAATTGAGTAAGCAGATTCCATTCACTGAGTAGAGATATACCGTAAGATGGGTTTTGTGAATATCGTTTCCTAAGTGGCTTAAGGGGCGTTATAGATAATTATTTCCATTTTTAAACTATTAGACGTACAGTCTTATAATTTGGTAAGCGAATTCCTTTCATGGTGTAGAGATCCGCTACAAAATAGTTTTGGGGAAAATTGATCCCCAAGGGTCACTGAGGGGGATTAAGGGGCGTAATAGATAAATATTTCCGCTTTTCAACTAATAGCAACAACCTGCTTGAAAATTAGAAGGTATGTTCCGTTCATGGAATAAATTTCCTTTTACAAAGATTTTTGCGAAAACGGACCCCCAAAGGAGTGGGGTTGCGAGGGATTAAGGCGTGTTATAGAAAAATTCCTGTTTTTGAATTTAACTCATTTACTTGAAATTTGTTCAGCACTTTTCATTAGTTGAATTAGAGTTCCACTAAGAATGGATCTTACGGAAATCAACTCCAGGGGGAAGCGGGGAGAGTTATTGGAGCGTATTGATAGACAAAATTCCCGTTTTCGAACTGCTAAGACTACAATAATAAAATTTGGTTTGCATGCTTCTTTTGTTGAATTGGAATCCGCTAAGAGTGCTCTCAACGAGGTATTGATGATAAAAATTCCGTTTTTGCTCTGTTAGATTTACACTTGAAATTTAGCACGCATGTTTATTTTATGGAGTAGAGATCCACTGAAAGTTGCTTTGGTGGAAATCCACTTGATTATTAGGTTAAGTGAGAGAAAAAATCTTTCTCCTTCTATTTTAGATATAAATAGAAATCAGATATTATAATTTATGTTCTTTTTATATCAAGGGGCGAGAGTGTAACAGCTATAAATATATTTTTCAATACAATCGAATTCTTAATGCTAGATATCAATAATTAATATATATGTAAACAGTATACATATATACAACATCGTGAAATACCATGTGAAGCGGGTGGGTAACGGCTAGTGTAAATATAAATAACAAATTTGTAAAAGAAAATAAACGGAATTTATCTTTTTTTCTAGAATCATACAATGATTAAATTGAAGATTTCTTAAGTTAAATATTATAGTTTGCAATAATGTAAGATATATTTTCGTATACAATTACGAAATAAATTAATGAAATTAGCTCGAAAATCTTAAATTTTTAGATGTTTGGTTATTTGAATTCATTTGAATCGAATTTTTATCCTCTGTTTTTCTATGATTTATTGTTTAAAATAAATTAATAGAAATTATTGCCTGCTAAAAATATTGTTAATGTCGTTGTACTGGGAAATTTTATATATTTTTGTAATAATTTTAAAGTTCTGATGCTGAAGAAAGAATATTGAGTACTTACGTATTAGCGTCACCGCATCAAAATTGGCGTCACGCAAATCGTGCCATTTCAGAACAACAAAAAGATTCTAGTCTGTTTCATATGAAAAAAATAAAAATAAATAATTAAGATTTTGGTAGAAAATGGCGCGATTCCCGTGGCGCCAATTTGGCTGCGGTGACGCTAATACGAAAGTACGCAATTTGTCCTTAAATATGAAAAAGAAATATTCTTTTTTTATTTATTTTCATCAGAAATCCCTCTGAATATATTTATGCTATGTCAATTGGATTTTATTTAAAGTGTATTATGCAATAATGTAATATGTGGTATAAAATAATCTTCATAAAGTAAAAATAGTTCTGAACACTTTTTTCATTTTAAACATTATTTCATGTAATTTTTTAATTATAAAATAATTTTGATGGAATGAATACTAGAATTTTCTTTCGGCTAGAAGGCCAATAAACTTCAAAAACCTTGTAGAAAAATTTATTTAAAATCGTAATTATCCTCTTTACCTTTAAGTTATCAGAAAGAAAGAAAAAATTTGTACTATGTATAATAAAATTACCATCATTGAATAGTATTTAGTGTTTCTCGTTGTTTTCATTACTTTAATTCTTCCTTATTTAAAATTTATAAATATCAGCGTATTTTTAAAAAAAATTCAAGGGCGTCATTACTTTTTTCCAGCTAAGTAAAAATAAGTGAAGAATTTCTTTCTTTTTTTTGCATAAAGAATGTTTTTTTAAACATTTGTTTTCAATTTTCTAGTTTTTTCAACTTTTATTTAAAAATGTCCATTTCTGCAAATAAAAATAGAACATTTTCAAATGTGTTTATCAATTATTTCTCACAAAACATATTTAAATAAAAAAATGGTTGATGTGAATGAATGATTTCTAATTTAAAATTAAATATTTTGTGGTATAAAATGAGAAATGCATAAAATAATTTTGTTTTTTAAAAAGATATTTTTACAAAAATGAACTTCTATATGGAATATTTAACATCGATAAGAATAAAAAAGAATGTATTAAAGCACGTTCTTATTAATAAAATATAAACAAAAATAAAAAGACTTTATTGTAATTAAAAAAATATCCTTCCTTTAAAAAAGTTAAATTTCAATTTTTATTCAGCTAAACATTCAGATGAGATAAATAACATATTATTAGATGCATTTCTCATTTTATGTCATAAAATATAAAATTTTAAATTAGAAATCATTCAAACACTTCAACCATTTTTTGTATAAAAATATGCATTGTAAGAAATATCTGATAAAACACATTTGAAAATGTTCTACGTTTTTTTCCAAAAATAGACATTTTTAAATAAAAGTTGAAAAAATTAGTAGACTGAAAACAAATGTTTAAAAAACATAATTCAGATGTTTATTTACTAAGTAAAGTGAAAATATTCGCTAAAATTTTGTATTTAATAACCATAAAAATAAAAAACAATAATAAAATATTTTTATTGCTGAAAAAATATGCAAAATACGATCATCTTTGGAAATCACGATTTTTGTTTTTTTCTCCCGATTCGTTTTGTATTTATGACATCAAAACAAACGAAAATACGCATAAAAAAAGATAACTATCAAAGAGAATAATTTAAGTATTTTAAGAAGCAACTAGCGGCATATTGGTTTTAACGAGCTTGCAGAAAGTTTAATGATCCAATTTGTAACTCTACAATCCTTAACAATCAAACCGAAACTAAAATTCATCACAACGACCACTTTTGATCAGTCTATGAGTGATCATTCTAAAGCGAATCTACTGTATAATGAGTTCTAGGATTAAATAACATATACTACTATTTTATCATTCCGTTCCAAATAATGGCCCCAATGACTCTTTTATTCCCTCTACCTATCAAATGTTTCTCAAGAAATTCGATAAACAACACTAACGCCATCTGGGAGTAGAGAAAATCATTTTATCCTTCCTTTCGAATGCCATAAAACCTGGCAACAAAGAACGAAAAGACTATTTTATGCTGTGCTTTGTTCTCTTCTCTTGCGTTCTATTTAATGTCGCGCTATGAAAAGGCGAAAAGCAGTTCAGTAACTGTAACTGAGAGAAAGCTTATCGACGAAATAACTAAAAGCTATCCAGTTCGAATGGCGATTATTTTTCACCTGCGTTAGGCTTAAAGGAAAACTATTCTTATTCTTCTATAAATATGATTACATTTTATTCATTAATTGATCAATGCCGTTCAGGATGAGGTGTTTAAAGCAAAACCGTTTTAAGAATGTTCTTTTATGGGTAGTGCGTTCTGATTACAGGTTATTTGAATTACTGAATCGTTCTAATCGAATTAAGTATTGCGAAAGGCTTAAAACTAAGGAGCTAATTTTTGAGTATTACGAAAGTAAACGAATGAAACTTTTATAACTTTAGAAAAAGTATTGCAATTAAAACAAAATAAATAAATAATGTCAAATTTATTTCATAAATAAAACATACATTTCTTTACGTTTTTTAAAAAATTTAATTCCCAAAGTAAATAAATATAATTTTTAGAGAAAAAATTATAAATACATAATGCAATTAAACTTAATGATGGACGTCTTTGGACCTTACACGAAAATTTTAATGACTACTGATTAAGCTACAACAAATATTTCTTTCGTAAAAAATCAATGACAGGGCGCTAAATAAAGACTTGACTGCAGATTCAGAAACCTTTATGATTATTTAAATATTAAATCTCCCACATATATGTCATTATTTTTATAAAAATCATAGATCAAGAGGATTTGTTCACATTTTGATTAAATAATTCACCAACATTTTTCTAAATTTAAATGCTATGTAAATACAGTTGAACCTGTTTTTGTGCGGTAGATAGGGGCCGCATAAAAATAAAAGCACAAAAAAATATTCAAAAATTTCATAAATTCTTACATAAAACAAACTAATTCGTGGAAATAATAAAGGGTGTTTTTTTAGAGGTATAGAACTTTAAATTGCAATAAAACAACGATGTATTATTCGATTGACATGAATTTTTTTTTATTCGAAAGATAATCTTGTGGCATTACATTTTAAATATGATTTCTGGCATACGACTGCCACGGCTGGCTCGGATGTAGTCCAATCTGACGTCCATTTTCGATGACTTTTCCAACATTTGTGGCCGTATATCGGCAATAACACGGCGAATGTTGTCTTCCAAATGGTCAAGCGTTTATGGCTTATCCGCCTAGACCAATGACTTTACATAGCCCCACAGAAAATAGTCTAGCGGTGTTAAATCACAAGATCTTGGAGGCCAATTCACAGGTTCAAAACGTGAAATTAGGAGGTCACCAAACGTGTCTTTCAATAAATCGATTGTGGCACGAGCTATGTGACATGTTGCACCGTCTTGTTGGAACCACAGCTCCTGGACATCATGATTGTTCAATTCAGGAATGAAAAAGTTAGTAATCATGGCTCTATACCGATCACCATTGACTGTAACGTTGTGGCCTTCATCGTTTTTGAAGAAGTACGGACCAATGATTCCACCAGCCCATAAAGCGCACCAAACAGTCAGTTTTTCTGGATGTAACGGTGTTTCGACATACACTTGTGGATTAGCTTCACTCCAAATGCGGCAGTTTTGTTTGTTGACGTAGCCATTCAACCAGAAGTGCGCTTCATCGCTAAACAAAATTCGCTTATGAAAATCGGGAACAACGGCAATCTCGTTTTGGGCCCATTCGACGAATCTACGCCTTGCTTGATGATCATTTTGATGAATTGCCAAACCAAACTGAGAATAAATCACTTGACAGCTGTTAAATAAGTCGCCATCTTGGAAAGTAATTCCAACTTAAACTTCTATACCTGGAAAAAAAACACTCTTTACAACAAAAAAAATTTATGGGGTGGATAGGGACAGCATAAAAAAAGTCGCATTTAGAAAAAAATGTTAATTACTTACGAAATTTATGTATGAGTACCTCCATAACAAAATAAAAATTAAATATTACACATGGAAACATTTTAAAAACATATAGTTTTTAATTGTATACATGGATAAGTTCTCAAAATGCACATACATAATTCATTGTTACTCATCGTAATCCAGAACCCTCTAATGAATAAGTTCAAAATTGCTTTCGTCACTTGAAGGTACAATTTCAATTCATTTATTTTTTGGCAACATAAAGTAAGAGATAAGTTTTTGTGATGAAGGTCGGGTGGTCAGTTGCTTGTAAATGTCACGATAACTAGATATGCATGATTGAAACCCTTTTTGGAATTTAATACTCATTTCTTAATTGGTATCTATTTTAAGAAAATGCTTTTCCTATTTTTGGAAAGCTGAATACCTGCATATTTTTATCCCCTCTCAAAGAATCCGGTTCTTCTTGTCCGTCTTCATAATCTATTAAATCATTGATAATGTCACTGTCATTTAATGTTTCCTCTTCAATTAAGCGCGGGCTGCAGGAGCGTTGAGAGAAAGCAAATGAATGAACATAATCGAGAGACTGTTTATAACAAATGAACAGATCGTCTTGAAGTGTCTACATTTCAGTGGTGTAACGTACACCCCTGCATCACGGGGTTGGACAGGACTCTAGGGGCCCAAGGCCTGACTTACACTTAGTACGCATTTACCCAATTTATAAAATATTAAAGGCAAAACCTGACTTTCAGGGGGTCCTAACATTCTCCGTTACACCATTGGTAAATAGATAGAAAACATTACGGTGGAGCCACAGCCATTGAGTGCTGTCACGGGGGAGGGGGAGACTCTAGGGGACCAAGGTCTGACTTACGCTAAATATGTATTTACTCAATTTATGAAATATTGAAGACGAAACCTGACTTTGAAGCCTGAATGGAAAAAAAATTGACCGATGAATCGAACCCAGACCTCGCGCATAGTATGCAGATGATATATCAACCAAGCTACGAAATCGTTGGAGGAAATTGAAATTTAATTGTATAAAAGCTAAGCATGAGTTTCGAAGGCTTCTTTCTCCGAACTGACTGGCCATTCGGCGGAATTACATTGAGGGTTGAACAGCCTAAAGGAGTACTACTACTATACCAAGTCTCGACCCCAAATGAATTTCCTTAGTCATGCCCTCTCCTTGTTAATAATTTCATGTTTAAACATTCCATATAGGAACATAAATCACAGTTATGGAATCATATATAATTAAACTATTTTCTTTTTCTTTTTGCATTTTAGGATCCTTATTATTTTTTTAAGCTTTAGAAAATATTAGATGTTTTTAAATTTTCTTATTTTTTTCGATAAAAAACGTAAAATCTATAACAGTTTATAAATTTTTATGAGTTGTAATTATTTTATTTTGGTGTAAAATACATCTGTAACTTCTTATTCTTCTAAAAGAAACGTTTAAAATTTTAAAAAAATTCATCGAAATGTATCATTTTTGTTTTTATGTTGAATAAATTTGTAAATTTCTGTTGGTCATGAAATGTTTATCATAATCTCTATATAATAATAAAAACGCGGAAAGTAGGTTAAAATAAATAAATATTCTAATTTTTCCCTTAAAACAGATTAAAAATATCGGTACTTTTCTATTTCGTCGATGCAGGCGATAAAGTTGCCAAAAATGTTACAACCGATGCCAAATGGAATATTTTAAACTAGACGAAATGGAAAAATTTTAAACGATATTAAAATGCTTATTTATCTGAAGTAAAAAAATAATTACTATTAACAATTAACATTTTTTTATGTATATGTTGTGTGTCGTCGCCTATAAAGTCTGCTTGGCGAGTTTTGCGCGGGTGAAATGGAAAAGTATCAAAAAGTACTTAAGCAATTTTTTGCTTAAGTACAATAAGCAGTGAAGCAGAAGGAGAATCTGAAAACGCTCCCTTCCAAAGAAAGAAATATTTTAACTATTTATCATATATGTTGCAACAGCTTTCCGTGTATAATAACCTTTGTTGCAAAATATCTATTGCATAAACCTTTCTTACGCAAACAATAAATAATTTTAATTATTGTATGTACAAAACAACATGATTAAAAAACTAATAATTCTAATTAAACAACAAATTTTTATGTACCTTACTAGGTGTTCCCTAATCTAAAGCAATTCTCTCTCTCTCTCTCTCTCTCAGCACGCATACAAATTAGTAGTACTCAAAGTGCAACAAACAAACCCCAACGAGGGAAATTTTCAATATATTATACGAAATCTTAGTTGGCAGCCATTGAAATAAACAGCTGATAAGTATGAAATTTTGTACATTCTTAACGTCTTGTTAGATACGAAACATCGCATTTATTAAACCACGCCATGAAAAATGGCGGCTAAATGATGGGTTCTCTTTTGTTGCGCCTTGGAAGTTGGAAAGATGTGTATTGTTCTCAGTTATTAATATTTCAGAGTCATTGTTGCACCCCAGAAGCTCGCTTCTAGTCTTTTATTCCACGCAGTTATTTAAGTATTCGCAACTAGAATACTGATTTCTTCATTCATTCCAATTACAAGTCTTTCTACGAATCTTTTATTCGTTCGTTCTACAGTTCGTGCTCGGTTACAGTTAGAGGATGTCAGTAAACGATAACTGATGACAGTGAGTCTTCGAAAAATTAATTTCGTAAGTGATTTCAATCCACGAATTTTGTGAGACATGTGTTTTAAGTGAGGGTTAATTTATTCCAAGCATGTAATAATCGTCTGTAAGAATTCTTATATTTAGGCTTAATGTTAATGGATTTAAACTTTAGATTTAAACTTTCTTTGACTCTAGGTTAAAATTTTGCTTACATTATATAATTTAGCAAACATTATGAATTGTTTATTTAATGCAGATTATGTAGAACAACAGGCTTATACTTCAGAATTTAATTTGTAGTTTTGCATGAAATTTTTTGTAATTTATTTATTTCTTTTTTTGTTAAGTGGATATTCAAGTTCTGGAATACAAGAATTTAAAGTGTTTCGTGCTTGAAAATTAAACTTAATCTTTCGGATTTGATTAACAGTTTGAAAACGATGAAAACTGAGGATTTATCTAGGTTTTCTTATTCCCTTGAATACTTCTTAAATTGAAGTATTGCCCTTTCAAGAATTGGAACAAATATAAAAGGAATGGAATAATGGAAGGAATGGAAGGAATTCGTGCAAATATATCAATCAAATTTCGAATGATCTCAATCGATTGTATTAGCTGCGATTAAAAAAATTTCTTTTTAATAAAATCGCGAAAAATTACGACAACAATATATATATTTTTTAACTTCTAAAAATTAGAGCAGATATTTTCTTCATTGTTCGAATAATTTTGGCAACTTAATCCAAAAGCCAAAGGATAAATTATAGAATTTATTTTCTTTCTTTTAGTGTGGTTTTTGCAACTATTTTTTATTAACTCTCAACTCTTTTTACAATTCCGAAACTGCAGTAAAACTTTTCATATATTTTTTTTACCTATCGGGATTCTTTTTGTATGAACGAAAAAGTTCGAAAAGAAATCGTAGGCTAGTTTTTATAACCTTTATCCGCCATCTTATGAAAATTCCTTATTTTGACACTCTTAAAAGAGCACGAAGCAAAAGATACTAACCGTTTTAACCTCCCGTTCATGTTTTAAAATGAAGCAATTGACTGGCATACAATGATTTTATCAACCTATGTTATTTACTTTTTATTGACTGCTTTTTTCCCCTCTCTTTTTCCCTCCAGGGTGGAACCGTGACCATGACGGTGAAATCTTACACGATAATGGTTGAGAGAGTCGCCATTTTTGACCATTATATGAAGATTTATTTTTTGGATAATGTAATGAAAGGATTTTGCTTCTTTATATTGCCTCAGTTTTTCAGAAAAGTAATTTTCCCTCTGAAAAATCTAAAATTTTTTTTCAGAAGTGGATTTTGTTCGAAAAACTCTTTTTTTCTTTCAAATTATTTTAAATTTAAAATTTGTGAGAAATAACTGTGTTAGAAGATTAATTTTAATTTTTTTTGTTTTACTTTTTTTTAATATTGAAAAAGGCATTTGAATTTTTTTTTAACGATTAAATAAATGTGACGTCTCCAGTCACATGATAACTACAAATTTTTGTTTTCAGCCAATCACTTCATATCTTCATGGGACATCTTAGTGACATGATAAATGCAATCACGTGTTCATGCACTTTGCTGTTGCCAATTTTTGCTTTTTTCAGTTTCAGTTAAAAAGTATTAATTTGTAAACAATAACAATACACATAGTACACACACAAAAATACACTAGTACAAGAATTTTTGGTACTTACTGATTATCGCAACCTATTGGTGACATTTTTGAAACAAAGCACCTGGTTACCAATTCAGCGCGTACGACACTTAGGAAATCGGGATTGCCAACTTTGCGAGTTATTAATAGAGTTGCCGATTGCTGCGATAATACGTAAGTACCGAATTTTTTTTAAACTGTTTGAAGAGTCTTAATAATTGAATACCCTAAGCCAGTTATCAAATTTGAAATTGTACCTAAATTTTACAAGTAGAACAATAGATACGTGTCTGATGTCAGTTTTGAATTCCATGGAGAACATGTGATTATATTTATCAAGTGAACATCATGAATTTCGACCATTGCATTTTTAACGGAAAAAAATTGAAACAAAAACGAACGTTTTAAAACGTTATTACCAGATTCAAATCAAACAGTTACACCAAAATAGCTCAATAAAGGAATTGAATGAATAAAGGATTTCAATGAATAATTAGTAATCTTGTATTTTTATAACAAAATTGAACTTCACAATAATTTTAAACAATTATTTCCGTGTTTTTCAATTCCTACTATTATAGCTCACACTCTCTATTTATTTATTTTTTTATCTTGGTGAAATTTTCCATCGTTAATAAAATAAATTTTAAAGCGCTCAATTGAGCTGAAATTTTATATACATGGTTATTTCGGATGACAATACAATAACTTAATTATAATTAATAAAAATGAATTGATTAAAACTAATTTTTTAAAGAATTACAAATACAGCCACTCTGGCATCATTTTTGGCGACTTAGCTATCCTTTTGGCGACTTGTGTCAAAACTTGAAAAAGTTCTTTTTCTCACGTTTTAAAGTATTCAGTTGAACTGAAATTTTATGTACACGATTGGTTTGGATGACAATACGATACTTTAATGACAATTAATAAAAATTAATTACCACTTAATGTTGTGATTCTGTCATATGTATATACATATTTATATTAATTGTAACTATTTAATAAAAAGTAGCTAAAATAAAATTTTTCATTGTTGATCTACGTAGGTATCGATTTAAATTTTTTTTTACATTACTTGTTTGTTTTAATATGCGTGCATAATTTATTTTAAAAAAGTGTGTTTTGGTTAAGTTATTATGCATTGAAAATGAATTGATTTTTTTAAAAGTGTGCATTTTTATATTTTATAAAATTAATTGTCAAACGCTATATTTAACTAAAACTGAACTGAAAACGTTTTATAAGACACAATTTCCAATGGGGTTTTTAGGGGAGGGAGGGGTCATGATACCGTATGCTTATACATGTACAATTTTTCTACTCTCTGTAAGGAAATAAATTTAAGAAATCCTTCTTCATGGTTATCAAATATGTTTTAATATTGAACCTAAGAAATTAATGATAGGTGTGTCAAGGTTACGTGCTTTCAACGAGAAAATTAATGTGGTTGTTATGAAACAACGTACAATGATACGTAATATATTCTACATTGAATTAAAGATTAATATTTCTTGAACAACAAAACTATTGTTAGAAAGGCTTAAAACGTGAGATTAATAAAATTCTGGCTTAAAGACATCCATTTAAGTAGATTAAAATAAAGAAATCTGAATGTTTTTACTTCACATCTTTTTTTTAAAAAAGGAAAAAAAAAATAATATACATTTCTTTTAGCAAAAAAAATGTACATTTATGCTGTATAAATTTGAAATAAAAAATAATCTGGTAAATTTAAATCCTAAGTTGAATTAAAAATTCTGAAGTTTATTTTTAATTGTTAATTCGAGATAATGGCGTTAAAGAACACGAAATTTCCATGCTATGCTCATAATTCTTAACTTTCTTACCATTTAAAAAGAATTGAAAAATGTAATATAAACTAAATCTTATTGCGACAAATATAATTGCATTACAATTTGTACCATCGCTTGGTTGTTTGGATAAACCTTTAAATGCCTTAAACTAACATTAAAAGTGTTAAAAAAGTTTTCTTGGCAAGTAGTAAAAAAAATGAATGCTTAAAAGTAGTTCGTCTTCACACATTTTGAAAATTCCTTTTTTAAATTCATTGTTTGAGCATATATTTTCTTCTTTCTTGACATTTTTTTTATTTGTTAAAGAAACATAAATTATACTTTCAAAACAAGCATTGTTTACTACCTTGTTTGTAAAATATTACGAAGTAATTAACTTTTTTCTTCTTCTTTTATGAGAGAAAAGTGTTCGAATATGAAGCTGCGGAAAATTAAGAACTACCTCTAATCTTTTTTTTTCATGGTTTAAGCATTCATAGCTACTTAGGCACCATTTTTTTATCAGTTGTGTTGCACGCTGTTAAGTCAAGGTATGATCCTATTTGTTGCTTGAAATGTTTTACATCTGTATATACGAGCACTAGAATAAGTAAAAGAAAAAAAATTAAGAATAAATCTTTAAAAAGGTTGAACTTTCCATTTTTTTAAAAAATTCGTTTTTTATTTTTACAATAATATTTTTTTCAAGTATAAAGAGAATTTAGATAATTTTTTAAGATTTGATGAATTAGTATTAAAAATTAAAGTAACTTGAAAATGAACATGTTACTTTAATAGAATATTAATAACAGCTGAGTTCACGTGTTTAAAAGTGAAATGTATTCATTCTAATCGTGAATTTAAAATTTTTCGAAATGCAAAAATCACGAAACACCATTTTATACAATAGAAATCATCAAAAAAAAAACATCGGTACTTTTCCATTTTGCTGGCGTTGGTGTTAAAAGTCTACAAAAATGATACAACCGACGTCAAATGGAATATTCCCGCTTGTAACCTTTTACCAAGAAATTTAAAAACAAGTCGCGTTCTTTTCTTATCTGTGACACAATTTTCTTAATACATCAAAAAGGGATGAAAAGCCAATGAAAACTATCATTTATTAACATTTTTTATGTGTATATGATGTATTGTCGCCAATAAAGCATACAATACACAATACATTACACTATAATGTAAATTAGGCTTAATTGATGTTAACAAATTTCGAATATTAAAATCAACGATATATCCACATTAAATTTGTAAAAAATACCATTTTGATTAAATTTTTAGCGTGCTATCCTAATGCTGACGAAATGAAAAAATGTTTAGATCATTCTCACGAATTCATAAACGAAATCGTTGTTAAATAACATTATTAATTGGGAAAAAAATGGCGCCATCGTTTCCAAAAAAGAAGGGCGTGGAACCGTAACTCTCATAACAAGGTCCCAGTTCAAGGCTGAATGTTTCGATTTTAACTTAAAAGTATAAATTCGAATGCTAAATTATACATTTGAAACAAAAAGGCTTAGAAATTTCAGTTTGCTGATTCGAAATCTACTCACCGTATTCGACTGATAGCGGTGGCTTATTGTTCAAATTTTTATGTTTTTGTTACGTCGTATTTCTTCATCCGTGTATAAGTCTTCACGGTCGAAGTAATACACAGTTTTTGTTGAAAGAAACCATAAAATTTTATGCTTATTTTTCTCTAACTGGTTTTCTTTGAAAAGTATCCAACATTTAAGTCTGTTGTAGTCGGATGAGAATACCAAAGCTCCTATTCTTTAAAATACAACCTATTAAATTGAGAACGTAATTTAAGGCTAATCGGATTATAAAATTCAACGAAAATTCCTACTGTATTTTAATTTCGAATATTATGTTTCTAGAGAATTGTTTGAGAAGCGTAAATATGGATTCTGTTTTGCGAGTGCTTCAATTACGTGTAGCGATAAACAGGATTAGAATTAAAATGAGTGTTTCGGATTGTTCGAATGAAACGTTGAATAAGCTTCGAATATAAATATTTGTATTTATGACAGAAAATATTAATTTGTTTCTGGCTACGACAAGGTATAAAATATCGCAATTGTTTATTGAATTAAAATTTCTCATATATTTATGTTGAGAGATGTTTCGTTAATTTTGTAGTTACATTTTATGCCGTATAGAAATGATTTTGTCGTATATAAATTTAAAAGGTATTTTTTTTTCTGGGAATTGACAGAATATTTTAATTTTTGAGGAAATGACATAGAAAAACAAGTACATCTAACAAAATATCAAAAAATAAGCTTTCCTTTTGTTGTAAGTTTAATATCCGTAAATTCGTGCAAATGTTACGATTTCTAATTTAATTCAATTGTTTATAAGGGATAATTTATGCTTTTGCAATCGCATTAGAATTTCAAGTACATTTTTTCCAAAATAAATTTGTCTTTAATGTAGATTACCTGACTCAAACACACCCTAAATTGGAGAGGTTTTCCAGATCTAGAATTAGAAGGGGGGGAAGAGAAGGCATGTTATATTCAAAATTTCCTATTAAAATGTCGTTCCAAATTGTTCCAAATCCTGATTTCTTATGGAATACACATTTAGAATAATATTAATGTTTTGAATTCAGGATTTAAGGGAAATTATATAAATGAGAGAAGTAAAAATCATTAAAAGTATATAGAATGTGTGAAATTACTAACAATATATGTACAGATTGTGTGTGTGTGTGAACCCAAGGTCTTACGGTGATTATAAATATTTATGTCCTCAAGGTATTATAATTACACATATGTTTGTTTGGATACATTGTAAGTACTATTATGAATTTTTATAAGACCATTTACCTCAGTAAACTTCAATGTGGGCACCTGTAGGTTGGAGAACGTTTATATATATATATATATTACCGTCAAAGTGTATAACTAGGTATTTCATAAAATAATTAGAGAAGTCGGTTAAAGTATATAACAGATGAAAATTTTCATACTTTACCTAGCTATTCTATGAAATAACTAGTTGTTCTATAAAATAACTAATAATAGACCGTTAAAGTGGAAAATAAACAATTTCAAAGTTATTTTATAAACTAATTGATCATAAACAGCCAAAATCTCTCGAAAAATACATTTTATCCCTATTGCAGATATTTAATTGACAAATAATAAAGAAAAGCTGCTAATGTAATTTATTATCACGCTTAGTGCTAACATTAGTTAAACAGGAAGGGAAAGAAAAAGAATATGTTGCAGAACTTGTTATATTTAAATACAATCGAACTTCTATATAACGAACCTCTATACTGAGAATTTTTCTATAAAGCGAACTTTTTCCAGGTACCTTGAACATTTCACGATTTTCTTCGTAAAATAAACCTCTATAGCGAAGTGCATTTTCTGGATAACGAGCTTTTTCTTTTGCGATTCAACTTTTGTTCTCCCTTTTTTTAAGTATTTCTGAAAAAATTCATGTTATTTTCTCTTTAACACATTTTATGGTGGTCATAAATCTTGAACTGGTTTTGTTAGATACTAACTCGCCGAGAGCAATAGAGTTCTGGACGTTTTATCCAAGAAGTGCAACCATCAACCCACATCTCTCAGTTCGCTAGAAACATCTTCGATATCCTCTTTCACCCTCAGGGGAGTTGTCTCGTGTCCCCGTATTCTAATTATAAAATAATGTGTGTAATGTTACTCTTGTATGCTTTAAATTATAAAATGTCCTGAAAATTCATTAATTTTAGTATAAAATTATTTTCTTAATATTGAAAAAACAGTGAATTCTCCGACATTTTTTTTTCTTGTTTTCCTTGCATTTTTTCTTTCTTTTATTTTTTAAGGGTATGATATACAAAATAAACATATATTAATTTTAAAAAAATGGTATGAATAATTACTTTTTAATGTACAGTGTTTATGAATTTAAAATTTGTTTTATTTGGTTTATAAAGTATATTAAAAGATGAACCTCTATAACGAACTTTTTTCCGGGATTTAGCGACTTCGTTATATAGAGGTCCTACTGTGTTACCAAAAAACACATGCTGGGAAGAAAAAAGGTTGCTTCATAAAAACATTTGGTAAACTTTTTGAAACAAAATTGTAAGAGCATATTAAATTAAATTTTATGAAATATCTTTATTTTATACTTTTCATTATTTATTAGTGCAAGAATTGCTGTGATGACATTTTTGAATTTAGGTTCAAAATTGATTAAAAACAGCTATAATCAGTTCAAAGAACCTTCGAGGGCCATATTTCATACTTTAACGATCAAGTAATCGTTATTCCGTAGAATACCTAGTTAAATCTCGTAGAATTCTATCATTTTATGTACTTTAACTGATTTGTTTAGTTATTTCATGAAATACCTATGAAATAACGGATTTCACACTTTAACGGTAATGCATATATACGTGGCATTCCTGTTCCCGCCAAGTGTCTTTTACGGTACGATACGATGTGTCTGAGCATATGGGCTGAAATTAGCCCTCCAACCCACATCTGAAAGTCTTCGATGGGGAAATGGCGAAAGTGGTGTTTTCGTTTCTGCGGAATACTTATTGGCTATTGGCGGAGAGGACTGGTCCGAGAGATGTGGCTTAACTTGGCTTCTTCCTGATGTTCTGGAAGTTGCGAATTTTACTTGGGAGAGAGCTGGGTGACTGCTCTCTGAGCCAAGTGTCCTTCAACATATTTTGCACTTTTTAAGCATGCAACCTAAGCCTTTTACGAAGAATTCTTACCAAAGCGACGTTTGAAGTTCGTGTGATACTTCACAAGTTGATTTAATAGGACTCCGTTGAAATGATTGCTGAATGTGTTCAGGTGTTGCTTTACTTACACTAGACCTGCCACTTCTGAGAAGATCCATAACGCTACCTGTTTCTTAAAACATTTCATGCCATTTCTTTTTCGATTTTGTACCAGGTTTGCTGCTTGCATAACAACGTCGAAATTTACACTGTACATAAATGGACGATTTCGTTTTGTGAAATCAATGCACACATTCAGTGGCGCAGCGCACAATATTAGGACGCCCTGCAAAGTCGGGTTTTGGGCCCCAATCCCAAATACGTTTTGGCGTCAGTCAGATTTCGGGTCCCTAGAATCCTGGCCTTTCCCCCAGGGTGTTGGGGGGTTACGGGGGTGTACATCACGCCCCTGGTTCAAAGTTAGGAATTCTGCCTCAAATATCCCTCGAGGTGCTTTAGAGTGTGACATTATTCTAAACGAAACAGTATTGAATTAAATAGCCAAAAGCCACCAGACATTTTGGATTTCATACATTTCTTCCAATTTCCAGGGAAATATTTAACAAAATGTTCCCTAGGCTAAAACATGTTTGGATTCCTTTTTTCATGTGAAATTTCATTGATTGGAGCATTTAAAAGACCGCCCAACAAGTTGGGAAAAAAAGTCTGTATCGTAAAAATCTCGAAATATATATATAATCCGTCACTTAATGTTTTCTTATATATTTTCAATGTTTGTAAGGAGATTTGTTAAAACAGCACTTGTGTTGATGAAAATATAAACGTGTTTCTTTTAAAAATTTAAAAAAAATTTTTGCAGATAGTTTTTTTTTATTTATAATATCTAGAATTCTTTTTTCCGACCAGATTTCACAAAATTAACAGCACCATTGCTAAGGTGACCAACCGTCCTTCTTTTATAGATTCTGTCCTTCCTCGAAAAGTGTCCTCCTTTTTGTCCTTCTTTTCAATATTTTAAAACTTATCTGTTAATTGCTGTATTAAAAGATGAACCAAACAAGTTTCCAAAATATCGAAGAATGATCTGAAACAAATATCACAGGAAATAACAGTTTTCAATGGTATTTTTTGATTTGCTCGCAAGTAATGTGGGCAAATATAGTAAATTACGTTAAGTTTTTATCGAAAGAAATGCCCGATATTAAAATTGAAAACAATTGTCTGTTTGAAGTAGAAAGAAGACTGAATGTTTATTTAAATTCTAATGAGTTAGAACAATTGGAAAATCAACATGCTGAGAAATTGGTAAACGATGGGCGAAATTACTTAAACCATTTAAAAAACGAACACATTCCATATGAAAATGTAATTACTCTTGTTGAATTTACGTTGTGCTTCAATGGAACTAATGCAGCAGTTGAAAGAGTTTTTTCAGTTGGTATTGATTTTTGGATAAGTGAGAAATCAAGATTGAATGTTAATATTTTAGCTACAGTGCTTACCGTAAAATTCAGTAAGAAGGATATTTTTTGCTCAAAAATTTCCATATTAGAAAACGAAATGTTGACAAAAAAACCCCCATTTAATGGAAAAATACTCGCTTAAGATAATAATTAAAAGTAATGTTAGCGTAATTAGCGTATTTTTGTTTGAATTAATAAAACGTTTCATATACCTAAGTTGTAGTTTTTTTCTTAAATTTTTCGTCCTCCCTTTCATTGTAAAAAAAAAAATGGTCATTTTACCATTGCTAATATGTAAAAGAAACTTAATAAAACTTTTAAATTAAATTCTATTGACACGAAATAAACATATGAATATCAAACGAAAACATTAATATTCTTTGAAAAGAAGTTGGGTGATTAGAGATTTCCCTCAAAGTGTTATTTTTAATTTAAGGTAACAGTCAAACTGAATATTACATGTGAATCTTCGCTTAGTTTCTATATTAACTTATTTTGAAATGTATTGTGTGCAGCTTATTTCAGTGGCTTAACGGAGAAAATTAGGGCCCGCTGCAAAGTCAGGTTTGGGGGCCCCAATCCGGATCTTACAAATGACTGTAAGACTATAAGATCAAGCTTTTGGGCCCCTAATTCTGGGCTCCCCCACAATGCAGGGGAGTAAGTTACGCCACTGCACACATGGAGCTTTCTCTTAAATTAACGCCATTTTGACAAAAAGAAAAGCAAATAATATAAAAAAAAATTATGTCAAACAAAGAAAATTTTTTATTTTAGTTACTTTTTATTAAATAATTACAATTAATATAAATATGTATATACATATGGCAGAATCACACTATTAACTGACAAAATGGAAAGTGATTTTCTTTTCTATGTATGGTATTGGACCAGTAACGCACGCAAGAATTTTTCAAGGGGGGGGGGATCCGTGGTCGAAAGTTCATTTCTGAGGGTATTATATATATGAGTGCAAATGTGTATTTTATATTTTATTATGTTAGAATGAATTTTGTATGTTTAATTCGGTAAATTAATACTTTTTGTTTAAATAATATTTTGTTTTTTCGAGTTTTCAGTATACATGCGCCCTCCTTGTAGGGTTATCACGCCCCTCTAGGGGCGTGCCCCACACAGTTTAAGAAACGCTGATATAGGGAGATTGTTAATTAATAGTAGGAATTGGAAAAAAGATATTTTTCTAACAAATATTGCCCTCGAGTCACACACTCTTGAAGGAGTATTCGCGCCACTTACTAGAGAGAGAGAGAGAGAGAGAAACTACTAAAACTGACCTATCCATTGATACAAAAGTTACATTATTATATTAAGCGGTTATTTTGTAATGAATATTTAATTTTTTAAATCAGGACAAGACTTTTAAGTCACCCTGTGTATAAAGAGATGGATTGACTGTGGTAAAAAAAGGCCTTTGCTTACTCTCCGCCTATTCGACAAACGAGTTTATCGAGCTGGTGAACAAATGAATAATGAACAATTATAAAACTTAGGTAAACAAAAGAGTAATTTTATTTACCTAATATATGAAAAAGAATTTTTATTTTTGTTTTTAAGATTCTATTAAAAGGGGTGGGGGTTATAAGTGTCTAAGAAAGCGATGTAGCAACCTATTAAATTAATGTTATGCTTACTGAAAACGAGACGGTAAAAAATTTGAATGTCACGTGACATGGATGATTGCAAGGCTTTTCATGGCCAATATTATAATATTTTAATCTTTATCACAATCGGAATCAACTATGCATATTTTTTTTATTTCTTTTATTGGAGGATTACACCTACGTCTCACAGAATACGAATAATATATTTAACGAACAACCAAACAATAAGTAATATGTTTGTGCATATATGAATTAATAATATGTTTGGAAAAGATAAAATACAAAATATGAATATTTTATCGATTTATAAAAACCAAACGACGTAGATCATGATATGATGATAAATCTTATTAAAGATATATGCAATGTACTTAAAGTTTCAACTATACAATCATTGCAGGTTAACTATTTCGAATAGATTATTCATAAGATAATAAAAGGGTGCTTAACATTATATAACATGCTACACATACATTTAGCACATAATTTATTATTTTAAAAATTTTAATAAAAAACCGTTATTTAAAATTCTTAATTACATGAATTTAATATCTTTATAAAATAAAAGAAATCACATATACAGTATTTTTAGTTAAAGAAATTATTTCCAATAGAACCCAAGGAAAGAATAAATAAAGTTACTTAGTTATTTTTATTTTTCTTTCACAAGTTTTGCTGTTAAAATATATAAATGTAATATTTCTTTGTTCATTCTATTATGGTTTTAAATCTGAATATAGTTCTAATTAATTTCGTTAAAAGTATGACTAACTGATAATTTGGTATGCAAGAAATGGTATTTTTTTATATTGCTATTGTGAAATAATATTTTCCTCATAATATACAATGTTCACAATATTCACCAATTTTTTTTGCTATTTAATTAATTTAACATTAAGATTTAAAGTATCATAAGTTTTTATAACATTTTGTCAAAAAATAATAAAAAATATAAATACCAAAGAACTGCTTCGATTTTTTTTATTTAGAACGAATGACTAATTTAAACAAGCATACTTAATTTTCTATTCTAAATTATTTTATTTAAAAACTCTACTAATTTTTAAAATATTCCCACTAAAATAAAAATCAAGCAAATTAAAATGTTGCGAACATTTGCCTAAAATTGTTGGAGAGATGACCAGAGTGCCTAGCCCTGCCGGGCTGTAAAATCTTCTCATTGGATGTTTGAGTGACTGTAACGTTATAACTCTTTCCAAAATATATGTGAATACAAAATTTTCTTAAGTCATAAAATAATTCAAAATTTATAAACGTTTAATGTTTGTCAAAAAAATTCTCTTTTTTTAAAAAAATATATATAGAATAGGATTAAAATCCGGAAGAAATAAAAAATTACTACATTAAATAAATTTGTTTATACTAATGCTTTATTGATTTTTTAAAAAAATATTGATCACTGAAAACTTTTTTTAAAAAAAGCATACTACCGGGCATTTTTAACTGTGAAAAAATTTTATTAATTTACCTTGCTTTAATACTTTATCAGATTTAGAAAATTCGCTTTCATTCAGTTCCAGTTGTTACAAGTCATATAATTTCAAAAATTTATTTATCAGAATATACTAAAAGATAAAAGTATTTATTTCTTTTTACTTCCTCTTTCTTAAGTGTAATTTAAAAATAATAAAAATAAAATCTCAGGATTTTAAAAAGAAACGTTTGTCAAAGTGCGCGATTGTTTTGGATTTTCAAACTAGAGTTGCGTGTCCTGAAGTGTTACGAAATGCTGCCCTAGATCTAAAGCAGTCAGAGGTCAAGCAGCTTATTTCGTGTCAAATGTAAAAGAAGGAACTTATTTCTTCCAACTTTTTTTTTTTTTGGTTCACATTGGTTGCTGTATACATTCATAATACTCTTTTTCTCTTAAAATAATGTGATAAAAAAAAGCAAAATTGCAAATTCTTTAAGTGTGTGTGATATAATAAATCAAATCGTATGCCATTTTTATCTCTACTTTTTAAAAAGAATTATAATTGTTTCTGCTTGAAAAAACAAACACTTAACCCTAAATTCTCGTTTTCAATTAATTTTACACAAGTTCTACAGTAATTCTCAATTTTAAGTTGTTGGCACAATGATGGCTTTTTATAATTGCAAATATTATTTTATTTGCAATTATAAAAAATTTATTAAATTTTTATAAAAAATTTGTATATATTATATATAACTGTCAATATTTAAAAAATACAACTAAAATCTGGGAATAATTTTTTTCTAACTTTTTTGTTTTGCCAGAATGTCAACAATCCGAACAAAGTTTTTACTTAAGCAGCAGTTAAGCCTAACGAATAAAAACTGATTTATTAATTTTTATACAATTTTTCTATTTTATTAAACTATAACGGACAAACAAATTAAATATAGTAAAATTTTGTTCAAAATTGCAGGTTTTTTCGCAATATCCTTTAAAATAATTTGTATTAGATTCCAAAGTTCTTTACTAACTGATACTCTTCCACTCTAACAAATATCATTCGAGACATGAAAGATAAATGTTCCTCTTTTCAAATGTTTATTCATCTAACAAAGCCTCGATTAAGTTCAAACAAACCACAATGAATTTTTATCTCGGTTCCAAGAGATTAAAAATACATATTACAATATTACATCGAATTTCATGCATCTCTTTTTAACATTGTTGATTTAAAATGTTATAGGATTAGTTCTGCAGAATTCATTTTTAATATTAATAATCCAAGCGCCATTTTTTTTAAAACTGAGAATCGATAATCGTTATTTCAAACGTGGTCTAAAATGGCGGACTTCGGGAGCTGAGCTTTCCGTTCTTTCACTGTCCTTTGTTCGCCCACCTGTTTTTCTACCCTCCCCAATCTCCGTTGTTATTCATTCTTTATCGGTTTCCGCGACATAACACTATTAGCATCACGATCAAGTCTTTCCTTTTTATATTCTTAAGACCCATTCTCCCTTTTTTCTTATTAATCCTCAAAAACCGGTTTTGTTTCCTCCTTGATATAATTGCAAATGGCGTCTTTTCCATTGCCCGTGAAAAATACTAATAAAAGGTATTATGGAAGAACTATTAAATAAAAGAAGATAGGTGTAACCTGTTATTTATCTGTTTATCCTGTAAGACATTTCTGTGAAAGAGCAATCGTGCCAAAAACAAAACAAAAAAAAGTTTTTTTTTTATTCTTACTTTTTTTTTTGCTTCAGTTCGAATGATTATTGAAACATAAATAAACCTAAAGAAGGTATTATGCTCTTTTTAGTGTAATCGAAAGTAGAGCTTAATTATGTCTCTTTGCTTAGACATTTAACTTCAGATAATTTTTTCTTCCTTGAAAATATAAAATACTGATATTGTATTGTTTTTTATTTTATTGGATAATAAATTCGAAATATTTATATGTTCCATTATAATACATTTAAATATCAATTTAAACAATTTTAACATCAAATCACTTCATTTATAATGAAAGTTTTTCGGATTTTAGATCCGGATATTCTGCAATCAATTATATGGATAAATTATAGTGAAAGTTAATTATAATAATTATCACTAATGGAGAACTGAATCTCAATTTATGAAATACCAACACGACAAGTGAAAGATTGATATTATACTAATTTTCAAATTCCAAATCAGTGAAGATATGTTCTGATAATCATATACATTTTTGTATATATATGTTAATTAATATCTACATCGTATACTATATTCTAGTATTTGTATGTGTGTAATAATGTAATATATGACATTCAAACTTATTGATTCCTTGATTGGGTGTTTAATATTATAAATTTATTTATGTTATGAATTAAGAACATTTTTTTAGTTTTATTATATTTGTGATAAATATAATAAAGATAAATATGTATATTTTGTTGCTTACTTGTCTTCTATCAAAATTGTACTGTGAAATAATCGTGTAAAAAACAATAAGTATATTTATTTCTTATTTTTATATTTATTAATCGTAAATTAATATTCAATTGGCATAGAAGGATTGAAACATATTTACATGCATCGTCATGCGGTTTTAACAATAATTATTTATTTAATGCAATTATTTATAATAAATACATTACTATATTTAGTTTAAATACTTAAAAAATCACGTTATATTTCAATTAAAAAAATATTTCAAATATTATAATTATTATTTTTGTTATTCTGATGAATAATTTATGATGAAGATTAAAAAATTTTTACGTGCTATTGAATATGATAATAACCCAGACTTTTTTTTAAATTTCAAACAGAAAATATTATTATTGAATTAGTTCCATCGAGAAAATTCTAAATCCTTTTCTATTTTCCGCCATGGAATGTTAAATTTAACTGATTTCTATTTAGATACGTAATTTGTGATGAATTATTCATGAAATACTTGGTTCTGTTATAAAAAAATATTTATAAATATATTTATTTATATCTGGAATCAGATTCAAGGGGGGGGGGAGTGGATTTCAACATAAGATCCACACTTTTAAAAACCACGTAAATAACTTGTTATCATTATAAATAAGCATAGCATAAATAATATTAGTAATAATATAATAATCATAACTATTTTTTGCAGAATTTTTCAAAAATAAAATATATACTTAAACTGCACAAGAAAGAAAAAGGGTAAAAATATACCTTTATATATATAAAAATATATATATAATATATATATATATATATATAATTTGCATTAAGTTTCAAGTAAATAATAAAATTGTATAAAAAATTTACATTAAATAATATCGAATATAACTTTATTAAAGGTAAAAAAAAAATTCAAACATGAGGATTTTTTATTTTTCGTTATATACACTATATAATGCCATATTTTATTAAAAATTATTTAACGAATTTTTAAATTCAAAATTAAATTAAAATGTATAATTAAAAAACGCTTTTTTGAATATATTGAAACCCTTTGCACAAATTTAAAAAAAAAATGTTACTAAGTTCCCAAACCATATTTTGGAATAACTTCAAAGTATTAGATAAAGTAATACATTTAAATCAAGTACCCCTTCTTCTACTTAACATTTAATTTTGTTCCCGGGATCTTCAAAGAAAGCGCAGAAAAGAAAAGAAAGAAAGCAAGAAAGAAAAATTAAAACCCCTCAAGACTTTCTTTCTAAACAAACTGGATGAAATATGAAAACGCTGCTTTTAATTTTCCCTTTATTGTCTCCTTCCTTTCGCATAAGATGACATTCAATGCAGACCTTATGCATACCTGCATTCATCAGCTCAACGTAGTGTCTAGCGCCATCTGGTGAGTGACTTTGAAACTATACTTCGATCGTCTTCACCAAAATATGATGATTTCAGACTTCCGAAAACATTGTCTTTGACTGCTTACTTTGAAAATGTTTACGGAGAGGCTTAATATTTATTTGGAATTCTTTTCGCGTTCCATTAGGCGATGCGTTTCCTAGTTTTCCAGGAGATGTATTGTTTGCTACTATTTTTATATACTTTTTCCCAATTTTGTTGTTGTTGCTGCGGATTCTAGAAAATCTAATTTGTTAAGAATGAAATATTTCGAATGTTATACGTTCGGAATCCATTTCTTTTCATTTTTGCGAAATGGTATGATGTACTAAGAATTGCGTGCTTCAAAAATGGAAGTGAAATGCTTTTCGTATTAAAAATTTTTCGCATTATTAATTCCTTTCACGAAATACATGACGTTTATGGTTGTGGTAAATTAATTTTGAAAATGTATATTAATGGATAGGCTGTTGAAATTTTATTAATACTTCCACGATATCATTTACTATTTTTCATTTTAGAGAATGGAACGTTTTTATCCATATTATTGTGTTGATGAAAAGAAAGAAATATACATGAATAGATACCATACTATACTTACCATAAAATAATTTTTGTAATTTCTGAATTTTGGAAAAAAATTAAATTGTTGCAAACATTTGTGAAATCCCAAATATAATACTATTTTTTATTTAGTCATCACTCCTTTCAGAGAAGAATTAGCAAAAACTATTTCTTTATTTCAAAATAAATAAAATTTAAATAAATGATATTCTTATTGAGAGAGATTATTACATTATATAATATTTTATTTTGGAAATATATCGCTTTATCTATTTTCTGTAGTAATAATATATGAGACTGATAATAGACACATAAAAATAAATTTTGTAATTTACATTCTCATAATATTATTTACTTTTTAAATGAATAACATTCATTTACAATTAATATAATTTTATCTCAGTTATTTTTTTCATATACGGTGTATTATAGTTTTAAACCTGTTTTACTTTTTAAAATTCGATCAATTTAAAAATTTTGTTTTTTAAAGTTTCTTAAAAGAGAAAAAAAAATTTGTTCTCAAAACTTTTTTTATAATTATAATTTCTGATTACATATTTTTAAAATATTCTTTCTACACAATCAAACAATTTCCATCTACCAATGAAACAAAAAGACAACCATATGTTTAGTTTTAACTCAATGATTAAAAAATAATTGAAACGTGAGTATACATCTTTTAATGAATTTCCTTTCTGATTTGAAAGACTGAAACCACACTCAGGTACTGCTATTCATTTAAAATAATTGCACCTTTCAAAATTACAAACTGAGAGCATATGTTTATGTTCCCTTTTTTTTTAAAAAATAAAAATCGATCGACCTAGTTTTAAAAATATGATTCATCTTACGAAAACGGTTACGGTTATTTTGTAACAATACAGGAGTTAATTAGTGTTTATATCAGTGGAACACAAAAGATAGGGAAAAGAAAAGAAAAAACAAGAAGGAAAAAAAACAACAACACTGTTCTAAATTCGAAATTGTTTATTGTTTTTTTCGAGTTAAAAATAACTCATTCGGCAGATGTTTCTAAATTCAAACAATCACTCAAACTTTCATTTCAAGAAAAAAGTTCTAAGACATCGTTCGTAAATTTTAAACAGCTCTTTTTCAACGAATGAGAATTCCGAAACAAACCAGAAAAGTTCTTTTTTTTATATATATAAATTTCGAATCGTTTCAGTTCACCATGAGGAAACTTAACTTTGATGTCATAATTTTATAGATTTTCGCTTCATATTCTGAAGGTTGCCTGAATAAAATTAATGATGTCAGAATTGTCAAGACAAGGCTGTTCAAAGTTAATCGATATGAATATATTATAAATGCGATTTATTTTTCTTACGTACTAGAAAATGGAATAATGCATCATTTTCTATTCTTATCACAATTTAATATTATGATATTACTATATTTAAAATAGTTATTACCGGAATATTTTTAAAAGAAGCTTTTAACTGTTTTTTATTGTTTTAGTTAGTTCATATAGTTAAGAAAAGTATTGGAGTTATGTGTTTTTCAGTGTCTCAGAATTACAAATAGTTTATTTTTAGCGTTAGTTTTAGCGCATTAATTAATTACAAGTGCTTTTAAATTCAAAATAGTTTAACGTTTGAATTTATAAGAATGTTAAAAAAATTGTTATGCAACGTGTACATCTTATTAGATAGGATTTTATTTTAGTGAAATGTTTAAAAAAAAATAACTTCAAATATAGTTGAATAGATATTTACGTATGTGTTATGACAACATGCTCAATTAAATAAATATGAAATAAACAAGTATATATTAAATAACTAAAAAACCCAAACCATTATAAAAATGACAAGAATAACCAATTTTCCCGACATTCATTCATAATTAGTAATTATTATTTTTACTAAATATTTACTTATAGTACTTTTTTTCTTCTAATATTGATGACGTTTTTTTTCAATAATGTTTTTGGTCAACTCCTATTTTACCCCCACAGCTTTGGCAAAGAAGGAAACCAAACTGTGTGTGTGTGTGCCACATTACGTTAGCAGCTCATTTTTCTGTGTTGGACTTCGGCGAATTATTGTATAGTAATTCGCCAAATTGGCGATTAATGAAAAACGTCTAGAATGGGATCCAACCATGTTTTCTATCTATTTCAGTGAATTTTTAATGATATAATTACTATTTGAGTACGAAAAACAAATGTCTTATTGTGTTACTAGATTTTTTTTTATTCCAGATATTTATAAAATAAAAGAACATGAATAAAAATGATAGAATCGAACGTTTCGTAAACTTTCTTTCAAACACTGGAATATTAATATTCTTTTGGTACCCAGTGCACAAATTTACGATTATCTATTGATTCTACTTTATTTAACAGAATTCGTATAAAAATTTATGCTTCGACAATTTCAAAAAAATACACACATCGCTTACTTTTTACATCAAACCGTCGCCAAGAAATCAATATCAGCTGCCTCTGATTTGATACTCGCTCCTAGAAATAAAGTTGGAAAGGATTTTTCTTAGGGTATTTTTGGCAATTGTTATAAATGGAAAGTATTTTTATGTCTTACGCTTTGTTATTTTGTGTTATTAGTAACGATTTATGATTATAGAAATGTACTTCAGAATATAATATTAGGGTTCAGTTTCTAAAATAATATTATTTCATCTTCTCGGAAATGCAGTCAATATATTATTTTACGAGCAAAAATAGTATTGGTGTTTTTCGATAAAAAGAAAATTTAAAAGGTTAGAGTTTATGTTGTTTCTTATTTTAAATCTTTTTAAGTAATAAATATTATTATTTTTTCAGTTTGGGTTAAGTTCTCTTGCTATGGATAATTTACTGGATATTTATTTAAGAAAAAAATAAATTTATAAAGACATTATCAATTTAATCATGAATGTGTTTTCTTTCTTTAAAGTGACTGACTGCGTTTGGAACCTTGATTTTGAAAAATGGCATAAATGAATATTTTTTTAACATTTAGTGTCACTTGAATTAGAATATCCATATTCAATAGTTTTAAAAATATTATCACAAGAAAAAAGCATTTAAATGCAATTTTTTCGATAAAAAGGGAAAGAAAAGATCGACATATTTTTCAGAACACATTCTCCTTTTATAAAAATTACTTCTATAAAAATATTTTGCCTAGATATAGCTAACTTCTGCGCAGGTCCTGAGCTAAGATTTTTTTAAATATATAATTTAGAAATTAGTTTATTCATGTGTTAATGTAAATAAAAGTACACGCGTTATATTATTTCGATTGATAATAACTTTGAAAATAATGTGAATTTTCCATAAATGCTAGTTCAGACTATGCACCGAGGTCTTAACCTTTTTATAGGCATGCTATTATTATTATATTCATATTATTATTATACTGGTATTTTTTTGGAAAATTCAAATTATTTTCAGAGTTACTATCAATCGAAATAATATAACCTTTACTTTTTATGTATTAAAACATGAATATAAACTAACTTCTAAATTATATATTTCAAAAATCTTAGTTCAGGCCCTTTACAGAAGCCTCAGCTATATTTGGGCAAAATATTTGTTTAAAAGCATTTTCTATAAAAAGAGAATTTCTTGAAATTATCATTTTTTTTCTTCATTCCCAGCCAAAAAATTGCATTTAAATATTTTTTAAAAAAGATTTTAAAACAAATTTATGTATGTATAATGCTTTTTCAAAATAGGCCTGAATGTAGGCAATCACCTTAAATCTATGACACGCAAAACATTTGAATTCATTGTTTGTTTTTTAAATGCTATAAGAACAAATGCATATTATTTTAGAAGAAACATGATTTTAAAATGCAATGTGTGCTTGTCATTTCTTGAATTTCTAATACTTATGTTTTTATTTAGAGGTATCTTTTATATTTCTAAAAAAATTCATAAACTTTTTAAATTCAAATGTATATTCTAAATTACCTAAAAATAAATTTTCCTGAAAAATAATTGACTTCTATCCAATATAGCATTTCTTTCCATTAGCTGAATATGTCCGCACGTTTTAGAACAATCTATAAATCGAATAATCTAGTTGTTGCCAGTTTCCTTTCCATAATTTCGAATCAGGTAACTTTGCCTGCAGTTGATTCATTCTCCCTTTCTGCGAACTACTCGCAATCGGTTTTGATCTCGTGATAGCTCTATGTTTGAAATGCACGAATTAACGCTGAATACCAATCTACTGTCTTAAAAGCACTTTTCGAAATCTTATTCAAGATGGATTCCTCTGACATGGCGAACATCATCCGTTTTAATTCGCTTCCTAATCGCAAATGGAATGACTGGGGACATTTAATCGAGGGAAAAGCCTTTTCCTATTCCAAATTCCTTCCCCTTGCATTCATTCCATTATTACCTTTATGCATTGGATAATATTTAAACCATTGCTCATAAAATTCCACATTAGAACATGAATTATGTGTACCATAATAATCTTTTATTATCTTAAAAAACGAATAGGAAAATATTTTGAACGTTAAAATGTTATTAAAATGAAAGTACATTGTTTTTACTTTTTAAAAAAATATTATTTTATGGAACGAATTGTTTACAATATTATTCCGTCTACGACTAATTATTTTTTTATTCGTGTAATCAGAAATGACCATGTTTAAATTGCGAGATTATTATCGTTCGCTTTGAATGAAAGAATAAATGGTAAACTAAAAGTTAAAATTCTCTGTTCTGAATTTAAAAAAAGAATTTCTCCTTAGTTTTGTTGTTCTAAAATATGGAATTACAGGTAATATATAAAATTCTATTTCAGAAAAAAAGTTTAATAAGCTGTTTTTTCAAAAAAGTATTTTTAAAATTGCGTTATTAGGTTTATTTTTATTTGCTGCAATGCAATTTATATCTCTTTAATCGCAATTGTACGTAGTACATCATATTTCGAATTCTTTTAGAATAAATCTTTGGATTTTTGAAAGGTATGTAGAACGTTTTACAATAAATAAATTTAACAGAATAATTTATGCAAAAATTGAATTATAAATAGAATGTAGGAATTATTTGTATAAACTAAACTTTTCATATCATTGCTTGATATCACATTTTAAAATATGCTATTCCGAGAAAAAGACTTCTTTTTATGTTATTGTGATACTACCTGGAAACTGAAATCGTCGAGTTGCATAAATCGAATTATTGATTGAATGTTTCTGATTCACATCAGCAGATTCCTCCTACTTTTTATTGCTCTCGGCAATTCTTTGTACATAAAATGTCTTTGTGATTAAATTTCAAGGAAAAAAATCTACTGTTGTGTCAGATTTGTCAGTAAGTGATCAATTTATCGATTCATTTTTCGTAACAACTTGTTCAATGTACAAATTCTCAATAAAAAAAGGTGAAACAAGAAATACATTTATTTTCGTTCTATTTAAATGGATTCATGGAAAAATGTTTAAAAATGTGTCACTTATTGAAAAGGAAGCTGTAGCATTGTTTTTTTCTTCTCTATTGAATTTAGTTTTATGAAGTGAGCGTGTAAAATAAAACAAAACAACGATAATTTTATCAGGAAGCTCAACAAATAAATATTTATCAAATTAAAGAAATCTCAAAAATAAAATTCTAAATTTAGTTATTGTTTTAAATTTGTTTAATATGCTATGCTTCTGAAAAAAAAATGCTACTCTAAAATAATAGGGGATTACGATAGATTATATAATACTATTTCAGTATTCTTATGAATTTGATAGTTGTTAGCAATAAATAAAATACAGGTGAAATTTACTTAGAAAAAGAAATATAACAATTTAATTAATTCTATTGCAGTAAAATTATTTAAGTTGGTAAATAGAATTATTTTATTTTTGTTGTATTTAAATGTGTCTCCATATTTTGATGAACTTTTTTTATGGGGTGTGAAAGAAAAATAAATTTATTATTAACTTACCTTTATTGTTCAAAGATAACCTCTTAAGATAAATTTTAATTAATTTCTTGATAAATTCAAATTAAATTGTATTAATCTAAACCATATAATCCTTGGAAAAATCTCAGCTTTGAAAAGCTTTTCAATTTATTTTTTTAATAGGTTCAAAGTGCTTCACAACCGTGTAAATAATTTTGTATGACGAATCGTGGGAAATCAGATGCATGTAAATAAATGACGTGAACTGATTTTTAATTAACTTTTACTATTTATTAATTTGAAAAGATTATTATTTTTCTTCATTGTTTTCATTAATATTTCATAATTATTGAAAAACAGGCTTTAAGATTTTTTTTCCTGCAAGGTTTTTTTTTATCTTAAATGTTAATGTTTTAACAAAATTGAGATTACAACTGACTTCACAAATTTTGTAAATATATGCTCAAAATATAAATGCAATAAAAACGATTTCCATTTTTGTAACTTGGAATTTATTCAGAAGGTAAATATTATTATACAAATATATATTCTTATTTACCATTTTATTATGTCATAATGAGTAAGATGTTCATTTTTTTATAACAAAAGCCAAAAAGAAAAATCCTTAGTTTGATTTTATTACGTAAGGATAAGAATATTTTTATTTCTCCTCTTTTTTATGTAATACTAAGAAAAAAAATTAACCTACTTGGGTTGATAAGAGTAAGTATCTTTTTTTTCTCTGTATGTTACATTATGATAAGAAGAATATTTTGATGATAAGAATAACGTTGATAAATATAACTGATTACAAATATTATCATCTAAGGGATATTTTTATTTTGTTTCGCTGCTTTAAATAAGGATAAGAATATTTATTATTTCTCTGTGTACTACATACAATAAGTAGAAAATCGTTATTTCCTTGGTTATTTTGTAATGCTGAGGAAAAGAAAGGTTTTTTTTTTACTTTTATATCCTTACGTGTAACTAAGAAAAAACTTATTTCTTCCCTGTTATGTACCGGTAACAAAAATATTACAATTTCTGATACTTACGTTTAATACTTACGTTTCGCCAAACAAAAACAAAAAATGTCGCCAATTCAAAAGACGTCGCCAAATGCTGCTATCTTTATTATTGTTTTAAAACATGCGCAGAAACGATTTTTCCACTATTTTTATTTTCATTTTTTACTTCATATTCAATTCGTATATTGGGTAATTACGTATAATACCGTCGACTAATCTCGCCAATTCAAGAAACGTTGCCAAATTTTGTCATCGTTACTATAATTGTGTTTGAACATGCATTATAACGATTCTCCACTAGTGGCTGCATATCACATTTGACGTCTTTTGATATGAAGTTGGTTTCCGGCGTATAATACGTAAGTACCCAATTTCTCTACCTATTCATTCTTCAAAATTTGACGTACCTATGTATAATTTTTTTTAAATACCGTAAAATGCGACGTATAACGTGCACTTTTAACGCAAAAAATAAGATCGAAATTTAAGGGTGCGCGTTATACGCCAAGTATAAAAATGAGAGCTTTAAAAATAAAAAAAAGAGAGAGGAGTATAAAAAATTAGACTTCTACGTTATATCGGAACACACTGTTTATTTGAAAGAAAATCATCCCGTAAGAACTTAAAGGGCTGTTGTTCTAAAAGGATGCCATTTTTCTAATACTTCGGGTAAATACCTCGAATAAGTGACTTCACAAAACATAAAAGAACTGCACACGTCTATGTCAGGTTCCTTCGTTAAAAACGGGGTGCTCGTTATACGGCGAATATATCTAAAAGTTAAAAAATAAGGCTTGAAAGTATATGTGTGCGTTATACGCCGGATTTTACGGTAATTATAATTTATGTCTTCTTAATATAATCTTTATTTTTAATAAGTCAGGACATATGTGGATGTTTGCTAAGGAAATCGTTTCTTTGCGTCTATTTCCTTTTGAAATATTTAACTAGTAATAAATATCTGTCAACGCTTAACTATTTGTTATAATAATATTTATCTTTGCTTCTAATATTTTTTTGTTGCCAAAATTTGTATTTTCTTTAAATACACTTATGTTTTATTCCACATGGTCGAAATACATATATGACATTTTTTATTTATTACATTCAGTGTTGGTGTATACAGTACCTATATGTTTGTTTTCTAATCAAACACATAATTTTATATCAAATCAAAAAGTATAAAATATTTAATTTTTTAAGAAAAAAAAAAATTTTTTTATTAAAACAGTTAACAAATATATTATCTTTTTCGTACATTTTATTAAGCATGTTATACATGCATAAAACTTTTATAAACCTAAAACAAAACTGTACATAAAATAGAAAAGTGAGAATTTCATAACAAAAAGAAACGCATTCTCTCAAACCTTCATATAAAACAAAAATTTTTATGCCTTAAGAACATGAAAAGTGGCGCAAAAAATGAAATACACTAGTAAAAAAAAAAAAAAAAAAAAAAATCTAGCACCCCCATTACCATCTAATATTCAGGACCTCAAAACATTACGAAACTAAGGATTAAGTCATCCAAACGTTCTCATTTCATACCAAACCATAATTGCCCGGCATACACAACCCAGGGTGTACACCAAGCAAAGTGTTCTTGCCTCATCGAGAGCACTGTAAGGTCACCGCTGTTTCGTCAAACGAAGGTCAAAAGTGATCTCTAAAGAGTTCCGCGTATGAAAATATGAGCAGGTCACGATCGGAGGGGGAGAGGGGAGAAAAAGTGATAAAAATCTACCCCTGTGTGTTTCGCTGGGGATGAGGAAGTAAGAGAAATGTTTTTTGCGGGATGTTAAGGGGGGAACGGCGATCCTTTTCTCACTTTCACTCACTCCTCTTTCTGAAAAGAATTTTTTTAGAAGAAAATGTTTTTTTTTATATATTGATATGGTGTTAGTGTTAAATAGTGGTGGGTGGTCTAAACGAGTAAAGAGGTATACATATAAAGAAGGGGGGGGGGATTTTTCGGAGACTGCTAGGAAAAAAGCCTGTAATGTAAATGAAAATGTTTTAATTATTGTTTAAAAATGGAATAAAATTTATTGAAAAGTGAATTTTAATTTATTATTTTTCAATGTTTTATATTTTGTTCCAGGGACATAAAGAGAAAAAAAGAAAACGAATATAAAAAAAAATTATATAAGGAAGGGGAAGCAAATACATTAAAATCCGGCGTACAACGAGCACCTATTCTTTTAAGCTGCAAATTTTAATTTCTGGATATGCTTCCCCTTTTTTGGGTAGAAACCTGAAATGTACGTATGCAAAGCTCTTACGTTTTGAAGTCATTTATTCGAGGCATTATCCCAGGCTTTTGATAAAATAATATGCTTCTGGAACTACAAGTTTTTAAATTCATAAAGTGTGTCATTTCTTTTAAATAAACAGTATTTCGATCTATGTGTAAAAGTCTAATTTTTTTTCTACGCTCACCTTTTTATTTTTTATTTCTAAAGCTCTCATTTTTATACCCGTCGTATAACGCGCACTCGTAAATTTCGATCTTATATTTTGTGTTAAAAGTACACGTTATACACCGGATTTTACGGTACTTGTAAATTTCATTTTAATTTTTTGAAATGATTATCTTCAAAATATAAAATACCGCCAGATTCACTATTTGGTGATAAAATTGGCGTTATTCGAGAATTATATATTTCCTGAGTTGACTACTCAAGAATCAAACTTACTACTAGACATTTTAGTTCGTTATTTTTACAAATGTATGAATGTTTATTTGATTATATTAAAGTAAGATAAAAATTTTTTTTTAATTCCATTAATTATTCGATTGCGTTCATTTTTTGGGAAAATAATTTTTTTTAAAAAAAAAAGAGAGGGGAATGTGTGTTTGCGTGTTATTTTTTTACCCAAAGGGGCAAAGTAGAATTCCAACTTTCTTCTGAAGGTTATTTCATGAATGAATGATACAAATATTACAGACTTTTCTCTTCAAAAATCTTGAAACATTTTGGAGGAAAAAAAGCACAGAAGGAAAAAAGAAATTGCTTCGAATTAAAAAATTGGTATAAAATTTAAAGCTAAAAGTTTTTACTAAACATTTTTTTTTCTATACAAAGAAACTAAAGAAAATAGTATTGAGAATCCCTGTCAACATAGAATATAAAAATTGAATACATATATACTAATACATTCACCCATACACAATTCATAAGATATTTAAAAAAATACGGAGATTGAAATTAAAATTCATATTTTATTACATAAAAAGTGATAAAAAAAATTAAAAAATTTTTATCAAGAAAAGAAACTGATTATAAGCATACACAAACACGCTTAATATTTAGAACACAAACTACGATATTTTATTAAATAAAAATAAAACAGTACAACAGGTTTTCAGAAGCAAGCATTCACATATTTTTTTCACTACAAGAACAGCTGCAAAAAGAAAAACTTGAAACAACAAAATAATATTTATAACGCAGACGTAGTGTCTTCGTGATAGTCTGCCCTTTTTCCAAATGAGTAGTTTTGAAGCAGTGAAGAAACAGAAGGTTAAAAATATATCGTATTATCTTTCGAAAACCTTTGAGGTCGGTAAAAGATGTTTTAATTCTACTCTTCCATTTTTTAACGATTCATGTTCTAAGGTCAGGGTCACTAAAGGCACCTTCGAACAATGACGCCAACCCCTACAAAGGCCTCTTTGTGCCCTTCCCTTAAAATATACTTGTCTGACATATTAAACAAACGTCTTATATAAAATCAAAAGGAATATTTTTATAACTTATACACTGTAGCGTTAGAATTAATACACACACGTTGGGAAATTCTATTCCAATTTTATTAAATACTTTTTTTTTGCTTGAATTCTACGTTAAACAATATTTTAAAATTCTACAAGTATCATTTCATAATTATCTTTTATTAATCTATAGTTTGCTTTTAAGACAATATTCGAAACTGTGTTTTTAAGAAAGTGTTTAAATTAATATGTTTTGATATTTAGTGTCAATTAAATTAGAATATACGTATTAAATTGTTTTAAAAATATTAATACAAGAAAAAATTACTTAGATGCAATTTTTTGGCAAAAAATAAAAAAAAAAAAATGTGATATATATATTAAAAACATTCTCCTTTTATGAAAAAGGCTTCTGTAATAATAATATTTTGTCTATATATAGCTAAGATTTCTATAGAAAAACTGAACTATAATATTTTTGAAATAGATAATTTAGAGGGAATTTATTCATATTTTTTTATGTATCAGAATAGAGAAACTTTAACAAAAATACCAATTATTACTTAAATCGATTTAACTCAGAAAAAATTGGAATTTTTCAAAATTCCTAGTTCAAGCTCTGTTCATAATTTAGCTACATATAGGCAAAATGTTATTATTACAATAGCCTTTTTCATAAAATGTGTTAGAATCTTTTAAAAATATATTATTTTTTCTTCATTTTTTGCCAAAGAAATTACATTTCAATCATTTTTTTCTTGTAATAATATCCATAAAACAATTTAATCTGTACTTTTCAATTCAACTGATAATAAATATCAAATAAATAAATGAATAAAAAATAAATAAATAAGTAAAATAAAATAAAAAATAAAATAAAATATTCATTTATGCGTTATTTTCAAATCACGATTTCGAACGTAACAAGTCACATTAACAAGTAATATAAAAAAAAATAACTTAAAGCCAATTCCTACTTAGGTTAGGACAAAGAAATTTTCTATTTTAGTTACATTTTATTAAATAATTACAGTTAATATAAATATGTATATACATATGACAGAATCACAATACTAAGAGGCAAAACGCTTTTCAAATCAACATTAAAAACTTTTTAACCACATTAAATTTGTTACATTTTAATAAAAGTTGAAAAAATAGGAAAGAATTTATCTTAAAACCAGTGTAAAAGAAAATCTGACGTCTAACTAGCACATGATTATTTAGGTTAAGTTAAATCTTCATCACAAATTTAACAAAAGCTGTTTCATCCAATGGTGCTGGAAATTGAAAAATAAAGAAGAAAATAGCAATAAAATTCAAAGAAAACCCACAAAAATCTTTGAAGATATAGCATTTTGTAGCCCCATTTAATATATTTTTTTGTGTAAAATTTGTAAAGGATGTTTAAAAGAAAAATACATTGGGGAGAGAGGACAGGGGTTCACAAAGTATTTTTAGATAAATATGCTTTATAAGATAATTAAAAGAAATATTGCTTAAATTTTCTCTCTTATATAATATTCAATAAAATAATTATTAAAAATTTATTTTTATAATGAAGCAATAGAATTGGTGAATAAGATATTACTTTCATTTTGAAATGATAATTTTGTGAGGTTAAAATAATTAAAACTTTATCTCAATTTTATGAAAAAAAATATCGGAATAAAAGTATTAAAATTTTCTTTCTTTAAGATAATTTTTATTATTACATTCTATCAAACTAACTCATTTCGTCTTGCATAATCTCTTTTAAAGCTATACTTTTTAATTAAAGTATTAAAAATAGTAAAAATATCAATTAGAAATATGAATAAGAAAAAAAAATCATAATGTGTGTATAATTTATAAAAAAATCTAAGCTGTTTTATTTTTTTTTAACTAAGCATTTAAGTTGAATTGAAATTTAAGAGATTGAGCCATTTCAAAATAAAAAGTTAATTTTCCCTTAAATAAATTTTTGCTTTTTGATAGTATTTATCTAACATCGATTAAAAATATTTGATTCATGTTTTTTTTTTATGTCTAGAAAAAAATGTCTGCTATTCGGGTATTGGCTTGTGTGTGTGTTGAAAGAAATTTTCTTTTTTTTTAATTTGATTTTTCAAAAAACTACGTTCCATTTTGTATTATTTTTAATACTTGTACAGTTGCTATTTTTTTTCCAGTTATTCTTTTCATCCAAACTTTAACTAAACTAAATTAAATGGAACTTATTATATGTTTTATTAATACTTAAGATAAAAAATATATGTTTTAAAAATTTCTTTCTTTGAATAAACTAAGAAACTGTAAAGAGGAAAATAATATTCTTATTTCTATTAAGAACTGTTATTTTTTTATATTAAAAAAAAAAGCTTTTATATTTTAAATTTACAATTTATGCAATTAAATGTTGCAATATATTTTTATTTATATACTTATTAACATTTATTAAAAAAATTAAATACAGTGTATTAAATAAAACTAGGGTGGGAGAGTACCCCTGTCCACATGACGGGGGATCGACCCCTCCCCTTGTACAAATTCTACAATTGTTCATTCTCATTGCTCAAATTATAAAACTGTAGTTTACATATGTATTATGTAGTTCTAATTCGCCGTCTAGCTCGTAGTTTTTCAAACTGTTCAGAATGTAAAGTTTCAACTAGTCTCTTCT
This sequence comes from Trichonephila clavipes, assembly GCA_019973935.1. Lineage (NCBI taxonomy): Eukaryota > Metazoa > Arthropoda > Arachnida > Araneae > Nephilidae > Trichonephila > Trichonephila clavipes. The sequence continues at coordinate 768,354 of BMAU01017015.1, forward strand.
TTAAAAACTTCTGTCTTTCATACACTTTTTTCATTTATTCTTTTTCTCGCAAAATTCTTTCTTGGCGTTCTTCCTTTTCAGTTAAATGCAAGGTTTTACGACGAGTTTTTATTTACTATACCTTATGTATAAATAAATTTATTATATCGTCAAGAAAAACTTTTTTTTATACAAAGAGAGAGAGAGAGAGAGATTCAAATAAGATATTAATCAAGCATGAAAATATTTACATAAGCGAATGTAGAATTTAACGCATTTAAAAAAGGCTCAGTGGTCGAGTGGTAGCGTATCACGCTTCCACACTACAGGTCCGAGTTTTATTCCTGGGCTGGGCAAGGTCAACTCAGCCTTTAATCCCTACAGCAGCGGGTAGATAAATGAGTACCATGCTTACTTGGGGACTTAAACACTGGGGGTCTCGTTTCAGACTGACCACCTAATCGGGACATCCGCTCATGCACCTCAGCGCCCAATAATCACGTATACTGGGATGGGCACAGTAGGTCCTGGCCCTCATGGGCTGTTGCGTCACTGAGTTTGAGTAAATTATTTAAATAAAAGATGGACAGTTTTTTTGACTTTTAAAGGTTAATTAGCTTTTAAAAATATACACAGTATGTAAAATGTATCAAAAAGGAAATAATAATTAATTTTCTTATTGTTACATAAATAATATTTATTGTTACTTAACTAACAATATTTATTTATTGTTATTTAAATTTTAATATGTACAATAAATATGTACACATAATTTTAATGTTCGACGTTTTTAAAGATTTGGTTTTATTATAAATTTCTATGCAATTTAAATACAATCATAAAAAAAAAAAACATTTTATACTGAAAAAAAAAACAACAACTAAGATATAAAAAGTAAGCCTAATTTTGCTAAGATTAGTTATGATTTCAGGAAGTAATATTTAAGTAGTATTTTCCACCGAAAATTTGGTTCTTTTATAATCAATATAAATTTTTGACGCTTGCATTTTTAAGTTATTTGTCCTGCATAATTCTTTTAAAAAACCATTTTTGGACTCAATAAAACATTCCATAATCTCACATTTTTGCCCTGCAATAACCTTTTTATTCATTAGAGAAAAGAGCATAATACTATTAGCAATTCTTTCGTACAAGACGTCTTTTTTCTAAAAAAAAAGCATTTTATTACCTCGAAACGTTTTATTAAATAATAGTTAGTAGAACACAAAACAACCGGTTTCAGCTTTCCAGTTAAAAGGCATTAATGAAATTCGAAGAACAAGCTACAAGTTGTAAAACCTTCCCATTTTCATTTCAGCGGCAGAAAAAAAATGGCGGAAAAGAGAGCGGTTCTAATTTACTTTTTTTTAAAGTTCACATCTCTGAAAGATCATGCTATAAATGTTAAGCCCTTTTTTTTCGTGATGTTCTGCCCCTTTTATTGGCCTCCCAAGTAAAGGCCACTTTTTCTTCTGACCCAATTCACTTCAGTTCACTTATTCATCGCCAAAAGACTTCCGCAGTGGAACGGCTTCCACGGTTGGTTCTTTATCTTATTTCTCATTTATTTATTTATTTACATCAATTTTTTTTATCTGTCAGACGATATTTTTTTCATCTCGTTTTCGTCGTTTGGCATCTTGTAGGCAATCCAGATTAAGTAAATAAATAAAGATTGGAAGAATAAAATTTTAAAAAAAGAAAAAGAAAAAAAAAGAGAGAGACGGAAAATGGCGAGTGGGGATATATAATCACGAGTTGAATTAACAAAGACGATGACCTGAATACGGTAGAAGAGATGATCGTGATTATTTATTTCGAACTTGATCCAAAGCGTGATTCGTTTTTTTTTCTTGTGTGTGTCGTTTTGTAAGATGAGTATTGATGTTGATATTGTGTATTGTGATGCGTTGCGATCGCGAATACGGCTAGTTCTTTTTTTATTCCTTAATGAATTTAAAAGAATTTCTCATTAAAAAATTCAAATAATTTCAAATGTTGTGTAATAATAAAATATGTAAATCAGTAGTTAGAAAAAAATACCTAAACTGTCAAAAGATTTATTTTTAATGAATATTTCTTTGAATTTTTCCCTTAAGAGAGATTCCTTTTCGAATAAATTAGTACTGCTTGCTATTGGATCATTTTTTAAAGGAAATTCTTGCAAACTTCAGTTAAAATTAAGTATAAGATGCTGGCTGGCGATTTTGGCCTGGTTTTGGTCAGTTTAAAACAGGTCGCCAAATATCTTGAACTTTGTCAAAAAAAAATCAACATTACTGGCTTAAGTTGGCATATAAAAAATGATATAAAATCATTACCAAATGAAAAAAAAAGATGAAAGTCGAAGTATATCCTATATTTTATTAACCCCCCCCCAGTCCTATAACACATTAGTTTAAGATAGTAATATGTAGTGGAGTATTGATATATATATATATATATATATATATATATATATATATATATATATCTTTTACCTTAACACAGATATATTGATAATTATATTACTAAGAATGATAGAGGAAGGAGGATATATATATATACTAAATATATTTCAGTAAAGAGTCAACAGTTACTGTTCCAACTGGACAGCGAATTTAAATGAGCGCATAAGACATTATAATGTATTAACTATCATTACATTATAACGTGAATTGTTGTGGTATTCTGTGAGACATAAGTTACTTAATTTAGAAATGATAAGGAGTCTTATTAAAATATTTCCCAGGGTAGGAAAAACAATTAAAGCTAAATTTAGGACAAAAATTTTAACTGAAAATTTTTATTCGAATGTACTAGAAGAAATTATCTATAATAAGCAACCAAAGAAATCCAAACAACATTATTTTTCAGTCTTTTAGTATCAATATCACGGAAGTTAATATCTTTAATTGGGTTTTCTGTCCAAATGTATTTTTATTTTAAAACAAATTTATTTTATTTTTATTTTAAAATAAAATAATAGCCTCAAATATACTAATTACAAATGATGCATTTATTATCAAACAGTTCAAAATCCATACATAAAAAAAAATTAAACATTTTCATGTAAAGTTAGTTATCGTAGTTATAGTCCGTAGAAGACTTAATCTGCATAATATCAGCCAATCGTAAACATTTCGGTATATAATTACCAACAGCTAATCTACAGGCGATCATCCCGAAATGCCTTGACGGTTCACCGGTCGATCGTGATCGACTTAATGCCCACCCCTGCTATAAAGCATTCCTTCTTGCGTAAATTAAAAAAAAAATCGCGACATAAGTAGAAGTTTTATGAAAATATCAGCTAAAATTTTAAAGCACAAGAAAAATTTAAATATACAGGAAACGAGTCCAAAATGTAAGGTCTAGAAATTACGATTATTTCGTAAAATGTGTTTTCGTATAGATCACATACATATTATATTTATTCGCTCTAAACTTGATGAAGATCGAGCAAAAATAAATGTCTTTATGATTTCGAATCTCACGTGTCCTTAATATACGTAAAAATGTAGTTTTGGGGATATTTTTCAAGTTTTGCAATAAATCAAAGAAAAAATGGAATAATTTGCGTGAAGTATAAAAAAATTTTTGAAACTTAAATCAATTTTCTTAGTTGCACATTGTAAATTCTTCATGAGTAGTGCAAACAAAAAACGGGGATACATTAGATTGACCCAATTAAAATTAATAACATCGAACTTTAAGTTGATGAAATAGTGAATATTTATTACAATAATATCAACTAACTTAAAAAATTCGACAATTTAATGTAATTAATCGAATGTAAATATAATTAAGTAATTGAGTTAAAAGTTAAAATTCCTTTTTTTAAAGATATATGTATTTGCTCTGTAACTAATATTTATTATTAGTAGTAGTAACAATTGAATTTAGATTTTCAAAAACAATAAAGAAATGTACAAAATGTTAATTTTAATTAATAATTCCATTAATTTACAAAAAAAGGGTTCTTTTTCGTACACGCACATTTTTTACCAAGAATAAGAACAACTATTTCATTAAAATTTAGAAAAACTCGTTTACCACTGCTGTCAATGAAAAATTTCATTTCAAGGGACTAAAAAATTACTGTACTGTAATTTTTTTCATTGTTTAAGTATAACATTGTTCCCCCACCCCCGATTTTTAACTTGTTTAAAGGAAATGCATTATATTCAAAATAATAATGTTTGATAGGGAAAGAAATAATCTTAAGAGCTTTCAAAATAAATTGTTTAAAGATGTTTATATATTTAAGAGATAACTAAAACCAATTTTTTAAAAACTAAACTGCTCAAATTGTTTTTAATTTTTCTACATTAATTTAATTTAAAAGCCTGGTAATATTATTAAAATAATAGAATGTTTTGCTCATATTGAATTATAAATTATCTAAATTTTTCGAATATAGAACTATTTATTAATTTCTATGTAGTGTGCATAATATCATTAAGTAAAGAGGAAGCTCGTCATCAGTAATGAAGATGGAAGTTTCTTATTGATGCGACGCTATTTTAACTTCTTCACTTTGCGTCCCGTTTATATTCTGCGCCTTTCTACCCAAAAATCCTAGGGCAGGACTCTTTGTCTTGTCCAGTATAATTTCTCTGATTGGTCCGAGGCCGGCGCAGTGCTACACCACCTCAAAATTTATGGGTTTAGTGAACTTTTTAACGCGGGGACTTTTTTCTGACGCACCCCACCAAAAGGAATTTCACCACATCCGGTCAAGGGGGACACGTATACAAATTCCAAGCCGTTTCAGAGGCGGATTCTAAACCAGGGTCAAAACTGGCCTCCCATCATTATATAGCATACACAATAAATAAAAATTGAAGTGAAATGCCTCCGTGGTTAATATTATTTACTTTAAAATGTAATTAATATCACAATACAGTCAGACCTCTATTTAACGAAGTCGCTTGAATCCCGAAAAAAAGTTCGTTGTATGGAAAATTCGTTACATAGAGGTTCATCTTTCAATATATTCTTTATAAACCACATAAAACAAATTTAACATTGATAAACACAAACTAAAAAAAAATTATTATTCACACCTTTTTGTGAATTAATATCTATTTATTTTATACATCTTACTCATCAAAAAATCAAAAAAAGTGTGTGTGAGAGAGAGAGAAAGAAAGAGAGAAAAACTGCAAGAAAAAGAAGAATAAAGAATGTCGAGGAATACACTGTATTTTCAACATTAAAAAAACAATTTTTTATTAAAATTGATTAATTTTTAGGGCATTTTTTCATTTAAAGCATACAAGTAATTTTAAACATACATTATTTTAGAACATTAACATTTATCGAAGATGCTTCTAGTGATCTAGACAATGGGGGAGGGGTTAAGGGTTGCACTTTGAGGAAATGATCAGAGTTCTATTGCTCTCGGTGAGTTAGGCCCCAAATAAAACCAATTCAAGATTTATGACCACCATAAAATGAGTCAAAAGAGAAAATAACTTGAAATGTCCAGAAATAATTCAAAATAGAGAGGCAAAAATTAATTGAATCACAAGAGAAAAAGTTCATTATATAGAAAATATACGCTATTGGTAGGTTGTTTCACGAAGAAAATTGTGAAATATTCTTGTTTCCAAGATAAAGTTCGCTATATAGAAAAATTCTCAATACAGAGGTTCGCAATATGGAGGTTCGACTGTATATGCAATAATATTCGTACAGCTTCTTGAAACAATTAAGCAAAATTATTAAAAGAAAAAAAATACAAAGTCTTGTTTATTTTAATAAAAAAATGCCTCACTTTCTGTTAGAATGTGTAAATTTCTTCCGAAGAGTAAACCGCGCAAAATATAAATAAATGTTATGAAACGAATTTAAATTAATTTTTGAAGCAAGCTGTATTCAAGAAAACTGGATATTCTAAAGCTAGAGAAGAAACAAAAATTTTAAATTAACTTGACGCTACAACAGTTGTAACTGACTCGAAAAATATACCTTGAGTATTATACATGTTACAGTAAGTAACCTAGTGTTTATAACGATGATTTTGATTTTAATATTTTGCAAATTCTCATTACTAATTTTGAAAAAAAATTCTGTTTTTTTAAACTATTAAAATTTACTTAGTTATTTTTTTTAAGAAATAATTTCCTTTATAAAATGGGAATACTAATCTTTTTATGCATTTTAACTTGTTTTTTAAGATAAATATCTTATTTTTGTTAATTATTTAGCATCTTTGAGTAGCGTACTCTCAAATTTAATAAATTCACTTTCAATTTTACTTATTGATCATCAAATTAAACGTAAAAAATCTAAAACTTCAGAAAATCAGTAAAATTTTGAAATTGTAAAAAAATCATTTCCAGTATAAAATTAAAACTAAAATGAAGGAACTATTTTCTTAACGTATTCATTTTCGAACTTTTTCCTTAAGCCTTAAATTTTTCGTACATACTTTTAAAACAAAGCAGTGATTTTTTTAAATATGTTTCTCCGAATTTTTTTTATCGCTATAAGGCATTCTACAGTATTTTATAAAATATTTATTTGGCAAATAACTTTAAATATTCATTTGGTACCTTGTAAAAATAATAATGTTACATTAAATGAAAAAGGACAAGAGAGAAAGAAGTAATTTTTAAAAATACATAAAATAATTCAATTTCTTTATCCTCTATCTTAAAACTATTATTATAATTACATACTTCAATAAAATATGTACAATGGAAAGAATGGCAGCAAAAAAAAAAAAAACAAAGTTACAATAAATAACATAAAAATTCCGGTACGAGATTTTTCCGGAGAAACGGGATTTTTAATTTTATTTGCTGTAAAGTTTACTCTTTCTTTTAGCTTCCTTTCGTCTCCAGTTTCTGATTATTATTTTAGTTTAGATATCGCTATCCCCCTTGAGTAAAAAAGCGTTTTTAATCTTGCAAAGATTTTAAACTAGTTCGCCATCTTGAAAAAGCGAAGAGGAGAATTTGTTCTTCTTCCGATATGAGTTTAGAACTATGCATTATTAAAAATATTTGTTTAAATAAAAATATACTTTAATATTCTTTTCAAGTATATTAAAAGGGGAAATAAAAGAGTTAGTTTTATTTTATGAAATGAAATATTTCTCTGATCCTTCTTTTTTATTTGTGTGTGTGTATCAGTATATTCTAAAGAATTATTATTTCATTAAAATGAACTGTACATTAAAATGATTGTTGAAGTCAAAGCAAAATGAGATAGAGTAAGAAAGATAAGCAATACTTTCAGGAATACACAGCTGCTCTTTGTATTTCTTTATTATTTAAAACTCTAACTGTGAAATATAAATAACTTTTCTCTTTAAAAAAAACCCGCAAAATAATACTTTGTTCCAACATAAATACAAATGTATTTGGTGTGTGTTTTTACAGATGTGTTTAAGCAAAGAAAAATAAAAAAATATTTTGGACTTCAGATAAAATTTCGTAAAATTTATTTTATATATTTTATTCTAAATATATTATTATTTGTAACTTGTTTTTATAGAATAAGAAAATAATATGCATACGATATTTTATATTGCACAAATGTGATTTTTATAAATTTCTTCAAGGTAAAAATTCTATAAGAGTTTGTGCATTATTATTATAAAAATTTCTTATTTAATATTTTACTACGCTGTATTTAATTTGACTCAAAAATGAATGATAATGACGTTCTTTTAAATATTAATGAGATTAAACGATTTATTAAAATTAATTTGATCAACTTAAGGGGGTACTTCATGCGTCAGTTTAAAATGATTAAGTTTAATGGCTATTTTTTAAAAAAAATAACTGGTTGTACAGTTACCATTTTTTGTGTTTATTTATTGTATAATTATTAATACTTTAACAAGAGCATTTTTTTAAAAAAATTTGAGAAAAAAACAGTTTATGTGTGGAGTTACATGGAAAAAGTTTCAAAATGATAGAAATACGTATGCCTTTTAACTTACAAAATTCCTCAAAATTAAGTTTTTTAAATCTGTAATAAACTATTCATTGTAAAGTATTAATATATGTGAAAAGTCTGAAGTTAGAAAATAAGTAGAGTAAAGAATTTTCAAAAAATGTTCGTATTTTGTGTCGTAATTTACACCTCTAATAAATTGCGATTTAAAGTAAATATTTTTACCTTTCACTAATGAATATTAGCACTATATATAGTTTGAATTTCTCAAATACTTCTAATTAATCTTGAGGGGAAAAATTTGAATCTGAAAGTGTTGTTTGTTATTTTCCAAAAACAAAAAAAAAAACCCCTGAAAAATAAATTTTTTCACCGATTTTTGTGAAGTGTCGAAAAGAGTTTGCAATTCATGTGTTTTAGTATGGAAAGTATTTATTTATATTTTTATTAGTAGATTAAATTTTAGTAGAATGGGAAAGAAAAATATAATAGAAAAAAAAAGCTTGTTCACATATTAATTCAAGTCCTACCTTGAATATGTCGTTTTTAGTCTACATAAGGCACATTTTTTTTATTCCAAATTCTTATAGTTTGAACATTTTTCTTTCCAAAACAGTTTTTCTTTCTCCTTTACGCGAAATAGAAATAAAGTTATAATGATTTTAAAAAACATCACTCTATGCAAAAGGACTGTAAGATATGAATTTTTCTCAAAATTATGCTTTCGTCAGAAACTCTTTACCAGATACATGATATCGTAAGAATCAAACCAGATAACGTTTTGAAATTTTGTGGGAATGTGTATTATACTATTTTTCACAAAGTGGATCATAAGTTTTGTTGTAGGTTAAATAATTTTTCATTTAGGGTAGATTTTTTAAAGAAAAAACTTTAAAAATATCAACATTTTCCTATTGTTATGTATAATAGTCTGTAATTTTTTGTATTTTAATATTTCTCTTAGATTTTGGTTCATTTTGAAGAGCACCATAATATGTATGTTGTGTATAAAAAATTATGATTATTGTATTAGAAATTTTTATACAGTGTTACCCGTTTTAGAAAAAAATTTGTAAAATTTCCTCGAAAACAACCAATTTTTCTAAAGTACAATATTTATTTAAAAAAATTTATGTATTTACATATTTTTTTAAATTTTTTTTCCTAAAAACACTCAATTTGCTACAAAAATTTGTTTTTATGAAAAAATTGGTTTCGAAGGTAGGCAGTCATCTTAAAATTTTTTTTAAATCTTGTTTATATGCTATTAAATGATTTAATTTAATTAAAAGTTTGCGATTCTTTTGTATCTGTATGAGAAATATTTACTTAATTTTTAGTAGTACAGTGTATTTAGTTGCATGAGAAAAAAATGTATCAATAAAAAAATTGCCCACATACTAATTAAAAACAGCTCTTTTTTAATTTTGTTTACAGTCTATTGAATATTTTAATTTAGTATAGTTAATATGTTTAAGGAAAAAATTAAATATGCCTTAATATGTCATTACGCAGTTAAAAAAAGAATTTTATTAAAACGATATAAACTTGCGCTTAAATCATTAAAATATTTAAAATCTTTTTAAAATATTTAATAACAACATAACTTAAAGTAGGAGTAACATTTTAGAAAGTTACAAAGATTGCAGGTCGCAAAATGTATTTTATAAATTAAAAATTTATGAGATTTTGAATTATTTTAACACACCAAACATAGTTAATAAAGATCTTATACTAATATAGAAATTTAGTATATGCTTTTAAACTTGAGTTTGGTTCTATTTTATTTTATTTATATACATAAATTTTTATTACTACTTTTTAAAATTTATATTTTAAATTACTTTTCTAAGTTTAAAAGCTCATATTTTTAGCAATCAAAACTTTTCATTTGCCTCTTTACTTATGTACATTTTTCAAAACGCATTGTAAAATAATGAAACATTTAAATAGCTTTGTCATGCTTAGTGAGGTAAGAAAGTATACAATAGTAATTTATTTTATGATGCTATTTCCCCGCTTAGTTTATTATATAATAATAAAGTATATTTTATTGCATCGTAAAAAGTAAGCTTTCTCATTTCATAAAATGGTGTTAAGGGACTCAGATTCATATACATAACGACGAATAGTCATATTTTTGGCAATTTTAGATATAATGTCGCTTACCAAAAATTACATACGACATCATCAGTTACTACAACTAAAGAGAACATATTTAAGGTATCCGGCTACGGTCGGAACCGTGATTTTAAAAATCGCATAAATGGATAATTTTCATATCTAGGGTCACTTAGATTAGAATACATGTGTAAAATTGTTTTAAGGACACTATGATAAAAAAAAGTTATTTAAATACAATATTTTGGCAAAAAATTAATTTAGAATAACTTTTTTCAAAACGTTCTCCTTTTATAAAAAATTCTTCTATAATAATAATATTTTGATTATATAAAGTAAAGATTTCTCCAGAGAATCCGAACTAGGATTTTTGAAAATTTCACATTATTTTCAGAGTTATCAATCTAAATGTATATTATAAATGTGAAAGTTTGTGAGGATGTTTGGGCGTTTTTCACGTAAAAACAACTGAATGGATTTTAATGAAACTTCACAGTAATATACCTTATACATCAGAATAACACATAGGCTATAATTTATAGCATAGGCGATAATTTATAAAGATATTGTGAGAAGTGTCCAAAATATAACGATATTTGTCAAGTAAGGAGGAAAAAATGCTGCCATCTGCAAGCAATTCTGGCGTGCGCTGCAAAAAAAACCCACGTCAGCATATATTTATCTTTCGTTTGTGAAAGAACTCCTTTTGTTTTGGACACGCAAGGCGCTCGCTTTTAATTAATTTCTGTGATCAGCATAATCCCTAATTTTTTTATTTCAGAATAAAAGCAAGGTTTGAAGGGAGAGGTTGTTATAAATCTCTCTTAATTTAAATGTTTTTTAATGATTTTATTATGCACATTTGGTAGTAAGAAACTGATCTTTTTTCAAAATAAATACTTTTATTGCTTCTGGTACTTACAGTAGATAAACTTTGTCCTTCAAACTACATCATTCGGACATATTTGCATAGTTTGTTTGGGGTTAGTAGTTAATTATAACGCTATAATTTTAATTGAATAGGTGGATATTGCATTTTTAAGTATAAAAATAATTATAACTACTGTACTGTATTTTTTGGAGTGAGTGAATATTAACGTCGCACTGTTCAGCTACACGAGGGCTTTTGGCAACGGACCACGTAATTTTGAACCATGGTCAAGTGACGTGGACGACACCTGAGCTGGCACCCCCTTCTCCTAATTACCACCACACCAACTTAGAAGGAATATTCTACCAATACTTAGCAGGAATATTCTTTGAAATCCACTCTTCCAAGATATATGACAGCACGGGTTCTATGAGGAGTATTTTAGCGGGGAACGCAAACAGTTTTGCAGCAGATATGTGTTTTCAGCAGACGGCGTTTTCAGCGGATTGCAAAGATAATTATTTTTGTCCCGAAAAAATAGTTTATGTCAAAATTTAAGTGTTTTATGTTTTTTGTATGTTAATGAAGACTTTAGAAAACGATTTGATTATTTATTTTAAGTGAACGGTGTATATAATTAATTTTACAGTGGCATATCTTTAATTAATTTATTATCTCTAACGGATTAAATTTCCCAAAGAGGAGTATTTTGTTTATGTATATCCCTTAGTTTTCAATGTAGTGATCCAAAAAAAATTTTGCATGGAAAAAACTGCAGTAAATCATAATGCGGTTGGATAAAGTATTTACGTGCATCGCGCCCCTATACGGCGGGTCTTACAAAGCTCCAATAAAGCTCGAGTTATGAAAGTAGCTAGGCATTTGCCAACTTGACTCTATCGTTAACATTTCGGTATGTTTTTCATTGAATCATCATTATAATTTAAGAAACGGCGTTGCTTGCGAATATTACAATTTTAACATAAAATAAATACTACAGAAAGTAATATTAATGTAATACACTAATAATAAATGTTTTCAGATATAAATTATTTACACTATTTTAAGCGTTCATTACGCAACACTTTTAACAATGTGTTACTTTTGCTGAGCACAGATCAGCTGAGGGAGGTATTTTCAAAAATCGATCCTCATGAGTGTTACGGGGAATTATAAACAAATAAAAAAAATCCTTTTTATCAGCTATTAGATCTACATACTTAAAATTTAACAAAGGTGGTTTTTTTTTGTTTAGCTGAGATATGAAAAAAGCTTTTTTTGTTTAATTTGGAATTCACGTAAAATTAACTCATTGAAAACTTCTTTATCCTTCAATCTGTGTTGTTTAATTTTTCAGTTCACCCGTGCGAAGAACGGGTAAACCAGCTAGTTATTGAAATAATTATCGGCGTTTTTTTCTTAAAATCCCTCTGCTATACTAAAATATCCGCTATTAAGTTATATATTTCAAAAATTTTAATGCAGCCTTTATACAGAGCCTTATCTGAGCTACATACAGGCAAAATATTATTATAATAGAAGCATTTTATAGAAACGGAGAATGTTTTGAAAACGAGTCATTCTATGTTAATTTTGGTCAAAATATTATACTTAAATAATTTTTTATTTTAATAATATTCTTAAAATAAATTTGTATACGTTTTCTAATTCATGTGACACTAAGTACCATAAATATTATCCATTTATATGCTTTTGCAAAATCACGGTTCCGAACGTAGTCGGAAAACTTTAAAAAGAAGATTTTTTTATCTATTCACAAGAAAGAAAATAAAATCAGTGATTAAAATAGTTCAGAAAATAAATTAATACTAATTCGTATAAAATTATCTGAGAATTGAATTTTTGGCATTGGAACTTCTGCGCTCCCGCGAGTGATCATGGTTTCAAACTCGCGACCTGTCACATTTCTATCGAGTAGGGGGCTTGAATCCCTATAATATTTAAGACCCATCATGTAGATGGGTTGATGTGCATTAAACCTATCCAGGCTCTAAGTACTCACGATGGAGTAATAAGAAAGCTTGGAGAGGAAGTTGCAACTCACGTGTCATCCTCGTCACTTGGTCGTGGCTCAAAATTATGAGGCTGATCATCAATAACCTTCGTGTAGTGAGATATTAATTAACTTTTAACAAAACATCTTCTATAGTTCAAGCGAAATAGTGGTTTTGTGTAAATTATTATGAAAACTATTTGTTTCGATGAGCAGGTCTTTTTCGCTTCTTAATGTGAAGACCCATATAAATATAAATATATTGTTAAAAAGCAAATGATTCATTATTTTTCTCTATTTTATAAATATAACACGTAAATATTTCCAAATCTTGCTATTCTGTATTTTCCAAATGATTTTCAGACTCAGAGATGCTACTTTCCAGTCAAAGACGTAGCTGAAAGGAAGAGCAAAGAGTAGTATTTAGCAGTATTTATCCTGGGATTTTGCATCTGGGTAGCACAAAACTGTTTCTCAGCGACGAAGGAATTTTAAAAGGAATAATATTTAATTCTTTAAATTTTTAAAAAAAACCCTGTATTATTTTTTTATGCAGGCATTCTTGATGAGTGAATGAGTGTTTATTTACTCCTTAAGCGGTCATTTTTTTACCCCAAATGTTTCAAAATAGGCACATTTTTTTATTGTTTAAAACTAAACCCCGTGAAGATGGCACCTAAGTTGGCCCCAACTCTTCTAACTTCCACACCACTCCAACGTGAGGACTTTGATCCACGACAGATTTTATTTGCACCAGTTCCTCTGCATGGTGGGCACGCATTTTTGGATTTGACTTTGTAATTAAATAATATTTTCATTGTTTAAGTTACATTTCGTTCTTTTCATACTTAATAATTTGCCAAGTAAAGCTGGTTCTTCATGTCCTAATGTTGAAAAATTTCGAGGAAAGTATAATGTGATGAATCGAATTATGGTTTCAAATTCAAGAAGGGATGCGAAAACTTAGCTCTGAAAACTCGAGCAACACTACTATATCCTGATATGTAAAAATACCAGACGACATTGAGCAAACAACAATCAGCGAATGAAATATTATACCTTTTGGAGCATCCGGCAACACACTAGGATCACTCCAATCCAAAGTTATACGGTGAAATAAATTTTTATAAAGCAGGAAATAATTATCTAATAATAAATCGAATCTTTTTAACCAAGAATATTAAAACACACCATGTATGGTGTTTTCCCTACAGTGATACGTTCCTTATGAGAAAATTGAGTTTTGCAGGTGAAGTTCGCTTCCCAGCATGAACTTGAAAAATAATATTGTGACAACTCTAAAAGATGTGACCAGGGTTCCTAGATTGCGACTTTATCACCCTCTGCTGTAAATTTCAGAGGCGTAGCTACCGCCGTATCGGACGTATCAATGATATGGGGCCCCCAAGCTACAGGGGCCCAAAACATGTGTAACTACAGTCCCACTAACAAATATCTCATATCTAAAAAAGGGCTCAGAAAAAATTTTGATTCAAGGCCCACTCAGAACTAGCTACGCCAGTAATAAATTTGTTGACAAATTTGACGAAAGTACGACATAGCCAAGGAACCATCGAGAAGTCTCTGAAATATATCTTGCTAGAAATTTCAATGAGACAATAAAAGGTCAAGTGAATTCAAAAGTCAATCAATCGAGGTCAGAGTTTTGTCTTGTGTGTTGACTGCGAGAAGACAGAGAGACTTTATTTTTCTGAGTTCCTGCTAGTGGAACTGTTCTAGAGATCCGTTGCGGGAGCACTGTAAAGCTTGGTTAGAACAATAATTTTTTTCTTCTACAGTAAATAATCTGTCACAAAATTTCTTTTTTGCATATACGTCGATTTATCTTCGTGCAGCCAATTTTTCATCCTCGTCCACTAATAAATTTGTTATAATTTAATTATTTGGAAACGTCGGAGGCTTTTCCACCACTCAAATTTTCAACAATAGGAATAATAATATAGTATGTGTTTTCATACATAAATCGCTTGGTAACACTAAGAAACGAGACCAATTTGATTTCTCATTTTCTATCACTGTCATCGTGTAAAAAGAGTCAATATATATTTTTTTCAAGTTTTTTTATTTATCTGATTCATTACATTAACTTTTTAACTGGCTAGCCCATACACTGTACGGGCTACAGAAATTTAAACGTAACTGGTTCTCCCATACGCTATATGGGTCCTGATACTTTCTTTTTTATTTATCTTTGATTTGCACGTATTTTTAATTCTTATAGTGAGATTATTTAAGCTAATGTAGTTTGTGTGTCCATGGTACTGAAACGCTTTTGCCATCCAGAATTTTCTTTGTGGTGAAGGCGGGAATTTTTCTTTGAAGTCAGGAATTTAGATTCTTGAAAACTTTCTATGAAGAACAGGGATTGGCAAAATAATGTACAGTTTGTTGTTTGCAAAGAAATACAAATTGAAAGATAATCCGAAAATATATAATATATAATAGTAAGATATATATATATATATATATATATATATATATATATATATATATATATGACAGGCCCCAGGCCTGCTGGTTAAATGAGGAGGGCATCATCTTCACAATATTCCTTTATTACGCTTTCATCATATATAATCTAACATGGCGGACCTTTTGCCGCGCAACCGGGTGTTACCAAATACAACATCGCAGCGAGGAGACACCAGCCAAGTCCTTTCTAGTATGCGTTCGCCTTCGTCAGCGCTCGTTGCTCCTTTTAACAGGCTTGTTTACTCATAAATCCTTACGCGATGGTAAAGAGTTCGCTCTATTTTCATTTATTACTTCCTTAATTTTGAACCTAAACTTTTCAAACCTGACATATATATATATATATATATATATATATATATATATATATATATATATATATATATATATACAAAAACCCTCAACCGTTTGAAAAATAGGTACGAAGATGAAACTCTTTTTCCCAAGTATAAGAGTAATTCTTTTAACCCTTTATCTACCGCATTATGATTTACTACAATTTTTTTCATGCAATGCTTTTTTTAATCTTTACATTGAAAATTAAGGGATATACATAAACAAATACTCAACTTTGGGAAATTTAATCCACTAGAGCTAATTAATTAATTAAAGATATTCAACTGTAAAATTAATTATACACACTGTTCACTTAAAATAAATAGTCAAATGGTTTTCTAAGGTCTTCATTAACATACAAAAAAATTAAGACACTTACCTTTTGATATTAACTACTTTTTCGGAACAAAAATGACAATCTTCGCAATCCGCTCAAAATGTCAACTAAAAACGCACTTTCTGCTATAAAACTATTCACCTTCTCCTCTAAAATACTCATCATAGAACCCGCTCTGCCATATATCTTGGAAGAGTGGATTTAAAAGAATATTCCTGCTAAATATCATCCGAGAGTATTTGTAAAAATGGTTATTCTATGTAATTTTAAAAAGCGAGTGGTACTTACAAGTACCATCGGTAAATAAAGGATTAAGATATGGGAAAAAGTCTTCATAGAATGCAGTATACCTAAAAATAGAAAAAGCTTCGGGGGTTTTTTGCTCCACAATTATAAAATAATAAAAAAATAGTGTGAACACTTTAAAATAGAAAATTAATATAAAGTTCTTCCATTTTGTCATTATTTTAAGCATTATATAATTTTAAGCATTATATTTTTTATATTACTTGTTTTAAAGCATATATGCAATAAAACACACACAAGTAATATAAACAATTTTTTAAGTCAATTTCTACTTAGATCAACAAAGAAAATTTTTTATATTTTAGCTACTTTTTATTAAATAGTTACAATTAATATAAATATGTATATACATATGACAGAGGCACAACATTAAGTGGTTATTAATTTTTATTCATTATCATTAAATTATCGTATTGTCATCCAAAACAATAGTGTATATAAAATTTCAGTTCAACTGAATGCTTTAAAAGGTGAGAAAAAAAAACCTTTTCAAGTTTTGACACAAGTTGCCAAAAAGGATGCCAATGTGGCTGTATTTGAAATTCTTTGAATAATCAGTTTTAATCAATTAATTTTTATTAATTATAAATAAATTATTGTATTTTTTATCAAAAATAATCATGTGTACAAAATTCCAGCTCAATTGAGAGCTTTAAAATGTATTTTATTAACGATTGAAAATTCCACCAAGATAAATAAATAAATATATAGAGAGTGTGAACTATAATAGTAGGAATTAAAAAGGGATAATTTTTTAAGGATTTTTGGGCAAAGAAATTGGGCATTAAGGGATTTAAGGGTTTAACATTTTTACTGAAATATAATATTCAATGTTCAATAGAATACACACACACACAGAGGTATAAATTTTCATCCAGAATGTCAGATTTTCGCAATGTTAGTCATCGATGACAAATGCGCTCCGTACACGGTAAATTAACTGTACAACAAGCATGCACAAGTAGGTGAAATGTTCCCCGTAATGAACTAAGATTTAATTGCATAGTAGCAATCCAGATACCTATAGGGAGTTTGGATTACAATCAGTATATAGAAGCTGCTGCTAAAATAGCCAATGGTCAGTCTAGTAGGAACATAATTTATAAAGAGCATTAAGGAGATAATGTGGCCATTAATGAAAGAATTATCATGGCTTTTAAATTAAACTACGATTCGATTGCGTTATCTTTACATAATTTTATATTTAATAACAAACGCAGAGGGGGTAAAATGATTATTTAGATTTAAAGGTCACGTTTTCAAATAAAATATATTTAATCACTTTTATTAATTACTCAGTAATTAAAATATATTATTATATCGCATTTATTTAAAATCTTGATTAATTTTAATTTTGTATATTACATTACAAAATCAATTGTTTGTTTGGTTGATTATTAACGTCGTTCTTTAAAGCTACTCGAAAGCTATTGGCAATGGATATCATAATTTTGATCCTCAATCAAGAGAGGAGGACAACACTTGAACTGGTACCACACATTCCAAATAGACGTACCTGTAGAGTCTGGCTACTGTTGGCGGTAGATTTTTTAAAGTCTGGCGCTGTTCTCCGCACCTACGGGGGAAGTTTCTATTTTGTAAGGGGGATGGTTGTTGGCCTTTGAAAGGGATGAGGAGAGAAAAAAAGGGGTGCCTTGGTTCTTTGGAGCGCCAGGTGCGGAACTGAATTTTGTGTAATGAAAAGAGAGTTCTTTGTTTTTAACCCGATGCACATGGCCTGGTTTAACTGTATTAAGAAAAGATTATTTCTTGGATTTTGTTGGGCCTGATGGACTGTGCTTGGTTTGGTTGTATTGAGGAAAGAGATATTTCTGTTGGTTTTAACTTGACGTACAGCGTTGAGAAGTATTGAGGAAAGTTATAGAGAAAGATATTGCTATGCCCATGACTGAGAATCACCTCAAAATATGCCCGGCTGTTTTAAACTGTATTTCTTTAAATGTTGGTGGCTGTGTCTTTGATGAGTTTGTTTTTTTATTCTTCTGTATTGTATTGAGATAGCCCAGTGGCTGAGTGGTTAGTGCACGCTCTTTCACGCCACAAGTCCGATATTCAAACCCCTGGCTGAGCAAGGTTGACTCAACCTTCCATCCCTTCAGTGGATCGATAAATGTGTACCAAGCTTGCTTGAGAACTTAACACTGGGGGTTTTCGCGTTAGACTGACCACCTGACCGGAACATCTGATCCTGCAACTCAGAGCCCAAGGTCGCGTATACTGAGTTGGGCACAATAGACCTTGGCCCTCGTGGGGTGTCGCGCTACTGAGTTAAGCTATACCGTATTGAGCTGATGATCGAAAGGTTAGAGACGGGCATACGATAAGAAAAATTACTCAAAATTTCAAAACCCACGTTCAATGCGAGTGAGAGAACGATTACCAATGTAGCACTGTAAATCCACACGGGATCTATTGGCAACGGACCTCATAACTCTGAGCCCTGGTCAAGTGACTAGGACAGGGATGGTGAACCAGTGGCACGCGCGCCTTCAATGGCACGCGACACAATGTTTGGGGCACGCGAGCGATCAAAATAAAGGGTGTTTTTTTAGAGGTATAGAACTTTAAATTGCAATAAAACAACGATGTATTATTCGATTGACATGAATGTTTTTTTATTCGAAAGAGATAATCTTGTGGCATTACATTTTAAATATGATTTCTGGCACATGACTGCCACGGCTGGCTCGGATGTAGTCCAATCTGGACGTCTAATTTTCGATGACTTTTTCCAACATTTGTGGCCGTATATCGGCAATAACACGGCGAATGTTGTCTTCCAAATAGACAAGCGTTTGTGGCTTATCCGCATAGACCAATGACTTTACATAGCCCCACAGAAAATAGTCTAGCGGTGTTAAATCATAAGATCTTGGAGGCCAATTCACAGGTCCAAAACGTGAAATTAGGCGGTCACCAAACGTGTCTTTCAATAAATCGATTGTGGCACGAGCTGTGTGACATGTTGCGCCGTCTTGTTGGAACCACAGCTCCTGGACATCATGATTGTTCAATTCAGGAATTAAAAAGTTAGTAATCATGGCTCTATACCGATCCCCATTGACTGTAACGTTGTGGCCTTCATCGTTTTTGAAGAAGAATTCCACCAGCCCATAAAGCGCACCAAACAGTCAGTTTTTCTGGATGTAACGGTGTTAACATACACTTGTGGATTAGCTTCACTCCAAATGTGGCAGTTTTTGTTTGTTGACGTAGCCATTCAACCAGAAGTGCGCTTCATCGCTAAACAAAATTCGCTTATGAAAATCGGGAACAACGGCAATCTCGTTTTGGGCCCATTCGACGAATCTACGCCTTGCTTGATGATCGTTTTGATGAATTGCCAAACCAAACTGAGAATAAATCACTTGACAGCTGTTAAATCGGTCGCCATCTTGGAAAGTAATGCCAACTTAAACTTCTATACCTGGAAAAAAACACTCTTTAGTTAGCATTTTATTTCAAAATAATTAAGTTCACTGTGAATTATTACGAACAAACGCAAGTGATGGCCGCGAGGTGGCGGGGAGCACACTTGCTTGTAATTGTCTTGCCTCAGTTACGTTGTGCGCTACAATTGCTTCTGATGTAAAATTTGTCTACGCATAGCATTGTCTATTTCGTTAACACAACTGTATTTTGAAGTTTATTCGTGTTATATTTACGAGTTTTCACTGTTATTCAACATGGCTAGTTCAGAACAAAAAGTGCAAGGTAGTAAGTGTAACAAAGAATTTCGAACTTGGTGAATCTAGAATTATAGCATTATTAGTAAAGGCGACAAAGCAGTGCGTGTTTTAAGTTCTGGAACAGTGGCATGCGGAAAATCGTCTGTACAAATCACAAATACTCTTGTAACAAAAGTGAACCACGGCAAAAATAATTAATTTCTTCGAAACCATTTCGCAGAGGACTCCAATTCAGCATGCATTCTACTAAAAGTAACATCTTACGATCCTAATATAAGTTATTTGTCATCCGCACAATCTTCAGCAAAAGAAATCACACAAATGTTACTTTAATTTGAATTACACGTATAACTAAAATATGTTCAACTATACAGTGCAGAAGGTATTTTTTCGTAGTAAACAGAGTTCTGACTAGTTAGTATTTAATTTTATTATTTTCCCAACAATCACAAGTCATTATTTTGACGGCACGTCTAAATCCCCTTCAAGCATTTCTTAAGAAAAAGTGGCACAATGATTTATAAAGTTTCGCCACCCCTGAACTAGAATGATACTTGAACTGGCACCACTGGCGTAGCTAATTCTAAGTATCAAAATTCTCTCGGGACTCTTTTTTAGATATAAGAGCCCCTGTTAGAGGGACTGTAGTTGCACATGTTGGGGACCCGATATCTTGAGGCCCCGTATCAGTGATACGGCGGTAACTACGCCCCTGGCTGGGACCTCATTCTCTCCATTCCCACTCCGCATAAATGAGTGTTTATTAACTTCGCTCTAAACAGGTGGGACATCATTTAAACCAAGATTAAGCGACGAGGACGATACCTGAGTTGACATCCCTCTCTCCTAAATTCCACGCATGCCAACGTGAGGACTTGGAGCCACAACAGATTCAACGGGCATCAGCTCCTCTACACGGGGATTTTCAGTTACAATGGGGTTAGAATTCGTGACGCGCAAGCCACAGGTCCGTGAACATGACCATGACTCGCCAACGCAAGAACTTTGAGCCTCGACACATTTAACATGTATCAATACCTCTACTCGGCTAATCTTTAGTGTTATCAGATACTCGATCCAATTTCAATAGCAAAGATTTTATTTAAAAAAACCGATTTTGTTGAATATAATTGTGTATGATAATTGCCGAGGTATTTATTTTTCAATTCCTACTATTAGCTCAACTCTATATATATTTATTTATCTTGGTGGGATTTTTGATCGTTAATAAAATGCATTTTAAAGCGCTCCATTGAGCTGAAATTTTATATACATAATTATTTTGGATGACAATACAATAATTTAATTATAATTGATAAGAATTAGTTTATTAAAACTAATTATTTAAAGAATTACAAATGCAGCCACGTTGGCGACTTGTGTCAAAACTTGAAAAGGATTTTTTTCTCACGTTTTAAAAAGCATTCAGTTGAACTGAAATTTTATATACTCGATTGTTTTGAACGACAATACAATACTTTAATGATAATTAATAAAAAATAATTACCACTTAATGTTGTGATACTGTCATACGTATATACATATTTATATTAATTGCAATTATTTAATAAAACGTAGCTAAAATAAAAATTTTCTTCGTTAATCTAAGTAGGAAATGACTTAAAATTTTTTTATATTACTTGTGTGTGTTTACAATTATTTAATAATTACTGCGAGTGGTTTTGATTTGTGAAAAAAAGAAAAACAAACTTTTTTTTTATTTTTTTAATAGCTTACGATTGTCGCAGAAGATTTTTATTCGTAATTGCTTGAGATGATTGCTGAGGACTTTTCGAGATAATTGAAGATAATTTTATCTTCTTGGAATTAAGAATTTTTAAATAGAATAAGAAATTCAATTTCAAAAATAAAAATAGCATTATTTATTCTTTTTAATTTTATATCTCCATTCCACAAAAAATGTATTTAATCGTTTTATAGCAAATTATGTATAATATTTATATTGTGAAATTAAATATATATGAATACAATATAAAATTCTATTAATTTAAAAATCTTAGAACTAACACAAAAATGAGATATATAATTTGAATGCAAATGCAATAAAATAAAACTAATATACCCGATTATATTCAAGAAAGGTAAAAAATTTTTTAAAGTTTAGTGCAGAGAGAGTAATTAAATTCCATTAAGAACAGTTTTAAGAAATGAAAATTATCTTTTTTAATTCCTAAAATGTTCTTTCATTTGTAAACTAAGATATGATTATACAGAAATGAAACAAATATGAGTTTCTTAAGATTGCCTTGCAATTATGAAATGAATTTAAATAAATTATTTTGTATTTTTTCCAGTACAAGAGAATGTAGCTGTAAAATTACAGCTTAAAACTTCCACGTTTTGAATAAATATTTTAAATTAATTTTCTTTTTACATTTGTTTTAAGTAATGTATTTTTGTTAATTACTGATGCTTCTTTACGTTTTACTACTTAAATTTTACTTAATACTGAGTTTTTTTAAGGAAACTGCTGCACTTTGTTCAAGCTTAATTTTACAATTATTTCAGGTTTATTCTTGTATTAAGAAGTTTTGTTATTTTTATTAATACTATGATGCCATTTAAAATGTATTATTTTTCAGATTTGCTTTTTCGTCTATGATAACTAGTGTCATTTTATACTTTTCTAGTGAAATTCGTGATTTAAAAATGCAGAAGGAGATATTTATTTGTTTTTAAATTTTATAAATTCATTAATAAAGGAGTTTCTCGAAATATACATTTATTTTATTAACCAATTAAAATTTTTTAGTGACTGTATTGTGTTTTTGATGGAAAACTAGACAAGAACCTTTTTTGAATTTTTTCTTTTTTATCGAATGCTGTTAAAACATGATTTGATTCCAAAATTATTTCCTTTAGTGTATATACATAGACGTCCTCTCTATTGGAACTAGTTCAGAAACTGGGAGGCCTGTTGCCAACGTCCTTTGTGCTTCTTTAGATTCGTATCAATATCTGTTGATTATTGGAGTATAAATTCTTACGTTTCTTATTTAGTAACACAAGGTGTGGCATCCCCCCTCCGAGATTTAGTGTGTAGCTTGAAAAAAGAGTGAAGTTGGCAACAATTGTTTTGGTGACGTCATGCCACGTACGTCCTCTTTCCGTGTGGCCAGTTTGTCCTCAATCGATCACGTCAGTTGGAAGTACTGCGTCATTGAGTGAACATGTGCAACCGCATTTTGACAGAAAAATGTCGAATCAATATCAAGTTTTCTTGTGAAACTTAAGAAATCACCCACGAAAACATCTCAAATATTAACCAAGACTTATGGAGATGAAATTTTGTTTCGTGCATATGCGTTCGAATCAGTGGCGTAGCGTGGACTTTCGCCGCCTGGGGCTGATCGGAAATTTGTCACCTCTCTATTTTAATTATTAGCCAGGAAAACTAGTAAAAGTCAAAAAAGCAGCTTTACATATTTTATTGATTAAAAATGCACTTTTTGTGTTTTTTCATAGCAAATTCTTTTGTACAATTGTCAATATCAATATGTACGTCATGTTCAATTGTCAGAATCGCTAAATTTGTTAGCCTTAACGAGGACATAGTCGATCTGAGATAATTTTTGATTAATTTTAGCTTAGAGAAGCTTTTCTCACCACTGCTATTACTGATGGCGTATGTTAAAAAAATTCTCAACATTATGACAATGTTTGGTAAGCAATCTTCATGTTTGGAATCAATAATACACTGCTGGACAATTGCTAAGGACGGATAACACTATCATCCATAGCAACCACAAAATGAAAGGAAGCAAAATGTGGAAAATTAGAAAAAGTGCGGGATATAAGTAAGAAGAAGTATGAGAATGCAAATTTTTTTACCACGTCTGTTCATCACGTGATAGCGTTCTCAAGAGCTTTAAAGGTTTTGACGCGTGTGGACAGTTGTTGTTTAAAGTCAAAGTTTTACAGGAAAGATTTAATAGACGAACTTAAAATTTTAGGCATGTCTTCCCGACATCACATAGATGATTTTATGCGTGGCCGAATTATTGGAAAGATCGAAGAAGGGCGAAAAATAACAGATGTTGCCAGGGTGTTCGACATCGCTCACAGCGTTGTTTCATGGCTGTGGAAGTCATTTAAAACTACTGGAATGTGTAGTAGACGGCACGGGGGAGGTCGTGTTAGAAGTACGACGCCTGCAGAAGACAGATATATCGTCCTATCAGCAAAAAGGAACAGGCGCACCACAGCTCAGCAGGTGGCAAATCAGTTTCTTGCTGCCTCAGGAAAGCAGATCTCCCGAAACACTGTTGCCAGACGTTTGAGGGGGGAGGAGGACTATACGCACGCAGACCTGTTGTGTGTGTCCCATTGACCAGACAGCACCGTACTGCCCGTTTGCAATGGTGTCGTGAGCATCACAATTGGACTGAACAGGACTGGGCATGCGTACTATTCTCAGATGAGAGTAGGTTCAGTCTGTCATCGGATTGTAGACGCCAACTGATCTGGCGCGAGAGTGGTACTGCTTATCGTCCATAAAATATCCAGGAAAAGGACTGATATCCGACATGCAGTATCATGGTGTGGGCCGGCATCATGATCAATGGACGCAAGCGCCTAAATGTGGTTGCGAATGGGACTATGACGGGCCAACGATACATTGATGAAGTTCTACTTCCTCATGTTCGTCTTTTCCGTGGTGCTGTCGGTGATAAATTTGTTTTTATGGACGACAACGCAACATGTCATCGAACACTCGCTGTTCAGGATTGTCTAGACAGCGAGGGTATTCAACGTCTCGTATGGCCAGCGCGTTCTCCAGATCTAAACCCCATTGAAAATGTGTGGGATGCTTTGGGGAGGCAAGTTGCTGGTCGAAACTATCCTCCGACAAACAAGAACACCCTCATGCGTGCACTCACAGAGGAATGGGATAAATTGCCTCAACAGCTGCTGGATAATGTTGTGCAAAGTATGGTACGACGTGTGGAATGTTGCATCTCACTCCACGGTGGACATATCCCGTACTGATACCTTTCTTTAAGGTGCCTGCTGACTTTTAGATGCATTGTTCCATTTCTCCGTACGCAGATCAAATGAACATTTTTTTTTTTTTTCTTTCAGATGTTTCACAGCTTTTGTACTTTCCAGAACAATAAATATTCTTTATTCTAATGTCTGAACATTGTGGCAACTATATTTTATCCTACTAGGCCTCATGTTTCGCTTAATGTTATGCTACATAGCAATTTGTGATCCGTCCTTAGCAATTGTCCAGCAGTGTATATTTTAATAAACCCAGAGAGCCGGACCTAATGAGTTCTTTTTTTGCAGCTTGGGTCTGTTGTAACTACGAAAGCTTTTAAAAGTACTCACTCAAGTTGGAATTCTTCTTCATCAATCTCCTGAGGAGCTTGATCTAAGTTAAGTTCGTCCATGCGCCAATATCACTTCTGGCCTTAAAAAAGCATATTTTTGCGCTAGATTCTGCAACTGTTGGAATTTTTCTCGAATTTCAGCAGTTACTCTGTCTATTGAAGAAAATATTGTTCTTTTTGGGGGTTCAAAAGAAATTCCAAACTCTTCACATAAACTTTTAGCATATATTAAAGCGTCAGCCACAAATTCTTCTCGTTTTGCTTCTAATACGGTCTGTAAAACACGTATTGTTTTAGCACATTGATGAATATTTACTGTCTATTACATTGATGAATATATGAACTGTTTGCAAATAATTTTGAGCATCATTGACTTGACGCAGTACCGGTTGCCAGAAGCCTAAATAACATAACAACGAATGTGATTGCAATTCGACTAATAAATTCCCTGCATCTGTGCGTGTATTAAAGCTTTCACTCGTTTCCATCAGTTTCGTCACACGGGCGCGATTGGAGTTTGAAATATTATTTGAATTTAAATGTCGTGGTGCTTTCCACTGCCCCTTTTCGTTTGCCACTCGGGGTCATGGCCCTCTCTGCAACCCCTACACTACGCCACTGGTTCAAATAGTATAAGAGATTTTCAGAGGGAAGGGTAAGTGTGGAAGCGAGATGAGACAGAGAAAGAAAGAGATGAACACCTCTGCTTGGCGATTACAGAACTAATCATAGCCAAAATTGGTGATATGAGTGGGTTCCCAGTGACATCAGAGGTCAGACTGTTTATCAAGACTACTACATTGAAGTACTAAAAAGACAGAATTTGGGGGCTGTTGCACTAAGACAATGCATCCACTCACACGGCTCTATCCGTCAAGCAGTTTTTGACCAGCAAAATCATTACTGTGATGGGGCATTCTCTTTATTAACCTGATTTAGCCCCATGCAAATTTGTTTTATTTTCTACAGTTAAATCTTGCTTAAATGGAACCTATTTTAGCTCAGTTGAAGAGGTTCAGGCAAAAACGGAGAATCTCCTGAATGGCCTTTCAAAAATCTCGTACCAGAATTGTTACTAGCAATGGCAGCACCGAATGCAGAATTGTGTGAATGTTGAAGGGGACAAAGAACTGATTCTGTAAGTGTAATAATTTATTGGAACAGTCTCGTTTTTTTGTGTCACACCTCGTATATTATATAGCAATTTCATCCAACTAGTATTTAATTATAACATCTATATTACAACAGCATTATAAGTATAAAATATAAAAGTGGCCCGGACGAGCGGAGACGATTGAGCGTGAATGTGACGTACACACTAAGGGATCGAAACCGGTTCAAATCTTAGTGCGAATCTAGCTGGCTACTCAGGTTCCCTAATCTGTCAATGTTCGATTACTTTTTGTGGGGGACAAGTCTAAGTTGTATCGCAACAAACTTCATGGTCTTCAAGGACAGCAATAGAGCATTTTTGATGAGGTTACAGCAATTCCAGCTGTCCCACCTCAATCAGCCTTCCACAACTACCTGACCAGAGCCCAAGGGTGCCAAGAGATGAATAGTGGTCATTTTTAACATCTGTTCTCAGCAAGTTAGCGAACTCTCTCTCTTTTCCTTCGCCGTGTTTCTTTAAAATATGAAATTCTGTTCTCCCGGCCACTTTTATTTGCCCCACTCTGTATTGCATGGTATATCTCCTTGATACAATGTTACTAAATTCCCTACTATTGTAATATTTTCTTGGAAATGGATATGTCGCAGGGAAATGTTGAAATTAGGTATTTCATCAAATCCCTAAAGGAGATGATCAATTCACGCAAGATGTTAAAATAAAGTCTCTTTGAGGTCTTTTTCCTGATGAAAGTAAGTGATTTTATCAAATTCCCGAACTATCTCAGTGAAATGATGAAATGAACTAGTCAGGATTTGCATTGACAAAATGCTATATGGGGGGGGAGACACCTAGGGGGTCGAGTCCTTGTACTTCCTAACCATACAGATAGTACTATCGATTCCCTAAATATCAACCCCATATCTTTGAAAAAAATAGCACAATAGGATTAACATAGGGATTGATTACCAGCCTAACTTTCTAATTATTTGTTAATTAGTTAAGAATAAAAAATTTGTATTTCATTGACTATTGTTGTATTACTTACTTCTACGTTTAATAATGCGCCGTATTTGTTAAATAAACACTTTTAAACTCTTGACAATATTATTTCATCATTTCACTGAAACAGCTCAGGGATTCTTTCAAATCCCTTACTTTTATCAGGGAAATATCCTTGAAGAGACGTAATTTCAACATATACCGTCAAGTGATCATCTCCCTTAGAGATTTGATGAGATTCCTAATTTCATAATTCTCTTGCGACAGATATATTGGATTCAAAATTTTTAAAAAAGACTGAAAAAGGAAAGAAAATTCATTTAAGTATGATTTTGCTTATTTTCTAACCGAATGGAGTTTATACAATGAATTTTTATTTTAAAAGAAACTTATCTTTTTTGTACCTCCTACAAAAATTGCCAAATTTATTGGCGACTGTATAAATTGGCGAATAATGTTTATTTGGATTTATCTTCCGATATGATATTGTTCAGTTCGTATATAAATATCGTCTTTAAAATGAAATGTTATCATTTGATTACTATGTTTATTTTAACGTTTTAGTTAAAAATTAACACTAGATATAATAATTATAGGATGCTTTCCCATTTCCAAGCTAAGAACGTTCAAATTGTAACAAAATTTAAAACATAATTAGCTTCTCTGCCAAAAGGGTCTTGTGGCTGAAAAGGTATTTTGTAGGTTAAAAGAAATACTCTCAATAATACTAAACGAATATGAGTTATCTTAGTGACAAATTTGATCTCCAACTGTCCTCAAGTTGCCAAATTTGACAGCAAAAATAGATTTATTTGAAATTCAAGAAGGTCATTGGAGGATTATTTGTAGAAATAATACCAGAAGTTTATTGAATGGTTACACTACCTGTATGAGGACGATGCAAGAAAGTAACATGAGGTAAAACATTTGGCAGCGACTGTGTGTTTCATTTGCCATATGAGTGATTGAGATTACTGTGTTCAATATTTGTGTGATTTTTGAATCTGCGTTGTTCTAAATTTATACGTGTGTGTTATGTTTTCTGTTAGGAGAAAATCTACTGTAAGTGCTAGAGAATTCAAGATTCAACAGTATTGTAGCTAAAAATGAAGAATCTATATGTTAAGGTGACCATTTTTTTACAATGAAAAGGAAGAATGAAAAATTCAAGAAAAAATTACAATTTAAATATATTAAACGTTCTATTAATTCAAGCAAAATTACGCTAATAACGCTTGCATACCTTTTATTTATTATCTTAAAAGAGTATTTTTCCATTGAATGATTTTTTTGTTTGTCAACATATCATTTTCTAATGTATTGGAAAGTTTGGGCAATAAATATCCTTCACACTGAATTTTAGGGTAAGCACTGTAGCTAAAATATTAAAATTCAATTTTGTATGGTTTCTCACTAGTCACTTCACAAAAATCATTACCAACTGAAAAAAACTCTTTCAACTGGTGCATAAGTTCCAGGGCAGCACAACGTAAATTCAACAAGAATAATTACACTTTCATATGGAATGTGTTCATTTTTGAAATGGTTTAAGTAATTTCACTCATCTTTTACCATTTTCTCAGCATGTTGATTTTCCAATTGTTCTAATTTATTAGAATTCAAATATACATTCAGTCTTCTTTCTACTTCAAACAGACAATTGTCATCGATTTTATTATCAGGCATTTCCTTCGATAAAAACTCAACGTAATTTTCTATGTTTGCCCACTTTACTTGAAACCAAGTCAAAAATACCATTGAAAACTGTTATTTCCTGTGATATTTGTTTCAGACCATTCTTCGACATTTTGAAAACATATTTGGTTAATCTCTGAATACAGAGATTAACAGATCAGTTTTTAAATATTGAAAAGGAGGACGCTTTTTAAGGAACGACAGAACCTTTAAAAGGAGGACTGTCCCCCCCGAAGGAGGACTGTCCCCCCTGAAGGAGGACTGTCCCCTCCTAAAGGAGGACGGTTGGTCATCTACTATTAATCTACATCTACATACAGAAAAAGATCATGGACTTGGTCTAGCTTGGCTAGACATGGAAAGGAGCAACAACAACAACACTTTTACAAACATTTTAATAATAACTAATCTAGTATAATTTTTCAACAAAAGGCTCTAATTAATGATTGAATTATATCACACAATATATACAAATAGTCCTTCATAAATGGATATTATATAAATGAACAAAGTCTTTACAACCATTCAGTGTTCATTGATGTTGATGATAAAAAAAAGTATAAATAAATACCATTTATATATATAAGTGGATAAACAACTTAATTGAATGTTGTGATCTTGAACGCAAAATTCTCAAACTCAATGTTAACAGATTACTTTGGAGAATATATGGTTTCACGATTGATTTTTATGTAACAGATTATTTTAAAACACAAAATATTTAGTTAATGGTTAATTAGTTAACTATTCTGTTTATATTAAAACAGACTACATATAGGAAAAGTCAATTTAACAAATAGACAGTTTGTACAAATATATATTTTATTCCTCCAAACCTTTGAGTATTTGTTTAAAGAAATTCAGTTGAATTATATTGGGATTTTTCTTCTTTTTCAATTTATGACCAGTATATTTTAAGCAGTTTTTACATAAAAAAACTTTAATAAAAAACGATTTATGCGTGTCCCATGCTCATTTATTACTCTTTCTAATGTTGCTACAAATTATCAAAAACTCTCTTTTCTTTGTCAAGTTAAAAAGTCTGCAGTGAAGTAAGTTTTACGTGCGTTAAAAATATTTTGTAAGATTTAAGTTTCAAAAAGTTAAGAAGTTAAGTTTTAAAAAGTTATTGAGGTTTATAAAAAGAAACATAGGATTAAGAACTTGCCGTATGCGGCTGCAAACTTCAATGTGCGTCGTTTTTTAGAATAAGAAAAGAAATACGGTGAACTTACACGCAGATTCATTCGGGATTTTTATTTATCCTAGAGAAGTACAATTTATAACGAGCAGAACTCACAGAAAAGCACGGAATGAATAAGAGAATAATAAAATAAAAGTACCAAGTTGTGCTTCGAAAATGTCCCAAATTTATTTGTAAAAATACTCTTGTTTAGATACAATATTCTAAATCTAATCTTCAAAGTTGTCCTCTTGTGCTGTCACATACTCCCCCCTCCTTTCAAATGAGGCTGTGGATTGGTAATTACCATAGCAGACCTAGTACATTCCCCGGGAACCGGTATTACTTTTTAGTGCAGCATCATTGCAATAAAATAATTTTGACTCCCATTTTCCTCCCCAGAGGGTTCCTGAGTTCAGATTATACGAAATTGTTCTAGGAATTTCATTTTATCGAGAGCACCCAAGCCAAACAGGCACTTTAAGGATCTTTCACATGCCGCATAATCATGCGACATGGATGCTACCGATTTTTTGCATCATAAAATTCCGCGGATTTGGTCCGAGATCGAACCCACAACCTTGGGTGTATAAGGAAACATTCTCTTATGGGCATTATAATCACTTTCTTACGTGTTTTAAACCAAGTGTCTCAAACTTCATTGGTTTTAACACAAAAAATCCTGGAAAATTTGGAGCACACTTGGAAGTTGCTTAGGTATTGGGTGAAAGGGTTAAAAAGAACCAACTATGAGGTTGGAAATATGTATCGTATACTTCCTGACTAACTCACAATTTAATTTAAACTAAATACTTAGTTCTATTAAATTTAGACTGGATTTGTGATGGATAATTTGAACGCAAAATAAATTAATACAGAGTAAAGAAGTAATATTTGTGGATTGTATTAGTCTATTATTTCATGTGTATTTTGCTATTGATTACATTGAAGATTTGTTTCCTAAATATAAATTAAATGTGTTTGCTTTTTATTATCCTTACATTTGTCTAGAAATTTTTGAAATGAAGAAAACTGTTTTTATTTTTCAAAAAAATTATAATTATTTTTACACCATATTATTTTCTAAAGCAGCACTCAAATTTTAAGAAATATTTAAAACTGATTATATTTTTGAAAAAATTTGTTCCCAGTATTAAAAAAATTTTAAAAACTTTTATTTTAATGGATTTTTAATGTACTTTATTGTATAAAATGTTTTCAGCTATGCTTTTGCATGATGGTAATTGATTGATCGGAAATTGTTATTTATATACTTTTAAATCAAGTAACTGCTTTTGTAAGAAAACAGTTTTCTTTATTTTTATTAATCAGTGGCGTAATGTACACCTCCGCAACCCTCGCAATGCGGGGTACCCAGGGTTCTAGGGGGCCCCAAAGCCTGACTGCCACCAAGTACCTACCCTTTGTAAAATCCAACTTGGAGGCCCAAACCCCGACTTTGCAGGGGGACCCAAATGTTGTCCGTTTCACCACTGTTATTAATCAGGAAAAAAACACTTTGGTTGAATATGATTGAAGTAACTAATATATTTTTATAAACTTGTATAAATATTAGTAATATTTTTTATATTGAAATGTTATTTTGTTTTAAGCCTGTATACTATTAATAATGTGCAACAAACAATGCATTTTACTTTTTAATTCCAAATTTTTAATAACTTCGAGCCTTTCTTACAAAAAGAGAAAATAAAATGTTTTTAAACTTTTTTGGCAATAAATTTATGAAAAAATTAAATTTATATATATTATATACAATATTTTTGTATATATATATATAATAAATTTATGAAATATATGTATAAAAAATTATATTTATATATATATATATAAAAAATATATACACATATATAAGAAATATATATATATATATATATATATATATATATATATATATATATATATGCACAATATTTTCTTGTAAGTACCAGACAAAATTTCAATAAAATGCGATTCCTCATTTTCTTGGTTTGATAACAAACAATCTGTTCCGATTTTTTTAAAAAAAAATCAATTCAGTTTACACGGGATACATGTTCTAAGAGCGAGAGATATAGGTAAAACCAAGAAAAATGACGAAAAGTTGAAAACAGTAATTAATTTTCAAAATATTACATTGGAGAATGAAAGTGTGTTTTTGGTTAGAAAATTCATTAAGATAATTTCTTTCACCAGATTTATAATAATTTCAAAGTTTCGTCAAAATTATAATATTTTTTACTATCTTTCTTTGTTCATTGAAAAAAAATTCAAAAATCAAAATTGTTCATCTTTTATAATCTCATCACAATATTAATTTTCAATCACTTCTGTATTTAACTCGATAAAAAAAAAAAAAAAAATCTCAAACAAATAGGATGTTAAAAATTTCTTGGACTGAAATAATAAAAAAGATAAGAGTTTTTATCAAAATGTAATCACATCTTAAAATTTTTGCTTGTTATTTCTTATAGTAACCTGCTTTTCAGCGAAATTACAAACATTCATTAAGGCAACGAACAGAAAAAACAAATATTTTAATTATCAAAAAAGTTCCCATTAGGAGATTAGTTAAAAAATCATATTTTATATTAAACGGTCTTTAATTTTATATCCAAAAAAGTCTGTGAAATTAATAATGAAAAATAACTAAAACGACAATCGATAATAATTTCTAAAAAACTAGATTTAGCTCCTGGTCATTTTGACTTTGCCTGAAAGTAACAAAGAAAATAAAATAAGCAAAATGAAACTAATAATGTAATCATAAAAAGTATATGTATTAAGAAAAAAACCTTACAAATACAACTATGAATATATCATAAGCTGAGAAAAAATAAGCAAAATAAAAAATAAATTCTGTGCAAGGTATTGAAAAGAATACTTTTAGTCACCAGGGGAATATATGTATATATCGTGAATACAATTTTTAATAAAATGTAAAACAGTACATTTCGTACGTTAAACAATATAGTTTATTTTTCTTGCTTTTTGATTACCCATGGCAACCCACTACGATTAACTTTTGGTTGTAAGGTTACTACATTGGCGACTTCAGCAAATAATTTTCGCCAAGTCTGCTGTCTTGTGCAAAAATCTTTACTGGAAAAATCGTTTGGCTCTAAATTCCAATTCTTTCTTGAATTTCTTTATTACGTATAAATTACAATAATACGTTAATGAATTGATTTAAAAAATTGCTTGGTTTTCTTTCTCTTCTTGGTTTGGTTTAACATTTTTTTTTTAAAAAAAATAAATTTAATTATTGTTAAAAGCGGGTATTTAAAAAGTTATCTGGTACGATTTATGAGTATCCAAAACAGAGCCCTCTGGTGGCCAACTTTTTTCACCTTTAAGTCTCAACGTGTATGTACTCGATTCTAAGAAAATGCTACTTTTGAATGCAATATTTTCTGTAGAGTTTTAGAAGATGAAAATGTGCACTTTTTGCTATAAAGATAATTAAAAAGAACAAAATTGAAAACACAAAGAAAAGTAATTGAGATGATTCAAGTCTTTTTTATAGTCATTTGTCACAAGCTATTTGTAAATTGAATTTCATTTAAATTTTATTTAAATGACGCTCAAACGGCAATCTTTAAACAGAATTAATCTGTTACAGTCCAAAGGAAATTTACGCGTTTACGCAACATTAAATTAGATTAGAAGCCAGTTTGATCATTAGAATATATCAAAAAAGAAACACAAAAATAAATAATTTAATTCAAAAATTGCTCTTTATAGAGCCCATGTCAATAAAAGACTTCTTCGTTTAAATAATTTTAAAACAATTGACTTTTATGCGCAAGTGAACCATTTAGAACGTACATGAAAGGCGGGAAACCGATAAGAGTAGACGATTTATTTTAATTCAGAAATTCCTTTACTAAATTCCATAACTCGAAAAAATGATTTCAAAATACTAGCATTACATCATAAACACAGTTTATATATACAAAATTCCTTTGAATAAATAGTGAAAAACCAAAATTGTTTTTCTTTGAATATACTAAAGCATCGAACGAGTAAAATCCGGATTATGTATACGCAAGTAAGTTTAAAATTTTATTCTTGAAAACCGAACTGTAAGCCGTTTTCGTGCGAATTTTTTTTAATGTTGTGTCTTATTTTTTTGCGTGCTTTTTTATATTCGTTAACATTCTTTTTCAAAACTGTTTTTTCTATGTTTTGAATTTCATGAATTGTTTTTGTATTCAAATTCTTTATAAATGGAGAAAAGTAATATATTAATAGTACCGTTTTGAATTAAAATGCTTTAAAACGACAACATTTTGCTTTATTTGCTGTTTTAGTATTTTAATACATTTTCGATAGAAGTAGTTTTTGTTACAAAAAATATTTTTATGTATATCTATATATTAGTATATTATGAATATTATTTTTGAATAAAATGAACAAAATTATAAAAAGATGTATATTCTGCTGTATGCAAATTAATATGGATTTTATATTTGAAAATAAATTAAAATTTTCTGCTATTTTTTTTGTCAAAGGCTCAATGTATTTATATCTCCATAATCATATCTATTTGGACCCGTAGAAATTGATTTAAAAAGCAATATGTTTTAATAAAGGGGCTTATAAAGGAAAAAAATTTTTTTTATATAAAATCATTACTTTTTGGGAAAAAATACTTCTCGGAATTTTAACACTAGAAATGGATTTAAAAAAAAGTGATTATTTGTCATCTCAAAATAAATAAACTAGTGCTTGATCTGTCGGGAGGTAATTTAAAAATAAATCTAAATTTACGCGGTTATCTTAAATTGCTTAGCAAAATAGTGTTTTCTTAAAAATAATATTTTATCACTATACCAATGTTATCAAAGTTTATTTTAAACAGCACACAATGCGGATTAAAAAAATTTTTTTTTTAAAAAAATTCAATGTTCACTTTTAATAATGCTTTATTGTATTAATAGGTCTGAGTTTCTTGCTAAATATCTTTAAAAACTTAATATGATAGAGCTAAATGTCTTCTTTCTACACAAAAAGTTATTAATTCAAACCTTAATAGTTTATAGAAAAATATATGGTAAAATGTATATAAAAAAAGTTGTAAAACGTTTTTAATATTTTAACACAATGCACGTTTTCAAATTGCTTCATCTGTCTCAGATTATCGAATACAACTTCTTGGAGATTAAATACAAACTACTTGGAATACTAGAATCTAAACATTAACAATATATAAGAATTGTTTTAAATAATAAACCTATTTTAAATATTATTAAAAGTAATATGTACTGTTTTATTATTTTGTATTAATTCCTTTTGTTATGCATTATGTTCTATTGTTTTATATTGAGTCCTATTTTTTCGCCTTACTCCTTTTGTTTTGTATTTTAATGCCAAAAAAATTACAAATATTATTTTGTATTAAAACATTGCATTGTATAAAGCACACATGAATTAGAGCATCTCTGTAGTATAAAGCATAATATACTGATTTATAGTGTGCGTATTTAAAACTGACCGTAAACTTTTTTTGTACTAGTTAAAACATTAAAAATTAATTTAAATTCTATTAAAATCTACTCGTGTATCTAAAAAATCAAAAAAATATTTGTTAAGAAATTATAAAAACATATTTGAAAAAATTTGCACATTATACATTACATCAGAAACTGGTACTTACGTATTATCGCTACAATCACCAACGTTCAAGATAACTCGCCAAGTTTGCAACCCCTATTTCGCATGTGTCATACGCACTGAATTGGCAATCATGTGCTTCGGTTGACATAATGTCGCCAATAGGTTGCGATATTACGTAAGTACCCAGAATCTTTATAAAACTCACGCGTTAGTATTTCGCGAAAGCATTATCGAAAAATCGAAGGTAAAAGTTTTGGTAATGCTATCCGCGAATCACATTTGAAAATGTCCTAAAATTATCTCATTGCGAAAAGAGAAAAATTTCATTTTATGAGAGTGTTGTATTTAAATACTAAAAAGAAATAGCTAGGCGGAGGGAGAGTTTTATAACTGACATTCTTAATGTCACGATTAGAAAAAATGATTTAAACAAAAATAAAACGATCTGGAAGGAAAAAAAAGATTTCGACAATACAGAACGTGATCGATACAGTTTTTGACTATCAACTGAAAAAGGTATTTCTGCCGGGAAAATTTCGAAACATTTCTACAAAGAACTTCATATGTTGCAGTTTGGAAGAGTTTTAAAACAAATATCAAGATAACATTTATGAAAAGGAGAAAAAACCAAAATTATTGAAACATCATTGACAAGAAAGACTGAAATGGGTTAAAAATGTCACGTCATAGAATGATGCGTGGAAACAAATTATATTTTAATAGCTGGAATACCCGCTCTTCGCACGGGTGAATTGAAAAATTAAACAATACAGTTTGAAGGATAAAGAAGTTTTTAATGAATTAATTTCATGTGAATTGCAAATTAAAATAGCAAAAAAAAAAAAGCTTTTTGCATATCTCAGCTGAACAAAAAAAACCTATATTTGTTAAATTTTACGTCTGTAGATTTAATAGATGATAAAAAGGATTTTTCTTTTCATTTATAACGTCCCGTAACTCTCTTCTGGGTCGATTTTTGAAAACACATTCCTAAGCTGATCTCTGCTCAGCAAAAGTAACACATTGTTACAAATTTTGTGTAATGAACGCTTAAAATAGTGTAAATAATTTATATCTGGATGTGCAATACGTTAATACTACTTTCTGTTGTATTTATTTTACGTTAAAACTGTAATATTCGCAAGCAACGCCTTTCCTTACATTATAATAGCGATTCAATGGAACCATAAAGAAATGCTGGTGATGAAGCCAAGTTGGCAACATTTTTGTCCCCCACGTTGTCAACTTGGAAATTGATTGAATGGTGCAGAAGTTGATATACTGTAGCGCTACCTGGTGGGGAGATGCAATAAAGAGGAAGCACGAAAATATTCTCCACAACAAAATTCATATTCATTCCAATTTTCATAGTGATCGGATGAGCGGTGTTGGATTGAAGCGATTTCATATATACAAACATTCATTTATGTATATACACTCATGGACAAAAAAATTAGAGTCGTCAAAATGAAATGAAATTTTACATACGTAATGACTAATTTGATATAAGTAAATGATTATAAAATCAAAGAAATAAGCTCATTTATTTCAGAGAAAAAGGCAAAAGAACGAAGGATTTAATACCCTGTTGAACCCCCTCTAGTTCGAATGCAGGATGCGTTACGATCGGGCATTGATGCATACAAGCTCTGTATGATGTCTTGAGACGTTTCATTCCATATTTGCTGTAACTTTGCCTTTAGTTCGTTCGAACTCGTGGGATGCCCAACTCGCCATCTCAAATTATCCCAGATATGCTCGATTGGAGAAAAATCCGGGGATCGGGCAGCCCAAGGAAGGGTAGTTGCAGTGCGGAGACAGTCTTGTGACACCCTTGCCATGTGAGGCTGAGCATTGTCTTGTTGAAAAATGGCTCCTGGGAACCGTTGCATAAGTGGCAGCACATGTGGTTGCGGGACGTCATGGATATACCGCTGGGCTGTCATGGTGCCACGATCAATACTAGGGGTAACCGTGTATTGTAAGCAATGGCACTCCATACCATCACACCAGCTGTGGGAGCGGTGTGTCGCTGTAAAGTAAAGGCAGAATTGAAGCGTTCACCACGGGGTCTCCACGCACGAACATGATTGTCATCACTGCTGAGATTGGATCTTGATTCATCGCTAAAGACGACGTGGCTCCATTCCGCTGCAGTCCAGTTTCCTCGTGCGTGGCACCACTCCAAACGAAGGCGTCGATGCGTGGACGTCAAGGGCAGCACACGTAATGAGCGCCGCGATTCCAAATGTCCTTCAGCAGGCACCTTCGAATGATTCGAGAAGACACAGGGGCCTCTAGTGAAGGTGCTACCTGTACCTGGAAGACGGCAGATGAAGTAATTGGCTATATGCGTGCATTTCTTACGATGTGGTGGTCTTTTCGACGACTGGTCTGTCGAGGGCGTCCTGAGCCTGGTCTTCGTGTAAATGACATCTCTCGGATCCACTGGTCCCAACACCACCTCACAACACAATCAGAGCAGCCTAATTGACGAACTGTTCGCCTATCTGCCTACCCAGCTTCCCTAATGCCGATGATTCTCCCCCTCTCAAACTGCGACAGCTGCTCATATTGTCTTGAAAACGGCATAATTGCATGTCTACCGCAGCTCTTCCCTTGTAAACGATTCAGCACACTTAAACAAGCTTTGGTTACTTGTTTTCCACTCCACGGAGAACGACATTAAACGTGCTCTACCGGCTATACATAATGCGTAATCACGCTGCATTTATAATCATTTGCATATCTCCCCGACATGTACCTTCATGCCAAGTTTCGTTACGATCCCGCAATTATTTCTTGTTGCGCTAATTTTTTTGTCCATGAGTGTATATTGAATATATTGAATATATATCGAAATATTGTTTATTTGAAAGAAATGACTTGCCTTATGAACTAAAAGAGTCGCAGTTCTAGAAGCATATTATTTTTTCAAAAGTCTGGGATAATACCTCGAATAAATTACTTCAAAACATAAAAGCAATGTATACTAATATTTCAAATTTCTGCGTTTAAAAGGGGATACGCGTTATACGGCTAATGTACCTAAAAATGAAAAAACTTCAACTTGAAAGTATAGGTGGGCGTTATACGTCGGAATTTACGATATATTAAGCCGTAAATGTTGCTCAGATGGGATAGTGATTAGTGACACTGATTTCAGTGCCGAAGGCCTCAGTTTCGAATGCTGGAGAAGGCTTTGATGTTTATAAATGTGTAGTGCCTTTAACACGAACACAAGCTCTACATCTTTTAAACAGTGATTGCTTGATGAATCGTGAGTAATTTATTTTTTCCACTGCTTCAGCAATTCTTTGGCACAGTACGGTTACATTTCCGATTGGTTTAAAAGAAGTTAATCCAGGTTTAATCCCATGATTTTGAAAAAATAGCATACTTTTAGAATCAGCATCCTTTAATTTCGTTAGGTATGTCGTTTCTTTCAAATAAAATAAATTATAGTTTAAAAGAACTAAAAAACAACCTTTTAGAGAAAATCGAACTAAAAGTTGTAACTTAATCTTTTAGTCGCCAAATCTGGAAATGGAATTTGAAATTAATAGCCAAATACGGGAGGGGATCTGAAAATGGGAAATCGTTCATTCTGATGATCCTGATGAGGACAACGGAACAAATTTATTAAATTATTGTATTGTCACCAGTCCTGGACAAGTGAGCAAAATTTCGAATTAATCTGACCTTTTAAAGTGGGTAAGAGTTGAGTTCAAAGATTCCGTTTCATACAAGGGAAGCATCTAAAAGGGTGTTAATCAACAGTATTCCAATCTAAGTAGAAGTGTAATTTTCCTTATGGTCATCTCTTTTTTTTATTTTTGAAACTATTTTATACCCGGCGTATAAAGCGCACCCGTACATTTCGATCTTATTTTTTGTGTTAAGTGCATTATACACTGGATTTTACGGTATTTACTCCAGATCTTTCAAAAAGTAGAATTTCTCATCCAAAAAACTAATTCTTCATTCTCTATTGCTTAAAACGAATGCAGTATCTGGCAACAAGAAAACATTTCGATTACGAAAAGTGCTGGTATCCGACTACGTTTGGAACCGTGATTTTGCAAAAGCGTATGAATGCGTAATATTTATGATATTTAGTGTCACTTAGATTAGAAAACGTATATAAAATTGCTTTAAGAATATTATTAAAACAAAAAATTATTTAAGTGCAATATTTTGACAAAAAATCAACATAGAATGACCAATTTTCAAAACATTCTACTTTTATGAAAAATGCTTTTATTATAATAATATTTTGCCTGTATATAGCTCAGACCTCTGTACAGAGGCCCAACTAGAATTTTCGAAATATATAACTCAGAAGTGGATCTATCCACATTTTATTACAACAGAGGAGAGAAATTTTAAGAAAAAAACGCCGATAATTATTTCAATGGGTGGTAGCTCTGAAAATAATGTGAATTTTTCAAAAATCCTAGTTCAGACTCTCTAGAAGTACGTTTTGAAAAAAGGTTATTCTAAGTTAATTTTTTGCCAAAATATTGTATTTAAGGTATCCGACTACGTTCGGAACCGTGATTTTAAAAAAGCGCATAAATGGATAATTTTCATGATATTTTGTGTCACTCAGATTAGAATGCATGCATAAAGTTGTTTAAAGGGGATTTTGACAAAAAATCTATTTAAATATAATATTTTGTCAAAAAATTAATTTAGAATGATCTTTTTTCCAAATATTCTCCTTTTGTGAAAATTGGTTCTATTATAATAATATTTTGCCTGTAAATAGCTCAGACCTCTCTACAGAGGCTCAACTAGAATTTTTGAAAAGTTCACATTATTTTCTGAGTTACCACCAATTTAAATAATTAGTAACGTTTTTTTTCTTAAAATTGCTCCCCTGTGTTGTCATAAAATATGAATAAACCCACTTCTAAGTTATATATTTCAAAAATTCTAGTTGAGCCTATGTAGAGGTCTGAGCTATATACAGGAAAAATATTATTATAATAGAAGCATTTCTGACAAAAGGAGAATATTTTGAAAATGGGTCATTCTATGTTCCTTTTTTTGTCAAAATATTGTACTTTAATAATTTTTTATTGTAATACTATTCTTATAAAAAGAGAACATTTGGAAAAAAGATTATTCTAAGTTAATTTTTTGCCAAAATATTATATCTAAATAATTTTTTTTTGTCAAAATGTCCTTAAAACAATTTTATGCATATATTCTAATCTAAGTGACACTAAATATGAAAGGTATCCATTTATGCGATTTGCAAAATCACGGTTCCGAACGTAGTCAGATACCTTAAATGAATTTTTTTTGTCATAATGTCCTTAAAACAATTTTATACATGTATTCTAATCTAAGTAACACTAAATATCATGAAAATTATCCATTTATGTGTACTTTTTAAAATCACGGTTCCGAACGTGGTCGGATATCTTAATAACACTTTTCATAGACATTCCCGACTACAAAACATATTATGAAGCTCAACCAAACCTTCCATTCCGTTTTGGTTTACATAAGAAAATTTTCTACCCCAAACGCCTTACAATTCAAGCAAAACCCCTCGATGCCATAAAATACTCCATCTTGGCGTAAATTGTTTTGAATTGGCTTCCTTTTATGGTGAGAGGGACCATTGCATTAGCTGAAGAAGAGCCACCAAAGAAGTGTCATGTATCATTTCGCTTTTTCTTTAACATTTCAGCCTGTCTTCGGAGGCCGAAACTATTTCCCTTCCTGGCTGAAAAGAATCCCACTCGTCATATCTTCGGTGTCCTGGAGGCTCGACCAGAATCAACACTTTTTTGTTGCTTTATTTTTGTATTTTTTTTTGGTACTTTTTGTGCTGCTGGGAGAAAAAATTTTTCGTTTTATTTTGAGAGATAGGGTAGTTGTCGGGACTGTGTAAGGGTCTTGCCTTTTTGTTGGGAAAAGATTTGGAAGAGATGGAGGAAGATTTTTATGTGCTGTTAAAAGTCAGAAGGGTTTTTTTTATAAAGGGGATTTTGAATGGAGGGTAGAGGTTTTGAAGAGAAATAAATGATCAACTGGGAACGTAAAGTGAATTAAAGTGGGAGGGTTTAGTAAAGAGAGAGAGTATGTTGGTATAATATGAGTCGAATTGATAGTAATAATCTATTCAGTGTGAACAGATACAAATAGAGAAGAAAATTTATCAGTTAGGACAATTATAATAGTGAAAATGATTTGAAGCTCAATTTGCACATTTATAATGATTAATTTATAACAAAATACATATACAGTGGGTGATCGGTTAACGAACACGAATCTATAACGAATTTGTGTTTGGACAACAAACACATATTCGGAGGTGATCAGGGAGACACCCCTTAAATTTTTGACAACTGCTTGAGATCTGGAATTGGAGGTGAACAAGGATGACATAGAAGAGCTCAAAATGGGACATGAAGATGAACTGACGATAGAAGAACTCCAAGAAATTTTGAATGATGAACACACCAAAAAACACATCGAAATGTGTCTCCTTCTGAACAAGAGGAAGACTAAAGAGGACCAATGCCGACGTCTGCCATTAAAGATCTTTTGAAAAAGTGGGCGGCTGTCAGAGCAATGGTCTTAGAATGGCACCCAAACCAAGCTGATGTCAGTACGGTTGGGGATCTTTACAACGACAATGCTATTAATTACTTCCGGAAAATCCTGAAAAAGAGAAGAGAGAAAAGCAATCGACATTGGACAGGTTCTTCAACGCCCCATAAGCAAAAAATGAAAAGGACTGACTAATATGCAAGACTATATGTATGTATTATTTTTAAAGACTTACCAAGAAATTATACATTTTTTAAAATTTAATTTTTAGTGTCTCCGGAACGAATTAATCGATTTCACATAGAAGTCTATGGTGAATTGATGATCGGTTAACGAACAATTCGGATAGCGAACATAGTCTGGTAACGGATTATGTTCGTTAACCGATCACCCACTGTACGTGGTGGACAGGAAAACATGTTAGAGCAGCGGTTCTCAAACTGTGGGACACGCCCCCTAGAGGGTCATGATAACTCTACAGGGGGCGCGAGCATATTGAAAAGTCGTAAACAAAGGATTATTTTTTAAAAAAAAACTATTAATTTTTTTTACTGAAAGTAAACAAACAAACAAAAAAAAAATACTTCAGTACTGCATGATGTATTTTACAATTAATTTACAAAACTAAGTTCGGAACAATTTTTATATTTTACCAGTCACCCCATGGGCTTGTCATATATATAATTACACACAAAAATTAACATTTATCTTAATAATTTGTACTTTTTATTATTAATCCCTTAACTTCTGAT
The DNA here is from genome assembly GCA_019973935.1 of Trichonephila clavipes. Classification (NCBI taxonomy): domain Eukaryota; kingdom Metazoa; phylum Arthropoda; class Arachnida; order Araneae; family Nephilidae; genus Trichonephila; species Trichonephila clavipes. Next base: position 811,700 of record BMAU01017015.1, read on the forward strand.
TAAATGTTACGCAGTTCACTCCCCAATGAAACCGTTTTCCCCACAGGCATGTATATGTGATGCATTAAGAGGGAGGAGGGGGGGGGAGGAGAAAAGGAATAAATAAGTAAATACTCTGAAATAAGTAAATCCTTCACAAACACTGTCGAAGTCTTTTAATTTCATTCCAAATCCTTCGGATTAATTTTATGAAGTGTAATACACAAAAATGATCGTACTTTGGAAAGACGTATATATACGTCCGGGACAATTAATTCTTTGACTGAGAGAGACGTTTATATACGCCAGTGGCACTTAAGAGGTTAAAGTCGTATTGTAGCCTTTAGCTTTAAAGTATAGTATGATTGAATTCAATACATTGTTGTTGTAGGGAGGGAGGGAACGCGATGAAAATTATATGATTGGGAATACTGGGTCGCAAATATTGAAAATTTGAGAAGCACTATGTTAGAGAGATGAAATATCACTTTTATCGATATTGTTACGTAGGTCGGAGCTTGAGGATTTTATGCTATCAGTCTCAAATTGAAAAACGGTTTTTTAAAAGCGATGAAAATTTTTTATGGAAAAACGTTTCTTAGAAATACAGGATACAGCACCTAAATTCGCAAAATAAATCCCAGAAGGCCTTCACCCCATCTATGGCTCCCAGACACAACTATTAGTGTTAAAAATACATATACGTAATGATTAAGATTGTCCACAAGCACTAACTCGATCGTAACAATTGACGTCATCAACAGCTCGAGTAAACGTAATTTTCAGAAGTATCCACGTGATAGCCAAGTCACCAAAAATGGTCGCCAACCCGTCAAAGTGGTCACCAACTCACCCCATTTGATCGCCAAAATATGATGCCAACTTGACTGTATCGCCAATATTTCGCCAAATTTCGATTTAAATGCCATTATAATGTAAGAGGCGACGTTGCTTGCAAATACATTCGGACCTCTACTGTATAACGAAGTCGCTAAATCCCGAAAAAAAAAGTTCGTTACATGGAAAATTCGTTATATAGTGGTTTATCTTTCAATAAACTTTAAAAACAACATAAAACAAATTTTAAATTCGTCAACACTATGTATTAAAAAAAAGTAATTATTCACACCTTTTTAAAAATTAATAACAGTTTATTTTATATATCTTATCCATCAAAAAAAAGAAAGAAAGAAAAATTGCAAGGAAAAAAAAGAATGTCGAATGCACTGTATTTTCAATATCATGAAAATAATTTTATATTCAAATTAATGAGTTTTAAGGACATTTTCTAATTTAAAGCGTACAAATAGTATTAAACATACATTATTTTATAACCGGGATACGAGGACACGAGACAACTCCACTGAGGGTATAAGGGGATATCGAAGATGTTTCTAGTGAACTAGACAACAGTTAAAGGTTGCACTTCTTGAATGAAACGTCTAGAACTCTATTGCTCTCGGCGAGTTAGGGTCTAATAAAACCAGTTCATTATTTATGACCACCATAAAATGTGTTAAAGAGAGAATAACTTGAAATGTTCAGAAATACCTTAAAAATAGGGAGAAAAAAATTTAATCTCAAAAGAAAAAGTTCGTTATATAGAAAATGCACTTCGCTATAAAGAGGTTATTTTACGAAGAAAATCATGAAATGTGCAGGGTTCCAGGAAAAAGTTCGCTATATAGAAAAATTTGCAATATAGAGGTTCTTTTTATAGAGTTCGACTGTATTACAATTTTTATCATAAAATAAATACAACAGAAAGTAATATTAATGTATTAAATGTCCAGATGTAAATTTTTGCTCTGTTTTAAAGTATCCGACTAGGTTGAAAAAATGCTTTTTAGGTGTTTGACGTTTGGTCTTGTTTGTGTTATTAGGGAAAAAAGAAATTAATTATTGAGAAAGAAGGACTAAAATACATAAAACTATAGAGTTTTTAAAGTTCTTTTTATTGCATTTACTTTATCTAATAAAAATATTTTTTTTAACTCGTTTTTTTTTGTAGAATGAACTTTTCATGATAATTTGTGCACGAAAAACGGGATATCTTCTAAATAATCCAATCAAATGCAATGAAATTTATAACATATATGCTATGGGTCCTTCAGAGTGCAACAAACCGCAGATTTTAAGACAGCTATATTTAATCACATTTTACAGCCATTTTTAGCTTAGAACATGCAATAATTTTGTCGAAAAATCATGACCATCAAATTTAAAAGCTATTAAAATATTTATTTCTTAAAATATTTTTTATCCTGCGATTTGTGACACTTCAGAGGGAGCAAGAAATATATCAATGACGTTAAAATTGCATAATGTGCAATTTATTTTTATTTATCACGTTTTTCATAATTTAAACAATTTTGCTAAATTTTCCTAAAAATAATTTTTTTTTCAAAAAAAAAGGGGCGATGCATGTTAGTTATTTAATAGTTATGACTTTTAAAAAACCTATTTATGTTCTTTAAAACAATAAAATTATTCAGAAAATCAATTTTTAAAAAAATTATCTGCGAACCTAGTTGGATACCTTAAGCATTAATTACACAACATTCGTAGCAATATTATTATCTGATTACGTCTTCCAAATGACGAAATTCATAGCCATTAAGACTTTTCGGTTCCGTACTTTTGTTTGTCCTGAAACATCTGAATAAATTTTTTAAGTACATATTATAAGATGAACCGACGCAGAAAAGTGTGAGATAAGATGTTCTTTACCTCCTTAATCTCCTGTAGTGTCTGACTACTGTTTGGCGGTAGATTCTTTAGGAGTTGGCGACGTTCCCACACCTGCGGGGGTGAGGAGTCACTGTGTTTTGAAGGGAGAAGGTTTTTTTACTTCAAGCGAGGGGGTCAGGGAAGAGAGAGTCCCTGGTTTTTGTAAGCGTGGGGCACTTGACCGGGATTTCGTTTTAAGGAAGGCTAGTTAATTTAATGGAGAACCAACGCGTGGTGTGCGGTTTGCAGTACCAAGAATAGAGTTTCTTGGGAGTGTTTTAACACGACGGATAGTGTTTATTTGATTGTAGTGATAATAAAGATAATTGTGTTTAATCAAGATAATTATGCTTAATGAATAGAATTGGTTTTAATCAATAGAATTGCGCTTAATCAAGATAATTGTGTTTAATCAAGCTAATTGTGTTTAATCAAGCTAATCGTGTTTAATCAAACTAATTGTGTTTAATCAAGATAATTGTGTTTGAATTGATTATATTGAGAAGTAGTTGATTGTATGGAGAAGTAGTTAAGAAAATAAATGAGAGACAATACATCTCCCATCACTTTTAAATTATACTTTTGTTTCGAATTACGGAGAAAAAAAATTTGGTTTTGGGGAAAGGTATACTTTAAAATGTCTCTGTATTCTGTGAAAGTTTTTTCGCACACAAAACAATAGTTTGTTTACAGAAACTACAATGAACATAATAGAAAAACTTCTTTATCAATTGTTTATAACAAGATTGGTGATTGTTTTGGCTCGAGGGGCCGCATTGTGGAAGCGGAGGATACCAGAGGGCCGCACCTCTTTAAAATGATTGCATTGATTAGGTAAAGGTATCCCCCCCGACTGCTTTAAAATAACCATTTTCATAAAAAAAAATCTAAATTTATTTTTATAGTTTATTTTTGTAGCATGTATAAAAAGCTTTCTAAAACTATCGTACTTTTAATTCTGAGTCAGTTAGAAAAAAAAGTTATAGCTGTTTTTGTTTGAGGTAGTAAGCCCAAATCGAAACCGGAAGTGTGAGTTTTAGGTTGATTTTCACCGGCAAAATGAGATTTTTATTCATTTAAAATATTTTAACGAATTCTTTTTATGTTTAGTAAATTTTATTTCACTTTATAAATGTTTTAATAGACATATTTTGCTTGAAAATGGGCAACGGCTAACTGATTGCAATGTTGGTTTTGATTTAAACGAGTTACTATCTTTTATCATTTGTGTTCAAAACTAGATCTCTTTATAACTTTTTTATTAGTGCTTTTACATAGAGTTATAGATATTTTTAATTAACTTAAACTTGTCATGCCAAAAACAAGATCAATGTGGCCAAAAAAGAAGAGATTTCCAGAGAGCAGTATTTGTTGCAGAAATGTCGATAGAAATATCAACGGATCTTCCAAATTCTGTCATTAATTTTATTAAAAAGACTTATAAGGAACTTTGCGATCAAAATCTCCTAAGAAAATGTCTTCACGGGAAAGTTCAGAACTGCAATGAAGTCTTAACAATGTCGTGTGGAGTATAATCCCGAAAGACAACTTTGTTGAGCAGCAAACACTCCGTTTAAGGAAATATATCGCAATAATACTTTTTAATTCTGTGGGTTTGCTGGTCTTTTACCTCTACTTCAAAAGTTAGGAATGAAATTATGTTCCGAAATGAAAGGATATTTTTGGTACCTCGACAAAACAAGAATTGTTGATTCTACGAGGCATTCTAATTCAAATAAGAAACTGTCTCGTAAAAAAAGAAAGGCTCTTCAAAACTATAAAAGTTTGAAGTATGAGGTTCAGGAAGGCACAACGTACAAATCTGGAGAGTTTTATAACCTTCCTAAATCATTAAAAAGTCTTATTGCAAATATAAACCTTATTTTGCATTTTGTGAAGAATGTTATCTTTGAACATAATGGTTAACAGTAAGAGTAATATTTCTTAAAGTAAATGAAATATTCTTATGAAATTTTTTGAGTTTGTTCTTTGTATTATAATGAATGATTCCTGCTAAAAGCTAAGGGTAATTTTTCAATTAAGGTATTTTTTTTATATAATTTTATATGAAAAAAGTATTTTAAGAAAGTTCTGGGTTTTTTCATCTCGAACAACTGTATTTCATAATTTTACAGTAGAATTTGAGCTTTTTTAGTATAAAGCATAGTTAAACGTTAAGGAATTGTACTTCTGCAAATATTTTATTTATTTTTGTGATATATATTTTTTAGAGTTGTTTGTGTGCAAAAGAGCAATTTTTTGTAATATTTTGGTAGAAATTTTTCAATATTTTGAAAAATGAGCTTTTCAAAAAATTCTTCTTGCTGTATTTTCATAGTTTTGCAACATAATTAATTAAAAAATAACAATTAAATGATTATTTAAGTTAGAAAATTGTCTCCGAACCCAGTCGGATACCTTAACTTTGCATTTCACAAAAGGTATAAATTGTTCCATATAAATCAATGAATATGTTAAATAAAATAAAGGTAGTTTTATTCGATTTATTTATTATGCTAATTTCATATCTATCGCTGCAAGCCCATTTAATTTTGGAATCAATTCAAAGAGACAAAACGTACCCTATCACACTTTTCTACATTTCACTCAATCAGCAGACAGGTTGCTTGTTGAAATTCTCATCACGGTCTACTGGTTAATGTCAGCCAACTGACACCTATATTTACCCTTTGTGACGTTCCCGCCACACAGCTGTGAATTGACTTCTTTTGTGGATATGATCATCACACATTGACTTCTTTTGTGGATATGATCATCACACGTGCAATGACATATACAGCCTTAAAATATTGCACGGGGTTTTCTTGTAAATCACCCTGGAAACCTTTGACACCATGAGGAAACCCCACTCCACCCACGAACCAGATGTAACTCCAGAGAAAAAGACGCCGACTTCTAGACCCTAGCGAGGGCAGTGAGAGAACGTAAGATGGCCTGAAAACTTCGCTGAGAACTGACAAAAACTCCTCCCTCACAAACCACATCATTTGAACTCTAATAATCTCATTAATAAGTTTATTAGCTTCATTGTATATTCTGAAATTAATAGCTGTTATGTAAATAAACTAAATATTTAAATTAATCGATATCACGCTACCTTTATTCATCTCAAACGTTACACCTTGTTTGATCTTTGTGACAGAAAGTTTTGCTCGCAAATATACGTTGACAGAAATATAGAGAGCATTTTCTGTCCATTTGGTTTTCTGACTGTTTAGGCGGGCCTAAAAAGCAATTCTTTACGGGCCGTTATTTGCTTACTCTTGGTTCATGTAACTTATAGAAAAGTTATAAATTAAGGTAACAAACAGGGATAAATTTAATTTAAAAAACAGACAATCATTAATTTTTAAAGTATGATTTTGTAAAACAAAACTAATCCATGTGTGTGTTATTTTTTAATTTAAAAAAATCCTTCTCTTCACAGAATGTATATGAAAATTATATATCATTATTATTTCAAAAACCGCTAATTTCTATTTCATAACTTATTCAGTTTATATTATAATTTATATTGATAATTCTAATTCAACAGAAAACGTATAAAGAAATACCTGATTTCTCGGGAAATTTAATTTGGTTATATTTCAATCAGTCAAATTTAATTAAATTTCTAACTATAAATAATTGAAATAGTTAAAATTACATTATTAGAGTAATAGCGATTTATACAATTCAGAGAATTTAATCTAAACGCTCCTTTCGTGCAATATTAATCAAATAAACCTTTATTTAAAACAAATTTAAACTTCAAAGGTCGATAAATTTATGTCACTGTTATGCGCGTTTGATTTTACCTGAATGACTAAGTAATTAATGTTGTTTGTCTTTGCATTACTATTTATAAGAAACATTTATCGACAAGTAATTATTATTTGATGCATAATATAAAGTAAAATGAGCATGTAGTAGTGATAGAAGATATATTTTATTCTATAAGAAATTAACTGGAAGCATTTCATTTATTAAAAGAAGGCTGTCCTGGAAAAAGCGTCTTGAGATGGTCAAAGCGCTCCCTGGGCTGTCGAGCCACTGAGGAAGGAAATTATTTCAATTATTATGCGCGATATATATATATATATATATATATATATATATAACATGTATTCCTCTCCATACATCACACATGTAACCTTCAAAAAATATTTTTACACTCTAGCTATAATTTGACTTATATTTCTAAAATGCCTTTTCCGCTAATATTTGTTTGCAAAAACGTGTTAAATTTTATTGTGTGTAACTCACACACAATAAAATTTCTTATAAAATAAAGTAATGGCAATTGATTTTCATGATTTTATGATAGATGTGTTTTTGTATTGTTACGAATGTTGTATTAAATAGTGTAAATAATATGTATTTAAATATGCAATGCTTTTATATTACTCTATGTTATATTAATCTTATGTTAAAATTGTAATATTCGCGCTATATTGCCGTCCCTTACGTTATAATGACGATTCAAGGGCGAAACGCCAAGAATCGCAAAAGTCTTGGTGATAGAGCCAAGTTGGCATCATTTTTGGTGACCAAGTTGACGACTGCCGCGATTTGGCGAGTTCGGGACCCTATGGATTATTCTAGAAATTAGTGGAGAAATGCACTAATTTCAAGATCAATGACGCGCGTGGATCTTTCTCGAATGATCCGTGAGGTCTATAAATAGAGAGATGATCGCCGAAAATCAGTTAGTCTTGTTTTGACCAACTATTAGTCAGTATTTTGTTTTGACTAGCGATTAGTAGTCTTGCCTTGAGCGTTGAAACGATTAGTGATTACTTCGGCTGTTGAACGAGCGATTGCTTATGAATAATCTTTCACATACTTGTATTTTAGACACTTATAATTTTGTCTGAGGGCTGCTTAAGGCTACACGGTACCCTTTTTCAAAAATTTTTTTTGGAGACAGTTACAGTAAAAATAATTGATTTTTTATATTTAGATTATATTATTAAGCTGATTCTGAAAGTAAAAAGTCAGTTTGACCAGCCATTATTTTACAATTTTAAAAAAATAGGAATTTTTGAAGTTTTTTCAAACTTTTATAAAATACTCAATTTTTAAAATTTTTTAGTAATTTTAAGTTATTTATGATTCTTAGATTATTACAAACAATATTTAGTATGGATTTGAAAATCTATTCCCTTGTTGATTTTTAATAATTATTTTTCTAGAAAAACCTGGAAAAAACACGAAAATTTTTAAAATATCAACTTTAGCATTTTTTAGAAAAATAACTAGAGTTTTCAGCCCTAAATCCATACTAACTTTTATAGAACATACATTTGGGAGTATATACAAAAAAAATTCAAGGCTCTATCTTGAACAGGAAAAAAGCCTTAGGGATTAGAAAACACTTATACCTTCAAAATTAAAAGTCTGAGAAAACGCATTTAAAGTTTGTAAGTCATAAAACAAAAAACTTATAATGCCCGTAAAACTCTAATTTTTTAATATGTTATTTTCCAATGTATGTTCTACATTAAAAACACTATTTTTTTTAAATATGACTGAAAAATTATATTTTTAATTCAAAATTTATTTTGCATAATATTGATAGCATTTGTTAAGACGTCAGTTTATTCAACTTTATATTAACCTAATATTTCACAAAAGTTTTGAAACACGAAGTATTTATGTACAAAATAATAATGATACTAACTTAAGCTAAAAATAGTCAGGTTTGCTCATAAAATTTAATTTTTTCAGTTTTAAATTGGGGAAATTTAGGAAGTTTTAGCTCTTGTCGTACGACTTTAAAATATACTAAAATATAGTACTACAATATGTTTAGTATAATGTAGTTTGGTACATCAAGGAAATATTCAGTTATATCTGCAGCATTTGAATTCAGAATACTTGTATTCGAAAGTCTAATTGCAGAATCAACTGAGGACTGATTTTTAGATACATCATTTTCAGAAGTATTGTTCTCACAGAAACCCAGAACGCATTTGCCATGGCATTTTCTCTACAGGAAAAAATTAATGATAAAGCTTTTAAGTTATATAAACTATTTTTAAAGCAAAAATTGGCCATGAAATTAATCTTTATTAATTAATTATGAGAGCTCAAAAAACTCAAAACATAATCAAGCAAAAATTATTTTAGTAATGAAAATTGGAATTAATAACTATTTCAAACTAAAAGCTCAAAAGTATTTTTAATTAATTCAACTTAAGTGCGAAAAAATGCTTTAAAAGGAAACCGAAACCAAAACCATAGCTCATACAACTTCAAATATCTTAAAAACTAATTTGCTAACAGATCTGAAATTTTGTGGCAAGCATCTCAATGATATGGGCCACCAAGACATGCAAAAAAAATTTTTCGGTAAAAGTGAAATTTTTAGGGTATTGTGTATTCTTAAGGTATGAAGTCCTTCTGATATTTATTCTGCGAATTTTGCTGCTAAATCTTGTACTTCAAGGATCGATTTTCGACAAATTGTCATCGCTCTTAAAGAACTGTCTTGTTCTTTGCGACTGATAGGCATAAAATCTTCGAACCCCGATCAACGTAACAGTATCATTATATATCACGAATTACCTAATAAACCTATCATGTTTCTAATTCCTTTTAATGGGCACGTCTATCCTCTCATTCTATATCAATATCAGCCTGTAAGATGACGAAGAACATGTCTCATTCAACTGTAGGAAGCTATGTACACGTGTAAATTTTTAATTTGGGAACCAATTCTGGCATAAGTGGCAATAGTAGCCAAGTGGTCATAACCACGAACTCAATGTCGAGTCATGAATTTGACTCCTGAAACTACTAAAAGCCTGCCATGTAATGGGGCTGAATATGATGAAAATAAATGCATCTAGAAAAATTCAGAAGGTTCTAGAGTGATTTTTAATGAGAAAACTTCACAAGATTATAGGATTCTTTTCTAGTTTACATGAGGACGATGCAGGAAAAAAACAGTGGAGTCAAACATATGATAGTGACTGTGTTTTTCATTTGCCTTATGTAAGATCATGATTACGGATTTGTATTGGTGTGTTTAATATTTCAGTGATTTATAAGCGTAAGTTAATTGTTCCTAGTTAATAGAAAATCTAATGAATTTTCTCGAGATTTCGGATTGCGTTACGATTTATTTTCAAAACACCAGTCTGCTAATTGCGTGGACATTTCTTGCATTTCAAAGACGATCAATCACGTAACTTCGTTTATAAATAGCTTCGAACAAAAACGTGATTCTTTGGAATGTGTGTTGGTCTACTGGATACAATCGATAGAAAAGAATAAAATCTTGCTTACAAAATGAACAAATTATAAATAAAAGAGACTTTTACATATTTAACGAAACATACATCAAATTTATAAATTATCAAGCTATTTTAAATACAGACAAATTGGTAACAATATCAAAAATTGTGACTGAATGGGATATGTAATGCAGAACAAAGACTAACGAGATGAACATATCAGTTTAAAGTAAATACAGGAAGTGAATAAGTAATTCTTAGACAAGCGTCAAGAGATCTTGAAGGTCATTGGATGAAATATGTCCGTCTGTCTTTTGTAACATTTGATCTCGAAAATATCAAGTACCATTCTAGTACATCTAATATAACTATCATAAATTATGAAACGTATACAAAACATTCATCATTTCTTCTGATAAGAAGTTTTTTTTACATAAGAACTGTTAATATTGTATTACATTAACACATGGTAGATAGAATTACGTAGAGTGAAGAGTGTATGTAAATTATATATATATATATAACTACGATATATTAATCACACACAAATTCAGATGTACTAATTTATATTGCTCGGAAAATTTTTTAAGTGGTGTTTAATTAATGTAACAGAACAAACAAATCTCAGAATTAGAACATCATTTCAGGTTGAAAACTTAAAATATATTATTAATATAATCCACTGGATGTGTGTATGTGTGTCGCAACCCGGAAGTTGCAGGCGAACCAAGCTGTACAAAGGTTCGGAGAAGAAGCAAATATGATTTTAAAAATAGCTACTTTTATATTAGATGCAACATTTTATGAACGATTTACTTCTCATTCCTTAATCTTGTGAGTAATCTTAAATCCAAATTCTTAATCTTATGAGATTATTAAAAAAAACCTATCTTTGATAGTAGTTCCATATCGTTGGTCTAATTATAAGAATGCTTAACTCCACAAAGGAAACTAATTTGATATTCAAGTGCTAAGCGCCAAGAGCTGCTTGGCGCGATTCCTTAATCGATACAAATAACGATACACATGACCACACGATACAAATTTTAAGTTAACCATATTGTAATGTTATCTCCCATCTTGGCGAATATAAACAACAATTTGGCGCGCGTAGCACTCCGATATCAAATTAGCACCCCAGATGGAGTTACATATTCTGATAATTAGGCCGACGATATACAATTCCTTCTCGAACAACGACAGCTTGGTACAAATCCACTTCTATTTCCTTTCACAACTCCGGGTGGACGCTAAAAGGAAATATTAACTTCAACTAGCACGACTTCCTAGTCGCAATTCACTTTCTACTATTCCTAGAATTCCCGATTAACCACACACCCTCCCCCAATGTTAGGGTTTAAATAGCATTTACATTAGCATAAAATCAAATCATCTCTACGGAAAGCGATTTTTAAACTGAAATAACTCAAAAAAGATTAGTTGAAGTTCTGGGGATAGAACCCATCACTGATGTATAAAAATATAGAAGAACATAATTAAATTCAATATTTATTTCCTTTTTCAAGTAAATCTATTTTATTTATGTGTACAATTTATATCCCCCACTTTTTACACTGTAATATGGTGCAGATTTTTTACTTCTTATGTTTCTATTCAGAGTGGGCAACTGGCAGCCTGTGGGCCAATTGCAGACCCGCCAAGACAGTCAGAAAATCTGCTTTGAGCCGAGATTTCTTTCCAGCGCTCTATCAAAGATTCGTCTTTTGTTTTTCACTTTTGAACCACAAGTTCCTCAATGTGTTTTTTACTAAGAGATCATGCGCAGAGTTTGAGGATGAGATCGCAAGAAAAATTCAGGATTTAGAGAAAATTGAGCCTAAACTTTCAATTTGATCTCTTATACCAGGGGTACTCAACCTTTTTTTCCCGCCGAGCAGCATACATATGACAACTATTTCACTCGGGCCGCAACATGAGCATGAATGTGTGTGGGGGGGGACACTATCTGATAAACACATTTAAAATGGGGAAAATTGATCAAAATATTACAACTCATAATTTTGGATTTTATTTTAAAACTATTAAACTCTATGAAATTCAATTCACACACACAAAAAGTGTTATGCATTTTTACTCTGTTATGGGTAATATCCATTTCCTTTCATCAATGATACCAAAAACCACTTGTTTGCTTTCTACTGTCATAAAAACAAAGCTTCCAAGTGCTTTTACAATTTGATTCTTTCTTTTGACAAAGTCTCGCTTATTTTTATTTTTCAGATATTAATTTATCGAGTGCAGATTGAGAGAGAGTTTTTAACTGAAGAAGAGTTTTTACTGAATTCCAGACTGAAATCAGTATTATTATATTTATCAATCTATATAATGTAACAGATTTAATAGGATGCTTTTGTGTTACCGCTGCAGTTTGTGACATTGCAACCGACAAAAATATTTTGTTGCTGTTTGATTTTTTTAAGGAAACGAAATTTATCTCATCTTGAAAGAGATTCTGAAGAAAATTGCAATTGAAAGATTTGCGCTAATGACAGTGGCGTAACGGAGAACACCTGGGCCCCTGAAAAGTCAGGCTTTGGGCCCCCCAAGTTGGATTTTACAGCGGTAGGTACTTGGCGATAGTCAGGCTGTGGGCCCTCTAGAGCCCTGGGCCCCGCAATGCTGGGGTGGCGGGGTGTACGTTACGCCAATGCTTAATGGTATAGTAACTAGCAAAATGTATTTTTTAAATGTAACATTTTCACGACAAATCAAACAAGTTGTTGATTAATGTTTGTTTTTCTCACGAAATAGTTAAAAATCCCAATAGTCTTGAAACAACATGCATGCTTTAGATATTTTCGCTTGAGTGAGTGAAGATTAACGTCGCACTGTTCAGCTGCACGAGGGCTTTATTTTTCGCTTGAAGAATGAGGGTTAATTAAAAAAATTTCATTCATAAAATATGGTTGCTACTCCACTGTTATTTGTTATCACTAACCGGTACAATTACAAAAAAGAAGAAAAAGTTATCTCGCAATTCGTACCAGTATGACATCGATAGTAAAATTGATATATTTGAATGCTAGATTGATCGAATCCCAAGGGAAGGTATGAAAATTGCCAGAGCCTTCGAGACAGGTTGCACTTATACACGATAGATGGCGACACCACCCACAATTTTCGCATATAACTGGGAAGGCGGATTTGGAATATTCTCCACCTCCCTGCACTCGTGGTTTGTTATTCGACCGCCCTCAAGACTTTCAGACTCACTGATTGAACGAACACGTACTCGTGCGCTCGGAGAGTATTTCGTGAGATCTATCATCGAATCCAGGCCTTTCGGTCTGGAGTTCGATGCTCTAACCACTAGGCTACCCACAACCACGAGTGTGTGTTTAAACACTGGATATAAAAAAAAAGATAGTTTTACAAATAAAGAAAAAGATGAGTATAAAAGATGACATTTCTATACATATCTAAATCACTATTCATTTGAAAGAAATGACATACCTTATAAACTTCCAACATTGAAATACCATATAAATTTTTGACTCTACTATTTTTCTTGTTCTTAGGCTGTAGTTTTTTAAATATACCATTGTTCAAAAATCTGAGATAAATATTTTGAATAAATTACTTCAAAAGATAAGGCACACAACACACACATTTACGTGTACATTTCACGCTCTTTTTTAAAAAAGGCTCGTGCCCTGTCGCAAATAACCTAACAATAAAAAAAGTTTGGGAAAGTATAGGTGCGTAAAACAGATTTTGGTCTAGATTAATATTCTTTATTATTAGATTTTTTTATTTGAAAGAGTTTTCCACGATTGAGAGTTTGAAATTGTAATGATACATCAATCAATGACTCTCAGAAAAAAAGTTGGCGATATTGCATCAATTTTATTTTGTACTTTTACATATCTAGCAACATTTATATATATTACGAACGCAAATGTATTTGTTGAAAAAATTTCAAAGTAATATGAAAAATATCGATATATATGATACATGGTAGTAGATAATATCAAAACTAAAAATCTATACAAAGTAAAAATACACCACGTATGTTATTTTCCTGCAGTAATACTACCACTCTCCTTGTAGGAAAATTCTGAATTATAGCAGTAAAGTTCAATACCCAGCAGGGTACTTTGAAAATAAGGTTATGACAACCATAGAAGACGATGATCCAGAGACAAATATGAAGTCACCAAGGGAGTCATCGAGAAGCCTCTGTGATTAATCCTTCTGAAATTGTCTGAGCTGCATACGGGATCTTTGAAACAAAGGCCAGTGCAGTTCAGAAGAGAGTTCAGTTGAGATCAGAATCTGTTTGTGCGTTGACTTCAATAAGAGTGAGAGAAAGACTATCTGTCCGGAGTTTCTGTATATAAAACTGTTCCTTGAAAGTCGTTTCTAGAGCCTTGTAAAACTTGTTTATTACGAGTGCCTTTTGCACTATTGTAAATATTCTATTGTTATATTTCTTTGAGTATAAACGTCGATTTGTCTTCGTGTACTCATTTTCTCGTCCTTGTCCATTGATAATCTGTAATTATTCGAATGAATGAAGTTGTCAGCTGTTTTTCCCAGTCAAATTTTCAATAAACATTTAAAAAATGAAAAAAAAGTATTATTATAAAATTGTTTAATAAAACTATTTATTAACACTACAGTTAGCTATTAAATTGATGAGGCGATAGCCGTGTTAGAACTTTATAAATACTTTTTTTTAATTTTTAACTTCAATATTTTACTATCTCGATTATTTTACACGGTTAATACTGCCAGTTTTTAATTAAAGTACTAGATGGGAATTTTAATATAACAGTTTTTGTAAAACTAAAGAAATGAAGCTTAATTAAGGTTTCTTAACATTAAATCATGCTTTTCTAAAAAAGCTGCCCAAAAGCCTTTAAAAATATGGCCCAAACTCAAATTATGAAAATATTTAAGATTACACACATTTTTTTTATTAAGAAAAATAAATGCTTGCAATACATTTTTTATATATAATCGACTCGTTAACATTAATTTTGAAATAAAAATTTTAAGGATTTAATACTTGAAGGATTTAAATTTGAGACTTCAAGGAAAAATCACTTTATTAATAACATGTTCCAAATAATAACAACGTTCGAAAGGAAGTTGAAATTTTGGTTCAGTCAAATAAAAGTAAAAGATTTGACAGATTTCAATGCTTTGTCTGCTCATAACCCTGTGGGGTTGCACAAAGTATGCTGCATTATTTTGCAAGAGTTTGAAAGTAGATTTCAAGATTTTTTCGAAAAATGAAGAGTATTATTTCAACATATTTTCTATCCCATTTTCTCCAGAATTAAATAAATTGCCTTCAAATCTTCAAATGGAACGCATTGAACTGCAAGTGACATACAACTGAAAGAAAATTTGGGAAAGCTTTTCTGGAGTTTTGTAAAAGATTACCTACCCCGCGATAAATATCCTAATTTTCACAAATCAAGCTTTATTAATGTCTCTTCAGCTTTCGGCAGTATCTATATTTGTGAACAACTTATTTTCAAGAATGAAGCTTACAAAAAACAAAAATAAGGCAAAGCTCACTGACAAACATCTTGAAAATGCATTAAGATTTGCAACTTCGTCTACAGAACCGATATCGATTTGCTTATTCAACAAAAGCAAATTCATCCATCTCATTAATTCTCATTTTTTCCATCTTTACGAAATCTAAACTAAATGAAACGGAACTTTACAAATTTAAAATAAATATGTACCTATACAAATCTAATTCAAATTAAAAAATTGTAATAAAACGAAGTTAATTTATTTTAATAAAACTACATAGTGTTTTAAATTTTTATTTCAATTTGTTGAAAAAATATTATGTGCAGTTCAGCAAGTTTTTGCAATGTAGCACTCAAATGGTCATAGTTTAGCCCCCATGCATTAAACAGTTTAATACTTATCTATACATCTTAACGCGTATAAAATACGTCGGCAATTATAAGCACTAACAGACGAACAAAACTAACTTTTTATTTCATCCTTTTTAAAAATAACTTTATAATGAAGTTTTTTTTTTTTTCAATTCCTACGATTCCTTCCTACTCTCTCTCTCTCTCTCTCTCTCTCTCTCTCTCTCTATATATATATATATATATATACATATATATATATATATATATATATATATATATATATATATCTTATTCAAATTTTCAATCGTTAATTAAATACTTTTTTATTTACCATTCAAGTTTAAATATACATTTTTAAACTTGCAGCGGATAACACTTAATATTAATACATTTTTTCAAATATTAATTCATTAATTAAATTAAATTAATTAATTTAGTTTTATATGGGAGAAAAATTAAATTTGTTCGAATGAAGGCAATAGATGGCGAAAGTATACATTGATTATTGCAAGGAAATTCCTTTCTATTTTGCCACTTAATATTGTGATTCTGTCACATGTACAGTGGTGGCAAAAAGTCCTGAACACACTCATTTTTTGCTTAATTTTTGTGTTTGACTTCACTTTTCGTTATGAAATTATCGCACTATCTTAAATATTGTTATTCATTTTAATGTATGTTTTCATTCTAATTTCAAATCTGTTTGTAGATTTCATCTAAAGTAAATAGTTTCATTGATATGTTGAAAACACCTTGACAAGAAAGCACAAGGTCACTGTAAGAATGAGTGAGTGCGTTTTCCACCAATGAAATGCTCCGTTATTTCAACCAATCAGAGAGCAGTAGTGATAAAGGGTTGAAGGAAAAAAGGTGAAACGTGGTTTTATTGTATTGAATGCGGAAGTTGTGTGCTTGTGGAAAATAGTGTATTGAAAGCAATTTGAAGTACGTTTGGGGAAAATATTGAAATTATGGTTAAATTTTCATATCTGCCTGAGAATAAAAAAGGTACAAAATAATACATTTGAAGGAAGAAGGTTATTCTATGCGCCAAATTGCTGCTAAAGTACCATGTGGCCTTTTTACTGTTAGAGAACTTTGAAAAGATTTTCTGAAACAAATTTTATTGCGGACAGGGGGCGAACAGGAAGACCAAGAAAAACATCTTTACGTGAAGATAGGTTATTGCACAGAATTTCACTTTCAAACAGAAAGCTTAATTCCTCGCAAATTTTGAAACAAGGGACCTTGACATCAAATGTGAGTGTGTGCCTAAGAACTGTTAGAGGAAGACTGCTGGAAATTGGGTTACGAGGCTGTAAAGCGCGCTCAAAAACCATTACTGACTGAATTTCAAAGCAAGAGGTGATTGACGTGGGCAAGGGAACATTCATTATGGACTATTAAAGACTGGGAAAAGATAATATTTAGTGACGAGAGAGTCAGTCTTGTATTTCTGGTAACCAAACAAGTGCCTATGTAAGACGAGACGCACTCATGAGGAATTCAGCCCTCAGTGTCTGAAGCCCACAGTAAAGCACCCAACAAAAGTGATGGTATGGGGTTGTATGTCTTCTCATGGTGTTGGAAGACTTCACATCGTTAGCGTAACAGTGAAAGCCATGGATTACATTGAAATACTACAAAATAAATTGCTACCAACTGCGAGAGATCTTTTTTGGGGGAATCAGTCATGGATTTTTCAGGATGATAACGCCCCTTGTCATCGTGCAAAGGTAGTCCAGAAATGATTGAAAGACCATACTGTGAATAGAATGAACTGGCTAGGACAGTCTCCCGACCTTAATCCGATAGAGAACTTATGGTTTAAAACTGGTTATGAAAGTTCAAAGAAAAAGAAAAACCTTCAAACAAACGTGAATTTATTGAAGCTTTAATATTTTCCTTCAACCATATTGTCACGAAAGATCTTTTTTTGAAATTGGTGCATTCCATGCCAAAAAGATGTAGAGCCGTAATTAAAGCAAACGGCTGGCCCATAAAATATTGATTTTCTAGCATGTGACAACAATGTAATTTTCAAAATGCTTATATATATATTAAATATACCGTATTTGTCAATTTTCGTGTTATTTTTCTTTGCATATTATGTTATTCTATATTGTTTTATTCTGCACATATTTCACATTATTGTGTTCAGGCAGCTTTACTACAAAAAATATTTTAGTCATTAAGAAACTAGTAGTAGATTTGAAATCAGCATAAAAATACATTAAAATCTATAACAATATTTAAGATAGTGCGATAATTTCACAACGAGAAATGAAGTCAAACACAAAAATTACGCTAAAAAATGAGTGTGTTCATGGACTTTTTGCCACCACTGTACATACATTTTTTTTATATTAATTGTAATTATTTCATAAAAAGTGTGACGAATCTGTACGGAACCTTTCCACTAATCTTCTTAGGCGTCTTTCTGGGGAATATAAATTCGCGTTTATTTCAATCAACTCCAAAAAGAAGTATGGGATATTTAAATTAGATAAGGTATTTAAGTCGAGGGTTGCGAGATAGCATGAGAGATGATGGTAGGCTATTGAGCCAGTAACGTTAAACGCCTTACTAGAAGATTCAAAAGAGATTAGATTCGTGAAGACGTCGTGCTGCTAGACGTACCAGAAAGCTGATATAAGCCAGCGGTAAATATAATTCACGTACGCTTAAAGTAAGCTTCAGTTTGAGCTACTTAGTTCAGTTAATGACAGTTAAGAATTCGAATACGTGTGTTTCTCGGATCTCCTAGTTCGGTAAACCTTTACTTGAGTTGAGCTAGATTATTAATTAATTGTATTCTTAGTAATTTAATTTAATATATAAAGGCAAATCCCTTTAAACGACATAACATTATTGTATTATATGTTATCAGAGATTTTTGAGGAAATTATAACAAAATATAAATAGTATTATTATTCAAAATAGCTCTTGGTGGTTCTTTGACTCAAATTAATCTTGGTGTTCAAGGTGTGACCCAGGAGGTCACCACAAAAGTGATTAAAATAAAATGTTTCTTTGTTGACCTAAGTAGGAAATGACTTAATTTTTTTTATGTTACTTGTTTTTTATTAATCCTTTTGAAAATTATTAAAAAGAAAATATATCGTACTTTGAGTAACAAGGAATGAAAGCTGCTATTAACTTTTCCAATTAAATTTATTACAAGCCATATAGGACAGTATAAGAGTGTTACTCAAGACAGTGAACTTGTTTTATTTGATTGACTGCAATCACTTCAAATCAATCTCAAACTTCCTTTCAGCAAAAATAGCAAATTTTCACTCTTGTCACGCTTAACATTTACAATATCTCTCTTTATTACGTGATTTATAGATAATTATTTGCCCGTTCTGGGTATTCCTGAAGGCAATTTTCAAGATTAGATAAACAAGGTAAAATACCAATAAAAAAACCTTGTTTGTTTCGTTGGATAAAAGTGATTAACCTGTTCTGACACTGTTTGTTTTTTTGACATTGATATGAAAAATTAGTTTTTGTAATCGATTTGTAGATAATTGAGGTAATCTATTAAATTTATATGATTAAATGAATCAATTAAACTTTTTTTTATCTTAAGTACATGAATATGTATGAATGTAAGTAACGTGCAATGGGTTAATATTTGCGAAAACAACAGTAATGATGGTGTCTAATAAAATTCAAACATAAAAAAATACTTTGAGACTCAAATTTAAGCTGTATAACACTTATAATTCGTCACATAATATAAATTAAAAAAGATTATTTTCATGTTTTGAAATGGTAGAATATTTATATCAGATAAAAAAGAAAGAAATAACATCAGGATAAAAAATAAGGCATTGAGGTTTGATTCATTTTGTTTTAACCCTTTCGTGGGTCATTATTTCTCTTTTTGAATTTCTCGCAGATTTTTATGTTTTATTAACCATTCAGCAATGACATTTAAGGAAATATATTTTATTTTGCAGAATTATATGTCTACATTTAAGTTTCAGGGATGGGAAGAATACTTTCCAATGATTCATTCACTGCCATAAAGGAAATTAAATTTAATATTGATTATTTGTGCGAAGAAAATTTGAGAAGCATGTTGCAATGCACAAGGGGACATCACATTCTGCACACATGTAGCGGGTCTCTTTTTTGTCCTTTTCTGCTACATTTCCTACATCTGTAGCTGAAACCATCTTTGGCATATGATTTCCCACGCTGGCTAAGCGCTCATCAACCTAAACTACATACTTTTTTCATTGGTAGCTAGCAGGATATCCTTTCCTCTTTCTTGAGGAGTACCCGTCTGTTAGCTGAAGAGCTAATGCTATACGGAATATTAACTGGTCTAAACTTCTTTTTCTTTTAATCACTTGCCACAATATGAAACTATTTATGGTGGTAAGGTTAATAAGTAAATAAAAGATACGACACCACCATTTTACAGATCTTATTTGGTACCTTTCTTTTCTTTGACCGAAGCGATCCACCTCATCTATGGCATCGTTACATAGAACGACAGCTTTTGGATAAGGTACTTCTTCTTTAGTACCATCTTTTTTTGTCCGATTTACAGATGACATAATCGATGGATTATGTGAAGTAGCACAAATCTGAAGCAAGAATTAAGTCTTCCCATCGTTATAATTGCAAGACCAGTACAGTGGGTGATTGGTTAACGAACAGATCGGTTTACGAACAAATCGATTAGCGAACACTTTCACGAAAGATTTATGTGTTCGGATAACGAACACTTTCAAGACAGATTTTTTGTGTTTGGACAACGAACACATATTCGGAGGTGATCAGGCATACACCCCTGAAATTATGGATGGAATTATGACAACTGCTAGAGATCTGGAATTGGAGGTGAACGAGGATGACATAGAAGATCTCATAATGGGACATGAAGATGAACTGACGACAGAAGAGCTCCAAGAAATTTTGAATGATGAACACACCAAAAAACACATCGAAATGTGTCTCCTTCTGAACAAGAGGAAGATGAAAGAGGACCAATGCCGACATCTGCCATTAAAGATCTTTTGAAAAAGTGGGCGGATGTCAGAGCAATGGTCTTAGAAGGGCACCCAAACCAAGCTGATGTCAGTAGGGTTGGGGATCTGTACAACGACAATGCTATTAATTACTTCCGGAAAATCCTGAAAAAGAGAAGAGAGAAAAGCAATCGACATTAGACAGGTTCTTCAACGCCCCATAAGCAAAAAATGAAAAGAACTGACTAATATGCAAGACTATATGTATGTATTATTTTTTAAAAAACTTACTAAGAAATTATACATTTTTTAAAATTTAATTTTTAGGGTCACCAGAACGAATTAATCGATTTCACGTAGAAGTCAATGGTGAATCGTTGATCGGTTAATGGAAAATTCGGATAGCGAACATAGTCTTGGAACGGATTATGTTCGTTAACCGATCACCCACTGTATATTATAATGTGTTTTGCGTTTCCCACAGGTGTATTTTGTGAGGTCATGTAGATGGGAAGTAAACTTCCCAAGGACCACGAAAGGGTTAAGTTGATTTAGACTTCAAATTTAAGTTGAGCTGGAACAAAACGCTTGTTAGACAAGATGGTGTGGAAGTTCCGAGAGCAAGATACCAATGTAGGTGGTGAATTCTTGTCACTGAATCGAGAGATCTAAATAACGAAGCTTATCGTCAAAAGCCCTCGAATTACTTCAGATAAATTACGTATATCGAGCAATAAATTATACAGAGTGGAGCAAATAAAAGTGGCCCGGAGAACAGAGTTCCAGATTACAAAGAAGCACGGCGAGGGATAAGAGATAGTTTGCTAACTTGCTTATAGCAGATGTTGAAAGTGACTACCATTCATCTCTCGGCACCTTTTGGCCCAATTTAGCAAGTTGCGGAAAGCAGATTGAAGTTAGACAGCTGAAATTGTGGCTATCTCATCTGAAATGTTCCGTTACACTTCTTGAAAGCTATGATGGTTGTTGTGATATACCATAGACTTTATGGTCCTCCACAAAAAGTAATCATACGCTGATAGATCAGGTAATCTGGGTGGCCAGTTAGGACTGAGACACCAGACTGACCTCTGCTTACAACTCTATCAAGAGTGAAGATTGTGAAAATGTGATTCATGATTCGGCGGGATGTATGGGTAGTTGCACCATCCTGTTGGAAATAACTGTGGGTCTTTTCTTTCTCAGTTAATGTTGCCACAAATGCATTACCGCTGATCAATTCACTCTGACTCAGCCCGCACTAAGATATGAATCGTTTTCGATCACAATGTGAAGGGTGTTTTTTTAGAGGTATAGAACTTTAAATTGCAATAAAACAACGATGTATTATTCGATTGACATGAATTTTTTATTCGAAAGATAATCTTGTGGCATTACATTTTAAATAGGATTTCTGGCATAGGACTGCCACGGCTGGCTCGGATGTAGTCCAATCTGGACGTCCAATTTTCGATGACCTTTTCCAACGTTTGTGGCCGTATATCAGCAATAACACGGCGAATGTTGTCTTCAAATGGTCAAGCGTTTGTGGCTTATCCGCATAGACCAATGACTTTACATAGCCCCACAGAAAATAGTCTAGCGGTGTTAAATCACAAGATCTTTGAGGCCAATTCACAGGTCCAAAACGTGAAATTTGGGCGATCACCCAACGTCTCTTTCAATAAATCGATTGTGGCACGAGCTGTGTGACATGTTGCGCCGTCTTGTTGGAACCACAGCTCCCTGGACATCATGATTGTTTAATTCAGGAATGAAAAAGTTAGTAATCATGGCTCTATACCGATCACCATTGACTGTAACGTTGTGGCCTTCATCGTTTTTGAAGAAGGATTCCACCAGCCCATAAAGCGCACCAAACAGTCAGTTTTTCTGGATGTAACGGTGTTCCGACATACACTTGTGGATTAGCTTCACTCCAAATGCGGCAGTTTTGTTTGTTGACGTAGCCATTCAACCAGAAGTGCGCTTCATCGCTAAACAAAATTCGCTTATGAAAATCGGGAACAACGGCAATCTCGTTTTGGGCCCATTCGACGAATCTACGCCTTGCTTGATGATCGTTTTGATGAATTGCCAAACCAAACTGAGAATAAATCACTTGACAGCTGTTAAATCGGTCGCCATCTTGGAAAGTAATGCCAACTTAAACTTCTATACCTGGAAAAAAAACACTCTTTACTATTTAGTATAACATTAATATACATAAAAAGTGAATTTTTCGTACCTTAATATTAATTTATATAATTTTATTTTGATGCATACTAATTTATAGCTTATCAGAGTATGCATATATACAGAAGATAAAAACAAGAATAACAAGTAATCTAAAAAAATTAAGTCAATTCCTACTTTGGTGGCACATCTGTAGTAACTAGTTGTAACTTAGTAAAAAGAAAGTGCAGAATAAATTTAAAATTAAAAAAGAAATTTAATTAATGAATCAATATTTGAAAAACTGTATAAACATCAAGGGTCATCCATTACAAGTTTTAAAAAATTGTATTTCAACTTGATCGATGAATAAAAAGTATTTTATTAACGATTGAAAATTTGAACAAGATAGATATACAGTCGGACCTCTATATAACGAAGTCGCTAAATCCCGGAAAAAAGTTCGTTATATAGAAAATTCGTTAAATAGAGGTACATCTTTTGATATACTTTATAAACCACATAAAACAAATTTTAAATTCATGAACACTATATATTAAAAAAGAACTTACACCATTTTTATATTAATATATGTTTATTTCATAAAGCTTGCCCATCAAAAAAGAAAGAAAGAAAGAAAAACTGCTAGGAAAACAAGGAGAAAAAATGCCGGAGAATTCACTACATTTTCAGTATTAAGAAAAAAATTTTATACTAAAATTAATGAATTTGAAGGACATTTTATTTTTTAAAGCATACATTAAACATTACATTTATTTATTAAACATACATTATTTTATAGTTAGATCGCGGGGGCAACTCAACAACGCGGGGGGTGAATGAGGATATTGAAGATGTTTCTAGTGAACTGTGCATTGGGTTTTAAAGGTTGTCCTTCTTGGATGAAACGTCGAGAACTCTATTGCTCTCGGCGAGTTAGAATCTCATGAAGCCAGTTCAATATTTATGATGACCATAAAATGTGTTAGAGAGAATAACTTGAAATTTTTTAGAAGTACTTTAAAAAAAGTGTGTACAAAAATTGAATCACAAGAGAAAAGGTTCGTTGTATAAAAAAAGCACTTCGCTATAGAGAGGTTATTTTACGAAGAAAGTAGTGAAATGTTCAAGGTTCCAGAAAAAAGTTCGCCATATAGAAAAATTCGCAATATAGAGATTCGTTGCATAGAGGTTCGACTGTATATGTAAATAAATAAATATATATATGTTAGTTCTGTTAATGAACAGCGCCCTCTAGCGGCTTGTAAAATAAAACGTCAGTGTATGTGTAACACTCACTCCGAGAGGTAGTGTACGGAGTAGAGAAATTAAAGAGATCACAGTCCACTGCTAGTGTTGTTTATTGTGTTGAGTCAAATCATGGTCCGCCTCACCGGAGGTAAGCGACCGAATGGAAAAGTGTAATTGTGAAACCGTGGATTATCAAAATTCACAGTGAAAAAAAAATAAGTGATCTCCAAAGTGTGAATAGAGACCGATTGCGAAACCGAAACGGGCGGCGGGAAACAGCGATCTGAGGAGGTAGGTGCAATTAATTGATCCTTCTATTAGTGTCCTTAATTCATAAATATGTCTTTAAATAAATTAAGGAAAGACGAGTTAAAAATAGTTGCGGAAGAGTTAAATTTAACTGTACCAGAAGAAGCAAAAATCGCTGACTTAAAAAACTTAATTGTAAATAGTGACGTGTTCACAAAAATGATAAAGAGTTAGTTCAATCTGCAATCGATTATGCTTTGGCGGAAATTAAAAATAAGAGATTGGATAGTGAAACTAAATTAGAATTTGAACGAATTAAATTAGCGCAATTGCAAAAACAATTAGAGCTTGCAAATATCCAGAAGAATTTAATTGAAAATTCGATATTCAAAACCGAGTGTTTTTGAAACTGCCGCCAATATTAATGTTGAGACTTTGTTAAAGTCCGTGAAAACTTTAACAATACCCGTACCTTCAAGAGTGGAGTCATATAATTTATTTTCCAGTCGCTCGAAAAAGCATTCAAAATAAAGAGGTTCCCGAAACAATTTAAAGGCGAAATTCTTTTAAATATTCTAGGTGAGAGAGTTAATAATTTACTTGTTCATGTTTCCGAAGAAGAGTTAAATAATTATAGTAAGCTTAAAGATTTAGTATTAAAAGAATTTTCTCCCACCGCAAGAATGCTATAATAGATTTCAGAAAGCGCAAAAATAAGTTCAGAGAGTTATGTACAATTTGCATCACGATTATGTGCGACATTTGAGTATTATTGTCAGCTGCGCAATGTGAAGGATTTTAAATCATTGTGTGAGTTAATTGTATCGGATAAAATAATGAACACATTCGACAGAGAATTAATGTCTTACATGAGTATAAAACAGGGAGAGAAATATTTTAAAACCACAAGAGTTAGGGCGTGAGTGCGATATATATTTGTCATCGAAAGGCAAAATTAAAAATGAGATATTTTCTAAGTCCTTTGTGAAAATGCCAAGCGTTTCAGTTATAATAAACAAAACAAATTTAATGCTAAAATACCGCGAGATGCATCGAATGTATTTTTTTCCGAGTTAAAAAATGATAAATGTGTATTGTGTAAAAATAATGTTCATGCTTTACAATTTTTTTCCCACAATTTAAAATGTTTTCTGTAAACGAAAGAGTAGAATTTGTTAAAAATAATAGACTTGTTTTAAATGTTTTTCTCCTCAATGCAGCGTTAGAAGATGTAGATCAAAAAATTGTTTCTGCTCTAAACCGCATAATAAATTATTACATTACCCCCAGAGAAATGAAAGGGAATTCTTTCTTCCCCTGGAGACGATGACAGAGGTTAACCAGGATGAGCCACAATTCGCCTTGAGTGTAAATGCTGAATCTTTAGTTCGAAAGTAGACAAAACACAGATCGTGGCAACCGAATGTTTTAAAAACAAATGCCTTTTGAGTACTGCTTTAATTCTAGTGAAAGATAAATATTCAGAATGGCAGACATTTAGGGCCTTGTTAGACTCGGGAAGTGAAACATGTCTAATTTCGAATGAGAGTGCGCGAATAAATTACGACTTAAGACCGAAAGAATAAATACATTAATCTCGTGTTTAAATGATGTTTCTATGGTAGTAAATGGGTGTGTTAAAGTGGCGATTTCTAATCAAAATAAATCTTTCGAAAAGAGAATTGGATATGCTCGTAGTTAAAAAAATCACTGATTTTATTCCGTAGAAAGCGTTAGAAATAAATTCTGATTTTTCTAATTTTGTGGAATTAGCGGATTCTAATTTTAATGTTCCCGGCAAAATTGATTTATTATTAGGTGCAAATATATTTTATGAGTTATTGAAACCGGAAAGAACTAAAATAAAAGATTCGCAATTACTGTTAGTCAACAGCGTATTTGGTTATATAGTAACGGGTAATTTAGATTCAATAAATGAAACTAAGGTTCACTGCGGTTTGATTCGTGATGAGGACTTGAATAAAAATTTAGAAAAATTTTGGAAATTAGAGGAGATTGAGCAACACCGATAGTTAAAAAATAAAGAAAGGCTAATTTGTGAGGAAACATTACGCGAATACTCATTTTAGAACTAACGAAGGTAAATATGTAGTATCTATGCCCTTAAAAAAGGAACCCTCGTGTTTAGGTAATTCGAAAGACATAGCCCTCAAATGACTTTGATCGCTGTGGAATCGCTTAGCTAGAGATAAAAATTATTTAAATTTATATCGTGAATTTTTAAGAGATTATGAAAGAATGGGTCACTTGAAGGAAGTCACTAACAAAAAACTGAACCGGAAATAACATATTACGCTACCCATCATGGAATTTATCGTCCAGAAAAGTCCACAACAAAAACTTAGAGTTGTCTTTAACTGTTCTTCGTTAACTGATAATGGAATATCTTTAAATGACATTCAATATAATGGAGGAGTGATACAAGAGGACTTATATGCGCAAATGCTCAGGTTCAGAACTTACACGTATGCATTTACAGCAGACATTAAAATGATGTACCGAACTATATTAATTAACACTAAACAGCGTAATCTGCAGAGAATCGTTTGGTGTGAAAGTGAACATGAATCACCCAAAATTTACGAACTTTCGACTGTTACCTATGGCACTGTAAAGTGCTCCTACATAGCACAGAGAACTTTAACCCAATTGTCGATGGATGAAGAGGCTAACTTTCCTATATAGCAGCTTCCGTTTTGGAACAATTTGTATATGGACGATGTCCTTTGTGGTGCTGCAACGTTAGAGGAGGCAATTGTTCTCAGACAACAATTAAAAGGAATTTTGAAAAGTGCTGGAATGGAGTTGCATAAACTTTGCGCCAATCACGAGAAACTGTCACTGGATCCCGAACAGAATTACAATTTTGCAACTTTAACAGGGACGAAAACGTTAGGAGTGTCGTGGAAGCCGAACCTAGATTGATTTTTGATTAAAGTGAAAGTCTGTTTGGACAGTTCTTATACTAAAAGAGACGTCTTGTCTACTATTGCCAAGATCTTTGATCCTGTTGGACTGATGGCACCAGTAATTTCCAAAGCAAAGATTTTCCTCCAGCGTTTGTGGAGAAGCAATTTGGAATGGAATGACCTTCTGCCAGCTGAAGAATATCGAGAATGGCAACAATTCCTAGTATCTTTAGAGAATATCAACAATATAGAGATACCAAGGCGTATTCTTGTCGCTTTTCCAGAAGTTATTGAGATCCATGGCTTTGCTGATGCCTCAGAGCGGTGCTACGGTGCAGCAGTTTACTGCAAATCTAAAAGTTTGAAGAGTGAAACTTTAGTTCGGTTAATCACAAGCAAATCGAGAGTAGCGCCTATTAAAAGCCTGACAATTCCCAGACTTGAATTGTGTGCTGCAGTGCTATTGGCAAAACTTGTGAAAAGAGTTGTAGCTGCTTTACAACTAGAAACTGCTGAATTATATCTTTTGGTTGGATTCGATGATCGTCTTGGAGTGGCTTCGAAAGGAACCGATGGACTTAAAGACCTTTGTTCAAAATAGGGTTGCCAAGATACAAGAACTCCATCCTAATCAGTTATGGAGACACGTACCATCTGATCAAAATCCTGCAGACTTAGTTTCCTGAGGAGTCGATCCTGATAAACTTTTGCAACAAAACTTATGGTTTAATGGACCAACATTTCTTTCAGGTGATGATGACTATCCAAATCGAACTATAAACTGTAGAGAGAGGAAACTAGATGAATATAATTCAGAACTGAAAAACTGTGTTAATGAACAAATTGAAAACTTTCAATCGGTGCTTAATATTCATGTTAATGATTTTTTTAAACGACCTTCTTAATTTAAGCAATAATTATATAACTATTTTACGTGTATTAAGTTTTATTTTTCAGGTTCGTGGAAAATTTAAAGGGAATAAATAAAGTGGCTGGTCCACTCACAACAAAAGAATTTGAGAAAGCTGAAACATTTCTGGTAAAAAAAAGTGCAAGAGCAAGAATTTTCCAGTGATATTACCATCTTAAAAGGTAAGGAGTGTGCTACCAAACAGTAAGTTAAAAAGACATTGAATCCTTTTAGATGACAACGGTGTCTTAAGTATAGAGGACGATTGTGTAACTTTAAAGTTAAGTTTTAATAAAAAGCACCAGATAATTTTACCAAAATAATAAATTAACTTTAATAATAATAGAATATTTTCATAAGAAATATTTATACATGTGGCAACTGTATCTTTACTGAATCATATTCGGGGAAAAATTTTGGCCGTTGAATGGTAGGTCAATGTGCAGAAAAATTGTATATGATTGTAGCGCCAAAGCCGAGTAGTCTGCGCAGGCGCAGCTAAGTGAAAAACAAAAACTGAAACTAGAGACTGTGAACTTTTAAGAGAGAAAGCGAGAAAGGAGAATGCGAGGTGCGCGAGCAAGCGTTACACTTCTGCATATCATCGTCAAACTTATCTGTTAAAATAGCTACCTTTTTAATTAATTTTGTTTAAGTTTAAAATAAAATAGAAGAAAGACAATCGTCTTGGACCCTTTGTTGTCTCCCACAAATTATGGGGGCTCGGCCGAGGATCGATAAAATTTAGATTTTGAACCAAAGTCTGACAAATGAACAAAAGCGTCCGTGAAGGAGGGACGCTCCGCCATTTTGAAACTTCGTTCAACCTGTGTAGAGGTTTGAACTCAGCATGAATACTCCGCGCCTGTGTAGAGGCCGGGATTGAAAAAAAATTCGATTTTATCAAAGTTTGGAACGTGAACAAAAAGCCGTCCGTGGAGGAGACGCGCCGCCATTTCGAAAAACTACGTTTAACGTGTAGAGGTTTGAACTCAGCATAAATATTCCGCCTGTGTAGAGGTTGGAACTGTTGAAAAAAATAACCTGTGTAGAGGTGTATTTTTCAACGAACCATCGACAAATATTCCGCTTGTAGAGGTTGGAACCCATCGACGAAAATTCCGCCTGTGTAGAGGTTGGAACCACTCACATATAACCTGCGAAGAGGTGTCAATTCGAACATTTCAACTATATTACCTGCAAAGAGGTAAAATCAGTGGAATCGAAATTTTTCTTCAATTATTGATACATCAGACGTGCGAGCAACAAGGAGCTAGAAAAAAAGGTAGGATCTTTCCATATTTTCTAAAATGTATAAAAACACTCTTAAAGAGGATCTCATAAGAGTTGTTGAGGATCTAGACGGTACTGTGGAGGTGGACACCATAGCTAAAAACTAAAGACTAAAATTGAGAACAGTAGTACATTTGAGAGTGATGCAAATTTCGTTAAAACTTTAATTAAAAACTGTATAGATGAGAGGGTATCGCGAAATGAAAGAGAGGCAACTTTAGAAAACAGAAAATTTAGTGCAAAACTTCAGTTAGCAAAATTAGAAAAAGAAGTCGAACTTCAAACGGCTAAAAATAAAGCATTAAGTTTAAATCCTGCAGCTAAAGTCGAAGATAAACAGTTCGAAACAAACATAGAAAATATGATAACAAGTATTAGAACTTTATCTCTTCCTGTTCCCACCAGATCTGAAAATTTTAATCTGTTCTTCCAATCATTAGAACGCGCATTTTTAACCAAGAAAATAAATGACGAATATAAATCTGAAATTTTAATAAATCTTCTGGGCGAAAGAGCTCATAACGTCTTACTGTATATTAAAGAAGAGGAATTAAATGACTATGAAAAACTAAAATCTATAGTACTCAGAGAATTCTAATTAACCCTCGCGAGTGTTTAAACTCATTTAAAAATGCTGTAAAATCATCAGGCGAGACATACATCCAATTTGCTGCAAGATTGACGGCAAACTTCCAATATTATTGTTCGTTAAGAAAAGTTAATTCCTTTGAATCTCTATGTGATCTTATAATTTCTGATAAATTATTTGAAACTTTAAATAAGGTAACTGCAACTCATATTGGCATTCGAGAAGCAGAAGATTGGTTCAGGCCTATTGATTTAGCTAAAGAGTGCGATATTTATATTTCATCTAGAGGCGGATCACATAAAGAAATTCCTATTACTTATGGATATACCCAAGACCCCTTTAAAAATAAATCACAAAACTTTAAACCAAAGATTAGAGAACTATCCCCAATATTTTGAAAGAGAAAATAAAAATTGCTATACATGCGGTGATTCATCTCATTACGCAAGAGATTGCCAGGAGCGTTTTAAGCCTAAAGAATCTAACGACCACATCCATAATAGAATAAACGTGAATACTTTGAAAATCGAGAGCGAAAAACAAAATAGCGATGAATTCGCAAATCTTCAATACGTAAACATTTTTGTGGAAAATCAGCCCGTAACAGCCTTGATCGATTCAGGTTGCCAGATCCCAGTTTTAAATTCCTCACTAATTAGAGTGCAAACACCTTCCGAAGAAATAATAACATTAAGTTCATGTTTTGGCGAACAGCGTATGGTAGAAGTTAAACCGATAAATCTTTCTCTTAATCAACACTCTTCCGGTCTAAGAGTTCGAACGGCAATATCACCGACCTTGACCGAAGAAATTATTATACATCCCAGTGTATATTCTGAAATAAAGGAACTAGGCCACGCAAAGAGCGATGTTTTATTGAGTAAAAGTGGATCCTCTTTGGGTGTTCATTTTAATTCAAATGTTTCTGTTTCAAATGTGATAGAAAACTCTAGTTATGATTTGCCACATGTTAAAAACTTTAATACTAGGAATGATTCGAGTTCTCTAATTAAGGATTATAAATGTAATAAAATTAAGAGTAGTAAGTTAAAATTGAGTATTATAAGAGAAAAATGTTCTGATATAGTATTGTGTAAGAAAGTAAATGGTGCCATGAAAACGAGTTCCGTGAACTTCAACGCCCCTTCACCTATGAAGAGTAAATATCGACGGTTTGCGTTGCTCCGGAAAATCTTCCAGCCCTGGCAGTGGAAACGGAGGAAAAAGAGAAATCGTTTTGAACAGACGTCCAGAACTCTAGAGAGGAAAATATCGATGCGTTCAACCAAAGATCAACTTGTTAAAAAAGACGTTCTTATGCCTGTGAAACACAATGTTTTCCTGTGGAACCTTCCGGATGTTGAAGAGGTGCCTTCACATGATGGAGAAACTGTCTAGTTCAGAAAAATTATGATATGTTACATCTTTGTTTATTTGTCGTATAGTCCTTGTCTGTTCTTTTTTTGTATGTTTCAGATTCTCCTCTGGTCTCGATGAAAAAGGAAAAAAGGAAGACGTACCGCTGCGGACAGCGGACAGTCAGGCTGGCCGATTGTGGCAGCCAAAGCCGAGCAGTCTTCGCGCTCAGGCGCAGCTAAGTGAAACAAAAACTGAAACTAGGAGACTGTGAACTTTTAAGAGAGAAAAGCGAGAAAGGAGAACGCGAGAGGTGCGCGAGCAGGCGTTACCTTCTGCATATCATCGTCAAACTTATCTGTTAAAATAGCTACCTTTTTAATTAATTTTTGTTTAAGTTTTAAAATAAAATAGAAGAAAGACAAACGTCTTGAACCCCTTGTTGTCTCCCACATAAATGTATTGTATGTCTTAAAGCGAAACCAATTGTGTCAACTCAAATTATGGGTAATTTGCCAAAAGAGAGACTTATTACTGATTATCCATTTAATTGTTCAGGAGTAGATTTCTCTGGTCCTTTTTTCATTAAAAATAAAGGACAACGTAAAGGAAATTTGTTTAAAGTGTATATTTGTATTTTTGTGTGTTTTGTGTTTAAAGCGGTACATATTGAGTTAGTATCAGATTTAACATCGCAAGCATTCATTGCCGCGTTGAAAAGGTTTATGGCTCGAAGAGGCAAATGTGCAAAACTGTTTTCGGACAATGGTAAAAATTTCGTCGGAGCTAGCAATGAAATTAAAAAAACTCCTTGAAATAGTCAGAAAACCAGACGAAAAATTAGCTAATTACTTAGCAGCAGAAGGAATAGAGTGGAAATTTATTTCTGCGAAGTCGCCGAATTTTGGAGGTCTTTGGGAAGCGGCCATAAAGTCATGTAAATATCACTTAAAAAGAGTTGTGAATGGAATTAATTTAACGTACGAGGAACTACTTACGGTCACAGTACAAATTGAGGGAATTTTAAATTCTCGACCGCTTTGTCCCCCATCAAACAATGATGATGATTTCCAAGTGCTTACACCAGCTCATTTTTTAATTAATAGGTCTTTAAATTCGCTAGAAGAGCCTAATTTGACAAAATGTAAAGAGAGTAATCTCAAAAAGTGGCGAAAATTAACTAAGATAGTTCAATTAATGTGGAAATTTTGGAGTCGTAATTACTTGAATCAATTAACAGAGAGGAAAAATGGATGTTTGAAAAAATAACGTTAAAATTGGAGACTTGGTTTTAATAATAGAAGAAAATTTACCAACATATAAATGGGCATTAGGTAGAATCGTAGAATTGTATTATGGCGAAGATAAAAAAGTGCGTGTTGTAAAAATTAAAACTCAGTATAGTACATGTAAAAGAGCCATATCAAAAATTTGTGTTTTACCAATGGAAGATCCTTAAATATAATTTGAATTTTTCATATAGTGTACCATTGGTGGTGTGTAAATTTACTCATTGTTAGTAAAGTGATTTTGTATTTGTAAAAAAAAATATTGTTATTTGTGAAATCTTGAATTTATATAATGATTTATGTAATTGTATTTCTTGAGAATTGTCAAGTGTTGAATGTGTAAAGTGTTCTAGATGTAACCAATATGAATGTTAATTTAGTAACAATGATTGCATGGTTAAACCAGTGCAATGTGGGGCGGTATGTTAGTTCTGTTAATGAAAAGCGCCCTCTAGCGGCTTGTAAAATAAAACGTCAGTGTATGTGTAACACTCACTCCGAGAGGTAATGTACGGAGTAGAGAAATTAAAGAGATCACAGTCCACTGCTAGTGTTGTTTATTGTGTTGAGTCCAATATATATATATATATATATATATATATATATATATATATATACTATATATATATATACATATTGTAGTAGCGTTGGCCGGTGTTGGTTTGTTGTCAATCTGGTTTAGTGGAAACATCGTCAGAATAACTTTTTATCCTTTATTATGGAGCACACATCAATAGATTAAAACACAATTGCGGTACATTTTCACATTGAATAGCGAAAAACTTTTTGACGATTACCAAGCAAAGCAGACAACGACAAGCAGCAGCGGCATCTTGCCGGACACAAAACAAAGACAAAGATAGAAAGCGTTGTAGCCAGCTGATTACATTCTTACATGATGAAGGCAAGCAGACAAAAAGAGCGATTACACAAGATTTTTGCTTTTTATACCAGCAGTGCAAGCGCGTGATGATTACGTAATCGTAGTTCTGATTGGATAGAAGGGGCGAAACAGGGATTTCGGACTAGCCGATTACGATTAAGATAACAATGTTAATTTTAAACTAAAGAGTTAAGGTTATTTCAAATATTAGTACAAAGAGTTAATAAAAAGGATACTAGAGAGAATTATTACATATATATAAGGAGAGTGTGAACTAATAGTAGGGATTGAAAAAGCAAAAGCTAATTCATTTATTTTTCAATGAACCACATTTCTGTTACTAACTTAAGAACCTTTTTTTCCCCTTCAAAAACACACACTTAAATCATTTTTATTTTCACCTTACTCAGCACCGTAGGAAAAGATTCATTTTTCTCAATGCAATTGTTTAACGTTCCGCAGCTCGTCTGCGAACCATATTTTAATGATTGTTTATTTCATCTGACAGTCATCTGTTGTGTTTCACGCATTGAGTGGAATGCCATTAACCCTATTCGTCAGCCCTCGTGATTATTATTAATAAAAATAAGAAAGATAAACTCTTTTGCTCTTAAATTATTATCGTGAGCCTTTTCTCGAGTGCTTCCCATTTATTTACGGAAGGATGCGATAATAAGAAAGTATTATCTTGCCTTCACTCCCCCCCACGCATTTCTTGTAGGATCGGGGATTAAAATAGAATAAAGAGAGCTTTGTAATGGAAAGGCTGTATTGATACTTGATACCGTATTGATTTTTGTTTGGTTTTGAATGTAATAGAATAATGATTGTTCTGAAGCCATCTTACAGTTCCACTTTTATTCAAGATTTGCTTTAATTTATTTTATTTTGAGAGATAGGGTTTGTAATAAAATCTTAAGATTTTGTACACTAAATCAGTGCTCTGCAACCTTTTTATCGCTGCGGACCAGTCAACGTTTGATAATTTTACAGCGGCTTGTTGAAGGTGGGGCACGTTGATTGTTTATAGTTTAGATTGTTTTGATTCAACAATTTTAATTTAGTTACATTTAAGGTACGACTACGTTCCGGAGCCGTGATTTTAAAAAGCGCATCAATGGATAATTTTCATGATATTAGTGTTACTCAGATTAAATGCTTGCATAAAATTGTTTTAGGAAATTTTGACAAAAAGAATTTATTTATATATAATATTTTGGCAAAAATTAACTTAGAATAATCTTTTTCCAATGTTCTCCTTTTGTGAAAAAAATGGTTTATTATAATAATATTTTGCCTGTATGTAGCTCAGACCTCTCTACAGAGGCTCAACTTGAATGTTTGAAAAATTCACATTATTTTCAGAGTTACCACCAATTGGAATAATTATTGGCGTTTTTTCTTAAAATTGCTCCCCTCTGTTGTCGAAAATTATGAATAAACCCACTTCTAAGTTATATATTTCAAAAATTCTAGTTGAGCCTCTGTAGAGAGGTCTGAGCTATATGCAGGCAAAATATTATTCTAATATAACCATTTTTCACAAAAGGAGATTTGGAAAAAAGATTATTCTAAGTTAATTTTTTGCCAAAATTTTATATTTAAATAAGTTTTTTTTGTCAAAATGTTCTTAAAACAATTTTATGCATATATTCTAATCTAAGTGACACTAAATATCATGAAAATTATCAATTTATGCGCTTTGCAAAATCACGGTTCTGAACGTAGTCGGATACCTTAAATATGCCTTCTGAATAAACTATAGTTACACCCAAAATGAATAAAAGTGGTTTAACGTGGAACATAAAGAGATTTCTGTGGAAAGTTGCTCAAATCCAAGAGAAATGTACCACAGGTGCCTGACTAGTGTAAAATCATCAATTTTGATGAACATGACAAAAAAAAAAAATTTTTATTTGATATTTTTAATATTTGAATTTTCTTCTTTCTAAAAATATATTACTTTTGCTTGTACTCTAATTATTTACGAAGTTATAGCAGTTTCTATGTCAAGTGAGAACAACAAAAACGAACCGGAAGTTAGAAATCGAAACCGGAAGTACTTTGAATTTGAAAGATTTTTACTCTTTTTGGGAATTTTATTGAATTTATTTATAAAATATTAATTTTGGTAACATTAAAACTGAATATGGTGATATTTTTTTAAAAATTATTTAATAGTTTTAGTAAAATTTGGCAACAACTTTACAAGTTTGTTGTCATTTTTCGATTTGTTTATGTTCTAGCTACTCGATTCATCGCTCCTCGTTTAATTTATTATTTTGATATATTTTATGAAAAACTGTCTTTCTTAAGACAAAATATTGATTAATTATGGCTAAATCAATATCTGGGAGGTCTAAGATGCGCCGATTTACTGAAATCGTTATACCATTCGTGCCACTATTAATGAGAATGATGAAACATCTGAGCTCAATTCTACTGAATCCGCTAGTGCCAAAAAGTTGGAATCAAGCCATACAAGTTTGGAAATTTTCTCAGAAAGATTGTTTGAAAACTTCTAAAGACAATATAATTGTCAGCTGGACAACTTTGATTTCATTTTTGCCATAGTTTGTTGTCCTGATTGTTATTCTCAGGGCTTGGAACTTATAGAAGACTCTGTCAGTGGATTATGCTCACATATGAACCTAAAGTGCAAAAACTGCTCCTTCTTTAAAGGTTTCCTACGACAGAGAAGATGAAAGGTTCTTGTCTTATACACTCTTCAATTGTTTTGGGGCTAAGGATAATCGGGAAAGGATTTTCAGCTGGCAAAAAGTTATGTGCTTTCCTCGGTTTACCTTTCCTGTCAAAACTTGCTTTCCGCAATTAAGAAAGAAAACTGTTGAAAGCAACTGAACGCGTTGCTCAAAGAAAACATCAACGCTGCATTGAGTGAAATCAAAGGCTCAAATAGTTTCACTAAATGTGGAATATCCATTGATGGTACTTGGCAACGCAGAGGCTACTCATCTTTGAATGGGTGTGTAAGTGCCATATCAGTTGACACCGGTAAAATTTTAGACATTGAAGTTATGACACAATATTGCCACATATGCGCGAAAGGCAATAGCCAATCATCGAAACATGTATGTTTGAACTATAAAGGTTCCGCGGGGAACATGGAGGTTGTTGGAGCCTACTGTATATTTGAGAGATCAAATGTGAGGAATGTACAGTACAATGAAATACTACGGAGATGGGGACTCAAAAGAATATGAATCTGTTAAAAACTTTTATGGAATTAATACAGTAACCAAACTCGAGTGTATAGGTCATGTACAGAAACGTGTAGCGGGGCGGTTGCGTCAATTAAAAAAAACGACGAAAGGTTTGGGAGGGAAAAATAAATTAACTGATAAATTAATCGACAGAATTCAGAACTATTAAGGAATAGCTATTCGAAGCAATGTAGGTAATCTACAAAAGATGATGAGTAGTGTAATAGCTGCATTTTTTCACTGTGTATCTGGAAAAAACAATTAATTGCATGGACAGTGTCCTGAAGGATCTGAGAGTTGGTGTCGTTACCAAAGGGCAAAAGCAGCTGGGAGTCCCCTCAAAGAAATTGAGCAAGGACTTCCTAATAAAATTATAAACCAAATAAAGCCTACATATCTAAAACTGTGTAATGAAACTTTGTTAAAAAAATGTCTTCATGGTAAGACACAGAACTGTAATGAAAGTTATAACAACATTTGTGGAATATTGTTCCCAAAAAATATATTTATTGGACTGGAAACATTTCGTTTGGGTGCATTATTAGCTCTAATACTTTATAATTCTGGTTATGCTGGTATATAATCAGTAATTCGAAATGTAAATGGTTCCCTTTCTGAAAGTGTTGCTCAAGAGTTACTTAAATTTGATAAACAACGGATTTCCACATCTTTAAGACATTCTTTACCGATTGCGAAATTGTTTCGAAAAAAAAAAAAAGAAAAAGCAGCTAGGAAAAACTAAAGTACTAAGGATGAAAAAACAGAAGGCTTAGTATATTCATATGGAGGGTTTTAAAGTACTTCTTTGCATGATTTTTATTCTAATTTATAACTTTTGTGATAAACAATATTTTTCAAGAGTTTTTTCGTGAATGTTTACTGGTAAAACAACACAAATATATTTTGTATGATATATTTCTTAACTTCTAAAATAATATGGAATAATATATATTTGTTTTTCTATGTAAAATGTTTTTATTTTTAATGCAATAAGGTTTTTTTAAAGTGCTTTTTATACGTCTAATCTGTATTTCGTAAACTGTGTACTTAGACTTTAAGAAAAAGCTTTTTGACACTATAAAATTGTTAAAAATATTAAAAGATAAAAGTTTGAAGAAAGTATATAATATTCATAATTGCTTTGAAAATGTTTGTTCTTTTGATATAGAGAGGTTTTAGGTTTTTTAGCAGTATAGTTTTTTAAATTTTGAATTTTAAATCTTTAAATGCATTTTTCTCTGAAACAGATTTTTTGATATTTTACAACACGGTAAGCATGATATCTCAAAAAAGTTTTGCAGATAATTGTCTGTAATTTTGTGTAATTGTGCATTATTATAGTATGTATGATGTGACCTAGGGATTAAGAAAAAACTGCATATTTATCTTTTTTATGATTTTTTTTCTGTGTGATAAATGTGAAATTTTTGAAAAATTTGCATTGCGTGCACTTTTTGACTTCTAGTTCAGTAACAAATTAAAATTTTTCAAAGATATTAGGTCAATTCATTAGTAACTGTTTTTTTGAGTAAAATTATGTGGGTTTTTTAAAATATTATGCATTAGAATTTATTTTACTGTGTTTAACGTAACGTACAAATAACGTCTAATTTAAACCTAAAATTGGCCATATTTAAAAAAAATACATTGAAAGAAAATTTTTTTTGCTATTTTTATTAGTTTTCAGTTATAATTAAACAAAAAATGAGTTTAAAAATAAATTTTCAGCAAAATTTCAAAAAAATGTCTCCGCAACTAGTCAGGCACCTTAAGTAAAATGGCAACAGTTTAATATTTTTTTAGGTGGCCCGGCACCATTTGATCCACGAACCGGGGGTTGTGGATCACTGTACTAAATGACACAGTGAAAATCGTTTAAGACGAAACTGAGAGGACTGAAATATTTCTTTGTGTTAAAAGAATTTTGGGTTAATGAATATTGCTGGAAAAAATTTGAAGAAAATTAAGTTTATTAGAGCACATTCGTATATGTCCGCCTCACAGTACTAAATGATGTGTGACTTGCTTTAAAAAATTAACAACTTTAATTTTGTGTATAAAGATTTAGCCCAGCCATACTCAACCTGCGGCCCGCATGTGGCCCACCTGATCTTTCTCAGTAGCCCGGCCATTGCCCGTTGCACTTACAAATTCAATTATTTAAGAACAATGTATTATAAATGTGGCATGCAGCCAAAAGCCAAGCAGTCTTCGCGCGCAGGCGCAGCTAAGTGAAACAAAAACTGAAACTATGAGAACTGAAACTGTGGAAACTTTTGAACTAGTAAAAGTAGAACCAAAACTTTTAAGAGAGAGGAGAAAGGAGAACGAGAGAGGTGCGCGAGCAGGCGTTACCTTCTGCATATCATCGTCAAACTTATCTGTTAAAATAGCTACCTTTTTTAATTAATTTTTGTTAAGTTTTAAAATAAAATAGAGAAAGACAAACGTCTTGGACCCCTTGTTGTCTCCCACAAATTATGGGGGCTCGGCCGGGATCGAAAAAATTTCGATTTTGAACCAAAGTCTGACAATGAACAAAAGCGTCCGTGAAGGAGACGCTCCGCCATTTGGAAACTTCGTTCAACCTGTGTAGAGGTTTGAACTCAGCATGAATACTCCGCCTGTGTAGAGGCCGGGATTGAAAAAATTTTCGATTTTGATCAAAGTTTGGAACGTGAACAAAAGCCGTCCGTGGAGGAGACGCGCCGCCATTTTTCGAAAACTTCGTTCCGCCTGTGTAGAGGTTGAACTGTTGAATAAAATAACCTGTGTAGAGGTTATATTTTCATCGAACCCTAAATATTCCGCCTGTGTAGAGGTTGGAACCCATCGACGAAAATTCCGCCTGTGTAGAGGTTGGAACCACTCACATATAACCTGCGAGAGGTGTCAATTCGAACAATTTCAACTATATTACCTGGGAAGAGGTGAAATCAGTGGAATCGAAATTTTTCTTCAATTATTGGATACATCAGACGTGCGAGCAACAAGGGAGCTAGAAAAAAAAAAGGTAGGATCTTTCCATATTTTTCTAAAAATGTATAAAAACGCTCTTTAAAGAGGATCTCATAAGAGTTGTTGAGGATCTAGACGGTACTGTGGAGAGTACGGACACCATAGCTAAACTAAAGACTAAAATTGAGAACAGTAGTACATTTGAAAGTGATCCAGATTTCGTTAAAACTTTAATTCAAAACTGTATAGATGAGAGAGTATCGCGAAACGAAAGAGAGGTAACTTTAGAAAAACAGAAAATTGAGCTCGCGAAACTTCAGTTAGCAAAACTAGAAAAAGAAGTCGAACTTCAAACGGCTAAAAATAAAGCATTAAGTTTAAATCCTGCAGCTAAAGTCGAAGATAAACAGTTCGAAACAAACATAGAAAATATGATAACAAGTATTAGAACTTTATCTCTTCCTGTTCCCACCAGATCTGAAAATTTTAATCTGTTCTTCCAATCATTAGAACGCGCATTTTTAACCAAGAAAATAAATGACGAATATAAATCTGAAATTTTAATAAATCTTCTGGGCGAAAGAGCTCATAACGTCTTACTGTATATTAAAGAAGAGGAATTAAATGACTATGAAAAACTAAAATCTATAGTACTCAGAGAATTCCAATTAACCCCTCGCGAGTGTTTAAACTCATTTAAAAATGCTGTAAAATCATCAGGCGAGACATACATCCAATTTGCTGCAAGATTGACGGCCAACTTCCAATATTATTGTTCGTTAAGAAAAGTTAATTCCTTTGAATCTCTATGTGATCTTATAATTTCTGATAAATTATTTGAAACTTTAAATAAGGAAACTGCAACTCATATTGGCATTCGAGAAACAGAAGATTGGTTCAGGCCTATTGATTTAGCTAAAGAGTGCGATATTTATATTTCATCTAGAGGCGGATCACATAAAGAAATTCCTATTACTTATGGATATACCCAAGACCCCTTTAAAAATAAATCACAAAACTTTAAACCAAAGATTAGAGAACTATCCCCAATATTTTGAAAGAGAAAATAAAAATTGCTATATATGCGGTGATTCATCTCATTACGCAAGAGATTGCCAGGAGCGTTTTAAGCCTAAAGAATCTAACGACCACATCCATAATAGAATAAACGTGAATACTTTGAAAATCGAGAGCGAAAAACAAAAATAGCGATGAATTCGCAAATCTTCAATACGTAAACATTTTTGTGGAAAATCAGCCCGTAACAGCCTTGATCGATTCAGGTTGCAAGATCCCAGTTTTAAATTCCTCACTAATTAGAGTGCAAACACCTTCCGAAGAAATAATAACATTAAGTTCATGTTTTGGCGAACAGCGTATGGTAGAAGTTAAACCGATAAATATTTCTCTTAATCAACACTCTTCCGGTCTAAGTGTTCGAACGGCAATATCACCGACCTTGACCGAAGAATTTATTATACATCCCAGTGTATATTCTGAAATAAAGAAACTAGGCCACGCAAAGAGCGATGTTTTATTGAGTGAAAGTGGATCCTCTTTGAGTGCAGATTCTGGTGTTTCTTTTCCAAATGTTTCTGTTTCAAATGTGATAGAAAACTCTAGTTATGATTTGCCACATGTTAAAAACTTTAATACTAGAAATGATTTGAATTCTCTAGTTAAGAATTATAAATGCAATAACATTAAGAGTACTAAGTTAAAAATGTGTATTAAATTGAAAAATGATATTCCTGTGTGTCAGAGAACCAGACGTTTATCTTGTTCTGATAACCCTTCACCTATGAAGAGTAAATATAGACGGTTTGCAATGCTCCGACGAATCTTTCAGCTCTGGCAGTGGAAACGGAGGAAAAAGAGAAATCGTTTTGAACAGACGTCCAGAACTCTACAGAGGAAAATATCGATGCGTTCAACCAAAGATCAACTCATTAAAAAAGACGTTCTTATGCCTGTGAAACACAATGTTTTCCTGTGGAACCTTCCGGATGTCGAAGAGATGCCTTCACATGATGGAGAAACTGTCTAGTTCAGAAAAATTCATGATATGTTAAATCTCTATGTATTTGTCGTATAGTCCTTTGTCTGTTCCGTCTTTTGTATGTTTCAGATTCTCCTCTGGTCTCGATGAAAAAGGAAAAAGGGGACGTACCGCTGCGGACAGCGGATAGTCAGGGCTGGCCGTTGTGGCATGCAGCCAAAAGCCAAGCAGTCTTGCGCGCAGGCGCAGCTAAGTGAAACAAAAACTGAAACTATGAGAACTGAAACTGTGGAAACTTTTGAACTAGTAAAAGTAGAACCAAAACTTTTAAGAGAGAGGAGAAAGGAGAACGAGAGAGGTGCGCGAGCAGGCGTTACCTTCTGCATATCATCGTCAAACTTATCTGTTAAAATAGCTACATTTTTTAATTAATTTTTATTAAGTTTTAAAATAAAATAGAAGAAAGACAAACGTCTTGGACCCCTTGTTGTCTCCCACATAAATTTAACGAGAAATTTTATCATTCTAGCATTCAAATATATCAATTTTACAATCTATGTCGTACTTGTACGAATTACGAGATAACACATTTTTTTTGTTATTGTAACGGTTAGTGATAACAAATAACAGTGGAGTAGCGACCATTTTATGAAGGGAATTAATTTTTAATCAACCCTAATTCTTCCAAGCGAAAAATATCTAAAACATACATGGTGTTTCAAGACTATTGGGATCTTAACTATTTCGTTGAGAAAAACAAAGATTAATCAACAACTTGTTTGATTTGTCGTGAAAATATGTTACATTTAAAAAATACAATTTTGCTAGTTACTATACCATTACGCACAAATCTTTCAATTGTAATTTTTCTTTCTTCTGTTTCAAGATGAGATAAGTTTCGTTTTCTTAAAAAAATCTTTACAGCAGCTACAAAACATTTTAGTCGGTGGCAATGTCACAAATTGCAGCGGTAATACAAAAGCATCCTATAATTTTTTTTACATTATATGGATTGATAAATATATGAAATTGTTAAGGATAAACATATATGGCTTGATATAAAAAATTTTAGAGTGTTTCTCAGATGTTTCCGATGTATTCTTTGATAAAATTCAGTTATTTGTTCAGATAATTTTTTTTAGTAAAATCAAAAAATACTTGAATAAATTTGAAACAAAAATGCACAAGAAAAAGTCTGAACTAATTTTAAACAAATAATACTGATTTCAATCTGGAGAATTGGGTAAAAACTCTTCTTCAGTTAAAAACTCTCTCTCTACCTGCACTCGATAAATTAATATCTGAAAAATAAAAATAAGCGAGACTTTGTCAAAAGAAAGAGTCAAATTGTAAAAGCACTTGGAAGCTTTGTTTTTATGACAGTAGAAAGCAAACAAGGGGTTTGGTATCATTGATGAAAGGAAATGGTAATTACCCATAACAGAGTAAAAAATGCCTAAAACTTTTCTTGTGTGTGAATTAAGTTTCGAAGAGTTAAATACAGTTTTAAAATAGAATCCAAAATTATGAGTTGTAATACTTTGATCGGTTTTCCTGATTTTAAATGTGTTTCACCTGATAGTGTCCCCTCCTCCCCATTCATCCTCACTTTGCGTCCCGCATGAAATACACTCATGTCCATAAATAAAGGATAATTCAGAATCACACAGAAATTGAACTCTAAAATAAAAATTTCACCTGTAGAATAATCACACACATCTTGAAGAAGAATATGGAAATACAGAAAACCACCCGATGCGCGGATAGGTACGTCACAATGACGAGTGTAAGAGAGGGGTGTATATGAATGTTGGCAAAATTGTTCACAAGCGCTTTAAAAACCTTTCAGTGCAATAACCGCATGTAGTTGGCGTG
This sequence comes from Trichonephila clavipes, assembly GCA_019973935.1. Taxonomy (NCBI): domain Eukaryota; kingdom Metazoa; phylum Arthropoda; class Arachnida; order Araneae; family Nephilidae; genus Trichonephila; species Trichonephila clavipes. The sequence goes on from BMAU01017015.1 coordinate 855,486, forward strand.
GCACAAAGGAAGCATTTAAATGATTTTTACGTGGTAGAATTATTGGACGCGACTGGAATGTGGACGTACCCAGCTGGAAGTATCCGAGGAACTTGGAATCACCCAGAGTGTCATCTCCAGGCTTTGGCAACGATTCCAAGATGATGGTAATCTGAGATGTTTACAGCACATGTTTGCACCGAGTTACGACGCCGAATGAGGATCGGTATATATATATATTTGGCAGTTACTGCCAAAAGAAACAGACGGAGCACAGCATCAGACCTGTCTCGTCAGTCTCTCTTCAGCTACCGGTACGGCAGTTTCAAAGGCAGACCGTGTACAGACGCTTAGAGCACATTGGTCTATATACTGTAGGTCTGTCAGATGTGTTCCACTTACCGCAACTCACTGTCGCCTGCGATTAACCTGGAGTAGAGAGCATGCATTGTGGACACCACAACAGTGGTCTTGTGTGATGTTTTCCGACGAGTCCAGGTTTAGTTTGAAGTCTGATTCTCGCCGGACTTTAATATGGAGAGCGCCAGGGACCCGTTACCACCAAGAGAATACCATTGAACGACACCGTTACGGTGGTGCAGGATGGCTCGTTTGGGGAAGAATTATTCTTGGTTCCAGAACTGACCTCCATGTTCAGAGTGTAACAATGATAGGCCACATCCATCGGGATGTCATTCTGGAACAACATGCACGTTTGTTTCGGGGTGCCATGGGTGCTGAATTTCTGTTTATGGATGACAACGCCCGTCCACACCGTGTAAACATTGTAGATGAATGCCTTCAATCGGAGGATATCACCCGTATGGATTGGCCAGCATACTCACCGGACTTGAATCTAATAGAGTATGTGGGGGATATGCTTGGGAATTGCAACCTGTTAACCCCCTCCCACCTGTCTATTGGAACTTCGGAGGGCATTACTTGATGAGTGTTGTAATATTCCCCAAGATCAGATTGATAATTTCATACTCAGCATGCCTAGGCGTTGTAAGGCCTGTATTGCATCGTCCGGGAGACATACTCCGTATTAACCATCATACTAACTATATTATACTGCTTTTGTAAATAGATTCTTTTTTGAAATTTGCTCCAGGGAGTAAAAATCGCAATTTTTATTAATTATGTCAAACATATATGTCATTTTATGTCATTTTTGCTCTTTACCTTTTGTTTAATAAATAGACTTTTCAAATCAGTCAAATTTGTTTTGCTTCTGTCTCTTTCTTTGCCTGAACTTCATCATCCTTAATTTATGGACATGAGTGTAGTTGTCATATTGTGACGGGACTTTACGTGGTTTTCAATTAATCCTCTTGGGGAATCTTTGGGGCCAGTAATTGAGTTATTTCACTGCCATCCATCTCAAAAAGAAACCTTGATATGCAGATTAGTTAGTATTTATGTAGTGGAAGTTTAGTAATCGAAAGAGAAGGAAATACAGCTGAGTTGCTGAAAGCAGTGCTGTTACGGTAAGGATCGGAATTTAGACGCATGATTATAGGACGGGCTTTAGCTATTAAAATAAATTAAGGAAATTAGGATTCTTAAAATACCTTTGAGTAAAGTTAAGCTGTTAGGATTTCATGCGCTTATTCGCATAGGGATTTAAGCTATCGTTATATCACTCTAGATTTTCCCTCTATAATTGCCTTGTCTTAGATTATTATATTTGGTAATAATAAATTGGATTTCTCATGGATAGTTTGGGTCACCAATCCTTACCCCCCACAGATTTAGGTCTAGTAGATGAAGAGATGGCTTCCCCAGGTGGGAGGCCATTACAATATGTATGTTGCCCGGTGGGAAAAAAGGTTGAGTACCCCTGATTTAGACAAATGGCAGAAGCTTCGCGCGTGCGGCGAGATCCTCTCCTAGCGAGGGACAGCACAGGAACTGAGCATTCCACACAGATTATATTACACAAACAAGTCGAAGCAAACAACATGTCACCATTCGCAAAAGATAAATACAGTAGATGGCGTTGGTAAAAGACATGAGAGTATAAAATAAATATTTTACTCATAATACATATAAAATCGAAATTGTAAATAATAATAACAATATAAATGAACATACAAAGTACATTAATAATAAACATACAGTTTGAATAAAAATAAACATACAGTTTGAATAATAAGGTTGGATCCTAATATAGCCCATCCCCGGCTTTTGTGCTTCTTTTGTCGCCAAGTTGGGCTTTCCATTCCTGCTCCTTCAGAAAAGACGCCATGTTTTTTCCTTTTTGCCTGAAAAACGCGCCTTGGCGCCATTTTGGCGCGAAAAAATCGCCAAGGGGTGGGCTATAATAGGAATTATTTACCGAATAATAATAAACATACAGTTTGAATAATAATAAACATACAATTTGAATAATAATGAACTTACAATTTGAATAATAATAAAAATACAGTTTGAATAATAATGAAAATATAACTTGAATAATAACGAAAATACAATTTGAATAATTGAAAGATACAATTCCATCCAAACAGTAAAATGCATGGATTTCATAAAAATCAATGAAACAAAAACATTCACAAAACTTAATGAAATTTAACACAATTTTTTTTAAAAACAAAACATTTGTTAAGTTTTTGGAAAATAATGGTGTGGCTTAGAATCGAAGGTGGAAAAATTCATTGGTTGGGGGAAATTGAACATGATACTGATGGTTAGAGCAATAATTGGTTCATTGAAAGTTTTTAATATTGGTAAAATAAAAAAAATTATTTAGTTCTTTTAGTTCTCATTTTAATTTTTTTATAAATTTTGTAAATATTGGATATCAATAATTCTTTTTTTGTACTATTTTTTAATTTTTTTTTCTACAAAAACGTGTTAAGAATTTGGTTGGTGTGTGGTTTAGGTAAATACGGTAATTAATAATTAAGAATCAATAGCAAAATAAGTGTTTAGCGAAAGCAACATTAAATTAATTGAAATAGTAAGTTAAATGGAATGGATTTGTTCTACTTAAATATATTTTTTGCAAAAAATGCTTGAATGATCTTTATGAAATATACTCTTACCTATATAAGCAGCTTTAATTACTCACCAAAATATTTCATCAACTGGAATCTTAAAAACGCTGAAATAGAGATGAGGCTTAAATTCGAGGAAGTTTACATGCAGTTTGAATCTCTCTCTACGGATTGATTCAAAATTAATGCGACCAATTTCACAGTATCATTAATTTTTATTGAATCATTTGCATGAAATTTTCAATGTGGTTTCCATTAGTATTGTACACTTTACGTAAACTTTTAGGTCTAGCCAAAAGAGTTTTTCGAGTATTTTTAGGGCCACTTTTCCAACTTTGATTGCTTTTTGAAGCCCTTCAAGTGTTCTTACTTAACGTTTATTTAATTGTTTTTTAAGTATTCCCATAAAAATAATTCCAAAGTCAGGGGATGATGGTAGCTAATTCTCAGGAGGAAGAAAATTTATTTTCTTATCTTTCAGCCATTTTATAGTTGATTTTGCAGAATGACTTGGTGCAGAATCTTGGTAAGAAAAAAAGTTTTCTTGAAGGTAAAGATGTTTACTTTTTTTGATCATGTCCTTCAAAACATAATTCTGATAGTATTTAGCATTTGGTTCTACAGAAAATGGCTTTGTTAAGCCTTGAGAGGACATTTCCATCCATACCATAACACCTGACCACCAACTTGCATTTTGCTAAACGGCTGCGTCTTTTCGACGTTTTCTGCGTTAAATATATTTAATCGTCCTTTTGCCAATTTCGCGTGGCAGATCAAACAGTGCTCATCAGAAGTTATCCATATTTTTTATCTACCTTTGCGTAGCATTAAATACAGATTGAAAGAACATTTTCTTTATTTTTCTACGATCTTTGCAGACATTTGATGACAGACTGATTTATTCACTTTTTTACAGCCAATTTTTTTATCTGACGACAAATTGTCGATTGCGGTACCTGTAGTTTCTTTGCTACAGTTATTTGACGCAGAAAATTTTCTACAGCGATAAGACTTTTCAACTTCTTTTTTTCTTCTTCAAAAAGGGTTTTCTTTTGTTTACATTTTTTCCTGGAGCTTTTGATTTCCAGCCAAATTGTATTTCTTTCCGAAGTCCAGATAGTAATCCATAAGAAAAATGTCTTTCCTGATTTTTAAATGCTTTATTTCCAACAGAATTTTGAACAATCACCCTTCAAAAGCTTTATAATTTCATTTCGGGTTTGAGGATCTAATTTCAGAGCCATAATTTACGCCCACAAATAAAAATAAATATTGGTAGCTTAAACGACTCATTTTTTTAAAAAAATAAAATTAAAAATAAAGCAGTTAAAACTAACAATAAATAATTATATACTTTTAAATTTGGTCACACTAATTATGAATCAGCGTGTATATATATATATAAAAACTCGTGATGATGAAATAAAATTATTTATCTCCCACACGAGAACAATAATAAAAAGGCAGTAACAATAATAAAAACAAAGTAACAATGACAATAATAACAAGTAATATGAGAAAATAATTAATGCCTATTCCTACTTAGGTCCACAAAGAAAAATTTTTATTTTAGTTACTTTTTATCAAATAATTAAAATTAATATAAATATGTATATACATATGACAGAATCACAATATTAAATCACAATTAATTTTTATTAATTAGCATTAAAGTATCGAATTGTCATCCAACACAATCGTATACATAAAATTTTAGTTCGAATGAATGCTTTAAAACATGAGAAAAACGAATCTTTTAAAGTTTTGACCCAAGTCGCGCTAAAAATGAATTCAATGCGACTCTGTATCTGTAATTCTTTAAATAATTAGTTTCAGTCAATTAATTTTAATTAAATTATCGTATTGTCACACGAAACAATCTCGTGTATAGAAAATTTCAGCTTAAATGAGCGCTTTAAAATTTGAAGTTTTGGTGCAAGTCGCCAAAATGGTCACTAAATCGCTAAAAATGATGCCAATGTGGCTGTATTTGTAATTCTTTGAATAATTAGTTTTAATCATTTAATTTTTATTAATTATAATTAATAACGTATTGACATTCAAAATAATCGTGTATATAAAATTTCAGCTCAATTGAGCGCTTTAAAATGTATTTTATTAACGATTGAAAATTTGATTTCTATCGTTTGATTAAACAATTGAGAATTCCTCCATCCTTCACAAAAAAATTTTTAAAAATATATGAAAATAAAAACTGGCAGGGAATAATAAAAAATAGTTTTGCTAGATTCTTTAGTAGAAAAAAAGTCTTATCGAATAAAAGTTCTACTACAATAATTTTCCATTCAATTAGCTTTTAGCCTTTTTTTATCCATTATTTTTCAAAACATTTTACCTTTATTTTTTTAAAAAAAATGCTTCATTTTAATGTGTATTATGGTAAATATTAATTAATCTGAAATTGATAAAATATTTTGCTGTTCTTCTAAATTAAGTTTCCATGCGATATGTTTTTAAAATTTCAAATGCTATTATTATATTGCAACGATTTATTACTGTTTGAATCTGAATCTGGAAACACACGACCTTTGGCCTCCTATCTCGATCGAGAAGTTTTGAAAAATGTTTCAAAAGAATATTGACAAAAAAAAAAAAAAGTGTTGGGTGTAGGGAAGAAATTTTTTTTCCTCGCAGGATCAAATCTGTTGCAGATAAACACGTTTTACAGGGATTTGACGTTCTATCGTGTTGGGAATTTAATTGATCTTTATCTAAGAGGGAGAATAGAATTGCAGTAATCAGTAAAATTTTTAAACTGCTCTGAGGAATTTTCAAAAAAATACTGTTAAATAATAAGTAATAAAAATTATTGCTTTTATTCTTTATTTTATCTTTTTATTTTCCAGATTCTGTGTCTACTTTCTGATTTCGTTCCGCAAAAGAAAGGACGAATCAGAGAAGAGCACAGATTTCTGCCACATCCCTCCGGGATGGTGCGTCATTAAATATGTTCCATACTTGCTAATTGAATTGTTTCTCACTCTCTCACCGGTAGTATGTCCTCAGCTACTGGTGAGAAGCTTTCTTTTAGAACGGCTCTGAGCTGTTGTTACTAATTTCGATAGCATCTTTTAAATTTTATGGAACTTTCAATTAATTATTCTCTTTTTTCTTATTAATTATGATGAGAAGGTAATATAATTTTTTGGTAAGGTACCTCGTATTTTGAAGCCGTGGGTCATGGAATAAGTAATAAAAATTAAGTTTTGATTTTTTTTTCTTTTAAAGGACTTTTTTAAAGTAAAATATTTGAATCATGCTACGTTTTATTTTATCATTTTTTATTCTAATGAAAACACACACACACAAACACAAACTTGATAAATGTTTCATATATATAATTTAAACGTCTAAAAAATTATTCTCGATTAACGTTATACTTAAAGAGCAATTACAATCTGTTTTAAACTGTATACCGTAAAATTCGGCGTATACTTTCTAACAACAATTTTTAATTTTTAGGTATATTCACCGTATAACGGAATTCAACTTTTCTTTGAATTGCGAAAAGTAATTCTTAAAAAATATATTACTGGGATTATTAAGTAGTTTATTTCTTTAGATTTCTGACTTGTGTACTTGTTTAATTATAATTAATAAAAATTAATTGATTAAAACTAATTATTTAAAGAATTACAAATACATCCACGTTGGCATCACTTGTGGGGACATGCGCCAAAACTTGAAAATGGTTTTTTCCCACGTTTTAAAGCAATCAGTTGAACTGAAATTTTACATACACGATTGTTTTTGATGACAATACGATACTTTAATGATAATTAATAAAAATTAATTACCATTTAATGTTGTGATTCTGTCCTATGTATATACATATTTACATGAATTGTAACTATTTAATAAAAAGTAGCTAAAATAAAATTTTTCTTTGTTGATCTAAGTAGGAATTGACTTAAAACTTTTTTTATATGTATTATATACTTGTTTTTTGTGTTAAGAATGTGCGTTATACACCGCATTTTACAGCACATTTTTTCTGTAACAACAATACATCTACTTACAAAAATGAAATATATCTAAGAATTTATTTGAATACAAAGTTTACGCGGTATTTTTAGTTAACATAATTTTGAATAGTATTGTCATTTTATTTTTCTTGCGATGTCTATTTTTTTTTATTCATGCATTATATTTGTTACCACATAAGAAACAGAAAATGTTTTATGCATCTTGATATTGCATTCAATTTTCAAGCCACAACATAAAATATCGTTTCCTGTTGCATTTTGTTTTCAAAATGTGCAAGTTTAAGACAAGAATCCAGATGTTTTTTAAAAATGAAATAAATCCCGTTATTAGGTAAATGCTAGCAGATTAGGACAGACTGGATAACAGATTTCTGTGAGGATAAATTCAGAAGTTTGGTCGAACGATACGATAAATACCATAATATTTGTGGAAGTTATGTTTAAAGTAAGGTCTCTCTTAGAAATGCAAAAATAAAATTGTCAAAAAAAGTTCCTCTTTTTATACTTAGAAACAGTATTAAAAACGTTCGTCCTTCTCTATATGCAATGATTATTAACTCTTATTAATTTTTTATCAGAAGAAATTTGAATAACTGCACGCAATCCAAGTTCATGAATAATGGAATTTTTCGACGACTAGGTTTTACCTTCACTTGTTTAAAATTCTTAATAATGAACTATTTTTTTTACCGAGGATGTTTAAATTATCCTTTGACACTGGCGATTGTATCATGCATCGCTTAAGCTTCTTTAACATGCAAATTTTATTTCCACACCTTTTATGATAAAATTTTTAAAAACATGAATATAAAATAGAGAAAAAAAGAAGCTTTATTTTAAAAGATTATCAAAATTGAATTTAGAAAAATCATTTTAATGTTTTTTTATCTCTCTCTCTCTCTTTATTTTTTCTGTTTCGTTTTCTATTTTCTTTCTATTTTAAGTTAGGTAGAATAAATAATGAGCTATTGCAGATAATTAATTTTTTTTTGTGTAAATTATGATAGATTAAGTCAAAACAGAATTAAAAATGGACACTAAGAAAAGTTTGAAATAATATGAAGATAAATGAGATAGTTAAAAAAATAAAATTTTATACACTGATTTAGAATATTTGATTATATCAATTTAAAGATATATTTTAGTAATAAAACTTTTAAAGTTATCTTTTCTGTATTAAAAATAATCTTTTTTATTCGTTTTTCCTGATCTTGTTTTGTATAGATTATCGTTTGGGTTAAAAAAAATTCTGTTATTTTTTTAACAGACGATTGGACATATTGAACCAATTTCTAACAATTATACAGTAGATTTTTATTTAAAAAAATGAGAAACAAATATTTTTGTTCTAAGAAACTTGAAATTGATAGTTTTAGAAATTCAACTTCGAATAGATTCGAGATGAAACAAAATAAAAAATTGGAAAATTCTTCTAAATACTAATATTTTTCTATTTATTTAAATATAAATAGAACCTTTTTTATGCGTACACCTTTTCTCGGATTTTATTTTTATAAATTTTCATTTTAATGATTCGCTTGAGTTTCTTAAAATCTTTTGGCTTTATTTAATAACGCAATATACAGAAACTTTCTTTGGTTTTTGTTTTTTAGGAAGTATTTTTTTTATAGTTTTTCAATAAACGTAATAGTCTAGATCAGTGCTTCCCAACCCTTTTATCGCCGTGGACCAGTCAACGTTTGATAATTTTACTACGTCCCGTTGAAGGGGAAACGATGATTTTTATATTTTAGATAGTTTTGATTTAATGATTTTAATTTAATTGTGTTTAAATGTGCCTTTAGAATAAAATACAGTAACAAAAAAAAAAAAAAGAATAAAAAGTGATCTAACATGGAATATATAAAGGGATTTATATATTCCATGGAAACATGGAAAGTCTCCCAAACCCAAGAGAAATACATCACAGTAAATAAAATTGAAATAATTTAATGTTCCTTTGGCGCCCTAGTACCAATTGAATCACGAACTAGTTTCGGACCGCGGCCCGGGGTTTGGGAGCCACTGGTCTAGATTTCAGTAAAAAAATAGGATAAACATTAGTTAATGAAATGAAAATGGTAAATTGACGAGAATATAATGGGTTCAATTCATGGGACGCCATAGTCACATGATAATGATAACCATGTGTTTTTAGCCAATCTATTCAAAATCTCATGTAACTTCATAGTCACATGATAAAAGCAATCATGTATTTCCAGCTAATTAGTTCATGCGCTTCGTTGTTGCCAACTTTTGATCTTTTTAGAAACTTTCTCTTAAAAAATACAAATTTATCAACAACAATAATGCACATTGCTATACAAAGCGCATTTTATTTTAAAGTATATGCATAAAACATAAATTTTTAAAAAATTTAAAATTCTTTTGAAAACTTTTATTTTTTATAACATTTGAACATTTTTTTCCAATTATAAAATTTGAAAAATATTAGTTTGATGTCTGTTTTGAATTCAGTGGAGAACACGTGTTTGTCTTTATTATGTGACCGTCATGAATTGCGCCCCGCAATAATAAAAAATCATGTCAACTTGTCTGTATCTCTAATATTTCGCCAAGTTTCCATTTAAACGCCATTGTAATATAAAGATCGGCATATAAGTGAACATTACAATTTTTATCATGAAATATATACAACAGAACGTAATATTAACGTATTAAAGATCCAGATGTAAATTTTTTACACTATTTTAAGATGAAATTAAGCTTTAATTACACAAAATTCGTAACAAGATTAAATAAAATTATCAATTAAATAAATTCGATTAGATAAACCAGTAAATTAAAACGAGAGAACAATAAGTTTTTACACAAATAACTTAAATGATATATATATATATAAATTCTAATATTATTTCCCCAATCATTTTAATGTACACAGCAGAAAATGTGAAGATTAAGCTAAAAATCATTAAAGTACTTTTAAATATTTTCAATTATTAACATTTATGAGATAATAGAATAAAAAACATGTTTAGAATTATTTAAGATACTTGTTCTTTCGGAGGCAAGTTAAAATTTATATTATTTGTTAATCTTGCATTTTACCGTCAGCCATTAGAACATCAAGTGGATTAATAATTAATTATCAGTAATATTTGTTTATTACTAGAATTAAACTCCTGTTGAAGTTTTTCAAAAAGATGGCTCAAATGATCTTAGATTCCGTCTATAAATATTGAAAACTACATGTTAAACTAATACAAAAAAGTAATTTAAAAAAAATTCTTTTTTTTTTCTTTAAGGATTTCGTTAGAATTCTAATAGTCGACAATTTTGAAGCGTAAATATTCGCAAGCAAAATAAATAAATTTGCATCAAAAAGATATATTAGAAGCAGTAAACATCTTTTAAAAAACTGTCTTTGCCGTTAAATAACATTAAAGCTTAAATTTTTGATAATAATTTAAAAGGACACAGTTCAAAATAAACAAAAGTTAGCAATTCCAAGATGCATATTTAAACAGACTGACTAAAGGTCTACAAGGTAGATAGTTTATTTTTTAATATATTTTTTTTAAAAAAATAGATAAGAGGAAATAGTGTGTTTTTCTTTTTCGCGTGTCGTATCTTGTTACTTTCATGTAAATAAATAAAAGACGATAGCTTTTCATAAAGCCTTTTAAAATAATACTACGCATAAAAGAAAAACAGAGTGGAAGGTAGGAAAAAAAATATCGTAAATTCTTCCTTTTCTTTTTTTTAAAAAAAGAAGACACTATTACATACAGCCTTTCTGCATAAAACAGTTCTTTTTACTTTTGAATCTAAAGAAGAAAATGATGTTTACTTAGAACGAGAGAACGCAAAATTTCGAGAAAGCTGTTTCAGCCGAACGGATGGAAGGGGAAAGAAATGGCGGATATATTTCTTCAACGATATGATGATAAAAAGTTGAAATAGAATTTCTCTTTTCATTTTTGTTTTGTTTAAAATGTTTCGAACTTTCTTCTTATTTTTGCTGCTTCTTTGTTATTATTATTTTTTTCCTGAATCAATCTAGTATTATATGTCTTATTTGAAATAAAATATTTTGAAATTTTTCAAAAAAAAACCCCCTATTTTTAACTAATTGATTAAAAAAAGAACACTAGTCTCTCTCTCTCTCTCTGATATTAAATTTGTAAAAACAATTTATTTTTATTCATTGTATAAAATGCACTGTTAGTTTCTTTATTTTTTTTAATTATATAGCACTTTATTCCTATGAAAGAGTATTTAACAAAACAAATTTTACAAAAACGGAGAACGACTAATTTGCATCAATTTAATATATTTCAACAGAAAAAAAATTAAGAAATAATAAATCAAAATTTAGTCATAAATTGGGGAAGAAAATTATAGCTTTGTCAAATTTTTTTTTGTCGTTGCGTTATAAAATAAATATTAAGATTTTGGACTTCAAAAAATATTACATAGTAATTCTTATACGTCATTGGTTTTACCTCCCTTTGAGACTAAATTTGAAGTATTGCCAAAAACAGATTGAAGAACTTGAAATATTATTTCCTATAAATAAAGATTTAGGAAATATATAAAATTGCTAAAAATTAAGCCAACTGAAAAAAAAACTATCATATGTTATATCCAGCTTTTTTTTAAAGAGATATTAATGCAAAAAATATGTATACCCATCATTTAAAATAAAACCTTTTAAAAAGGAACTACTATGAGGCATATACCTACTTATTGATTAGAAAAATATTTATCAAATTTCAAAACTATTAAGATATTTTTTTGATACTTACGTATTATCGCAACCTATTGGCGACATTATATCAAACGAAGCGCAGAGCATTGCCAATTCAGCGCATACGACACATGTGAAATTGAGGTTGCCAACTTGGCGAGTTTTCTTGAACGTTGACGATTGTTGCGATAATACGTAAGTACCATTTTTTCTTTATTAATATTTGATCATCCCAAGAGAAATTGTAAAATGTCGTTTATCAACGGTAAAAAAAAATCTCCATTGTTTTAGTTTTTAAAATTGTTTTTTCTTCGTATATTTCTTTTACTTTTGAAAAAAAAAGTATTTGAAATAATTTCAAAACATTGATACTTTCCAATAACTATAGAACTATCCAGAATTAATATATAGGGTCAAGGGGGGGGGGAATGGGGTAAAATCAAGCCTTTTTTAGAGAAGGCCCTAAAATCAAACTATTAAATTAATTTTAATGAAACTTTTGATGCATTTTATATACATTGGATTCATATAGATTAAGCATGAAGCATAGCCGTTCAATTTTGTTAGATTGCTTTCTCACAGTGATACATTTGAAAGAGCATGTTTTTATGCCCCAGTTTACTCCATGGTGGGAGGAAGGGGGAGTAGTTTTAAAATTGGTGTATATATAAATAAAAATATGTAGATAGTCTTTTTAAAATAAGAATACACTGAAATAAACGTGTCTTAAAATTATATTTAATGGTACAAATGAGCAAACAAAAATGCATATTATTTAATTAAAGAAATAATGTCCACGGCTATCAAAATTAGGTTCACGTAGAATGCTGCATATATCACTGAGAGAGAGAACTCTACACAATCTTCATCATCAACAGCAGAAAAAATGTAATAGAACCCCAATGTGGGACTTGGTCAGATATTTTATGCGTTAGAACTCATTAAATTCTATCACTTGTTGAATGAATTTAGATGATTAACTTCTTGACCGGTACTCAACCTCTACCCATGAACCTTGCTCTTTCACTAGTTCAAAAGTTTCCACAGTTTCGGTTCTCATTAGCTGCGCTCAGGTTGTTTTTTTAACTGAGTTTTCTTTCCTCCACTTTTCAAACCATCTTATCCATTAAACGCTAGGTTTTTTATTCGGGAAAAGACGCTAAGCTGCCTTATTTGTTGTCAAGTAAGTTTTAACAAGGTTTGAAACATGTCTTCTATCAAAAGGAAATCTACATTGTCCTAAAAATTGTAAAGCTACCACAATACACATTTTTTCTTCATTTATTAGACAGGAGGATGTTACATGAACTTAATGTTTGTCGGAAATTGCACTCTAATTAGTGAGAATTTAAAACTGGGACTTTTAATGCTACGGGCTGATTTTATGTTTATATTGAAGATTTGGGCATTCATCGCTATTTTGTTTTTCGCTCTCGATTTTCAAAGTATTCACGTTTATTTTATTATGGATGTGATCATTAGATTCTTTAGGTTTAAAACGCTTCTAGTCTCTTGCGTAATATGAATCACCGCATATAAAGCAATTTTATTTTTCTCTTTCAGGAACATCTAATTTATTTTTTCTTTGATTTAGCATAGGAATTTCTTTTGTGATCCGCTTCTAGATGAAATATAAATATCACACTCTTTTTCAATAGGCCTAAACCAAAACATGCCAATATTTCTTCTTATTTAAAGTTTCAAATAATTTATCATCTTCAGTACTTTTCTTAACGAACAATAATATTGGAAGTTTGCCGTCAATCTTGCCACTGAATTTTCATTTTTAAATGAGTTTAAACACTATAATTTCTTGGAATATTTCATTTTAATTCCTCTTCTATAAGTAAGACGTTAAGCTCTTTCGCCCAGAAGATTTATTAAAATTTCAGATTTATATTCGTCATTTATTTTCTTGGTTAAAAAGTTCTAATTTAACAGTGTTATAAAGTTTTTATACTTTTTTATCATATTTTCTATGTTATGACATTTAAGTTTTTTAGCTCTTCCTAATTTTAACTGAAGTTTTAGCTCAATTTTTTGAACCTCTCTTTCGTTTTGCGATACTCTCTCATCTATACAGTTTTGAATTAAAGTTTTAACGAAATCTGGATCACTTTCAAATGTACTACTGTTCTCAATTTTAGTCTTTAGTTTAACTATAGTGTCAGTACTTTCGACAATACCGTCTAGCTCTTCAACTTCTTATGAGATTCTTTAAGAGCGTTTTTATACATTTTATAAAAATTTAGAATCCTAAATTACTACCAATAAAAACGTTGATTCCACTGATGTCACCTCTTCGCAGGTAATAAGTTGAAATACTAATTAATTATTCACACTGTTTAAATACACATTTTATGGGTTTTATAAAATATTTGTCGATGGTTCGTTGCAAAATAGTATCTAGACATTTGTTAGGCGGAATGAAGAAAAATTTAACCTCTACACAGGTTAACATCAGACGCTGTTGTTCATTGTCCAGAAAAATCGAAAGTTTATCGATCCCGGCCGAGCCCCCATAATTTGTGGGAGACAACAAAGGGGGTCCAAGACGTTATTTTCATTACAAAAATTAATAGTTTTTACAGCTAAAGAAGGTAACGCCTGCTCGCGCACCCCTCTCGCGTTCTCCTTCGCTCTAAGTTCCATATCCCCAAATTAGTTTCTTCAGGAACACCTTTGATTTAGCATAAATTGTAGATCCATTTTTTACCTCCAAAACAGCTTTCTTCAATCATCTTCAGTGTACCTTGGGCCACAACTCGAATATTTGATAAACGTAAAAATTAATATTATAGTAATTTAAAGTGTTATTAGTATCTCTACTTATAACATTAAGTTTTTTCTCTTCCTTAACTAATTTAGGAAGCAAAAATTTTAAAAAAGAATGTTTTTCAGAATTAAAATTACTACCTAGTGAATAAATACTAATTAAATTAACTGTTTAAATCATTTTATTATAAAATATAGAGTATTAGACATTTGTTAAAGTTAACATAGAGGTAAAAAATATCATTATCATATAATACTTAGCTAAGTCTAACCATATCCCCAAATTACCCCACTTAAAAAAACAACTCGTGATAAATAGAATTATAAAAAAAATTTCTTACCTTTTTAGGTAGATCTGTTTCTTAGATTTTACTCTACAAGTCTGAACTAAAATTAATAGTTTTTGCTAGTTAATATTAATTTTAGAAGAAAGTTCATCAGTAACCTAAGCTAATATACCATTTTCAATCAGCATATCAAGAAACTTAATAAACATCAAACTGGTTGCCAACTTCAGAAACTAAAATGAAAATATTTACTATAATCTCAATATATGTCTCTAAAAAAGAAATAACAAAATATCTTTATTTAAAAAGAGAAAACAGGTATTTTTCAATACACTCCCACTTTACCCCCTGGACCCACTTTCCCCCACCTGACCCTACAGGATAAGTAAAAAAAATCTACATTAAAAAAATTATATTATAATTATAAGACATATATTTAAAACTGTGGAATGACAATCAATACTTAAAATAAATGAAGGTACTAATTCACAATATCGGTACTCAGCGCATTTTCCCGACATGTTAGGGAGATAACATTACAATAGTTTGCACCAAAGATCTATTTGGCGAGATTTCAAAATAACGCCAAAAACAGTAGCATATATATAGATATCAAATTAGAGAGAAAGTTCCTAAATAAACACATACAGATAAAAATTATCAACACCTTACAAAATACTTTATTCCTTCTGCTTAAAAATTTATTGTTTCCCTTTCATTGAGTTTGTCTTGAATTACCCACATTAATTTCGAAAACAAATTTTTGGATCGAAGATTTCTACATCAATTTTTTACACTGATCTCACTATTGTATAGAAATAAGAATATTTCAAGTCGATTATTTCTATATTAATTAACTTCATCTTCTTTTGAAACAATCATTTCCCCACGACATGTTCATTATTTTGTCTTCTATTGTTCCCTTTGTTAATATGTCAAATGCATTTTGCGTTCGAAATGTTATTAAAAGAAACGTACTTATTAAGGTATCCGACTACGCTCGGAACCGTGTTTTTGCAAAAGCGTATAAATGGATAATATTTCTGATATTTAGTGTCAATTAGATTAGAAAATGTATATAAAATTGTTTTAAGAATAGTATTACAATAAAAAATTATTTAAGTGCAATATTTTGACAAAAAATGAACATAGAATGACCAATTTTCAAAATATTCTCCTTTTGTGAAAAATGTTTCTATTATAATAATATTTCGCCTGTATATAGCTCAGACCTCTGTACAGAGGCTCAACTAGAAATTTTGAAATACAGTGGGCCACAAAAGTGTTCATACACTTGCAATTTCCTATAAAATTTAATGTTTTCGACTAATAAAAATTAATATATTGTAACTGTATTTTTTTATGATATCTGTAACTTATTCTTAATAAAATGACAAAGTTAATTTTTTAAAAATAGTATTATTTTTTTAAAAAAAAATTATCAAAAAGTTACTAAAAATTACGCCACAAAAGTCTTCGTACACTTAACAAAAATCTCAACCTCGCTTTAAATATTGTATTTCTTTCTTAATTTAGTACTTAGTAGGATATCTTTTAGTGTCCACGGCAACTCTCTTTTAAGGTCTTGATATAGATTCAATCAATTTTTAGTAATTTCTGCACCGATTTTCCTCCATGCTTCTGTGATTAGTTTTTACTTCATATTATGTGTTTATATCTCATATTTTCATCTTTTTTAAAAATCAAATTCTCCCCAAATATGTTCTACTGGGCTAAATAAAATGATTGAGAGGTGTTTTCAGAATTTGGGAACAGTTATAGAGACACTAGTGGCGTACAATGAGAGCAGTGCACTTGGCGTCATTACCCTGTTAAAAAATTAAGTAGTCTCCAATATCCAAATCTCGGGCGGAAAATTTAAAATTTCTCTTTCAAATAATTAAATAGAGCTCATGATTCATATTACCATGAAAAAATACCAAAATACCTAATTCTGAGGCCCATTTACAGAACTGCTCTGTATCTCCTCTTCTCCGCCAGAACTTCTCTACTTTCATGCTCCAGCATGGAAGTGAAGGAGTTCTTGTTCCACATAAATTCATGGGATTAAACTCCTTATCTTTTCATTTACAAGCTATTATAGGTCCATCGGAACAAAAATTGTTGAATTGCCTGCCATCCCAATCAATTTGCTGTCAATTTTGAATTTTCTGAAACTAAATTCTAAGAATCTAATTTTTTTTTTATTGAAAACAATTATAAAATCCCCGTGCACCACAAAGTATCACACGGGGCTTACAGAAGTAAGTATTAAACACACATTCAAGGGAAATAAACAATTAAAAAAAGTGAAGTTAAGAAGGATTACAAACAGTTACAACAAATTTACAGAAATTATTGAAAGCACTTCTGGTGGAAAGAAATTGGTGAAAATTCGGTGGCCAATTAATGTTGAGTCTCTTGAACGCCAGTCTTATGATCTTTCTCTCTCTGACATACTTGGAACACAGAAGGATCACATGTTCTACATTTTCCTCGCCACCAATATTACAGTCACAGAAAGATGAAGGAGCTAAATTAAATTTGTTCAGGTAGCTTTTGAAATTACCATGACCAGTGAGAAATTGGGTTAATTTGTAGTTAGTGTAAAAATGATGACATGATAGTCTCTTATTAAGAATCTAATTGGATCAATAAAATATGCAGGTAGAAGTGTTCTTGCGTGGGGGTGTAAATCGGCCATAGAATTAGGTATTTTTTGTTGATATTGTGAATCATGAGCTCTATTTAAATATTTTAAAGTGAAATTTTAAATTATCCGCCCAAAATTTGGATATTGGAAACGACTTCATTTTTTAACAGGATAATGACGCCAAGCGCTCTGCTCTCAATGTATGTTACTGGTGTCTCTATAACTGTCTCCAAATTATGAAAACACCTTCTCAATCACTTTATTTAGCCCAGTCGAACATATTTGGTGAGGTTTTGATGTAAAAAAAACACGACACATAAACGCATAATGTGAAGTAAAAACAATAATCACAG
The DNA here is from genome assembly GCA_019973935.1 of Trichonephila clavipes. Classification (NCBI taxonomy): domain Eukaryota; kingdom Metazoa; phylum Arthropoda; class Arachnida; order Araneae; family Nephilidae; genus Trichonephila; species Trichonephila clavipes. Next base: position 873,253 of record BMAU01017015.1, read on the forward strand.
AAGAATGGTGGAAAATCGATGCAGAAATTACAAAAAACTGATTAAATCTATACCAAGACGTTTAAAAGTGGTTGTGGACACTAAAAAATATCCTACTAAGTACTAAATTAAGAAAAAGAATACAATATTTAAAGCTAAGTTTAGATTTTTGTTCAGTGTACGAAGACTTTCGTGGCGTAATTTTTTAGTAGCTTTTTGATAATTAATTTTAAAAAAAATGGTTATACTATTTTTAAAAAATTAATTATGTCATTCCATTATGAACAAGTTGCATATATCATAAAAAATTGCAATTACAATATACTAATTTGTATTAATCGAAAACATTAAATTTTATAGGAAATTGAAAGTGTATGAACACTTTTGTGGCCCGTCTGTATATAACTTAGAAGTGGGTTTATCCATGTTTTACGACAACAGAGGGGAGAAATTTTAAGAAAAAGACGCCGATAATTATTTCAATTGGTTGTAACTCTGAAAATAATGTGAATTTTTTAAAAAAATAGTTCAGACTCTTTGGAGAGCAGTCTTTACTTTATATAAGCAAAGTATTATTATTTTAGAAGCATTTTTTTATAAAAGGAGAACATTTTGTTAAAAGGTTATTCTAAGTTAATTTTTTGCCAAAATATTGCATTTAAATACTTTTTTTGTCATAAAGTCCTTAAAACAATTTTATACATGTATTCTAATCTGAGTGACACTAAATATCACGAAAATTATCCACTTATACGCGTTTTTAAAATCACGATTCCGAACGTAGTCGGATACCTTAAATATTTATGAACTTTAAATACGCAATATACGATTCGTTGATGTATGTAACAATAATAAGAATTGATATTAATAAGAAGACCTTTTAAAAGGAAATTGGATTCGAATGGAAATAAAAACATGATATAGCGATATTTAAACAAAACATAAAAGCTTTAATAATAATTCGAAACGCACAAACGCGATGCCAACTTTAACAACAGAATTAATAAAAGCAAACGATCATGCAAAATGAAATAAAACTAGAAATAAGATTACTTAGAGAAGATAATAAATTATTAAATTGAAGAGAAGGGAATAAAATGTTTATATTTTTCTGCTTGTAAAACTGTTCCTCTAACAATGTTAGTTTTAATAAGGGATTTGTAATTTTGGTTATTTATATACTCTGTAAAAATTCAGAGCCAAATTAGTATTTCAATGAAAATTTCTGAATATAATTTCTCGTATAAAATCGAACCAATTAATTTAGGATAATGATGGAAAACAACATTGAAATTTCAGTAAATATATGAAGGAATGTAAAGAAATATGATTCTATTTTAAGAATATGTGAAGAATACGTATTGAAAATGTGAAATAGTGTAATGAATGAAAAAAATATATATCATAACTTTTTTTCCTTATATACATATAACTCTTACTCCGAAATAAAATCACTTGAACACTTTTTTAACACTGTCAACAACATACCATGGCAAAGAACATGTTCCAATGTTTCATACGAAAAAATATCTGATTCTTACAGATCCAAAAATAAAATAAAACATTTAGGTTACACATTTTGGAAAGCATTTTGATGTGCAGGTCACGGAAATACCTTCGGGTAGAAAAAAGCTTCCGAGCTGCATTTTGTAGAAAGAGTTGATGCTAGGTGTGTTTGCGAAAAATTTGCTGCACCTTTTTCTTTCAAATAATGGATAGAGCTTTGAAATTCAATCCAGGTGTTTATTCCATATGACAGAATTCTGGTGATTTTTACAAATTGTTTCAGAAGTATAATACAAAATAATGTTCGTAGAAAAATATTTTACAGCTATTAAAAAAAAAAAGCGAAATTTTTATAATAATTCATTTTTCCCTTTGAATTCGTTAGTTATAAGCTCTAAACTTAATGCTTCACTTAATTTGAATATATTATCGATCAAAATTTTTAAAAAGGTAGTATTGTTTGGTTCAAAATAAAAATGAAAATAGTTTTTCTTATAATATAGAACATAATTAAATCGATTATATAAATATCCTATAAAATATCCGATGCATAAAGACATTTTAAAAATCTTATTCCAAATTGCTTATTTAGCAGTAATTTCTTTTTTCAATTGCTATACTATTATAGTTCACGCTTTCCCTATGTGTGTGTATATATATATGAAATGATTAACTTTTAGAAGTGCATACTATGTCGCAGCAAGTGGTAGATTTAAACAATGGTGAACCAAAGGTAGGGCGCGGCCGGTGGTGTGATTTTTCTGTATTACGTGGCGAGTGATCGAGTACTGTATTATCGAAGAGGCACTCAGGTAAATCAACAATCCAGTTTATTCACATCTGGAAGCACATAATGATCAAGTAGAGATGGCATTACACATAACAAGAAGCAAACATCATGGCACAAACACAGATAAAGACAAACATAGAACACGCGGCAGCCGGCTGGTTACATGATTGCAGAGTGGCGAGAGCAGAAGAGAAGACAGCGCGCGATTTGCAGATCTCGGTATTTATGGACAACGGGACGTGACGTGATTTTAGGAGGTGAATGGAGATAGTTTCTTGGAGTCCCGGTAGATGGGTAACCAAAAATAATTGCAAGATTGTCCTGAAGGACTGGACGTTAATAATTCAAGAGCTATTACAGTTTATTGGAATTATTACATATATATCTTGTTCAAATTTTCAATCGTTAATAAAATACTTTCTATTCATCCGTTAAAGTTCAATTACATTTTTTAAAACTTATAGTTATTGACACTTGATGTTAATACAGTTTTTTCAAATTTAATTCATTAATTAAATTAAAAAATGAATAAATAGTAACAAACAAAAACAATAGTCCAACAACATATATGGACAGAAAACCTTCCGTTGTGTTCCTGTAGTGAAATAGATAGCGCGTTGGACTTCTAATCCAAAGGTCGTGGGTTCGAGCCCACCTGTTGAGGGCCTAATTTCTGAGAATGTGAATTTTTTTTACTATACTATTTCATTAGAATTATTAAATTTAATTTAGGAATAAATAGTAACAAAAAATAGTCCAACACCATATATAGAAAAGAAAATGGAAAACTACAAAGAAAATTTGCTTTCTATCTTGTCACTTAATTGTGTGATTCTGTCATATGTATACACATATTTATATTAATTGTAACTATTTAATAAAAAATAACTAAAAATTTTTCCTTATTAACCTAAGTAAGAATTGACTTTATAATTTTTTTTTTATATTACGCGTTTTTTTTATTTGCATGCTCTTTTCGGATAAACCAGCCATTTTAATATTGGAACTGACATCCGGATAACTGAGAGATTCTGATTCTTTATTCAATTACTATATTTGCTTATGAAACACTTCCGGATGTCTATTTCTGCCTGTCATAGAGTTCCACTAAACACAGCCATTACTCTTCATGATTCTGAACCACGTCAGAAGAGTCTACGTTCGATTTGGAACAACGCCACACACACCAATATGTACAATATCCCGTTCTACCATCATATAACTTTATATTTCTTACCATGTCCCTTTTCATTTCCAAAAAGGGTTTCATTAATGCACACACATCGATTTTGCTTCGTTAAATATGATTGGCAACATACCTCTTCTCCTCCCGTTGGTGTAGTGTAGTAGTTAGGAGAGGGGGTGCCAGCTCAGGTGTGGTCCACGTCACTTGACCATGGTTCAAAATTACGTGGACCGTCGCCAAAAGCCCTCGTGTAACTGAACAGTGTGCGACGTTAATATTCACTCACTCACGCAACATACCTCTTAATTTGGGGTCAATAGAATGATTATTAATTTTTAAAGATATACTCTATAACAAAAAAAAACGATGCACCAAGAAGGAGTTGCCCGATTGTTATGAAATTTCGTTTGCAAAGACCTTTTTTACGGAACATGCAAATGATTATAATTTGGTGTCTAATGAATGAATAGCGAGAGCTACAGCGCATCGGAACTGCGCACTCAGCAGGTGTCTATAAGAAGCGATTCTCAATCTGATGGTGAAAATTTCTGTTGCATTGTGATTTAGGATACCTTTTATTGACTAAAAGAATCGGGTGGGGCTGTGCTGGGGCACACAGCCGTTGATTTTCACGTGAAACGTCTATGTTAGCGAATCGCTTATAAAGTAAAAGATTGAAATAAGTTCTTGGTGCAGATTGCTAATGCCGCGGTTTGACTTATTGACGTATTCTACAACATAAGCTGCGCAGCTGTACTCTTCCAATATAAACTGCAAATCACTGTTAGAGCAAACGGTGCGAGCAATCCACGGGTTGAAGGTAGTATAAATTTCACTTAAGTCGCGCTTGAACACCACGGTTGGACGACGCAACGTTGCTCTGATTGTATCCAAGTAATGCGCCATTGTTAGGTTGTTATCAACTAGAAACTCGCCGAGCGTCTCGTAGTTCTTTTCTTCTAACAACTTGCGTAACTTAGTGGCTCTTGTCTGTAATTCGTTTTTGCGTCCATCGTCCTTGGGCAACGGCAGCAGCACTCTAGTCTCCGTCATCGGCCAGTATGGTATGCCGAAGCGACAGCTAGTTTATCCGCGCTTCGTACACGTAAACGTATGCTTATGGACTTGATTCGGATACAACTCTCCGGGTAGATCATTTCGACTCACCGAGCAGAGATCAGTCAAGAGTTGAATAGTCTTTGGCATGTTTTCAGAGATTTTTTCGTGTGGATCGTTCTCGAGCCAAGCAGAACATGAGCATGTGGACTACCGCGGTGCTGGAACTCAATACGAAGAAAGTAATCGAGAACCCGGTAAGGGCCGAATGGGTTGTATGTCATTTTCGCTTGCAGCATCACCATAATTGTGTCGACCAATTTGTTGAAATACACGCAACAGGTTACCGGATCTTCATTAACAAGATGGCTCCACTGAGATCGATTCAAGTTGACTAAAGGATCTTCGACATGAATATCTTTGAATGAGTCGCTAAGGCCATGTAGTATTTTCAGCAGTTTTGGCCACTTGATCTCGTTAGAACTGATAGTAAAAAACACTGTTGGTTTTCCAAGCTGGCGCAACATTGCAAATAGGTCTTTTTTGCGAGTCATCCAATATTGAATGGAGTTCGGTATCGACTTTAAGACGAAATTCTTATCAATACATTCATCCATAAAGTTTCGGTCCTCAAGTATCTTGCGTATGATTGACTCAGTCTGTTTTACACAACGAAACATGTTGTAAATACCTTCGACAACGCGGATACGAAGCATCTTCATGGCCATGTAGAGAACATGATCCGGAGTTGCACCGCGTCGATCAGTACGTCGAATCTCGCTGGTTGCCATCATGTACGGAGTCACCCGCACGTTGAGGTCGAATTGACGAGGCACGCCGTAGTATATTTGAGGAAAGATAGTTCCTCGCCATGAACATCATAAATTATGTTGATCGGAGATGAGTTCTGTCCCGGAGCAATATCCAAACATTGTTCCTCATTCCATAACAAAGTATGTTGTCGAGCCAGCAGGATTTCAGATTCTGGGGCAAAGTCGGTGTCGACAGACTCAATCTGAAATTCAAGCCCAATATAGTCATCCATATCTTTGTCAAACATACTCCAGTCGATCTTTATGTCATAATGTTTGTACAGCGGTTGGTTTACCAAATAACGCAGCCAGGCCTTGATAACCGATTTACGTACAAAACCACTCAAGTAATTCGATTTGTGAATAAGTTTCTTTTTTATGTTGACATTAAAAGAAAAATCGTCGTCGATCCGCCTCGGTAGTTGCTGCACCATGTTGTTTACATCGACAGGTACATTGATTACCTGACCGACTATACCATAGTTACCTTCGTAGCGTAATCGACGAATCTGCATAAATGGTAACCGCGGTGAAATCAATCGAATGCTGATCGGGTCAAGAAGCGGCAGTCCGTTCGGCTTTGGAGGATAACGAAAACCGTTTGAGCGCGACAGCGTCGGGATTTTATTGGCATCTATCGACTTGCTACAGGTACTGCATAAGCGAAATTCCGTCCCATTTTCATCGGGGACTTTCGTTTGAAGGAAAGAAATGTTGCGATGTTTCACTTTCTTTAAGTCTCTTTCGAACCAAAGTCGATCACAAACGCTGCAAGATGAACCAAACGGATTGGCTTCAAATACCGTTTTGAAGCGTTTGTCCGCTGAACGCCAATGATTTTGCATTGCTTCACTTCTACTGATATTAAGATCTCTCAGTTCCGTGGCAGATCCAATAGATATATCGATTGTCTGTTCATTCGTTACGTTCATAAGTACAGGTATTCCAGTGGTAGAGGTGCTCGCGAGGTTGGCGGCAGCAGAAAAGTTCCTCGCGGCGTTGGCTTTGCGACGTTCCCGAAACCGTCTCGCTCGGCGCCGGATATTGGGGTACCTGTGTGTGGCCCATAGGCTCCTCTTTCCAACGATAGCCGTGATTTATATTTCTGGCTGGCTCTTGCACGAGCTGAGGCTGACATAGCAAATGTTTATATATTTTTTTAAATCAATTTCTGGTTATTTTTACTATAAATACTGTCCAAATTACACTTATTTTTGTATGATTCAATCGGTTTCAATAATCTTGATAAACACACGAAAGAATCACCGCGCTATCAAGTCGGAGTCGAGTTACACTGAATAGAAACGAGCGAGAGCGCCGGTTTCGCACAGTTAACGCAGTACCCCTCCCCCGCCACCCCGCTCGACCCAGACCCGGACTCAAGGTCATAACAGCGAGCTGACTATATAAGTGAAATATTCACACCACATTTTTGTTTCTAGGACTAATAGTTTTGTAATTATTAAGGTACGATGATATAGACCTTTTCGTTACGGTCCACTTTTTGAACTTGATACCCGTATGTTTCGGCGCGATTTTACAGACGTTTCACGTCAAAAATGCCTCGCCGCAGGATTCAGGCTCATTGCGAGCAAATGACAGGGTTTGAAAGAGGTCGTATCATTGGATTGAAATAGGCAGGTTAGACAAATCGGAGAATCACTCGTCATATTGGTCGAAGCGATGCAATCAATAGTAGATGCTGGGAAGAATGGGTGTACAGTGACAGATTTCAGCATCATGATGTTAGCGGTCGACCTAGGGCCACAGAAAATCGGGAAGACAGATTGATTGTCAGATCAGCTCTCACAGCGCCTGATTCATCGTTATCAACCATCAGACGTACGACCCGCACACAAATGTCCACCATGACCATTCATAGACGGCTGATAGAGCGAAATTTATGCTCGTACCGACCGCTACGCCACCTGCCACTCACGCCTGCACACTGTCGAGTGAGTGAGTGAATATTAACGCCGCACTTTTCAGCTACAGGAGGGCTTTTGGCAACGGACCACGTAATTTTGAACCATGGTCAAGTGACGTGAACGACACCTGAGCTGGTACCCCCTCTCCTAACTACCACACTACATCAACGGGAGGACGTTTGAGCTCTCGGCAGATTTAACGTGCATCTCTCCCCTACACGGCTGCACAATGCCGAGCCAGCTTACAGTGGTGCTTGGCTCGATCAGGGTGGAATCATGCTGACTGGGGACGTATAGTGCTTAGCGACGAATTCCGCTTTCAACTGTGTTCTGACGATCATCGAAGACGTGTCTAGAGAGCACTAGGGCACCATGCCGATCTGCTTTCATTATAGCACGCCACACAAGCCCTCAGCCAGGAGTTATGGTTTGGGATGCCATTTCTTTTGACAGCCGGACCCCTTTGGTCGTCATTAGAGGCACACTTACAGCACAGAGGTACATCGATGACATTCTATGAACTGTTTTGCTATCGTTCCTTTTCCAGTACCCTGGTCTTATTTTTCAGCAAGATAATGCCAGGTCATATGACATGCTGTCTTACAGCATGTCAAACCATTCCTTGGCCAGCCAGATCTCTCTCCAGTCGAACATGTCTGGGATATGAGGGAAAGTCTACTGCATCTTCTAGGGAATGTTGTTGACCAGCCCGGTAATTGGAGAAAATTTAGCTAGAAATACCACAGGAGACCATCACAGTGTTTTATCACTCTATGCAGCGTTATGTGGCAGCTTGCATCCAGGCTAGAGGTGGGTTAACACCTTATTGAGCTCGTTACTTTGTAACTATGTAACTCTGAAATAAATAATTCAATTTTTCTGAAATTTTAATAATTTTCTATTTTGTACATAATCTGTCTACTCACCAATTTTTGTCTCCACTGAACAACTCGCTCTTGGTGTGTCTTTTTTTTGTTTTTGTTATAGAGTGTATATGAAGGCTATTGATATTATACAGTTATAGACCAACATAATAGGAACACCTATGAAAAAATGAAAATTTTTTTATTAGTAAGGAATTGGGCCACCTTTTGTCCTGAATGACAGATTGCATTCAACGTGGTACTGACAAATAAAAGTCTTGAACAAAGTTCATAGGAATTCTCTCTCTCTCACACCCATTACTCGTGCTGTCCGTCTCGAGTTCAGATAGTTTGCGAGATGGAGGAAACCGAGCATGGACTTTGTTCTCTTAGAAAGCCCACAAATACTCAATGATGTTCAGATCAGGTAATCGGGGACACCGACTTAGATGTTCCACTTCACCATTCTCATTTAACCATATTTGAACTTAGCGAGACGTATAAACAGGGGCGTAGTCGTCTTGGAACACAGGACATACTACTGGAAAGAGAGTTTGAAGTATAGGGTGAAGAGAGGATCGGTGCGAATGCTTCAATGATGGTTGCCGGTGATCATCCCCTCCAGACAGTGGGAGGCTCCAATGCAGGGAAAGATATTGAGCTCCCCACCTTCAAAGAACCCTCACCATGTTTTATGGTTGGAACCAGGCAGTGAACATGAAATACTTCTGCCCGTGTTTGTCAGACGAACACACGTCCGGTGGTCTGGATTAATGTAAATGAGGATTCCTCAGACCAGATGACTTGTTCCCATTACATATGTGTTCAGTTTAGGTGATTTCGGCACCACTGTGGTCTCTTCATAGTATCCCGCACCGAAACTAACTGTTTTAGAATAGCTATTAGGACATGAATGGATACGGGGTTCTGAAGGTGGGTATTTATCTCGGACGTTATATATATATATAGCAGTCTTACGTTTTCGGGTGACTATCCTCTTGAACATCCATCGATCACGGTTCTTCAACTTCGACTTTCGTCCTCTGTTGTGCTTCGCAGAAGTCACCTTGCCCAGGTTTATGTAGTCTGTCATAACCCTTGACACAGTGGTCCTTAAAACACTGACAAATATGACTGTTCTGGACACGGACGCTCCAGGGAGGCGCGAGCTCCAATTATTATGTCTCTTTTCACGTCTGAGAGGTCGGAGATAATCACACTTTGCTAGGAACAAAATTTTCTCATGCAACTCTCACACTGCCAAAGGTTTGACTGATACCTTCCTTTTCGTCTCCACCAGTGACACCACGACTCGTACTCCTATTTGATAGATATAAATCAACAACGAGTTCACGACCATGATCCAGAACTTTGGGTCAAGATCAAGTGAGCAAGTTTTTATTAACGTCGCACTGTAAAACGTTAACACGAGCACTATTAACGTTAATACGAGGGCTATTGGGTACTGATCTTCTAATTTAGAACCATGGTCAAGTGACAAGGACGACACCTTAGCTGGTACTCACCTATCCTAATTTCCACGTTCCCGCTCTTATGTCGTCAAAATCCTCCAGAATAAATTAATTGAGGACTGGGAAAGTTGGTGGTCAAACTCTAATACTGGAATACGAGTCAAATCCTTCTTTCCCTAACCCAGTTTAGATATGAATCCTCATTCTATTGATGTCACACAATTCTTAACAAACCATGGTCCATTTGTTTCTTATTTGCATCGCTTCAAATTAAAAGCTTTTCAGAATTGTCTTTGTGGTTCTGTTGGGGAGTTGACCATTATGTGTTCGCATGTCTTCTGACTAAGGATTTTCATTTCGTCTGTGACGGGGCATTTATCACGATTTCTATTCGCTGTCTTTTTGGGGTTCTATGGGGCCAGAATGGCAATTCTTCCCAATCAACTCAAGAAGAAGAACGTGTTTTGTCTTTTCGTTCTTGATCATTTTCCTTAGATTATTCTTGTTGTTGTATTGTGTTTAAACTAAAATCTTAATAAACAGATTTCAGTATTTTAGTATGAATGACTTTAGTAGTTCTTCGTTCCTCCCCACAGAGACAGGTCCCGCGGATAGTGTAGAACGGAGGTCCCCATCGGTGGTGTGACATCTTCGATGGGAGTGAACCCCCATCTTCCAAGTCACAATAGGTTTTATGGTTTTACCAGCTGGTCAAGGACAAGTGCCTCACCCATCGATTGTCCCTGAATGTTTTACGATCAACCAGCTGTGGAATGACCGGTGCACGTGGCCATTGTTTATTGTCTGAACTCAGGGAGTGGAGTTAGCAGACGGGTCGGCATAATAGACTTAAGAGTTCGGCGCCCCATTGACAATAGGCGAAGCCTATCTTAAAAATAACCATGTTGTCTTTTTCTAGTGTTGTATGAAAGGGAATACTAGAAACAGGTGGCGTGATGGGCCAGTGTGTCCAGCTGTGGACAAGGAACTATGGCGCCTTGGACCAGACGGCTCGGGTGTGTTTTGGCGTGTTATGCGCCAATAGGACGAGGGAGGTCAAGAGAGACTTTGTTGACCTGCGAATAAGAAGGAGCGAGGGGCGTGTTGTGAACACACCCCTGTTGTTTAAAAAGGGTTGTTTTTGAGGACACGAGAGGAAAAAAAGACCGGAAAAAAACCTAGAGAGAGAGAGTAAAAGGAAAAGACCGGAAAAAAACCTAGAGAGAGATTAAGAGAGAAGAGACCCGAAGAGAGAGAGAAAGAGAAAAAGACCGGAGAAAAGAAAAAATCCCCGAGAGAGAGTGAAAAAGACGATGAACGCCGGTGGCGTTGAGCATGAGTATATGAACTGACCACACCGGCTTGGCATTTAATCTGGATTTATATTACTTCATTTACAAATTGTTAGCAAATAAAGTTTGCTTTTATTTGTATATTAAGCTGTAAAGATTTGTTTATTGATGGATAGCTACTCACGACGTTACAGCGGGGACCCCAAAAAAACCTGGTTCCAATCTTTCATTAGAAAAAAATCCTTCTATTCACTTAACTAAAATCATGCATTAAAATTGCCTCTACAATCCGAGATCAAATTCCTTAGATGGGATTGGACCAATACTCTTATGTGGTCAAAAGCGGGATCCTTACCCCCCAAAAATGTTTCCAACCTTTTTTTTTTATATTCGGGGCATTTGAATTTTATATTTTTATTATTTCTGATGTATTTGCAAGAAAGCTCGGGGATAATGCATATTCTTTTTCCTTCTCTTACCCTTTATGATCTTTATTATTATTTTCAGCTCTGTATTTTTGTACCTTGCAATTACATATGTATTTCTCGTTTAATTTATTTTTAATTTGTAATAAGTAAATTTAATATGTGCAACTGTTAAAAATGTAAATTAAGATTTTGGGTGCTAGTTTGATATCCGGGGGCACGCGTCAAGGTTGTTTATGTTCGCCAAGATGGGCAATAACATTACAATATGGTTACCTTGATATTTTTATCGTCTGGTGATGTCGTTGCCATGGGGATAACGTATATTAGAAATAACTTTTTCTTTGTTTTTTTCCCGCGGTAACCCTATTAATTTCAGACGATTTTAATTCGAATTATTTAAAGATTTAACAATTTCAAGTGTAATTGTTCTATTATTGCTGTCTTCTTTTTTTATTTTATGCTATTTTTGAATATGGATACTTCTAACGTGGGTGCGTTATTGGATTTTTTTTAAAAAAAGAATGAGTGTTGCACTTTTAATTATCGCTATAAATCGTTTATTTACGTTTTAAAAATGCTATTTTTGAACGTTCCTTGTTCGATGAAATTTGTTGAAAGAACGTGCAGTTTTTAGAACATTGCAAGTTTTCAGTATATATACTTTGTAATTGATATTCCTTCTTAATTTAAATATATATTACGTAATTATTTTATTAATAATGTACTATAAAATGCAATTATTACTATATGTAATAATCATATCATATTCGTAATTTATAATTGCTTTTTTATATTTATTTATAAATATTATAACATTTGTTATTTATTTATAATTATTATTATTTATTTATAATTATTATGTAATAAGAGTATTCTTATGCATTATTTTTTTATTACAATACAATGATGATTCTTTTTTTATAATTACTATTAAATTATACTACATGATTATTATATATAATAATTATTACATCCTACTGCATGAATATTACATATAATTACTATTAAATTATAAGATTATTATATACTGCATATAAGTACATGGGACTTTTTATTATATTATATTGATATTCATTATTTATTGATTGATCTTGGTTGTTCTCAGTCTCTTCCTTTATCCTTCATTTCAAATATATTTCAATATATTTTAAAACAATTCTTTAAAATTATTGTGTATCACTAAATTACCGCTAGGCCGCCATCTTGGATTCCATTCCAGCAACAACAGGCGCTGCTTGGCGCCATGCCCCCTAATATCAAACTAGTTCCAGATTTTGATTAATAAAGATTAAACGCGGGGATGGTTGTTTCCCGGAGGATCGTTTTGTAGATCTTAACCCCTTTCGGGTAAGCTAGGTTCCCTTAGGCATCCTCCCCACACCACACCAACGGAAGAACGTTTGAGCTCTAGACAGATTTAACGTGCATCGGTCTATCAACAAAGCGGGTCTTCAGAGGCAAGGGGACTCGAATTTATAAAGCGCCGTCCCCATGACCATCACTACTAGGCTACCATGACCACTGAGTCAAAGGCACATGACGAGGATGACATCAGCGTCTCCTCCTCTGACTTTCTTCATTCTCTCTAGCAGATTTTACTCTAACAAATAACGATTCTTGGTAGAATTCAGATTTGACTATGGGAATAAAAATAAGAGAAGTTAAAAATTTAGGTATTGTGTGACATATATATTTTTGCGATTCCTACTATTAGTTCACTCTTTCCCTAAATATATCTTGCTCACATTTTCAATCGTTAATAAAATACTTTTTATTTTCATCCATTCAAATTCAAATACATTTTTTAAACGTAGTGTATGACACTTGATGTTAATATAACTTTTTTCAAATATTAATTGATTACCGTAAAATCTGGAGTATAGCGAGCACCTACTCTTTCAAGCTGCAATTTTTAATAACATGGTATAACCGCCGTATAAAGCGCTCCCCATTTTTTACGAAGAAACCTAAAACGTAATGTACAATGAATGCTCTTATGTTTTGAAGTAATTATTCGAAGTATTATTCCAGGATTTTGAAGAAATAGTATACTTCTAGAACTAAAACTCTTTAAATTCAGAAAGAGAATGTCACTTCTTTTAAATAAACAGTATTTCAATCTACGTAGAAGACTAATTTTTTAAAAAAATTTAAAGCTGTTATTTTTATACCTGGCGGTATAACGCACACTCATAAATTTTAATTTTTTGTTTTTAAAGTGCCCATTATAAGCCGGATTTTACGGTAATTAAATTTTATTTTAAAATTTATTCTGCGTTATTTCTATTGAAATTAAAATAGCTGCAACAGATGGAGCCACTCAAGTTCAAATGTAGTGAATGACACGATGTTGATACAATTTATCTAATTTTAATTCATTAATTAAATTTAATTAACTAAAATAAAATTTAGTTGACCTAAGTAGGAATTGGCTTAAATTTGTTTTTTATTACTTGTTTTAACTCTCTTAATGAAACACAACAAAATGGCTAAGGTTAATTGCACCGAGCTAGCTACAAGCGATATTCAGTACAGCCGAGTCTCGTTTTCACTTAGAACCTCGGTTGAAGTGCCTACTACATGTTAAACCTATTAGTGCGAAGTCCTCATGTTGGCGCGGGGTGATTGTTTAAGTATTGTCAATTGACCGTGGCCTAGAATTGAGTTTTTTGAGTTGTAGTCAGTAGACTTTCGAGAAGAGCTAACAGAAATGGGCAATTGAAAAACTTTCAATAAACACATTTGACCGTGATTAACCATTTTTGGATTCAAGTAAATTGATGGATATTTAAACTCAAACTCGGTGGCGCAACAGCCCATGAGGGCCAGGGCCCACCCCAGTATACGTGACCATTAGGCACTGAAATGCATAAGCGTCCCGATAAGGTGGTCAGCCTGAAGCGAGAACCCCCAGTGTTTAAGTCCCCAAGCAAGCTTGGTACTCATTTAACGACCCACCCACTACAGTAGCGATGAAAGGCTGAGTCGACCTTGCCCAGCCCGGGAATAGAGCCCGACCTGTGGTGTGGAAGCGCGATACGCTACCACTCGACCATTTGATAGATATTTACTGAACAAAAAATTCGATTTTTTAAAAATAATATAATTATATTCGCTGCAATTTTTTTATTTTTCAAGAGATATAAAAGGTTAAAGCTAAATACAAGGTGGAGGTTGACAATTCAAAAATGCAAATTACTTGTTACTAGAAAAAAAAATATATCGTATTGGTTAAACATTAAAAGTTTTCCAGAATAAAATTATCAAACCATTAAGTGTCCAGATTTGGAATACAACCTGCATTTTAACGTTTGAACATACTATGACGTTTTCGCGTCACACATCTCAAAAGTCTGCTTCTTTTTGTGGATAGGATAACAGCGTTCCTATCCACACGTGCAGTAGTGACGTAACGTACAAACCCCAACGCGGGGGGGGGCAAAAGCCTATGTTCTGTTATGGTTTTGGAATTCTTTGTGAGATCCCTCTTGAGGCCCAAACCGTTACTTAGCGAAGGGGGGTTGGCTTAAATTCTACGTTACTCCACTGCATGCACCCCTAACTATTGCGAAGTCTTTCATCGGTCATTGCCCGAAATCAATGGCCGTGCCCCCCAAGGCTGGACTCAACACCTGATCGTGAGCCGGAAACTCCAAGTGTAATTCGAGGTTTCAGAAAGAAACCGCCCCATCCAGGAGTGAAGGGGAGTCCGTTGAAAAACACCGAAGAGAACGGTCGTGTGGAATCCTTGTGATACATCATCATCATCTCTTCATCATCCACGCGACCTATATTTGAGGGAATGAAAGATTGACCACTAATATCTTCCATAATTAAAATTAGTTTATTATGATTTCAATTTATATTCAACAAAACAACACTAGTCTAGGAGGCTTATGATCAGGAGTGATGAGACACAAACTGTAATTCTAACAAATAGCGCAATAAACCACCGAATCTATATTTATAGATGATTTCCTAACTTACTAGAATCCGCTATAGTCTTAAAGCTTAATCTAAATTATCTGACCGCTATTCCACGGCGAACAACTACAGTCCTTGTATCGTCAATATATTCTTCGATCCAACTTGATCCGGCTAAGGGATAATCTTCTGGTCTCGAACCCTCTTAGAAATCAACTTCACTGACACTATTAGACCGACTCATAGACTCTTCTCCTAGAGCTTTACGCGAATACTAACGTTCCAATATATACAATTCCTAATCTTCATAACCACGTTCTTTTCTTGGGTTAGTTGGAAAGAATTGCCATTTTGGCCCCAAAGATATCCCAAGAGGATTATTAATAGAAATACTAATAAAGCCCCGTCACAAATATCATATTCTGAACTCTAAAGAAATAGCCATTATTTTGAATAACTTCAAATTTAAATGTAATTAATAGCTGTGATGTAAATAAACTAACAATTTAATTTCCTAACTCTCACACAACCATTAATTTTCTCAAATTTCACAATACAAAGGTTTTAATACTTCATTTAAAAAACTAAACATGATTTACCCACCTTTTATAAATATTAAATGGTTACAGCTTGCAATTTATGTTATAGTTTTTTTTAAAAAGTTTTTATTTGAATGAGAAATTAAATTCGGTATATTTTATGTAATTCATAAGCAAATATTTCTTTCATTAAATGTGTTTGAAATTTAAATTGCTACCATTTAGCATTTGATACAACGAGGGGGAAAATAATTTAATGGAAATTATTTTTGATGATTTGATAAAGCTTTTTATATCAATGAACAAATTCAGTAAATAAATGTTCAAAATATAAATTTTCTTCAGTTGAAGAATTAATATAATTCAAATAAAAAATACTATAAAAGTAAAATTTACAATGCAGTAGAACGTCGTTTATCCGAACGTTTATTATCTAGACCAGTTTTTTCAGAGACCTTGCAGCAAAAAAACAAAGATGTACAATGGTACCGTGAAAAATAAGTGATTATTTTCCACAATAAAGGGAAAATTGCGAAATTTTGCTTTTGTTTTCAAGCACATTTCCCGCATGTGATGATTTTCAATATTCGTATTGAGTCCAGTTTCATATACTGCATGGTTCGCATTCGGTTTTCCGAACAATCGCATATCCGAAAGGTGTCCGGTCCCAATTGATTCGGATAAACGACGTTCTACTGTATTTAAAATCAAGCAACATGAAAATAAAATCTATCACCTATAATTAGTTTATTTGAAGTTACCACAAAATCTCATAAATCTGGAATTGTTTTTAGTTTGTATTTATGAATAAATCCAAAAAAGATATATATCTGAAAAACACAGCCCAAACTACTAAAGAAGCTGTTTAATCCATAATAAAAATGATTTAATCCGAACTTATGTATTTCTTTATTGGCTAATATCATGTACATTTTCAGCATCTTAACGTTAAGAATATTTATTATGAATATTTTGAACTGAATTTACATCACATCTGTTAAAAATACTAATTATGAGAATGAAAAATGTGGATAACTATCGGTTCAAAAATAAAAATGTAGAATACTTGTTTTAAAAAAAATGTAATTTAAATTTTTATTGCATTGGAAAATTTTCTTATTAAGCACCAAGCTAAAATGAAACAAAAAATTCTAGAAATGTGTTTTGATACTACATCAGAGTATTAAACTACCATTTAAGAATAATTATTTTTCATACACATAGCCAAATAAATAAAACACTTAATATAATATACAAACTCAAACTCAGTGGTCGTAACAGCTCATGAGGGCCAGGGCCTACTGTGCCCATCTCAGTCTTGGACACTGATATGCATGAGCAGATGTCCTGATCAGGTGGTCAGTCTGAAGAGAGACCCCTAGTGTTTTAAGACCCCAAGCAAGCTTGGTACTCATTTATCGACCCACTACAGTAGGGATAAAAGGCTGAGTCGACCTTGCCCAACCCAGGAATAGAGCCTGGACTTGAAGTGTGGAAGTGCAATACGCTACCACTCGACAATGTAATATATACTAAAAGATAAAACAAAGAATTTAAACTAAAAAGATTTTTATTTACAATACTCTTAAATGTCACCCAACATACAAATTTTATACTTTTTATAAACATCATTTATATTTCATATATGTTTGCATATAGGTTTATTAATGACTCCATCCATCTACTAAATAAAAAAAAAAGATGCAAAAAACAAATTCCAAACATATGCAAAATGCTTCGCTCTACATAACAGTGAATTTCCACACATAATGCATGTACCATTAAGAACCACAAACAAGTTATCATCCAGTACAAAACACACTCCAACTATTCATTTTCACGATGATTATAGTGTCCAAAGTTAAAACACGAAGGAAACATACAGCTTATTTTTATACAAACATTCATAAAGTAAAAGCGATAATTATTTTTACAAGCATTGCTCATAAAATATCTGCATAGCCTAAAAATTAGGTAGGTGGTGTAGAGTTTACTACATTAAACCACAAAACACTTCATTGTATTTAAATTCATGCATTAGAGAAGAAATAATTTTGTTTTATAAGGATAAAATTCAATTCTTTGTTCAAATGTTTACTATATTATTTATTTTAAGGCTGTGTTTACCTAATATTAAAGTAGAAAAATGTTAAAACTTTTGTGTAACACTAATATTGTATTACATGCATATGTTTATTTTTCTTGGAGTCCATAAAATATAGACAGTCAAATTTTTTTTTTTATTTAAACATGAGAAGTGTAAAGCCAGTTTAGCATCAGAATATAGGCAAAGAAAATATGAAACACAAGTAGAATAAAATATGCAACTCTTCTACAATATTTGTATTGCTGCCGGAGCAATTTTCCGATTTCTCAGTCCTATTTTGTAATATTGGGTGAAGACAGCCTTAATTTACAGATCAATGAAAAAATTTAAATTCACAAATAAAAAGACAGTATAATGTTAGCTATTTAATATGACATCGAAAAAATTCTTCACTTCTTTTAGACTGTGATAGTTCAGTGTAAATGATACATATTTAATTGTACAAAAGAAAAAAAAATCTTACCAAATGACTTTAATATCTCTTGTGTTAAATAACCTTATAATTTTAGGCAGCTTAACTACTTAATGCTAAATACAAATATTTAAATGCAGTTTTTTTTTTTAAAAATTGAACTAACAATTACATTACTGCTAATATATGGTCATTACATTATAGTAAAAATAAATATTTAATTATTAATAGATACATTTTTCTTACAAACAAAAAAAATAAAGTACATGTTTTCAAATTAAAAACTTGCCAGAAAAATTTGTTATTATTTTTTATATGGAAATTTTGAATGCATAATGTTTAAAAAAACATTATGCATTACATTTTAGACATATACTATCAATTTAAAAGTTTAAAAAAAAAATCGAAAATTAAAATATGTTGTAATTATAAAAAAAATCTTTTATAAAGCATCAATAATTTTAAATGTTTAGATTTAAACACTTTTATGAAAAATACCCTGATACAATATAACACAAACCAACATTGTACACTTACACAATAGCTATTTAATAAACAATACATATCAAGCAAAATATGTTGATATTAGTAGCTAATTTTATATAGGAAAAGATTTTTATTAAAAATACAAAAATATTTTCATTGACTAAACACATAAATATGAAATATTATTTAAAAACAAAACATTAATTTTGATTAGTAAACAGTTAAAAAATTATATTTACATGCTTTATTTCAAAATATAAATTTTTATTCTCGCAAAAAGTATCTTCCTTATGATTCCTTACTAGCCTTATAATGACATTTTCCCCAAAATGTATTAAATCAATGGTTATCAACTCTACAAAAATTATATTAAATGTAATTTTCTCACAAATGCAGTGTTGCAATATAGAACTGACATTTAATCTAGGATGATATACATGTTATAATACATACTTTACACACTAATAAACAATTTTCTTTACATAAGAAATATTTTTCAAATTTATTTTACAGAGGAACAAAAGAAAATTTTTATTTAAAACACTACAAAGAATGAACACATACAGTTTAGTAAGATTAAACTTTGATAAGTACTTCCTGTGCAATTTTTAGTACAAGAACTAATATATTAATAGGAACAAAAATAGTACAGAAATTTAGTTAATGCCCCGAATTTAACACTCATTACTGTATTCAATATTAAAATTATGATAAATGTTAAACAATTGGCAGAAACTGACTGTTTCACTACAGGAAAAGATGCACTAAAACAGCCTTTTTTTTAACGATTTTACTTAACCAATTAGGAAAAAAAGGGAGCTTAAGGTTTCATTACCAGTATAATGCCCACTTCTAATAAATATCACACTTACTACAAATTATTTATAGCATAACATCAAATATCTTTTACAGCGATGCTACATTTAATGGGAGAGTTGCAAGTATTATAAAACTCTTACTTTCGTAAATGATATAAAATTACTTCCTGAAAATCCAAAATAGAGTGGCAGCCACGTATTTCATTTGTACAATAAATGAGATAGGATTAAAATTTTAGATATATATTCTCTTTAACAAGGAGAATGAGGATTGAAAGAAGTTCACAACCACAGCTTTAAATATGTCAAAAATGAATATGCACGGTGTTATCGAAAATTTTCTTAGTCATAATTGATCGAAGGTTAAACGAAAGAGCTTTAAAAGTGGATCAGTTTTGCATCAGATGGGTTTTGCTCCATGGGACAATATGGGCATTTCAGTCTGAAAAATATTGAAAAAACAAATGTTTTAGAATTTTTTAAATGGTTAACTACATAAATCATAGGAAATTACAGTTACAACCCTTTTTTAACATGTATTTCAGGAGTGCAGAGAGCAATTACTAGAAATAAAAATTTTAAAATTTCATATAGAAAACGAAAACAATATTTACTGCAATTTACTCAAAATTTTGTATATTATGCCATCAACTAATTTTGCTAAGCCAAAAGATTGCTGTCATTGTTTTCGCAAACGCTTAAAAAATTTCTGTGCATGCTTTCTTCATATTAATCCCTCAACAAATAATTTGGTGAAGATTTAGAAGAATTAAATAATTGTATTAAAAAAAAAACATGAACACCTGAGACAAAAGGTGACCAAAACAACGTAATTGCAATAAAAATGGCTATGAATGAGTCTTCTTTTAATAGATACCACCACATAAATTTGCATAAGTACAAATGTAAATTTAATTGTGCAGTTCTGCTATGTTTCTCATTTTGCTAGATTCTGTAACCTTTCAAATACTTGCATGTTAAACTGTATTTTTTGAAATCTCCGATTAATTCTCCTTCACAGAGAACAGATACTAAACTTTAATCATTCTTCTCATAAAAAAATAAGAGAAGAAAAATATTACAAATTAAAAACAATATTGTTAATTTCAAGCATGCACAGACAACATTATTGCATTTGTATATGCACAAGAACACTTTTCCACTAATGGCTATAAATCACAGATGTTTTCGGACATGACAAAATTGGTCGACAATATACAATGTAAATACCCTAAACAAATTCACTGCATATATTTTTAGATATAAAAGAAATTATTAAAATTATATACAAATTTATCAATTATTAAACTTATACTTAAACATTTACATTTTAAATCTTTTCACATTTTCAAAATATTAATAATTCTCACTTCAAAATAACTTCATTAGCTCAGTACCTATGTGTTCTGCTATCAGCATGAGTCTGCTTTTAATATGATTATATAAAGAACAATTTTACAACTCCAATTTATTCAACTTATTGATGACAAACATATCCCCCCCCTGCATAAACATATTAGTTTGACTTTACAATCGTAAACTGTCCCAATTCTGTTGATGGTAAAATAAATCGATCTGCAATATTTCTGTAATGCTGAGCAATTCAATTATCATGAACACTCATATTTCTCATTCGAGGAAAAGATATAAAGTACATGTTGAGTTCTCTCACATTATTACCACATTGAATGCAAATATAAATATTAGAAAATATTTTAATAATAGATAAACAAAAGATTTTCAAACATAATACTTTCCAAACAGTGATAATGCTCACAAAATTTTTAAAATTTCATATTTTTGAAACTAAAAAAAATTTATTAATGCTATTCTACCATTTCAAACATATAGTGAATACTATACTCACATAACCAATATATACATGATTAAAATTTTAAAATAATTCTCTTGAAACATAACAAATTGAGATAAGTGAACACAAACATATGCATATTTTAAACCTTAAATGTTATTTGAGAAGAAGGTAACATGGCAGCTTTACACTACACGTGACAATTTATTCTAGTTTAAATTATGTATTACATTTGCTTGTTAACAATCCATTCAGCTTCAGTTTTATTATATATAATCCTCAGATATAAACCAAATACATTTTTATTTCTTTTATAATAGTTAAGGGGACATGGTACGATTTATACTAAAATCTTTGATTTTATGGTTTTTACAATTTTTTTTTTTATTGTAGCTTCTTAATGTATTAGTTAAAAGAGTTTTTATGCTCAAAATACTACACAAAGGCTAAACATTTAATTTTTAAAAATTTATGAAAGGTTTTTAAAATGCTATTCCTCCTATATTAAGTGGTATATCCACATGAAATTTGATTTACAAGTTCATCAATCTGCAGAAAACAAAAACCAGTACAGGTTTTCAGCTAAAATGACTGATATTCTTAAAATACTTTTTCATGAATGCTTATTGAAAATTCCTTACAAAATGTATTAATTCCAAATTCAATTATTTTTTTTTAAAAAAATAAGTTTTGCTTTGATTTAAAAATGTATAGCAACTTTTGTTATATGTACTGATGGCAATAGCTAGACATGATATCAAAGCATTAGGCACAATAGAAAAAAAGCCTTAGCATTTCAAATGAAGATAAACAAATAATTTTTTCTTTCTGAGATAAACCAGTTTAAAGTTTTTATTTGCTTGCCGGCTGGGTGGCGTGGTTGGTTTGTTGCTGGCTTTCTGCACCCAAGGTTGAGGGTTCGACCCCGGCCCAAGTTGGTGGATTTTCATGATGCAGAAAATCGACAGCGTCCCTGTCGTATGATTATACGGCATGTAAAAGATCCACAGAGTTCTGTTTGGCTTGGATGCTCTTGGCAAAATTAAATCCTGGTACAGGTTCACATTGTCAGAACTCAGGTGCTTCCCTCTCGGGAGGAAACTGGGCCGCAAAATTACCTGCGGCGATTGGTATATGTCTATAGGGCAAAGCACTAAAAAGCGATACAAGCTTCCGGGGGATATACTAGGTCTACAATGGTCAAAGACCAATTTGCAGCCCATTAGAAATAAATAAATAAAAAAAAAAGGGTTTTATTTGCCATTTGGATGTGAATAAAAATGGACATTTAAGTTATTTTAACTATGCATTTTTTTACTTAGAGCTTTCAAATTTTGTGTGAAAATCAAAAATTATATAAAAAATAATTTAGGCTAAAATTTTTTTTTTTGAATTTTTGTCAATTGTATCATATTGTCTCCTTAAAAAAATATGGTAAATTATTGTCAGTGATAAACCATCAAATATTGTTCCAATCCTCTTCATTGACAGGGCAACCTTTTCCTGTTGATTAATTTATCCCAACTCAAACTTGCTATGCATGATGAGCATTTAAGACTCATCTACAACAGAGGACAAGCCATAAAACCTTTAGAGTAAAGAAACATTATAAAATATAGAGTTATCTTTTTTAATTTATGGTTGAAGTAAAGAAACAACATCTCTTTAAAAGTATGTGAGAAGCTGCATAATAATGTTGTGAACTGAAAAATTCTTTATGTAAAGAGTGTGTCTTTTATTCAATATAACATTAGAAAAAAAGCTTTGATTGTTAAAGAAGAATAAATTCTTTGCCTACTGAAAGTGTGTTTTTTTACTTCAAGAATTTTTTATTTTTTTGATTTACTGTACCATAATCAAAACAAAAAAAAGTAACAAAAATACTTTTAGAATTACTAATTTCTAATTACTTTCATATTTGTAAAAAATTAATTACAATCTATAACAATAATTCTTATTTTTCATCATTTCAAGATTGGAAACAAAAAAAATTATTCTATTACATGAGCTTAGTGAACTAAAACTATAGATAAGATTACAAACTAAAATTAAATTTTCTAAAATTCAAATATTGTACACAAAGCATTAAAATAATATTAAGTACATCAAGTATTATTATAGCACATTATTCAAATATTATCAAAATCCTTTCTTCCCAAATATGATTCTCCTAAAAATTGTAGGGTGATACAGTATCAAAACATAAAATTCATGTTAATGGATCTAAAAACATATGGGGTACTAAATATTAACCCCATGTTACTGGTGCTCTTTGGTGAATTATAAGATGAAAAATATAGCCAAAAACTCATAGATTCAAAACAGAAAGGTAATCATAATTAGTAAAATCTTTGGTGATAGGATTGTAGGAATGAGACGTTCATACATAACAGGGATGGCGAACCAATGGCACGTGACAGAATATTTTGGGCATGCCATCAATCAAAAACGGTTTGCATTTTAGCTGAAAATAATTAAGTTCACTATGAAGTATTATGAAAAAACGCGAGTGATCCGTCGCGACGCTGACAAGTCGGGGAGCAGACTCGTTTGTTATGTCTTGCGTAGTTATGTCGTGTATTATAATTGCTAATGATGCAAAGTTTATCTACGCATAGTGTGTAACTATTTCCAGATATAGTTGTTTAAAAAATATATTCTAACATTTATACATTAATGGTTCAGCTTGTATCATCTAATTTATCAATGCGATCTGATTCTTGTCTTGTAAGTCTAATTCATAAAGTAACTCTCAAGGCTTTATTTTTTAAATTTTTAATGACCTGAGACAAATACGAAAGAGCAGACACTACAGAAATCTCATACAAGTACTCAATTTCCAAAAAACAAAAGCACCTGCAGTCATGTAAAAAGGATTTTTTTGGGTGTGATCAAGCAAGAGCACATAGAATAGTCAATTTCGTTGACACAATTGCATATTTAAAGTTTATTTGTGTTAAATTTACGATTTTTAGCTGCTATTTAACATGGCTAGTTCAGCAAAAAAACAAAAAGTGCAAGACAGAAGTGTAGCAGAGAATTTCAAACTAGGTGGACTGAGAAATATGGCATGATCAGTACAGGCAACAATGTGGTGTGTGTTTTATGTTCTGGAACAGTGGTATGCAGAACATTGTCTGTAAAAAGGCATTTTGAAACGAATCGCAAATCTTTTTCTGAAAAAAGCAAACCTGAGCAAAAAGAATTAACTGCAAGCGCAATAAAAGGCAGACATAAACAGTCGAAGAACTATAATTAAATGTGTAAGCAAAAATTGTCACACAAGTGCAGCAAGTTACTCGGCTGCAAATGACACTGCTCGGCATCGTAAACCTTTTCAAGAGAGAGAGTTTTTGAAGGAAGCTTGGTTGGCAAACGCACCCTCACTTTTTGATGATTTTGATAATAAAGATAAGATAATTCAGCGCATCAAAGATATTCCTCTATCTAGAAACACAATAAAAGGTAGAATCTTGAAACTGGCAGAAAATGTAACAGATCAACAAAAAATGGCATTAACTCCACTCCTTTTATATCTCTATGTCTTGACGAAAGTATTGACATCCCTAAATCTACACGTTTAGCTGTCTTTGCTCGATATTGTGTAGGAAGCGTCATTAAGGAAGAATTAATTGCGATAACATCATTGTTAACAACTACAAAGGGCACTGATATTTGTACGGCAGTAAGAAATTTGCTTGCTGAGACAAAAATTGATTTGAAAAAAATTGTTTCAGTAACCACTGATGGTGCTCCAAATATAGTAGGCAAAAAAAAAAAGGTTTAATTTCTTTATTTAAAACAGATGTAGGACATTCGATTCTTGAATACCACTGCATTATTCACCAACAAGTATTATATGCAAAGAGTGGTTTAACATCTCTTGATAATGTAGTAATGTTAATCACAAAAATAGTCAACCTCATATCGTCCCAAGCTTTAAATAAGCGAAAGTTTGAGACTTAGTTGGATGAAGTCAATTCGGTGTATAATGACCAATTAATGTATTATAATGTTCACTGGTTGAGCCGCGGGAATGTACTTCAAAGCTTTGTTGATTGCTTGGAAAAAATCTGACTGTTTCTACAAAATGAGAGCAAATTTGAATTATGTGGCTTTTAAAATTGATGTTTTTTACAGACATATGCCAACATTTTAAAGAATTGAACGTAAAGCTTCAAAGATTGAATAAAACAGTTATCATCATGATGGATCTCGTTCGCGCTTTTGAAGCTAAACTGTATGTTTTTAGAAACGATATTATTACAAGAAACTACAAGTATTTCCCAAACTTGAAAAAAAATATCAAAAATTTAAATGCCCAAGAGAAACGAAATGAAGAAACAGTTATTGAGGAATTTATTTTCATAACTGATTCTTTAATCAAAGAATTTTCAGCGAGATTTTCTGAGTTCAAGGAATTATTGGAAACGTTCAAATTTATTATGTACCCTGATAGGATTTCGTTTGATAAACTGAACTTGACATAATTCGATTGGTTGGAAATTGAAGAATTTGAAATGCAGCTGATTGATTTCCTGTCTAGTTCAATATGGATTCAAAAGTTTATTGAAACAAGGAAAAAGTTGGAATTGATTGAAGTAGAAAGATTAACAAGCAGTATAAATAAAAATGCCAGTAACGAAATTTTGGAAACATAGAATTCGATTTCAGATGCATTTAACTGTTTGAAGAAGCTGGATTATGCTATTTTAACCATATTTTCATCTACCTACGCCTGTGAGTCATTATTTTCAGAGATAAATAACATCAAAGACTCGCTTAGAAACCATTAAACAGGCGACGCTAATTCAGGATGCATTCTGCTAAAAGTAACATCTTATAATCCTTAAGTTAAGTTATTTGTCATCTAATTTACAACAACAGAAGTCACACTAATGTTATTTTAATTTAAACTACATGTACAACTAAAATGTTTACTACTATACAGTGAAAAATGTATTTTTTTGTATTAAATAAAGAATTTTGATTTGTTTGTATTTAGTTTTATTAATTCCCCAATAATCACAAGTAAAAATTATTTGATGGCACACCAATAACTCATTAAACATTTCTTTAGAAAAAATGGCACGTTGATCCAAAAAGGTTCGCCACCCCTGATATATAAGTATCTTATTTTAATTGAAAGAGGCTTAACTTACTTGCTGCCATTAGCTAATTTGTGCAAAGCATCTCTAGATATAACATGGCCACATACAAGTCTCATAGGTGGGTTGTTTTCAGAACTTTGTTGCCTTAGGATGGGACAAGCAAAAATGGAATGGAAATGGCATTTGCGCCCAAGATCAATTTCAATCTGAAAAAATCATTCACACACATTTAAAATGTATCATATTAAAAATAACTGTTACATAATTTTAAACATCAAATATATTTTGATATATAAAAATTGATATTAGCAGTATCATATATGATATAGATTGAAAAGATAGAATTATATAGAAGTTTAATTATTAAAGTTTAAACTTAAACAACAAAAAAAGCCTTACACCATTGGAGAATATCTGAAGAGCTAAAGACAGCTTTTAAAAGAAAATATTAAAATATTACATTTAGTAAATTGAAGAAATAATATATATAAAAAATATCAACATTAAAATTTTTTGAATAATTATAAAAATGATTGAAAAATGAATGCAATAAAAAAGTTGTACAAACATTTATAAAGAAAAATACAAAAGCTAATTCTAAAAGATCCAGATTATATTGCCCATTTGACAAGTTTTTAAAGATAATTCTACAAGGTAAAATTTTTTAAGAGTATAATAATAATATATTCCACCACATATAATCAAATAATACAAATTTAATCAACGAACAAATCTGGATCTTGGAAAAAAATAAGCACACAATTTTTCTATTTAAAATTGTCACTGAAAATAATCTAATGTTGATCAGTAAAATAATCAATAAGGAATAATTGTAGTGAAGCATTATTATTTAATTTTGCATTAACTTCATACAGGAGCTGTATGCATGATTTTGATGCACAGTCAAGTAATAAGGATAATAGGTGAATTGATAACTTGTTTTTAAAATTTCTTCATAAGACAAGTTTGAGACTTATTAGAGCTTAAGATGCAAATAAATTTTATTATTCTATACAATGATCTTCAGTGAAGTTAAAAAGCTCAAAATAAAAGCATAGCCTTAAATGAACTTAAAAAACAACAACAAAAAACAAACAAACTTTGAAGTAATTAAAAGTTTAACTTGATAGCTTAACTCAAGTGCTTATTATTGAAAGTTTATCATTTTTAGCACATAATGGTCAATTCATAATGGAATCACATTTGTTACAATTCATTTTAAGAATCCAGATATAAATACCTTTTTGCCACATTAAAAGCAAAACTATCTAACTTCTATTACAATATATTTCAATCATATTTCTTGCAAAAAAAAAATTCAGACACATTATTATCAATCCATTCACAGCTTCAATAAAATAACCAAACTTTTTACTTATTAATGTAAGGATCATAAATTATTTTATTACTAATTTTTAATGCAAAAATGACAGGAATTTCATATATTTATTCAGCAGTTCATTGCAAAAGGAATATAATTTTATAACTATAATTATGAAATATATATTATACTTGAAATATAATGTGATTGTTATCAAAGTATATGATAGTAAAAATATATTATACATATAATATATTGTTATCCCAGCATTTTTTTATAATGTGGTGGAATTTTTATTTAAATTATATATAAATTTCATTACTGAACATTTTAATAGAATATTTCAAACTGAGTTATTCTGTAAAAGTTATTTTCAGATATTTAAGTTATTAATTTCAAACATGTTAATTTAAAATTGCTAAAAAAATTATTTGATTCTTACAGGTAGTTCATCTCGAGTGTTCCAAACTCCAGTAACAAGTCTTTGTTGCATTACTTGTTTAATGTTCAGAAGAGCAGGTAGAGCTATACATCCAGCATTTGTGCTTAAAAAAAATAAAAATATTGATACAAATTGAGCATGAAAATTCTTTAAAATCCACTAAGAGAAAGTATAAAAACATATGCAAAAACACAAGTACACTACCTCAATAATATTATACTATTTGGAGCCATCAGACATGAAAGGTAATTTAAAACTTTCTTGTTTACTAAATAATTTAAAATGAAAACACACTTGTTGCACTATTAAATAAATATTTGTACTAGAAATGCACTGCAATATTGAATTAAAAGCAGCATTTTAAAAAAAAACAATTAAAACCAGTCACACAAAAACATTTTAATACTGTATTCGATTAATTGTGATGAATACAGTGGCATGACAGAGAATATTAGCCCCCCTGCAAACTCAGACTTTGGGCCCCAACCCTAAATGCGTACTTTGCGTCAGTCAAGCTACAGGCCCCCTAGTCTCTGGCCCTCCACACAATGCGGGGGTGCACGTTACACCACTGGATGAATATTTAACTGAAACAATATTTTGAAAAGAAAATAGCATTTTTTTATTTTGAAAAGCTGCATCAAAGAAATATTTCATCAACTGAAGGGATATTGCCACAGGAACTCTAAGTTTCAAACTATAATCAAGTGCAATGAGGATGACACCTGAACTGGCACTCCACTTTCAAAGCTTCTATACGATGGCAACATATGAATATTGAGTCTTGATAGATTTAACGAGGATCAGCCCTAGGACTTGAGCCCACAACTTGACAGCAACAACACAGGCAACAAATTCATGATCCAAACTACTCAGCTACCATGCATGCCCAAGAAATATTTCAAAATACCCACCATTTTAGGAGAAAAACTGTAGTTATGATGTACTTTAAAACGAAATATATGCCTCACAAACTATTGCTTTTTAACAGTCATAGCAAGTACACCAAGTTAAAAAAATTAGTAAATACAATTTATTATTAGTATATGCAATTCATTCCTTCATACATACATCCCCAAAATAAGAACCAAGAGATCTTAAATGATATTTATAAGTTATATAAGAGTAGGATTAGAATTTTTTTTGCCAAGGATTCAAAAATTTATACAATTACATCAATGAAATGGGTGAAAAATTGTTTTACAAAATTTGACTAAATTCTCACAATTACTTTTAAAGGTTTTGGAAATCCAGAGGAATCTATCGTAATGGCCAAAAATTGTTCTAGGTATAATATATTTTTTTTATAAAATCAATGCATTTTTTTTTCAAATTTTTATAATACATGCATTCAGTCCTTGAAGGGATACATTTATTTAATTTAGAACAATAAACATGTCTGATGAATAGAACAAACATTGCAACCATATTTCATTACATATCGTAAAATCCAGCATATAATGTGCACTGGTGTATAACGCGTGCTCCTATACTTTCAAGCTGCATTTTTTAATTGTTAGGTATATTCGCTGTATAACGGGCACACTTTTTTTACGAAGAAACCTGAAATGTTAGTAAACAATGCTCTTATGTTTTAAGGTGACTTGTTCGAGGTATTATCCCAGAATTTTGAAAAAATAATATATTTCTAGCATTACAACTTTTGTAGATCATAAGGCATTTCCTTTTTTAAAAAACAAACTGTAATTTGATATGTGTAGTAGTAAAAAAAAAGTTACGCTCATATTTCTTGTAATTTTTAAAGCTATCATTTTTATACTCAGCATACAATATGCACTCTTAAATTTTGATCTTATTTTTTGTGTTAAAAGTGTGCGCTATATGCCAAGTTTTACGGTAATTTTGGAACCATTGCCATGAAAAATATTTATAACTACTAATTATTCTTTTACTACCATTTGGTTCTGTTTTAATAATTTTATAGAAATTAATATCTATAAATTTTTAATTTCATAATTGTTTATGAATATAAAATATATGTACCAAATATTTTTCTGTGTATAAACCAATAATATTTGAAATTTTGGGGGGAGCATAGCAATCTGAAGTGCCTAGGGCACCAGGGTAGTTAAAAACAGACTTGCACTAAGGTGCATGAGCAGATATTCCGGTCAGGTGGTCAGTTTCACATGAAAACCACAGTGTTTAGTTCCCAAGCAAGCTTGAAACTCATTTATCGACCCACTGAAGGGATTAAAGGCTGAGTCGACTTTGCTCAGACCGTGGTTTGAATCCCAGCCCTGTGGCTTGGAAGCACAATACACAACTACTGGGGTTCCAAGATTAAAGACACAATGTGTTAATTCACAGATAAAACATATTTTATTTAAAGTTAAAAATTAATTTAAAAAAAGGCTCAATACATACGTGAGACAAAGTTACTTGCTAGTGTAAGAGATAGTTCTATTTTATTTTGTGATTTCATTGCATATTCAAATAATTATTGTCTACTTAATAATCATCTTTCACAATGGTAAAACTTGTAATTTCAGATAACAGTTAAATAAAAATTATATCTTAGCAGGCATTTTATTTTGTTTAATTTTCACACATTTTGTGTGTGTGTGAGGTCTTTGAAACTTATTTGGATTTATCATGTTAAAATTCTCTGTAATTTTGTATGATATCCATGATCCACACCATCTAGTCACTGAATTAAAATATTAGAACACATGTGTTAATGCACAATGGAAAAATCAGAAAGCTTTTCACAGAAGAATGGCAATTTAAAAAGTTATTTATTGTATGCCTACATGTTTCTACAGCTATAATTTAGAAACTGTAAGCTTTTAAAGGAGGTTCTATAATACTTCTTCAAGATGAAATGTTTGAGAATAGTTAAAGTAATATAGATAAATCATACAGCTGTGGTAAAAGAAAAGTGATTGTTTTTGAGCCAATTACTATACCTAATTTCAAATGTGTTGATTAGAGTTTTTAATACTGCATTTCCAAAATGTCTGTTTTACAAAATATAACTTTAAAGTAAACAAATTTCAGCATTTGGACTTTTAAAGTAAAATGCTGTACTCCTGCAGTAATTTTATTGTACTTTCTTTTGTTAACAAAAATTTCACACAACTTCTTTATTTAATAATTTATAAATTAAAAGAGACAAAGGAAAGAAATATATCAAATTACAGAAGCCAAAAGTGAGCAAAATTGGCTATAATCTTTAAAACATTACTGGAAACCATACGAGTGGTTACCATGAGAAGCAATGATGTTGTATTTTCAGAATTTAGCGTATTTCTTACTTTTGATGACTTTTAATAATATTATTGCAATAATATACAAGCATTAAGGTTGTCTTCGCTAAATGTATGTGAGCCTGAACCAAACACGGAGCACATATTTAGACAGAAAAAATCTCAATCTTCATAAAAATGTGCCACATTGTAATTTATACATCTGTTTATAACATAACATTTTTAAAATTACAAAATATTTCATTAAAAATTATTTTTCTATTTTAACACATAAAAGGATAACTAATTTAGTATTACTGTATAAGAAAGAAGCAAAACACATTTTATACCAAAAAAATGGATCAACCCATATACAAATTAGGAGTATGACAAAATATGCTATACAGTAGCAAAGTCTGAATATAATATTAATGTTTCAGTACTTTTGTATCTGAAAATGTTTTCCAAATTCGATTTCTATTCTTTAACACTAAGTAAAGACAACCTTAAAAGTACAAATTCAAAATTCAATTGGCTACAAGGCCTTTGCTTTACAACAGTGATACTCAACCTGCAGCCCTTTGGCCGCATGTGGCCAACCGGCCTTTTTTGAGTGGCCCGGTCATGGTCCATTTCACTAAGAAATTCAATTATTGGAGAACAATGTACAAAAAATTTAACAGGAAATTCTATCAAGCAAGCAATCGAATATATCAATTTCGCTATCAATTTTTTTTAATAGTAGAATTTAAGTAAGAGCCTTGGTCATAGATGAAAGAAAATAGAAATTATTCTTAACTCAGTAAAAATTCATAAATATAAATATTTGTGTGCATGTGTTTAATAGAATTGAAAAAAAAGTCAAAAATGAGTTTTAATATTTTGATCAATTTTGTTTGGCAATGTTACTTTGGTCTTAAAAGTGTCTTTTTCCATTATCCGCGCATGAAATAACTGTCATATGTATGCGGCGTGGCGGGAAAAAAGGTTGAGTATCCCTGCTTTAGAAGAAAAGTTGCCACAACTCTTAAAAGATTGAATGTACAGTTTTTTAACTTTTTAAAATAAACCACCTTAAAAGAAATAACACGTTTTATGTAGTTTTGCTTAAAATGTATTGACATTTTAAGCAAAACTACATAAAATTAAGAATTTTTTTTTATTTCAGTTATAAGCATCCCTATTATAAAATGTAAATTAATCAATGTAATATGTAATAATTGATTGTCAATTCATAAATTTTTTTTTGGATTAAAAATGTTTTTCACTATAAAACTTTACTTTCAAGCACCATATTTTGAGGATATATTGGAACTTTTAACTTGATAATTGAGCACGAGGGGGAAAAAAGTTAGAACAAAAGGGTACATTCAGGAGAAAGTTTGAAAATCACTACTCGATATAAAAACAATGAAATATTTATGGTTATGTGTTTAATAATTTTATAACTTTTAAATTTTTTATCCAATATTCAAAACTCTAATGCATAAAACAACTTTTGCAAGAATTTGTACATTAGAATTCGTATTTGTTAAGCTTTACTTACCAAACTGCTAGAGGGCTATCAACAGATAAACCAAGAAGAGCACAAGCATCTCTAGTAAAAATATCACAGATTTCTTCCCAATATACAGGATCTAGTAAATAACCATAGGGAGAATTTTCGACACCAGATTTTAGGTACAACAAACAGCCCATTAAAACTTGAATGTCTGAAAAGAACAAACAAAAATAATTTTAATAAAAATAAGGCATTTAAAAAACTTCTTACAAAAATTTCACTGATAAATATATAAATATTTTTAGAAGGCAGTACAAATCTATTACATCAAATACGACACTGTTTTTTGGAAAATATAAGAAGACAAATAGAGGATGAGATTTTTTTTTCTATTTATGGAATTCAAACAAAGACAAAAACTATAATTTTATTCAGAGAAAAATATTTACAACAATTTCTATTGAAACTCATTAAATATTTTAATGTTTCAAAAGCAAATTAAACATTTGTAAAGAAAATAAAGGAAAATTTGTAGCAATTTGACTTTGGAACTATTTATTTAGCTTCCTGCATTTGTAAATCTTATTAATTTTTTAAAACATAGGTATCTCAAAAACATATTTATATAAAAAAATATATTTATTTGTAAATATCACCTGAATCAATCAGAAATAAAAGTCAAAATTTAATTTCTCAATCATACTCCTCCTTAAAAACAGAAAAAACATTAATAGAAGTTTGTACCATTTTGTGAGGGAGGAGAAAGCAATAATTAATTCTGAACAGATTATTAAGAAATTAAAATTATTAATTCAAAAATTCTTTTAATATATATAAACATTAACAGAAAGAAAATTTTCTATGAGGAAATTTTAATATCTTTTTGTAGTCTGAATTATATTTTCATCACAGGTTAGTAGAACACAAATATTTCAATCAACATGTATCAATGTAATCAATTTTTTTTCTTTAAGATAAATTCAATATATTATTTCATTGTGAATAAAAACAAAAAACTTTATTTCTCACTATTCTTTTTTATATTTCCATTATAATATTAATGAAAATTGTAAAAAAAAAGACATTTTAGTTAAAAATCCCATGGTTTTAAATGTAATCTTTATATTTACAATTAAAAACTTCATTGATATTTACAATTATCTTTATTATTTGACACTGAAGAACATATATAGGCTAAATTTGAAATGCAAATTATACTGCAATAGAAATTTTAAAACAGAACAGTTATTCTGAAAACCAATGGTCTTTAATTTGTGTTCCATAGAATTTCAGGGTTTAACAAATCAAAACTAGGGTTCTGCCAGTCAAAATAAAAATTCAAAAAGAAAATTATAAAAGTGTAAACACAATAGATTCGCGTTCTCTGTGTAGTCAATGCGACCACAAATATCTGCAGCCATATTATTCAAAGTGGGTCATACATCTCAAGTGGGACCTTCAAAATAGAAGTTCAGGACAACATCTGTTTCAAGAAATTTTCTAAAACTTTTACTTTGAATACCATTATACCATAACAAATTAGCCTAACAAAAGCGATAAAAAGTAAATTCATATTTCATGACTTGTTTAATAAAAAGAAAGAGGTAAAATGACATTGAAAAAAAAGAGCACTTTTCAAAGAAAAGAAAAGGAAACTTGTAGCTATTTGACTTTGGAATTATTTATTTAGTTTCCTGCATTATTAAGGATACGGCATAAATTACAGAATCTTTGTTTCATGTTTATACAGCAAAAAGAAGCAAAATCTTAATTTTCAAATCTCTTAACATTTAATGCACAAGAATTTTAACCATAGTGTAAAATATACATTAGTTTGCATCATTATTTAATCAGTTTATTAGACTATTTTTATGTTAATTAACTGCTTAGTGTGTGTTTTTGTAGCTTGAATGCAGCATAGTGTTCTAAAAAAAATTTCGCTAAGAACTAAAATTCAAGGAAAATTTTTTATCAGCCTTTTATATTGAATCCCCCCAGTCATTTATAAATGCTGAAAGCAGTTCATTTAAAATACAGAATGTTAATGAACTTTAGAGTTTTAAAGTACATTCCTTGATTATTTATCACAGCACAAAATGATTCTAATAAAAATAGTTATGCTTTGTGGTTAGTAACAAATGAGCAATTGTATAACTGTTAAACATTTATATTGACAAAAACTGTCAGAGAGCTTCAAAGAAAAAATGTGTTATTTTCATTATAAGTCAATATTTCTTTTTCTTTTCATTGTATAAAACATTAAATATAAAATAATAGATACATGTTTTTATGTAATATATTTTTTAAATTTTAAGGGAGTCTTTAGTACATACTAGCTGAAATGCCTGTTCATTGCATGGGTTAAGTTTTAAAAATATAAAATTCAGCTATTATGGTAATTATAATATTGTTTAAGGGAGGGTACAGCCAAATGTAAAGTAGCATAACCAAAAATTCAACAAGAAATTTTTAATGAATGTTCACATTATAAATAATTTTAAACCAACTGCAATTTGGCTACACAGTAAAGAATAATTTAACAAAAACAGATATTTGAATGCAAGAGAGAAAATTAACTTGCTCTATAAAAAGGTAAACAGAAAGAATGAATGCAAATATAAATAAAAATTATAACAGAAAAGTAATAGCAGTAGTAAGTTTCTGCTATGGGAACTATGGATGAAATAACCCTGAAATAGGTAAACCGAAAGAAAAAATTATTTTCGATAAACTGATTTACAAAATACCATCATAAATAACATATATTAGGAAGCCTTGAAATGGAAAAAAAAAATTCAATTAGCATTACATGAAGAATGAATGGAATACTATCTAACACACATCTCTCTAATGTACAACTAATACAGAGGATTAAATGTAATACAATACTAAAAAAGATTTAATTAGTATAAAAAAACCCCTAAAACAGGTCCCCATTGAAATAATCCATAATCAACAAGAATAGTGAATGAAGCAAATAATAAACCATGTTGATAAAAAAATTACTTAAACAATACTCTTTTTTGCAATATTTCTATTAATAATTGTAACTATTACAAAGAGCAAATAAATGAGTAAATGCAATGATAAATAACTATAGTGATAATTGAAATATACAAATCATATATAGACAGTATGACAACATAAATAATATGTATATGATCTCCAAAAAAGTACATGAGGAACTGATTATCAGAAGCAACGTAAAACCAGGATGTCAAGAGACGCAAAATCACATCAACAATGAAATTTAAGGAAATCCAAAGGGAAATATGAGAAAATCTTTTTCATGGTGCATCTTTTTTCTGCAAACGCTTTTTGGATCACAATATAAAAATATTTATATAATTCAAAATTGTCAGAAGCAAAGTTATAAATCATGATACTATGTGATGAAAAATCTGGTCAACATTGAATTTAAAGGAATCCAAAAGAAAATATGAGGATATTATTTGTAAGTGCATCTCATCATAATTTCAGCAAATAGCTTCTTGTCAAAAAATGTTTTCTCATTTTTTTATTTTAAACAAAGCTGAGTACTTATTGTTCATAGGGACCATAAGCTCAAAATACAGTGACGTACAAAAAATATTGCAAATTCTGCTTTCTCATATAAATATGAAATTATCTTCCCAGTATTACCAATCTGTTAATATCAATTACTCTAATTTAATGTGTTTTTTTAGCAATATTTTTCAACCCAAAAATGGCATAAACACTGAATTTAAAGTCCAAAAGAAAATTACTTAGATGTGCATTTAATCACATCCATAGTTTCAGATCTTCTTGATAAATAATGTTACCTATCAATCATGAGAATGAAAGATGAGTATTTATCAGTTATAAAGTCCTTGAGACTAAGTATGCAGAAGGTAGTTAAATTTTTATGGAAACGATTTGGTAGTTAACTTCTATCAATAAATACTGTATTTTTTGTGGAAATTTACTTCTATCCAATAGTCATGATTCTTGACAATAGCTCTAGCTTGAATTTTTCATGAAAGTAAACTTTTTCTTAGTACTGTCATGCAAATTTTAATCCATTCCTCTTTAACTGTTTTCCAAAATTCATTCAATGTTCTTGGATACCCTTTTTCTAAGGCTCGTTTTAATAAACCAAAAGCACAAAAGTCCATTGCAGAAGAATAGGGTGGTTTTACAAATATTTCATCAAATGAGAAACACTTTATTCCTGTTTCTAATTTTTTCTTTACTAAATAAGTAGCAGACTTGTGACTAAAAGTTTTGTCCATATAAAGTTTAACTTTATCAGTGTCTTTTCCATATAAAGTTGGAATTTCTTCTTAAAAACTTGGTTCTAAAATATTCTCCACATAACAGAGTGAATTAATGTTGGCTTTACATAAGACTTTTTTGAATTTTAATGTGCCGTTGTGTTAGAAAATCCTGCAACTATCATGAATCCCTTTAGGAACTTTACTGTACACTGACAATGCCATTTCAGTGTACAGTATTCACAGTCATGCCTGTCAGTTGAGCAACAGAAAATTGATCTTCTTTTAATAGTCATTTAAATATACCCCCGTCTCATTGAGTGTTATGACAAATTTCCCATTTTTCAGCAGCTAGGTATTTTTTACAAAATTTTCTAATTTGCTTTTCTTTCAGTAACATGTTTTAAAAAAGGAGATGAACTTTAGGTTTAAACAACTGTTTCAACTTTAAATCCTTATGAACCATTTTAATTACAGTTCTGGAAGACATTCCTAGTTTCGATTCAATTAATCTTTGAGTCAGCAGATTTTCTTTTAGGATCAGAAACTTCACTTTCTTGATAGTTGCTTGCGTTTGAACAGTCTTAGGATGGAGTTTTGTGGTCATGTTTTCATTTTTACTTTCTGCTAGATGCTTTTTCTCTTTCAAATTTAATATATATTATAAATACCTTTGAACGAAATGCAATAACCGAGATTTTTACACCACTTTTTAATTTGTTGATACAAATACTTCTCCTTGGAAAGTGTAATTACGTATACCGTAAAATCCAGTGTATAACGCGCACTTTTAACACTGAAAATTAGATAGAAATTTACCCGTGAAAGTTATATGCCTGGTATAAAAATGAGAGATTTAAAAAAATGCATACAAAAAAATTAAGACTTTTGCATAGATCGGGATACAGTTTAGTTTAAAGAAGTGACATTCCTTATGAACTTTAAGGGCTGTAGAACAAGAAGAGTTATACTATTTTTTCTAAAGCTTGGAATAATACCTCAAATAAAGGACTTCTAAAACATAATGGTATTGCATTTGAACATTTAAGGTTTCTTCATAAAAATGGGGGTGCACATTATATGGCGAATATACCTAAAAATTAAAAATTGCAACTTGAAAGTATAGGTGTGTGTTATACAGCGGTAAGCATTATACGCCAGATTTTACGGTATATAATTTTTAGGAGCCATTTTTAAAATAAGTCTTTTATTTTATATTTCAACCAAAAGAAAATCTTAATTGATTATTCTGAAGTTACCAAAGTTTTATCTCAAAATGCAAACAAGAAAATGACTTACAAAGTCGTTTCCATAAAGTGTGAATGACTTTCTGTAGCAACACATAGAAAATATGCTAAAATCTGAATAATACCAGTTGCTGACATAGATGGTGGGTAGTACTTTTAAATATTTTCAATCCATTAAGAGCAACTGGTTTAAACTTAATACTAACTGTTATACTGTTTTCAATTTTTTTTATTACAATAAAGATCTAGAATTTTCCAGAGAAAAACAATAAAGTTTTTCTAACAGATATATATATATATATATATATATATATATATATTGAACAAATTGGTCATGACATGAGAATAAAAGCAGGCAAGAAGTGAAGGTGTAACTTTATTAGTTGTAAAAAAAAACAATCCCTGTTGATATTTGTGAGATGAATAAGTAATCATGAACTAAGATTGTGTTTGCAAAAAGCTGCACAAATTATAATTGTTCAGCTAAAAAACTGACTTTTGAGTCACTGTATCACATAATTACTGTACACTAACAATTATAAACAAGCAAAGGAAAGTTCAGAAAATAAACAAATGTAAAACTGTGACTCTAAAATAGAAATTATAACATTAAATGAAAAGGTGACCTAAAACAGACAAATTCAGCTTAAATGATGAAATTGCCATAAACAGTTCTGAACAAACCACAAACACACAACAGAAAATCTTAAATGTGAAAAATTGACACAGAAATAAAATTAACATAAATAAATATGAAGTAACCTTATTTATAGTAGAAATAATAACATTAATTCAAACTAAAAAGCTACCTTAAATAGATAAATAAAGGTCTGATTTTGATGAAACTACCATAAACAACTCAGAACAAAAAGAGCAGGTCAGAAAATCTTACACATAAATAAAATTCTAACTTAAATCACAATATTGGCAATCTGTTAAATGAAATGAAAGAATATTTTATGGAATGAAAATCTTTATAAGTGGCCAGTACAATAAAAAGAGTAGCTTTAATAACTTTAGGCCTTGCAAGAAGCTGTTCCATTACACAATCATGCATTATTACAAACCATAAAAGTATACAAGAAATAATCATATAAAAATAAATAAAACAGATACATAAATTTAATGGTGTGGCTAGGCCTTTGTATCAACCATTCATGCTGGAGCAAGCGTGTAGTGCATCTGCACCAAAAAGAAAATTATAAAACTTTTGAAAGAATACTTTTTACGATGATTTATCGAAACACTCTTACATTATACATTTTAATTCCACAACAAATAGAAAAAAAAGAATAAATACAACCACAAATAAATATATTTATAATAAATATGCAACAATCCCCTCCCAAAAATCAGTTCAAAACATAAATTTTCGCAGAATTAAAAGTCAATATATGTCATTATATCAAGCCAGTTAGTTGAAACATTGCTTGAAAATTAAATTTTGAAATATATATGACGAATTTCGAAAAAAGCTTTTCAAGGGGTTTAAAGCATCACTGCCTGTAGTTTCAACATGCCAAGTTTTATACTTCTGGGTTGCTTAGTTGTTTGGCCAAAACACACAAACTTTTTCTTTTATTAATATAGAAGAGTAAATTTGAAAAACTTGCACTAGTTCTTTTTGTTGTATATTATTATCACTAAAACAGATTTACTGTCAGTTTGAAAAAATACGAGGGTGGGGGCCCAAGTCATGGCAACTATTTTTTTTCTTGTATATATGTGAATGGATCACAAATGTATATGTGTCGTGTGGATGTTCTTCAGGCATAGTGTGTATACAAAAGAACAGATGGCTCTGTGATAGCTGGTAGTAGCGTAGCAAGGACTGTGAAATCAGTCAGTTGGTGAGTGTCATGTGATAGAAGTAACCTGTGTTGAGCAGCGTTCTTACAACAAAATAGTCGTTCTCCGGGGGAAAAAT
The DNA here is from genome assembly GCA_019973935.1 of Trichonephila clavipes. Classification (NCBI taxonomy): domain Eukaryota; kingdom Metazoa; phylum Arthropoda; class Arachnida; order Araneae; family Nephilidae; genus Trichonephila; species Trichonephila clavipes. The sequence goes on from BMAU01017015.1 coordinate 913,657, forward strand.
GCGATGGGATATCACAGTGAATTAGTGAAAGCCCTTGGAAATAATACCTTGTCATACCGTACAGTAGCACAGTGGGTGTACTGTGTTGTCATTCTTTTGCACCATGAAGACCATACTGTCTTGTATACTATCGTAATAAATTAGTGTGTTACGATATTTCAGTGCTATTCATTGTCCACACATGTAGTTAACACCTTGTCCTTTTGTCTGCATATGTCAAATTTTCCAACCGTACTGGAATCCTCAAGAGAAAAAAAAATTGCCATGACTTTTGCCCCAACTCTCCTATATATATATATTTAATCTAATAATACTTAATAAGTGTTAAAACTTAAGAACTTTAAATAAATTTTAAAAAATAGTATATTTTGTCGCCATTTAATCAAATTCATCATAATGCATATTGCAAAAATTACATTACAGATAATAAATTAATTACAACTTTATTAGAAGGAACTTATAATAAATGTTCCAGAAAGAAAAAGATTTTAATACAAAGAATAAAATTATTTCAGTTCTCTTTAGAAAATTGGAAATTTTTTCTGATACCAATGCAAAATTTTGCAGGTCGACTATTAAGTAGATAATTACTTGAATATGTAATGGTCAAAATAAAGTAGAATTAGCAGCTCTAACAATGATTTTAGGTCTCAACTATTTACAAAGTCTTTTTTAAAATTAATTTTAATCCTTTAAATTGCACTAAATGCAAATATAAAATATTGCGAAATTCTTATTAATATCTTGCTGAAAACTTTTAAAAAACATTTCCATTCATCCACAGCATAGATGAATGGTTTTTAATTGGTGTTCTGTGGAACAGAGCTCTGAATAGAAAAAGATAATTTAGTTAAAAAAAAATTGTTTGGCAAAAATCTTGAAACAATGTAATTTTCCATGATTGTAAAAAGGATAAGAACACTGATATGTATATTTAAACAAAATTTGTAATAACAATAAGTTCCTAACTCTAAAAATATTTAAAATTGTCAAAAGATAGCAAAAAAAAAATTGTCATAATTATGACAGAAAATTCTGATAAAAGGTGCAAGAAAAAGCACAATGAAAGTTTCATTTTTTTACAGAACAATAAAATGTTGAAAAACATGGAAATTATTTAATTGTTCCAAAATTGAATATTGATTATTTAAGTAATATGAAAGCAAAATACATCTTAAAATTAAAAGTGTTATAAAACATTATTTATATTTCTTACTCAAGAGGATTGTGGAACATTATTTATTGAGTAATAAAAAATGCATAACTTTATGCAGTGGTATAATGGAGAAAATTTGCCCCCCTGCAAAGTCAAGTTTTGTACCCCAAGCTGGATCTCACCTCACAAAGGATTGCAAAACAATAGCACAATGTATGTACTTGGCATCAGTCAGGCTTTGGGTCCAAGCAATGCGGGGGTGTACGTTAAACAATTGATTTTATGATATTGTAAGATAATTAAGCATGTAGACATACTAAAGTTGCATCCGCAAAGTTATTTTTAAATTACTACATGAAATTTTCAAAACTTATTTTGTTAATACTACAATCTGTAAGAGATATAGTACATTTAAATATATTACATCCATCCATAAAAGACCAGTGGCTGAGTGGTAGTGTATTAGTGTATCGCGCTTCCAAACCACAGGCTGTTCAAGGTTGACTCAAGCCTTTCATCCCTTCAGTGGGTTGATAAATGAGTACCAAGCTTGCTTGGGAACTGAAAACTGGGGGTTTTCGCATCAGACCACTTGACCAAAACATCTGCACATGCACCCCAGCATCTTAGGTCACATAAACTTAGATAGGCACAGTAGGCCATGGCCCTCATGGGCCATTGCGCCACTGAGTTCAATACATATATTTATAAATGATGATGAAATTAAGAATTTGCAAATGTTTTTTTATTTCCAAAAAATTTATACCAACAGTAATCAACACATAGGAAATTTTTTTATTATATTAAAAGAATAAGTAATAGTTATGCATATTTTAATTCAATTAATGAAATTTTTAGAATAGACAAGTGTTTAAGAACCCCAGTAAAATGAAACGAAAATTATGGAGGTCAACATCAATGACAGCCGACATAGTGGTACAGATGGGGTAAAGTTTTTATTGGGTTTCTCCAATGGAGAAACATCACTAATAAGTTCAATTACATCACTCATTAAAGGACATTTTAAATAATGCTGTGAAAATGATAAATCTTATAGTATGAGGAGAATTAAATTTGAGATTATTTGCTTTATAAGAAGAATTATCCAGCAACCATAAAAGCTGCTTTTACAATCAGAAGTCTGATAATTATTTAAAGAAAAAAAAATCTTGAAATGTCTTTTTAGTTAAAAGATTGTCAGATTATGTCATGAAATATGGTAACAATGTTTGTCCAATTTAGCAGACATGTTTGCAATTCAAAATAAAGTAAACATATCCCTTTAGGACTGAATGTATAAATAAAAATAAAGAAAAAAAGAGAATGTATTGGGTTTTAAAACTTAATGCAATGTTTTAGGAAACTAAACAGATTCCTAATAGAAAATCAACTGAATTTAGACAATATTAATAATTTTATAATAGAGTAGATTTCTCTATTAAAAAACTAAGGATATTTCTCAGAAGACAAAACCATGCATGAATGGATAAAAAAAAAATCCACTTGGGTATTTCAAATAAATCAAGCTTGCCAATGATGAAGAGGCAACAACTATTGACAAAACAAAGGATTCAACATTAAAATCTAAATTTAAACAAGAACAGCTTCTAATTTTTTGGTTGCAAATTTGCACAAATACATACAACTTTCTTAGACAGCTATGAATGTTTCAATGCCATTTGGAGTAACATATTTAAATGCAAACTCTTTTTCTCAACAAATGTGATAACAAAAACAAAATATAGGAACAAATTATATGCACAATATCAAATGGTACAGAAGATAATTTCTACAGAGCTAGTGGCTGCAGTAGTCTAGTGGTCAAGGTAACAGACTTGAGGCCGGCGTGTCATGAGTTTGAGCCTAGTATCGCTGAAGACCTGCTATGTAAGGGGGAATGCACATAAAATTTGTCAAAGCTTAAGCATCCTTCTGCTGGTGTGGATTGGAAGTTATGAGAGTGGTTGCCAGCTAAAGTGTCATCCTTATCACTTGACCAAAGTTTAAAATTATGAGGTCCATCAACAAAAACCTGAGTAGCTGAATAGTGTGGAGTTAATAATTACTTACTCATTCAATAGAGCTAAACTTTGACAGTTTGTGTAAAAATAAATAAATAAATACAAGTATATTCCAGTCACTAAATATATCACAAGGGTAGGTAACACCTCAAATACAATTTAATACTGTAGATGCATAAATTTTAAATAGAAAATGTTTAGTAAAATATACAATACTTTTTTTTTGATTGTCTTTACATAAAGTACCCACAGAATATTAAATATATCTCTTATAAGAATATATCTTTAAATAATATTTTAAGATATATTCTTCTAAAAATGGGTTGGGGGTTTCCCCTAAACACTTTATACTGTATTTACTCGAACCTAAGCCGCACCTTTTTCAGATGTTAAACCTACTGAAAATTGGTTGCAGCTTAGAATCAAAGGTAAAAAATATTCATTAGATGGGACAATTAGAGCAATTACAGGTTCATGTATGTATTTAAAAGTTCATAATATTGGTAAAATAGTTAATTATTCACTTCTCTTATTTGTTCCAATTTTAAAATTATTTTAATTTTGTAAAACTGGATATGGGTAAACCATTTTACCCTTTTTTAATTTTTCACAAAATCTTGTTGAGAATTTGGGGTGTGGCTTAGAATCGATGGCAGCTTAGATTCGAGGTAGTTCAAAAAGTTTTGTGAGTCAACAAAGTTTGAACACAACTGTGATATACAAACAAATATATAAAAACTGAAAGAGTATAATATAATCTGAAGATGGATTGATATAATTGTAGGAAGTGCTTTATAAATAGAAATAGGGAAGAAAAAACTTAGATATACCTTAAGAATTGTGTGATATTTATTCAAAACTTTTACAACACAAATAATACATAAAGACATAAAGAAAAGTACATAAATATACAAGACATTACTCTATGTTCAGAAATATTTAAGTATATTTTTCTACAATTGCTAAATTTTCTATGATGAGAAAATATATTAAAATTTGAGATTTTATGATACTATATATCACAGATAAGGAGTAAAAAAGGTGTATATGAGCTTTAAATCACCATTGTGTCTCAAGAACACATTGGGGGGAGGGATATCAAGTCCCCCTCCTAAAAACATTTACAGAAAAAAATTTCAACAAATAAATGTTCAACTATATTTAAAATAAATCCTACCTTTTTCATGTTGAGATGCTAAATGTTGAAAATTTTTACGTGCATATGCAATAGCTTCATCTTGCTTGAATATGCCTTGTTGAAGTAATGTAATAAAATTTAATCTATGAAGTCTGAATTCTAAGGAACTGCTCTGTTCAATAAGTTTTGATCGATTAGACTTTGCCCAGCTGAAAATAACAAGAACATTGCATTAAACTTAGAGAGATAATTTGCAATCAAAACATTAACGAATACACTACTTGCAATTATATAAAAAGAGTAAGGGTAGTAAAAAAAAATTAATATATACCATATTTTACAAATAGGAACAGTGATTTAAACCGAAAAAAAAATTAAAATACAGGGTGACTCAAAGTTTGTTAATGCTTGAAAATTCAATAATTCACAGAGTAGTGTAAGTAGAGATTTAAAAATTGGCACACATGCTTGAAATGACATGGGGTTTTATTAAAACTAAAAGAAAGTGCACAAAACGGCCAACAGATGGCACAGGACAGCAAAATATCAGTAGTGAAGCTGCATGATAATCACGTACAAAATGAGATATAGTCATGGAAAAAAGCAGATGCACCAGCAATTGTGACAAGCTGACTTTACCAGAAAAGGCACTGTTAGTAAAGCTGTATTATAAACTGGAGAATCTGCTATTGCAACTTAATGATCCTACAGACATAAGAGGGAAATTTGAACGGGTAAAGGTCCTTTGATAAGAGTAGCTGTGAAGAAAACAATTACGAAGTTTGAAGACACAGGTTGCTTAGACATTCAGTCCTGCAGTAAGAAGCCAGGCACAAGTGCTACTGCTATTCAGATAGTTCAGGAAAAAAAGGAATCTTTAATGGATTCCTCTATGTCAGGGGTACTCAACTTTTTTTTCTGCTGGGCTGCATACATGTCAGATATTTCCCGCAGGCCGCATATATGTGTTAGTTATTTCACATGGGCCGAAACCTGATGATAAATGGGGGGAAATGCTTTAAGACCAAGATAACATTCAAAATTTAAAATGTGGAAAATTGATCAAAATATTATAGCTCTTGTTTTGTTTTTAATTATTGTTTTTTATATTTGTCACTAACACTAAATTAGAAGCATTTAAGAAACACTCCTTCTCAATTTCTACATCAGGAGATGGTTTCATATGATTACAAATAATATAAAAAACTTCATAGGATGTCTTTGTTACCGCTGTGATATTATCACTGATAAGACACATTGTTGCTGTTGTAAAGATTATTCAAGAAAGCCTATTTATCATCTCTTGAAAGAGATCTTCGGGGAATGATTCCTGTTCATTGGTATTTTTTTAAATACAGCACTTTCATGACAAATCAAATGATTACTGATCCATATTTGTTTTTCACTACAAAATAGTGAACCTCCAAATTGTCTTGAAACAATATATTTTCTTCGAATGTTTTTCTCTTGCAAGATATGAAAGATAGTTAAAAATTACTTCCACACATAAAATTGTCGCTACTCCACTGTTGTCTATTATCATTAATCGTAACCGTTCCAAATAGAAAATATATATCAATCTGTACCTGAAAATGTTCGTAATTTCCCACCAAATTTTTAATACAATGTTCTTAAATAAGTAAATTTCACAGAGCAATGGGCCACTTAAAAAGGCTCAGTGGGCTGCAGGTTGAGTATCGCTGCTCTATGTGCTTTTGAAGTCAAGCTTATATGAAGTGTAATTTTTGGTCAATAAGACTCCATACCATTTCAAGCATGTGTGTCTATTTTTACCTCTCAACCTACATTATTCTGAGAATTATTGAATTTTCAAGTGTTAATGAATTTTTGGGTAATTTACATACATCTACACGAAAATAGTATATATACTTAGAAAATTGACATTTGCTAAAAATTAATCTGAATCTATTGAAATAACATCATTAACACTTTTGTGACTCATTTCATATGTTTAGTGTTTTTGTGCCCATATGATTGGTCTACATGCCATACAATGAGGAGAAAAAACTTAATTTCTTGCTACTTGCATGCCTGTTTATAAATTCCATATTTTTTAAAAATATTTCTACAAGAATGGTATAAAGAATTTTACTTTCTTCATAGTTATTGCATTGAGATTTTTTGCCATGAATTGAAATCCAAATCTTGTGTTTTTCAAAATTTCAAACATAGCATGATATCTGTTAGAATTTCATTTAAAAGAACCATTCAAGATATTTGTGATATTCATTGTTAAAATTTTGCTTGATAAAGTAAGCAGAAAAAAAAAAAACTGTTATAAATGATTTCAGTTTTGTGAGAAATGTGGTTATTATGCTTTGATGTCCAAGGTAGACAGTAAAGCTGTTTTAAGAGTAAGGCAACATTTTTCAATGAACTATTCCAATATTTTTATGTAGATATTTATTTTAAACACCTCAAAGCAGTATAATATGTACAGTCGAACCTCTACATATTAATTTTTCTATGTAGCAAACTTTTTCTCTTGTGAAGGGAATTTTAGTGCATTTCAAAGATGTGAAATGTATTATGAAACAAAATACTCAAATAAAATTTACAGATATTATGAGTAATTAAATTTAAGGACTCATATGGTAATGTATGTTTAGAATGTTTAGTTATAAAATAATATGTTTAAAATCACTTACATGCTTTAAATCAGAAAATTTCCTTAAAATTCATTAATTTTAATATAAAATTATTTTCTTATTGTTGAAAATACAATGTAATTCTTGACATTCTTTTTTCAAGTTTTCCTTGTAGTTTTTCTTTCTTTTTTTATGGGTAAGATGTACAAAATAAATAGGTATTAATTTACAAAAAGGTGTGAATAATTACTTTTTAAAAAATATATAGTGTTTATGAATTTAAATTTGTTTTATGTGGTTTCTAAAGTATAATGTGAAAGATGAACCTCTATATAACAAAAGGTCATATAATGAACTTTTCTTCTGGATTTAGAGACTTTGTTAAATAGAGGTCCGACTGTATATAATATCAGTGTATTTTTTAAAGTTTGAAAGGTGCATTGCATGGTGATCACTGAATGGGGCATAACATATTTTACCCCAAGTAGGCAGTGGTGCAACAGAGAATATTAGGGTACCCCTGCAAAGTTAGATTTTGGGCCTCAAGTTGGTTCTTACAAAGGATTTTAAAACCATAATATGACACAGGCAAGCAAAAAATTGCTTACCGATAAAAATATTTGGATTTCTGAATTTAGGACAGAATACATATTCATTTTTTGCAATAAAAAAATGCTTATTTAGCTTAGAAAATTGAGTAAAAAAAATATTGATCAAGATTATAAAATGAAATAAGAATCAAAAATAAATTTGAAAAAGGTAATAACAAGTTTCTATAAAATAATAAATATGAAAAGCAATATTAGAAAACTTAAATTCATATATCACAAGAAAATCATTTTTTAGTTTTGTAATCCATAAAAAAAAAATGTACAGAAACAGTTTTATGATAATATGATTTAGAATATGATAATGAAAATTGCAGTATCGAACTATTATTATAAAAAATAAACATATATTTCAAAGAAATATTACACATAAAAAAGTACATAACTTCTGAAAACAAGAAAAAAAAATTAATTAAAATGTATGACATTTCTTATTTTAAGGCTACAACTTTAAAAAAATAAAAGCATTTCTCTTTGTTACGTCTTCGCATGTGCAGAGGGCGCTAGTAGTCCTCCTTGTTTACATTTCGTCAGTATGCTTGTAATGCATCCTCGGAGCGGACGTACCTACCGTCCTCAATAAACAAACATTTTTAAAGTATACAGTCCACGCCTTTTGCTTGAGCAGTCAAGTTATACATAACTCAAAGTTTGCTCATAATCCGTTATAGACATTTCTAGAATAACCACACCATTTGTGGTTAAAATCAGAGCTATCGACCTCACCCATTTTTGTGGTCGGGTGTCGAGCCCGAGCCAAAAATCAAAATGGCTCCAAAGGAACTATCAGAACTCACCGTGTTTAACAGAAGGAAAGCACATCTGCTCGGTCAGATCACACGCATTAGAAACTCCTTGGAAAATGTGGATTCACCATTGAATCAAGTTGAAATAAGAACTAAACTCGCATTTTTGAAGTGAAAGAAAAATAGACAAACTTCGGACCGAAAGCTACGGGTGCTTTCGGATGAAGAGCTCATGGATTTCGAGGCCAGTTTGGACACGATGGAAGTGGACGCAGATAATTTAGAGGTGAGTCTCAATACCTTACTTGAATCTTCTAATGTGGATACCTCTGAATTATCTGTGAAAAATGATTTTGCTAATTACAATGTGAAACTGCCATCCATTAATTTATTTTCGGGACAATATATTGATTGGTTGCAATTTAAATCCCAATTTGTATCATTAATTCATAATAACGCTTGTTTATCAGACTCGCAAAAAACTATATTATTTACAATCTGCCCTGAAAGGCCATTGCAAACAGTAAAATTCTTACTCATCTTTATTTGAAGCTTTAGAAGGTAGATACGAAAATAAAAGATTAATTGTAAATAGTCATATTGCTGAACTTTTTAAATCCTAACAAAAAAAAATTTGAATCTGCTTTTCATCTCAGAAGTTTAATAGATTCAATTCAGAGTCATCTTAGAGCCTTAAAACAACTAGAATTAGAACCTAACGCTTTGTGTGAATCAATGTTAATTTTTGTTATAACTCAACGTCTAGATGATGAATCGCGTAAACAATATGAAATGGAATTACATTCTAATGATTTGCCTAAGTGGAATAATTTTTTAGACTTTTTAATAAAAAGGAGCCAAGCCTTAGAAAACGTACAAAGAAATTTTGTGAAAAACAAGAACGAATATTCTCCAAAATTCAGATCATGAAAAGCAATGAAAAAAACCTGTCCGTTATGTCCTTCAGAGACACACCCAATTTTTAAGTGTAAAATGTTTCACGAGATGTCTGTTCAAGAAAGAAGCAACAAAGTGAGATCCTTAAACCTATGCTTTTTAATTGTCTAGGCCATCACCTTATTAAGAACTGTTTAAAACTGAACAGGAAATGTAGGATTTGTAATGCGAACCACAATTCTCTTCTTTGCAAAACAAGTGTTCCCGACAGATAAACAGAAACCTCCTCTCTCTCCACAGAGTTCATCAGGTGTCATTTATGACCCGAGTCCAGCCAATGTAATAAATCCTCAAACCGCGACGTGTCTTTACAATGAGAGTGGGGAGAAATCCATTTTGCTTTCGACCGCGAAGGTCAAAGTTCAGAGTGCGACAGGGGCTTGGCTTGTAATGAACGCGATCCTCGATTCAGGGAGCCAGAAATGCCTTTGTAGCTTGAAGCGTCAAATTTCCTCGGGTTGGAAAAATACTCTATGAATTCAACTATTGTAGGCTTGAATGGAGCTTGCATTTCAGTGAGGAAAAGAATTTCCGCTGAAATTTTGAACGGAAGTTCATTTAAAAGAAAACTTAACTTTCTCATAGTCCCTAAAATTACTGGTTGCGTTCCTACACAGCCATTGATTTAACAAAAATAAAATTGCCTCCAAATATAACATATGCAGATGCGAAATTTAATATTCCCAAACGAATTGATATTCTCCTGGGAGGTGAAATATTTTATGAATTATTAAAAAGTAAACAAATAAAATTACATGACAATTCAATAATATTGCAGGACTCGTATTTGGTTACATTGTAACAGGTTCCATTCAAAACGAACCATCGAACTATTATTTTTGCAATTTCATCCAAGATCAGGTTGATAGAAATTTAACAAAATTTTGGGATTTAGAAGCAATAGGAATTAAAGCAGAGTCTAGTTGTGACCCAGACGACCAAGCCATGCAACATTTTAAATCTTCAGTACGTTTCAATAGTGGTCGTTATGAAGTTGGGTTTCCTTGGAAGGGCCATACACAAGAGTTAAATGACAATTTTTCCGTAGCAGAAAAACGTGTAAAATCCTTAACAAGAAGATTCATTCGTGATCCAACTCTGTACATACAATATTCGAAATTTTGAAAGAATATGAATCTCAAGGAATAATTGAAAGGGTTCTAGAAACTGAAAAACCAACTGATAGAGCAGTATTCTATTTAGCGGTCTTTCGGTAAGAAAGCCTAACTACAAAAATGCATTGTTTTGATGCAAGTTTGAAGATGGACAACCATCTCTTAATGACTGTATATGGTCAGGTGAGAATTTAAACCCAAACATATTCCACCTAATAATTTCTTTTGTGAACACGATTGCTATCACCGCAGATATAGAACGTGCATTCTTGCAAATCTCATTACGTGACGAGGACAGAATGCAGTTAGATTTTTGTTTCCAGACATTAGATCAAATCAAACAGATCCCTACAAGTTTCAACTGTATAGATTTAAGCGTGTGATGTTTGGAGTCAACGTAAGCCCCTTCTTGCTCTCCGCAACAATTAAGCATCACATCGAGAATTACCGTGAGCAATATCCAGCAGCAACTGAAATGCTTGACACTTGTCTCTATGTTGATGACGTAATCAGTGGTGCTGATGACATCTCCCAAGCCTTAAAAGTATCAAAGGATGCTGAAACAATCATGAAGAATGCCAGCATGAAATTACGCAAATGGAATTCAAATGATCAAACATTGATGAGAACTTGGGAAAGGGAAGGCCTTGAGACACATCCTTCACCCGGACGGCAGTTCCAAAATCCCTTCGTCAAAGGTTTTAGGGATACCATGGGATGTTGTCCACGACTATTTTACAATTGATGTTAAAGAACTTCTGCAATTGGACACGTCAAAACCCATCACAAAAAGAATTGTGCTTCAATCAGCTGGGAAAATATACGATCCAGTTGGGTTCTTGTCACCCTACACGATTAGGCTCAAATGCCTATTACAAGAACTTTGGCTACGAAAGTTATCCTGGGATGACGAGCTACCGCCAGATATTCATGCAGTATGGTCACAATGGTGGTTAGAACTTCCATTTTTATCAGAGTTAAAGATTCCGCGAAAGATCCTCGATTCCAGTGGAGATTCAAGTGAAGTCCAAATCCATACCTTTTCTGATGCCAGTCAAAAGCATATGGAGCAGCCGCCTTCTTGAGAGTCAAGCACAAGGACAGAGTCAGCGTTGATCTTGTAACATCCAAGAGCCGTGTTGCACCTCTGAAAAGGTTATCCCTCCCTAGATTGGAACTGATGGGCGCTCTGCTTGCTGCACGCTTAGCAAAGGAAGTCAAGAAAATCCTAGATCAGAAGTGTTCAACCAGAGCCTTTTTCTGACGGACTCTCAGGTCACCTTACAATCAAAGGTCCAAGCCATAGATGGAAACCCTTTGTTGCGAACAGGGTTTTCACCGATCCTAACTCGTGGTTCCACTGTTCCGGCAAGGACAACCCAGCAGATCTACATTTACGAGAGGAATCAGCGTAGACGCTCTTACAACCAACTCCAAGTGGTGGAATGGATCCTCGTTTCTACGTCAAATTGACTTCCAGACCAAAGGACTAGATGAAGCGATCCCAGAAAGAGTGTATTTAACGGAAATGAGAAAGAACTCAAATCCAAAAGAGGACATTTCCTTGACATTGACAGTGACTAAAAACAATTTCCTTGAAAACATTATTGATATTTCAAACAACTATGTAAAATTAATTCGTGTTGTAAGTTTTCTTTACAGATTCATACACAACTGCAGAACCAGAATTACAAAGATAAAGGGACCCCTTACTTCACAGGAGGTAAGTCATGCTGAGAACTGGCTGATCCACTCATTGCATGAAAGGGAGTTCTATGAAGAAATGCGCAAATTGTTGGCAGGAACCTTAGTTTTAATCAAAGATGAAAATCGTCCTAGTACGAAATGGAGTACCGGAAGAATAACTGAAATTTTTCCTGGCAATGGTAAAGAACCTGCGTATGCCAAACGGAAATATATTAAAAAGGACAATCAGAAATCTTTGTCTATTTGTATGAATTTTGTTATTAGTAATTATTGTATGTGTATAACTTCAATCGTATTTAAGTATCATAAAATGTATTGTGTATTTTCATTTAAGTACTGTAAATATTGTGTATTTTTCATTTAAGTACTGTAAATATTGTGCATGCCTTTTGCTTTGCAAATATTGTGTATTTTGTATGTAAGTATCGTCAATTGCATTATGTATTTGTAAATTTCATTTTCAATGGCGGGGACTCTGTTACGACCCGCATGTGCAGAGGGCGCTAGTAGTCCTCCTTGTTTACATTTCGTCAGTATGCTTGTAATGCATCCTCGGAGCGGAACCTACCGTCCTCAATAAACAAACATTTTTAAAGTATACAGTCCACGCCTTTTGCTTGAGCAGTCAAGTTATACATAACTCAAAGTTTGCTCATAATCCGTTATAGACATTTCTAGAATAACCACACCATTTGTGGTTAAAATCAGAGCTATCGACCTCACCCACTCTTTGTTAAGAGACTTTGAAAGATCTTACTTTCTATATATGGTAGTACAGTAGACAATATCTGCTTTATATGATTTTTTACATAGGTTTCTAAATTATCTTCATTTTAAGTATATATTTGGGATATTAGTTTAATTGTGCATTTTTTTAACAGCAGATAAACATCATCAGTGCCTTTTTTAACTGCATTAAAAATAATATTTATCTAAAAATTATACTGCAAATACATACGCTAAAGCAGGTTCCAAATCTTTTCTTTTCAATGCATCTAATATTCGATTTAATTCTGTGAATGGTTCTTTCTTTTGTAGTTCCATTTGCAAGCCAGTTTCCTATAAGACACAATTTATAACTTTATACTCAAATAATGAGAAATAATTTTATACAGTCTTTGACCTTAAAACTGAGTTTCATCAAAAAAAATATATATAATTATAAAATCTTCAAAATTTTTTTGCAACTATTTCTTTTTAATGTATCTTTAAAATCAAAACATGCAATTTGCAAATTTCATATTTTTTAACAAATGTAAGCAAAAATTAACAATTCAAGAAAAAATTCTATTCTAAATATCAAAAGTATATTAGCTTCTATAAAAACCTATAAAGCATGTTGACATTTAATGCTTTATATGAAAAGTAATAAGAATAAAAGTTTAGATGTTTCATGGATTGCAATTTTCTAATGCTGGAAGAAGCCTAGCTTTCAATACCCTGTTTACAGTTAAACTATGTAATAATGCCTTTTTCCTTCTTTTTATGACATCTTGTGAAATAAATACCAGAGCCCCCCTTCCCATAATTATGACTATAATGTACTTTCTATTTGCAGTAAAATAATTCTTTGAAGAATTTAGTTAATTTGCATAAAATTTGCATCATTTAAATAATGTTCGACAAGTAAAACTATATTATGTAAATATTTATGTTTAAATGTGCATATTACCACGAAAATGAATGTATATAAGTAGAGAAATAGTAAAATAAATTAAGAAATTGTACTCTTAATGAATGAAATGGTAAAAATAACATACTTTTATTAATTCTTCTGCAATATCAAGCATCCCTTGTCGTAGAAAATGTTCACAAATCACTTGGTTCAAAAGTTTGGCATTTTCAGTACCTTGAAAAACTTCCTCATTGCTGGTGGATGCAAAATCAGCAACAAAATTCTGAAACAAAATCGCAATTAAACATTTTTCTCTTTATTTAAGTAACATTATTACATAAACAGATCAAAAAGTAAATGAGTGTGTTTTGCTTTGGGAAAACATCAAATTGTTACTATTTTAACAAGAAGTTTCAAAAGGAAATCTCTAGCTTCCTTCTCAGCATAGGTTTTATAGAGTAATCTAGTCTTAGGAATCAAAATAAAGCTTTCAATATGTTTTTGTTTGTAAGTTTAATTTCTAATCCAAAATTATAACACATTTTTATCAAAAACTTGTTTTTCACACTTTTGCTTATTTTTAAAAATTCTAACAAGACTTGATAATCAAATATTCTTCATTCCATGTAATATTTTGATATAAAGAATAATTTAAATTCTACTATAATAATTAGAATTCGTTCATCACCAAGACTTTTGTATTATTCTTCCCTTTGTATATAAAATTTTTGAAACTTTCCTCAGAGTGTTAGTCAGAAATAAATGTATGCATTCACAAAATCAAGAAAAAAAAATTAATTAAATATTATGCTTTGTAAGTTTCAACCTTTTGAATTTCCTTTGTCTCATCAATTTTTTGTGAATTAACTAATGTAATAGATTACAAAAAAAAAAAAAAAAAACCTCATTGAGAAGGAGGAGGATGAAGAACATAATCCTGCTGGGCTGCAGTGTCTAGCAGAGAAATTTCGAGTGAGTGTGAGGCACTTTGCTACTGTTCAGTAGTAAAAAAGGATTTGAAATTGAAAAGAATTAATACTTGAACAATAAGAAAAAGCTGAAGTAAGGCAGAAAATAAAAATTTTTTACAGTTCGTGTACAAATTCTAAAAAGTAGTTGAGGGGATATAAATTGGATGGTAAGCGTGCTATAAACTAGCCAATCTGAGTGCAACAAAAATACAGCAGAGTTTAAGGTATAAGAAATTTGAAGAAACTCGAGTACCCAAGAGCAAGCAATCTGACGGGCAATCAGAAAAATTCATAAAAGTTCATTTTTCTATGATCGGCAGATAGCTGATCATTCAGCATGCAGCTTTGACTGGCAAAGCCAAAACATTGGCCGATGAAAAAATTTAAGAGAGAAATAATATAGAAAAGTTAAAAACTAAGAGAACTTACATTCAATTAGAATATTAGAAGAAAAGTAATGTTGCACATGTTCTTCTGTTTCAGCAAATATTTGGACGAAACTTATGCCGCTATAATATTTTCGGTTTGCTATTCTCTATCGCTGTGCTAAATTCTAGATGATTGTAATTCAAAAGATACTGTAGATAGCTGTATTATTTATTTTTCAAGTTAGTAGAAAGCATTCAAGGCAAAATAATTTGAAAAAAAGTTGACTATGAACATTTCACTACCAATACCAGTTATGATTTCAGAGATTCCAATACTGAATGTCACTCCAAAAAAATGGGGTAGTACAAAATGGCGCAATAAATGCCAGTGGAATACTGTCTTCAATATACTTTAGAATCCTACTAGATACATTTTATATGTTGTTGCTATATCTAAAAACTGAAATGTTTTCAGAACATATGAAAGCTATTTGCAATTTAAAGCACCGCGTTGTAGACTAAATTTTACAAAATTTGGATAAATATATATATATATATATCAAACTGTACTAATAAAAAGTTTTAAAACTTATTTTGTGTTTTGAACTCATTTTATATACTGCATAATATATATTTATAGTATATAACTACATAATATAATCTTATATAATATATACTTTAGGAAAAATAAAATTTTACTAGAAAACTTGGAATTTTACTTGGAATAATAAATTTGTGTAACTTTCAGCATTTTAATTCATTTTTAGATCTAGATAAAATCAATCAAAGTTCAGTTTCAGTATGAGTTCAGTATAAAACTTTTCATTGGCCCAAATATCAACATTTTTGTTTTTGTAATGACAATTCTATGGGTTATTGGTGATTTCACCAGTCACCAAAAAAAATTTTTCTTTTTCACCAAAAATCTTTTTTTCCCAGTGCTACATAGATAGCATAGAACAAAACCTTATTCCAGAGAATCTTTTTTTAAAAAAATAATTTAAAAAATACTTTTGTTTATTCATTATCTTAATTTTCTACATAAAAAACATCAGTATTATAAATTTGGCCCCTAAGAGAGAACATATTTTAATGCTGACAAATATAACATCTAATAAATTAAGACACTTCACAGATAATTACTTTATCAATAGCTTTTCCCACTTTGGAAACAGTTCCATGAAGATCCCTGTGTTCAGTGGCCATTGAAGCTACAACATCTTTTACTCTCTTATAACACTGAGTTAAAATCAAAGCTTGAGCAGCAGTGACCTCATTTTCTGCACCACCTGAAACACAAAGAATTTTTTTTATATATGAACCAAAAGTCACAAAAAGAAAGGAATCAAGAAAATACGTTTAGTTAAATTTTCAAATGCTTTTAAATAACAATGGTATATCATGCCCAAATAACAAGAATGACAGTTGAAGAAGTAAATTTCAACAATCTGCCTGCAGAAAAGATTTCAATACGCAGATAAATTCAACTCGTATGTGGCAGTCTTTAGTCATTAAAAGCTTCACAAGGTCGTTGACTGACTAAACGATTTTTAATCAAACCCAAGTGCTCAGAACAATACCCAAGTTGGGTTCACTCCTAGGAGAGCCCACACCCTTGGCGCGAATTACTTTGGTTGGCGATAATTGCGCCATCTTGGTAACCCTACTTTTAAATACTACATATGGCAACCCTAACTATTTCTAGCATTTTCATATTTTGAGGGCGCGCATTTTGAATTTCATTTTGTTGTTGGACTCTGGGCTGGCTGCGTGTGTGAGGGAATATACTTTAGAATTTTTTACTTTGTTGACTGCAAAAGGTAAGAAAGAATTGATTGAATGGTGTATGAAGGAAGGATTGATTGCTTCGAGTTATGAATGTTCTAAATGTAATGATCGGCATGATGTAACATGGTCGGCAATAAAACGCTTTCTTCGAAATTGTACCAGCCACGCCGAATGATGTTTGACCATTACCCCGCAGAATAAATATGGCGGCGCTCACACAATCATTCGCTTAGCGATGAGACCTTTAAGGCCTTTTAAAAATTTGCTGTTACACTGTACCCTCCACTTGAAAAAGATCAGCAGTAAGAAAGTAAGCGCTGTTTTTATATTTTTTATCTTAAATGTTTAATTTTTGTACTGTTTACATACATTTTCATTACGCATCAACCTTATCCTGCTATACTCCATTGCCGCCATTGTCGGTTTTGATTAGCGCATTTTTTGGTTTGTCGCCAAGCGTGTGGGCTCTCCTAGGATTTTACCCCCGAGTTGGCATCTTACTTTGTAAAAAAACCTCAGCCCGCATTGGTGTGAGGGTTTATAGCAGGATGAGCCATCATTAAAAATAATCAACTTTTATTTAATCTTTTCAATGAGGAAAAAGTCAGTTTCAATCTACTCTAAATTTAGTCTTACCTCTAGCTGCCCATCTGATATAGTGGTTAGTGATGCTGACCGCTGTACAGTTTGGACCTTCCCCCAGGGGGGAGGTATGTTAATTGAAGTGGCATGGATATACTTTATATAACCCTTTATCTCTCTCTCTACAGACAATACTTTTAAGTACCACTAACTTTAAAATTACATAGAATAACCATTTTTATGAATACTCTGATGATACTTAGCAGGAATATTCTTTTAAATCCACTCTTCCAAGATATAAGGCACCACGTGTTCTATGATAAGTATTTTAGAATGGAAGGAGAATAGTTTTATAGCAGGAATTGCGTTTTCAGCTGACATTTTGATCGGATTGCGAAGATTGTCCTTTCTGTTCTGAAAAAGTTGTAAATGCCAAAAGGTGTCTTTTTTTTTTGTATGTTAATAAAGGTTTTAGAAAATGATTTGACTATTTATTTTAAGTGCACAGTATATATAATTAATTTTACAGTTGAATACCTTTAATTAATTAATTAGCTCTAACAGATTAAGTTTCCCAAAGTTGAGTATTTTGTTTATGTATTTCTTAATTTTCAATGTAGTGATTAAAATAAATATTGTGTGAAAAAACTGCAGTAGATAAAGGGTTAAATAGCAGTCGAACTGCAAGTCTCCTAATGAGGTTAGTGGAAGGGGAAGAGGTGGAAAGCCTTCTCCCTCAAAATTGGGGTGAAAACAAGCCCAATCATACAGTCACCTACATAGTACTTAAAACTCTGGCTAACGATACACATAAATTACTAGTCCCTTGCCACAGTGATTTTCAGGTCCTTGATTTGACATTGTCAGACAGGTAGCATTAAAAACAACACAGTTGGACCACCATTTAACAAATCTATCAGGATTGAAAATTTTGTTTGTTATATCGGGGTCAAAAAAAATAATACAAATTTTTTCCATTTACCTATTCGAAATTCTATAGTAAGCAACTGCACAAAAAATCCATAGTTAGAAATTGCACACACTTTTTATTCAATAGCTAAAAATACTATTAGTGTGTGTGAATTACTATTACATATCAGTTAATTGGAAAATTTAAAATACTGACAAATAGATGTCTGCAAATATTTTTGGTTTCCAACTAGAGAAAGAATTCTTTTTCAACTTTATGCAGAGAAGAAAATACTGTATTATTTACATCCTGCTACATAAGATATGAAGGAGGACTTGATCTGAGTACTTTCCATTCCGAAAACAAGTATCTTAGCCACCACATTGATATCACACCGCCACACTACACCCATGCCAGTGATTCGGCGAACGAACAATACCGTATTCGTGGTGAGCAGTTGTGTCACTTTGAGTGCAATGGCATTGTAGGTAGCATCATTTGTGCATGACGGCTTGCGAGTTGCATCATTTGTGTGAGATGGCTTTATGGGTTGCATCATTTGTGTGACGGCTTAATTGTGTCATGTGTCTGACAGCTTGGTTACACTTGTGGTGGATAGATGTAACCATGACTGCTGCGGTTCTTTTGCACAGTCAAGGTCACCAATGAAGAAGGATTAGCTCTGAGTACCTGCTGTTCCAACAACGACTATCTTAGCCACCATGCCAAAACGATTGTCTTCACATGGAGGCTATTACTGGTTTATATCAATATCACACCTCCACAGATATGTTTTCACAATTTCCAAACAATGTAAAGCATTAAAATGAAACAGTTTTGATAGGAGTTTCATTATAAAATTTTGCATCAGAATTGCTATACATTGGTTTACGACAAAACAACAATCTTCTCAATTTCAGTTGCCCAGATAGGCAGTCCATCTAAAAATGTAACATAAGTGTTAAAATCTTAAGATATCCCCTGCATTGTGGAGTGGGATGAGATAAAGGAATTTCCTTTATCTCATCCCATTCACATTTCATTTTCATTATCAGAATCTGTATCAATAGTATGGTAAAATCCTAGGAGGACCCACTGGTGTTTTTGGCGCCAAAAATTTTTCGCCAAAAAGCGCCAAATTGAAGGTTTTCAAAAAGGCGTCAATGACGAAAAACTCTTGGGAAGCGTATGCGTCAGCGGGGGGGATGAAATGGGCGTTTCGCAAAGATGAAATCGAATAAATACATTAAATTAATCATTATAAAAAGATAAAAACGGAGAAAGCAATGAAATTCATTTTAAAAAAGCATTCTAAAACCAGTGTGTAGAACATGATTCACATTTTTAAAAAAGAACGAAAGGGGCGTTTTGCAAAGATAAAATCGAAGAAATACACGAAATCAATCATTTTAAAAAAATTTTAAAAAAGGCACTTACCTTACGTTTGCATTTCGTCATGTTCCGTTGGTGGATACACCCTTGCGATGGATGCAAGGAATTCATGAAAATTGTCATCCACCAACTTGTGACCGTTAGATTGTCATTCACCACGAATGCATTCATGCTCTTGCCGAACCAATATCTCGTCAAATGCAAGATAATAGTTATAGCAAGTTTGCTTTCGCTAAACCAAGTGCCCTTTCTCACACTCCAAACGACGTCGTGGGGATTATCTTTCGACTGGCTGCGGCAACGCCATTCGTAGCCGTCAACCGCTCCCTTTCGCTCTTGCAAACGTATTTCTTTTTTACACCTCGGACATTCATAGCAATTAAAGCAATTAAATTAGCTTTCATACACCATTCTAACCTCTCTTTCTTCCCCTTTGTGCCCAGGAGCACAAAGAAACTTGTCGTAGCCTCACTTTCAAGTAATTTCCTTTCACAAGCCATTATTAACAAAAACCGGTGGAGAGCACACCTTCTCAAGCGAAGTCAGGTGTCAAACAGACGTTTTTTCGCAAAAGGGGAAAAACGTTGCACTTTTTAGGGTTGCCATTTTTTCGGTGATTTGAAAATCCAAACTTTTGGATGAAATAGAAGGGTTACCATATTGTAACCTTTATCACTCAAAATTTCGCTACAAAAAATTTGGCGACCAAAAGAGGGTCCTCCTAGGACTCAACCCAAAAGAAATGGAAGGGTTACCATATTGTAACCTTTATCGCTCAAAATTTGGCGACCAAAAGTGGGTCCTCCTAGGACTCAACCCAATAGTATTTTTTGAGTTTTGAACAAATTTCAAAATGTCTTTGCTATAATTTGGGCTGTACATACATTTTCATCATCTACTGCAATTAATTCTTCAGATGATGCAGCAAGACAATCCAATAATACAGAAAAATAACATGAAACCACCTATCCTTTCACACCCCTCTTAAATCTCTGGTGTTCCCCATATTTTGTTCATTCACAGAAGAGAAATCTTTTAATTCTAAGAGAAAAAAATGCATAAAAATCCATAGCAGTTTGTCAGGACTGTTGCATTATTTCATTTTAACCAATATTTCGTCTTAAGCGTTTTCGCGTTAAACGTATTTCACAGTATTTAGAATGGATGTTATATAAGAAGCTATATAAAAATGGCTAATAAAGAAATTACGCATAAAAGAAATTTTTTAAAATCCTCTTGTAATTATTGTAAAATATGAACACATTCTTCAAGAAAAACATCTGGAAAATGTGAAACACATTGTTGCAAAATGCTATCCAAGAAATGCGTAAATTGCTGCACAACCCAAAACATGATGGTTGTGCTAAACTTACAATGCTAGACATTGAATGTTTCAGAGATAAAATACATTTAAAAAAATTCCATTAAAAACGAAAAATTTATTAGCATATAAAAAAAGATGAAATTTATAAGATGTTGCAGGATTATTAGCCGAAAATTATGCAGCACCAGTAGCGCACACAGCAATTTTTCAGGGGGGTTCAGTGTCAAAAGTCCCCCATTCTTGTATCATGCTCCTTTTGGTTTTGTCGATTTTCGGGAACAAAAAACAGTAAAAAATTAATTAATAAATAATTAGCATTAATAAATAAAATTAATTATTAATAACAAATACATAATTAAATTTTATGTACTACATACACAGAATTATAATCAATTGGAAAAAAAAATCTAGGGCTTTGGGGTTTCCGGACCCGAGGAACACCCTCTTGTGTGCACCAATGCACAGCACTCTTATAATCTCCTTTTACAAGCATCGATTATAAATCAATAGAAAAAAGATTTTCAAATTCCTTATAAAGGATTATGCAGAATTGAAGGCAGTTTATTTCTACCTTTTAGCATCCCATGTAACATTAAGTAATGCTACTATGTAATATTCAGAAATCTCAGTATTTTCCTTTTGATAATTAAATTTCAATTACTTAAAAGAAATTAACCTTTTATTATCAAAATAAATTACAGCAGAAACATAAAAAAAAAACAAATTAAAAACACAAAATATTCCAGAACATCTAAAAATTTCGAAACCTCATATTTTCTCCTTTTGATCACCAAATTTACATAACTTAAAAGCAATTTACAGTTAACCAACAAAATAAAGTACGACAGAAATAAATTCAAAAACTTAAAAACATTTAAAATATTTAAATTCATAAAAATTTCAGAAATTTACGCAACCGAGAGCAGATTAAATGTTCCTTTTATCTAAAAATCATGAAGCCGAATCTTTCAGAATTTCGACACGTAATCTATTAACTTAAACATAAACTTGTATTGGAATTAAATTCTTCTGAATTAAGACTTACTTTCGTGGATTTCTTTTTTAATATTCTGAACATGTTCGATTATTTCATTCAATGTTCTAGATACGTGGTCATTGAATGCTCCAAATTTACTAAGAACCTTTTCGATCTCCTTCTCAACATTAATGCAAGCTTCCATTGTAAAATTTGATACTGTACTTTGTAACTGAAGACAAAGATATTTTATTTAGCATGCCATAATGGCTTTATTTGATCAATTTGGAACTTCTCAACTACTTTGACGTTTTTAAAAGTCGAGACAAAAAGTAAACTCGAAAATATTTTCGTTATGATTGTAAACATGAAGTGTAAGTTGAAGTATGTTAAAAAATATCAAAGATTAGTGTATATCTTTCTCAAATTTAGTCTTTGTTTCGTTTAATCATTTTTAACAATAATCTTTTAATTTTTTTATGGAAAAGTACGCATTGTATGTGTATTTATTCGTAGGTTTTGAAATTTTAATTAACTGAACATTCAGAAAATATATCATTCTACGGTACTGTATGTTTTCCTAAGCTGTTACTCGGGAATACTATTAATAATAATCCAAATAGATTCTGAATTTCTAGATTTTTTTTTTGAAAAATCTGTTCGAGAAAAAAGAGTTATTAATTTTAAAAATAAGCAAAGTTTGTACTTAATTAGTTCGATTGCTAAGCAAAACTTAAAAAAAAGAAAGTTAAGGAAATAAATTTTCTTTTTTACCCCTAAATACCATATTTTTTAGTTTTGATTTAAATTAAATGCTTCTGAGAAGAATTAAAATATCTTAACTAAATTATTTTGAACTGGTTGATTTCCGGGAAATACTGCCTATCTAAACACTTCCTGATATTATACGGATGGTACAGGGTTATGCAACACATTGCCTTAGGCAATATTTACTTTCATTATACATCAAAGTAAATATTCAAGGCAAAGATGATCAAATTTCAAAAAAATTTTTACTGTTACACGTAGCTTTCGGAGTGCTTGCTTTTCCAAGTTATGTTTCTTGTATATGTGCAGTATTTTTGATTTTAAATATGTAAAAGTGGAAAAAGTGAAAGTGAAATATCTCGTGTAAAAGGAAAGTGACTCTTCTTTTGTGTCCCATTTCAGATGTAAACAAACTGATCAACAGGCTGTGGTTAAATAACCAAATTTGCTTCACGATTGTTAAATATTTACGAATAAAATAATTGCCCGTGCGTCAAACTTCTTATTTTGTCTTCTATTTCGATGAATTGTCAGATGTTTTTGTTTAAGTTTAAACGAACATTTTGAATTTTTAAAAATGTGGTTGAAAATTTTTCTTTTGACATTGTATTTGCTTTTTTTGTTTATGCTTTCCCGATTACTGGAAGCGGCATCCTGTTATCATGATACAGGAACTTTATTAACATCATTTGCTGTATTAGATCCGATAACTCTAAGCGTTAAAAAACTGAAACAGTTACTAGATGATCGTGGAGTTAGTTATGCTGGTATTGTTGAGAAGCAAGAACTAGTTGAGCTCGTCCATTCGTCAGGTTAAAACCTATTTTTGAAAATTTATAATTTTTTCTAATTTTACTTTGTGTTATTATTTCTCCATAAGTTAAAAAAATCTAAACTATATGTGCTTTGTATAAAAATCTTTTTTTTTATTCTGTAAAAATTGTATAAATTAAAAATATTAATCCATTTTTATGTGCTGTGGTAAAATTGTATATTATAAAAATCGTTTGTTTGAGATGTTTTTAACATAAGTATTTTAATGTAAAAATGATAAATATAATTATTTTATATTCATATAAAGTTTACTTTAAGAATTTAAATGAATGAAATGTTTTCTTAATACTTTACAATGTGTTTCAATTTTGGAACTAATTAGACATTTGTACTCTATGGATTTTTCTATCAAATAGTCATTAAATTTCTCCAGGTTGGGATGATAATATTACATTATCATAGCTAGAGCTATTTGGTGCAAAATCAAAATCACTTTTTAATAGCTGCTGTTCTGGAATGCTTCAGTTCTGTGATGAGACTGCAGTAGCCTTGCTGTCATGGTAACAAATTTGTGGCTGCTGTTGCATATTCGCGGGTTTGAGTCCTGATGCCGTTGTAGATGGGCTGATGCATGTTAAATCTTTTGAGACTTGAAATATGCTGGTGTGTGAGTGGATTTCAAAGAATGTTCCTTCTAAGTTGGTGTGGTGTGGTAGTTAGGAGAGGGGGTGCCAGCTCAGGTGTCGTCCACGTCACTTGACCATGGTTCAAAATTATGTGGTCCGTCGCCAAAACCATTGAGTAGCTGAAAAGCGCGATGTTAATATTCACTCACTCACTGAGGTTTTTTACGGTACTTCGTTCTTTTCCCTGATGTACCATTTTCCATTTAAAAAAATTCGAAATTTACTTCTGGAATTTCCTTTGTATGTAAAGCTTTATTTTTGAGATCTTATTAATTGAACATTAGTAATTGCTAGTTCCTTAGTGTCTTAAAGCTGAGCTATATTTTTAAAAAGTAAACTATATTGTAGTGTGCAGTTTAATAAGTTGGAATGTCTATGTTTGAATAAGGTTGTAGCAATGCTAATAATAACAATAAAAAGATATAATTTAATCAGTACTTACGTATTAGTGTTACTGTAGCCAAAATTGCTCAATGAGAATTATTTTTCTTCGAATAAAGCATGTAAGAATCTTTGTTTTGATATCAAGACGTGATTTGTGTTACGCAAATTTTGCTGCAGTGACACTAATACTTAAGTACCATTTAATTTTTAAACATTATATTGTTTTTTCAGATTTAATTTTTTGAAATAAAAAAATATCACATCTTAAAATGCACTTAAAATCTTACTGCATTGGTTGAAATAAGTTATTTAACCTTTTTACTTTGTGTGAAAATTTTATAGGTGCTCCTACTAGTGAGGAAGTAATGGACGGCTCAGTTCCTCAAGAAGCTCCAACAGAATCTACTCAGTTTACTTGTGGATCTCACTTCTATGAAGAAGTAGAGGATACTAAAGACAGTGCCTGGTTGGTCCAAGTTGTTATGGATGACGAAGATCCACCCTTATTGTCACAGAAAACATGGAAGGAAGTGAAATTAAAAGTTTCAAGCTTTGGAGTGAGAACAGGGATATTTAAATGTTCATTAGACAGGAGGTAAGACAAAATCATAAGAATTTTATGTGAAATGCTAAGAACCTATTTGTTAACAAATATATACTCTGCCTTTTTTGTTGAATTGTTGATATCAGCAATTACTGATTCCACTTTATCATTGTTGGCAGTTGCACTGCTGCCAGTTAATTAAGTAGATGTTGAAGGAAATGTGATAATTACCTAGGAAAGCTATATAAATTACACTTTTATTATACTGTACTTTTATAATATATATTTCTAAAAATATAAGCTGATCCATGTGTAAGCTGAGAGTTTTTTTTTTCATCGGAAAGTTACCCAAGATTCAAAACTCATGTATAAGGCAAATTGAAAGTTATAATTTCCAAACATGTCTCCATAGGGAGGGGGTGCTAAGTTGGTAAAATGTGTGGAATATTGGTAAAATGTGCTTTAAAATAAGATACTAGATGCCAACCATGATAGTTTTATTTCTGGGAAACCTATCTGAAGCTAACACATTTTTTCCCATTAATCTCTCTTGTGCATTATCTCTAAACATAACTAAACTTAGTGGCACAGCAGCCCATGAGGGCCAAGACCTACTGTGCACATCTTGGTATATGTGACCTTGGGCGCTGAGGTTTACGAGCAGATGTTCTGATCTCTGGTCAGGTGGTCAGTCTGACAGGAATCCCCCAGTGTTTAGTTCCCAAGCAAGCTTAGTACTCATTTATCGGCCCACTGAAGGGATGAAAGGGTGAGTAGACCTTGTAAAACCCAGGATTTGAATCCTGTAACTGTGGCATGAAAGCACGATACTCTATCACTCAGTCACTGGGCTTTTCTACTGGTCAAAATTTCTGTGCTGTTGTTTTTGGAAAATGAACATGTGAAACAAAATTTATTTGCAGCATGAAATCATTGACTTAGGTTTCATTCCCTGAAGGAGAAACACATTGTATAATGATATGCATTCAGATGTCCCAGTGAGGAAATGTGAATTTTATAAACAATTTGCAAATTCAGATTTTGACACTGTCTTTGAAGGATTTGTGAGACTTTTTACCTTTTTAGGATAACTGCTCCATTCAAAATACCTTAAGAGCTAAAAGATTAAAATTACTTGAGCATTGCGAATGAAATTCTTTTTTTAACTACTGTTTTTTCAAGATTAGCAGATCCATATGTAAACTGACCCCTTTACTTTAACTTTAAAAAAGCCAAAGAAAAAGTCTTGGTTTATATGGGGGAAAATAAGGTTATAATAATCTGAATAATATCAAAATACAACTCCTACCCTAAGTGACAGGGCAGAAGAAATGGTACTAAATTGTTCCATCAAAATGTGCTGCCAGCTAAAAAATAAAAGAAAATCACTCAACGAAGTTGAGATATCCTTTCCTACTGAAGAGTACAAAATGGCAATACTAATTTGAAAGTTTTTCTTTCCTTCTGTCGTCAAGAGTAGAAGTTATAAAAAGATCTCACTTGATCAATGTCATAAAAATTCTCACTACTCCTTTTCATGAAAGTTCTTTTTCATACGTTTAATGAATGTGAATCCTACACCAATATTATTAACACATAGGGAGAGAGAAAAATAGATCATTTAACCGCATAAAATATTGAAATAATTTGGTTAAAATTATGAATTTTTAATTTTCCCAGGGAAGAATTTTATTTTAATTCATAGCAAATTTTTTTTATTTTTCTTACTTTTTTTTAATTGTGAAATACTGAGTAAAGCTTTAAAAATGGTTTGGAAAATTACTATCATCTAAAATCAGTGTATACTATGCATACAGGAAGACATATATGATAATTTTCAATTTGTGAAAACATGAATTCAAAGTTGATTTATTTTTTAATTAAAAACCTACGTTGATATCACACACATATACACTCATTTAATATATATCTTGTTCTTATTTTTTAAAAAAAATGGTTTATTTTTAATGGATTTAATCTTCTTATAAATGTGGGACTCATAATATACTGTGTTGTAAAACTTTAGAAAATGTCTTTTCAGATTTAAAAATTGTTGTATTTGGTAAAATTAAAAAATTGCTGATTTTTTTCTACATTATGGTACTACTATGAGTTTCCTCTTAAAAATAAGAGTATACTTTTTAATATTTTACAATTCTTGCTAAATACTATGCATGCTCTCTCTTCCTTATTTACTCCCCAGGCCTTCTAAATAGAACCATGAACTCATTTGATTGTTTATATTGACTGATTGTTTAAAAAAAATTTATATTGCTTGTTTCAATATATTGTAAGCAGGAAAAAATAAATTTACAGTTTTCATTTCTGCATTTTAATTTGTTCTTCAATTTGATGCTCTTTGGTTCTGCACTTTGACATAGCCATATACAATGGATTAAATTCATGTGACATCAGTGGCACATACACGGACCCCGTCCAAAGCCCTTGATTTTTTTCCCAATTGATTATAATTCTAAGTATGTAGTACGTAAAATTTAATCAATTACATGTTATTAATGATTAATTTTATTAATTAATGGTAATTATTTATTCAAAAATTAGTTTTTTACTGTGTTTTGTTCCCGAAAATCGACAAAATCAAAAGGAGCATGATACAAGAATGGTGAACTTTCGACCCCTATCCCCCCCTTAAAAAATTCCTGTGTGTGCCACTGTATGACATCAGTCACATGATAATGACAGCCAAGTGTTTCTAGCCAATCAGTTCAAAAACTCATGTGACGTCATAGTCACGATAAATGCAGTCATCTATTTTTAGCTCATCACATCATACACTTTGTTATTGTCAAATAACCTTTTTTGCAGAAACTTTTTTTTTTTAAAAAAAAGTAATGTTTGTCACTTTATTTAAAAAAAACAAAAAAAAAAGATTTTTTCTTAAATTCAAAAAAATTTTGATGAAGTTTCTTTTTAGAACAGTTGAGCATCTTTACCCAACTATGAAATTTGAAATTTTATCTAAGTTTTATGAATAGAATAAAAGTTACTAGTTAGTTCAAAGTCAGTTTTGAATTCAATGTAGAACACATGTTTGCCTTTATCATGTGACTGTCATGAATTTAGCCCATTGAACATGAGTAAATATTGTTTCCTTCAATGTTACACACAAGTTGACTTTTCCAAAATTCTTTCTTGGTACTCTTCTTCAATTAAATTCAACTTTTTTTATGGCTCATTTTTGCTAACTATACTTTATGTATAAATAAATTTATCACAGCATAACGAAAAACTTTTTTATGCATAGACATTTTTTTATGTATAATTTTGTATTTATAGTCTATCAATTATCAATATATGATTTTAACAAAAATCAACATGTTTTCTTAATATCGATGGGAGATATGAATTAACAAATTTTTTTATTGGTTTCATACAAACAATAAATATATTTTTATTTATTAAGAAGTATTATTCTAAATTACACAAGTGTTTTATTGTAATAAATAAATACTGAGGAAAAATGTATACATGTTTAATTTTAAGCTTTATTTCTATTAGATATTTTATTGATTTTTATATAAATCAATATTATATGGTATAGATTATATAAATAAAATGTGGTTATTATCAGTGGCATAATGGGAAAATACCAGGGCCTTCCCCTGCAAAGTTATATTTTAGTCCACAAATCGTACTTGGTATCAATCAGACTTTGGGCCTCTAAAGAGGTCTGTTGCCAAAAGTCCTTGAGTAGCTGAACAGTGTGATGTTAATATTCACTCACTCACTTGGCCCCCAAAATCCTGCCTCCCTCTCCTGTGGTGACAGGAGTGTACATTATGTCACTGATTATTACTGTATGTCATTGTTCTATTAATGAAATTCTAGATATACTTTTTAATCCAATTAAATATAAAAGTTTTCATTTAAAATTTTTAAATTTATATGTATTTTGATTCTTTCTCTCATCAAAAATAAGTTAAAACTAAATGTCTAATTTATAAAGTTTGCACATTTATGTTCTACATGATTTTTTTTATATCTTTATATCCTTGTAGACTTTGTAATCGAAAAGGGTGGACATCTTCTCGACTAATACTGGCTCTTCCCCGGGGAAATAAAGCCAAAGAGGATGTAGTTCTTCACAACTATTTACTGCCATCAACATCTGTAACTGTTCTTCACTGGGTAAGAAAACATCTTGCCTCACGGGTTAAAGAAATTTCCTCTGATTCTGAGTTGGATCAATGGATGAACTATTCAAGTTCTTCCAAAAAGACTGAACTCAGAGTCATACTTTTTTCTTTCTTAAAATCATGTCCAATGTTCCTGTCTGCTCTTGCTATCAAATTCAATGGCAGAGTAAAATTTGGGACCGTTGACACATCTACTATTCGTTCCTACAAGAAGTTTATTAATTCCTCTGATCCCCCAATGTATGTGATTGTTACTCCAGAGAAAACAATAGTTTACGGTAAACGTCGTGGTGAGAGCTACAATTTCAGATCTATGGAACTGTTTTTGAGGACATTTGTACCAGAAATAAACGATGTATTCCTCTGGTCCCTGTTACTGATCAATGCATTTGCTGGTTTTGAGCTATTTTTCATGTACAGTCATGTATGGAAACATTTCTTACTGTATGCTGTATGTGTTGTAAAATACAATTGTGCTATATTTTTAATGTGGTTAATGATTCTGGGCCTGTATCAGTTTCCATTCATGCAAACTTGTACCGATGCCTTTCTTAAATGTCTGAGATTTGTCAGCGGGTCCAATCTGGCTTCCATTTTACGGGCCGATTATAAGAGCTTTTACTCCTATACATTTCTTTTTGTAACTTTTGTTGTATTCGCCAGCATCTCGGGATATCTTCTGCGTAGGTTTAAATGGCTACAGGATGATAATACTTCCATTTTTACCAACTGGTGGCATGTTCCTGGCGACACCTTTATATCCACTTATTTTTTCAGACAAAGGATTCCCCTGACTAGGTCAATTACCTCTCTTGACCAAGATTTGGAGGTTGGAATGGAACTCCTCATTGAAAGGCTAGCTGTTCCAAATTTGTGGTTACAACCTGTGATATCAATGGATTATATTAAGGATTTGCCTATGTGGAGGTATCATGGTTGGTGTGAGGCAGATGATGAACTTGATGACAGAAAGACCGATTTACTTTGTTCAAGTGATGATGAAAGTAACAATCTTATAACCTTTACAGCAGTCGGAGAGCCTATAGTACCTGATTTAGAGGCAACATCCCATAGAATACCATCTAATACAACTGCCTTTCCATCTTCCAGTGGTTCAACAGCTAGTCCAGAAAAACAAAATAAAAACCACAAACAAACAATGGTTAATGAAATGTCCAGTCCTAATTCTACATCTTCACCTTCTTGTGCAACTTGTGCTTCAAATATATCAAATAAGCCTAATTCTGAGAAACCTCAAGAACAAAGAGCACCTAAAGGAATGTTGGAATTCAGAGAATGTTCCATTTGTCTTGAAAACTACCGGTATTCCGAAGTTCTATGTGGGCTTCCATGTGGTCATAATTTTCACATGAACTGTATTATGTCGTGGCTATCTCGAGACAATCATTGCTGTCCAATATGTCGTTGGCCTTCATATAAATGTAAAAATACTTCTGTTCACTTGCACACTCAGTAATTACAATGTCTTTCAACAACAATTTAAAATTATTTTCTTTGTATATGTATTACACAAAGCCAGAATTTTAATGCATGTTTTTGTGTGTATCAAATATTTCTAAGTACAGAAATAGTTTGATTGCTGATACACTGCTATATGAAGGATATTTTTTTAGTACTTTTCAAAATTTATCTGTAACAAGTTATTATAGTTCATTTTTATTATGAAATTTTTGGTATTCTTCATACATATTCAGAAGAAAATTTTGAATTGTAAAATTATCTGAAGTGGAAGAAATACAAGCAGTGTTATTTTACTTACATTGTTAAATTTTAAATCAGAAGTAATAAAAAATAAATTTGTTTAAAATGTAGTTATGATTATATTGAAAAGTGTTTATCAGTAATATACAGTGACGCACACAGAAATTTTTTGAAAAGGGGGGGGTGCAAGGTCGAAAGTCCACCATTCTCGTCTCATGCTCCAATATGCCATCCAACATATTCTTTCGATTTTGTTGATTTTCGGGAACATAAAAAATTAATTATTGAATGAATAATTAGTATTGATTAATAAAATTAATTATTAATAATAAATACTTAATTAAATTTTATGTACGATATACATAGTATTATAATCATTCGAAAAAAATCAAGGGCTTTGGGAGGGTTCAGACCCAAGGATCTCCCCCCCCCTAGTGTGTGACACTGGTAATATATTATACAATTTTTTTTTAAACTAAAGGAGGAATGAAACATGAATGGATTTTTAAGGTATGACTCTTTTTTATATAAAAGTGATATGACTTAAAAAATACTTGATTCCACTTGTTTCCATACCAAACTTATTCAGGAACCATTCCAATTTGTTCTCTTTAGTGATTACAAAATCTTATTTTTCCAGTTTCACTTGTTGAGTGAAATTTCTTTTCATGAAACAGCACAGCCTTTTATCTGTTTTCATGCACTGCCTTTTTTTAATACCTGAAATAAGCTCAGATTTAATGTTCCAATTGTTTTACGTATGTTCCTTTACGAATATGAGGATGTATACATTTTTTTTCATTCACTTTATCTTGAAACTCATTTTAACTATTTGAGTTGCTATTAGTTAAAATTTAATTAGAAATTAAAATTCTATAAATTTACAGTAAGAAAATAATTTTGGTAGTATATGTATATCAGTATTTAATTAAGTTAAATTTTCCTTTTCTTAATAAGTATATTTTGTGAGATAACACTTAATAAAATAAATTAAATGAACACATGTACTAATTTAATATTTTATTAAATTAAAAAGTACCTCCAGAAAGAGAGTGAGAGAGTATTCATAGATTTGCTTTTGATTCTTTTAATTTGGGATAGAGTTAAATTTCAATACTTTGTCAAAACCTAGAAGAACTCTTTATTAATTATTTTTAGTTTTTTTTTAGATACTGTTTCTTCCTACCAAAACTGTTAAAATCAACAAGTAAATACATTTTCAATATTTAGTGTAATTTGTAAAACATAATGTACTTCATGATTCAAATCTTAATTTCCTGCACTGGATTTGATTCCTTTTTTTCTTATGTATTTGCTCAAAAACTTTTGATTTGTGAACTATAAATGTTTCATTTAGTATATTTTAAAAACATGAACTAGTACACTTTAAGATACTTTTATTAATTAACAGAATCTTGTAGTTTTAATTTTAATTTTGAAGATAATTATTTTTGGACATTGTTTTTTAAAATATTTTTCTCCATGTTTATATCATTTTTGATTCTGGTTTCAGTATACGTATTTTTTGTGTGCCATAGGTAATGGCCCATCTAAGCGGAAATGATGTAAATGTTATACTTGTCTGTGTTATGTAATTGCCAAAAAGATTTATTGCTGTTATTTTGTTTTGTTTGATATGTTTAATATTGTTTTTTTTTTTTTTTTTTTTTTGCACTGACAGCTTTTTGTATGTTTGTATTATTCTTCGTAGAAATATCTTTATAATTGTTAATGATGTTGAGTATAAAAAAAGTTAACTAAAAAATTTAATAGAATAACTATTTTTAATTCAGATAAGTTAGTGTGTCTTTAAATAGAAATTTTGATTGTTACCAACATAACATCTAAATGAAAGATTTTTAAAAAATAAGAAAATGATATTTTAGGGGAATGAGAAATAAAATTGTGAAATATTTTTTTAATCGTCAACAAATGCAGTTAGTGGATATAGATTATCATTCTTTAATTTTATTCCAAATAGGTAGATGTAAATAAAATTTTAATTAGTAAATTATAAAAACTAAGTGGTATATATATTTTTACGATAATTCACTTGGTTACTGAAAAAATTCATTTTAAATTTTTCATGTGTACTTATTAAAGGCAAAATAAATTTGTTGTATTGTAATGAAATTACCAAATATGTATTTAGTGTTATTCAAAAAAATTCTTTTGTTCACGTTTGCTATAGAAGTATGTATTTGTATGGAGATTATTATCAAACAAATACTAGGCCATTGACTATTAAGCTGTTAGGCAATTTGCTATGAAAAGTATCATTAGTATTTTCATATAAATTAATTTTCTTATTTGGGAGTTAATGATGTTTTTAGTTTATTTTCAATCATTCAGAAAAGAAGTTGCATTTTCTTAAATTATCATGTTGCCCAATTTTTAAATTCTTTGACATGATACTTAAGTTTGAACTTTAATGTTTCACCCATAAAAATTTTTCAAACTATACTCCTGGTATCTTGCAGGATTTTAAATCTTCCAAACAACAATACGATTTTATACTCTTATTACAATTGTTTTTAATCTAATATAAATTTCCAAGCTTTTTACATCTTGTATTTAATTATTTCTACCAATTTATATTTTAAAAGATAATCTGAATTTCAATTTTGTATAAAATTGTTCTTTATGTGATGTATACAATAAGAATTTAAAGCATATTTTCCCAATTTTTTTTGCTGAGAAAACTTCTATTTAACAAGAAATATAATTGTTTCCATTCTAGCATTTGTATTTTTGTTTATAATTACTCTAGCATTTAATAGGTACGCCCAAATTTATATCTTTAATAATCTGATGAAATGTGTTTACTTTAATTCATACTAGTATAGTCGTATACTAAAAACTAATATATCTTTGGATATTGATAGATCATTTATTAAAAATGTATTCAGTAAGTGCTTAAGATTTGATTGAGATTAAAATATTTTAATAAGTTACCTTTGAAATGATGGGAAAAAGTTTTGAACTTCTAAAAACTTAAAAACAATATCCTATTTCATGGTTACCTAGAATCTATTTAGAAGTATTTCTGCATAATTGTGTGTTATGAATTCTAAATTGAATTTCAAAGAAATATGTGATGAAAGTAGCATTTTGTAAAATATTGATAAAATTTAGCACTGAAATACAAAATATAAATATACACTTTCCAAGTTTCTTAAAATCATAATCTATAATAAAAATTAATTAAAAAGCTCATATTTGTTTAAAAAAATTAATTTAGAAAAATAATTTTACTTTTAATCTTTATTTATTAAAATTGAATAATAGATATAATTTATTGTTAAAATATTTTAAAAATAACATGCATACATTTTAATTTTGAAAATTAACCAGTTAACTGTGACGCCTCCGTTTGAGAGCATGCAACTGGGTGTGTCGCAGGAATCGAGCAATGATGAGTGTACTCATCAATCACTGAGTAAGTGTTGCTGCTAAAATATTGGATTAAAAACATGGGTTTATTTTATAAAATTGCCAATTTTATAACAAATATTTATTTTGTTGACATAAACATATATTGCATACATATTACTCAAAAAACGTAAGAAAAATTTAACATATATAAAGGTACGGATTTAAACATTATTGTTTCCCACAGCTGACTATATCAGAAGGAATCCTATTATAAATCAACTTTCTGACTTTTTCCTTTGCCTCTTTTATGCTATTATCTAAAATCATTATCTTTGCACATAAATAAATTTGTTATGCCAACTTTTATGCTGTTTCAACCGGTGCGTATGGGAACGCATGAGTTATTCTTAAAATTTTCATATTTTTTATTTATTTGTTTTACCCGGCCTGTCCTCAAAATATTTTAAACATCTTGAAATTTGAGAATATGTTTTGTTTATCTCAAAACTTACAATTTAAATAGCCAATGGTCACTACTTTTTACCCATGATGAGTATACTTGTCATGACACAAAATCCTGCAACTTCTCCTTCTTCTGAAACTTCTTCTTGACGAGTATACTCATCAATCACAGTTAACTGGTTAATTATATGTTTGAAATAATGTCGATGGGGGAAAAAATCATGTTTTTTCTTATAAATAATTTTTAAGTGTAGATTCTGCATTTTAAAAAAAGTATTATCAAATTGTTCTTAATGCATTGTAATGCTGTTAAAAAGTTTGATATAAAGTCATGAGTATTTTGCTTTGGTTATAGTTAATGGAATTGTATAAAAACCAACTTGCCAAATGCTATGATAATTTTAAATACAATTTCTATCTGTAATTGAAAAATTTTTAATCAAATGCCCAATTTTAATATAAAAATTGTCAAAAACTTTTCTTTTTAAATAATGTTATTTTTAAAAACCAGTTATATATTAAGTAATTTTAAAAAACTTTTACATTAATTCCAATAGCTTGAATTATTGGAGTAAAATGAATATTTGATTTATTTTTCTATGAATATTGTGGCTTTGTATTTAAGTGTTTCTTGTACCATTTGGTCAATTTATTAAAATATTATTTAATGGTAAATTCTAAATAATCCATGTATGAAAAAGATTTAAAATCTAGATATAAATATATGTGCATTAATCATATGCTAAATTGCTAAACAATACATAAAAATGTATAATTTGAGGTATACTGTGAAATAAATTATTAAAAGAATTATTTAAATTCATGTTGAAATAAATGTTAATCATGGTATATATTTTTGATATGTTTTATTAATAATTGACTATTTTGCAAATATTTTTTAAAAAATCTTTTATGCAGTTCTTTTGCAGTTTTTTTTTATTTTTCAATTTTGTTGGTGTATGTATTTTTGATTTGAAAATTTAAAATGCTTTCTTTATACCAGTGTAAATTAAAAATGTGTACCTTGTGTTTGAGTTTTTGTTGAGAATACAGAACTATTTACTGA
Source organism: Trichonephila clavipes (assembly GCA_019973935.1). Classification (NCBI taxonomy): domain Eukaryota; kingdom Metazoa; phylum Arthropoda; class Arachnida; order Araneae; family Nephilidae; genus Trichonephila; species Trichonephila clavipes. The sequence continues at coordinate 949,578 of BMAU01017015.1, forward strand.
AGATCTGAAAAAAGAAAGATAAAAAATACAAAATAATATATATAGAACGTAAAATTCTTTTATTCAATAACCTTACTCTCTTATTAAGAATACAAAATTTATTATGTCTTATTTTGTGGTTTATATTTATTTCATAATGAATATTTAGCAATAATCTGTAAAAATTTTTGTAGTTTTTTTTTCTATTGTGAACAATAAATTCTCTTATATAGTTCTCATTTAATTTTAAATGATGAGTCACTCTATTTTCAGAGTATTTTTAAAAAATAATGTATTAGTTGATGCTTATTTTTTGTCATTTATTTGTCACAAAATAGTTTTAAGATTCCTTTTATTATTTAAATCTGTGTTCTGACTATTCTAAATAATATCGTTTTGTTTCAAGTGGTAATCTTTATATTTTGTATGAATGAAAATATCTTGTATTGTCATTTATTCTATTGTCACTCGTTCAGATCTACTCATCAATGTTATGAGTATCGAAATGTACTTCGAAGAATTCCTACAAATATTTGAAAAATTTTTTATGCATATGTGTCACATGTGTTGTTTATGCATTTGTTGCTTTTTATGCATAAATTTAGAATAGCACATAGATATTGATTATTATTTGATGCTAAAGAAGTTAATACAGCTTATAAATTTTTCAAATTATATTTTAAAAAATTGTGCCAAAATTTATAAATTTATAAAAATTAAAATTTTCCTGGAATAGCTACTATTTGAATATAAAATTTACATTTTCTGTTAATGCTTTTTTGTTAAATTTAATATTTACATGGTCAGCAATGTTATCAAGATTTTAATACTCACGGGAAAAAAATCTTACAATGAACAAAACTTTGCTTGAAAAAATATATTAATAGATTTTTATTGAATAAAGAATTAATAATAAATACATTTTTAATTGTTTCTAATAATCTTGACTTTTCTAGTTAATTTTTGGAGGAGTTTTATTAAAATTGTAAGCATTGTATTATGCAGTTTCCTAATATTTTGAAATTCTAAATCACCTTTTCAGTTTTTGATTAATGGAAATTGTACTTCAAATTTATGTGGCATTACACATAGTAAATTTTATAATTTTTCAAAAAGTTTTAAGTGGAGGAGCATTCTATTTTCCTTTTTTTGCATGAATTTTATGAGCTTATTTGTTTTATTTCCCATCTTTTCATTAAATTGATTCTATAGAACAATAATAAAATGCTTCACAAATTTTTATATACTGCTTAACAAGTTTATATTTTTTCATATGTGCTTATTGGATATTCATAACATTTTAGCAATCTGAATTTTTTTATGAAATTTTAGAAATTAATTCTACTAATGTATCTAGATTATTATATTATCCAAAACATTTTTTTTGTGTGTGTGTGATATTTTGATATATCTTCTGTTGAACTTCCAATGTTTTTAGGAATTATTTATGATATTTTTTAAAATGGAAGTGTTTCTTTAACTTGTATCTGTGCACTTGCTGTGTGAAATTCTAATATTCCTGAAGTTACAAATCTTATTATTTTACTGTTTGTATAAAAAAATTCTGTTTGAATTTAATCTCTGACATATTCAAGTTTTTAGAAACTGTCGAGTTTGCTTAGAATTTTGTGCTCGCAAAATAAATGTTTTAATTGAAAGTTTTTAATTGTTGCTTATGTGTTTACTTTTTTTATTGTTGAATATGTAAACCTAGCATGTATATACATGGAGGAAATCAAAATATAATATACTATTAGCTATGTTTTGTGTGTCTTTTACAAGATCAGATGGATTAAGAAATAAATATAGAAATATAATCTAATGTTTTGTAGTTGATTCCATTAAGGGGACACAGTACGATTCAATTGACAAAAATTGGTCAAAAAATCAAATCTAATTTTTTTTTAGCCTAAATTATTCTTTATATACTGTTCTATAACCTCACAAAATTTGAAAGCCCTGAACTTAAAAAATGCAGAATTATGTTAGCTTTTACATTTGTTTTTATTCACATCCCTATGGCAAATCAAAGCTATAAACTTACTTTTCTCAGAAAGATAAAAATAGTTTGTTTTCATTTAAAATAAGGCTTTTTTTTCTATTGTGCCTAATGCTTTGAATTTTTTTGTTTTTACCTATTGCTAATAGTACTTGTAACAAAAGTTGGTATGCATTTTTGAATCAAAACAAAACTAATTTTTTTAAAAACAATTGAACTCGGAATTGGTACATTTTTTTAAGGAATTTTCAATAATCATTCATAAAAAGAAGTATTGTGCAAATACCTTTCATGTTAGCCCAAAACCCATACCAAGTTTTGTTATACATAGTTTGACGTACCTGTAAATCAAATTTGATGCATGTATGTAAATTTTTGTAGGAGTAGCATTTTAAAATCACTTCACAAATTTTAAGTTTTTTTCTTAAAAAATTAAATGGCTAGCCTTTTATGAAAAGTTGAGCACAAAATCTGTTTTACATAGTATACACACACAAGAAGCAACCAAAAGAATTTTGAAAATCCTTAAATTAAAATTTTTTGCATAAATCGTACCATGTCCCCTTAAGAGGTTTAGGACCTAGGGTTAGTATTCAGTTCAGAAGCTTCTTCACTAAATCGGTATGTATTTAATTTTCATTTAATTATTTTAATCTTTTTATAAAAATATTTTTTCATGATGCTGTAATAAATTTATTTATACATAAGGTATAGTTAATAAAAGAAATTATATACATCTTTACAACACAACATGGAGCAAAACCACAGTTTGGACAAATTTATATTAATGATGATGGTGGTGAGGCTTTGAATGAATGGCAAAAATGGTTGAACTTGATTATGTATTGCAAATTAGAACTATACATAATCCATTTAAATTACAGTTTTACAATTTAAATGTAAAAAAGTAGTATAAACAGTTGTATAATTTGTACATTGGGGGGAAGGGGTTGATCTGCGGATAGGTGGACAGGGGGTTACACCCCTAGTTATATTAATTAATTTTCATTAATATTAATTTGATTTAATATTCAAATAAAATAATTTTGTGATTACATTGTTCATTGCTAAGTGTTTATATATTGAAAATCAATGAGAATAAGACTAAGTACATGCCTTGCACTAAATCATGTTTTAACAATTCCCATTTTAAAATTGAAGAGTATAGTTTTGAAGTTGTTGACAGCTTCACTTATCTAGGTTCGGAAATTAACAATAGAAACAATTGTACTACTGAAATCCAAAAGAGAATTACTATGGCTAATAGATGTCTTAATGGAATACGAAAATATATGAAATCAAAAGAAAAAAAAAAAAAAAGTTATATTGTATAAAAGTCTTTTAAGATCAATATTGACTTATGCATGTGAAACTTGGTCCATGTCTCGAACAGATGAGAAAATGATAAGTATCTACGAACTGAAGATTTTAAGATTCATTTTTGGAGGAATTCAGGAAAATGGGAAGTGGAGAAGAAGATCAAATTTCGAGCTCTATGAGTCAAATAAAGAATCTGACATTGTTAATTTCATCAAAATACAACGAATTAAATGGGTAGGTCACGTTATTAGAATGAACGAAGACCGTACCATTAAAAAAGTCAATGCTCAACCAATTGGCACATGAAGAAATGGCAGGCCAAATCTTAGATGGATTGATGGCCTAGAAAAAGATCTCCTAGTTTTGAGAACATACTAGCGAGAAGAAGGCTGGCCTGGAAAAGGTTTTTTGAGAAGGCCAAGGCCCACCCTGGGCTGCCGCGCCACTGAGGAAGGAAGGAAGTGTTTATATAACATTTCAGCATTTTTTTTCCCCTAAGCTTCCTTTTTATAACAACCCGATGTATTTTTTAATTTCCATTTCATCTTTTAGTATATTAATAATTCTTTGGTAATTATACTTTCTAATTAACTTTTAAAAAATATCTTCCTAAAAATACAAACATTGGTTATTGTAAAAAAAAACATTAATGAGAAGCAGTCTATTTTTAATTCTATTTTTAATATTGACACTCATAGTGCTGATCTAATGAAAGTTATTATTTATAAATTAGTTGTGCTTTAGAACTAGCTGATATGGCTGACATTGTTGAAGAGATGAAAAATTATTTTAAAATAAAATTCGTATGGAAATGATCTTTTTAAACTTGAAAATTCTTACAGAAAATAAGAAAAAAATATTTGAGTTTTTTTTTTTTTTTTTTTGTAATTTTTATCGTATTACATTACATTCATAAAACGGTTCTCATAGAACGCTATGCATCAGACTGGTGTAACGGCGTGGCACGTAGTGCACTAGGAGGCTAGAAAGAGGGCGCTGCTGTAAACTGTTTTGGCCTTTAAGCGGGAAGGAGAGAAGTAGAAGATGGTCTCGAACATAAAATGGAGGAAGCTGCCTGTAGTTCCCGATGTGATTTAAAATTGTAAATATAGTGAGGTGCTTTGAAGGAAATAATAAAAACGGTAAATCCGGTTAATTTGATTGATGATTTATTCAACTACAAGACGATCTTATACTGGACTAACAATGAACTGTTTTATCTTCAGTACAGTGAAAGCAATATAGATAAACGATTAAATTTTATTCACTATCACTGTAGTAAGATTATTTAAAATAAGAAATAACTAAATTATTTGATTTTCATTATTTTGCTCCCCTTAAATCAGGGGTGGCCAACCTTTTTGGGAATAGTGCCACTATCTGATAAAAAAAATCATGAGAACCACTTCTAACTTTTCCTTAATAGAATATGGAAAGGGGGAAAATTTTACTTAATGGCGGCTTTTTTTACTAGTTAATCAGTTTGGTTAAGTATAAAATAAAAATGTGTAACTTGAAACATTTAATTCTGAATAATTCTTAAATAGTGAATACTTTATTAATGTGGTTTTAGAGAGAGAGAGAGAGAATTTGTAGTTTTTTTTACTAAGTCATCCATGTGTATTAATATCGGCTCTCGATGATTATAAAAAAATTAAGTTGTTTTAGTTGTGTATTTCTGAGTGATATTTTGAATCTATTATGTTCATAAACATGTTGATTCAAACCTACAACAATATCTGACAGTCAAATCGCTTAAGTTTGGGATAATGTTTGCTGGTTCAGCTTTCCAAAATTCAAGATATTTCAATTGCAAGGGATCTGAATTAAGTTTTTCTATTTTTTTTTTTTTTTTTTTGGTGTAGTATAGTGCTATAGAGAGAGGAATCAATAATTCTGGTTTGGATTTCGTGTGTGACAGTTAGTCTTCCAGAGAAATAATGAAAAAGGATGTATGATAAAATTAGTATTTTTCTTCTCATGTTGAAAATCATCAAACCCAACATTGAATGAATAAGTCCTGCGAAACAGATATTAATTTTTTAAAATTGGAGCATTATTAACTTTGGTAGATAGTTCCTGCATTAATGTGAGATGTGTTAATCCATTTTTATCCAAAATCTAGACAATAAAAAGCGAAAGTTTGTTCACAAAAAACGTATATGATCAATAAGGGCACGGAAAGTACAATCTCTTCCCTGTAATCTTAAATTTAGATGATTTTAGTGGCCCATAGTAACGGTAAGAAAACCTGAATCCCATTCTTGAGTAGCTAACACTCACTGGGCCGTTCACCGTTTTCTTCAAGTTTTTTTAAAACACGCTCCCTCTAATTCTAGAATCTCACAAATGCACATCTCACTTCCTTTGGAAATCCAGCGCACACAACAATGGAGTATTTTCTACATTATAATTTTCTGTTGTAATTCAATTAAGTGCATTTAAACAAGTTTTGATATTTTTTTGTCTAAGACCACTGCATTTTTCAATAAAACTGTTAAAAAATTTTTCTAATTTTCTTTTCAAAATGTTGATTTTTCATTAAGTCTTGACGTGCCACTGTTACAATTCAGCCGTACCACACTGGCACGCGTGCCGCGGGTTGGTCACCCCTGCTTAAATAAAAAACGATGTCACTTTGTTGCTTATAATTTCAAACAGAACCAGTTTTATTTATAAAATTCATATAAAAACACACTCATATGAAACAGTTCCATTTTTTAAGTGTTTCGAGTCTGAGTTTCAGAATGTGGAATTTTGTGTAATGAATTTACACAAAATACAATAGTAAAAAAATTTTAAACTTTATTCTTCCATTTTCGCACTAGATGGCGCCACAATAAACACGTGTATTTTTATTTTCTTTCTAATATTAAAACATTATTGAAGATGAGAACCACATTTCAAAGCGAAAAAAAAAAAAAAAAAAAAAAATTTATTTTACAAATGTATTTATTTATTCATATTCTTTTTCTTTTCGAAAAGGTTCGAGTTTTCTACAGTATAATAATAATATAAAGAGCATAATTCTTTAATCGGTGTTAACTTCGAACACATCCAAAACTTAACGTACTTCTTTACGTTCGTCTAGTTAATTTACTCGTAGTCCCTTTCCTTCCCCTTATTTCTGAGAAAATAAGAGGTGCAATATGACTTTTTCATTTGATTGCATCTTCAGTAGCGTACACATACCTCTCTTACGGGGAGAGGGGTTTAATTAAAAAAAAGCGCCGATGGTAATCTATGATAATTAAAAATCTGCTAGTTTAGGTGGGGGAGTTGAGAACCCCCCTTATATACGCCACTGTACATCTTTTAAAGATAAAAATTTAGAATCTCATGTCTTGGTTGTAATGTTACATATTTTGAGTGATATTTCATTATCTATATTCAATTTGAGCGTTAATTTTTTTTAAGTAATTATTTAGTTTTTGTATTATATGAAAAAATTTGGACTTTAAAACGATCTGAATAAAAGCAATTCTCAAAGTGAATTCAAATTTTTATTTTATTTTTTTTAACATTAAGATATATATATATATAATTTTTCTTTACTAGATAAATCTAAATAAAACCCTTTAGTTGTCAATCACGCGTGTTAGAAATTATTTGTATGCCAAATTTTAAAGAAATATTTGCTAAGATGTGTTTTTCTATTGAAATACAGAGCAGTTTAAATATAATTTAAGATATACACTTGAACATTCTGTTGATGTAAAATTGGCTTATTATGTGGAAGAGAAAAACTTGAAATATGAAATTTTAGACTAAACAAATTGTATGTCAATTTTGCTGTCCATATTTTAAAACCTTTTGTAGGAATAGCATTGTTTATTATAATTATTGTGAAGAAAAGTAAAATATAGCGTGTTTTTTAGAGGTATAGAACTTTAAATTGCAATAAAACAACCATGTATTATTCGATTGACATGAATTTTTTTTTTATTCGAAAGATAATCTTGTGGCATTACATTTTAAATATGATCAAGCAAGGCGTAGATTCGTCGAATGGGCCCAAAACGAGATTGCCGTTGTTCCCGATTTTCATAAGCGAATTTTATTTAGCGATGAAGCGCACTTCTGGTTGAATGGCTACGTCAACAAACAAAACTGCCGCATTTGGAGTGAAGCTAATCCACAAGTGTATGTCGAAACACCGTTACATCCAGAAAAACTGACTGTTTGGTGCGCTTTATGGGCTGGTGGAATCATTGGTCCGTACTTCTTCAAAAACGATGAAGGCCTCAACGTTACAGTCAATGGTGATCGGTATAGAGCCATGATTACTAACTTTTTCATTCCTGAATTGAACAATCATGATGTCCAGGAGCTGTGGTTCCAACAAGACGGCGCAACATGTCACACAGCTCGTGCAACAATCGATTTATTGAAAGACACGTTTGATGACCGCCTAATTTCACGTTTTGGACCTGTGAATGGGCCTCCAAGATCTTGTGATTTAACATCGCTACACTATTTTCTGTGGAGCTATGTAAAGTCATTGGTCTATGCGGATAAGCCACAAACGCTTGACCATTTGGAAGACAACATTCGCCGTGTTATTGCCGATATACGGCCACAAATGTTGGAAAAAGTCATCGAAAATTGGACGTCCAGATTGGACTACATCCGAGCCAGCCGTGGCAGTCCTATGCCAGAAATCATATTTAAAATGTAATGCCACAAGATTATATTTCGAATAAAAAAAATCCATGTCAATCGAATAATACATCGTTGTTTTATTGCAATTTAAAGTTCTATACCTCGAAAAAAAACACCCTTTATATTGGCATTAAAAAGCCTAAAAAAAGCCCTTGTATTAAAATTGTGAATCTAAAGCATTCATAAGCCGGAAACAATACAATATATATACATGCAGTTTCACAATAACCTTTTAACATTCAGAGTGCACAATTGCGTATATAAGGGTGGATTTCTTTAACCAATAGATTTTTAATTTTTACCGCAGAGTACCTTTGGTGCTTTCGTTTGTCTGTTTTTAAGACTGTACCCCCCCATAAGAGAGGTCTGTGTACACTACTTACTCAAGTGCACTACAAGACAAACATTGCATTGTCTTTCCTGTTCGGAAAAAGTTGTTGGAGAAAAAAAATTGACATTTGTGTCGTCTGTAAGTGTCCTCATAAAATGTACCTTAAGAAACAAATCTTTTGCTAAATTAGGTCACTAACATACAGAAGTTCGTTCGCACTTTATGGGAACGACTTTGTAATTCATTTTCTCGCATTCATTTTGAGATAAACCTTTGGCAACTTTAAAATAATTCTCTACTAATGTTTTCCTTTGATTGGAATGTAAAATAAAAGATTAATTTTAAAAATGGCTCCTAAAATTGATATACGTCTCGAAGGTTACGCAACTGCGCTTTCCAAGGAGAAATAATTCGTATCAACCGATTATGAAGCGTTGTAAAAATCTCGTTTATTGCATTTCAGTAACAGGTATTTATAATTTATTAAATTTGAAAGGGAAGAAACGTCTATCTGAAAGAAAAAATGATAACATGGCCACCAGGCTTCATCCTAAGACTGTTCAGACGCAGGCAACTATGAAGAAAGTAAAGTCTCTGATCCTAAAAGGAAATCCGCCGACTCAAAGATATATTATATCGAAACCAGGAATGTCTTACGGCACTGTAATTAAAATCATTCATAAGGATTTAAAGTTAAAAAAGATGTTTAAACCTAAAGTTCGCCTCCTTTTTTTAAAAACAAACAAACATATTGCTGAAAGAAAGGCAAATTGTAGAAAATTATATAAAAAAAAAACTTAGCTGCTGAAAAATGGAAATGTGAGATAACACACTTGATGAGGCATTGGTATATTTAAGCGACTGTAATAAAAGAAGTTTAATTTTCTATTGCTCAACTGAAGGGAATGACCTTACAAAATGGCTTCGTCAGTGTACAGTAATGCAAATGTAGTAAACAATGTGCCACACATTAATCCCTCCTCACTCTATCTTTTTCTTTATGTGCTGTAATAGTACGGTGTGGCTGATACGTAAGTGAAACATTTGAAAGATTCTGTGCTTGTACAACTGTAGAAATATACTTTCTTTTTATAATACACTCATGTCCATAAATTAAGGATAATTCAGAATCACACAGAAATTTAACTCTAAAATAAAAATTTCACCTGTAGAATTATCACACACATCTTGAAGAAAAATATGCAAATTACAGGAAACCACCAGATGGCACGGATAGTACGTCACAATGATGAGAGTGTAAGAGAGGGGTATATAAGGAATGGTGGCAAAGAAGTAAAATTGTTCACAAGCGCTTTAAAAGCCTTCCAGTGCAATAACCGCATAGTTATGGCACAAAGGAAGCATTTGGATGATTTTTACGTGGTAGAATGATTGGACGACTGTAATGTGGACGTACCCAGCTGGAAGTATCCGAGGAACTTGGAATCACCCAGAGTGTCATCTCCAGGCTTTGGCAACGATTCCAAGATGATGGTAATGTGAGTAGATGTTACAGCACAGGTCGCCCCCGAGTTACAACGCCGAATGAGGACCGGTATATATATTTGGCAGTTACTGCCAAAAGAAACAGACGGAGCACAGCATCAGACCTGTCTCGTCAGCTCTTTTCAGCTACCGGTACGACAGTTTCAAGGCAGACCGTGTACAGACGCTTAGGGCACATTGGTCTATATGCTCGTAGGCCTGTCAGATGTGTTCCATTTACCGCAACTTACTGTCGCCTGCGATTAACCTGGAGTAGAGAGCATGCATTGTGGACACCACAACAGTGGTCTTGTGTGATGTTCTCCGACGAGTCCAGGTTTAGTTTGCAGTCTGATTCTCGCCGGACTTTAATATGGAGAGCGCCAGGTACCCGTTACCACCAAGAGAACACCATTGAACGACACCGTTATGGTGGTGCAGGATGGCTTGTTTGGGGAGGAATTATTCTTAGTTCCAGAACTGACCTGCATCTTCAGAGTGTAACAATGACAGGCCACATCTATCGGGATGTCATTCTGGAACAACATGTACGTTTGTTTCGGGGCGCCATGGGTGCTGAATTTCTGTTTATGGATGACAACGCCCGTCCTCACCGTGCAAACATTGTAGACGAATGCCTTCAATCGGAGGATATCACCCGTATATATTGGCCAGCATACTCACCGGACTGGAATCCAATAGCGCATGTGTGGGATATGCTTAGCCGACGAATTGCAGCCCGTCAACTCCCTCCCACCTGTCTAACGGAACTTCGGATGACATTGCTTGATGAGTGGTGTAATATTCCCCAAGATCAGATTGATAATTTGATACTCAGCATGCCTAGGCGTTGTAAGGCCTGTATTGCATCGTCCGGGAGACATACTCTGTATTAACCATCATACTAACCCTGTTATACTGTTTTTTGTAAATAGGTTCTTTTTTGAAATTTGCTCCAGGGAGTAAAAATCGCAATTTTTATTAATTATGTCAAACATATAGCATCCTTTTTGCTCTTTACCTTTTGTTTAATAAATAGACTTTACAAATAAGTCCAATTTGTTTTGCTTCTGTCTCTTTCTTTGCCTGAACTTCATTATCCTTAATTTATGGACATGAGTGCAAATAAACCATAATGAAATGATTAAAGATTCAAAGCCATAAAACATATCAACAATAGCAATTGTTCATTGAATGTTAAAATCAGTAATTGATGAAACCCTTTTCTCTGGAGATAATACATGTTTGTAAATTTCGATGCTAATCTCATTTTTGAATACATTCTTTTAGGAGCTCATTAGAGTTGTTGTTCGGATCTGGTGGTTTACTGTATCCGATACCTGGCCACCAGTATTTTAATTCTACCCTCTTGGCCCCGTTTCCTTTCCTATTGGTATTATCTCTTTGGACTTGTGGCATCTGTTTTGATCAGCCGACATCTGTGTTGTGCTTCCCCTGAGGTAACCAAGATGTCCACTTGTTTCCCTGACCCGTGTTGGCTTTTGTTCGTTTTGCTTTGTTTGAGTTTAAATTTGTGTTACCGACCAGTATCAAGGTGTTCCTTCTTAAATCCGGTCAGTCCCTCTGGTGAGAGTTGCGTATCTCCATGGTGTTATACTTGGCATTTTTCCTTTCCTATATTTTTGCCTCGACATTTTGGTTTATTCAATCACTGTTTCCTTTGTCGGTACTTTAATTAATTTTCCTTTTGGATATTTTGTATTTCATTTGACTTTAAATTAATATTATTGGTCATTCGGTTAAAATATTTTTGATAGGTTATTATATATATATATGTCCTTAAAAAGTAAACATCCCGTAAAATTCGATTAGGGAAACTATGGTGACCAAGCTAGCTAAGGAAGAAAGCGTAACAGCAACACGGAAGCAGTCCAAAGGTATGCGAGCCTTAGACTTTGTATTTTCTTGTTGAAAAATAGCTCCAAAATGACGTGCTAAAAAGTTTAATGCAGCCGGTCACATGATGGCATCGGCATTTCACTGAGTTACCAAATCTGTACGCAGAATGCTCAACGGGGAATTGTTGTCTTAAGAGATAGACCTCGACACCATCAAGCCAGGCGTAAAGATAACAAGCATCTGTAAGACAAAAACAGGTTAAGGGCTTTGAACTTCTCTTCTCCACACTTGGAACCAATCGTCGCCTACTTCAGGATTGGTGCAGAGTTCCTCACTAGCGAAGCCAGTCTGCTTGCTGTCATGATGATCAGCTATGACACTACTTTATATAAATTCTGATGCTGTGGGGTAAAGGTACAAGACGTACAAAACGCTGCAAATGCAACGCCACCACCGCTAAATACCTTGAGATGGTGTATGATACTGCGGGTAATAACGTAGAGGTTATAACGAATTGAACACAGACAATGAGGCTGTTAAACAATTTGGGGCTGTTGCGTAATAATTTAATCTTGCTTCTCATTTGAGCATTTTGGATTTCCATGCTGAGCCTTTATTCCGTTGATAAGTTCCTGATAGCAACATGGGCGTTTTAAGGCATGTGCCAATTGCGTCAGGGTCCAGGATCTCGGTCTCAAGGGAGGAGCTGTCTCGTTCTTGATTTGGCCTTAACATCATGTTAAGAATAATTTTAATCTTAATCGTTAAATGTTATTTTCAGACACGTTCTCCGAAAAACTGGGAATTTCGAACTATATGCCAATTGGCAGCAATGGCAAGATTCAGTTTTTATGACATGTCCATGTCTAGACCATTCCTACCTCCGTACACCATCATTATAATTTAGTCGAAAGGTGGCAGTCGGTAGAGTCGTATTATGTCTAGGTTTGTGAGATTGTGAGTTATGCACAATCATTTGTTGTGGGTACGAATCTGTACTGTGGCTGTACGAGCATTTGTCACAATGTATATTATATACTATCTGCTTAAAAGGATCGTATGAGGGGCCTACTTTTGCATAGGAGTTTAGGGGCTCTAAAAGTCTTAAGACGTCATTGTGTAGCAATTATTACTGCCAGTACCTTTGTGCAGCCATGTCCGTACAACATTATAACGGCATCAATGATTGTGTGTCTACAACACTGCAACGCCGACAGAGAGGAAAGATAAATCGCCCACAGTTGTCTTTTGTTTTTTACAATGCTAAATACGTGCTATGTGATCGAAGTTATTTACTGACCTTAAAGTGTAATAGTATGCTCATTTGGCTTGAAGAAATTCGCAAGCACACAAATTTTTTTCCAAATTATCGGATTATTTTCAGAATGCTTTTTTTTTGGTCGTTGAAAAACGGTATATTTGCTTCGTGTTAAAAATTGATCGTGGAGGAATGATTGGTGTTCGGAAGGAAAAACATAAGAATTTAATTTTTGAGGGAAAAATGTTTTTATTGCCAAATAAAAATAAAGATAAATAAGGGGTGAAATTTATAAATAATTCTTAGATAACCCATTATCAAAAATTGGAAACAGGCTATGTTTGAAGGATATTTTATATTCAAGATTCACCACTGAATCACAAAGGAAAAGTATAATTTAACGAATGGAAATCACCCGTTTGTCAAAAGCTTTTGGATGGAGGATTTTTATTTTCTTTCTGAGAGAAAATGAATTCAAAAAACGGAGAAAGTTTTTGTGTGTATATTTCTATCACCTTTCATTCCTGTTTTCACCAATGAGCATTTCTGTGAATATGGTTTCCTCCAAATAGCCGTTATGCAGAGGGCCTACTGCACTTAAATAAGCGAGCTCTTTATATTTGTGATTCAACCCCTGAACTGTGTGCCGATGAAAAGTTACTGAATTCACTTCCCAGTTCAATATTTTTCATATAAGCGCGTGTATGCGGTGTATTAGGGGGGGGGGATAGAAAAGGCATAAATAAGTAAATTTTCCTCTGATATAAATAAATCCTTCCCAAATACTGTCACAATCCTTTTATTGCATCCCAAAGACTTCGGAATAGTTTTACTTTACTGATAGCAGCGCAATCGCATTTTGGTGGACGTATATGTACGTCCGTGGTACTTAACGCATCGGTTGAGTGAGACGTATATATGCGTCGACGCAGTTTGGGATTTAATTGTAAGAATAATCTTGGAATGGTTAAAAAGGCTGCTTTCAATGCTTGGGATAAAAGCTAACATCAAAATTTAAATATGTATGTTACCTCATTTTAAAAGCAAATGAGGACATCATCATTTCCCATCCAACAGAAAGTGCCTTTTTCTTTTAAGAAAATCATTAAGATTTTGTTTTTTAATTGTTAAATACTTCATTTGATCATAGCTACCAAAAGAACACATGTTTGTCAGTTAGAACAGAAAATGTGTCGTTCAGCACGTCTCTGCCTCATTAATTAAATTATAAAAAGAAACAAAATCTTATCCCTTTTCCAGTGCTTAAAAAATCAATTTGTCATTCCAAACGTAAACGAAGCCACTTGTTTTAATGAGATTAATTTAATACGAAAGGATTCAAATGATTACCAGAGCTTATTAGATCGAATGATAGTACAAATGAAACTTCAAGAGAACCGAAACTTGTTTGAAAAATCAAAACTTTTTAATCTTTTTTGATTTGAATCAATATCTCTCTAAGTTCTTAAAAACATTACAGTTAAAAGAGCTCAAACGCATTGTCGAGATGTATTGTTATCAGTTTACAGTGGCTTTCTTTATCAGTTTAAGTGTGCCATTTTGATATTCAATGTAAATTATTACGTTCGTTGTCATTCCTTACATTTGTTTGTTTCGAATACCAAATTACGGTTACCAATCATTTCATGTTCTTGGCTTTTATCCTTTTTCTTGATAAAACCTCTTAAAGCTCTTCGACGTTCAAGTACATATATAAAAGTTCACACACACACACACACAATCATGCTTTATTTTCATATTATATAGTTATTCTTCAATATTTTGCCATTTAAAAGTGGAATAAACTGTGTTGTATCACTTATTGCATCTTTTTAAGGTAAAATTATTTTGTTAGAAAACGTGGATCATTCAATTAAACTTTCAATATATTTGTCACATAAATTGTAAGAAAATCATTAATAACGATTTATCGGAATTCTTTCTGTCACTATATAAAAATGAATACAATATCAATCGTTATTGCTAATCATTAAATAATTTTAAGAACATTTTCTGAGGTGTATACTGTAGCAGCACCACCTTCATCTGCAAATCGCAGAAATACAAAGGACATGAATAAAAGCCCTTAACAACTACCCCGAATAGGGATTCCTTTCGTCCGAGTCGTCTAAGGGATGAACGGCGCAGCTGAGAATCGGAAGATTGATGGATCAAGTAAACACCCCTGTCAAGGACCACAGCTTGTCGTCGAAATACTACAACCATTCTCAGTTGATCCAATAGAAAATGCATGCTTATTCAATTTCTACTATTGGTTCACTCTCCACCTATATATGTAGGAAATAGCATTAAATAGGTTTTAAATTTTCCATACATTTCGAGAGAGAGAGAGAATGTAAAGGATGGCTACGCCACACGAGCTAAATCGAATCGAGAGAGATTTCAATGGCAATGAAAGAATTTGGTGCGATGACGTTAGACGCATATGGTCCCTGAGCGCGAGATCAATTTTACTTCAACACCGACTATGAACGCTTAAGGTCGAAGTCCTCATAGCGGCTTTATTTCAGTAAACAAAGCAGACCCCTTCTTTAGGCTAAACGATGTTTCACGCCCCCATCTCACAGGTGAGACCTGATCTCTATTCGAGCTGTCTTTTATTTCTCTTTTTGTAAATAAGCCTGATCCTTCATTTTCCTTATCTTAATAAATTAATTGTTCGTTAAACTTGGCTACTGTGTTTTTCTTTGTCCAAAATTTCATCGTTACCCCTAGACACCCCATATATATATATATATATATATATATATATATATATATATATATATATATATATATATATATAATGATAATTAAATTAGATTAAAAATTAAATTCCCTATCTAGCACTTAACTCATATTTTTCATTTCATCTTCAAGTATCAAACTAGTCACCCATTTATTTCTTCCGAACATATGGCCTAGCCAATAAACATATCTAATTCCAGATCGTTAGATTTAATAGCCCTATATGTCAGCATTAACTTTCAAGTACAATCATAAAATCTGCGATACTTACCCCATCGGTGTTTTAAGTACTAACCCACTTAAAACACACCGTGGCGTGTTTTTTCCTCCCTGCTCTTAGAGTCAGAAGAGATGTACTAATTCTAGAATAAAGACCTTTTTACAAACTAAGTCTGATTTGGGCTCAAAACATGTCATATATATATCTTGTTCCAATTTTCAATCATTAATAAAATACTTTTTATTCCTCCATTCAAGTTCAAATACATTTTTTTAAACTTGTAGTGGATGACACTTGATGTTAATACAGTTTTTTCAAATATTAATTAATTAACTAAATTTAATTTAATTAATAACTCGTTTTCGACGCCAACTTAGATTAATCTCCATTGTTGAAACAATGTAACTGTTAAGAGACCTCAGGGGTGTTAAATTTTTCTAGAGGGCTGAAAATATTAACAATTTTCAAACAGGTATAATTATTTTAAATTTAAATTAAATAATTCGAATATTTTACAAATTATTTATAAAGGAATGGGGCTTCAGAAAAGTATAAAATGTTTAAAATATAATCATAATTTAAAAAATTATAAGCATATGAAAATAAGAAAGTTTTCTATAAGAAATATTTAGTAAGTTTTACGCTGTGCATGCTATTTTCTAAAATAGCAGCTTTAATTACTAGCTATAAGTGTATTTATAAAGTTAAATGTATCCCTATTATACACTGGTGTGCAAAAATTAAGGACGAGACGGTTTTTTCAATATAACTTTGTACAAAAGCTTTCCAAATCAACACATTTAATACCGTAAGATCCCCAATACGTAAGGACATGTGTAATGTAAGCAACACTTACTAAAAGAGAAATCAGAGGGATAAAAAGAAGCTTGATTGAAAAAGTAGCATGGAGCGCAATGCGACTGAAGGCCGAAACATCCCTGTGATGGGTGTCCAGCAAGAAACACCCGGTCTTTAGTAGGGGATATGATCTCCCCTGACTGCTAGGCAGGTTTCACAGCGTCTGCCCATGCTGAGAATGAGGGTGTCAATGAGTTGTTGAGGCATTGCTGCCCATTCGTCTTGCAGCGCCAATCGAAGCTCTCGAATCGTTACTGGTGGTAAGGAACGAGCTGCCAAGCGTCTGCCTAGAAAATCCCATACATGCTCGATGGGATTGAGATCCGGAGATCGTGCCGGCCAATCCATACGTTCAATATCCTCACTCTCTAAGAGCTGTTCGGCAGCTACTGTGCGATGACATGGTGCATTGTCGTCTATGAAAAGGAACTGCAGACCCATAGCGCCTCTAAAAAGACGCACATATGGAAGAAGAATCTCGTTACAATAACGGGTCCCGTTGACTGAACCTGCGTCGAAGATGTGAAGGTCTGTACAACTACCAAGCATGATGGGTCCCCAAACGAGAACACCGCGACCTCCATACCTGTCCCTTTCAATGATGTTCGAGGGATGATTGCGGCTTTCCCGCTCTCTCCAGATGAGTATGCGATGAG
The DNA here is from genome assembly GCA_019973935.1 of Trichonephila clavipes. NCBI lineage: Eukaryota > Metazoa > Arthropoda > Arachnida > Araneae > Nephilidae > Trichonephila > Trichonephila clavipes. Next base: position 966,954 of record BMAU01017015.1, read on the forward strand.
AATCGCTACTCAAACTGAATCTGCTCTCATCTGTAAAGAGTACTCGTCCCCATTCATCGTCTCTCCAATTCCGGTGTTCCCGGCACCACAGAGAACGCCTTCTCCGATGGGCAGGCGTTAAAGGTACACACCGTACAGGGCGTCGTGCAAACAGACCACCACCGTGCAGTCTTCTGGCCACGGTAAAACGCGATATCGGTCGTCCAGTCGCCTGTGTCGTGTGTCTAGCGATTTCTCCCGCTGTCTGCCGCCTGTTTCTTCTGGCCTGTAAGACAATGTACCGGTCATCTGCGGGTGTGGTTCCTCGTAGACGACCACTACTGAACCCCCGGATAGCTGTTCCTGTAGTTTGAAATTGTTTCCAATGTCGTGAAACGATGCTGTGAGCAATTCCGAACTCTGCAGCCACACTTGTCACACTGCGGCCTTCCTCCAACTTCCCAATGATTCGACCTCGGGTAAAAGCATCCAGATATCGTCTAACAGATTGATTATTCGCCATTTCTCGCTGAGGCAGCAACTCGGTGTGATTTTAACCGCTATACGGCGTGCAATCTCTTTGCCAGAAATACTGATCTTACACCGACAGCATGCTTTATACTACTCAGACACTCCCCCATTACGTCTACCTGCATATCTGCGCATGTGCTATCGTACATCACCTTACTTAATCTCCTGATTGGTCTTTCTGTCCGCTCTGCCTCTTCGTTCAGCTGATATGCTAATGTTTCGACTTCGTCCTTACTTTTTGCTCACCAGTGTATTGTAGTAGAATAATAAATTATATTTTTAAAAAAATAAAAAAAATTACATTTTCAACATTTTTTTAAAAAAATTTCAATATTTTTCAAATATTTTGAAATACAAAAGATATATTATTCTTAAATGATGTAGGGTTTCAAGAGTACGATACATTTTATAATTCTATAAAATTTTATGCATCAGAGGCCTCTATTTTAGAAAATAGCAATCGCAACACAAAAATTACTTAATATTTATTACAGAATTTTCATATGCTTATAATTTTTAAAATTATGATTATATTAAAATTATGATTAACATTTTGTACTTTTTTGAAGCTATAAAATACTTTCCATTTATTCATTCAAAGTAGGAATTAGCTTAATTTTTTTATATTTCTTGTTTACTATGCTATTTTAGAAAAATAATTAAATTTAATAAGAAATAAATGGGAACAAACGAAAAAGAAAAAAAAATCCGACACCATATATAGAAAGGAAAATCGCTTTCTATTTTGTCACTTAATATTGTGATTCTGTCATATGTATATATACATATTTATATTAATTGTAACTATTTAATAAAAAGTAACTAAAATACAATTTTCTTTGTTGACCAAAGTAAGAATTGACTGAAATTTTTTGTTTATATTACTTGTTTATTTATTACATTTGAATAATCAGTGTTTACTTCTTGTACAGTCGAATCAAAAGACGTCGTCAAATTGTTACGATATACAGCCAATAGCGGACACCGTTCTCGCACGCTTTCGAGCACGGTAATAATAACGACGACAGCATTTGGCGACATTTTTTGAATTGGTGATGTTTCTTCGTTTGATGAAATTAGTCGGCGTATGATACTGTTACGAATTTTGTGTAAATAGTATAAATAATTTGTATTTGGAAGTGTAATGCATTTATATTATTCTACGTAAGATTTATTTTATGTTAAAATTGTAATATTCACAAACAATGCCACCCCTTGCGTTATAATGGTGATTCAATGGGAGCTTGGCGAGATCTTGCCGATAGAGCCAAGTAGGTATCATATTTGGTGACCAAATTAGCCGGATTTTTCTCGAAGTTTCTCCCGGGTTTATAAATAGAGCGATGCCCGTCGAAACTAGTCAGATCTGGACACTCTCATTCTGGCAGGCCCATCCACATCAGGCCACATCAACAAACTCGACATCGGATGGAGGAACGCTTCGCGTTCTATTTCCCAGTGACATCCAGCGTAGAAACGAGTCAGTCTCGTTTCAACCAGCGATTAGTGAGCATTGTTTTGACTGGTGATTAGCTCGGCTGTGCTTCTCAGTAATCTTTTACATACGTGTATTTTAAACACTGATAATTGTGCTTGAGTGCTGTTGAAGGTGTGAAGACCTTCTGAGATTCCTTCTGCGAATATTGCTCTTGAATTCTGTATTTAAAGGATTGGATTTTCGATAATAAATTCTCATCGTTCTTATAAGAATTGTCTTGTACGTTGTGGCAGATTTGCATAGAATTCTCGAACCCCGATCAACGTAACAATACGTACGTACCAAATAATTTATATCTTTGTTGCTTTTTGACAATAAACAAATTAGAGAGAGAGAGATCGATTTATATCCCAAGTATGCTAGTGAGATTTACACAGATTATAAAAACTTTCCGTCGGTAATATATGTTACCGTTAAAGCGTGAAATCCGTTATTTCATGAAATAACCAGATCAGTCAGTTAAAGTATGTAAAATTATTGAATTCTACGATTTAACTAGATATTCTGTAGAATAACGATTACTTGATCGTTAAAATATGAAATACGACACTCGTAAGTTCTCTGAATAGGTTCTAGCTGCCTTTGGAAGAATTTTTCCGATTAGGTGGGATAAAACAATTGTACTCTAGATATCAGTTCAGTAAGAAGAATTTAGCGAGAAGTAATTTCTATTGAAGAGTTCTAAATATTGACACAACGCTTCGATCTGTCGCAACAGCTCAAAGTTGCGGTACTGGACAAGAATTTAAAAAGTCATCGTATAAAAAATAATGTGTAACGGAAAAAGTGAGCTTGTTTAAAAATCAAGTAATAAAAAAAATTTTTTTTAAGTTAATTCCTACTTAGATCAAAGAAAAACTTTATTTTAGCTACTTTTTATTAAATAGTTACAATTAATATAAATATGTATATACATATGACAGAATCACAACATTAAGTGGTAGTTAATTTTTATTAATTATCATTAAAGTATCGTTTTGTCCTCCAAAGCAATCGAGTATAAAAAATTTCAGTTCAACTGAATGCTTTAAAACGTGAGAAAAAAACCTTTTCAAGTTCCGACACAAGTCATCAAAAGGGTCGCAAAGTCGCCAAAAATGAAGCCAACGTGGCTGTATTTGTAATTCTTTAAATAATTAGTTTTAATCAATTAATTTTTATTAATTATAATTAAACTATTGTATTGTCATCCAAAATAATCATGTACATAAAATTTCAGCTCAATGGAGCGCTTTAAAATGTACTTAATTAACGATTGAAAATTCCACCAAGATAAATAAATAAACAAACAAATAAATAAATATATTGAGAGAGTGAGTTAATAGTAGAAATTGAATAAATTTAATTTTCAATTTATGTTATAGAAATACAAAATTGAAGATCGTATTATAATTTCTGCTTAAATTACATATACATTTATATATATATATATATATATATATATATATATATATATATAATTCTCTCTCTCTCTCTCTCTCTCTATATATATATATATATATATAATACTTTTTCTCATAAAATATATTTTAATTACAAATACAAACCGATATACCGATTTGGATAAATGTTTTATCCGTCGTTAAAAAGGCAGTTAAAACAATACACTATTTTTTTAATGCGATCCCCTTATTATTTATATATTCCCTTTTGTGCTTTTTGGTAAAATTATAGATTAGTCGAATTCTATTTTGAAAACATACTTGATTTTTTTGTTGTATCAGACCTATAACATAGATAATAGAATCATATCTAAGCAGCGGTGTACGTCATATGTGTTGAGCAAATTCTATAATTGCGTCATTACTCTATTAGTTCTGTCCGGATTTAGATTCAGAATCGAAATTAGGGCAGCTTGTTTTTTTCTGTGGGATTTTTAAATGGGCAAACAGCGGCTCAATATTTCTTTTCTACTTTCTGTAGTCGATTGATTCAAATTTTCTAATTTATTCGGAATTGAGAGAAAGAGTAAAGGAAGAAATATTCACTTATATTAATATCATTCAGTACTTATCGACAAAAGAATGGATTTGTTTACTCAGATAATTTTGTAGAAATTATTTTGACAGAAAAAAAAAACTAATAATAAAATAGTAAAATAATAATAATAATAATAGCAATAATAATAATAATAATTACCGTAAAATACGGTATATAACGCGCTCTTTTAACTCCGAAAATAGGATCGAAATTTACGCATGCGCGTTATACGCGGGTTATAACAATTATAGCTTTAAAAATAAAATTAAAAAATAAACGAGCATAAAGAGAAAATTAGGCTTCTACATACAGTAGAACTTGTTTTTGTGCGCTCCTTTTTTTATGTGCGATCTTTTTTTTATGCGTTAGATAAACTTCAACGGTTTTGGCGCCACTGTAATGTTTTATATCTATGCACAGTGGCGTGACGGACGCTAGGTGGGGGTTGAGGGGGTGTACGTTACGCCACTGCAATGTACATACACTCATGGACCAAAAAATTAGCGCACAAAGGAGTTGTCAAAATGAAACGAAATTTTACATACGTAATGAATACTTTGATATTAAATGAGTAGAAAATCAAAGAAAAAGGATAATTTATTTCAGAGAAAAAGGCGAAAGAACAGTGGATTTAATATCCTGTTGAAACCCCTCTAGCGCGAAGGCACGATGCGATACTATCGGGCATTGAGGCATACAAGTTCTGTATGATGTCTTGAGACACTTCGTTCCATATTTGCTGTAACCTTGCCTCTAGTTCGCTCAAAGTCGTGGGATGCCCAACTCACCATCTCAAATGATCCCAGATATGCTCGATTGGAGACAAATCTGGGAATCGGGCAGGCCAAGGATGGGTAGTGACATTGCGGAGGCAGTCTTGTGACACCTCTGCCACGTGAGGCCGAGCATTGTCTTGTTGAAAAATGACTCCTGAGAGCCGTTGCATGAGTGGCAACACATGTGGTTGCAGGATGTCATGGGCATACCGCTGGGTGGTCATGATGCCACGGATCGATACTAGGGATGACCATGTATTGTAGGCAATGGCACCTCATACCATTACACCAGCTGTGGGAGTGATGTGTCGCTGTAAAGCAAAAGCAGGATTGTGGTGTTCACCACGGGGTCTCCACACACGAACACGATTGTCATCACTGCTGAGATGGAATCTGGATTCATCGCTAAAGACGACGTGGTTCCATTCCGCTGCAGTCCAGTTTCCTCGTGCGTGGCACCACTCCAAACGAAGGCGTTGATGCGTGGACGTCAAGGACAGCACACGTAATGGGTGCCGCGATCCCAAATGTCCTTCAGCCAGGCTCCTTCGTATGGTTCGAGAAGACACAGGGGCCCTTAATGAAGGTGCTATCTGTGCCTGGATGGCGGCCGAAGAAGCAGTTTACTGTACGCGTGCATTTCTTACGATGTGGTGGTCTTCTCGACGACTGATCTGTCGAGGGCATCCTAAGCCTGTTCTTCATGTAAATGACATCGCTCGGATCCACTGGTTCCTACACCTCATCGCAACGCAATCAGAGTGGCCTAATTAACGAGGTACTCGCCTAGCTGACCACCCAGCTTCCATCATGCCGATGATTCTTCCCCTCTCAAACTGCGACAGCTGCTCATATTGGCTTCGAAAACGGCGTAATGGCATGTCTACCTCAGCTCTTACTTTGTAAACGATTCAGTACACTCAAACAAGCTTTGGTTACTGTTTTATACTCCACGGAGAACGACGTCAAACGACCTCTACCGGCTATACGTAAAGCGCAATCACGGTGCATTTCTAATCATTTGCATATCTCCCCGACATGTACCTTCATTGGTGTGCTAATTTTTTTGTCCATGAGTGTATATACATTTCAAAACGTTCAGTTCATTTGTTATAAACAGTCTCCCGACAGTTCACGTTCAGTTGCTTTCTCTGGGCATAACAGCATTGCATACGAAATGTTTTTTTCCTTGAAAAAAGGGACGTGCGCTATACGGCGAATATACATCAACATTTAAAAACTGCAGCTTAAAAGTATAGATGCACGTTATACGGTGGTGTGCGTTGTACTTCGGATTTTACGGTAAGTTTTTAATAAAAAAAATTGGGGGAATTTATTTATATCAGTTAAGGTGACGGCGTCCGGAACCGTGATTTTGAAACAGGGTATATGAAAGTTATTATTTTTTTTATATTTAGCTTTACTTGAATTAGACATAGGGTGACAAATCTAAATGACCTTTCGCGGACCACTTTGGGAAAACATTACAATCCCACGGGCCGCATATAAAAATACACATCCATATACTGAATTTGGACCCATTTCCAACATTTATTGCAGGGAAAATTAAAACAGAATGAATAATATTTATTTTTTTCGTTATTTTTCATGTATATAGACATAGGTTAAAATAATTATAATACAAGGATCAAATAATGTTTAATTTATTTATATATATATATATAATGTAATATTAATTTCTCAATTATTTCACTTTAAATTTTTGCAAGTCGATCTCAATGCGTGTATTTGCACATCGTAATTGATATTGCAGATTTTCGTCCGATAAGTTTGAACGCGATTTATGCTTGATAAATTTAGTTTTCCAAAAGAACGATTCGCAGGTGTAAGTTAAAAAAAAGTTACAGGAATCAAGGGTGATGCTGTGAGGGTATCGCTATAATGCAATATTTATCACTTCTAAGTACTGATGCGACGCTATTTTAACTTCTTCACTTTCTAGATTGTGGACCCAGTTTCTTAATTTCGCGTCGCATCATAACCATAGTTAAAATAAACTAGAACACGTAAATTAACAGTAAAATAAACAAAATCAATAATTTAACGGAACGAACTTTTAACGTTTAAGATAAATTTATTTTAAGCACACGCATATAAAAATTTACTTTTACTACAAGGAGATCAAAATAATTAACTTAGCTTGAGAGAGGGAGGGTGCTGGGGAATGGATATGGTTGACGCCCGGAATCTCGGAGTACTGATTTTCTGTAGCTCTGGGATCGGCTCTCTGTGTGTAAAATCGGGTGCGTGCCGTTTTTATTCAGCGCCTTTTCACCCAAAATTCCTAGAGTAGGACTCTTTGTCTTGTCCAGTATAATTTCTCTGATTGGTCCCGAGGCCGGCGCAGTATTACACCACCTCAAAATTTATGGGTTTAGTGAACTTTTAAACGCGGGAACTAACTTTTCTGACGCACCCCACCAAAAGGAATTTCACCACATCCGGTTAAGGGGGACTCGTATACAAATTCCAAGCCGTTTCAGGGGCGGATTCTAAAACAGGGTCAAAACTGGCCTCCCATCAGTACCAGGTGGTTATAATGAAAGTTAAACTATTTAGAGGCCTGTAAAACCCGTTCTGCTTATCGGATTTTGATGGAATATATGCTATATGGACCACGGGAGAAAAGGTTTCTTAAATAAATAAAGATCAAATTTTGACCACTAGAAGGGGATGTGGTGCCCAAATGATGTTAGAATCGTTAAAATTTATTCAGTTACGGAATATGCTCAATATGTGCTCCATTGACATCAATGACGTGTTGAAAGCGCATTATAGTGTTTTCAATGGTAGCGTGAGGCAACTCGCGAGGGATTTCAGCCACATGGCGAATAATGCTAGCTTACAAATCAGGTGAAGCCCTGATTCCTCCGCAATAAACATGGTCCTTTAGAAATCCCCACAACCAGAAATCACAGAGAAACAATAGGTTTATGGTAGCTGAAATAGGTAAAAAATATTTTAGATACAAAATTATTTAAATACCTAAAAAAATAGATTTTTATTCTTAAATTCACTGCAATATTGCTAATGATAATAATGATACTATTTACTTAATTCTGTAAAAGAAGTTGACCTTTTTCTACATTTTAATTTTAATTTTAGTGTAGGATTTCTCTCTCTCTCTCTCTAAGCCTATTTTTTTAAAAAAATGTTGCATGTTTCATTTTCCTGCTTACACTAGGATTAGAAAGAATCCCGCTGTTCATTTTTGTAGAAAGAGGTGAGGAAGAGCCCCATTTAGTTGAAGCTAGGAACTTCACTTTGACGGAATATTGGTGAGGGAGGGGGAGAAACTACCGCGTTTCGTGTCGTTTTGGAGTGGCGGGGGAAAGAGGGGGGGACAAACATTTTGCAACTCCATGCTTTCCTTCGTGATAAAAGTGACAGATGAAAAAAGGCCGATTTTTTCAAAAATGCCTTTATATTGAACATATTCCTTCAATTTTTCGATTATCCTTCACCGTTCAAATTTCTTCATTGCGCTATTTTGAATAATTATTTAAGCATATATTCCCGAATGTATTGAATATTTTTTTTACATATGAGGAATGCAGGTGTGTTACAGTTCACAGAAGATGAATGAAACGATTGCAAGACATTCCACAATTCATACAATTCCAGATATGCTTCTGTTATGCTTGTAAAGAAAGATAATTGGCAATCAACCTTAAGATATTTTAACTCGAATATTTTCGATTTACAAATTAAAAATAAAATGTTGCGTTGAAATGATTTTCATAACAATATCTGTGGACATTTTTAAACCTCTTCTATCCGGATGTCTCAAATATTTTGTCCCTTCGACATTTTCTGAATCGAAATTGATTTTTATATATCTACAACTAATCTATAATTGTAATCGCAGCATTCGAATTTTATATTATGAACGCAATAACCCGCTATATACTTTAAAACTTGATACTCTTTTATTGAAATATCATCTGATTTATTTTTATATTCTCTAGGGACTGTTTCTTTTGAAGTTTGCATCAACTGTTCATCTTTTGGGAAACAAAAAACCCAAACGTATGGTTGTCAAGTTTATTAGGTAACTATTTGGGCACAAAACAATAACGATGCGTTATTATAAAATGTGTGCAACTTTAGGTTGAGTTATTAATAAAGTTTTTAATATTAATATAATTATTTAATTGTTTATTCTGTCAAATTTTAATTATTAAGATTTGACAGAATAAACAAAACACTAATTTCACATTTAAACATTAATTTCTTATATAAAGCAAAATATCTCTTAAATTTGTAAATAATTAGGGATGTTGACAAAATACATCAATTTATTATACCGTGCCCTCAAAACTAAAAAGGAAAGAAATTCAATGATGACACAAGAATAAAGTTATACAAATTATAAATATCGTACTTTTCTTTTTAGTTATTCCTACTGATATAACTTGAGTAAAAAAATACACATGGGAAAATTAACTAATTAAATAGGCATACAAGAAGGAAAACTGAGTACTACTCAAAACCAGGGGAAAACTTCACTCTTTTGGTCCCGTGGACCAAAGAAGGGGTGGAAGACCTCGTCCGACCATGATTTACGAATAAAGACGAAAAAGTCGAATGAGCGTTACAAACCCGAGCGTGACATTCATTCAAGTACACTCTACAGCAAAACGCGCTAAAAGAAGTTATCACTTCAAAAATTTCTGTTTCTGAACTGTCAGACTTAGACTTGAAATTTACAAGCATATTTATTTTGTTGAGTAGAGATCCACTAAAAATGAGTTTTGCGGAAATTTACTATGGAAGAGAAGGTTATAGGACCATAAAATATAATTTTACAGTAGAACATCGTTTATCCGAACGTTTATTATCCGGAGCGTCAAACATCCGGACCAGTTTTTTTTGTCAACTACATGTACTGTATATGAATACGTTTTCGAACGGTGCAATGCTCAACAGTTGTTTCGCATGAGGCCAAAAGTGACGGGAAAATCCACGGTACGGGATATTTGGGTAATTTCAGTTGTGTGATTTGGTAACCATCTGCGCGGAATATTAGGTCAGTTTGTTTCCAAGTGCGGGGTGTATACGTGCTCTTTTGTTGAGCAGTGAACTGCTAGTGCTTCGAATTCAAATCGAAGCGCAACGTCTTGAAACTTGAAGAATTGAACCATCTTGCGAATGGAGAAAGTGTAGGTAGCCGATTTTGTCCAATCGATGCCAGGATTTCAAAAATGCGATGAAGATGTTGAAACCTGGATGGCATGCGATGCAGAAGACTGTGGATTCCAAATGCTAAATGATGATGAGATTGTGACTTCCGTGCAAAAAGAATCTGCCACTGTCGATGTTGAAATGGATGAAGACGAAGACAACAACAACAACGAAAGTTGCAAGGGTTCATTAAATGCGGAAGCGTTTTCTGCGTTAGTGATAGCTATAAAGTGGCACGAACAACAATCAGAGTGCTGTCCTACTCAACTACTGCTGTTCAAGAGAATGAAAGACCTTGCAGCGAAAAAACGAAGGTGTACAATGGTAAAGAGAAAAATAAATGATTTTTTTCCACAATAAAGGTAAAATTGCGACATTTTACTTCTTTTTCAAGCATGTTTCCCGCATGCGATGATTTTCAATATTCGTATGGTGTTCGGTTTCATATACTGCATGAATCTCCTTCGGTTTTCGGTTATCCGAATAATCGCGTATACGAACAGCGTCCGGTTCCAGTTGGTTCGGATAAACGACGTTCTACTGAACTTCAATTTTAGAAATCCTTTTTAAATCCGGAGGAGAGGGATGTAAGAATGTTTTTCAATACATTTGAAAACAGAATGGAATACACAGTGAAGCGGGTAGGTAACGGCTAGTTTATATATAAATACATAAATTGAAGCTAAATAGATTTATAAATAATTAAGGAAAGAGGACCGTAGAAAAATAAGTAAAAACTGGCGTCTTAATATTTGAGAAATTACACAAAAAATGTCGAAATACAAAATGGATGCCTACTTAGTAAATAAAGCAGGCTAAAGACTGCTTTCAAAAAGGTACATTGGAACAAATTATGATATCTAAAAATAAATTTATTTTTGTATTACTGTGTCTTAAAATAAATTAGAGATGGGAATTATTAATAAAACAGAGTAGATAAGCAAACACAGACAGAAGTTACGGAAGTTGTTAGGCACAATTCAATTAGTATCTTTTTTTGAAAGAGGACTCGCTAAACGAAGCTAATTTTTTAACAGCAAACAAATTAAAAGTTCTATTTAAATATTAAAAACTCTAAGAAATAAACGATCATATCGTTAACGAGATGTTTTCCATTGACTGAGTAAAAATATACTTCGGTAATGAGAGAGAGAGAGAGAGATTATAGAAGTATAATTAAAGCTTTGTGGCTTTATCTTTGAAACAAAACTAATTTTATCGTCAGATCAAATTTTGATGGCGCGAGCTTAACCAATTTATAGCGGTTTTTATATAATTGTTTTCAAGTAATTAATTTCCAGTCTTTTTTGCTAAAGAAAGAACAATGTATATATTTATTGGTCTTACTGGTCTATGCAATTAATCTTTTCGAGAGAGAGAGAAAACAATGGTTATTTTGTTGTTGTTTTCTCGAATTTTGGTTTTAAGAAAGATAAATAAATGAATTAATAAAAAGAGTAACTATAAAAAGTAAGAAAACTCGAAATAGAATTTAAAATAAAAAAAAACATTTGCCTTTGAACAAATATTTAAACAATGTTCAAAGCAATCTAACGAATATTTTAATTACCTTTAAAATCCAGCGTGTTATGAGCACCGGTAAATACCAGTCTGTATTTTTTAATTTTTAGGCATATTTACCATATAACGCCTGCCTCCTTTTTCAATTCATACTGTCTGTCTGTCTGTCGTGTCCGTCCGTCCGTCTGTCTGTCCGTCTGTCTGTCTGTCTGTCCATCCGTCTGTCCGTCCGTCCGTCCGTCCGTCTGTCTGTCTACTAGCCGTTACCCACCCACTTCACTGGGTATTTAACGATGTCGTATAAATCTATAATGTTTACATTTATATGAATTGCTGATGTCAATGTCAAGCATTAAGAATTCGCGCTATTGTAATGAAAAATAAATTTATAGCTGGAACTCTCCCCTCTTGATATAAAGAAGGACATACATTAAAACATCTAATTTCTATTTATATCTAAAATAGAAGGAGAAAGAATTTTCGCGCTCACTTAACCTAATAATAAAGTGGATTTCCACCAAAGCAACTTTCTGTCAATACGCCCCAATAATTCTCCCAGCTCCCCCTTGAGTTAATTTCCCTAAAATTCATTCTTAGTGAAACTCAATTCAACTAAAGGAATTTTTTCTATAACACGCCTTAATCCCTCGCAACCCCACTCCTTTGGGGGTCCGTTTTCTTGTAAAAATAACTCTATTCCATGAACGGAACATACCTTCTAATTTTCAAGCAAGTGGGTCTATTATTTGAAAAGCGGAAATATTTATCTATTACTCCCCTTAATTCCCCTCAGTGACCCTTGGGGATCAATTTTCTCCAAAACTATTTGGTAGCGGATCTCTACGCCATGAAATAAATCCGCTTACCAAATTTCAAGACTGTACGTCTAATAGTTTAAAAATGGAATTAATTATATATAACGCCCCTTAAGCCCCCGCAACGCCACTTAGGAAACGATTTTCACAAAACTCATCTTATAGCAGATCTCTACTCAATGAATGGATCTTACTCAATTTCAAGATTTTACGTGTAACAGTTTAAAAAGAGGAGTTAATTGCCTATAACGCCCCTTAATTCTCCACAACGCCACTTGGGGGTCTATTTTCTCAAAACCCATTTTGTAGCGGATATGTACTTTATTAAAAAAATCTGCTTATCAAATTTCAAGACTGTACGTCTAATAGCTTAAAAATGGAAATAATTATCTAAAACGCCCCTTAATGCCCTGCAACGCCACTTAAGTAGCGATTTTCACAAAACTCATCTTATAACGGATCTCTACTTAATGAATGGAATCCTCTTACTCAATTTCAAGATTTTACGTCTAATACTTTAAAAAAAGGAGTTAATTGCCTATAACGCCCCTTAATTCTCCACAACGCCACTTGGGAGTCGATTTTAAAAAACTCATCTCGTAGCGGATCTCTACTCTATGAAAGGAATTCGCTTACCAAATTTCAAGACTGTACGTCTAATAGTTTAAAAATGAAAATAATTATGCATAACGCCCCTTAAGCGTCCTCAACGCCCCTTGGAGGTTGATTTTCGTAAAAATCATTATGTAGGGAATCTCTTCTTTATGAAAGTTATCTGTGTACCGAGTTTTTTTCAAGACTGTACATCTAATAGTTTAATAATGGAAATAATTATCTATAAGCCCCTTAAACCCCCGTAACGCCCCTTGGGGTTTGATCTTTGCAAAATCCGTTCTTAGCTGACGTCTACTCTATGAAGGGAGCCTACTTACCAAATTTTAAATCTGTAGGTTTAATAGTTCCGGAGATATCGTGATTAGCCAGTGAGTCGCTTTTCTCCTTTATATGTATAGATATATACTATAACTTGTTCAAATTTTCAATCGCATTTAAAATACTTTTCATTCATCGACTCAAGTTAAAATACATTTTTTAAACTTATAGTGGATGACACTTGATATTAGTGCAGTTTTTTTCAAATGTTAATTCATTAATCAAATTTTACTTTCTTAATTTTAAGTTTATTCTACCTTAATTCTGTCGAAGTTACAATTAGCTGCAAAAGACGGCGCCACCGAAGTAGTGATTTATTTTTTTTTTACTTGTTTGAGAAGGAACCTGAAATGTTTATGTTCAATGCTCTTGGGTTTTGAAGTCATGGAAATATATATTCGAGGTATATCCCAGATTTTGAAAAAAATATAGTACACATCTAGAAGAACCCTTTAAGTTCATTAGGTATGTCATTTCTTTTAAATAAGTAGTATTTCGTTTTTTGTTGAAGCCTAAGTTTTTTTCCTGCACGTCTCTGTCTTTTTTTTTATTTTTGAAGCTGCCATTTTTATACCTTGCGTTTTATTTTTTGGGCTCCAAGTGCGGATTTCACGGTAAAATAATTCTGATTCACTAGTTTAGTTTAATTTACGTTTTTCGTAGTAGTTATTCTAATTTCTATCTAACCCGTTCTAACTATAAAATAGGTGTGTGTAGTAGCAACAAATTTGGGGAAATTGGTTCGATAATGAACGCTTTTATAAGCTTTAATCACAGGTATAGTAAAAAGTATGCCAAATCTGTCAATTTAGCGCCAAAAATGCAGAATATGGCATCGACGTATACCTGTGGTTGTCAGATTCAAAAATATGTATATTCTGCGCAACATTCTGGAATGGTTCTCGATAAAATCCTCAAGGCGTATAACAATAGATGTCAAAGGTGAGACCAATCAGGAGCTTTGGCGTGAGGCTGTCAAACACGACGAAAGTCACAATTATCTGAACTTGAAAATATATTAACTTCCTTCAGTTTTAAGTAGCGAAATGAATAATGTGACGTGTATCAAATCAATTTTTAAGTAATTTTAATCTCTAAGAAACGAAATATTCATCCTTGGTTAATTATAGTTTGCGTATGGGTCGGAGTTTGGGATACAGCACGTTAGGTATGTGAGTCATGGACCTAAGACACAAAACATTTGAGAACGAAAAAAAGAGAAAAGATTAAAATTACAATAAATGTTCCCCCCCTCCCGCCTAGCGAGTTAAGACAGAAACATTTCTGTCCTTTAGAGTAGCGGTCGCCAAACTTTTTGACCTCACGGACCAGTAAATTAATATTTTAAATCCCACGGACCACTGATAGGATTTTGTGAATGTTAAATATATTTATAAAAAATAATTGTGATCTGAGAACGCAATCAATGCATCTTAACCATCTGATCGGAACATCTATCTCTCAGACGGGGATAATTTGCTTTGTTGCCTGTAGACAAGGCTGTGGTGTGATTTTTGGGGGTGGGCTGCCTTGACATCTTCATTTGGACTCTACCCAGTGAGAGGATCACGTGGTGGTACATGGCGATTTTTTTTCAACTGACGATATGTGCGATTTTTCTTATCTATCATCGTCTATCCCACGGATATTCTTATAGTTTTTTAGTGTTTGGTATTATTATTTTTAATTACTTTTACAGGAATATAAGTAATTTTTAATCAGTTTTTATAAAAAAAATTTGTCACAATTCTAGTGATAAAAATATATTGCTGTGTTGTTGTTGTTGTTGCACGCCCCCGTTGGTCAGCAGTGCTAGACCAGGTCCATGACATCGTACACTTTCAGAAAGTCCAACACCAGCAAGGGAACGTCAGCTAAGTCCTGCTTGGTGAGCCCTAGGCACTCGAGGATGTGAGCAGGCGTGGCCGGCTCAGAAGAACAGTTCGTGCACATTTCAAAGCTCTTGCGTCCTTCGGAAAATTTCATTGATTTGATATGGCCACTTCGAAAGCGGGCTAGAAGAGTTTGATCCTGTCTTGATAAACCGTGAGCCAGAGAGCCTCCAGGACGAGAACATTGATACCAATGGTGCTCTGGGGGTAATCCAAGCGGTCTTATTCTGGTGTTTAGTTCTAGAGAAAATCTCCAAAAAGGTGAGGGGTGCTGACGGCTCTAGTACCTCACAAGTGCCAGCCTTGGCCAAAGTCTCCGCAATCTCATTTCCCTCTAGATCTATGTGAGAGGAAATACACTGCAGATGAATTTGATGCGATGTGGAAAGTCGTTTTAACTTGGTGAGTATTGACACTCCAACATTATCTCTCACACTTTGCCAAATGGACAAGTGCTGTATTGCACTTCTAGTATCAAACAGTATCCAAAGCTCTTTTCCATTTGGAAGAGATGCAAGAGAACCAAGAACTTCATCAATGGCTATTAGATCACTGCGAAAAACCGAGCAACCGTCTAGATTTCTCCTCTGGATTCTTAAGATATGATCTTGCGATTTGATGTAAATTCCGCTGCCAGATCGATAAAAATCGTCTCTATTGCCATCCGTATAAACCTGAACGGCGCCAATTGATATATCTCCAATTCCCACTAGAGCTAATTGCTTTAGATAGGCAGGAAGGTCTGCTTATTTATTCACGTGTACTGGTAATTCTGGATGGAAGAAGACCCCGTCAGGATCAAGTATATTGCTGTGCTTGATTTAATCCCACACATTTTATTTGAGCCAGACTCAATTTTTTATGAACTATAAGGGCATTTAAAACTGCCCTTAAGGTAATAAAAAATTTTAAAAAAATTACGTATCCGTCTGTCAGACGGATGTTTCTCAGTGCGGCAAAAAGAAAAAAAAACGATGTTTCGTCCAGAGGGTTAAAACATAACTTAACGTGATAAGTGATAATGTTCCATATTTTTTGGGGACCAGCGAAATTTTTTCGCGGTCCACGGACCACCACTTTGGTGACCTCTGCTTTAGAGCAGTGGTCTTCAAAATTTTCAACTCATGGAGCCCCTAGAACTTGAAGGCGCGTTCGTGGAACCCCTAGAACTAGAAAGTGTTTTCGTGGAACCCCTGGAACTAGAAAGTGTTTTCGTGGAACCCCTGGAACTAGAAAGTGTTTTCGTGGAACTCCTGAACCTGGAACCAGAAAGTGTTTTTGTGGAACCCCTGAACTAGAAAATGTTTTCGTGGAACCCCTGACTAGAAAACGTGAACTCCTGGAACTAGAAAATGTTTGGAACCCTGTGGAACCCCTGGAACTAGAAAGTGTTTTCGTGGAACCCCTGGAACTAGAAATGTGTTTTCGTGGAACCCCTGGAACTAGAAAGTGTTTTCGTGGAACTCCTGGAACTAGAAAGTGTTTTCGTGGAACCCTGAACTAGAACTGGAAGAAAATGTTTTCGTGGAACCCTGGAACTAGAAAGTGTTTCGTGGAACCCCTGGAACTAGAAAGTGTTTTCGTGGAACCCCTGGAACTGGAACTAGAAAGTGTTTTCGTGGAACCCTGGAACTAGAAAGTGTTTTCGTGGAACCCCTGGAACTAGAAAGTGTTTTCGTGGAACCCAATTTCATACGCATACTTCAAAAAATATATATCAAAATAATATTTAAAGTAGATCAGCATGTTATAGGCACTTTATGTAAAGGCAATAAAAAAGTATTGCACTTATTATTAAAAAACCCTAATTTAATTTTTTAATATAATTTATTCATTAATAGTATTAATTTGTGATTGATGTGTCACTTACCCATGCGTTATATTTAGTTACTGGGATATATGGTGGCATTTTTCACACTAACTGTCGAAGTCTAGGTCTATTTAGATTAAATGCAATCGCATAACATATTCTGAGTAGAATTTGTTTTTATGCTTTGTTTTTGTAGCCACTTACGTTGAGAAATATACTTCACTTAAACACAGTATTCTGAATGGCCATAAAATGTTTATAGCTGTGTGAGAAATCCGTGTATTTTTTCATGAATTTGACCCAAAATTTAGCAGCTGTTCTTGCTTAAATTTCGATTTTAACGTCAACTCTGTTGATATGTTGTTCCCTATCCTTCATTATAGATGTTGTTTTTCACAAATATAAAAAGGTGTATATTTTCCATTAGAAAAATATTTAGTTTTGCAAGACATTCCGTTAAATAACGAGTGTAAAATTTTCTCGTAGAGCCCGAGATAGTAAACTATAGAATATTCAAAATTTAGTAAGAAGTATATATGTATAAAGATAAACGTTTTAATATTCTTTTATTATATAACAAAAAAGTGTTGCAAAATAAAGTTATTATATATAATAAAATTTTCAGTTTTAATGAATAGAGGGGGCCAGATGAAAGAGCTTTAGACACTTGTAACTGTATAAATTTCATAGAGAAAGTGATTCCATTTCGGATACATATTTATTTCTTCCCGATTTTTTTATTGTGACTCGTGGGACCCCTGGGTATGCTTTGTGCAACCCCAGGGTTCCGTAGAACACAGTTTGAAGACCACCTTCAAACTTTTTCAACTCACGATACCCCTAGGACTAGAAGGTGTTTTCGTGGAATCCTCAGAACTAGAAAGTATTTTCGTGGAACCCTATTCGAGAAATTTGGATTGTAATGTGGAATTAGGACACAAACCTCCTATCTTTAAAAAAATGTTTTTTTTTGTCTTTTATTAAAAAAAACTTTTGTTAAATGGAATTTCAACATATCTTTGAACTTCGTTAGTTAGAGCTCGTTTTGATTAGAAGTTATTGCGAAATCGTTCCTAAGGTGCAGCTAAAAATCACAAAACACTCATAAATATTTTATCCTTTAAACTTATAAAGAAAATTTTCACTAAATTAAAAATAAAATATCTCTAATTTTTAATTGTCCTAAATATTTATTCTCACTTCGATGTATTATTTCTAAGTATTTTCCCATCAATCATCCCCGAGATGACAGAACATTTCCAAACATTTTTAATGAGCTGGTTATTTAAAAAATATTTTTTGTGTACAACAACGAAATAAATGCCAAGAATGTGTCGGAAACCTTTTGATGTTGGATTCATTTCTTCCTTTTTATTACCTTGGAAAGTGTTGTGTCATTGAAAGCAGTATTTACCAAATAATTAGCAATAAAGAACAAATATCTCTCACTGAGTTTCGAAATAGAGTTTTAAATCATTTAAAAAAATGAGCAATTCATTGCAAAAAGGTTCAGCTTTGGTTTTAAAAGTATCCCCGTTTTGTCAGAGAATATCTAAAGTTCCTTGAGTTTCAAATTACTGAAGACATTGAAGACAATTAGGTGTACTATAATTTGAAGAAAAAGAAAACTGAAAATCAAAAGACAGATTTCTTTAAGGTTTTGTGTGTGATCTATTATTGTGTTTGAAGGCTGAAAAAAGGAAATTCAAAATATACCACTGATAAATTAAAAAAAAAAGTTTAAGTTTTGATACCAGCATTAAATTTCTTCATGAATCTCTGACGTTAGAAACGAAACACGTAAATAAAACAAATGAACTAAATGATTTGTTGTTTGAATTTTAATGATACGGAAGTAATGCTATGAGAGATAAAGAGAATTTATCAAAATGTTTAAGTTTCTAGTAACTATTGTTAGTATTTTACTATTTAATTTCGTGTTATTATATCATTATTGATGTCGAACTAGGACAGATTTTTCTCCGTTTTATATTATTATTTTTTTTTGTTCCCGACTTTATTTTATTAAAGGGATTTTAAATAAGATGACAATATTTTCTGAAGTTTGAAACTCAGGACGCTATGTGTATGATTATTTAAATACCGTATTTACTCGAATCTAAACCGACATCGATTCTAAGCCGCACTCCAAATTCTCAAAAAGTTTTTGCGAAAAAATGTTGTTATCAATTCTAAGCCGCACTCCCAATTCTCAACATGCTTTTGTGAAAAAATGTTGTTATCAATTCTAAGCCGCACTCCCAATTCTCAACATGTTTTTGTGAAAAAATGTTGTTATCAATTCTAAGCCGCACTCCCAATTCTCAACATGTTTTTGTGAAAAAATGTTGTTATCAATTCTAAGTCGCACTCCCAATTCTCAACATGTTTTTGTGAAAAATGTTGTTATCAATTCTAAGCCGCACTTCCCAATTCTCAACATGTTTTTGTGAAAAAAATGTTGTTAAAAATGTTCTAAGCCGCATCAACATGTTTTTGTGAAAAAATGTTGTTATCAATTCTAAGCCGCACTCCCAATTCTCAACATGTTTTTGTGAAAAATGTTGTTATCGATTCTAAGCCGCACTCCCAATTCACACATGTTTTTGTGAAAAATGTTGTTATCGATTTTAAGCCGCACTCCCAATTCTCAACATGTTTTTGTGAAAAATGTTGTTATCAATTCTAAGTCGCACTCCCAATTCTCAACATGTTTTTGTGAAAAATGTTGTTATCAATTCTAAGCACTCCCAATTCTCAACATGTTTTTGTGAAAAATGTTGTTATCAATTCTAAGCCGCACTCCCAATTCTCAACATGTTTTTGTGAAAAAATGTTGTTATCGATTCTAAGCCGCACTCCCAATTCACAGCATGTTTTTGTGAAAAATGTTGTTATCGATTGTAAGCCGCACCCCCAATTCTCTGCACGTTTGTGAGAAAAATAAAAAATTGTGTAAGAGGTTCATCGATGTCCGATACTTAAGAAATTTAAAAAAAATTAATGAAAAATAATAAGCTAACGATTAATTTATTTTACCAGTACTAAAAACTTTCAAATACACACATGAGCCTATAATTACTCCAACCATCAGTATCATGTTTCGAAAATAATTCGTCACTCCCGTTGTCAGAGCTGACTTCGGAGAGGTTGCAGGCGTCGCCATTTTTCCACACGGTGCCGTCTTCCATGCCATCCAATGCATTTGTTATACAACATTTTTTTTTAAAGAATGTATTATAGAAGAATGTAAAAGAACACTTAACTGTTGAACATTTATAAACAAAAATTATATCATTTTGTTACGCCATCGACGTATATTTGTTTCACCCGTGTCAAATTTTCAGTGGTCGTTGCTCTTTTTCCTTTTTTTCCCGCGTATAAAATCGACTCCCTTTTCATATTTGCGTCATAATAAACTCGTCATGATGCTATTACCGATATATTTAATGTTTAGGTTGCTAAAAAAAAGTGTATGCAAAAGAAAATGTCCTAAATGCGAGCAGACAACGAAGTTTAGGATACATTCGAATACTGGAGATAAAATGCGGAATAGGATAAGTCACCGATGTAAGTGGCCAGAATGGATGGTTTACATTTTCCCTTTTGAAAGGGGTACAAATTCAATTTCTCCTATCCAACAAATGTTTTGTCTTCGATTCTAAGCCGCACCCAATTTTCAGTAGCATTAACAATGGAAAAATAGTGCGTATTAGATTTGAGTGTATATATATGTAAGGTTAATTAAATTAGATTAAAAATTAAATTCCCTATCTAGCACTTGACTCATCTTTCTCAGTTCCCATCTTCAAGTATCAAACTAATCACCCATTTATTTCTTCCGAACATATGGCCTAGCCAATAAACATGTCTAATTCCAGATCGTTAGATTTAATAGTCAACATATGTGTTTTTCAAAGCAGCTATAAATATGTTTTTCAAGTGTTACCCACTTGAAACCACCACCATGGCGTGTTTTTTCCTCCCTGCTCGGTGTCAGAACAGATGTACGTCTTTTTCACTTTTCTACCTTTAATCTGATTCTGTCTTAAAAAATCATGACATGATCTTATTTTAAATTTGAAATCTTAACGTAAAAACTAATCTTTTTATAAAATAATTTTAATATAAAAATGACCATAATTGATATGGAGAATTTGACGGAACACCGAATGCACCATATGCCAATATGCTGAAGAAGTCGGCGGAATAAAAAATGGTACGGAAAAAAAAAAACGTGTTAGTGATCCCCGAAAGAACATCGCTCTTAACACCGAGAATAATGCAGTGTTTGCCGAACGATATTCTGTCTTTGCTGAAGAGGCCATCCAAAATGGAAGAAAAATTCTAATGGAGAGAAAAAGAAAAAAAAGGGGGAAAGCGTGAATCTCCTAAACTCCATGATGAAAGATGTTAATCTTTTCCGCCAGAATAGATAAAAATATGTTTTTTTCTCCGAATGGTATTTTGATTTAGTTCCAGTGATACAATGATGGAAGGACCAATATTGAAAGAAAATAAAAGGAACAAATCTTCTTCGCCGGAAACATGTAATACAGTGAATTGACCAACATCGCATGCCATAGTGAAATACAAATATCGAAATAAATAAAATTTTACTAGTGAAAATAAAGTTACAACAACCTCTGGATTACCGTTCACCAAGGAGTTCTGCCGTTGCAAAGTGGAGGTCAGTTAAATTGTATATTTCAATTTTAGTAACATTGAAGACCTGAGTTTTGCTGAACAGAACTTGACGAAAAAAAGAATAATAATATATGATAAAATTTAATTTTATAATATTGTTATAAATGAGATATTTTCTTTTTTATATTTTAATTGAGAAAACAAAGTATATAGGTTTAGTCATACAAAATTTTGAGGAATTTTAATATACTTCTCATAATTTTATCTTAAGATGTCGAATGAGTTAAGAGTTATGATAGAAATTGGTGTTTTAAAGTGAAAGATATAAATTAAATTTTTAGAAAAATGATTAATGTACTAATACTAATGATATTTTGATAAGAAGCACAAGTAAAGTCACGTTGCATTCTCTTTTCTCCACTGAATTTAATTGTTTTGTTAATTATTTTATTCAGCAGTAATCTTATTGCATGTCATTTAATTTTTTTAATTTTGAAATTGTGTGTTTTGATATACCGGCCATATATCAGATTCACTATTTCTCGAAATTTTCCTTATCTAAAATTAAAATTAATTTAATAACTTGAAGCTTATTTTTGATATTATACAGTGGATAAGGGAGAATACAATCATTATAATTTTTATATGTCTCGAAACATTAAGAGGACAAACTTGTTTAGTTTGATATGTACACCTCTCATTGTTTCTTATCAGCATCCCTGAACATCTGTAAGTTGATGACGCAGATTTCTCAGAGAGATGTGTTCAAAATTAAGTAAGGTGATACAGTTTTATTAGTGAATGTGTGATGCAAGAGAAACTCAAGAATTTTTGTCTATGAAACGTATTTTTAGAAGGTTACGGAAAGATTCAAAAATATTGCATGCTGAATATTGTGAAAAATTTTCAGAAATACTAAAAGTTATTATTGAAGTGAGTCCACTTTTCCGACTCAAAATAATAAAAAAGAGCTCTTATATTCTTATAATTTTTATATTTTATAACGCATATGAAATAAAACATTGTTTATTGTGTTGATAAAGAAGTTGTGTGTTATACATCGTTTTCATATTATTAATAATTTCATTTTATTAGTGTCTATATTTTTTTATCTTTTTAAAAAAATGTATTTCACATGCAAAATGTGTAACAATATAAGGTATTACTACAATTAGATTTTTATACAAAATTATTATTTTAACGTTTGTATGATTTCATGTATTTTTATATTTACTATTTTATTGTTTGATATATTATTTTCCAACATAATTTTTTTGAAAATATCTACCAGCTATAATACGAATCTATTATTATGAAGGAATAGGAGGAAACGCGCGAGCTCTTATTCTAGATGTCGAATAGATTTAAACAAGCTAATCTTCAATTATATGTATGGAAATTCATTTTTTATCAATTAATATGTTGGAAGTGTCCTTTACTGTGTTTGTTGTTATAGTTTCGTTTATTGTATTGCTTTTTGATTTTAGTATTACTATTGCTTAAATATTTCTACTGTGTTTAATATGTCTTTCTAAATAATGTTATGTATTGTTTTGTGTATATTGAAAATTGATTAAGTTTGTAAAGAGAGAAAAAAACCACGCCATGACTCCCTTTTAAAATTGGGGGCAAATGTAAGGATAATTAAATTAGATTAAAAATTAAATTCCTATCTAGCATGTTTTGACTCATCTTTCTCAGTTCCCATCTTCAAGTATCAAACTAATCACCCATTTATTTCTTCCGAACATATGGCCTAGCCAATAAACATGTCTAATTCCAGATCGTTAGATTTAATAGTCAACATATGTCAGCATTAACTTGCAAGCAACCTCTTCAAAGCAGCTATACTTACCATATGTTTTTCAAGTGTTACCCACTTGAAACCACCACCATGGCGTGTTTTTTCCTCCCTGCTCGGTGTCAGAACAGATGTACAAATGAAAGAATAAGGGTCGTCTTTTCACTTTTCTACCTTTAATCTGATTCTGTCTTAAAAATCATGACATATATATATATATATATATATATATATATATATATATATATATATATATATATATATATATATATATATATATACTAGCTGGTATGCCGTTCTTCGCACGGGTGAACTGAAAGGTTAAACAACACAGATTGAAGGATAAAGAAGTTTTTAATGAGTTAATTTTAAGTGAATTGCAAATTAAAAAAAAAAAAAAGCTTTTTCACATATCTCAGCTGAAGAAAAAAAAGAAAGAAAAAAATACCTTTGTTAAATTTTAAGTCTGTAGATCTAATAGCTGATAAAAAGGATTTTTTTTATATTTATAACTCCCCGTAAAACTCTTGAGGGTTGATTTTTGAAAATACCTCCCTAAGCTGATCTCTGCTCAGCAAAAGTAACACATTGTTAAAAGTTTTCTGACGCTTAAAATATTGTAAATAATTTATAACTGAAAGTGTCATACATTAATATAAATTTCTGTTGAATTTATTTTATGTGAAAATTGTAATACTCGCAAGCAACACCGTTTCCTAAATAACAATGGCGATTCAATGGAAAAAATAGCGAAATGTTGACAATAGAGTCAAGTTGGCAAATGTCTAGCTACTTTCATAGCTCAAACTTTATTAGAGCTTTGTAAGACCCGCCGTGTAGGAGAGCGATGCACGTTAATGCTTTATCTACCGCATTATGATCTACAGAAATTTTTTTCATGCAATATTTTTTTTTTAGGTCACTACATTGAAAATTAAGGGACATACATAAACAAAATACTCCACTTAGGGAAATTTAATCGGTTAGAGCTAATAAATTAATTAAATATATTCCACTGTAAAATTAATTATATACACCATTCACTTAAAAATAAATAGTCAAATCGTTTTCTAAGGTCTCCATAAACATAAGACACTTAAATTTTGACATTAACTATTTTTGGGGCACAAAAATGATAATCTTTGCAATCTGCTGAAAACGCTCGCAGCTGAAAATGTAATATCTGCTACAAAACTATTTTGCCTTCCCCGTTAAAATACTCATCATAGAACCCGTGCCATCATATATCTTGGAAGAGTGGATTTCAAAGAATATTCCAGCTAAGTATTGGTAGAATATTCCTGCTAAATTGGTGTGGCATGGTAGTTAGGGAGAAGGGGGTGCCAGCTCAGGTGTCGTCCACGTCACTTGACCATGGTTCAAAATTATATGGTCCGTCGCCAAAAGCCCTCATGTAGCTGAACAGTGCAACGTTAATATTTACTCACTGAAAAAAATACAGTACAGTAGTTATAACTATTTTTATACATAAAAATGCAATATCTGCTTATTCAATTAAAATTATAGCATTATAATTAATTACTAACCACACAAACAAATTTTGAAAATTTATCCAAATGATGTAGTGTGAAAGAGAAAGTTTATTCAGACAGACAACAAATGTGTCTTATATGCATATAGATTTGTTTGAATTCTTGTGTATTATTACTTTTGTAAATGACATACTTTATGGTGTACCAGTATTTTAAAGCTGACTGAGCAACACAGACATTTAGCTGGGTATAGCTAGTTATAACATAAAATTAAATCTTAAAAAGATATCAAAAATAAAAGACGACTCAATATTTTGAATAAATCAGTATAAACATTTTCATACAAACACAATATATATATATATATATATATTGTAAAAATATTTATTTTGCTATTTGCATTTCAGACAGACATCAAACAAAATTTTAAAAATTGTCAAAAACAGAAAAACAGATAAAAAAACATATTTAAGAAAAATACCACTGATTAATTTTGCCAAAGACATCGCAATGTGCAAAAAAAATATTTGTAGTACATAATAACCAAAAAAAAAAAATGTAAGTACTAAAATATTAAAAAAACAAAATTTATATATTGAATTAATTAAGGATTACTTTGGAGGGAAAGATAAAACAGGCTAAGATAATACTCATAATATTAATTTCATATTGGTTAACTACTCATTTTTTTGGCATGATTTTGAAATCATGCCAAATTGGTATGTTGCCCAGTCTAATGTTATAGTAATGCACAGAATTAAAGGTACTTGTATTATTGCAACCTATTGGTGACATTATACAAAATGAAGCACATGATTGCCAATTCAACGCATA
This sequence comes from Trichonephila clavipes, assembly GCA_019973935.1. Taxonomy (NCBI): domain Eukaryota; kingdom Metazoa; phylum Arthropoda; class Arachnida; order Araneae; family Nephilidae; genus Trichonephila; species Trichonephila clavipes. Next base: position 992,669 of record BMAU01017015.1, read on the forward strand.
CAAAGTTGGGATTGCCAAAGTGGCGAGTTTTTTGAACGTTGGCGACTGTGCAAAAATACCCAAGTAATAAAAAATTATCCAAAGTATATATATATATATCCCGAGCATAAAAATAAATTGAAAAATGAAGTACAATACTAACATTAACTGACATAAAAAGAACTGAACTAACTTTTATCAATGCAAAAGCATAATTTGAAAAAAATAAGGTATTTACTTATAACCCCAACCTTTTGGCGACATTATATGAAACAAAGCACATGACTCGCAATTCAGCATATATATGACGTGCGAAATCAGGTTGCCAACTTGGTAAGTTATTTTGAATGTTGGCGATTGTTAGGATAGCACATAGGTGCCAAAATAATTTATCTTACCACTATTCCTCAACATACTCATTTTTGGCATGATTCTGAAATCACGCCAAATTGGTATGTTGCGGCCAGTCTAATGTTATAGTAATGTACACAGAATTAGAGGTATATGTATTATTGCAAACTATTGGTGACATTATACAAAATGAAGCACATGATTGCTAATTCAACTCACACAAAGTTGGAATTGCCAAAGTTATTTTTTTTTTTTTTAACATTGGCGACTGTGCAAAAATACCCAAGTACTAAAAAAATTATCCAAAGTATATATATATATATATATCCCGAAAGCATAAAAATATATTGAAAAATGAAGTACATAACTAAAAGAACTGAACTAACTTTATCAATGCAAAAGCATAATTTGAAAAATAAGGTACTTACATATAACCGCAACTTATTGGCGATATATTTCAACATATATATATGACATGTAAAATCGGAGTTGCCAACTTGGCGTTATTTTGAATGTTGGCGTTTGTTAGGATAGCACATAGGTGCCAAAATAATTTAACCACTACCTGCTTCCTCAACATACTCATTTTTGGCATGATTCTGAAATCAAATTGGTATGTTGCGGCCAGTCTAATGTTATAGTAATGTACAGAATTAGAGGTACTTATGTATTATTGCAAACTATTGGTGACATTATACAAAATGAAGCACATGATTGCTAATTCAACTCGCACAAAGTTGGAATTGCCAAAGTGGCGAGTTGTCTTCGAAGCCTAATACGCAAGTACTACAAAAAATTATCCAAAGTATATATACATCCCGAGCATAAAAATAAATTGAAAAAATGAAGTACAATACTAACATTAACCGACATAAAAGAACTGAACTAACTTTATCAATGCAAAAGCATAATTTGAAAAAATAAACTTACATATAACCACCAACTTATTGGCGATATATGAAACGAAGCACGACTCAAAATTCAACATATATATATGACATGTAAAATCGGGGTTGCCAACTTGGCAAGTTATTTTGAATGTTGGCGATAGCCAGGATAGTACATAAGTTCCAAAAATAATTTATCTTATGACCACCTGCTTCCTCAAAAGGTATTTAAGCCATTTGTCTGTTTTGCTCATTCTCTGATGCCTATTCCAGTTTGATATGTAATTACTACCAGCACTGCTTTTTGCTTGGGCAGTATGATTTTCTGCATGGCAATTTTATGCACTGAAGCCAGTAGTATTATACCCTTAAAAGGTTAAAATAAAGACACATGAAATTGCAAAGAACCATATTATTGGATCAAGTGTAGTATAGGGGGCTACTTGGCGCAGTCCTTTATTTTGTTACTAAAAGTGGTCCCCAAGGTACTTTTTTCGGTATTATTTATTTTAGAATGAATTCGATATCTCACCATGACATTTAGATAAAAATCCGAAGAAAAATCGCCAAATCCAAAGTGCCCCCTATACTACATTTGAACCGAACTGAAATATAACCCCTTATCAATGAGAAGTTTTAGTTTGTCAAAATTATAATCTTCGCATTCTAAAGAAATAAATAAATAAGTTATACTTTTGCAAAATCACGCACATAAACATCCCGCGATAATACCTAAATGTTGCCAAAACAACAAAACAAAGTTTTAGTTGTTGAAAGAATTATCCTTAAAAAAAATTATTTATTCGAAAAATAATCCTAATTAAATATCAAAAAGAATAGAAAAATTGAATAAATATTCCAACCTATAAACAAAGCTACAGTAAAAATATGTAATAATCTTGAAAAAATGCATGTAAAGTATAAATTGTCCACTTAGTGAGAAACGTGACTACATATGACGTCATAACACTGGAAAATCACTTAAAAATTAAAATTTAAAAAATTTGGAAGGAATTATGAACGCCAAACCTATTTAAGAACCTTTCTGGTGTAATTTTGTGTACGTGTACCAAGTTTCACGTTATTTGGGTGTCTGGATCTCGAGTTATGAGGGAACAGACAAACAGACAACAAATGCGTCTTATATATATATAGATATATATATATATATATATATATATATATATATATATATACATATATATATATATATACATATATATATATGTATATGTATATTTATGTATATATATATGTATATATATGTATATATATGTATATGTATATGTTTATATATATATATATATATATAGTGTAATAAAATAAAATAAGATACCAAGTGAAAAAGTTGTAAAACCTACAATTCCATAGAAGAAAGAAATTGGAGTTAGAGAGACACAACAAATGCAGAAACAAAAAGAGTCTTTGGACTAAAATGGAGTTCTGTTATGATTTCTAGAGCTGTCGCTGAATTAGGCCAGTGATTTAGGGTTAAGCAATGTTTTATGGATCCACCTTCCCCGTTCAGCAGAAATTTTCGACATAATAGAAAAAAAACAGAACCACGTAGAAAGTTAAGCCTATTCCTAACACACGGGATGATAAACCAGACAGTAAAGTAAAATGAATTTATTTAAAGAGAACAATAATGTTTCTCTCAAAGAGAGGATATGTATATATATATCCAAATAATTATTTCTTAATACTAATGCTATAACACTGACACTGAAGAAAATTGTTTATATCTATGTTATTTAAAAAAATAAGTTGAAAATATTTGCAATGTGTGACATTTTATACCTGAAAAATTCTGAAATTTAATTATTTTTGCATTATGTTTACGAATTAGACATTTTAACGTTTCTCATTGTTATAATTTATCTTTTATTTATTTATAGTATTCATTGTTTAAAAACTTCTCATTTTAAAAAGTAAATTTAATACATCTTTCATTTAAATTTGATACGACAAACTTAATTTGATTTCAATAAACTCAATTTTAAACTCAATGATCTGTACTAAATAAGTTAGTTGAAATCCTTTTGTTTCATCAAATTTTAAAAATTCGATCATGATATACTAAAGAAATATTGCTTCCATTCTTTATTTAATTATTTATAATATTTCATTTAATTTCACTATGCCTACTTTCTACATTACTGTAGTTAAGATAAAATAAACAGTAAAATTAGTTCTTGCAGTAATAAACATATTAAATCTCATTTTTCGTAATTATAATATAGATTTTTAAACACAAAAGATCATTTTTTTGTTTCTGCTTTTCCGGCTTTTTCATGTTATTATCATAATATGAAATATATTTTAGTGAATACTTGGGAAAATAGTACTTTTGCTTTTATTTTCCTTCAAAAAAGACAAATTTAATCTTTAACGTATTTCTAATGGATTTAGAGGCCCATGAATTAAAACGAAATTAATATTCTATTCTATATTGAATTCTGTGCTTTGAACAAATTGTTTCCTTTTGTAATTTGCTTCAATTATTTTTCGCCATTTTTTTTTCGTTTTGAGCATTAGCTTATTTTTTCATTAAATAATTAAAATTAGTTGATATTAAAATGTTTAATTTTTAAAAATAGTAGATAAGTAAATCAAATGAGGTTAGCTAAATAAATCAAAATCATGTAATTTATCCAATAATTAAAGAAAAAAACTAAGGGGATACTGCAGTTTGTTTAATGGTGAATTAACACCCATTGTACAAATTATGCAAATGTTCATACTCATTGCTTAAATTGTAAAACTGTAAATTGCACGTATTATGTAGTTCTATTCATTTGTTCTTCTTTTCGCAAAATTCGTTCTTTGACCTCTGCTTCAGTTAAATTAACCCCTGAAGCTACCTCGTCCAACACTTCATGTATAAAGTCCACAGATTTTGATAAACTCTCAGCTTTTGCAGTTTGCTGGAAAATTGAATATTTAGTGCCGTTGATTGTTAGTAAGTCCTCGTATGATACAACGCCTTTCTTCTCACGCAACGATTCTATTCCAGGGAATCGTTGCAATATTTTTCTGCAAGTGCTTGCAATAACATATTATCGCAACCGTATTGGCGATATTATCTGAAATGAAGCACATGGTTGGCAATTCAGCGCGTGCGACACATGCGAAATCTGGGTTGCCAACTTGGCGAGTTATGTTGAACGTTGGCATTGTTGCGATAGTATGTTATAAATTTATTTCAGCATCACGAAAACTTTTTTTTATGTTCGCACAGATGCAATTTCTTACAAAATCTAATGTTTTCGACTAATAAAAATTAATATATTGTAATTGTAATTTTTTTTTTGATATCTGCAACTAGTTCTTAATGAAATGACATAATTAATTTTTTATAAATATTTTTAAAAAAAATTAATCATCCAAAAGCTCTCAAGTTAGCTTTAAATATTGTATTTCTTTCTTAATTTAGTACTTAGTAGGATATCTTTTAATGTCCACAACAACTTTTAAGCGTCTTGGAGGAGATTTAATCAGTTTTTTTTTTGTAATTTCTGCATCGATTTTTTACCATTCTTCTGTGATTATTGTTTTTACTTCACATTATGCGTTTATATATCGTGTTTTCTTTTTTTTTTACATCAAAATCTCACCAATTATGTCCTACTGGGCTAAATAAAGTGATTGAGGAGGTATTTTCATAATTTGGGGACAGTTATAGAGACACCAGTGGCGTATATTGAAAGCAGTGCGCTTGGCGTCATTATCCTGTTAAAAAATGAAGTCGTTTCCAATATCCAAATTTCAGGCAGATAATTTAAAATTTCTTATTAAAATAATTAAATTGAACTCATGATTCATAATATCATGAAAAAATACCAAATTACCTTATTCTGAGGCCAGTTTACACCCCCACGCCAGAACACCATCACTTCCATGCTCAAATATGGAAGTGAAGGAGTTCTTGTTCCACATAAATTCATGGGATTAAACTCCTTATTTTTTCATCTACAAGCTATTATAGGCCCATCGGAACCCAAAACGTTGAATTGTCTGCCATCCCAATCAATTTGCAGTCAATTTTGAATTTTCTGAAACTTAATTCCAAGAATTAGTTGGATCAATAAAGCATTGAGGTAGAAGTGTTCTTGCGTAGTAGCTTTTTGATAATTAATTTAAAAAAATAGTTATACTATATTTAAAAATTAATTATGTCATTCCATTAAGAACAAGTTGCAGATATCACAAAAAAATAATAATTACAATACATTAATTTTTATTAGTCAAAAACATTAAATTTTATAAGAAATTGCAAGTGTACGAACACTTTTGTGTCCCACTGTATATATATATATATATATATATATATATATATATATATATATATATATATATATATATATACACTCTGTCGCAAAAAAATATATGCACCCAGAAGAAATTGAGCTACATTCACGAAATTTGGTATGCATGTAGTGTATATGAAAATAAACAAATGATTAAAAATTCAGAACAAAATATCATTTTATTAAGCGGTTACAGCTTGCAAAAGGTTAAAAATCAGTAAGTAGTAAAGCCACCTCTGGCAGCTATACAAGCCGAAATTCGGCGTGGCATCGATTTAATTAGATCACTTATGACCCCCTGTGGAAGATCCTGCCATAGTCTTTGCATCTGCGCAGTTAATTCTCCTGTATCTCGGGACGGCTGCAATTGCCTTCCCAGCGCGTCGCAGACATGCTCTATTGGCGAAAGATCTGGTGACCTGGCAGGCCATGGTAGGACGTCATATCCTTGAAGACATTGTTGGGAGAGTCGCGCAGTATGTGGACGAGCATTATCTTGTTGATAAATGGCACCTGGGCGACTTGATAGCACGGGTAGCACAATCGGCGTTAAAATATCGTCCACGTATCTGCGAGCTGTCAAAGTGCCTTGAAGGACCACTAAAGATGATCGTGTGTCCCAAGAAATTGCTCCCCACACTGTCACACCTTGTGAAATTGCTGTATGCCGCTCGACAATAAATGCCGGATCGGATCGCTGGCCGGTGCGCCTCCAGACACGTGTGCGGTGGTCATCAGCACTGAGACTGAATCGGGATTCATCACTGAAGATGACACGTCTCCAGTTTGTCACACTCCAAGTTGCCCGAGGTCGGCAAAAATCCAGTCGACACTGCCTATGATGTGGGGTCAGTGGTAAGCGTCTTAGCGGACGTCGGCTCCTCAAGCCAACTTCGGTCAGTCGTCTCCTTATGGTTTCTCTTGATGGCACTGGATGTCTGGAAGGAGGTAAGTGGCGTTGAATCGATGCTAGCGACGTTGTTGGTGCCGAAGTGGCCACTCTTCTGATTGCACGATCCTCGCGATCATTTGTGTTCCTGGGACGTCCTGACCCTCCGCGACGGTACACTCTACCTTCTGTGATCCACTGTTGCCAACACCGAGCAACTACCATATCGCTCCGACCGAGGTGGCGGCCGATACGTCTATTCGACCAACCTGCTTCTCTGAGGCTTATTATACGGCCCCTATCAAAGTCCGTCAGCTGCTCGTACTGCCGCCGGTTACGTCTTAGAGGCATCCTAAGTCTCAATATCGTCTATCAAAGTCATCAGATTCGTTTGGATAGCCGTACGGCGCTCGTACTCATGCTTTTAAACTCTCCCAGTTGCGCAACTAATATGCGCATAGCACACTTAGCCTTGTCTCATTGGCTTCGAAATTTTAATCATTTGCATATCTCTTACCAGACTACATTCTTGCCGAGTTTCGTGATTGTAGCTTGATTTCTTCTGGGTGCATATATTTTTTTGCGACAGAGTGTATATATATATATATATATACATATATATATATATATATATATATATATATATATATATATATATATATATATATATATATATATATATATATATATATATATACTTATTTTAAATATTAATACAATGTATACATTTTGCGTTGAACAGAATAACTATAAAAATATATCAACTATAAAGAAATGAGTTTGTTTGAAAAAAATGTTTAGAGTGCTTTTTTTTTATGTTTCATAATTTTTAGATCTATTTCTCTTGAAAAAAAAAATAATAATAAAAAACATGAGTCGCAACTTTTATTATATAGTATGTTTAAAGTTCAATGCTTTGGTCAAAATGGTTATTTAAAATATGATTTACAGAAATATGGCTTCTGAAAATTCATAAATTTTAGTCACTTTAAAAAGTTATTGAAAGTGTTCTGAAAAAAAAATTAACTTTTAACAATTTTTTTTAATTTCTTGCATTTATTTGAATATTAAGTGAAATTAATATTAATGTGCTCTAGGCTTGTATTTATAAGAATCCGTAGATTTTTATGTAGTATTCAGTCCCGACTCAATCATTTGTATTTATTTTTCTTCATGTTTTAAATGTTTATTATTTAATGACATTATTTTATTTTTTCATGTTTTTATTAATTAAGATTATATATACCTTATATTTATATATTTACGAAAACAAGATAATTCTATAATTATTTATTAGAGGAAAAAATCGTTTCTGCATTTTAAATAAAATAATCTTTCATATTAAACGATGAATCATTTGATTGAGCAATCCCAGCGTAATGAAGCTAATGCGTTAAGTCTATTTTTATGAATAATTTATTTTTATTTTAAAAATGTTGTCATACTTTTTAAATTTGTTCTCCCTTGTTAAGATATTTACCACACTAAAAATAGGTGGGGTGATGCTAAATTGATAGACAAGTGCTATGTGCCAATTTGTTGTTTATGTTCGACAAGATGGTCGATAACATTATAATATGTTTAACTTGATATTTTTATCTTGCGGTGATGATGGTTGCCATGGGGAGGACGACAATTATAGTTAATTTTTATTGTGTTTTTCGCGTGGTAACCCTATTAATTTCAGACGATTTTAATTCGATTTCTTTAAAAATTTAACCATTTTCATTGAAATTATTCTTCTAACCAGCTGCTTCAGTCTTTTATTGTATTTTGTGCTATTTTCGAACATTGATATTTCTAATATTATTAGTGAATCCCAGGATATATTTTTTTCATCAAATATGAGGATTGTGGTTTTCATTATTGCTGCAAATCCCGTATTTCCACTTTATTTTACTCATAAGTAATGTATTTTTAAATGTTCCTTGTTCGATGAAATTCATGAATGAAACTTGCAGTTTTAGAATATTGTAAGTTATCAGCATTTATTAATTGATATTCATTATTAATTCACTATTTTATTTATAATATAATACAAAAAGCTCAACTATTGTCATACATAATGATAATTATTATACTATATTATTTATTTATAATAATTATTATACTATAGTTTTTAAACATAATAATAATTTTTCATTATATTTATTTATGAATATTATTAAATATCATATCATTTATTTATAATAATTATTATACCATATTATTTATACATAATAATAATTTTTCATTATATTTATTTATGAATATTATTAAATGTCATATTATTTATTTATAATTATTATTATTATATGAGTATTTTTAATAATTATTATTTTATTATATTATGATTATTATACATAATAATTACTATTAAATTATGTTATATGATTATTATTACATATATAGTACATAATATAATTATTAACATTTATAATTTTTATTATATTATATTGATACTCATTATTGAATGATATTGGTTATTTTCAATTTATTCCTTTTATCTTCATTTGAAATATATATTTCAAAACAGTTCTTTAAAATTATTTTCCTGGCGCTTTCTTACCGCTAGGCCAAATCAAGTCGCTTCGAATCGACGCTTCACTCAAAAACAAGTGTTTTTTTGGCGCCAAACATTGCTTGGCGCGTAGTACTCGTATATTAAATTAGTTCCATTTTTGTTCTAGTCTCGACTGATATCTTTTGTTGTGAGTTCCCCATCTCGATGATTTCTGTTCTTTCCAACTTTGTGTAAATACTTCCGTATTGTTTCGTCACTTATTCTAACACTTCAGTGTAGAAACTTGAAACTGGAATTCGTAGATACTTAGATTTTCATAGTGTGCTTGACCTTAAATCGTCCTCTATGGTTTGGATCCTAGCAGAAAATATGTTTTTAATGTAACTGTCTATTCGTATGTTTTGTAACTATCTTTTCTCCAAAAACAGTAAAACATTTTTTGTTACATTAATCCCAAGTTAAGCAAACACTCACGTATTATACTATGTTTCTTAAACATGTTGAACGTTAGAATTGTAAAGGGTGTTTTTTTAGAGGTATAGAACTTTAAATTGCAATAAAACAACGATGTATTATTCGATTGACATGAATTTTTTTTATTCGAAAGATAATCCTGTGGCATTACATTTTAAATATGATTTCTGGCATAGGACTGCCACGGCTGGCTCGGATGTAGTCCAATCTGGACGTCCAATTTTCGATGACTTTTTCCAACATTTGTGGCCGTATATCGGCAATAACACGGCGAATGTTGTCTTCCAAATGGTCAAGCGTTTGTGGCTTATCCGCATAGACCAATGACTTTACATAGCCCTACAGAAAATAGTCTAGCGGTGTTAAATCACAAGATCTTGGAGGCCAATTCACAGGTCCAAAACGTGAAATTAGGCGGTCACCAAACGTGTCTTTCAATAAATCGACTGTGGCACGAGCTGTGTGACATGTTGCGCCGTCTTGTTGGAACCACAGCTCCTGGACATCATGATTGTTCAATTCAGGAATGAAAAAGTTAGTAATCATGGCTCTATACCGATCATCATTGACTGTAACGTTGTGGCCTTCATCGCTTTTGAAGAAGTACGGACCAATGATTTTACCAGCCCATAAAGCGCACCAGTCAGTTTTTCTGGATGTAACGGTGTTTCGACATACACTTGTGGATTAGCTTCACTCCAAATGCGGCAGTTTTGTTTGTTGACGTAGCCATTCAACCAGAAGTGCGCTTCATCGCTAAACAAAATTCGCTTATGAAAATCGGGAACAACGGCAATCTCGTATTGGTCCCATTCGACGAATCTACGCCTTGTTTGATGATCGTTTTGATGAATTGCCAAACCAAACTGAGAATAAATCACTTGACAGCTGTTAAATCGGTCGCCATCTTGGAAAGTAATGCCAACTTAAACTTCTATACCTGGAAAAAAACACTCTTTATTTTAAATTAAAATGAACAGTTCGAGATTACGTCTGTTTCGTATTGTAAACTATTTAGCTCTATTTAAATTCTCTTCTTTATAATGAACTAATTTCTAACTGATTATTTGAATTATATAACAGTTATAGATATCATTTAGGTTCTCTTTTCAATATTATTATCGACTGCTTTAATTCAATAGTTCGCTTAACTCTAATCAACATGATTATTTAATTTATTTGCTAATATACAATCGTCTGTTGTTAAAATTATGTTGCTTAGGCTGGCAACTTATTTTTGTAAATATTCTAAGTTATTGTTTCTATTCTAGCTGGTATACCCGTTCTTCGCACGGGTAAATTAAAAAATTAAACAATACAAATTGAAGGATAAAGAAGTTTTAATGAGTTAATTTTATGTGAATATCTCAGCTGAACATAAAAAAACCATATTTGTTGAATTTTAAGTCTGTAGATCTAATAGCTGATAAAAGAGATTTTTATTTATTTATAACTCCCCGTAACTCTCTTGTCAGTCGATTTTTGAAAGCATCTTCCTAAGCTGATCCTGCTCAACAAAAGTAACACATTGTTACAAATTTTGTGTAATGGACGCTTAAAATAGTGTAAATAATTTATATCTGGAAATGTAATACGTTAATATTAATTTCTGTTGTATCTATTTTACGTTAAAATCTTGCACACACCTCTCCCTTCGAAATATAGTTTTATTATGCAATAAAAAATAGTGATTACACTGATCAGAGGAATAAATTAAAAGCGAGCGAGCACTGAGGCATGGTGTAGACAAAGCGCAAACAAGGAAAGTTTGGCTTCACACAAAAAAGATAGATAATGCTGTCGCATGCTTTTTTGCAAATGGCAGATTTTTTCCTACTTTCTAGACAATTATAGTTATATTTTGGAAACTTCACACAATATCTTTATAAATTATAGCCTATGTGTTATTCTGATGTATAAGCTATATTATTGTAAAGTTTCATTAAAATCCATTCAGTTGTTTTTCCGTGAAAGAATAACAAACATCTCTCTCCATACAAACGTCCACGTTTTTAATATTAGTAAAGATAAGTTTTTTTCAGTCGAAAAGAAATTTAATGCGCTCGTTGAATTTCACATGTAATTACTTTTTGAAAATGGTTTCGAGATTATCCTTCATCTGGAGATCTTTTGGGTTATTTGAGTGGTTATAAGAATAACAGACATCCGTGGAATAAATTTTGGCTAATATTAATCACACCATCTATAATTAAACTGAAATATGTGCTAATATAACGGATATCCGATTCTTAGAATTTTGTCCAATAACAAGTGTAAACAACCCTTGGAATTAATACACATTATTAAAATAACTAAACTTTCTTGATTGCTTAATACCGTAATACATCGACTTGCGCGAATTCGGTGCTACGCGATCTTTAAATCTCGTCGCTTCGTCTTTTTTTAACACCCGTTCATAAGTTTCACTTGTATGTAACGGAATATTTGAACTGAATTTTCACCAACTTTAAAAGGTCAGATTAACTCAAAATTTTGCTCACTTGCCCAAGATCGATGACAATACAATAATTTAATAATTTTGTTCCACTGTCCTGATCAGGATCATCAGGACAAATGATTTCCCATTTTCAGATCCCATCCCGCCTCTGGCGACTAAAAGATTAAGCTACAATTTAGTTCGATTAACTCTTAAGGTATCCGACTACTTTCGGAACCGCTATTTTAAAAAAGAGCATAAATGGATAATTTTCATCATATTAAGTGTCACTTAGATTAGAATACATGTATAAAATTGTTTTAAGGACATTTTGACAAAAAAAAGTTATTTAAATACAGTATTTCGGCAAAAAATTAACTTAAAATAACCTTTTTTCAAAATGTTCTCCTATTGTAAAAAATGCTTCTATTATAATAATATTTTGCCTGTATATAGCTCAGACCTCTGTACAGAGGCTCAACTATGATTTTTGAAAAAATCACATTATTTTGAGAGTTACAACCCATTGAAATAATTATCGGCGTTTTCTTTCTTAAAATTGCTCCCCTCTGTTGTTGTAAAATATGGATAAACCCACTTCTAAGTTATATATTTCAAAAATTCTAGTTGAGCCTCGGTACAGAGGTCTAAGCTATATACAGGCAAAATATTATTATAATAAAGCATATTTCACAAAAGGAGAATATTTTGAAAATGGGCCATTCTATGTTCATTTTTTGTCAAAATATTGTACTTAAATAATTTTTTGTTGTAATAATATTCTTAAAACAATTTTATATACATTTTCTTATCTAAGTGACACTAAATATCATAAATATTATCTATTTATATGCTTTTGCAAAATCGCTGTTCCGAACGTAGTCGGAAAAAGGGGTATTTTTAGGGTATTAAAAAGGGTATTTTTTAGTCTTTTTAAACTGTAATTTATTATTTTTTCTTCACAAAATCTCTGCCAGAGCCTGATGAAAATGGTAATGTGATTGAAGAAGTGATCGATCTTGCTAGGCAAATAAATTCAGAAGTAGATAGCAATGGCATTCAAGAATTGCTGGATTCTCACCACCAGGAGCTGATGATGAACTCATAGAAATGAATGGGTAAGAGCAAGACATAGAAGAACTTTAGTTAGTAGACCCAGTTTAATCAGAAGTTTGAATGGCGGTTAGTAATTTGGGAGGTCTCAGTTTAATTGGAAAAGGGGTTACAAATTTTAGAAATACAATTTTTACTCCCCCCAACAAAGAGCGTATTTTTTTCAGCAAAACAAAGCAATTATTTGCATGCTACGAGGAAATTTTGCGGGAGAAAAAAATACTTTAGGTATCCGACTACGTTCAAAACCCTGATTTTAAAAAACGCATAAATGAGTAATTTTCATGATATTTAGTGTCACTTAGATTAGAATATATGCATAAAATTGTTTTAAGGACATTTTGACAAAAATTGTTTTATTTAAATACAATATTTTGGCAAAAAATTTAACTTAGAATAATCTTTTTTCCAAATGTTCTCCTTTTGTGAAAAATGCTTCTATTAGAATAATATTTTGCCTGTATTATATAATATTTTGCCCAGACCTCTGTTCAGAGGCTCAACTAGAATTTTTGAATATATATTTTAGAAGTGGGTTTATTCATATTTTAGGACAACAGTGGGGAGCAATTTTAAGAAAAAAACGCGAATAATTATTTCAATTAGTGGTAACTCTAAAAATAATGTGAATTTTTCAAAAATTCTAGTTGAGCTTCTGTAGAGAGGTCTGAGCGATGTACAGGCAAAATATTATTATAATAGAACCATTTTTCACAAAAAGAGAATGTTTGGAAAAAGGATTATTCTAAGTTAATTTTTTGCCAAAATATTATATTTAAATAAAAATTTTTTGTCAAAATGTCCTTAAAACGATTTTATGCATGTATTCTAATCTGAGTGACACTAAATATCATGAAAATTATCCATTTATGCACTTTCTTAAAATCATGGTTCCAAACGTAGTCGGATACCTTAAGCTGGCAAAAAAAAAAACGTAACTTTCTGCATCAAGATAAATTTTGTTTGTGATTTTGTATTTGTGTTTATTTTTTCCTAAATTATTATTTTCTTTAGTCTCCGGCCTCAACTAAAAATAATTTACATGTTTAATTATATGCGTTATTAATTAATGCTGTTATTAATTAATAATATGCGACATTATATCATGATTTACGAGGTCATCACTTAGTACTACCTATCGTGTAAGTTCGGGGAATTACTCCATTTTTTATAGTGCTTTGTTCAATTCCAAGTTAAACGATACAATCTGTAATGGATATATGAAATCTTCTAAACACTCAGATGAATTTATTAAATTGTAGAGCGTTTAGAATATGTCAGTTTCCGATTCGACTTTTCAGGGGTTATGTTAGAAATACTTTTAATTTATTCAGTGATAAAAGTTAAGTTTATAGACAAGATCGTTTTAAATAACCGGATTAAAAACAAATTGACTTTTTAAAATTTTTATTTACCTATTACATAGTTGTTATCTACACAAGTTTCTAAAAAATATTACCTCTTATTGATGAAATTCGTACTTAGAATGTTAAGTAAAATTAAGTTGAAGTTAGTATTGGTTAAAAATGTTTACATTTACTAATTTAAAATATCTTAACAAGTTACTTATAAGTTATTATTGAAATTGCATAAAAAAAAGTTTAAAAATGTGCTTTAAAATAAAAACAGAGTTGGATTTTAATCCTTGTAAAATAGCAAATAAATTAATAATTTAAATTAGTTTGTAGCTTTACAAAATGTATGAGGGTTCCGTATTTAAAAAAAACTTTTGGATATTGAAAGATGTTTTAAAAAAAAGTATTTTTAAATCTTAAGAAAATTTTATTATATATGTATTCTTCTCTAATACGAGCAAAAAAGTTATAAATGTTGATTATATAAAGAGCACAATGATTTAATAAAATTCACAGATTTGCTGACAATTATATCAATTATTTTTGGTAAAAATAAAACGAAAAAAAAAGAGTTTTGTATTCTGTGGATATATCTACACTTTATTCAATTAAAATTTAAATCATCTATGATCATTGTATATGTTACGCTTTTTTAGAAATAAAAAAGAGCTTTTTGTACGCTAAAAGAAACAGAACGCTGCAAAGATTGTAAATATAACTTTTATTATCTCTCGTGTTTCGACACTATGTCAACCATGTTATATACATCAATTAAAACACATTCTTTTTAATTAATATTAATTTCTCACAAGAACAAGAGATTTTTTTTTTCACATTTTCAAAGGCGTTTTCACATTCGCCTAAAAGGTTATGACACACTAAAACACATGCAACATGATGAATATTAAAAAATATACATCGTATATATATATTGTGTGTATATATATTTATATTTATGTTTTCACATTTGGCAATATTAACAACAGTAACAGTTAAAAAGCTCTGAGAAATAAACAATGAAGCACTATCAGTACATCACACGACAACACAATTAATTTCAGTATTTTTTTATTCCCGAAAAAATATAACATTCACTTTTTTAAAATAATGAAGGTGCACAGAATTTTTTTTTTGTTTTTTTCTCTTAAATGTTTTGGTACTTACGTATTATCGCAACCGTATTGGCGACGTTATATGAAACTAAGCACGTGGTTTGCAATTCAGCGCGTACGACACATCTGAAATCAACGTTGCCAACTTGGCAAGTTATCTTGAACGTTGGAATTGTTGCGATAGTACGTAAGTGTCATTTTTTTTCGTTTATTCTTTTTGCTAACACAGATAAAGTGATAGAAGTTTAAAAGCAATTATTTGTGATAAAGTTTAGCAAGAAAATAGATCATTAAGTATAATATCACTGGAAATATAGCAATATAGAAGAGTTTTTAAATAGTGAGTAGTTCGAAAAGGGTTACAAAATACTTGCAACTAAAACTGTGTGCTAGTTCAATTACACCTTTCAACTAATATTTTTTTTTTAAGAATACATACATTAAAAAGTGACTTGCGTCAGAGAACATCGTTATTAAAAATATAGCTCAAATTAGAAATCAAACTATTCGATGACTATACTCACTCGGATCTTGTTATCTTTAAAATCTATCCAAGAGTATTATTTTAAACATAGAGCAATATCAAAGAAATCACCGGGTTTTTTTTAAAAAATAAAAATTTAATAATTTATATTGAATAGTGAACAGTGCATAGACATTTCTGTACAATTCTAAAGAAATTCAAAACGAATGTTGTATTAGAAGTTAAGAATCTTATACAGAACTCATGCTGTACAATTTTATACATCCAGTTTCAAAAATTGTTAAAATTTTCATATAAAGAGAAACAAGAAAGATTAATTTAATATATTCATATATATTTATTAATATACACAACAAAAATAATTTCTCATTCTAAGGTTATAATTTCATAAAATTTATAGAATTAGTCACAACATTCAACAAATATTTAAAGGGAATTTGATTTTACACATCTTTTTTTGATTTCTTAAGAAAATCAGCACAAAAAAATCGACGATAATACGAAAAAAAGCTGTACAATACTGTATTATCTTTTCAGTTCATATACAATGAAATTGAAACAGCAATATACAATAGACGATCACAACAATCAATCACATTTAATTTGACATCAAAGAGAGTGTGCAACTGTAACTTTTTACACAAGGTATATTCATTTGTATCCATGATTGTGCAGGCAAAATGTACATACAAAAGAGGAACGAATGACAATAAACGTTCAGAAATGTACATAAATAAGACTGTGTTTATGGATATTTCTTTGTTTTTCTCAAAAAAATAAAGAAATTAGTTTTGTTGGAAAAAAATGGTGAGAGATTTTGCTATTTACAATGATTTAGGAGGACATGATGAGGCCCTCACTAAAAATGACAACATCGATAAAAACTGAAAAAAAAAATTGCTTTTCTTCCTTTTCTTTTTTTTTTCTTCCTCACGTGATTTATATTCAAGCCGAGCACCAACGTATGATATGAACGAGTTCGTCAAGAATTGTCTTCTATCCAACGTATATTGAGCTTTTTTTAATTTTTGCATCAAAGTTTTTTTTCTATTAGAACGTTAATGCTCTATGTGATTTTATCAAAATTTATTTTTAATTAGAATATTTTTTATATTATTAATCTTATGCTATTACTTTAAAATTTATCTAGTTGATTAAAAAAATATTTGATATTAATGCGTTTATATATATTTAATCTTGTTCATTCAAGACCAAATATTAAAGCCATTTATTTATATTAAAATGCAAAAAACGAAAATATTATTAATAACAATTCTTAGTAAAGTAAAATAATTTAGACTAAGAATTAAAGTAGATTCGCTAAGAGTAACATTTTATTCAACGATTTTTAAATACAAAAACAACCCTAACATGATATTTTATAATTTCATAAAAAAAATATCATATTAATTAATATTATATTTCTTTTCCATAACTTGAATATTTCAATTTTATAATTTAAAAAGTTGTAGCAATAATTTTTTGAATATTTTTTAAAAATTACTGAAGCTATAAAATAATGAAAAAAAAAATTCTTTTTAACATAGCTGAAATAGCTTTACAAATCGTGAGTTTTTTTTTTTTTTTTATCTGAACCCATTTAAAGTTCCATATTTCCCTGCAATTTCTATGAAGTATTCTTTTTTCATTCAAAACGAATTCTTAATCTCTTACAGAGCGAACCTACAGTATTTTTAAATATTTTTTTTTAATAATAATAATATAACAGGATCGATTAAAACAATTTTACATTCAACAACTTTTCAGTACCATCGAAAATTTAGCACCATTATTCAAAAAATAATCTTAAGTCAATATACGATTTGGATAGATTAATATTTAATAGTATCACACATAGAGAAAAACGGGGCGTATTTATATCATCAACGAGATTATCCTTAATTAAACTCCCTTTTTTCGCCAAAATTTCATATAAAATAACATTCTCATATATACTCTAATCAATCCTAAATTCCCCCTATTCAGTAATTTATCTTTCATCTAAGTATATATAAACGATTTGGCCACGCTTCAAAATATAGGGCGTAGAGACGTTGGTGTACTCCGAGTAGAAATAGGGTGCTTATATAGTTAATGTTATATATTCTTTAAATACTATTACTCTGTTGTATTATGTAAGAGAAAAGTAAAATAATCATCATCAGCATTTGAGTTTAATAAAAAAATTATATAAAAATATGACCACGAAGCGAGTTGAATATATTCAACGTGATCGTAAGGCGCATTCGCAGTTATATATATGAATAAAATAGACTATGAATATATATATATATATATATATATATATATATATATATATATATATATATATATATATAATATGTCTTACTATTTTTTGAATGAGAGTGAATGGATTGAAACGGGCATAAAGTTCAGCATGAAATATTTTATGTAAAAAAAGACATTTGGAAATAAATTAAGTTAAAATACAAAAAAATATATATATATTTTTCGTGAATATTTTTAATTTAGATATATGTGGTGGCAAAATAATGATGGAAAATTCTAAATTCTTTCAAACAATTTTTAAAAGCGAAATTACGAATAATCAGGGACATTTTTATTTATACTTTTATGAAGCGTACAAGCCATTATAAACAAGCATTATTTAATTCCTATTCAAGTAAAAACATGAGCAGTTTGATTATTGAATCATCAATTAAAAAATTACAATTGATTTTCATGATTTGCCTTCACTTTAGAATATTCTTCACTGTAGCTTATAGAATTAAACATGTGTCTTTGAAATGTCGGATATATTTGCATTAATTTTTTTAAAAAAAATGAATTATGAATATACTTTTTAAGAACACGTCAGTATAAATATTTTTAAGACATCTGCATTAGTTTTTCCATCCATTAAAAAGATAAAAACAAAATAATAATTTTTTGATTTGTTTTTAAAATTTTTTTCTTAAAATAATTAATTTTTAAATCGTTTAATACCTTTCAGAAATGTTGAAAAATAATATCTAAAATCTTATAATATATAATATTTGTTATAAAAATATAGGGTTTTATCCATGTGTTGAACGAACCAGTTACTATAATCATTTTTCACTCTTATGTTTCATGCTGAACAAGTATATTTTACGCACCTCTTCAGTTTTAATAAAATCAACCTAGATTCTATTATACTTGAGATGTTTTCTATTTTCCTTATTGTACAACTGCTTTTATAATGTGAGCAATGTAGTTTTTAATTCGTATTTGATTATATTTAACTAAAAAGAATACATGTGTTCTCTCTTTCAGACCAATTTAAAAGACTAAGACATACGGAAACACAATTGGAAAAAGATTCGTAAGTATGCTTTTAATTTTATCTTTAAAATAACTTGTATAACTATTTTCAGACTTATGTTTCTTAACTTAGTCTCATTTCCCATAACTTTTAGTCTAATTTATAAATTAAGGGGTTATAAGTTATCAATTTTGGGTTATACGTTATACATTTTTGATAAAGGTTTTATCAAAATACAAAGGTTCTAATCGTTGAATGGCGTTTTAAATTTTCCAGAAAAGAAATTTATTCCGAATTCCTTTATTTAATATGTAAAATTTCCATGAGTAATCAACATAACTTAAGATTTTTTTACCTCTTAGAAAGTTTTTTTTTCATGTTAAGTTTGTAATAGAGATTCAAAAAAAATATCATTAATTTAAAAAAAGACGTGACTCATATTATTTAAGGTCATAAAACTATTTAGAATTATTAAATGTTTATTAAAACATTCATAGTTTCGTGAACAACGTTATTTAACAATAAAAAGAAGTGTCAGTGATCATAAAAGAGTATTTTTAGTTCATACTTAACAGTAAATCAAAAGTACATCTCATGTTATTTGCACTAAAATTTTTAGAATATATGATTGTCAAATACAAAAAAAGAGAACATCAACAAAAAAAGTTAATGATTTTCACATATCGTTGGCACATTTTGAAATTAATATATACATAAATGTATCCAAAATAGAAAAAAAAGTGCTTTCAACATAAAATAATTCATGATTTATAAAAACAAACTCTTTTTAGCTGCTCAATTTTCACAATATAATAACAAAAAATAATATAAAATAACAGTAAAAATGCATTAGTAATTGCACTATCTGAATTCTTAGTGATACTTTAATATACATTCTAAATGCATACATAACACAAAGTGAACTGCAATATTAAAATCTCACGAGTATTGCACCGGTTT
Organism: Trichonephila clavipes; assembly: GCA_019973935.1. NCBI lineage: Eukaryota > Metazoa > Arthropoda > Arachnida > Araneae > Nephilidae > Trichonephila > Trichonephila clavipes. The sequence continues at coordinate 1,012,788 of BMAU01017015.1, forward strand.
TTGTTTGTTTTGTCACAATATATCAATTCCTTCATTTCATATTTTGTTGTTCTTAAACAAACATATGCGTGTTTTTTTCTTAAGCCGTGAAAATTATCTTTATTTGTAAGATTTAACTGACTTTCTTGTATTAAAAGTTCCAAAAAGTGGCTTAATCAATTTCACCAGTTTTTGAAAAATGACGTGTACACATTTAGCTGCCTTTTCATCGAAAGTATTAATGCCACGATTATAGCGTCTTACAAATATACTTGAGTAAATTGAAAAAAAAAACACTTTAATTTCCTATGTAAAATTTTAAAAGTATTCTTACGGCAACCATTATGAATTTTCTGTTCATATGAATTAAAAGAACACAATTTTTAAAAAAAACATGAAAGAACGTAATCGTAAAATTAATATTTACAAATGCTTCCAGCTCTTAAATATTGTTTCAAAGCAGGCAACAACATTTAGCCATTGAAATAGAAATGCATTTTTATGAGTGTATTGACATAATTACAAACACTATAAAAAAACTACCGCTGTACAAATACATTCGAAAGACAAATTTCAGTTTCTTTTTCAAAAAAATTTAAAAAACAATCAATTCGAAATCATCACATAATCATCGCACCGAGATAAAGAGAACAAATTCGAAACTGACCACAAAAACATTATTCAGCTACATTTTTTTTTTGTTAAACGAACAAGAATGAAAAAACACGAGTGTGGAAAAAAAATGCTAAGAATCTAATAAGAATAAAATGGCGATGGAAAACAGCAAATGTGTGTTTGAATATCACAAAAAACAGACCTTTTTTTTACATTTCATATTCTGAAGTCCACCCATTCGGTTGAAGACGAGACAAGAGAGAGCGAGATGGGGAAAAATAAAGCAGTTGAGCCTTCTTTTTTTTTGCGTTTAATAATCACCAAAACGATGACAGTTCCTCAATCTGTCTCTTATTTTCCCTCTCTGGACAATCCATACTCATCACCTGAGGGCAGTGGTTGTGACCACTGGTGTGGCAAGTGGTCCGGTGAGGAGACTAGTGGTGACAGAAGGCGGAATGTCCAGCAGCAAGAGCCCGCCTTGCTGCTGCTGTTGTTGCTGCTGCTGTTGTTGCTGCAGAGACGATACGGTGGACGATGCTGTCGAAGTGGACGCTGCCGACGACGACTGCTGCCGTTTGGAGCGCTGCTTCAGGTGCACCTTAGCATGTCGCTTCTTTTCGTCACTGCGGGCAAATTTGCGACCGCAAGTTTCGCAGGTGAAGGGCTTCTCCCCCGTGTGGGTTCGTATGTGGGTGGTGAGATGATCCGAGCGGCTGAAGGACCTCATGCAAATACGGCACTGGAAAGGTTTTTGGCCCGTGTGGATTCGGATGTGGCGGGTGAGTTCGTCACTTCGAGAAAACCTGCGATCGCAGCTGTCGATGGGGCAAGCGTAAGGGCGCTCGTGCAGGGGTGTTTTGGAGGGACGGTTGGGGTACTTGCGGGGTTTGACCGGCAATAGCTTCAGGGGCACGTTACTACACTGGTAGGCCTGACTGAGAATCTCGTGGCCCTGAAATAAAGAAGATCTCGGTTAATACCGTGAATCACAAACAAAATGATAATCAGGGAGAAAAATGTCGAAATCTAAAGTGTGTTTTTCACTGCTGAAATGCAGAGCTTTCTTTTATTCCCTATATTTTTCGGCAACGAATATTCATGTAGCAGATTATATACTGTATCATTTACTCGTAATCCTAATTGCAATAATTTAGTCTCTAACTCTTTTATTATGAAAAAGATAATATACGAAATATGACGTCCGAATCTCACCAATTCTGATGATTAATGCTATGCAATTGGTGATATAACAGTAATAATGATTTGATAAACCTGCTAAAAATTCTTAAGACTCCAAATCATTCATTCTTTATAAATTGATTTTAAATTTAAAAAAAAAATTACCTAAGGTCACACAAAAGGTTTAAGTTTGGATTGGAGAATGATAAATTTATTTTCTTCTCTCTATAGAATGGAATTTCGATAAGATCTTCAAAAATAAATAAATAAATAACATCGAATTACAAAATTTAAGGAGAAAAAATCATTTATGATAAAAGAAATTCGATACGTCAATTAACAAAGGGTTTCTAGATACACTTTAGTATATTTTATTACACAACTCTTAATTTGTTAAAATGGTTACATTTAATGGAACTCATGTGAATGATTTTTAGATTGCATTGCAGTGTATAAAATGCACATACGTCAGTTTGCATTAAATTACCTTAGTTTGCTAATGATTAATACGGGTAGCGCGTTCGAACTAATTTACAATCAATTTTTAATTTGATGCACATGTTGTATTAACTGGGTTAGTTAAAACAATTAGTTTTATATTAAAAATCGTTTTTATTCATTTTATTATTTCTTTTGTGATCGAACCCGGCATTGACGTGAAATCCCTCTCTCTTTGCTACTACGTAATATATATTAATCCTTTCAATAATTTTACTCACTTTGCTGGTGCTTTGATTGTACTCCGCCAGGGAGGCTGAAGTTTGTGGGTCCGTCAGCAACAGAGTGGTACTTGAAGCGCAAGGTGTCTCTTCCGCCATGGGCTCCATCTTGGGCACCAGCACCGAGGTAGGCTGCACCAGTTGCAGCCCGCTGGCGGCAGCGGACGCGCTAGCAAAGTCCGTGGGCGTCGCTGTTGTCCATTGGTACTTGGCCATTTGCTGTTGTTGGGATGAGACGGATGGTGATGTCCTATGGTACACCACGTCCTCCGGTGGCACCCCCATTAGATCGGATGCCGTGACGGTCGTCGAAGACGTAGAGTACGATGGCGACTGCTGCTTTAGAGTGAAAGACACGGGATCGAACTGATGCTGAGAAACAGCAACAGCAAACTGCTCCAACAGTTCTTGCTGGTGGGGAGAGGGACTGGACAGGTAAGACTGTTGCTCCTGGTGGGCTTCTTCGTAGGGAGATTGCTGTTGCTGTTGTGTTTGGTCTTGATGGTGGTGCTGCTGCTGCTGGTGGTGATGAGGTGGAGTGACTGAGGAAGGGGGTGGAGTAACTGTTGGGGTGGATGGGTTGATGATGTTGATGAGGGGGGTGAGGAGACTCTTGTCCGAGGACGATGGACTGTGCAACCAGTCCGTGGGAGAGAGTCCCGAGGCCGATGAGGAGCAGGCTGAGGTGACTGGAGTGGTGGCCGTGGTGAAACTACCCCTGTAGCTGATACGGCCCACGGGGGAGTTGCTATGGCTGCTGGGGAACATAGTTCCCACGCACTCGGTGCGGTCATTGAGAGGATCGGAGGCTTCGGCTGCAAAGAAAGAAAACAAAAAAAGCTGTTAGATATCACATCGAATATATACCAACATTATAAAATTTATATAGTTATAACATTTTGGAAATAAAACTCTCATTGTTTTTCAGAAAGCAGCAAAAATTAAAAATTATGCACATTAATATGTATTAACACATTCTATTGAGGAACACATGTACAGGCAAAAATAAACGTATTTTATTAATAATTAATATACTAGTATATATGTATGTTAGATTATATAAGTTATAACTTCTTAGATGAAGGTATTTCAATATCTTTCTTTTAAAACTGGATCATTTTAATTCTAACGTTAAGCAACGTAGCCTTATAAATAGGTTTTTAATGAATCCTTTTTTTTCTTTCGCAAACGTGATTTTAAATACTTAATAAAACGAATAAATTGTGCCTTTTTAATACTTAAAAGAAACTCTTAAAACCAGAATTGTGAAGAGATATTTTGGAGCATAAAGTAAATATTAATGTATACAATATGACCCGAAACTGAGAGGTATTCAAGATCATATGAGCTTAAAAATGACAACTGATAAGGAACTTTAAAATAAAATAGAGATTCATTTACGAAGGATTTTAATATAAAAAAAGGGTGAAAAAATTGAATAAGTAAATCTGATATAAGAGGATTGAGATTAAAAAATGATCCATGTTTGAGTTATTAATATATATTGTATTAAGAATTCTCCTTTATAAAAGAAATCTCCAAGAATAATCTTATAAATGATAAAATAAAATGTCTTCTGAGGATTATCTGAGTTACACTAATCGGATAAAAGTTTGTAGATATCACATTTTAAAAGTAACACAAGTAAGTAACATAAAAATAGATTAAAAGTAGGATTTCTAATTCTATTTTTATGTTACGTAATCTTTCTGTGAAACTTCTTACGCAAATGGGTGAGCAAAAGAATCATTATAAGAGCATAGAATTTGCTTAAAGAAATGAAAACTTTGTCTTTGGACTTACGAAATTTTTAAATTTTTACATACAAAAAAAATATTCGATTAAATTTAAAAATCTCATGGATTAAATTTTATGGATATACTAAAAATTATTTAAAAAATTTACTGTTCAGGGAATCTCTAATTTAAATTTAAAATATACCCATAATTTAAACATCAATATTTTCAGCAAAAAAATCCAACTAACGTATTACAATCAAAGTATAATTATAATGAAATATTTGTAAAAAAAATGAAGTTATTTTATAAATTTAATATATGTTATGTGTATTCAGTTAAAAAAACAGTCAGTGAAATTTGCTTAAAAATGTGTACCGTATGGTCAAAAGTTGACTCTTCTTTTTCCAAATGCATGAAATAATTATAAGTCAAAATTAAAAATTAAAATATTTAAAGCAAAATATTCATAGCAAAAATTAATGTATTTGATATTATCTTACGTGAATTTTATTTGATGTTACTAATTTCACAAATAAAGTAATTTTTTTTATTTAAAAATCTCTAAACGGTTAATCAAAGTTTTAATTTTATAATTAAGAGAGATGGAAAAAGGAAAAAAAAAGCATTTCAATGATTAAGACTTCTTAAATTTAAATCAATTCAAACATTTAGATATTCTTACTTTACTAAAAATATCTTATATTTTAAATTTAAATAAATATAAAGTTATTATTTTATCAAAAACATTATCAAAATGTTATCAATGTATTTAAATTAGTTAAATATATATGTATTGTCACTTTATTACAATTAATTTATTTATTCATTTAAGTCAACTAATAAATAATTAAATATTTTATTTCGTTAAAAACAGTCATGATAAAACGAATAAATTTTAAAAACTCGTTAATATCTCTGTTCCATTATGAGTAATTTCAACATCATAGGTCGATAAATGCTTTTTAAAAAAAATGATAGACTTGAATATAATAGTTTAAAAGTATATCTTAAGCGTTAAAAATATTCCGAAGTAATGAAAAAAATCTATCCCAAAATATAAAAAAAATAATAGAGTTTACATGTAATAAACAAGCTGAAAGCAGGAAGGAGAAAAGTTCTAAAAAAAATGCCGTAGAAAAACAAATCAGATTTCTTTGATGCTGTCAACACATCGAGAAAGTTTTCAGAAAAACCAATTATAAAAATTGTAAAACTTTAGGAAATCAGAAAAGAAACTGTAAGCATTTCTTTCACGAATCAATAATAACTCTTGAAAGGTCAAATAATTTTTAATAATCTTGTATCCAGCGAATCATTCATATCGACAAATCATAACCGCTTATTCTAAAAATACACACCTCCTCCGATACGCCTACCCACATCCGACATTAAATTCCTTCTGAGGGTCATTGATCCTAAGCCATAAACAATGTCCAGTAAATTCAATGCATACTCATAGGACACTAATCACCAATAATCCCAAACAGGACAATATCATTTATGCACATATAATCAAACATTTAACTATAAAAACACTTAACATCTCCATAATAAACAATCTTTCTCACCTGTTGATGCCGTGATTTCGCTACATATTGTACTTTCAAAATCCCATTCTGTGGACATGGGACCTGGATGGCTAATAATGGATTCACAGACGGGTTGATAAATTTAAGTACCAAATTATTTTAGGTATAAAGGCAGGTAAAGAAGCATATTCCAAAATCTGTATCGATATTCAATCTTATCAAGTCGCTCACCCTTTACCGGAACAATCGCCGCAAACTGAGGAAAGAAGATCTACGGTATGTTCTCCGACATTCCGATTTATCCGGGAATGGGATGGGGGCCACTCAAACCGATGGAAGAGTCCAAGAGAAGATGGACTCCACCATGGAATTTTTTTAGTGGGGAAGAAGAGATGTAAACAGAAGGTTAAGGATCGTTTGCTTGCGATGTGTTCGTTCGACAACTAGGACGGCCCCAGTAGCCATGAGAACCTGACTCCCACGCGCCGGTTGACGCGTAGGAGTTCTGGAGAAGGATGAGAACGGGATTGCCAGGAATGGATGGGCATTTGGGGGCGCTAGTGTTGTGTTCAACAGGTGATTCCGGTAGAAAAGGTGAGAGGTGCAACCATTCTTTTTTTTTAATGAATGGAACAGGGAACAACGGGATGATCGATATTATTTTAATGGAATCAAATCACTTAATTATTAATAAACAAAATAAATAATGGTTAAATTTTGGATGAATCTTAGATTACAGAAAATTGCAAGATACTTACCACGCATGTTCCTACTCAAATTAATTCATTGGGTATTATTTGGTAAATGACGAATCAACACGTGACTGAGAAAGGGGAAAATTCATTTTTTTGTAAGGGAAAAGCCAGGTAATAATCTTTAATGGAAACTTTAAGACGAACACCTACCCACATAAAAGAGCGGTCATTTTGTGTGAGTGGGTGTCCTTTTCATTGATCTGTTCTTTACCGAATGATACATAATTAGTTCGGATCATGTGGGTAAATTTGCTTATTAATTTGAGCAGTCGAATTCGGGTAAACATTAATTATCGAAATTGGGAAAGGATATTCAAAAAAGAATCAAAGTAATGTTCATGTATTTTGAAAGTAAAACACACAGCACTCTTAACGATAAAAAAAAATAAAATTATACATTGAACTTTACACTTTACGAAAATGTTCATCGATTATAAACAAAAGAAGTAAAAGTATTGAAATGAACAGAACAAATATAAAATTAATTTGTAAAATAATTTATCAGACATTTTTTTACTTAACTTTGGGAATTAAATCTCGAAATTAATTTCTGAAAAATACGAGCCGATTAATTGAGAACTTATGTGAAATGAAAAAAATAAATTAAATTAAACATGTTAATAAAATTTTTTGTTAGTTCAAGCAAAGTGCTCGTGTACTATATTCACAAAATGAACTATAAAATTTAAAATGAAATCAATATACGTTTTTTCGGAGCAATAGTTTGTTAAACGTAGCGAAACGGATTTAAGTTCTTTCTTTTTTTTTTTTTCTAAAACTGACCCAGAAATCTACTGTAAGCAGTTAACACGATTTTTTTTCTATTTTTTCTATCAAAATTACAAAATAAAATGTCCACAGGGTTTTATAAAACTTTCTTTAAACAATTAAAACTAGCGATCAACTACGTAAGCGACGGGAGATTTGTTTTTCCTTCCTAAAACAGTTTAATCACTTACTTATTTTAATAGATATGATTTCAAAATTTACAAGCGAAAAATTTGATTTTTATTGCAGATCTTTAAAATCTGAGTCAATTATTAAGTTATTACTGTAAGTTGAAAAGATGACAGATTTTAAATAAATATAACCGGCACATTTTTATTCTGTCAATAAATTTTAAAAGCTTAGAATTATTATTCAAAAATTAAACACAACCAATTAAGATTTCAAGTTTTGAAAGCTAATCGAAAAACTAATTAATATGAATACTAAAGTTTCATAATTTTAATGCGAGCATTATTTTGTGACGAAAGTCCTATTACTATTGATTACCCAAATTCTCTAATCCAGTTTATCAAATAACTTAATTATTTTATATCTCAATGTAAAATCTGTGTAAGTAAAGATAATTGCGGTAAAATATTTTAAATGAATTCATCTTTTTAACGGTATAAAGACAGAAATATTAAAAAAATTAACCACTACTGTAAATAATATATATGTATATATACAAACATCAGTAATTTTATTCAGCTTTTTGATTAAAATATAGTTAAATAAAATTGAGTAAATAATGAAATTAGATTTGAAGTAGCTTCGTTATATCGACCTATAATTTAAAAAATATGTCTGTTATACCTATTCAAATGTTTTGAACATTAATGTTTGGATGAAATATTTAATCACAGATTTATTTTAGCAGAATATACATCCCAAAATGTAACAAAATTCCAAGAATTTCTCAATAATAAAATTGTTTAAATGAGATAACTTCTTTTTTATGAAGAATATCAATTGATTTTAGTTACATTTAAAAATTTACATATTCTATGACATTTATCTTTTACAAAATGTTTTTGAGGATAAAACATTATTTTAATTGCGAAAATTTTTAAAATAATTATGCGACTAAAGGAAGTTTTTATATTAATTAATTGATTTTATATTAATGATTGAGAGTTTTATATAACTATGATTACAATGTTAAAATGAAATTTTTTTTAAAAAAATTTAGAATCAATTTTCTTGTAAAACGCATTCTTATCATTATCATATTTTAACATTTTTGATACTGGCAGAATCATTAAGTATATTTTACAGTCGAATCTTTATAAGAAGGAATTTTTAAATGCTAAATCAGAAAATTAAAAATTAGCTAATGAAGGAGTGTAATAAGAATAACGGAAAGCACTTAACTTATGGAACGAATTGCTGACTAGTGAATGATTTATAAATTAGAAAGGAAATAAATAAAATACAAATTTTTTATACGTAATAAAGTTTAATTATATGTATAACAGTTTAAATTAATTAATCTTTTGATAAAATTATAAAACGTTTCACATATTTAATGAAATTATAATGATAATGAATTAAGTGTAGATTTATTAATAAAATATCGACAATTTAACGCGATATAAATTATTGAAAAATATCTAACAAACCACATGGAAATAATTTTTGCCATAATTATTCAATTTTTATATTTAATAATAGTTTTAATTATAGTTTTACTATTTCTGACGCAGAAGAGCTTTCAAAGGTGATAATTTCATTTTTGAATAAGTGTAGCTTTTAGTAATATTTTTTAAAGACATGCATAATAGAAAACATCATGTTTACATTATTTTAGAATAGATTGTTTGTAAAAAATCATATCTATTACCTTTTGTTTTATCATTTATATTTGAAATTTTATGATATTTTCAGACTATGTGAATGTTCAATACAATGAATTTAAAAATTTTAATGTTTAAAATTACATTTTTAAGAATAACACATAAACACACATTTATATTTAAAGTAACTATATTAAAATACTTGATATATTTTTATCTAATCTATAGTTAATCAACTTCTATATGAGTTATTAATACAAAATATTCCAATAAAATATTTTTAGTTTTATTAAATGGCAATTCGCTCATAAAACGTTCCAAATGTGTAACAATAGCTCAAACAAAAATAATGAATTTTCGATTACTCAATTGTTTTCTAATTAAATGTATCTTCTTTAAATTCTTTAAAGTATATATCAATTTATATTCGAAGACATTTGTGAAAATTTAGAGTAATGTAGCATATATTAAAATCTCTTATTTAGTAGTAAAATAAATGCTCCCCAAACTAACATGAATAAGTTTTAGTAGAAAAATCAAAATGCTTTGAAATAATGATTTTTTATGACAAATCATTTTAATTTTGTATATCAGATTAAAGATACATTATACGAGTTTCAAAGGAATAATTATTACATAAAGACCCTACAAATACAAAAATTATCCAAAAGTACACTCCTCCTTTCTCTTGCTAACGAAAAATGTGAAAAAGTTCATCAAGAATGTTGAGTATAAACTGTTTTATTAACATAAAATGCTTTTAAAGAGAGAAAAAAGAGCCAGGTATCAACCCACAAGCCTTAAATTACATAAATAGTTCAAATTTAACACTTCCCCAAAACGATACTGCTTAACAAATTATAAGATGCCTTTTCCAACTTACCACTATACCTATTCATATAATGACCACCTCTGTTTCTCCTATAATAATGCATATCCTGCGGTGCAGTGGGCACACGTCCCGGTACAGAACTAGGCCACCATGGCCCGTGGCCATATCCACCGTAGTTCGTGGGATGAACTGGACTTTGGCATGGCGTGAAACGCCGGCAACAACTGTCTACCTGGGCCATGGGCATGCTGGATCTCCTGTTGAAGGGGCCCTCGACGGGGACCCACGGGTATGTCGGCGCACCGGTGCGGGGACCCCGGTGATGGTCCAGCGTTGGCAGGTTGTGGTCAGTATAGTTTATGGATTAATCCAGATTGGACGACCACTTTGGGACATTTACTTTGCAAGGATAGTTTAGAAATGATCACAGAAGTTGAACCTTTCTGTGAATTAAAGTTAAGGTATTATAATGTAAAGGAGTTTTGTAGTTTTTTTTACTGTTTCTGGATTTAGTTGAAAAGGAAATAGATAACACTGTTTATTCGTTAATTTTTCTACTAAAATATGTTTTCTATTTCTTTTTCACATTTTGAGCCATTTACCTCTGACCGTTGTTAATGATTTGAAAGAAGTCTAAGCAACTTGCTACTAATTTAGAATCTTTTCTTGATGTTAATGACACGCATGCATGAATAGTTTCATTCTGATTTGATCTTTTTTTTAACGAATGACGTACCTTGAGGAATATGTCGCACAGTAATTTAATCAATGATTTTTTTAATATTTTCTTTCCACGATATTTTAATCGCTAGGTAGTAGTTCTCACAATCGATGAGGTTTCTCACCCCTATATAATTCAAATTCAAAGCCGTAGAAATAGTGTATAAATTCATAAGTATTTGATAAGCTTTTCACTTTTATATATCCAGATTAATTATTACATCTAAAATTTCAATCAACAAACTTTCGCAACACACGTAAATTTCACATGCCTTTTCGATTTCAAACTGCCACAAGTCGAAATAAATAGATATCCTTTTCTTGAATGTGCGGAAACACTATCCTTCTCAATTGATACCATATCCTCACCGAAAATAATTGAATAATCAAGCTACTACGGAGTGACAGAGATGAATTACGGCACACAGCAATTCATCAAAACGGCACACAAACTGGTAACCTTGAAGATCCCAAACGCAACGGTGCCACATCGGCTACATCCACACATCCACGCGGCGGACTCTTCCGGAGTCTGGCCAACCGGCGATTGCAGAAGTGCGCCCGCTCCAAATTGGCATGAGGTTCAAGACGGCAGGACGCAACAGGTTTTCCATCCCTTTCCGATAGAGAGAGATGCGCTCTACACACACACACACTCACCATCCACTTCTCGGCCGCCAAAAAGCACGTGTGACAACAGGTATCGGAGGCAAGTCAATGGGGAACTCGTCTTCTTGGGGCATAAACCTGAACCCGAGAAGTCGCCCACGATTGGTCAAAAAAACGCGTAGGCCACACCTCCTTTCAAACTTTTAATGTCTTCCCTTTTTTGTTCCTGATGTTGTTGTAGAATCCCTTTACGGTTGGTTCGTCAAATAAGGAACAGGTTAGAAAAGATCGTCCTTTCCGACAAACAAATAAACAATCAAATGGTACCTATCACCCTAGCCGTGGGATGGAATGGTAATCGTAATCATAATAAACAATTCCTTTTTCGCAAAAAATCGGTTCCTTATCGGCTGCGCTTGAGTGCCGTAGCGGGTGGTTTTATAGAAGAAAGGGTTGTTTCCCGTTCATCTTATCGTCCATCATCTTCTGACTTGGGAAGGCTTTATAAATAAACCGCGAGATAAAGAAGGGGGAAAAAAAGTTAAAAGGCAAGGCAGAGGAAACATTTTTCTGAGAGAGGGACCACGCTGTCTGGGACGATGGATTGAGGTTTTTTACCTTTCAACTAGTTTGCTCAGCACATTTCGGTTATGAGGAACATTTTCGAAAATAATATGACGGTTTTTATATGTGGAATTTGTACGAATTTAACTACTTTAAATAACAGGATTTCTGTAAAATTAAAATCTAAATTAAGATCTAATTTAAGTTAGAAGAAAAATTTGAAATGATTAAGATGAAATTGGTAAATTTCATTTTGGGATCGGAACGTTTTAAAATGCTTTTCAGCTAATTTTCGAATCACATAGTTAATTATATTTTAAAATAAATAAACAGATAAAATGACATTTAAGAGTGTATATATATATATTATAAGTAGAGGATATTTTCTAATGTTCTACGTATAGCGATATCAAATAGGATGCATATATTGGTAATTCACGTTTGTAACATAAGAACTATTCGCATAAATGGAAAAAAAGTTTGCGCAACTTATAAACAAAACATTTTTCATTTTTCTAAAGAAAGATGACCTACCTTACAATTCAGTCATACCATTTATATACAGGTTTTTTCTACGAAATTTTCCGATTTCCATAAAATTCACTACCTCACAAACCAAAAAAACATTCCAACTACAAAAGAACAATATAACTCGACTCACAAGTTAAGTCTAAGACAGCAAAATGATGGATCCCTAGATTGTCTCCTCTGACCCTGGTAATTCATTGTTAAAAAAGAGAGAAGGGGAAAAAATTAAAAATCACATTTAACACCTGCTACAATAGCATGCATTCTCTTCCACGTTTCATCCGATTTCTACGAAAAATTTCCAACCTACTTCGTATTCGTCTGGAGCGATCGCACAAATCCAGAAACAAAAACTCAACATTTGTTTCAATTCCTTGCTCAAAGTGCAAACATAAGAGACAGGTGCTTTTTCTTTCAGACATTTCTTTCCTTTTCTTCTTATTTTACTTTTATGTTGTAAGTTTTTGTTTTTACGAACAATTGTCTCCATTTATTTCCCCCTTTTTATTTGAAATAATGGAAATAAGAATTTTGTCCTGTTCTGTGTTTTCAACAGTGAAGTATGGTTTGACATTTGGAAAAAGTCGGCTGTTTTCATTAGAGAGACATGCTATAAGCCACGCGGTTCTGGTGCCCAAAGGTCAACTGCATGCGCGCGCTTGCTTGTTCAACTGTGCAAGGTAAATGTCAAATTTGTTTTTCAGCCACTGATGACGGTAGGGATGTGCACAAATACTAAATAAAGTAAACGATAGAGTGGGTGACGTTTGTAATGACCGCATTTTACTGAGTCGTGGTGAAAAATGTAACAAGGAAGTTTCGTAACTTTTATTCTTAAGGTTAAATTTTTTTACTACAAGAAAATACTTTGAACATAATACTTTTTAATTTCAACACCCTTTATTCGGTAGCTAATCATTGATTTCAACTTTTAAATGATTATATAAAACAACAAATATTTGTTCGTTAATATTTTTTTCGAAAGGTAATTCTTGAATATATATATATATATATATATATATATTATAATTGTGTAAAACGGAAATCGCGTAAATTTCCGCAAGTTGTTAAAAATGTATGTAATCGTTATGTTTAAGATTTTATACAAAATTTGCGAATTATAACTCTCTTTATACTATCCAATTATCTATAAAGTTCAGTTTATGATATTTTTAGCTATTTCAAATGCATAATCAATTTATTTCGAGGAATATCGGGAAAAATGTTAAAGGTTTTCCCTCAAATAACAAATAATGAAAATGAGAAATATCTCCTTTTTTTCAAAAGGATGCTTTAAAAGAAAGATACAAATAGGAAATCACATCACTTAATCATAAACGTCCGTAAGAAAATATTTTCTAAAAACATAACACACACACTTTTAAATTGTTAATATTCAATATCAAAGCTATCTGTTTTAAAATGAAGAACATGCTGATTTGCAATGATAGTTTAGATATTTTTTGCATATTTTTTCAAGAATATATTACAAGAACATTATATTTCTTTCAAAATAACTATTTTGGGCACTAAGTCAAAAACGACAAAATTAAAATTTTTGAGATCTAATTTGAGGAAAATGGAAGAAGCAAGATGAATTTTTTTTTATTTATAACATTGTGATTGGGAGAGCTAAAAAACTGAAAAAGAATTCAGTACATCAATACCAAAGCGTTACACTATTAGATATGCTTATAACAAATGTTTTCTATGAAACGCAGGGAGGGGGAACTATTCAAGCTTTTTAATTTTTTATAATTCTATACCAGATAAATTATAGATTTGCTTTGACAACAGTACAATACATAATTTTTGCGATTTATATACCTCTGACAGGTATCTTTTGAATCTGAATTGAGAATAATTTCATTGCAAATTGTTGTCTTATTGGCACCCCTATAACTAGTTCAAGGGTAAATTTTTCTTGTGTTCAGCACGCGACCGCGAAACTTACATCAAACTGAAAAATAATTCATCATTTTTTTACTCCCTTTCGACACAATTCCCATAATTTACGTGATAAATTAATGTTTGTAGGTAACACATTTTTTCCTCGTCACGCACATTAAATTGAATGAACGAACTAAACAGATTGCAAATGAGAAAACCTCTTCTACTTATGTTACATTTCAAATAATGGTTGGATGCCGTTTAATTTCAAATATCTTGTACTGAGCTATCAGGTATAGAGAAATGACCAGTTGATTTTTCTCTATTGAAAGTCAAATAAAATCTAAGAATGTAACTGATGTTAGTGATGGAGTTATATCATACACAATGAGGGGGATACTTGAAATTGTACATCACTTCGGAACTTCCATATTAGGTTTTTAGGTTAGGAAATCAAATTTCAAACAAAAATTATTATATAATTTTTTATTTTTCAAATTTACGAATATTTTTTCATTTTCCTGTAAAAAGATTAGGAGCAACTGATGGAACGAGGTGAAATAAATTACCCAAAAAATGTATCGGAAATGAAAAACAAAACAATGAAATAATATAAGACCAGTGGCGCACACAAGTGGGGGTGGGGGGTCCTGGGGGTCCAGACCCCCCCCAAAAGCCCTTGATTTTTTTAAAGATTGATTACAATTTTAAGTATATAGTACGAAAAATTTAATTAAGTATGTGTTATTAATGATTAATTTTATTAATTAATGCTAATTATTTATTCAATAATTAGTTTTTTACTGTGTTTTGTTCCCGAAAATCGACAAAATCAAAAGGAGCATGATACAAGAATAGTGAACTTTCGACCCCCTTGAAATATTCCTGTGTGCGTTGCTGTTTAAGACGAATATTTTATTGGAAATTAAACCCCACAAAAGTCAATGGCATTGACAAATCTACGTTTTTATAAAAGATGTTTTTAAATATAAAGATTTATCTTTAGCATTGACAAGTGGTGTAACGTACCCCCCCCCCCGCGTAAGGGCTCAGGATTCTAGGGGGCATAAATCCTGGCTGACGTGAAATACGTACCCTTTGTAAGGTCTGGCTTGGGGCCCCAAACCTGACTTAGCAGAGGTGGTGGAGGGGGGGCATAATATTTTCCGTTACGTCACTGACATTTGTGTTTCTCCTGATTCCACAATTTAACTTATTCATTTGTTCTAACCGTTTCTATATTTGTTACCATCGAAAAAAAGCCAGCAAGATTACGAGACTGAAAGGGTGAAGATTTTGAATGATCATTTTGAAAGTGATGTTTAGTGCCAGTTGATTCTTCTATAAAATATATACTGCATTTAAAAAAACTCAAGAGAAGCCGACAGCGAATTTCATTTATCAACCCAAGAATTTTCCCCAAACAAACTCATCTCCCCCCTCCTCTTGGGAGACAATGAACAATTCCGTCTCGTGAACACATTCTGTCTTAATTGCACACTCGCAAACGGAAGAAGGGGAAGGGGAAACGATGTCATTTAGAGAAAGAAAAATCGTCCAGGAAACAAAACAAAATAAAAAAAAACGAATGGAGATGTTACTAATATAAGCGGACAGCGAAAAAGCGCGTTTGTGGTTAAGTGAGCCGAGTTCTTTTGGCGGAAATTGTTCCAACAACTAACTTTCTCGCTCGCTTTTCTCTCCATTTTCTTTCCTAACGCGGGAAAACATCTCTTCTTTCGTTGATTGGGATGACGTCACTTTTATTGTTCTGTTACGTCACTTAAGAGGTGACGTCATCTCTCATCTCGAGCGGAATAGGTGAAAGTGTTCGATTTCAAATGGGCGATTGTTGTTGCTTTCATCTCTTTATCAGTGCAGATGAAATTAATCAAACATTTTTTAAAAAAATATTAGGATTTGGAGAGTTAAAGGGAACAATAGCATTTGATGTTTCATCAAATAAAACAAAGACGTTTGGTGATAAAAATGTGTAAATGTAAGTAAAAAGTCAAATATTCTAACATGAAAAAATATCTGTTATTAAATATAAAAATTAAGATAAATTCGTGAAAAAATGAAGACCATTATTGCGACTATATTATGAAAGAAAAAACAAATAGCAAATAACTACGAGTTCAAAAAGCAAGTTAGATGAAAATTGCACTGAATATTGACCTTAACCTTGATTTTTACAACTTATGTTAATTTCACAGCATAAATTTCACCGATCTTTCGTTTTTTTTTTCATTTAATTGCTGTTGAATTACGTTCTTTTTCATTATGAATACAAACGACATTTGCCTTTTTGTAAAAAAAAAATATTTGAAAGTTCTCGTTTTTATACGTTGTGCGAGGAAACTTGGCGATGAATTTGGCTTTGGCGTAAAAATGAATGGTGTTTTTTTGGCTTAATTGTTTTTAATATCAGCAATTCGTCAATCGTTTAATTAAATACATTTCTAAGGTGAATTGTAAGTTTCATTTCTAATTATAACTCATATATCATTTCATTTTAAAATTATAACTGATGAAATGTAAAGAATCAAAGCAAATATCAGAAATACCGAAACATATTTACTCGGTATATAATTCCCTCTTCATCCTACTCTTTTTTTTATTGATTTGTTAAGGACTTAGGTTTGATCATTAAAAAGGGAAGACATAAAAAAGGGTGGATGTAAAATGCACCAATGAATTTAAGTGATAATTTGTATCTTGTTCTCAAAATTGACTTAAATATAGGCACAGAAACAGAAAATAATTAATCTTTTTTACCGAAAAATAGCATTGCATGATAGGAAACACAACGAGTCGAACTAAATCAACAAAGATTGGCATGAGTTTATATGAAGTGATCTTTTTGTTAAAATATATCGCCAATAACCATCAATATTCTACCATTACCACATAATTCGACAACATTCAATTCGATATTTCGTGAAAACGTGAATTAAAAAAAAGGTTTTAATGGAAAAAAATGATAGCCCCTTTTAAAATTTACTGTAAAAGTTTTTAATTAGAAATATAAAACCGATACATAATTTAGAAACCAAATAAAATCTATAACGATTCGGTTAATATATATTTTCACACGTAATGGTTTTCGATTCCAGAGTCATATTTGAAAATAAAATGACGTAAAATATCTTTCATTCTAGTTTAATCCAGAGTAATCTCTTAGTATTTCAAAAGCTTTTAATAAACGTCACAGAAAAGATAGAATTTTTTTATTAAAAATAAATGTATCTACACGTGAAGGGAAGTGCAGTAAATTTTATAGCCACGTGCAAGATTAATAACATTTTTGCAATAAATAGTAGATTTTACGTGAATGATCCAGTTCCCATTGAAATAAGTTTTAGTTGCATTTCAGAGAGAATTTGTTTCAAAGCTAAACTTTTAATATTCATGCAAATAAGTTTCTAAAAATTTAAATAAGCTGATGTAAAAGATGATGTATACTTCGGAACTATAGAGTATACACATTCGTTTATCAAGAAATAATCACATGAAAATAAAGTTTTAAACCTATAAAACACAGGAATTCATTCTAATGGACATAAATATATATATATGTTACAGTAGAACTTCGATTATTCACATTCATTCTGTATTTGAACTTTAAAAACTATCCATCCATTTTAGCAAAGAAATTAGGAAATTCAAACGCGTTTAAAATTTTACAGCTTCTCTTTTTTTCATAATTTTGTGTGTTTCACTTAGCTTCGATGTTTTAGGTTAAATAAGGACGAATATATTCATTTTACTGATTTTTTGAATTCTTTGGTGACGGAAAAGTTCTTTTACTAAAGAAAGATGGATCATTGATTGTATAACATTAAAGGAAGATAATTTTTTTTAGAATTCTTTTACTAGCAATTTTTTTTTCTGGTATTTTTTAGGAAGGGATATTTTTAAGTATTTTAATTTCGGACGGATTTTTTTTAACACATTTTAGTCACTTAACGATTAAAAATCCCTAATTTATTTTCTAGTAGTGTATGATACCTTAAAATTCACAATTATCATAGAGAACAGTTATGATAATAGCTTTAAGAGCAATGTGAATTTGTCAAGATTTGTAACATAATTCTGTCGTGGTAATCGTGGTTCTACTGCATATACAACAAACACCACAACCCGTCAAGTATTATCCCAATTAAAAAGATAATCTAACAAGTATATAAATATAAAATGTTCGCAATTATACACACCAGAGTCCCAGAGCATACGGTACGATTCGAGAAGGGCGTCACAGCTCCGGAGGGTTTGGCAAGGTTCCGAGTCAAGCATGTCTAAAATAACAACCGAAGGGCCAGTTTTATGCACAGTTAAATATATGACACATACTTTTTATACTTCAAAAATGCATTGTTTTTGGAGTAACTTCAAAGGGTTAGGAGCAGTGGCGTTAGTTCATAATAGCAAAAGAAGCCAATTATTTCCTTTAGTTCCCTTTGCCAATTTTTTAATATTAGTACCTAAATATTATGATGGCGAAAATGATTAGGAATGAATAGAGTTTAGGAGTAGAATGGAGAAATTTCCAGCTGCTGTATTTGAACCTTTTTTCTTTTTTAGTAAATCTTAGAGAGAAATTTTGATTTTATTAAATAATTTTGTATTTCCTCAATAAATCTAAAAATTTTGGATAAAAATCTCTCGCATTTAAAACTACATAGATAAAACAATTAAGGACTGAAATTTCTGTAATTAACTTTCATAAAAAAAAATTTTCTTATTGTTTTAGGTTCATTTTTCATTTATATACAATCAGGTTTTGTGTTTCAATTTTTATCCATATAAAACGACATGGACATGGACAGCTTATTTTGATAAACAAGAAGAAAACAAGATTAAAAACATCTCAAGAGCTTTTTAAAACTGAACTCCATCTATGTATAACATAAATCGTGTTTCTATCAAATTGAAACGTTTATCCTTTTATTTATGGGGCAGTTTAGTGACTCTGTTTAAATAATAACAATTCTAAGACTAGCCAAAAATCAAGATTTAATATAGAATTTACAAGTTATCACGTTACATTGAAGGGGAAACACACACACAAGTGATTAATAGCGCCACTGCTTCAAAGTAGAAACAATATTTAAATTAAAGAATAATTACAAGAAATCAGCTGGAGAATGTAACTGGATAATAGGTGGATGTCTTGAATAATAAATAAAATAAAAAAAGAAACTATTCCGCCAATAATGGCGCCAATTTATCGCCCACGTGCGTTTTAGTTAATTAATAGGCAGGTAACAAATCAATAATCCATTGAAGAGCGTTACTATATTTTTCCACGTGTTGGTGAAATCAGGCAACTCAATAAATTGATTTAGTGTTCACTCTAGTGGAACATTACCATCATTTGTTCCTCATCAAAACGCCTACTCTTGTGCAAAAACGCTACCGCACAAACAAGACTAATAAATAAAAATTGATGTTAAAAAAGAAGGAACTGTTGCATTCCCGTATGTTTGGCACAAATGCTTATGTCATTAGCTGACAAGAGACACGAAAAGCACGAAGCAAAAATATGCATAAGCTTCTTTAAAAGACATTATTACCACGCCTTTTTTCTCCCCTCCTCTTTCTCGTGCAGTTGCGGATACAGTTACGATTCGCGTTTGTCACAGAAAATAATAATCATAACAAATAAATAAACCAGCTCAATTGTTACCACGTGGCAACGCGTCCTGTGTTTGTTCTCCACGAAATAGAAAAAAAAAACTAAAAACGTAGAGAAACAAAGGGGAAAAAAGAATCATTTACGGTATATAAAAACGTTCCTCCCTCCCTCTTAAACAAAATGGTTCCGATCCTACAGCTGGAAAAAGAACCAAGATATGTGAAGTGGTGAAGGGAAAAAAGAATGAATAAAAGAGGGGGAAAAAAACGTGCAAGAAAGAAAAAAGAAATGTCACGAAAAAAAATAAGAGGGTAAAAAATAAAAATAAATAAAATAATAATAAACGAGCACACATAGAGTCGTGGCAATTGAAACGAATGGCATAAAAGGGCCGTTGACTTGAAACACTTGCTGTTACTTTACACAGTTAATAGCAAAGAGGCTGAGTTGTAGTATTAGGAGAAAAAAAGAAATTTTAGAGAGAGAGAGAGAGATGAGGAGTTTTCTTACTCCAAAATGGGATGATTTACTTTTGCTAATAGTAAAATTTATGGATGTTTTTGACGAGGCTTTATTTGAGAAGTCCTTTTTTTATTTCCCAATTTAGTTGAGGATGTGTAATTTTAATTTTTCCCTTAAAGAAAGTGGCATACTATATGGTTGAATATTTTTTGTGTATGTAGTTAATGTGAATTGGAATTCAGATGTATACAATCAGTGAAGATAGCTTAGTTGAAAAATCTACCAAGCAAGTGGAATCTTGAAATTTGAAAATAGATATTCAACAGGTGCTTTGGCAAACTCTTAATATTAATTAGACATGAATAATGGTATTAAAAACACAAAATTATGGGTTTTAAGTAGCAAATGAAAGTTCGACGCAGATATCATCAAATTAATTCGAGATCATTACATAAAATCGAGATTTTAAAACAAAGAAAAAATGTTAGTCGAATAATTAAATTTAATACAAAATATAGTTAATTTGACTGATAAAACATTTCTGCAATATAGAACTGTGACGCTTAGAAAAGGGATAATTTAAAAAAAATTAAATTTAAAAAAATCCTATTCCCACATATTACAAATTATATTAACATATATAACACATTTTTTCAATAAATTACGTGAAATGAGCATCCATAAAAGAAAAATAAATAATAAAATTTGCGAGAAAGGTTTAAAAAAATAAAAAGAAAAGAAAAAAATTCCTAAATATTTTTTGTCACACGAACCACATGATTACTATAACTATTCAACACAATGTGATGTTTTTTTTTTTTAAATCTAATTTATTTTCAAGAATTGAAAAACATCATGCATGAAAACGGCGTACTTCATTTTTCATAAATCCCCATTTTCTTAACTTTACTTTTTCATGAATATAATTTTTACCTAACGTTTTCGTTTCTAAACTTTGAGAACTATCCAAGTTCTCTTTACTTTGCGTAACACTTTCCAAATAGTAAAACGTTGAAAAATTCATTTTTCTTGAGACAATTTCGAATTGTAGTCTACGATCCTGTTAAAATTCAACCACCCATCTGGACATTTACTCCCGAGTAGTCAATGCATTTCCCATTTATCTCCTGATCATTTTCTATTAACTGCAATTACATTCCCGACACTTCTCCCCCACAATTAAGAGACCATAGAAAACCCATTCGTAAACGTAACTGAAATGTCATTTCAAGCGTGAAGGACTTACACCACGGGGTCATGCCAATCACGCGCTCCATTTTTCCTTTTTCTAAAGCCGGATATCACCTTTCCGACAAAAGGGCATGGGCACCGGGCATTATTTTCGGCCACGCGACCCCTAGGGTTGCCCATCGTCAATCGAACATCGTCTAAAGGATAGAAGACAATGGCGGAAACACACAGGCTGGCCCAAAGACGAGTGCTTCCTTCTCTAAAGGGGAGATCAGTAGAGGTAACTACTTTTACCCATGAATGGCTTTCTGATAAAAATGTTGGGACTTTTAAACGTGGGAAATAAGAGTGGTGACGATTTGGTGAGGGTGTATCGCAGGGCGGAAGATGCCAAAGATATCTGCAGACGGGATATTGAAATCGTATCAGCCGATCTCAACTTAAAGTCAAAGAATAAGCTGTAAAATCCATTGTAATTATTTCTTTAATATAAAGTAAGAATGAAAATTAGGAAATAAATTTGGTCGCCAAGAACCCTGTACAAATAAATATAATTATCTAAACCAGTGGTTCTTAAACTGTTGTCCTAGGACCCCCAAGGGTCCTCAGCATTTTTCTAAGAGGTCCACGGTCCTTTAATTAATGTTAAGATTTACCTCTTTTACAGACTCTGAAAGGACTAGTAGAAAAACTGGAAAATGAACCATCCTTATATATATATAATTGCCCGTTATAAAAAAAACTCAATTGGAAAATGTATTTTGATCAAGGATATTGACTTATTCGCAGCTACATAGCCACTACAACGAAATATTTTTTTTTAAAAAAACAAAAACACATTGAAGAGTTAAAAATTTCTGTATAAGTAGCAAAGGAGACAATCGAGGAACTTTTTAATCATCCAAACTTGAATTAGGAGCCAGAAAGGGCTGTTCAAAGTCTTGGAGGTCCGTGATGTCAAGCTGATACATAAGGAGGGGGAGACCGCGGTGATCGAAAGTTTAAGAACCACTAATCTAAACATTTCTTTTGAATTATATCTTAGCTATATGTAACTGTGTTGAGTGAGAGTTTATTAACGTCGCACTGTTAAGAAACACGAGAGCTATTGGCGTCAGACCTCGTAATTTTAAACCATGGTCAAGGGATGAGGGTGACACCGGAGATGAAATCCCACTTTTCGGACTTCAACGCCACACCAACGGGAGAACTTTGAGCCTGGAAAGATTTAACCACATAAAGTACGAATTTTTTTCGGAAAAACTGGTAAACAAATGACGAGTTTTCTTTATGGACAGAAAATGAATACGTAGGTATAGTTTATGTATAGTTAAATTTATTTAATATAGTTTAATAGTAGTCTAGATTATAATTAAATTCTATATATCTATTTTTACTAGAACAGATCTCAGACGGTATTAGAAATAAAATAACGAGATAAAAGATCGGCTGAGACACGGGCATGAGCAAATTTGCCAGTAGCTTTTTAGCCCTCGCCAGACACGAGCGTATTAAGGGGTTAACGTGCATTAGCTCTTCCACTCGGTGGCTCTTCAGTGGTACTAGGTTTCAATTCATAAAATACCGGCCACGATTACGATTCCGTGACCAAGAGCACTAGACTACCATGGCCACATGTAACTTTGTTAATTTCATTCACAAATAAAAAATAGTTATAGAAATGTGTTTTCATAGTTATAGCTACTAATAAACTGAGAATTAAATATGGGAATGAAGCAATTATAAACTAAACAATTACTTATTTACTTAATAATAATCTCATAAGCGACAGAAATATTAAGAATTAAAATCTTTGTACAATTCATTGCGATTCAGGGGGTTATTAATTTAAAACTTGTTTTTAGAATTATTTTTTTTAAAATTAGAAGTATATATATATATATAGATGAGTTTTGAAAAACAAAAACAATACAACATTATGTAAAAAAAAATCTCGATTATCAAAAGTCTACGTCTTGTTTTGTTCCCATTTTTGACATCCGATCACAGAGAGAGGAAGAAAAATCTTTCAAAAATCTCTAGAATACTTGACTGAATTCGCAAAACGTCACAATGACACAATTACCGAAGAAAAAATTTGCTTTTTTGGACCAAGATTAAGAAAAATAATAACACAGAACAGAGCGAGAAGCAAATTCTTTCAGTAAAAATAAAAAATAAAAAAAGAGTCGTCTCCAGTTATGTTGGTGGAGGTTTTAGGAGCAAATCTTCATCGTTTTTCGGAACATTTCCGCAGTACTTATTTTTGGCTTGTAGGAAGATAAGAGGAGCAGTATGTCGTCTCGAGTAGTGTTTCACTTTCAGAACAGTGTTATATTTAATTATACTGGGAAAGCGTAAGATTTTGCTCTCCAAAAACAGAAGTCTCACACACGGGGAGGGCGATGACTTGGATTGAGATGTAATCCGACACTTGGCGTTAAGTTTCGGGGATTAGGCATGTATTTAATAGTACTGCTTGTTATGATGTTATGAATATTATGGGCAGGCGTGGTGTATCCTCAAAATTATTCTTACGGGATGTTCGATTTCCTCGTAGATAGCTCATATAGTGATTATAATTATGCATGGTTTAAACTGCTGATTATTCAATGTAAATTATTTAATGGCATATGTTAATTAATTGTATGAAATCGAAGCTTATAATGTTGCTTCAGTGGCGCACACAAGGGGAGGGGGCACGTCCCCGGATCCGGACCCCCTCACCCACAAAGTCCTGGACTTTTTTTCGATTGATATCCCTTTATCATGTATATCCCTTTATCTACCGACGGTACTTATAAGTATCACTCACTTTAAAATAACACAGAATAACCATTTTTATGAATATTCTGACGATACTTAGCAGGAATATTCTTCGAAATCCACTCTTCCAAGATATATGGCAGCTCGGGTTGTATGATGAGTATTTTAGCGGGAAAGGCGAATAGTTTTATTGCAGAAATTGTGTTTTCAGAGGATTGCAAAGATTATCATTTTTGTCCCGAAAAAATAGTGAATGTCAAAATTTAAGTGTCTTATTTTTTTGTATGTTAATGAGGACCTTAGAAAACGATTTAACTCTTTATTTTAAGTGAACAGTGTATATAGTTAATTTTACAGTGGAATATTTTTAATTAATTAATTAGCTCTAACGGATTAAATTTCCCAAAGTTGAGTATTTTATTTATGTATATCCCTTAATTTTCAATGTAGTGATCCAAAAAAAAATATTGCAAGAAAAAAACTGCAGTAAATCATAATGTGGTCGATAAAGGGATACAGTACGCGTAAAATTTAATTAAGTATTTGTTATTAATAATTAATTTTCTTAATTAATGCTAATTATTTATTCAATAATTAATTTTTTTACTGCTTTTTGTATCCGAAAATCGACAAAATTAAAAAAGAATATGTTGGGTGGCGTATTGAAGCATGATACGAGAATGGTGGACTTCTGACCCTGGAACCCCCTCCCCGAAAAATTCCTGTGTGCTCCATTGTGTTAATTCATTTTTAATATTTTCATCGATTTGTGAAGATGTAATTGCATGTTTTATTTGAAACAATTATTTCAAGTTGTTAAAATGTGTCAGTTTTTAAAATAATGATCGACATTGTTGTTAAAAGGGATTAGGAAAAAAATATTTGTTTAAAATTTTTTTATGGACAATGTATACATACATACATACATACATATATATATATATATACATACAAAATAATATCTATTTCTCCTGATTTTTCTTGGTACATGGATTAATTTTCTATTCTTATAGGAGTTCTTAATATATATATATAAATATAAAATAGAGCTGATATATACTTATTAAAAAGTTGTAAATTCTTTCTCAAAATTCTTAAGATGTGTTGTTGGGGAAGGATCGCCACATTGATTGTTCAGAAAAGGTAAATTGAAAAAAATTCTTGTTATGCACTTCGAATAAGATATGACTTTTTTAAGAACAAAGGCTAATAAAAATTTATTGTCAGTTATATTTATGATGTTGCGATTAAAATTCTAACGTAATAAAGAAGTGTAGTTAAAATTGATGCAAAACAGCAACAAAAAAAAAAAAAAAAGAAGTCAATTAAATAATTTCATTTAAATCTATCTCACGTGACAGGTTTCTATTTCATGAAGTGATCATGTATTCAAGAAACTGATTCACATGATTTTTTAAACCAATTACTTGAATTAAAACCGCTTTATCAGGATAATTTTACTCAAATGAAGCATTATAATCTGTCAATGAAGCATTAATATCAAATTTCTTATTCCACAGTAGTAATGAGAAAGAATAATGTTAAAATTTAAAAATCGAATTTTGGGTATTCTTACATAGAATGAAAATACTTTTTATTGGCTTATATATTAAGAAATCTAAACTGTATTTTTACTTTTTTCGTTAGAAATAACAAACAGACAACGGCATATGTATTATAATTTTCTTTAGCGTTAGCAACAGATTTTCAATTAGAGTTAACAATTCTACGTATAATTTTACTGTGAAAGAAATGAAAAGATGTTTAACTTTTAGTTTAAGAAGGACTTATATATTTTTCAGCCGTTCATTTCAATTTCATCTACATGTTACTCCTCATTGTATAATTGATTATAGAATAACTTTACAGATCATTCATAATGGCGACAACAGCAGATCCTATTTACAAATATAGGTTTCAATGTTTATTTAATTATTTGAAAATAATTTATAATTAATAAAAATTTAGGTAAAAAATACTCAAGTGAAATAAGGAAAATTCTACACAATGATATGTATCAGGAAATTCAAGTGAAAGTGAAATCTACTTTTTATGAATTCTGTTAAAGAATATTGCCATTTTTATCAAGTACTGAATAGTTTCTAATGCATGTAAAAATATTTTTTGCTCTAAAACTTTACTACCTTATTAATGAATTGTAGTGATATTAAAAACACACATACGAGATGATACTGAATATTAATAAATGGATACTATGCGTATTTTTAACAGTATGAATATAATACAAGGACGATTCTTTTATAATTTTCCGTGGCAAATACTTAAATGAATTCTTGTAGTATATGTAAAGAAATATATCTAAGTATAACGTTCAGACAAATTAGTATAGTACATAAGTGATTTTTTAAGTTCCGTCTATTCGTTTGAAATGAACATCATGTCCTTAGATATTAATTTTTATTTTACTGCATAATATTGAAATAATTTAAATATATACACATAGCTGCTGTGTATATATAAATAACAATCAAATCCATACAGTTATATAAACTGACATCATACAGTAATAAAATGATGAACCGAATGATGGCATAAATAAATATAGCAAATAGATAAAACACTTATAATTGTTGTGATAATATAAATAGATTATACAGATATATTCGAGCAACATTTTAATAAAATGGTAAAAATAAATGGAATAGTGGTACAGCAAAAAAGTGAAAATGTTAGTTCAAATGAATAATGATGTAGTTATGAGGAATAACAGGTTACCATTATAATGATGGCAAATGTGAACAACACAATAATGGTGAAAAAAGATGATTAAATAGTACTGATAGATATTGCAGCACCAAATGTACTGAGATATAAATAAATAGTAAATCAGCCCAATTGGATGATTTGAGGGCAAGTGGTACAAAAGGATGGTAAGTAACAAAAACAGTTTAGCTCTAGCCAAAGTAATTTTAATGAGTTCTGATGTATGATGAAATGGTAATGATACAATAGTTTAAATGAAAGTAAAATGGTATCGAGACATTGTGAGTGATTATAGTAAATGTTGCTTGTGATCCATCAAGATTTCGACTGTTAATGAATTCCATCATCACACAGAAGAAAGTGAAAAAAAAAATTGAGATTTTGAATAGTAATCATCAGTATTTTAGGATAAAACATTTGATGCTGCAAGCTCGTTGAATATACTCTTTTTTGTTATTTTTACACATGTTATAATAACGTTAACATTATTAGAATTTAGTCAAATGTTACTAAGCTGTTTTTTAAATCATTACTTTATGATTTGTAATAATTGTATATATTCTTCAGGCATTCTCATTGCTTCTTTGAATCTTTTAATATACCATATGCCTCTTCTCACTTTGGACTTTCCACACCCTTAGCAACGAAAGTCAAACAAAACACCCCTCTTTAAGCCCCACGGAAAGAATTCCTATAAAATGATGGATTTTTAAGAATAGGTTTGGCAAAATACCAATCTTAATTTGAGGCCCTATCGAACGGGCTTGTAAACAGACTGAACCTATAGTTTGAAATTAAAAAAAGGGGTATTCACACTTGAAACTATTGAATTTTTTATTGTACACTAATAATAAAATAGAATGAAAGTACGTGACTTAAGCATTATAATAATATTTACAATGTAACAGAATGCTTTAAAAAATCATGTTAGAATCAGCACCAACAAGGGAAGCAGATGTCACCAATTGAAATATTTATATTTATTACGAGACACTGTTCATGTAATTATACAAAAAAAGCTAAATGGTATTGAGATATTGCATAAAATAAATATTTATGCATAAATTGACAAAATCAAAATGAAGTTAAAAAAAAACAAAGTATAATTTTTTAAAACTTACAAAAAAAATTTTCATTTCATTTACCGTTATGGAAATATTTTCTGAATTTAGTGGTAGTTCAAATTGTTTAGTGGATAAAAAGTATGTATATTTGTCTTTAGAAAATAATTTCAAGTTACATGAAATTTAATACTGACAAAGACAACTCATATACATCAATTCAGAAAGAAAGAAAAAAGTGAAATCATAATTTTTAAAAATAAATATGAACTGTTATAGAGCTCGATCATATGTGAAAATACAACATTCGATTTTAATTTCAACTTGTTCCAACATGTAAGTTAGAAACAATTCTAATCATCATACGACGCGCATGCGCATAGAATAAATTTCAACGTCCGAAGAGAGAAACGATTAATTATCACCTACAACCTTTAACTCAAGAATTTATCACTTCAAATATCTCCTCAAATGTTTGATTTTTAATTCAATACACAAGCAAAATATCGTTCACACAAAACATTTATAATAACTGAAACCTTTTTTGAATAATTAAAGAAAATATTTCTGATAAAATAAAAGTGAATTATATTACTGAGGTTTAAAACGTATATATTTTATATGAATAACACCAGTTCGCAAAAATTTATTTCAGAAAATTAATTCGATACGATTTTGAGAAAATCGATAACATTTTTGATGATGACAGGAGGGGCTTTGAACCTTCCCCCCCTGCAGTTAATTTTAGAAGCGGCTATGTTAAATGAATGGCGAGAAAGAAGCTCAAGAGTCAAAGTGTCATGTCTATCATTTTGGAATGTTTCTGTAAGATCGTTTGCCCTTTTTCCTCAGAAATCATTTGCCACAACTACTTTTGTTGTCACATTTACATAAAAGGTTTCGGATTAAATAATAACAAAAATTTAGTACATGTGGTGAGAATTGGAAAAAATACAGGGAGGGAAAATAATGTGAAAGATATGAAATTATAATCTTAAATAAATAAAATGGGCGAGGAAAGGAATAGTCGATATATAATGCAGATGTTTCACTATTTATACAACATCTCTGAAAAAAAATTCTGAACGTATATTTTTAATCATGTCGTCATTTTTGATCCTGAAGAAATGTTTATTGATAAGTCATGTCTTCCGATTATGTAATGAAACAGGTCAAGGTCAAGGTTAACACACGACCGTTACTTTTAAGAAAAAGAAAATCGAAATAAATTTCAGGTAAAATAAACATATGTACATGTCCCCACCAAAAAGTGGTTAATTTTTTAAACCAAAATAAATTACTGCTTTTCAAAAGCTGAACCAGTTACATTCTCTTAAACATGCACAAACAGAGTAAATTTATACAGAGAGAACATATGTTTTGTATATACAACTAGAAAAGAACATATGACTAAAAGACATTAAATTGTAGTGTTTGAAAATGAAAAAGAATGAATCAGTATTGAAATATTTTTAAGTCAGTATATTTAAACAAGCAAATCTAAATAACAAGTTTTTGAAATATAATAATTTTTTTCTCAAAAATATGATATCTGAGAAAAAACAATAAGTCTGAAGTTAATAATATTTGTGAAAAAATAAAAGTTTTGTACAGCAATAAGCAACAAAAAAAGGTTAAACAAATTAGTGAATTATATTTGAGTGAAATAAAACAAAAGTTAAAAGCAAAACAATAATTCAAAAGATTTATTAATTTGCTTTGTTATAATGTTATTAGTAAATAATATGATAGAATAAAGTGAAAAAAGTACATTTTATTAATTACATAACATCTTATTATGTTTAAATACGTTAAAAATGTATTAATTATACAACATACATAAATATATACATATTTCAATAATAAATAAATCCTTCAAAATACAAAGTATAAATTGTAAATAACTATCAGATTTTCAGTTAAATGAATAACATATGTTTTGAATTATGAGATACACTTTCTCTTAATTTGGTTTAGATCAATTGCATGTGTTGAAATATGAAAAGAAAAAAAATAATAAAAATCAATCAATCAATCAATAAATGAAATAAAAATTTAAAAAAAGCATGTTCAAAAAATAAAATTGAAATTCTAAAAACATCAGATGTGAAAATACTAAGACCATTTGTTAAAACAGAATTCGAAATAATCAAATAAAAACATTAAAATGTTTCAGTCTTCACATAACATTAACAATGTATCAAAATTGTATCACAAACGATATGGATATAAATGACGTAATATTTTCAAATGTAAAAGGTCAAACATATTACTTTTAAATATGGGAATAAGAAAATAATATTTTGATGCATAGATTAATCAATTGATATAATTAATATAACAAACGGAAAAGTTTATTAGTTGATCAAACTAATACATAAATGAAAAATAAGTTATAAATACAAATAAGTTACTTTTTATTTTGGACTATCCAAAATCAACATATCTACAAATTTCAAAACAAAATAAATAGTACTGAATTTATAGTTCATTGATAAAACATAAAATAAATAAAAGTGTAAAAATATTGTAATTAATTGACCAAATTAAGCAAAAGTATCACGTTTAAACATTAAACGTCTAATATAAAATCCTGTTAAAAATTCAAAGTAAAAAGAATAAAATTTTATTTGTTTCAAATGTAGTAACTCAAATTAAAATACAAGTTCTAAACGAATTCCTTTATAATCCCACTAAAAACCAAAAAGAATAGTCCAGAATTATATCATTAAGTTTTCAGTAAATAAATTATACAAACAAAAAAAAATTAAAAATCACTAAAAAAAAAAAGATTTATATGAAAATTAAGAAAATAAAATAACAACATAAATAAAATCGAAAAACAAAACCCCATTATTCTCAAATACCAAACTCTCAAAATTAACCTTTTATTTCAAAGTTCGTCTTGAATGGCACAGGTTCTCCCCGATCGATCCGAATCGTCGCAGACGATACTGAGCGCCAAACGATAAAGAAAAAAAAGGGGGAAAACTACGGCCATTCAAGAATTTTCCCCCGAAATGTCAAACAGCCATTGGTGGTTGACCTTATCCCTAACAGGTGAAAAATCGATCCACGCGCGCTCACACATTACTATACTGAATGAAAACAACAAAAATAATTTTAAATAAGTTAAGTTTCTTACCTGTGATGGGTACAGGGTCGGAGATCGTGGTATCCGTACAGAAGAAAGTACTCACATCAGCACTTGTCGAGACGGGAGTATTGAGAGTGTCATCTTCCATTCCTTCTTCCTCTTCTTTTTTAACCCGCGCGGAAGGGTTCACAAGTCGAATGTCAACAGTGGGGTAGTGGTGTGGGGGGTGGGGTTTATTAGGGGGTGGGTCAAGAGACTCCATCTCACTCCCCAACAGTTTGAAAGTGTCGAAACTGAGGCTGAAAGTACTGGGCCCCGTGTCCAGGGGGGTCCCAGACAGCACTCCAGTCAGAGTGTCCATAATCATGCTGGACCCCTGGGTGGTAGAGTCTGTGGTCACAGGATTCTTAGAATCGGACACTGTTCCTGGTCAGTTCCCGTGTTGGTCCTGCTATGTTTTGGTGTTTGGTTTTGTTTATCTTTTTTTTAAATTCGATCTCACACTTCAATGTAAACAACGATAGAGCAGACCTCGAATCACAATTGACAGCTACCTACACGACACACTGCTCTTGTATACTGAACGTTGTTCCGAGAGACATGCCGTTTGTTGAAGTCAAGTCCAGCGCACCACGTCAAATGCGCGTAAGCCCATTCAACCTGTACTCTTTATACGCCGCCTTTACTGAATGAAGGCCGCTTTCGTGAGCACTTCCATATTTGGCGAGCCGGAACCTAGACTCCGGCCAATCGGAGGGCGAGTTGGCCTTGACGTAGGTGTGACGTCAGAAATGCTGTGCGTTCATTCAATCTCACGGAGGGCTCTTTTTATTTGTTTTTTCTCTCCGAGATTGTGAGTTTTTGGTTATTTCATTATTATTTTTCCTATTTTTTATCAGTATTTTTTTAATAATATTTTTTTTTCTGTTTTGGAGATATTGAAGAGGTTCGTTTTCAATAGCCAACTGTCTTTATTTTTCGAAAATGAGAACACGTTTGGGTGGTTTGTTTATATTCGGCTGTCAGAGATGGGTTTCTGTTTGTTTGTTTGTTTTGCAACCTGTTCGATCCTAAAAAAATTATAACAGTCAACAGGTCAAGGCCTGGTAGGTTCTTAAGAAATAAATTATGGTTATGTTTCCAAACATTTGCGGTTTTATTTATTTTTTTGTTTATAAAAATCGTTTTTGATTCGAGCTCTTAACGGCACTGGTTTCGGTTTTTTATTTTCAACAGCAATTGGTGGAAATTTTTTTTCCTAGTTTCTACAGCACAGTTCAAATGATTTTTGACATTAGAAAAAATTTAACTATTATTTAGAAAAATGAACACATTGTTGATTTCCCTGACGAAAGTTATATTTAAGTTTCTTCGAGAAATAGTTCTCAGTTATTTTGATATGTACAGCAGCATGTACGCGTGAATATAATTAACATCAGTTGTAAAATTTCATAAAAGTCATTGAACACATTCTATGGATATTTCAAAAAAAATTTCTAGGCAAATATGATTAACATTCAGTTTTCACATATATAAATGCACAGATGAGTAAAAAGCTTATAAATTCTTCCTACCTAAGTGAAAATGCAAGTGTCTCATTAAAAATACTACAAATACACAAATGCAATCGGTAATAAAAAAACCCGGTTCAGTATGATATTTTAAAAAAAAATTGGCAGCAAGAATTTTTTTCTTTAAAAAAAAGTTCTGACAACATATAATTAAAAATTAGTTTGTTTACTTTTTTCTTCTTTTTAACCAACAATACTCTCAATTTCAAATACTTAACAAATATAAATGCATATAAAACTTCCTGAAAAAGTGCATAAAAAACGTGCGACGATTTTTTCTTCAACTTATAAGCTCGGAAAAATCTTAACTTAGAACATATATATCTGTAAGCTCGGTGGATAGGCTTCAAACCAAGGACGGATGTTTACGTAGCCTATATATATATTTTTTTTTTTTTGCAACTCTCACAACTTTTCCAACAGAAAAAAACAGTCTCCGCTAGTGCATTTTCACAAAGCAAAGTGCGCAACATCAAATGCAATATTTACAAACACAAATGCATGGTAATGCATCATTGGAAAATGATGCATCTTTCAAATCTGCCGGTTGGCTGAGAAAAAGCTACTACCTGTGTATGTCTGCAGCTTGCAGGTTATCAGTGCGTGCAAAATCCGTTGCTCATCCGGATGCTGTTGATCTGATCTGCATCTTCCGTCGACAAATACATCCCATGCAGTGCAAAAAGCAAGAGCGAAATTTAATTTTCCGTCACTCCGTACGTTTAACCAACACGCTCTGTCCTTTCCTTCCATAGAACACAAGCCGACTCTCTGCTTTGCCAAGGGCCTTCGCGAAACTCCAAGGTCTTCGGCTCATGCATAATTCCGAATCTCATTAGCGATGCTTCGGCATTTTCATGACCATATATGGTCAACGACTGAAGCCGAACGCACCCGAAGAGCCGGTGACGTCACATCAGCCGACATCGGAGACGGAGAGAGGATAATGGCGGTATGTCAAGAAGAGGTGCCAAATGGTTTAGTACTGCGCAGTCGATCGTTTTCAGAGGTCGCTCGGTTTCTTTTTTTTTTTTTTACTCTCTTGAAGATTTTTTATTTATTTATTTATTTTGGTTGATGCGCGGGCTTGTGTTTTTAATTTTTATTTTTTACTTTTTATTTTGCTCAGATTTTCTTTTTCCTTTTTCTATTCTTTATCGGTGGTTTTGTTCGCTTATGTATTGTGTGAGCGAGGGTTGTTGAGTATTTTTATGTAACTTTGTGCCATGCGGTTGACGATGTAACGGTGCTATATTTACGCTGAAGTTCGGGGTTGGATGTGTGGAGGGCTGGAAAAACACCTGTACGGCGCAGGATTCTCGCAGGGCTCGAGGAGCTCCGGGATCGCTTGCTGGAACTGCCTAGGATTTTGGTAGGAAAAAAAATAAGATAGTAAATAAATAAGCATTGGAATAAAATACAATTACATACAATAATGGTAGTTTCTTGCACGGTCGAACAAAATTTATAATTCTTTTGTAATTTTTTGTTGGTTTGCAATTATAAATATTTGGATATAGGTTGCTGCAAACAATTTATTTCCAGAAAATTAAATTAACGGGTCGTAGTATTTGTGATAGAATCGCTTTAGGAAAGTGGCAGAAAATTTAAAGCCAATTGTTTTTAACTTTTTAATGCTGCGATGTCTTTTAATAAAATAAATAATGCAATAATTTTTTAAACCTAAAATAATACTTTAAAAATAAAGAAATAACCTTACGATCATCTTCTTTTAATATAAGAGAAAAAATACCTCTTAAATAACGATTTCAATAATACTGCACACTTTGTGTGTGTGTGAGTATTTATTAACATTACACTAGAAAGCAACACTAGAGCTTTTGGCTACGGACCTCGTAATTTTGAATCATGGTCAAGTGATAAGGACGATACCTGAGCTGGCACCCCCCTTCCGAACTTCCCCACCATGTCAAGGGGAGGACTTTTGAGCCTGGGCACTATTAACATGCGTCAGACCCTCTACACGATGGATCTTCAGTGGCGCTAGGGTTGGAACTTATGACAAGCCGGTCACAAGACCGTGACCTGACTGCATGTCTTGTAGATAGCGTGTTTTTAAACTAATTAAATTTTTTGAAAATATTTAAAAAATATTATCTAAAGATATATTTTTTTTAAAAAAAACTTTAAAATAAATTAACATTAAACTATCCATTGTATTATTTATGTATTCTCATTTGCGCAAAATATTTACCTATACTATTTTGGAGAAATATTTTCGAAACATAAGCTTCATATGGTTTTACCTTACACAAATAGAAAAAAAGGAACATAAAATCAACAAATATATCCACAAATTATAAATTTTGCAACATAAAAACACTGCATTAATAACTCAAATACAATATAAATGCAATAAAAATTAAAGAAAATTCTATTTTCTATCAAAACAGCATGCTATCACAAGAACTTGCGTGATTTGATTTTAAAGGCAAAATAAAAATTGCTTAACCGCACAGAATTGTTTCATATAGTTAGTTTTCAGCGATAACAATCTACTTTTGAGTATTCAGCTAACCTCCGCATTTTCCACGCACAGCATGGCGTAAAAAACTCTAATGCAATATTTTGACCCCAGCGCAAAATTATTTTGGAACACCCACAGCTAGAGTACAAAGTCAATCAATTTGACAATTTTTTCTAAACTTGAAACACTACTTTGATGCTCGCAAGTTGAAATTATTCCCAGAATCTTATTGAAACAAGATAAATAGTTCATTTTTAATGGAAATGTATGTTTAATTTAAGCTTTTTTAAAAATAAAAATGGTTCATTTCAGAGCTTTTTAAATGTATTGGAGAATTTTAGAAACATAAAGAAGAGTTATTGCATGTATGTTGATTAGTAATACTGATTTTATCAAATGACGAAACAAGTCAAATTTTGATAAATGTTTTTAAATTATTATATTATGTTTCAGATAAATAAAATATTATAGATACACATAAAATTTATGTTCCTAGAATGAATTATTTTTTTTTAGAAGAATGAAAAGAAAAAAAAGAAATTTGTAAGAAATTTCTTTTGAAAGTTTTTAGCATAAAGCTTTTTCAAAAAAGGCTTCATGTAAATATATATTTAATATTTCAATATAATAATTAATCTGATTTTAATGCATTTAATTTTCACAGT
The DNA here is from genome assembly GCA_019973935.1 of Trichonephila clavipes. Lineage (NCBI taxonomy): Eukaryota > Metazoa > Arthropoda > Arachnida > Araneae > Nephilidae > Trichonephila > Trichonephila clavipes. Next base: position 1,048,673 of record BMAU01017015.1, read on the forward strand.
ACTTGACGATATAGAATATATACTTCAGCGCAGTACTGTGTAAAACAAGTTACCCTGCTAGGTTCAGCATAACACAGGAAAGAAAATTCACTCCAAAGAAGCAAAAGTACGAGTACATAGGCGAAAACTAAAAATATAGATAATATGGACTAAACGAAAATTATATATCCTGATTATTAATACTTTATTATATTTATATAAAAATTAAATATCAAATTAATTATTTTCTCGTCTTTCTTTAAATGAACAATTCTTAGTTCGTATTTAACAATTTAAGAATTATGTTTAATCTTTTCCATTATTCATTTTCTACTTCTCAAGTACAAAAAGCTTATGTAGTAATAAAATCTCATCAATTTTTTTTTCATTATCATAAAATAAAAGTAAAATAATATTAAATAAAAATAAAAGAGTCAAGCTCTCAGGTGTATATTTAGAAATAATTATGAATTTAGTTTACATTATATATAAAATCGTGACTATATATATATTGCACCATTTACTTTAATATGGTTCTTGATTCAATATTTTTATTTACTTCAGTATTAATTATGAAAGCAATGCTTTATTAATTACGTATAAATGCTTATTTTATAAATGTTTTCTACTCAAAAAAAATTAATAAACCTTTTCACAAATGTTTTTTCATAAAGAAACTATTTCAAACTAACAAACAATTTAAACAATCTTCAAATACATTTGTAGGGAAATAATATCTTATATGCACATGTTCTCACGCATATATTTTAATAGGAATAATTTTCATAAATCACACCTATTGAACAGAATTTAATTAAATGTTTATTGAAATATGCTTGCTTATAGTTCAATCTTTAGAAGCATTTGCACATTTTATAAATTTTTCAACAGTGCATGTTTACTGTGCTTTGTAGAATATGCAACGAATGATACCATTTAAACCAATAAATGATAAATATTTATTTCTTCTATAATTAATTTCAGATAAATGCATTGCAATATAACGATGTGTATTTTATGAAACCAGCGGTTATTATCTCATTAACAATTGCATGCATTTAATTTAGACCAAATGTTTATTAATTAATCTTAATACGACATAATTGTCCAGGGGTTTGACCAGAACCGGACTCGTTCTCCAGCGTCTTGCTGACGCCGACCGTCCAAGGCTCATCGCCTACACGCGGGCGTCAACACCACGTGGGACGCGTGTGTTGCCCGGGATTCGAGCCTCCCACGGGTTTTTTTCCGGGTCCGCAACTTTTGTAGAGAAATGTAATTAATATTCAGGTGTATACTCTGTTTTCGTTGTTATGATTTTTTCAGCATATTTATTTTTGTTTTTGACTGTGTCTTAATATTGCCTATGTTGAGTTTAGAATCCAGGAAGGGCTGATTAGTAAGAAAGATTTATTTTTAATGGGGAAGTAGTAATGGTGATTTTAAAAATAACTATTAAGTTGGATTGAGTACATAAGTGGTAGTCAAACTTTCTCCTCAATACACTCCTTGATTATAATTCTGATCCGGTCCTATTCTACAGTCATGATAATCAATATGGTACTGTGATTCTTAAGTTATTGACGTTTATACGTCTGACAAGTACATATAAGTACAGTTGGACCTCTATATAAAGAAGACGCTAAATCTCGAAAAAGAGTTCGTTATATAGAGGTTCATCTTTCAATTTTCTTTATAAACCACATAAAACAAACTGTAAATTAATAGACACTATGCATTAAAAAAAGTAATTATTCACATCTTTTTGTAAATTAATAAATATTTATTTCAAAAATCTTATATATAAAAATTAGAAAGGAAGGCAAGGAAGAAAAACCACAAGGAAGTTTTTTTGACACCTTTATCCCCACCTGAAGAATTAAAATTTTTCTTTGATGCTCAGGCCCTTACGTTTTGACATCTTTGAACTACAAGGAATGAAGTTACGAGTACGATTAATCAAGACTACAAATGAACGGAGACTAGTTCAAAGACACGGTGACACGAGATAACTCCATTGAGGATGAAAGAGGATATCGAAGATATTTCCAGCGAACTGGACGATGGGGATTAGACGTTGCACTTCTTGGATAAAACGCCTGGAATTCTAATGCACTCGGCAAGTTAAGCTCCTAATAAAACCAATTCAAGATTTATGACCACCATAAGAGAGAACAACTTGAAATGTCCAGAAATACTGGAAAAATAGGGAGAAAAAGTTCGTTATGTATAAAAAGAACTTCGCTATTGGGAGGTTATTTTACGAAGAAAATCGTGAAATGTTCTTGGTTCCAGGAGAAAATTCGCTATATAGAAAAATTCGCAATATAGAGGTTCGTAATATGGAGGCTCGGCTGTATATATAATCTGTAACCAAAGTGGTCATTAAATCGATCGCGATCGACCAGTGCAACACCTAGACATTTTGGGGTGACCACCTTAGCACAACTCAACTCAGTGGCCCAACAGTCCATGACGGCCAATGTCTACTGTGCCCATCTCCGTTTTCTTGATCTTAGGCACTAAGGTGCTTGAGCAGATGTTTCGGTCAGGTGGTCAACCTCACATGAATTCCCAGTGTTTGGTTTCCAAGAAAGTCTGGTACACATTTATCGACCCCCTGAAGGGAAGGAAGGCTCAGTCGACCTTGCCTAGCACGGGATTTGAACCCTGGACCTTCTGTGGTGTGGAAGCGCAATATACTACCACTCAATCACTGGGCTTTGACCACCTTCACTAAGACCTAATAATACTTTCATCATACGAAGGTTCAGAAATATTTTAAGAAACACGGAGGGAGAAATCGAAACATAACAGAAAATTTCGTTAAGCAGAAAATGTACTTCTCTATTTGGTGGTTATTTTACGAGGAAAATCATGAAATGTTCTTGGTTCCAAGAAAAAGTTCATTAAATAGAGAAATTTGTTAAATAGAGGTTCGACAGTATTATATACCTTCTTTTAGCTCATTACATTTATGATCCTGGGTGGACCGCAACGCATTGAAAAAATTAGAAGTAGCCCGTACCCTAGAAAAGTATGTCCACCCCTGCTCTATAACATAAAAAAACACACAAAGAAGTAGTTATTCGAATGGGACGATATTCTCGATATATTTTATATACATGTATAGAAAACTAAACACTAACATTATCACAGATACTGATTGTTTTATTCAGGAAATAAAGCTGATAGGGGAAAATAAATAATTATTTGATCCACCCCTGACCCTAATGCAAGCTGTTATACAGCTGAGCATTGACTCGAAGAAATAACGTCTTCTTGCAGAATTCTACTTGCAAGCATGTCTTCTTGTAGAATTAATTGCAAGCAGTATAATTTCAATTAGGAGTTGGATTGGCGATATCAGACCGGTAGGAGATGTAAGCTCATCAGAGGTCAAATTGCCCTGTTGGGGGACAGATATCGCGATAGCGACGTCCAAGGAAATGTTGGAGAAGCACGAACACAAGTAATAGAAAGATATGTTGTGGGTGACCAAGCATTATCTTCGTGAAATGTAAACTGGTGGATCTGTGAAAAGAAGGAAAACATTACGGGACATTGAACCTTGTAGAGTATTGCCACGCTGTATATGGGTGTTAGGGTGACTACTAAAGATATCCAGCTATCAAATGAAATTAGCATCTCATTCCATTACTTCTGGTTGAGGCTGATATTAGTTAAGTGGATATCTCATCATTCTCCTGAAGGTCTCTAGATTCGTCTTCGATAGTCATCGGAGCTCAATTCGAAGCGGAACCCATCACTGAAAACGATTCTCCAATCTGTGAGATTCTAAATGGATTGTTCCGGGTACTATTGGAAACGCGTCTAATTCTATGTAATGAGGAGATTCAGCCGGTACGTTTGCCTTAATGACCTCAGACCCCGTTCACTGAGTCACCTATCAAAGATCATTACAGTCACTGCTGTCTTGGTTAGAAATCTCAAATTATATGTGCTTTTCTGTTCATAAATCCTACCGTGAGACATTGGTATAGTCCATATAAGTTGACACAGCCACATTCGCATGGAAGGTATGCTGCAACGTTGGAATATCCTCTGTTTTTAACTTCATCTAAATGTTACTATGTTATGTGCTGGAGCTGCTGCTAAGTCAGTCACTGGCGATAAAAAATTACTTATTTGCGTACTTTATAATAAGTTATGTACATCCTCAAATTTATCCTATTTGAATAACTCTGTATCTGTGTAACTTTTTATGTTCTATAGGGATTGGCAATCTAATAGCTGTGGTGGGCCAAACCAATATACCAATATGATTCACCGTGCCACGCTGCAGGAGATATTTGAAACCATTCGATTTCCACGGCAATGCATCCAGGTTTAGGGAATAGAGGTCAAACATTCAGATTTAAAGTTTTATTATATATTAATTATGCATCATTTAAAGATATTTATTAACATAAAAATAAGCAACATAAAACCTAACTGTTATTTCTTCAGAACTAAGAAACAAAAATTGCACCTATATTATACACTTTTAAGATTTATATAAATGAGAAATAAACAGAGTAATAAATAAGGAGTCATGCAACACATTGTTATAAAGAATTAAAATTTTAATGAGAACCTTGTCCTTTCCCAAAGCTCTACTTAACATCGTAATATCAGGGATATAATTTGTTACTTTCTGTTTGACACACGATAGTGAATGTTCAGGTGTTGAACAACTTCTTGTGGTCTCAAAATATATTTCGTATGAGAAAAAAAAATATTCTCATAGGTATAGGTAGAACCAAAAGCAGAGCACATGCCATTTTCTTCAAAGAAATAAATCTCTTGGACAATGGCGTACAGAAATATAAAATAGCTATCGAGTTATCGATAGATATCTCTCTTCCAGATATTTTCATAATTCCGCAGATTTTTTCTTCAATAACTCTGATGATTTCTTGTTTCACGACGAAGCAATGTGAGTGATATCTCATTTTACAAGCATTACACAATTGCTCCGCATACCATAGGTTGCCTACCCTGTTCTAGAGTGTGTACTCAAGCAGAAGTGTTGCGTATTGATACTTATTTTTTAATAGGCAGATCCTTAAACTGAATTCCAGAATTAACCATTTTTAAATAAGGATCATTTTCTTTTTCATGTTTTTTTTTCCTGCAATGTTTTTGTTTGCTTATGGAACATTTTGTATATCTACTTATTCTATTTCTTCATGATCCTCCAGACCAGGGATGGCGAATCTTTATGGATCAACGTGCCATTTTTTTCTAAAGAAGTGTTTAATGAGGTATAGACGCGCCGTCAAATGATTTTGATTTGTGATTATTGGAAAAATATAATAAAGCTAAATACTAACAACACAAAACTCTATTTACTACGAAAAAATACTTTTTGCACTGTATAGTTATAAAAGTTTTAGTTATACGTGTAGTTCAAATAAAAGTAGCATTAGCGTGAATTCTGTTGATGCAGAATGGATGACAACTTGTATTAGGATTGTAAGATATTACTTTTCGTAGAATACATGCTGAATTTCAGTCATCTGCCAAACGGTTTCTAAGCAATTATTTTTGCTGTCGTTCCCTTTTTTCGACAAGAGGGTATGTGATTTGTTTCAAAATAACGTTTTACAGATAATGTTCTGCTTACTACTATTCCAGAACTTATAACACACACCACTTTGTCGCCTTTACTAATAATGCCCTGTTTCTCGGTCCACCAAATTTGAAAATTCTCTGTTACACTTACTATCTTGCACTTTTTGTTTTTTTGCTGAACTAACCATGTTAAAAATAACAGTTAAAAATCGTAAATATAACACAGATAAACTTTAAAATACAGTCGTGTCAATGAAATTGACTATGCTATGGGAAAACAAACTTTACATCAAAAGCAATTGTAGTCTACGAAATAAACAAAGGCAAGACAATAACAAATAACAAATGAGTGTACTCCCCGCCGCCCCGTTATTGATCACTCGGGTTTGTTCGTAATACTTCATAGTGAATTGATTGAATTGATTCGTAATACTTCATTTTGATCACTGGCGTGCCAAAAATATTGTGTGTCGGGTGCCATCAATGGCACGGGTGCCACTGGTTCGCCATCCCTGCTCTATGCAAAACCAATGCTACTTGCAATTTCGAACAACTCCCAAATAAAGTAATCGACACTTGATATGGAATTCTTCATTTCACAACCGTGCTTAAGTTACCTTAAGCAAGTAACGTCTCGAGGTATTTAACATGCTTCAGCGCCACAGAAGACTCGCCGTGTAAAATGGCTGATGTTCATTAAATCCGTCGTTGCTCAAAGTCCTCCAGTTGGAATTGTGTGGTTGTTCGAAGAGGAAGGTGAGAGCTCAGATATCATCCTCGTCGTTTGACTGTACCTCAAAGTTACGAGGTCCGTGCATTGCTTTATATTGCGATGTTAATAAAACATTCAGTCACGTGTATCTCGAATTAAACAAACAAGACTAAACTAAACGCAGTGGTGCAACAGCCCATGAGGGCCAAGACCCACTTTGCCCATCTCAGTATACGTGACCGTAGGGCGCTGAGGTGCATAAGCAGATGTACTGATCAGCAGGTTAGTCTGAAGCGAAACCCCCAGTGTTGAGTACCCAAGCAAGCTTGGTACTCATTTATCGACTCATTGAAGGGTTGATAGGTTGTGATGATCTCCTTGGACCTCACTTTGAGAACGAGAATAAATAGGAGTCAGATAAGAACCAGTAGCCATTTTTATAAACAACTTTCTTTATTTGGTTATCTTATCCAAATAGAATCAAAGACTTATTAACAAATATGTCTAACTAGTATTATGAGGTTTTAAAGGTAATATCCTTTAAATTAACTTAAATAATTAATGATCCAATTAATTAACAATTAGAATATCGATCACGCAGAGATTACCACGATAAGAGATCCCAGACTTATATTCAATGTTCTTATTGAACATTTAATTTTAATTTCACTCGTAATAATAATCTTTAATGAGACTTTAATTAATATTTACCACACTGCAATTCGGCTCAGCTTTTCTCTGAGATTAAATTATCCAACAAGAAATCTTCAATTTAACTTCACTATAACTTTCTGCTTCAATCTCTCTCTCCTACTGCTCTAACTTTACTATTCCGCTTGACTTAAATACTTTATCTAATCTGCATAACAAGGAATCCTGTCCTCTTTTTGGAGTTGATTGGAAATAGGTAGGGAATTAAATTTCCCTAAAAAAGACGACTCAGAAGGTTAGTGATAAAGTTCCGTATAGATTTGTCACAAGGTTGTGTCGACCTTACCCAGCAAATGGATAGAATCCCGGACCTGTGACGTGGAAGCACGATACGCTACCACTCGGCCACTGGGCCTCAAACAAACAAATATTATTATTGAACTAAAAGAGCATATAATTTTACAAGCAAATAATTACCATTCTATTTCATTAATCAAAATAATACATAAGCTTAAAGACAGTGCATAGATAATATTACATACTAAAAAGAATCCTTGTACTCTTCAAAGATGGGTCCCTTCGAAGCGAAAGCTTTAAAACTTGCCTGGAGCAACGCAGGCGATATAGCGCATTTTTTTCTGTCACGTTCACCTTGATACTTTCTTTCAACTCTTACTGGATAACAATTTTATTTTCTACCCTAACACCCTGTACCCTTCTTCCCCTGCCATTTTCTTGAAGAAGTCCTCACCATATTCATCTCAGCAGTGATTTATCCCTTGCACTTAAATCAACCATAACATCGATTTGGTGTTGCACAATCCCCTGCCCTAGAAGCATCGTTTGTGCAGCAGTAGGGCAATTTATGGTGTGCGTTGCTTTCACAGCATGGAGTGTTTCATCGAGCGAAAGAAATCCAATTAAGAAAAACCATATTTCATTTTGGCAGTTGGTATTAATACAGATATATCTCTCACTCGACTGTCAAACGGATAAAAAAAAATGTTTTTCTTTTTGTTTTTAAATATCGGATTGGAAAGGTTCGGTATGTACAGTAGTTTATTTGTAACAGGTCGGTGAAATGATTGCATTTTTACTAAGAGTATTGATTTTGACCTTTGTAAGCTTTCTATGTCGCATTTTAGATTGTGTAGTAATTGAGGAAATTTTCATGAACATGAATATTGAATTGATAGATTAATACAAAAGTTACAAGTATGCATAGTTGTTGTGTTTGAGAATTCAATAATGATATTAAACTTAATTGGTGTTATGACTTAATCCATATGATCCAAGCGAAAACAAGACCAGTGGTCACCAACTGGTGGTCCATAAGAAAATTTTTAATGGTCCGCAAAAAAAATAGGGCATTATTTATATTTTTATGAAGATTCCGCTTAAAAAATGGCGAGCAAAAAGTATTATAGAATATGAATTATATTTTTTAAAAAATATCCATAAATTTCCAGCGAAATATTTTCTGAATTTAGTGACTTTTTAGCTACTTTTATGTATATCTAGTGACATTTGAAAGTGAGGGTTGACAACCATGGTAAATTGGTGGCATAGCACTTCAATTTGCTAATATTGCTTTGGGTTGCCAGTTGTTATTACTTTTCATGAAGTTTCTTTTCAGTGATATGGTAATGTAAATACAGACATAATTGACTAATGGTCAGTTATTATAGTAGTCCACTTAATATAAAATTATAACATTTAGGGGTCCATGAAGCTCAAAAAGTTGAAGATCGCTGGGATAGACCAAGTCCAAAAATCTTCACCAAATCACAAACGAGATGAAGTGTAACAATTAAATCTTCCTTGTAAAGCCTGTATAATTTAAAAGAGGGTTAATGGATATTTACAAACAGTGCAGGTCTGAAAGGTTTTCGGTCCTAGTCAAAAGTAAGATTTATATGTCCCCAAGCAATTGCGCGATTTATGGTTTGGGCTATTTTCCTTTATTGTAATGACACGGACATAAACTTACTTGTTATATATACCATGAGTTATTCGAATGGATCTTTTATAATAGATTGCTTGCATTTTTTATTCTTGAATTGATTTCTAAGAAAGTCAGAACAGCATTTGAATTAGTTAGATAAAAACACCTTCCTTGGCTAGAACACCAGCGACTTAGAGTCCGATCATAGTGTCCTAAATGAGATGGAATCCATTGTGTCTAAATTTTACGTTGTTGAGAAAGCTGTTTGAGGCTAGCAAGAATCGAAATGGTACTTAGTTTAATATCGGTGAAGATACAGATCTAGTGTTATTGTTTTTATGAAACTATTTTCCAATTATGGTTTTATGGAATTTTACATTATCCTTCCCAAGATTAAAATCGTTTCATTAATCCAATTAGAATAAAATGCTTTGGAAAATTTAATTTAAAAAAAGTAATTTTCTATCTGCTTGTCCACAGAAATGATCTTAAAATGATGCTTTTTTTTATAAAAGTAGAACTCTTTTTAATCAAATTACTAATCTTATTCCAAAATATATCAATCGCTAAATAGAGAGAGAGAAAGATGTAAATATATATCAGAAATTCTTTTTGATCCTCTTTATTAAATTGAAATACATACTTTCTATTGTATTTGTGAGTCATATTTCTAATTCTAATGTGAATTCCGTAGGATTAAATTCTCTCTCTAGTACTCTCAAATTCAATATGGTCGGAAAATGTGACCCTTAAGATATCTATTTATAAGCCGTTTTGAATTTGTAAAAGTAATGTTAATATCCATGCGATTTCTACTTATCTTCTAAAGTCTGGATTGTTTATTTGAATGATTAAATTGTACCAGAAAGAAAAAATTAGAAATTTTTGCCCGTATTGTAATAAGAGAAGTATGAAACTAACGTACCAACCACTAAAATAAGAAGATAAAAAAAAACTCTTTCAAAAAATGGGGGAAGGGAGAAAAAAATGGTATGCAGAGCAGAATATTCTTTATTTTCTCTCTTCCGATCTCTTTCAAATGTATTCTATAATGCTAATAAATTCAGTAGTCTAAATTTAAGAAGTTTTTTTTATAAATTCTATAGTTTCCAAGTTATGCTCTTGAATATTAAGTAACTGGAATTTGGAAACATTCATTATATTTCACGAATTTGACAAGGAATTTAAAAACAGAAGACTTTTTACATTCTGATTGATTTTTATGTAACTGAATTTTTCTTTAGCAGTATTGTAGTTAGTCCACACACGAGAAAATAAGTCTAGATTTAAACTGAATTCGATTTAAATTATCTTCAAGAAACATCTTTTGAATAAATCTTCCATTATCATTGGGTACTAAGAATTATTATTTTATTGTGTTTTCTCTAAAGGTGGTAAAATAAAAATGTTGTTTAAAAATGTTTATCAATATGGGCTTTTGAAGTTCATTTTTTTTATTTTTCTCTGGTTGCATTTGAATCAAATAATCGACAAAAACTGTAAAAATTTTATATAAACAATTTGGTACTTACGTATTATCGCAACAATCGCCAATGTTCAAGATAGCTCGCCAAGTTGGCAACCGCAAATTTGCATGTATGATAGGCACTGACTTGGCAATCATGTGCTTCATTTCATATAATGTCGCCAATGGGTTGCGGTAATACGTAAGTACCAATAATTTAATAGTTAATTTGTAATATATTCAAAAAACTCTCTATATTCTCTAAACCCGGAATGGGCATTAAGTCGATCGCGATCGACCGATGGACCGCCAAGACATTTTTTTGGGGGCCACTTTCGCTAAGACCTAATAATCATTCCATCATACGAAGGGCTAGAAAATCGTATTTATTCGAATCTAAGCCGCCATCATTTCTAAATAGTGCCCCAAATTCTCAACAACATTTTGTAAAAATTTAAAAATATTCTAAAATGGTTTATCGATTTCCAATTTTACGAAATTAAAATAAATTTAAAAGGGAAACTAATAAGAAGTGAATAATTAGTAATTTTGTCAGTATTATAAACTTTTTTAAGCACATGCATGAAGCTGTAATTGCTCTAAATACCCCATCCAACAATTTTTTTCCCCTTCGCACCGATTTTCAGTTGCATTAACATTGGGGGAAATGAGGCTTAGATTCGAGTAAATAAGGTATTTTAAAAAATACGGAGGAAAAAATCGAATTATAAGAGAACATTTCGTTGAATAGAAAATGACATAGTGATTTGGAGGTTATTTTACGACGAAAATCGTAAAATTATTTTGGTTTTAGGAAAAAGTTCGCTAAATGTAGATATTCGTAAAATGGAGGTCCGACTGCCTTGTATGCTTTTTTTTGCTCACTACACCTACGCCATTAGGTAGACCGCAACACCTTGAAAAAATTAGAAGTAGCCCGTACCCTGGAAAAGTCTGCCCACCCCTGCTCTAAACTATATATATATATATATATATATATATATATATATACACTGGTGTGCAAAAATTAAGGACGAAGTCGAAAAATTAGCATATCAGCTGAACGAAGGGGCAGAGCGGACAGAAAGACCATTCAGGAGATTAAGTAAGGTGATGTACGGTAGCACATGCGCAGATATGCAGGTAGACGTAATGGGGGAGTGTCTGAGTAGTATAAAGCATGCTGTCGGTGTAAGATCAGTATTTCTGGCAAAGAGATTGCACGCCGTATAGCGGTTAAAATCACACCGAGTTGCTGCCTCAGCGAGAAATGGCGAATAATCAATCTGTTAGACGACATCTGGATGCTTTTACCCGAGGTCGAATCATTGGGAAGTTGGAGGAAGGCCGCAGTGTGACAAGTGTGGCTGCAGATTTCGGAATTGCTCACAGCATCGTTTCACGACTTTGGAGACAATTTCAAACTACGGGAACAGCTATCCGGGGGTTCAGTAGTGGTCGTCCACGTGGAACCACAACCGCAGATGACCGGTACATTGTCTTACAGGCCAGAAGAAACAGGCAGCAGACAGCGGGAGAAATCGCTAGACACACGACACAGGCGACTGGACGACTGATATCGCGTTTTACCGTGGCCAGAAGACTGCACGGTGGTGGTCTGTTTGCACGACGCCCTGTACGGTGTGTACCTTTAACGCCTGCCCATCGGAGAAGGCGTTCTCTGTGGTGCCGGGAACACTGGAATTGGAGAGACAATGAATGGGGACGAGTACTCTTTACAGATGAGAGCAGATTCAGTTTGAGTAGCGATTCTCATCGCATACTCATCTGGAGAGAGCGGGGAAGCCGCAATCATCCCTCGAACATCATTGAAAGGGACAGGTATGGAGGTCGCGGTGTTCTCGTTTGGGGAGGCATCATGCTTGGTAGTCGTACAGACCTTCACTTCTTCGACGCAGGTTCAGTCAACGGGACCCGTTATTGTAACGAGATTCTTCTTCCATATGTGCGTCTTTTAGAGGCGCTATGGGTCTGCAGTTCCTTTTCATGGACGACAATGCACCATGTCATCGCACAGTGGCTGCCGAACAGCTCTTAGAGAGTGAGGATATTGAACGTATGGATTGGCCGGCACGATCTCCGGATCTCAATCCCATCGAGCATGTATGGGATTTTCTAGGCAGACGCTTGGCAGCTCGTACCTTATCACCAGTAACGATTCGGGAGCTTCGATTGGCGCTGCAAGACGAATGGGCAGCAATGCCTCAACAACTCATTGACACCCTCATTCTCAGCATGGGCAGACGCTGTGAAACCTGCCTAGCAGTCAGGGAGATCATATCCCCTACTAAAGACCGGATGTTTCTTGCTGGACACCCATCACAGGGGATGTTTCGGCCTTCAGTCGTATTGCGCTTCATGCTACTTTTTCAATCAAGCTTCTTTTTATCCCTCTGATTTCTCTTTTAGTAAGTGTTGCTTACATTACACATGTCCTTACGTATTGGGGATCTTACGGTATTAAATGTGTTGATTTGGAAAGCTTTTGTACAAAGTTATATTGAAAAAACCGTCTCGTCCTTAATTTTTTGCACACCAGTATATATATATATATATATAACATTCCGTTTCTTGCTCATAATTTTTTAAACTGCACCAGGATGTGGTTGTAGGTTCCCTGGATTGATTTATTAGCATCACACACTAAAAAATCAACATGATGGCTATTGGCGACCCCGTAATTTTGAACGAAGGTCAAGTAACAACACTTTAGCCGACTCTCCACTTTCAAAACTTCCAGACCTATGTGAGGATTTCGAGCCCCAACAAATCTGACGGGCATCAGCACTTCTACTGGGCAGGTCTTTAGTGACATCAAGACTTGAATTCATGAATAGATAGAAATATCTCTGACCACGAATTCTTGACCACGACTACACGGCTGCCGAGATTTTGGTTCAGTGGAAGAAGTAGAACTAATTCAAAAGAATAAAATCTCTTTAAAAATTCAAAACAAAAAGTAACAGCTAAAGTCACAGCCTAATTTTGAAAATATTTATTCAATTGACTATTTATTGAAAAAAATCAAAGTAATTAAATTATTCTATATAGGTCTTTATATATTTCTACAGCCTTCTAAGAAATTCTTTTCAAAGGCTAATTGTCTGCTTACAACATCGAGTAAAAAACTCGGCTATGCTTTTAAACTAAGAGCAGTGTAACCGGAATCTCAATTTATGACAAGGATTTAAAAATAATGTCGATACCAGACACTATTCAAAGTTCGGGTGACGAAAATTCAGCATTCCGATCAAGTGACAATTTAGGCTTGGATGAAAACAGCTGCCATAATTTCTCGTGTTTTTGATACTGCGTTGTTGGAATACTATTTGGTGTAATCTCTTCATCCACATGGGTATTTCCATCGGCTCTTACGTCATTAAATAATTGGAGAGAGCTGCACATTTTTATGTTTCGTCCTATGGTATTTATGGAATTCTGAGCATGTGTACCTTGAAATATTACTAACAAAAACCGCTTAAAAATTGAGTTCGTTTTGTTAAGGGTGGTTTGTTAATAATATTCACATAGTTTGTTCGAATGAATTCTATTTAGCTTTATCTTTGCCTTATGCATTGATTTACATGTCTCTCTACATTCGTTTGTTGTCATTGCTTATGCCACATGATCGACAGTAACATCAGATCAAGGTCCACGAAATTCATCGTGGTCTAGATATTTGCGCCTGTCGTTAGCCTTAGCTTTGAGCCTCATGCAGGTGACAGTACGATTTTGGTCGATTCCACTTCAATTTTGAGGGAGAGCACCTTTGACCGGTCAGGGGCCTCCCACCTCTCTTCCCCTGCCACCAACCTCACGAGAGGACATGCGACTCGACGGCCATTTAGAGTACCCCCATGCCGCGAAGGCACTATGCATTTACAAACATCCATGCCTTCACCAGAATTCGAAACCAGGCCCTACAGCACCGCAGTCAGTTCCACTACACCGGGTGTTTAAAAACAGTTTACTTACAACAGATAAATATTTTCAGCTAACATGATGGGAAAAAAATTACGTAGCTAAAATAATAATAATAATAACACTTTCCAGCAATAGTATACAAAATCGTTTAGGGAAATTTTAATTTAATTTATCGAACGCTTTTAGTTGCCTATTTTCCCCCGACACCAGGAAGACGAGTGGTCAGGGTGTGGCCGGTGTTTCTTGAATTCAAGCCCTAGTGCCACTGAAGACCCACCGTGTAGAGGAGCTAACGCACGATAAATCTGTCGGTGTTCAAAGTCCTCACGTTGGCATGATGTGGAAGTTAGGACTACTGGGTGCCAAGTTTATCACTTGAATGTGGTTCAAAATTAGGGTCCTTTCCCCAATAGCCCTCGTGTTGCGGGACATTAATAAATATTCATTCCGATTGACTCCAAACCTCCACAACTAGTGCCCCTCATTGGTTAGTTTGGATTTATGGCTTTTTAAAACCGAACACGAAAGAGATAATCTAATTAAAAAGCTCTGTTATTTAAGCTCTGTCTTCATTTTCTGATTTCCACATCACGTTGAGAGTGGATTGTGAAGCTTAGTTGAGCTTTACAAGCAGTAAGCTCGGTTATACTCTTCTGTGATCTTCCATGGACCTAGAACGTGAAATTACAATTTGAAACAGACATCTTTACATAAGAAGTTCGAGACTATGGAGAGCTGCAGTTGTCCATTCTAGCGAAAGGGGTCATTAACAGAACTGATACTCTAATTTCAGTATGATGCTCTTGGATCAAGAAATGTATGTAACGTGAATCAGCCCTCACAGCATAGAGCTGGCAGTTCAAAATAAACTCTTATATGTACACAAAATTATGCAATTAATTACTCCTAATAATATTAACTACGCTATTAATCTAATTGTGGAGCATTGACGAATATTTGCTGTGAACTGTACAACCTTAATCATTTAGTTTAATATGGCGTAATTGATTCATTGTCACGTAGTTATTGTATTTTTCTATCAAGTAAAACTAAATTAAATTTTAAAAAAAAGAATCATGCAAAATGGCTATTCTGTTTATATCAATTATGAATATAAATCACTGTCTGTTTTTCATTTCATCGTAAAGATTTCCGAAATGCAAGCGCACCAATTTATTACTCTCTTCCTAACGCATTCCACAAAAATCTCCTCAAACCCCACTTTAACCCATTATATCATAAAAATAATTTATTTCAATTATTTAATTATTTAATTTGCAAATTGGATAAATAATTGTTCTGCAATACTTCCTGTCATAAACTCTTAGATTTTATTGCATAAACCGCGATTTCCTTAATTTTCTCCTCAATGCTAAAACTCAGAATTGATACCCATATATTTCCCACAATTGCGTGTTTTGTTTCTATAACCTCACAAATACTCCCCTTCTGGTCACTTGCAGAGGTTCTTGAACCTTTAGGCTGATAGTTATGGGCCTAATCGAAATGCACCATCTTCGGCATGTAGCAACAGCAGCAGCAGGCCTCAGTGATGCAACCAGATGACCGTGGCATTGCATTGCCTATTTAGGGGTAGGAGTTAAATAGTGACGCCTACGGCTAGCAGGTGCGAGTGCGGGGCGGCCCACATAAGTTCAGAAACCCATGGGACAAATCCTTGCCGTTTTTTTTTTCTTACTTGTTTTATCTCAGTGATCGGTCGGTAATGTTTGGGCATTGGAAAACATTGAACCTTGTGTGTGAGCGTGTGTTTATGTTTTAAATATTGAAAAGACACGCGTGTGACGTTCGTTTCACGCCATCCTCATTGGTTTCCGTCAATTCACTACAGTTTGATTGGTGTATCTGGAATGATTGGGTTGAGGAGTCTTTTATACTATGGGTTGTTTTGGGTTTTATTGATATCGAATAGGTTTTTAAGACAGTTGTAAATGTCACAATAAATTTGGCACTTAAAGGTTTCGACATTTCATTCATTGGAACTTTTCGTATCCTGTCTGCTGTTGTGTTGCTCTGACAAAGAACTGGATGTATATAAATTAAATTAATTTTTAAATGAATTATATAAAACAAATCTCTCTGGAGTGCTTATGATTAAGTTTTATGCAAAAAATTTTTCTTGGTAGAAAAAAAGTACCTACCATTTTTTTAAAAAATGCGTTCAGTTGTTTAAAAAGTATACATTAGAAATGATCATAAAAAATGTTTTAAATTCTTTTTTTTTATTTTATGAATCAAATATGTATTATATGGCCTTCTTTCACGATTTGTGTTTGATTCGTAGAGAATAATGACATATTTTTTTTGTGTAATTCTTAGTTATAAATGTGGAAAAAGGCATTATATGTGTTACAAGCTAAAATGACAAATACTTTAAATCATTAAGTATGTAATATTTCTTTAAAAATATTTTGCAAAAAAATTAAGAAGGTGTTTATGATGAATAACTGAAATTTATAAAAAGGATGAATGTTGGGACGAGAAAAACTAATATTTTGAAGCGAATCCAAACAGAAAAATAATGCTTAATTTTTAGATATTTGAAGACATCGCGGTTCATTATTTGATTGAATACGTAGGACTATATATATATAATTTTATTTGAAGAAAACATTTATTTATAACAAAATTTAACTTATAAGTTCTGTAAAAGAAGAGATGTGATAATCTTTTCTGTAATTCAGTATTGTTAAAATGTAAAATACTTTTGGTAATAAAATGAAATTTTTGGAATAATTTTTTATTTATAGGTTATGTGTTGAAACCCTCAGAGAGTAAATAAATTCCTATTAAATTAAATTAAATACTCTTAAAAATTAATTTTGGAATAAATGAACATTATTGTATTATTGTTTATGATATAATTAATAATAACGTTCAAAACTTTGTTGCTTGTATGTATAGGTGTGTTACATAGCACCTTTAACTCAAGAAAAAAAATATGTCGCATTATTTGAATGGTCGCATTATAAACACATGCTTGATAATATGCTTTACATTTATATGTTTAAAATATGTTCTCAGTGTTTTGAAACTAAGAAAATGAGTGACAGGTTCAAAAAATTTACTACACAAAAATTTAAAATTCTTTTTAAAGGTTACTTTACTCTATTTGATATTATGATAAATACTCCTTTAAGTAGCAAATTTCATTAAGAAAAATTCTAATGAGAAATTGCTTCTGCTTGAAAAATAATAATTTAAAATAGACAGACATTTTAATACCCAAAGAATCACTGATGGCCACAAAATGCAATGTTAAAAATTACTTAAACTAACAAAATTTGATACATAACTAACCGAATTCATTAGCTTAAAGAATTTTTTCTAGAATTCACATTGAATTTCAATAAGTTTTTATTCAAATATTGAGATTCAAATGAACAGATCTTGAGCATCCTTCTGATTTTCATTGCAAATCATTACCCTCTACTCTACAAAATTCACTACCTTACTTTTAAACCAACCGAATAATCAACATAACTTTTACAAGAATAATAAAAGGGTGTAAAATTCTAAAAATACCGTTGTTATACAAAAATTAAGGCAGCTAAAGGCTCAATTTGTGTGCAACAACTTCCTCTCCAAAAAGGTACCACCCGCTTGAAGTATGTTATGGGGGCACTGGAACTTTCTTTAGCAACATGTATGTATAATCTTCAAGCCTGGAGCCAAGACTACATTGAATTCATAGCTGCTACCTGTTCGGGGCCCCCTAATACGACGTGAAAGGCTGAAAGAAAGTTTTCATTTAAGAAATATGGTTTCGCAACGGTATATAAGCACGTTGCACGTGGCAATTTTCTTTCTGGTCGTGCCTTTCCCTTTTTTTACAGTTAATTGGAAGGCGTGTTTGTGAAGAAGGAGTTGCTGCTTGCAAGGGTATCCATGAGAAGTTTAGTAGGGATGGTTGTAAAAAAGTAATTTAACACTTGGATGATCGAAAAAGTGTTCAATAAAGCTTTAGTTGAACTAATATATAAAAGGGCCATAATATATGGTATGAAAGTAATGAAAAAGTTATGGGTTCCGAGAATGGATTTAGTAGGAGTTATAATATCGGTTAAAATGATGTTTGAAAGTTGTTTTATGTTTTAGTGCAGGATATTTACAGAACAGAAGCATAAATCTCCAGGCTGAAGAGCTTTAAGACCTCTGGAGGTGTTAATATCTCTGGTAAAATTGATCGAAATTTCTTTTGCGATAAATTTTTAAGGATTGAATTTTGAATTTTGTAAGGCTTCATTATTTTTGGTGAGTGAGCGAATATTAACGTCGCACTGTTCAGCTACATGAGGGCTTTTGGCGACGGACCTCATAATTTTTAACCATGATCAAGTGACGAGGACAACACCTGAGCTGGTACCCCCTCTCCTAACTACCACACCACGGGAGGACGTTTGAGCTCTCGACGGATTTAACGAGCATCGCTCCCCTACAGGGCGGGTCTTTAGTGGTACTGGGCTCGAATTAATGACATGCCTGCCATGATTTGATACCTTGACCACTGGACTATTGCAGCCCCTTAGTATTTTTGGAGATCAATAGTTATGCGTTTAAAAGGATAGTATATGAAGAATATAAGAAAAAATTATTCTTTTTTTATTTGTTTTAATTGTTTGGATTGTTGTTTAATTTTATGGAGGAGAATAGGAAGAGAATAAATTTTGCATTTAAAACTCTGCTACGCTAATGTGAGAACTTAAACCCCAAATAGATTTAACGCTCTTTAGACTGACTCTCTGCACGGGGGTCTTTGGAGGTACGATATTCACATACCCGTAACCTTACTAAGTACACTGCCTCAGATCCTTTACTTTAGTCAAATATTGTAAGAATAAGCGTAATTTTTTTTATCTTAAATTGAACTATCATAGCACCACGTAACAAGGGGCATAAGTTGGAAAAGTCAAGTATATCTGCTGAAATATCCTTTTCGTCATTATCGAATGCCGAAAAAGATGTCAACAGTTGGTTATCAACCTCTAATTCAACTTCAACTAAAAGCCAAACCCCTGAGAAGTACTAATCTTTAATCAAGTGATATAATTTTATTCTAAGTCTCTTATCTCAAGCATAAAAAGAATTCTGATAGGATAACGAACTTAGATGTCTCTTAGATAGATGAGTCTCGCTCATCATGTAACAGAGCCCGACGTTCATTGAGCAAAGATTCAACATTCTCACGTTGCCGAGAAGTGGAAATTCGAGAAGCGGAGCTTAAAGATAGGTATAGTCTTTGTCACATGTGTTTTAAAATTATGAGACCTGTAAACTTAGCAATGTTTTCAGGTCACGAAGAAACAAATAGACTGCGCACAAAATATAGAAATTCTAAATTTTGATAAATTAATATTCATTCTTCGGCGTAAAGTAGTGGTCGTGGTTGCCTAGTTGTAACGGTCACGAATTAGTGACAGACTTGTAACGGATTCGGTCCTGGTTCCACTGAAGACCCACCGTGTAGAAGAGGCCGTTACACGTTGAATCGGTTGAGGCTCAAAGTTATCCCATTGAGGGAGAGGTGCCTGTTCAGGTGTCGTCCTCATCACGTGACAGAGGTTTAAATTTAAGAGGTCCGTCACCTGTGGTCCTTGTGATGCTTTACAGTACGACGTTAATATCATTCTCATTCTCTCACACGTAAAATCTGTAGAGACAAAAATTTCTCGTTTTTTGCGTGGAATAGAATTTTGGAGAGTCAAGTGTCATCCTCATCACTTCGCACAGGTACGGAACTACGATAATCGTCGCCAAAAGCCCATGAGCAGCTTCAAAGTCAGACTTCAGTTAAGAATCGAATTATATATTGCCATAAAATAATCTCTATTTTAAATATATCCAAAATCGCGTAAAAGTAGTAACAGGTAGGGGAACTTATCAATCTTCAAGAAAACACCTTCGTTAAAAGACAGTATCTTCTCGAAGACATCTCGGAAGAACTTAAGTTTTGTTTACGATTCTCCTTACGTAACCCCAAAGCATCACCAGGTATGGTGTGTATTCGAAAAGGTAACGAACTTTCCAATCTTGAAACCCCGGAAAAGGTCATCCTCCATCGACCAGTGGGTAGGTAAACAAGAAGTCGTCGTTGGGAACACCTACGACACGCGAGAGGAACCTCTGCAGCGGCCAATGTCAATAGGACCGAACCATTTCGGTGTCCAAATACACGTCGACCCCGAACTGGTTGAGTCTCGAGTAACAAAAAAATAGTGTTAAAAGTTAATAATACTCCAATCTGTCAGATGTGACATGGCTGAGAGGAAATATAATTTTTGTGTTATATGAAACCATAGATGGATATGATAAGTGACCTCTTAGACTTTTTCAATTAACATTTTTAAATTTAATATGTCCTTGTTGAATTAGTACTGTTTTGAAGGAAGTTTTCATGTAGTGTCAGGAAACGTACACGCATTCAGATTGTATACGATCTATTATTCATATATTCTGCTATAAAGGACCTAGAAATGAAAGTATATTTCATAATTGATCTTTTTAACCAATTAAGATTTGCTCCGTAAAATTTGGTATTCTATACTTTAACAAATAGATTAAAAATTAATTTGGTTTTAAAGTCGAAACATACCGTATTTATTTACCTTTTTTAAATTTTGAAAGTGCAACATGGGAGTATACAATAACAGTATGAATTCATATCAAAATTAGGGAAATTATTTAGTTAAAAAAGCTTGACTATAGCTCGGAATTAGTTTTTTTCTTTTGCTTAGAAGATTAGTTTATCGATTGATTGACTCACTTTGCAGTCTAAAGCCACAATAGGGCTGTTGCCGAAGGACGTCGTAACTTTTAACCTCAGTCAAGTATCGAGAATGGCACCTCAGCTTGCAGATTTCTTTCCAAACTTCCAAACCACACCAACTCGAGGACTTTGAGCTTCAACATATTTAACATGTATCAGTTCCTCTACATGACGGGTCTTCAGTGGCATCAGGACTTGAACTTATTGCCCTCCCTCCATGGGTTCGTGCTATGATCACTCGGGTACCGCAGTCATATTTTTTAGAGGAAGTCAGTATTAAATGTTGCGTCGACTAAAATTATTTCTATATCTTCAATTTTGGCTAAACACTGATGGCAATAGCGAAGTGGTAATCGAATCGTTGTTTCTAATTTTGGTACCATTGAAGACCCGCCGTGTGGAGAAACTGATGAACGTTAAGGTATCCGACTACGCTCGGAACCGTGATTTTGCTAAAGTGTATAAATGGATAATATTTATGATGTTTAGTGTCACTTAGATTAGACAATGTATATAAAATTGTTTTAAGAATAGTATTACAATAAAAAATTATTTAAGTACAATATTTTGTCAAAAAAGGAACATAGTATGACTTATTTTCACTTTATTCTCCTTTTGTGAAAAATGCTTCTATTATAATAATATTTTACCTGTCTATAGCTCAGACCTCTGTACAGAGGCTCAACTAGAATTTTTGAAATATATAACTTAGAAGTGGTTTTATCCATATTTTACGTCAATAGAGGGGAGCAATTAAAAAAAACGCCGATAATTATTTCAATTAGTGGTAACTCTGAAAATAATGTGAATTTTTCAGAAAAAAATAATTCAGACTCTCTGGAGAAGTCTTTACTTTATATCAGCAAAATATTATTATTTTAGAAGCATTTTTTATAAAAGCAGAGCATTTTGAAAAAAGATTATTCTAAGCTATTTTTTTTGCCAAAATATTGTATTTAAATAAATTTTTTTATCAAAATGTCCTTAAAACAATTTTATACATGTATTCTAATCTAAGTGACACTTAATATCATGAAAATTACCCACTTATGCGCTTTTTTAAAATCACGCTTCCGAACGTAGTCGTATACCTTAAATCTTTTGAGTCTTAAAGTCCTTCTTTTGGAATGATACGGAATTTTGAACTTGTGCCCCCCTCAGGTGTGGTTTTCGTCACTTTACTGTGGTTCAAAATACTGTGTCCATCACTAATAGCCCACAAGCAACTTTAAAGTGTGACTGAATTAAATCAAATTTTGGGTTAAACACTGGAATTACAAAACTATAAAAAATAATTAATTAAAATTTTCTATGGTTTTGGAAACTGACTAAAACAAATCAACACTAAAATTTTTAGGTTTATTGAACGGAATAAAGGAAATTTTATTGAGAAAAGATATTTGAGCGGTGAGATAATTTAGTTTAGTTTTACACAGTTATTAGTTATATGAATAATTAAATGGACACACAAAAGTAGAATACATCTATATTTTAAATTACTTTTACATCCAAGTGTTTCAGAATAACACAATCTATAAACTCTTTGATGTTGGCACTTGAAGTATTATCGAATATTCCACTTTAAAAATGTGGAAATCTCACCGGAGGGGTAAAAGCGAAAAAATCCAAAAATTAAATAATGTAACTCTTTAGATCTTCGTATACACTCATTGTTTGCGAAAAGAATTTTTGAAAATTTAAATGTTAAGTGTTACTTAATATATCAAATAATTTTCACGAATTTGCGAATCTTGACAGAATCAGGCGATCGTATATTTAAAAAGAAAATCTGAATTGTTAATAGAGACTTATGACTCCCGCTGCATGACTTTTTTGTACAGGGAAATTTATTTAAAACATTTGGTTCTCAAGGAAAAACACCAGATCCTTATTTGAATAAAATAATAAAACATTAAAAAAAAGAATTAAAATTTTAATTAATTAAAAATATTTCACGGAATAAAGAAAACGTTCTGCATGCTTCTATTTCCAGAAATGATCTACGAAATGCAGTGTATTTTGGGAACTGAAAAATTGGCGCATGATATAATAAGGATTCATTTTATTTAAGTACAATTGTTCCTTTTTCAAGGTTACGGATAATAACTTAAGTCATTTTATAAAAAAGGATGACAACAACATGTGGCTGCAAGCAAGTAAACATGAGTCACAACTATATTTCGAAATTTCAAATGATAATAATATTTACGAAGCAGCACAATATATTTAATGATGTAACATTATTTTATACGGATTGATACTGAAGAAATATAAGAAAAAAAAAATATATAACTTTAAAATTAAAGTACATCAGCTAGCATTTGTGATAAAATGTGTAGTAATTTTCCGAGACGTATGATCTCATTGCGTTGTTACTGAAATTATTTGACGATCTTACAAAATAAATCTAATTTTCATTAAGGTATCCGAACACGTTGAAATGACCGAATTCTTCAAAAACACATTTTTTGTTTTTTATTTTATTGAATAGAGCTATCTTTTGGCTTTCCAAAACACTCTTTGTTTTGTTTCTACGTTACCTAGAGGTCAAGTTATAATCAGTTTTATCAAATTAAAAAACCGGAAGTGAGTCTTTGATCTACCGGAAGTAGGCATTTAAATGGTTCAAAATCTGTCAAAAATTAGCTTAAGGAGCAGTTTTCTTGGAAATAGTTTTAAATTCCTCTTAAGGAAATAATAGAAATAGTTTATTGTTTTAAAGTGAGTGGCAACACAACATTTCTTCCAATAGTTTGGCAATAAGAGTTTGTGTTTACAAAATTTTCAATCGCTTTTCGATAGCTTTTAGCTCGAGTTATTTGATTGATTTTGCTAACGTTGTCGGTTTTTTTTTCGAAGTTTTAATTTTATTATTTAAATTTTGCACACTATTAAGTTATGGCTAATCCCAAGAATCGAAATTCTACTCGTAAATCTAAATTTAAAGGCAATAGATACACTATTAAGAATAACCAATATGAGATCAACAAAAATGTCAGATCTGCACCTACTGCAAGTGAAAGAAAACTTCAAAAGGATTCAAAAATGTCAAATACTGTTGAAAATGAAGATAGGAACGTAATTATTAATTTAGAAATTTTAAGTAATGTGATTTCCTTATTATGCTGTCCTGAATGTTTAGAAAATAAGCTTCAACTTTTGCAAGAATCTGTGTTTGGCTTAGCATCTAATATGATACTAAAATTAAAAACTGGCTCCTTTTGTACATCTATGAAAGTTAACAAATTGCACAATATTAACCTTTCCTTTGTTTTTGGCTTAAGAATCATTGGAAAGGGACACCTGCTGCAAGGAAGCTGTGTTCAGCTATCAATGTGAAATTTTCTAAAACAGCTTTCAAGTATCTTGAAAAAAATTAGCATGTTTCTAATAACGTTGCATATAAAACTATGAATGAGGCTGCAGCTGAAATCCACGAGAAGAATAATTTTGATGAAGTTGTTCAATGCGGTGTGTCGGTCGATGGAACTTGGCAACGCAGAGGACATTTGTCTTTAAATGGATGTGTTAGTGCTATTTCCATAGATACTGGTAAGGTTTTAGACATGGAAGTAATGTCAAAAATGTGCAGATTATGTTTGAAGAAACATGAAAATAGAATTGCACACGAGTGTGAAAACATGTTGGGTCATCTGGTGCGATGGAACCTGTTGGTGTGTACCGAATATTCGAAAGATCTTGAGACGAGAAAATTGCAATATGTACATTTTTATGGAGATGGGGATTCGAAAAGTTTTGATGCGGTTAAAAATATTTATGGTGAAAACAGCGTTAAAAATTTGAATGCATTGGCCCACATTCAAAAGCGTGTTGGCTCAAGGCTTCGAAAGTTGAAGCTGAAGCAAAAAGGTCTGGGAGGTCGTGGGAAATTAACTGATAGTTTCATCGATAAACTACAAAATTATTATGGCATCGCTATCAGATCCAATAATGAATAACATAGAAAAAATGCAAAGTGCAGTGATTGCAGCATTTTTTCATTGCTGTTCCAACAAAAACCAACCGATGCATGGCCAATGTCCAGTTGGACCCGACACCTGGTGCAAATTTCAACGAGCTACATTTGAAGGAAAGATGCATATTGATACTGGCAAGGGACTTCCTCAAAAATAATTAAGATTATCAAGCCTCAATATATGTGACAAAGATTTATTGAATAAATGCTTACATGGGGAAAACGCAGAATGCAAATGAAAGTTTTAATGGCATCTGTGGAAGTTTATGAAAGTTTTTCGAGTTACAAACTCTGAAATTAGGAGCTCACATGGCTGTCATACAACAAAGGTTTTCGAGGATTGTTAGATGTGTTGAACCAAGCTCAGATACAAGTTGGTGTCAAAGCGGTTTTGCCCAACTCGATGAAGAACGCATTAATGAAAAGCGTCATTCATTATCTGAAGTAAAAACTTCCAGAAAAAAATAGGTCATGAAAGAAAAGAAAAATTAGCCAAAGCTGAGATACAAGAGGGCATAACCTACAAATCAGGGGAATTTTAGGTTTCTGTATGTATAATTTATATTAAAACAACATAAGTTTAAACTTTAAATCCTTTTTCTCGAAACTGTTTTTTATGTATAATGTATTTGAGTCTGATAACTCAAAAATATTTGAATATATTTCTATAAAACTTTTTGAACCTAATACTTATATTGTTTTCTAGATGGTATGTACTAAAATATTTCTTATTTACATAGTTTTTGATTTATGGCCAGTTATTTAAATAATGGTCTTAAAAAATGACACATTTCCTATAATATTTACTCGATGAGCTCTAAAATTTTTAAATTTTTACTAAATCATTAAAATTTTAGTACATCCTCTAGATAAATGCAACTTATTTGTTTTTAGTAATATTTTTTTAGTTAATTATTTTTTTCTCTAACTGCTTTGTCGTTTTCAAAAATATTGCTAAAATTTCCTTATAATTGGGATTTTTGTAAAATTTAGGCAATTTATTTTAAATATTTTAGTTAAATATTAGTATTTATTGGTATTCATCCCTAAAAAAGCATTTATAATGTTTTAATATGTTATTTTCAAAAAAGTACTCGAACGTGTTCGGATACCTTAAACAATTTAAAAATTCAAATTAATATTTGCTTACTACTTTACCACAATTATTAATCTGTCTTTTGCGAGAAAATATACTCAAAAAGCGACGCTTATCGTTAATTTGTGTCCAGATGGGAGACCCAAAACTTTCTCTTTTCCTAGGCCCCTTTGGCCATACCAA
This sequence comes from Trichonephila clavipes, assembly GCA_019973935.1. Taxonomy (NCBI): domain Eukaryota; kingdom Metazoa; phylum Arthropoda; class Arachnida; order Araneae; family Nephilidae; genus Trichonephila; species Trichonephila clavipes. Next base: position 1,074,989 of record BMAU01017015.1, read on the forward strand.
CCCTTGAGGAGGTTTTGAGGTCACTTAGATTAGTTATGCTGAAGACATTATCAAGGAAAATAAAAACCGAATAACTTTTATGCCTTTCGGGTAAGGCTTGAAATAAACAGTAACAAACGTGTTACTGGTTTGAAAATTTGGCACCTGAAAATATTTTTCATCCTGATTGAAGATGCTATATTTTTTTTAATAGAGTAAATATAGTATACTACCGAAATAAATGTAATAAAATATTTTTGATGTTTTAAATGTGCTTTCTTTATTTTTACTTCGATCTAAAATTTGTATTTATGTATAAAACTATGTCTGAAAGAGTTTACCATAATACTCTTTAGAAAGTGTGTATGTTTTCATTTAGCGGAAAATTTTCGTTTTGAATAGTTTTCATTCTTAATGGATAATATTAACTGTATTGTTATAACTATAATTTGTTTTTGAATATTTAATAGTCATCAGGTTACCGATATTACAAAAAGCACCTCTACCAATTTTTAAGTCTAGTATAAGTACTAAAATATATTCATTAGTTAACACTCCAAGTAATGGAATCGTATTCTTTCAAAGTTTTATTACTTGTATACTTGTACAATAGAATTTAAATTAAATTTTAATTGAAAATTACTAAAATAAAAATAATTATTGTGAAGTGTATTACTTTATAGGTATTTCAAAAAATGTTACTTAAATTTCTTAAAATGTTATTACGTTCGATGGATTATTTTTAGAATACCGTTTTTACAACTGCATAATTTCGTCTCTTTAACGCAACTATATTTCATGCCTAATTTTAAAATCCAACGTTTTTTTTCTATTATTCAAAATATTTTACTGGTATTAATATCAAAATGAAAGGAATTTTATTTTCTTGAAATTGAATAACAAATTTTACTATGAGACACTTTGTCAGTTTTTTTGATGGATTATTTTCTTATACCAAGTAGTAAATCAATAAGTGGACGAAACAGAAATTTTAAAATTCAATTAAATGGTATAGAAGTTTTATATCTGCCTGCTTTCATCAGTAATGAAATAATCAAAAATGTAATAATGAAACATTACTCCTGAAGATTTTTTGAATCACAGACAGAATTATATTCTTGCCTACCCATCTATCTATTAAAAGGGTGGCAAGACTTTATGGATCGGCGTGCCATTTTTTGTCAAGAAATATTTAATTAGGTAGAGAGAGAGACGTGCCGTCAAATAATTTTGATTTGTAATTATTAGGAAAATTATAAAAAACTAAATATTAACAATTTAAAACTCTTTATTTACTACGAAAAAATACATTTTGCACTGTATGTAACTGTAGTAAATGTGTGTGCGTGTGTGTTTTAGTTATACATGTAATTCAAATTTAAGTAGCATTAGTGTGACTTCTGTTGTTTCACATTAAGTGACAAACAATTTATATTAGAATTGTAAGATGCTCTGGCGTAGCTAGTCTTTTGGAGGCCCTGTATCAAAATTCTTTGGGGGCTGTTTTTCGGGGCTCCTTAATACTTAACGATTTTTTGCTTACGCTTGTTGTGTGTGTGGGGGGCCTCGTATCATTGATACGGGTGATATGGCCCTGGTAAGATGTTAGTAAAATTTAGCAGAATGCATGCCGAATTGGAGTCATCTGCCAAACGGTTTCTAAGCAATTAATTTTTTTGCTCTGGTTCACTTTTTTGAAAAAAAGGATTTGTGATTTATTTCAAAATGCCATTTTACGGACAATATCCTACATACCATTGTTTCAGAACACACACACACGCACCGTTCTGTCGTATTTATTAACTATGCCATATTTCTCGATCCATCAAGTTTGAAATTATCTGTTACACTTACTATCTTGAATTTTTTGCTTTTTTGCTAAACTAGCCTTGTTAAAAAAATAACAGTTAAAAATCGTAAATATAACACAAATAAATTTTCGAATACAGTTGTGCCAGTGAAATTTACTATGCTACGCGTAGACAAACTTTGCATCATTAGCAATTGTAGTCCACGACTTAACTAAGATAAGACAATGACAAACGAGTGCGCTTCCCGCCGCCCCGCGGAAGATTCGCGTTTGTTCGTAATACTTCAGAGTGAACTTTGTTATTTTAAAATAAAATGCAAACTTTTTTGATCGGTGGCGTGTCCAAAATATTGTGTCGCGTGCCATCAAAGGCACGCGTGCCACTGGTTCACCATCCCTGATTTATTAACTCATTTTATAAGTAATCAAAAATCTAAAAAAGTACTGAAAGTACATTTATGAATTGTTTATTAACCTCTCACTATGAAACAAAACGAGGGATAACCAGTGACGGACAACGTAATTTTGAATCATGTTCAAGTGACGAGAATGACATTTAAGCTGACTCATTCCTCTCTCTAAGCTTTTCCGTCACACCAGCGCGAGCACTTGATTGAAAAATAAGTAAAAGTAATCAAAGTTTCAAGACAATAGTAATGTCAGCATTTTTTGCTGAATACCTTCTTTTCTTCTGATTGTGGCATATTTTGAGACCAATCGGTTTTGAAGTTGCATATAATTGCTATTATTTTGCTTTTTTAAAATTAATCTTTCCATTTCATTTCTAATCCTTTCACGACATTTAATTTACAGAGGAGCTGAACATGTTCCCTGAATAAAGTTGAGAAATAGTTTTCGTTGTTGAATAAATTTTGAGTAAAGTTTAATAAAACTTCAGGAATTTAAATTTTCATCAGTGCAAAACTGTTGTTTAAAAAAAGGGCTAAGTTTGCACTGAACACTTCATATTTCGGTCAGATATAAACTAAAATAGAAGTTTTTATGCAATTAATTGTATAAGAAGTCTACACAAGCTTCATACCTAAAAATGCTATACTACTATCATTAATACTTGAAATTACCTCTCTACAAATGTTTCCATAAATAATTCAGGAAGTCCAGGCTTTAAGTATCCAAAAGTAATAGCTTATTATTACGGAACTACCCATCAGAATGTAATAAACTGTTGATCCATGGATTGGAAAACTATCCGAAGTTGATCCATGGATTGGTCTAGTCCGATTGGCCGTACGCGCACGCATTATTCGGCAATCGCAGACGATAAACTTTTTACACTGACTTCATTAGTAAAGGTATGGACGCCACAGTAAAAGATGCAGTGCGTACTTTATTTAATGAAATTAATGGAAGTTAATGGAATTTATTTAAATCAATCACGCGTGTACAGCGACGTGTTCGAACAAAATGGAATATCGTTACTGGCTTATCTTATACACTTATCAGGACTCCTACAAAATGAATCACGCACACGATTAACAGTATCTTCTATCTTGAAAACTTAAGGCTACTTGCAAGTTTGAGATACCAAAGTTCCCGTCTCCTTTAAAGTTCTTTCCCATTGGTGGATAGATTTTGATGTCGGAGGGTCGACATTCCATTCTGATCGAACACGTCGTTGTACACGCGTGACTGATTTAAATTCCACTAACCAAAGTACGCAATGCATCTTTTACTGGGGCGTCCACATTTTTACTAATGAAAATAGTGTAAAAAGTTTATCGTCTGCGATTACCGAATAATGCGCGCACGTGCAGCCGATCGGACTCGACCCAAAAAATCTCGGAGAGTTTTCCAATCCATGGATGAACAGTTTATAACATTCTGATAAATTGTTCCGAAAAATAAGCCATTACTTTTGGATAATTTAAGCCCGGACACCCTGTTTGCTCTGAAATTGCTTAAGTAACTAAATTTCGTTAATCAGAACCTATTATAACTTACCGCAAATAGAAAACACATTTAAAAAGCTCGCCGTCTTAAGGAAGATGAGAATTCCTAACGCGACACGTGCAACCGTCTTAACATTTATCTAGCGCTTGATGGACGGCAAGCCGGAAGAAGTCTGTGGACAAGGGAAATGATAAATATAAAGAAACAAGCGTAAAAATGCATGTTTACGTTTCCGGTAAGTAAAGTGTCTCGAGATGAATAAGTCTTTCCTGTGTGATGCGACAAAACTCACGTAGAACGGTTAGTGTCTCACGGCCCTGAAAACAATCTAACGGGCGCATTAGTTTATTTGGTCTTTTTTCTGACAAAATGTACGAGGAAGTCTTGTTTGGGTGCGCAAAGGAGTACTTTATTGTCTTTTCGTTATAAAAGAAAGGCGATTTAAGGGTTTCGAGCGATCCCGCCTCTTCTAATTCTTACATTGAGTTTAATTTTGTTGGTTTGGGAAAAACGCGTAGTCATAAAAGGATTCGATTGCGAGAGATGGCTTTTTTGTTGTTGACTGATGATTCACTGAAAGTAATCAAGAACACAGTGATGAAGTAAAATAGAAATTAATAATATGAGGGAACATTTTTTGTGACGGGATACTATTGGTGGGAGCGTTGAAAAGCTATAAGCTGATGATAAGTTTCTGTCGGTCCTTTAGTCTCAAAATTCTATGTTATATTCTATGAGAATTTGATGACTTAGTTAGAACATACGCACGAACAATTTTGGAGGGGCATAACAGTGATAGAGAGCTTATAGTTTTATATCTATATTAGGCTTCGTAGGACTAAAATATGACCTTTAGACTGAATTAAAGTTTTGCATAAAAATATTTTCAGTTACCTTGATGTACTTTGAAGCCCACTGGCTGAGTGGCTAGTGCATCACGCTTTTACACCACAGGTCCGAAATTCAAACCCCGGGCTGGGCAAGGTTGACTCGGCTTTCCATCCCTTCAGTAGGTCGATAAATGTATACAAAGATTGTTTGGGAACTTAACACTGGTAGTTTCGCGTCAGACTGACCACCTCCCCGGAACATCTGCTCATGCACCTCAGTGCCCAGAATCACGTATACTGAGTTGGGCACAGTAGGACTTGACTCACATGGGCTGTTGCGCCACTGAGTTATATTAAGTTGATGTACTTATTTTTAGTGTATCATTTTTTAGTTATTAGGATGACCACGTGGTAACCGAGTATTAATGGTATCCGTTGTTCTTTAGTAGTGGCTTCGAAACATAGTGGCATTGAATACCAGAAGTGTAGAGAGACTGATGTACGTTAAAATGGTTTTAAGTCTTCCCGATGACGTAGTATGGAAGTTAGGAGAGGGGATATCAGCTCTAATACGTTCTGGTTACTTGATCGTGGTTCACAATTACGAGGTCCGTCTTCAATAGTCCTCATGTTGATTCACGTTCCCAATTGATTGGTATATTTGATTATACAGGGTCGATCGCAAAGAGGGATTGCAATATCGGACCAAAAATCCAACACCGGTATTCGGTATTTCTTAGATCTTAATACCGGGATACCAGTTTTAATACCGGTAGTAGAAAGTTTAGAAAAAAAAAGAAAACACAGGTGTTTTTTTGTTTTATTTGCCAGTTGCTTTATTAGAGAGTGTAAATATCACAAAAATAATTTGTAACTTATAAATTATGAATGACAGTATATAAAGAATTACGAAAAAGAAAAGGAACATCTTATTTACACTGTGCCATCATACACTTTTTATCATATGAATAATGAAACCAAAACAAAGTATATTATCAAATGATTTTTTTATGTTCTTTAAAGTTATTCTTATTCATTATTATGAGTTATCATTTATATAATGAATCTGAAAAATATTTTGAATCCTAAAGTGTGATATGCAAATACAATGTGAATTACAAACTCAACAATTTCGAAATATTACACACTTTGTTCACAACCGCAATCTTGTTTTCAAGATACAAATATCAGACTACGGATCCTGCGCGTGTGCAGTATCGCTCTGAGCTGTTTTGGCCCACCTCCTTGGATGATTCTTATATTTTACCACTTCTCTTGACTGTACATTGCAACTTTATATCCCCAGTCTAATTAATTTCGCCGGTTAGGGCGACACAAAGAAAAACGTATACTATTTTGTTATGTTAGCGATCTCTGAACATATAATGGACACAAGTTTAAAAGATTTCTAGTAAATACCGAAAAACCGGTATTTAAACTTGTGAATACTGGTATTAAAAAATTGTACAAAAGGCTCAAAATACCGGTATTGCAATCCCTAGTCGCAATTAGCGGATTCTAGAATTAGTATACATAAAAATAACATGCTTCCGAAAAAACACATATACTTTCAAGTATTTTTGGATGAAATTCTTGACTTTTGTAAAAAGAGAATATAGTTAGTCGAAGTAGTTTTTCAATTTAGAAAAAGGCTGCCTGGACTCTTGGAATTCCGAGCCGTGTGTAATTAAACAAGAGATATATCAATTAAGAGAATTAATTCATGCAACAAGTAACCAGGAAAAATCGGGAGATAAATAACAGTAATTACTATACTTTCTAAAGCATGAGTAATAAATTGCATTCATTATCCCACATTCATTATTATTTCGATGATTACATTCGTTGTTAAAGGTTAGATTAATTATACAATGTCGAATTTTTGTAACTTATTTAGTGAATTTTATTTAGTTCTACGCGTCTTCGTATTTTGAATGTCTTATTGGCTTAAAGCGTTTTTTAATTACTTTGAATTACATTTTTTTCGTAAAATGAAAAGTGCGGATAAATTTATTTGATATAAATTTTAAGCATTAAATACGATTTTAACTTAAAAATACTTTTTGCGCAAACATTTTCATCGAGATAATTTTAATATTACATGCATAAGATATACGTATGCTTATTTTTAATAAATTAAAACTCGTATGAAAGATATAGATCACTATATCAAATTCAGTTAAGTAAAATTGTTAGTTTAAAGTAATGTGACCGTAAAAAAAAATCAAATGTGAGGAAATAATTTTAAATTAATTTTTTCACTCCGTGAAAGCTTTGTATATATATATATATATATATATATATATATATATATATATATATATATATATATATATATATATATATATATATATATATATATATATATATATTTTTACTTTTTTTTAAATAAATACTAAAAACAACATCTAAAATTTTTGTATTTGTGCAATAAGTAAATTAAAAATAATTTTTAAAGTATTAAAAAGGGGAGTTTATAAATATCTATGACTATGACATCACAAAATAATTTGATATTTAATGCCTAAAACTCAAAATTTTAATATACGTATGAATGTAATTAAAAAATAATTTACATTTTCATAAAGATAAATTTCATTAACCTTTTAACACCTGGTTTTTACTTAGTCTGCTTCTCTAGTATTAGGTTCCATTGCGCAAAACTTTCGAAGTAATTAAATTTTTTTTCAAAAGAAAAAAAATTATCTTTCCAATGTGATATTAAACATGCTACCTGTGAGTTCTTGAAAGTAACAAGCATTTACTTAAGGTAACCGGCTTACGTAAGGGCACACAAGCAAACCTTCCTACACAAATTTATCTTTCGAAACTACTTGTCCCGAAGGGGAAAAAATCACCAGCAAAAGAAAACAGTTGATCGGACTAAATACGGCTTTGTCTCACTTAATCCTAACTGGCGCCTCTGATAGCTTCGATACTCCAACAACCACATTACCAGAGATGGTACGATGCTTGCTAGAATACAGAATTTTAAAAATAAAAAAGAGGGGGGGGGGTACAAGGCATAGAATTCTAGAAGGAAATTCGATGCCTCAGTAAATAAATAGACAGAAGCTGAGAATTTAATTGCAGAAAGACCACAAGAGAGATAAAAAGATCAAAATATTGCACTACAGATAGAAAAAAAAGCATTCAACCTGCTGGCAATATTAGATAGGGACGCTCTATACAAGGAAAGATACCCTGCACAATTCGAAGGGTTTTCACTGAGATGATAATAAATAAAAAAAGGTAAAAAAATGGTTAAAAAAATATCTTAAGGACGACTTGTACAACTAGCTTTTATGTACTTAGTTGACTCCACCCACTATGTGTCCCACCTGTTGACAAAACTCCACCCACACACTACCAAAGAATGTGGTGATGGTCAAAAACATATGCTTTTTGGTATAGAATATTCAAAACAATGTATAGAATATCGGTACAGTGAGTTGTACTTTTGTAGCGAGCGTTTTTGTGGACCAGGTGGTGCGAGTTGATACTGAGCGTCGGCCATTTTTGATCTGCCTTCTGGAGACAGATTGTGCTGTTTTGTTAAAAGGTAATGCTTTTTTTCCCTTTTTCACAAGAAATTTATCCCCAGTTTTTCCCTATTGTGAATGAAGTGAATGTTCGTGAAAGCTTTTTTTTGTTACGGGGAAATGAAAAACTGAAATAGCTTGCGAAATATGCTCGTATTGTTGAAAAATTTCGTCATTGTTTTTAAAGTTGAGACATGTCATGAAAAAAATTTAGATTTTTGTCTCCAGATGTTTTAAAATATGTTGTGTTTCTCAAGTTTTGAAATTTTTATGAGTTGACTTTTAAATTAAAATTGTTTTTCAAGTTTTTGAAAAATACAAAATGGATTTACCTTAAAATATTGTTTTGCGTAACAATTGCTCTACATTGTTATCTGACACTAAAATGCTCAAATATTTTTGCAATAATATTTATTCAATTAAAATACCGTAAAATAAATTTACTATAATTATTTATGTTATAAATTATAGTACTTAATTATATATATAACTATACTCTTTTTAATACCCTGTTTACACACATTTTTAATTTGATCATGAATTTATTGTTGGAATAAACCTTTTCTTATTGTTAGTCTATTACATTGATGAGATTAGTTTTATGCTCAGCATTTGGAAACAGGCTTTAAAATAAAAATCAAAGTAAACCACAAATTTAATGCTTCTGCGTACATTTCAACATTATGATATACAAAGAGATTTAATGAAACAAAATTATTTCTAAATTATCTTTAACTGAGTTTTAAAAATACCGCTATCTCTGAATGACTCATTTCGTTTTGAAGCCAAATTTATTTGGTTGTTTTGCGTTCTCAATTACACATTTCATTCAAACAGTTAAGCTTAAAGCAACGTTTAATTAATGTAATTCAAATTTGTTTAAGATAGTGTCGTAATCATAAGAGCACATTTAAACTGATACACGTTAAGAAATACTTTAAAACGTTATTAGAAATCATCAAATTTATTAACAAACGTACAATGAAATACAGGGTGTCTGGGCTTAAAGTTCCAAATGTAATGGTTTATTATTACGGAACTACCCATCAGAATGTAATAAACGGTTCATCTATGGATAGGAAAACTCTCCAAGAATTTTTGGGTCTACTCCGATCGGCCGCACGTGCGCGCATTATTCGATAATCGCAGACGATAAACTTTTCACACTGACTTCATTAGTACAGATGTGGACGCCCCAATAAAAGATGTAGTGCGTACTTTGGTTAATGGAATTTAATTCAGTCACGCGTGTACAACGACGTGTTCGAACAGAATGGAACGTCGACCCACCGACATCAAAATCTATCCACTAGTGGGAAAAAACTTTAAACCAGACGGGAACTTTGGTATTTTAAACTGGCAAGTATTCTTAAGTTTTCGTGATAGAAGATACTGTTGATCATGTGCATTATTCGTTTTTAAGAGTTCTGATAAGTCTCTTAGGCAAGCCAGTAATGACATTTCTTTCTGTATGAAAACGTCGCTGCACATGCGTGACTGATTAAAATTCTGTCAAGGTACCAGACTACGTTAGGAAACGTGATTTTAAAAAAGCGCATAAATGGATTAATTTTCATGATATTTAATGTCACTTAGATTAGAATACATGTATAAACTTGTTTTAAGGACATTTTGACAAACAAAATTATTTAAATACAATATTTTCGCAAAAAATTAACTTAGAGTAATCTTTTTTCAAAATGTTCTCCTTTTATAAAAAATGCATCTAAAATAATAATATTTCGCTTATATAAAGTAAAGACATATCCAGAGAGTTTGAACTAAGATTTTTGAAAAATTCACATTATTTTAAGAGTTACAACCAATTGAAATAATCATCGGTGTTTTTTTTTCTTAAAATTGCTCCCCTCTGTTGTCGTAAAACATGGATAAACCACTTCTAAGTTATATATTTCAAAAATTCTAGTTCAGCCTCCGAACAGAGGTCTGAGCTATATACAGGAAAAATATTATTATAATAGAAGCATTTTTCACAAAAGGAGAATATTTTGAAAATGGGTCATTCTATGTTCATTTTTTCAAAATAGTGTACTTAAGTAATTTTTTATTGTAATACTATTCTTAAAAATTTTTATATAAATTTTCTAATCTAAGTGACACTAAATATCATAAATATGATTTATAGATGGTATACCCGTTTTTCGCACGGGTAAATTGAAAAATTAAACAATACAGATTGAAGGATAAAGAAGTTCTTAATGAGTTGATTTGACATGAATTCCAAATTAAAAAGCTTTTTGCATACCTCAGTTGAATGTAAAAGAAACCATATTTGATAAATTTTAAGTCTGTAGATCTAATAGCTGATAAAACGGATTTTTATTCATTTATAACTCTCCGTAACTCTCTTGTCAGTCGATTTTTGAAAATACCTTCCTAAGCTGATCTCTGCACAATATCTATAAATTATAGCCTATGTGTTATTCTGATCTATAAGCTATATTATTGCAAAGTTTCATTAAAATCTATTCATTTGTTTTTCCATGAAAGAATAACAAACATCCACACAAACTTTCAGGTTTATAACATTAGTAAGGATTTATACGCTTTTGCAAAATCACTGTTCCGAACGTAGTCGGATACCTTAACCAAAGTACGCACTACATCTTTTACTGAGGCGTCCACATCTTTACTAATGAAAATGATGTAAAAAGTGTATCTTCTGCGATTGCCGAATAACATGCGCACTTGCGGGCGATCGGACTAGGTCCAAAAATTCTCGGAGAGTTTTCCAATCCATAAATGAACAGTTTATTACTTTCAGATGGGCAGTTACGTAATAATAAGCCATTTTTTTGGATACTTTAAGCTTGGACATCCTATATGTTCTTCTGTTTCTATAAACAATAGCAATTTAAAATGGTAATAAAAATAAATTATTTCATAACATTTTAAACCCTGAATTGTGTGGTAGGCAACCACAAAGACCAAAAAATGTTTGCAACGTTGAAAACAAAAAGGAGAAATTGATATCCTTATTATCTACAAACTTGCTATAAAATAATATCAGATTGGGGAAAAAGAAATCCATTATTTTTGAAAGGAAATTCAAAATTTTATTTAACATTTCGGATCTTCCAAATTGCGTCAAATATGCATCGTTTTTTTGTATAATTTGTTGCCATTTTAAAAGTAGATTCATATTGCCTTTCTCATAGAAGTCTTGGCCTTTATTGGTGAAAAACTCGAGTAATCAATTTTCACAATCTTCTCTTCATCCAAATTTCTGATCACTCAGGCAGTTTTGCAATGCGAGAAATAGGTGGTAATCGTTTGGTGCCAGGTCCGGACTATATGGTGCATGCATTAAAACTTTCCAATCAAGCTCCCAGAGTTTCTGGCGAGTCACTACAGACGTGTGTGGCCTGGCGTTGCCCTGATGGAACACAACACTTCTTCTGTTGGTCAATTCTGGCCATTTCTGGTCAATCGTTAGCTTCAAACGGTCCAGTTGTTGACAGTAGAGATCTGACATTAGTGTTTTGCCATACAAAAGCAGCTCATAATAAATTATTCCTTTTCAGTCCCACCAAATACACAATAGAACCTTCCTGGATGTTAGTCCGGGTTTAGCCACCGTTTGAGCTGCTTCACTGCGCTTTGACCACGATAGTTTTCATACAATATTGTCGCGTGTGACCCATTTCTCAACAAAAGTGACCATCCGCTTAAGAAATGGGTCGATTTCATTCCGTTTGGCCAGAGCTTCACTGATGGAATTTCGATCCATCTTGTTTTTTGGTGTGGCACCCAAACATCGAGCTTCTTTTTGAATCTTACTTTGCTCAAATAGTTTAAAACTGTTTTATGGTCCATCTTTAGCTCCTGGGCGATACTACGACTACTAACATGCCGGTCAACTTCGATTATTTCTGTGATTTTATTGACATTTTCGATGACGGGCGCGGGACAAATTTGATATCAAAAATGCCTGAACGGAATGACGAAACCAAAATTGCTCGTAATTAGCTGTTACAGTATCGGCATCATAAACACCATTCAGAATTTCAGCCACCTGGCTTGCATTTTCACCTTTATCAAAGAAAAAATGTAAAATGTACCGAATTCTCTCTTTGTTGACTTCTATTTTTAACACCCTGTAACTCACAATTGAATGGACCAAACAAAAAACAGCAAAATAATTCTTTTAGTGTAAAATGTCACCTTAACAATGAGCATAAATTTGAAATTGTTTGATCGATACTTCACGAGATATCGACACTACAGCCATCTACCTAAAAATAATGGATTTCTTTTTCCCCAACCTAATATATAGGATTGTAAAATAAATTCTAAGCATTAAAAGAGCAAATAGAAGTTAAATATAATATAACTGATAAAGTAAAATTTTAAATTGGCGAATTATTATTACATTATTTTTAATTAAAATTAATGTAATGCCTATTTTAATATATGAAAATACTTAATTTTATTACTTAAGATCAATTAAGGGCTACTTTTTTGGGCCTCTCTTCATTGATCGATTGTTGATTAGTGTTACATTTTGAAATCCTACGATGTCTATTGACGAAGCACTTCGTAATTTCGAGCTTAAGCCAAACCTCAACATCACGTGATCGTGAGGATTTTGAGCCACCACAGATTTAACACATGCCATTCTACACAACTTTTCCGCTTCTTATGATAATCCAGGAAATTTTAACCTATAGTCAAGTAACTGAATTGACCCTTCTTTCAACAATTTTCCTTTCCTTACCCTTGTGAAGGTCCCCTTGGACCTCACTTTGAGAACGAGAATAAATAGGAGTCAGATAAGAGCCAGTAGCCATTTTTATAAATAACTTTCTTTATTTGGTTATGTTTCCCAAATATAATCAAAGACTTATTAACAAATATATCTAAATAGTATTATGAGGTTTAAAAGATACTTTCCTTTAAATAAACTTAAATATTTAATGATCCAATTAATTAACAATTAAATATCGATCACCCAGAGATTACCACGATAAGAGATCCCAGATTTATATTTAATGTTCTTATTGAACATTTAATTTTAATCTCACTCGTAATAATAAGCTTTAATGAGACTTTAATTAATATTTACCACACTGCAGTTCAGCTCAGCTTTTCTCTGAGATTAAATTATCCAACAAGAAATCTTCAATAATAAATTTAACTTCACTATAACTTTCTGCTTCAATCTCTCTCTCCTACTGCTCTAACTTTACGATTCCGTTTGACTTAAATACTTTATCTAATCTGCATATATAACAAGGAATCCTGTCCACTTTTTTGGAGTTGATTGGAAATAGGTAGGGAATTAAATTTCCCTAAAAAAGACGACTCAGAAGGTTAGTGATAAAGTTCCGTATAGATTTGTCACACCCTATCCTAACATATTTTTTAAACATACAGTAATTTATTACAGGTGCTCTTCGATTTTTCTAAATTTGAACGCTGGAACTCCTCTCAAAATTTTTAAAAACAAAATGTCATATAAATTTAGATAACACTTCCACATTACGCGAGTGTAATGGTTACTAGGTTTATCTGATATTAGTTTCTACTATACAGACGTGTAAAGTTTAAATTAAGCACAGAACGGATAATATTCAACGTGAGAATTGTGCTTTATCAAATAATCTTTCGCTTAAAGATATATGAGAAAACACAAGCAGTTTTATGCGAAGCTAATATGCTTGTGTATTTTAGTAACAACATATTTTGTGTATAATAAAATAAAATGGACGTTTATTTCGTTTACCATTGTTTTTTGTAAAGTACATTCAAACTATGAAAATTCAAAAATGGTGCACTGTAAATGTTGACATCACACACACAGAACATATATAGCTATGTTATATTAAAAATCTCTTCGCTCGCGTTTATTCACTTTAAAGCAATATGGTTTCAGATATCACCGCAATGCAATGTGAAAATACAAAATCAGAGGAAAGTTATGGAAATAAATATTAATAGCAGCGAAGGTGCGTTTTTGTTAACTTGACCTTTTAGTTAGTATACTAGTGTTTTTTTCTTTCAGAGATCTTAATTAAATCATTTCTGTTTTTCTATTAACCTCTTGATGCATGATTTATTATTTAAATTATTTTCATATGTACACGATTTGTATTCTTTTACACGTTGACATTGTTTTAAAACAAAACCTAATTCACAATTTGGTTATTATACTGTGAATTCAATCATTATGACGAAGTAGTTTATCATGATATACTTTGACTTAAATGGGGATTGATATCTACCTATATGGTGCCACACTAAAAAGAGCAGTGGCGTAACGTGCACCCCGCAACCCTCGCATCACGGGGCCCAAAGCCTGACTGACGCAAGTGCCTACCCTTTGTAAAATTCAACATGGGGGCCCCAAACCTGACTTTGCAGGGGGGACCAAAAGTTCTCCGTTACGCCACTGAAAAAGAGATACCAGTTCCCGGGGAATGTACTAGGTCTGCAATGGTAATATACTAATTCGCAGCTCCATGGCAATGAGACAAAAAAACTTTGACTTAAAATTATATAGAATCAAGCTCTTTATTTGAAGAGAAAAGGTTAAATAATTTTTATGGTTCTATTTACGTGTTATTTTGTGGGAGTGGTAGCCTAGTGGTTATGGCATGTTATGAATTCGAGACCTAATGCCACTGAAGACCCACCGTGTAGAGGGGCTGATACAAGTCAAATCTGTTGAGGCTCAAAGGAGGAGGTAGTTGAGAGAGTGGGGTGCCAGGTGAGTTGTGTGTCTTTTGACCATGGCTCGAAATTATAAGATCTGTTGCCAACAGCCCTCCTGTACTTTTACAGTAAGATGTTAATAAACATTGTCTCTCTCGTTACGTGCTGTTTTCAATAGTTTTTTTTAAAATACTGTATGTATGCAAAATCATATCAGGAAAATGGGCAATAAACCGTTGTTTCCTTTATCACACCTGTAAGCGATAAGCTTCGCTGTGCTTTTCATTTTTGAATGATATAGTTAATTGATTAGATAAAAAAAATGGAAACTGTTTTTTTTTGTAGCAAGTTCCATTCATTAATAATAAAATTCAACCTCTATTTTTTTAAAATTCCCTATTCCTCTGGCTACTCCTCCCTTTCTTATTAAAATTATAATTACCTATAAAAATTAAATCTATTTCAATAAGATCTATTCTATTATTTACAAATAAAATGATTTGAAATATTGACAGATGCTCATTTAATCGTTCGTATGTGACCTTCGATTGATCCGAAGGACCTTCAAGGTTTCTGACATTAACTTCATTCATCAAATTTCTCTAAAAATTATGAATTCATCAATGAAATTTCAAAGCAGGAAAAATTGTCCGTCAGAAACCTGATCGCCCATGCTTTCCATAAGTGGACTGGAGTTATATTTCATTACCCGGCCTTATAGAGAATTAAATATGAGCGAAAATAACAGACAATTAAAGGGTGTTGATCATTTCTTTCATAACCTGTAGGCGGCTACAACAACTCCTCCTCTTGTAACCGATGTTTGTGGTTAAGGTCTTTGTCTTTCTTAAAAGATTTTTGACAATTTTTCTTTTTTAAAAATGAGGTGCACTTGTTAACATTAAAACGTTTGCATGAATTTTAATTTTAGGGAATCGGGGTGTATAGGGAAAAGAAAAACATCACAGGATATAAACATGGTATAAAGTCCCCCTTCTTTTAACACATTTTCAATTTATTAAGTATTTTATTTATTAAAAGATAATAATAAAACAAAGCTTTTTAAAATTTTAAATGATTATAAGCTTAGGAATAAATCTCATGAAAAATAAAATTCTAAATTTTACTAAGAGGAAATTTAAAAAAAAATTGTTCCAATATACCCTACCCAAGATTCATTTATTGCTTTAACAACATACGAAAGAGAAATTTTTAAAGGTGTACCTTTGTAACGTATCCAGCAACGCCTCCTAGCGGTTTCAAAAAGAAACTCTTTGAAACTGCTCTAGGAAGGCATATTTAAATAATCTTACTTTACTTAGAAATATATATTCATTTCTTAAATTATTTTCCCCTATTTAATCGAAAAGTCTTTTTATTTTAGTGGGGATGGATGAACACAAAGATTCTTTGTATTAAGGACGTTAAATCTAAATTCAGGTAGAATTTTTTTCCAGTGATTTTTTTTCCTGCTTATTTTTGTCCTATTCAAAAACTTAACAATGATGACTTGGCTTGCAATTTTGAACCTTGGACGCATGATGCAATTGACTTCTAGGTATCCCCTCCCCACTTATCATTATGGCCGTAATGTGCAGATTTTGAAAAATGAAATATCTAACATGCATTATTGCCTCCTAAGCACACAATAATTAGTTATTAATAATGGGGAAGCTTATATTTAACCTTTTTTTATCCTTCCCGAATAGCATCTATTTTGTCAACGGTCTAGAGATCCAATTTCTTTTTTTTTTCTTTTCTTAAGGGTTTTCGAATGTTTACTTTTCGAATGGGCCTTCAAATAAACAGCATTTATTGCGTGAAAAACTTACTTTTTCTATTTATTTTTTATTTATTTACTTTTAATAAATATTATCAGATGATATTATTTTGCCTTCCACATATATGACAAAAAATATAACATAAATCGAATTTTTTTTAAAAAAAGTAAAAGATGTATAAATATAAAAACAGTAAATGGTAATGTTCCTTATTGGCCTGTGCAAATAAATTAATGCATAATCAATAATTGTTTGAAGGTTTATACTGCTTCAAAAGGTTTTCGTTCATATTCCTCAGAACAAATATTAAGAAAACCTTATGTATAAAAAAACAAACACATAGATTGAAAACCTTACGTCTTTCAAATAATCGAAAAAGGAGCATTTATTCAATAAAATCAAACTATTTCTCTTTCTTTCTCTTATCTCTGGTTTTATTCAAAGTAAAAAATGTATTGCTCCTTTCTTTCTATAGATTTAAAAGACTGTTTACCGTATTTCCTTTTTATTCTATAAAATACAAGATTAACATATCTCTTTTCTCTCATATGTAGTATCAGTCATAGAATAAAAGCACTATGTTGAAATCTAGTTCCTTTAATAAGTAATCGTATGGAAATATGTTAAAGATATTCTATATTTAAACTTATTCAGTATTTTAATACTTTTTTATAGTATTAAAAACACTCATACATTTTCCTGTTAAATATTGCGATTATATCAAGGTATTTTTAGGAAATGTTTTCATTCTGGGTTATTTTTCTATCATATGTTCACTTTTTTATCAAATAACATGTACAAAGGTATGTGTATACTATTTATTCTAAATATAAAAATATTTTCCATTTTCGAATCACGGCTTCTAAAAATGCATACGATTCTAGAATTTTAACATTTCGCAATTGTAATATGAGAAATCTACAGATCTAATCCTTTGCTTAAGAGATAGCGATTTTTTAAAAAATTATGATTTACATTTTTTTGTGATTATTTTTAGGAATATAAAATTTTTTTCTGAAAATGTCAGAATTGTTGAAAAATATATATTTATTTCGTTTGAACATTAGATAAAGGTCTTTTTCGATGAAATATCAAGAAAACATTTATACTATTTTTGATTTTGAAGTCAACATAATTGATCACTTCTTAGAGTGCAACATACACATTTAATAAACATCGCAACATTTCTTTAAATATAACCTTGAATGCTTTTTAACTCATCATAGTGCATGTTAATGTAGTTTGGGAATATGATTATACCTCCCTTTAAATTTCCCAAAAGAACTTCATGTAACTTATTGCTTTTAAAGATTTTCTAAGCCAATGGGCTAAATTCATGATGATCACATGATAAGTGCAATCCAGTGTTCTACATTGAACTCAAAACTGGCATAAGACTTGTGTGTATTTGTTGTTTTACTTGTAAAATTTAAATAAAATTTAAGATTGTATATTGTGTGTGGATAAAAAAAGATACTAAAATTTTTTAATTCCTCAAAAGTTTTTCAAAAATTAAAACAAAAAACTAGCTGCATGACTCGGCATTGCACGGGCTTTCTCAAATGCACTCTCTTTTGCAATTTTTGTCCTTACATTCTCAACGTCAGGGTTTCCCGGTGATTTCTATATTTCTATCATTGAAATTTTTCCTTTTTCCAATCATTTTCCATTTTTTCCTTATCAAACAAAAAAAAAACATACACACGCGCAAATTTATTTTAGAAGTATACAGAGAGGGCCAAAAATGTGGACACTTACGGAAATTTTTATGTTTTTTAAATTTGTATACATATAGGATATGTTCACAAAATACAGAGTGTTTTTTTTCCAGGTATAGAAGTTTAAGTTGGCATTACTTTCCAAGATGGCGACCGATTTAACAGCTGTCAAGTGATTTATTCTCAGTTTTTGGTTTGGCAATTCATCAAAACGATCATCAAGCTAGGCGTAGATTCGTCGAATGGGCCCAAAACGAGATTGCCGTTGTTCCCGATTTTCATAAGCGAATTTTGTTTAGCGATGAAGCGCACTTCTGGTTGAATGGCTACGTCAACAAACAAAACTGCCGCATTTGGAGTGAAGCTAATCCACAAGTGTATGTCGAAACACCGTTACATCCAGAAAAACTGACTGTTTGGTGCGCCTTATGGGCTGGTGGAATCCTTCTTCAAAAAACGATGAAGGCCACAACGTTACAGTCAATGGTGATCGGTATAGAGCCATGATTACTAACGTTTCCATTCCTGAATTGAACAATCATAATGTCCAGGAGCTGTGGTTCCAACAAGACGGCGCAAAATGTCACACAGCTCGTGCCACAATCGATTTATTAAAAGACACGTTTGGTGACCGCCTAATTTCACGTTTTGGACCTGTGAATTGGCCTCCAAGATCTTGTGATTTAACACCGCTAGACTATTTTCTGTGGGGCTATGTAAAGTCATTGGTCTATGTGGTTAAGCCACAAACGCTTGACCATTTGGAAGACAATATTCGCCGTGTTATTGCCGATATACGGCCACAAATGTTGGAAAAAGTCATCGAAAATTGGACGTCCAGATTGGACTACATCCGAGCCAGCCGTGGCAGTCCTATGCCAGAAATCATATTTAAAATGTAATGCCACAAGATTATCTTTCGAATAAAAAAAATTCATGTCAATCGAATAATACATCGTTGTTTTATTGCAATTTAAAGTTCTATACCTCTAAAAAACACCCGTTACTATTCTAGAACCCTAACTTCTACCTTTCTTAAGGGATTTCTTTCCCAACAATGATTTCTTTATTTTTCTGCAGGATTCTGCTTCCTGAGACACTGCAAACTTATCGAAAGAGTGGTTTCGTACAAAGAGCATTGAATTGTCCTGGCCAGAGGAAAAAGTCCTTGTCTCAATCCAGTCGAAAACTTGTGGTACCTTTTGAAAACTCCTGTCCGAATGAGGTATCCGTCAAATAAAAGAGAATTAAATAGGCTATAATTGTTTCCTAGCATCTTGCAATAACAAAGGAAGAGCTAAGTCCATTACCAGCTCAATGAAACATCGATGTGAAGTTGTAATGAAAAATAAAGACTACCCTACTAAATACAGATAACTCCCTGCTATAATCAGTACCTAACATATACCGATAATCAATGCAGTTTAACTTTTTGTACGGCAAATAATTGAATTTTAATTTTTGTATTGAATTTAATATTAAATTATTCTCTTTTAAAATGCTATACTTGACTTTTTATTTTGTGAGAAACGTAACATTTTCTCTCTCTCTATATATATAAGCATACAAATTTAACAAACATAAAAACTTCCAAAAGTGTCAATAATTTTGGCTACCACTGTAGATGAAAATGAACATCGCAATTAAATTTTTTTCTGAAACAGAATTTGTCAAAGAGGAAAGTAATATAGGTTACAAGAGAATTTATTGATATTTATGGCAAATTAAAAAAATATTTTAACTATTCACTTACTTTTTAAAAACTGCATTTTGTTAACCTATGAGCATTCTTATTGCTTACAAACTTATACTTTAAAAAAGAATCTGCAAAAAGCAAACGTTGGTATCAGCTAAGCGCATGAACTGATTGACTGGAATGACTTATCATGTGACTATGACGTCACATAAATATATGAACTGATTGGCAGGAAGCACGTGTTTGTAGTTATTTTGTGACTATGAAGACAATATGAATTTAGCCTATTGAAAATCATTTGAATGAATTACCAATTAAATAAATTTGTCCCGATTTATCAACAAGGGTTATTAACAATCTTTCAACAAAAAGTTCAAAGCTGTTTAAAGTTATTTATATTTTCTTTTGAATGAACCTAATGTGAAAAGAATAATTATTTATTCATTTTATTCGATTTTAATTAATAGCTTGGAAGTTTAATTAATATTATCGAGTTGTAAGTTATCGGATTACAGAAGGTCGATAAGCTTTTATAGGAAAACAAAATTAGTATAAAAAATTTAGTTTTTATCAAATTAATAAATGAACGATTTTAAAAGAGGTGTGAAATAACAAAAGTGACTAATAATTAGTTGTATAATTAATTAAATCCCATTAAATTTGAGTCAAGGTATTAATTATCTTTGTAAACTAGAATGAGCTCTCGCTGAAGAGAAAAAACAATTTTCCATTTTTCCCTTTGGTAACCAGAGGTAGAAGTGGAATATTAAAGAAAATATTTAAAGTGACTGACTTCGTTCGGAACTTTGATTTTGAAAAAGGGTATAAATTAATAATTTTTTTATATTTAGTGTCAGTTGAATTGCAGTAAAAATATAAAATTGTTTGAAGAATATACATATGTGTGTGTGTGTTCCAAGAAAAAATCCTTTAAATTCAACTTTTCGTGAAAAAATAAAGAATAAGAATGATGTATTTTCAAAACATCTAAAAAATGCTTCTATAATAATATTTTTCTTGTGGTTAGTTAATACTTCTCTACAGGAGCTAAATTAGTATTTTTGAAACATTCACATTATTTTCAGTTATACGACCATTAATAACAGGTGTTTTTTGTTAAAATTTCTCTACTCTGTGAGAGATATAGTGCCGTAATGTACACCCCCGCATCGTGGGGCAGGGTTCTAGGGGGCCCAAAGCCTGACTGACACCAAGTATATATGGCTTTGCAATCCTTTGAAAGATCCGGATTAGGGCCCAAAACCTGACTTTGCAGTGGGCCCTTATTCTCTCTGTTACGCCATTGCTCTGATATAATAAAATTTGAATAAATCCATTCCTAAATTATGTATTTCAAAAATCTCGGTTCAGGCTCCGTACAAAAGTCTTAAGCTATATATATATATATATATATATATATATATATATATATATATATATAGACAAAATACTATTACTATAGAAGCCTTTTCCATAAAAAAAGAATGCTTTGAAAGTAAGTCATTTTTTCTTTAATTTTTGCCAAAAAATTGCATATAAATAATTCTGTCTTGCAATAATATTCTTGAAACAGTTTTACATGTATATTCTAATTCAATTTACCATAATATAAAAAAAAATGGTTCATTCAAACGTTTTTGCAAAATCATGGTTTCGAAGGTATTTGGGTATCTTAATTCACATTTTTCAAGGAGTTTACTTTGAATGAGTGTGAATTTGAAATATAAAAGTAATTTACACGCTTTAATAGCCTTTTCACTGATAAGTAAAAAAAAAAAATAAAATTTTCGAATTGTTATGTAAAACAAATCTTATCGGAAATTGAATTTTTGTCACACCCAACATAAATTTAAATCAGCCATTTTTAAAATAGGCTGTGATCTCATTAAGCACAGACAGGTTTGCATTTTGGTTAAATTGACAATTAACTCTCTTTCCTGTTTACTTCCAACGGGGTAAATTTGCATTAATAGAAAGACTACATAATTAAAAATTACGAAACGTTCTACACAACAATTACGTAATTTATTCATATATTTTCTGCACAGTTAGCACTCGGTCAGTTCTTTGTCTACAACAAGCCGCCAAAGAAGCTAATTTAAACAATTTGCTTAGTTAATACTCCCGTATATTTGGAAATCTTATGAATTAAGTTTTTACTGTTCATTTGTTTGTGGGGGTACATTCAGTGTGTTCTTCATTCAATTCGAATCTATAGCAACCGTTGAAAAGTATGTTTTAAGCATTTTTTACGTTTAAATCTTTGTATGGGGCATTTTATTTGAATGGGAATGCTATATTGTTGGTCAGTGAGTAAAATTATTCCACAAAAAATTTCATTTGTAATATAAAAAAGTTAAGGGGACACAGTGCGATTCAATAGGCTCAATTCATGTCGGTCACATGATAAAGACAAGCACGAGTTCTCCATTGAAGTCAAAAGAGACATCAAACTAAATGTTCTTGTTGTTTTATTTGTAAAACTTGGGTAAAATCTCAAATTTTATAATCGTGGGTAAGAGTATTCAAATATTATAAAAAACAAACTTCTTCAAAAGATTTTAAAATTAAAAACAAATCTTGTTTCATACATGTATTTTTAAATAAAATGTACTTTGTCTACCTATGTGCATTACTGTTGACAAATTTGTATTTTTAAAGAGAAAGCTTATGTTGATGAAAAGTTAGCAACAACGAAGCGCATGAACTTAGCTGGAAACACATGATTGCTTTTATCGTGGGACTATGACATCACAAGAGAATTTGAACCAATTGGCTAAAAACATGTAGTTATCATTATTATGTGACTATGACATGAATTGAGCCCATTGATAAAAATCGATCAAAAAATTTTCCCTTGGCCTAAATTGCTTTTCATACAATTTTCTATAACTTCAAAAATTTTCAAAATTTAATTTTAAAAAAATAGAATAAAAACTTTTATGTTCGTTTTTATTCGAATTTTAATAGCAAATAGCGATTTTTTTCAATAATAAGGTTAAGCTGATTAATCTCAGAAAGGAAAAAAATCATTAGTTTTTCTTTATTTGACATGCTAAGAATATTTTTCTATTGTGCCAAATGTCTTGGAATTTTTTCTAGCTATTGCTATTAATACATGTAACAAACGTTGGTGTGCATTTTTGAATCAAAGCAATATTCTTTTTTAAAAAAATAATTGAATATAAAATGTACACATTTTCAAGAAATTTTCAATAAGCATTTGTAGAAAAGAATGTCTTACGAACATCAATCATGTTATCACAAAACCCATACCAATTTTGCTTATTCATAGTTCAACATATTTGTATAAATCAAATTTCATGTGTGTACGTCAATCATTGTAGAAGAAGTTGCATTATAAATTCCCTTCCTGAATTCTTAAATTTTATCTTAAAAACTGCTTAAAGAAAACTTTAAATAATACATGTACATTGGAGTCAAAGAAAAAATTTGAGAAAACCATTAAATCAAAGATATTTTTTAAAATCGTACTATGTATTCTTAAAGAAGTTCAGATAATTAGTTATTTTATAAAAAAAATCAGACATAACTGGATTTGTATTAAAATTATTAGAAGCTTTTTATTATCTCTCATAGCTTTGTGAAAAATTACTAAAGTATAAATTATACCAATCTCAGACTTTCAGAACAGAAAAACATAGAAACACAATGTCTTGTCGGAGGGAAGATTCGATCTGAGTACCTTCCGTTCCGAACGTACGAATGAAACAAGTACGCTAACCATCCCGCCAAAACGATCGTCGTCGCGGGATGTTGGTACAAGTTCATATAGATATCACACCGCCACATACCCCCCCTGCCAGTGTTTCGGCGAATAGGCGAACGAACGATACCATATTTGTGGCGAGCATGTAAGCAGTTGCGTCACTTTGTGGGTTGCGTCATCGTGCGTGACGGCTTGAGAATTGCGTCATTTGTGTTAGACGGCTTTGAGAAGTAACGGCTTATTTGCGTCAATGTTTGACGGCTTGGTTGCTTTTTGCGATGGATAGATGGCGCCACGACTGCGGCGCGTGAAGGGTGCGGATTATATCACGTCCGGGTCACCAATGTCGGAGGAAGATTCGATCTGAGTACCTTCCGTTCCGAACGTACGAATGAAACAAGTACGCTAACCATCCCGCCAAAACGATCGTCGTCGCGGGATGTTGGTACAAGTTCATATAGATATCACACCGCCACAGTCTTTTATGCGTAAGATACAAGATATTCATATAAAAAGGCTTATAAATCACTCAGTAGGCAAAGGTGTTTCAAATTTCGTTTTCATCTGTGATGTGATTTCTGATGCTAACATATTGTAAGCTAATCAAATATAACAGCAGGGATCAAATGAGCATATTATTTGTTCAAATAAGCATGCCTAATTTTTCCCACTACTTTGTACTTTCTATTTTTAATGACAAAGAACTTGTGATGAAAAAAAATTACAGCACTCAGGAAGGTTTGAGAAATTGATTTACACAAATTACATCCAAATCAAGATATTATTTTTAGAACCTTCATGGTCTTCAATCATAATGCCACTAACCCTTTGTTGCACACAAATAATCTGAAAAAGTTAAAGTAAAATATTCGGGTTTTTTTCCATTGAAAATATTCTCAGAGAAAAAAAATTGTTTTAAATAATTTCTACAAATTGTTCCCTTCTATATATATATATGACTCACATACATATACATAGCTTGCATAAAATTGTTTAAGACATTTACGGTAGAATACAAATAAATAAATAAACTTGTGTCTATTACAGTTGACGTGATGCAAAGAAGGGTTCAATACTTTAAAATGGTTTAAAGGAAACTGCTAATTTAGCTATTGCTTAACAAGGGTTTTAAATTCCATTGATATATAAAACATAAATAACAAGTGATAATGATAATTGTTGATTATTAATTAACGTCGCACCTAGCATGAGAGATATTGGTGACGGACCTTGTAATTTTGAGCAATTGACAGTTTACAAGGATGGCCAAAAAAAAAAAAGAAAACGAAAATTTTCTTTTCTGAATAAATTTGACAAAAGTTTTAATTAAATCTCTGGAATATCTTTTAATCACAGAACAAATATTTACTCAAAAACGTTTGGTTACATGTCAAATGCCAGGTATTTTCAATTAATAGTATATATATTTAAGACTACAACACAGTACACTTTTTTAAAAACTTTTTTTGGAGACAGTAATAGTAAAAGTAATTTACGTTTTACTTTCAGATTATATTATTAAGTTGATTCTGAAAGTAAAAAGTCAGCATGGACCAGCCATTATTTTACAATTTAAAAAAAAAAACTTACGTTTTTTTTAAGCTTTATTAAATTTTTATAAAATGTTCAATTCTTAGATATTTTTTGTCATTTGAAGTAATTTATGTTTCTTACATTATTGGAGCAAAAGTTAGTATGGATTAGAAAATCTGTGTGTGTGTGTTCCCTTGTTCATTTTTAATAATTACTTTTATAGCTAAAACTGAAAAAAAAAACCAAAATTTTAAAAATATTAACTGTAACATTTTTTTAAAAAAATGAATAGAAATCCCAAACTTAAATTCATACTTAATTTTATGGAACATATATTTGAAAGTACATACAAAAAATTTCAAGACTATCTTGAACACAAAAAAAACCCTTAGGGGTAAGAAAACATTTATATCTTCAAAATTAAAAGTCTGTGAAAACGCATTTAAAGTTTGTAAAGACATAAAACAAAAACTGATAATGCTCGTAAAGCACTGGTGTAGCTAGTCCTTAGTGAGCCCTGTATCCAAATTTCTTGAAAACCCTTTTTAGAGGCTTCAGGTCACAGGGGTGTTAAATTTCTCTGGAGGTCTGAAAATATAAGCAATTTTCAAACAGGTATAATTTCTTTAAATTTAAGTTAAATAATTCGAATCTTTAACATATTACTTATAAAGGAATGGGGCTTCAGAAAAGTATAAAATGTTTAAAATATAATCATAATTTTAAAAATTATAAGCATATGAATATAAGAAACTTTTCTATAAGAAATATTTATTTTTTTTACGTCGCGCATGTTATTTTCTAAAAGAGTAGGTTTAATTACTAGCTTTAAGTTAATTTATAAAGACAAATGTATTCTTAATACTTTGTAGCTACTTTTATATAAATAGAATAACTTACATATTTTAATAAATAAAAAATATGCATTTTTAAAAAATATTTAAAAAATTGCAATATTTTACAAATATTTTGAAATACAAAAGATATATAATACTAAAATTAGGTAAGGTTTAAAGAGTATGATGAATTGTATAATTCTGTAAAGTTTTATACATCAGAGTCTAATATTTTAGAAAATAGTGTGCGCAAAGCAAAAATACTTAATATTTATTATAGAATTTTCATATGCTTATGACTTTTAAAATTATTAGTATATTTTAAACATTTTATACTTTTCTGAAGCCCCATTCTATTTTAATTAATACGTAAAAGATTCGAATAATTTAATTTAAATTTAAAAGAATTATACTCGTTTGAAAATCGTTTATATTTTCAGACCTCTAGAAAAATTTAACACCCCTGAGACCCCTTAACATGCTAGGCTTTTTGGGGCCCCTGTAGCTCGGGAGCCCCGTATAATTAATGCGGCTCATACGACGGTAGCTACGTCCCTGTTGTAAAGCTCTAATTTTTTAAATATATCATATCCCAATGTATTTTCTACATTAAAACACTAATTTAATTAAATATGACTGAAAATGTTTTTAAAATTCGAAATATATTGCATAGTATTTGATAGCATTTGCTACGACGACAGAATATTCAGCTTAATTTTAATCTGATGTTTTCACCAAAGTTTTGAAACACAAAGAACTTATGTACAAAATAATAAGGATACTAACTTAAGCTAACAATCACCAGGTTTGTTCATAAAGCTAATTATTTTTTCAGTTTTAAAGAAGGGCAGTTTAGCTAGTGTGAGTTTTTGTTGCATGACTTTAAAGTACTATAATATACAACGTGTTTACTATAATGTAGTTTGGTACATCAAAGAAACATTCAATTTTATTTGCAATACTTCTATTCAGAATACTTCTATTTGGAACTCTAAAAGTAGCAACCACTGAGGGCTGGTTTTTAGATACATTATTTTTACCGTGGCATTTTCTGCACAAGAAAAAAATTAATGAAAACAAAGTAAAAAGCTTTTAAGTTATATAAACTATTTGTATAAATAAATACTGGTCTTGAAACTAATCTTAATTAAGTAACTATGAGAGAACTCAAAAAATGCAAAACAGAAAAGATTGTAGTAATGAAAATTGCAGTTTATATCCATTTCTTATTGAAAAAATGTGGATGGTGTTTAAAATTACTTTTAATTAATTCAATTTAGGAGAGCAAAAATGCTTTAAAAATATACCAAAACTAAAATCTAGACTCAGAAAGCTTCAAGTATTTTAAAAACTAATTGGTTTCCAGATCTGAAATTTTGGGACAAGTTTTCCAAATGTATAAGCCATAGAAAAGTGTAAAAAAAAACCGATATTTTTGTTAATATTAGGGTAATGTTATTCCTTAAAATAGATAAAAGAGAAAATATTCTTCGCAGAAAAAATATTCTTGAGATCCATAAAAAAACATTACAATATAATTTTTGTTGATAATTGTAATATTGGTGTCTTGTTGATATTTTTTTTTACTTTTTACCATTAAGATAGAAATTACTTTAGAATTTTCCTTTCTCTGGATTTGACTTCGATAATTTGTTCATTTTCCAGGATACAGGACAAGTTAAAATATTTCGAAGGGACTTTCTTATCACCACAATCTTTGAATACAAAGAAGCTTCTTTTAAATAAATTATATACATTTAATCTTCATGTTGACTTTCTATGTAGAATCTTGTGCATATATCTTTTAATCTCCAAGTGAATGTATTTCTACAAAATAGAATTAAAAAGGGCTTTTAAATTTCTTTAAAAAGTTTTCTAACTTAGGTTAAAAATAGGTTACTTTTGGTTTTAATAACATGTATAAAAATATGATATTATATTTATAGGGAATGATTGATAATTACATTCCCCAATTTTTTTTTGTTACTAACAGATTATTATAGATTATTTGAAAGTACAGCTGAATATTATTTAGAATTTTTGTAATTTTTCTAATTAAAATAGCAAATGAAGAATAAATTGTTGAGAGTAAAACAATTTTCTTTCTTTCTCTCTCTCTAAATGTATAAATATAAGGGAATTTAATGCAGAGTATCATAACCTGAGAACTCTCTAAAGAATCCATAGTCTTTGACATATTTATATATAACAAATATATCATAGCCTCTCAATTAAGGTACTATAGTGATTCTTTATAGGTGATATTAATTCCGTAATGGATATCAAGATGATATTTCTTGAAGTAATTTAAAAAATTAGGAAATTTCAATGTGTATGTCTTCTTTTATGATTTTTTTTAACGAAATTACCTGTGCAATGTAAAAATACTTCACAATTCTTCGCAAAACCTCTTAATTAAATAATTAATCTTATATCAAACTGAGGCGTTAGGATGTGGTTTATCATAATAGAAGCTTTCCAAGATAATCTTTCATTTTGCTTAAATCCTTTTACATCAACTTCATTTGCTTTGTAGCAATCCGCGTATTTAAACTATATTGAAAAGAATATTTTGAAACAAACAAAATAGAAACTAAATACTTGGCAAATACCATTAGCAATTCATAACCTTAATTTCTTAAAAATCTGAGCGAGACAATTATATTTCTACAGTTACTTATTCCAAAAAACTAAACCAGGCAACACATATTTCTTAATTTAAATGCGTCTCTTTGTCACCTTGCCAGTATACTATTTAAACCTGTAATTTATCAGTAAACAGAGATATTCACTTCACACTTTTGAAGGTGTTTCGACCTTTTCAATTTAAAAGTTAGGAAAGCTACTTAAAAATAACCATTTTAGAAGTACATTGATAGTTATACAAACTATCTTCTTCTCCTTTAATCTCTAAACTGGTTTCTAGGCAGTTGACCCTGAAACAACGGTTACTTGTAACTACCTTTGAAACGCCCATCGCCAATTTTTGAGCCCGCACCGTTAGTTGTAAGATAGAATTTCGTTTGAACTTGGCGAAATTGGCTATATTTTAGTGGCTTGAAAAGTCACCAGGAACTATTAGTATGTGGGAAAATAAAAAAAAATCCCACACTAAAATTTTAAGGAATTTTTTTTTAAGTGTATATGTGCTTTAGCAAAAAAGATAATCAATTTGGGCTATTTGTCAGCGATCTAATGTCTTTTTTATGGTTATGATGGTTTTTATGGTTTTTTAAAATTATTTATCATTCTGATTATATATATATATTAATTACTCAAAATGTTTAAAGTTCGAACAATGTTAATAATCCACAAAATATAAGGTATTAATCTTTATTGTTGTATAAAACGTAATCATGTTTTTGTTTTTTTTGTATATATGTATATATATATATATTTTGAATTTTGCAATTAAAAAAGTATCTGGAGAAATTTCTGGGAGAAAAAAAAAGAGATGCATTGTAAACTTATTTTTTCCTCCTTTTTCTATTAACTGGTTAATTAGAACTCCATGTGTGATATTTCTTATTTTATACTTAAATAATGAAGAAATTTGTGAAAAAAATTATTTAAGTTTTAAACTACAAGGAGAAACTTCAATATATGGAAAAAAGGAGGGAAAGTTTCGATAATTAAAAAGTGTTGCGAATATTTTTCGAATTTTGTATACTTCATTTCAAATTTGAACTTAGATGCAAACGATAAAATTCACTCTTATTGATTTGATAAACAGCCATCCTCACGAGATAGTAGAGCGAATGTGAATATAATTAGTAATTATATTAGCAATATTCTAATTATTGGCTGAGTGGTAATGCACCGCGCTTCCACACCACAGGTCCGAGATTGAAACCCCCGATTGGGTAAGGTCGACTCAGCCTTTCATCTGTTCAGAGGGTCAATAAATGAGTATCTCCCTTGCTTGGAAACTTAAAACTGGGGGTTTCGCGTCGGACTGACCACCCGACCAGAACACCTCAGGGCTCAATGTCATGTATACTGAGATGGGCATAGTAGGCCTTGGCCCTCATAGGCTGTTGCGCCACTGAGTTAAGTAAAATTTACAAATTATAGTATACTTTAATACAGCTGAAATAACATTTTTTAACTTTCACTTCTATCTGTATCATTCCATTTTTTCATTTTAATCTCGATTAACAGTTTTTGTTTTCTAATGGGGCTGCGTATTGGTATTTACCATTGCAGACCTAGTACATTCCCCGGGAGCTGGTATCACTTTTTGTTATGACATCATATATGTATATACCAACCACCACAATGTAATTTTGACTCCTAGTTTTTTCACCAGAGGGAGGCACCTGAGATCTGACGATGCAAAATTGTACTAGGAATTTATTTTTTCCGAGAGCACCTAAGTCAAACCGTCATTCAAGTGATCTTTAACATGCCGCATAAAACGCTGCCTGTTTTTTGGATCATGAAAATCCACCGACTTCGGTTGGGGTCAAGATTACAACATTTGACGACTTTTTTTTATTTGGTGAAATTGGTCGACAGTATAATACACTTACCGATTAAAATAATATAATTTATGAAGATTTTTTTTATAATCTTGCAATATATAGAGAGTTGCAAGCAGCATTAATTTCCATATTAATATTTTTCATACTTAAAATTTTAAGATAAAGGAATCCAATTATCTTTGACTGTTCATCTGCATTCTGATCTGCATGACGTTTTTTTATCGAATGTAAACGAATAATGTAGAACAGGACGACTGAGTTATATTGTAATCTTAGCAATAATGAGCAAGAAATATTTATAAAATTGAGGATTATGACAGAATGACAGAATTTTAGAATTATCAATTGCAACAAAATCACGTTTTAAAAATAAATATTATGAATAGAAAAGTCTCTGTGTAAATATATATATTTAAAGATAGTAACTAAAAAAAATAGATACAAGTATTTATTTAATGCAGAAGAAACCTTTATTTTTTTTCTTAGAAAAAAAATAATACACTTCACGATAGTTTTTTTTTACTTTAAATGCAACTCATGTAAGAATTCTAATCTCTTAAAAATCCTATTATCTATAGCGGCGGAAGCTTAGCTCATTAATTACTTTTAAAAGCGGCTTAAAGTATTAGAATAACTAAAAGTAAGTAATACGTAAGAAGATAAATTTCTTACCGTCTAACACCGGAAAGAGTCTGTTGCTTATATGGGGGAATATTCAAAGGAATTTAGAGTTTCAATATTCGAATTTTTGAAACAAATAACATCTGTTAAATACTTTTCATTGTAAATACCGATAACGTGTCGTATTTCATCTATTTTCTGATACAAATATAGTTAGATTTTAACCTCCAAACGAGCTTTTTTTTTGTTAAAATGCATTTAATAGAGAAATTATTTAAAAATCAACTTTGTGTGAATTTCGATCAGGTGCAATTCTTTAAAGCATCAAAACAAATTCTTCATTTAAAAAATTATTTTTTATTTTACATCAGCTGCCATTTCGAACACAGAAACTCTTTTATAAAAATATAAATAGTAAATCGTTTGCAAAAATATGACGAGTGTTATTTATTTAAAATTTTCTCAAACAGCTGCAATATAGAATCTAAAAAAAATTAACTTTAAAACACAGAAGTGAAAGTTAAAAATGTTTTAATCGCAATAAAAATAAATATTTAATACGAGTAATTTTTTAAATATTAGACTGAAAGAATTTTGCACATATCAAACTTCGCCATTTTTAAAAATTCTTATTTACCTTGTTCTGTTTCTATTTTATACACAAATTATAGTTATACAAATTGTTAAATTAAGATATTTTTTTAAAAACTGGAACATAAATTTAAATGCATTTGATGCATTTTATTATATCATTATGATTTTTGCTTATAATTAAATATATCTTAACAAAAGACACAAAACGATAATTTGTGCTATTTTGTCATCGTTATCAGAGTGTTAAATCGATACATTTTTCTTTTGTTATGATATTCTGTTATGAATTAAATATATCTTTTTTTACGCTAACGATTTATGTGACTTCTGACCATATGTGTTTACGACCGCAAAAAATTTCGTTTGTCACTTTTTATATTTGCATTACGTAATTTCAGATTGTATTTTTCTTGATTTATAAGTATGTTCAATAGAGCACGTGTTATGTATTATTCTGATTATCTACAGCTTAGAATATTTGCATTTTATGAGTGATTTTTATTTGTGTTTATATGAAAATTGTATTGAAAGATGTAAATCGAATTTACGAGCAGTTAATCGGAACGTAACCCAACAAGAAGCCCCAGTACGTCCATTTTCTTGTTTCTCTCGATATAACATCGATTTCCAAAATAATACTTTGTTCTCGTATCAATTCTCATCTATTACTTTAACGGTTTTCATTAAATACAGTACAGTTGATTGATTCTAAATTGAAGGAATAAAACATTAGTAATTTCTTATTAGTTTTAATTTTGTTAAGTTTTTAAAAATACATGTGTCATGTTGATGAATGGTTAGTATTTTTTAAATAAAAGTGCTCCAGTAAGTGAAAACTATGTATATAAAAATTTAATAAGTATTATATTTTTAACTGTACTAAATAAAATTATTGTGGAATTATGTCTTGGTTATTCAAATAGTTATGATTTGAATTGCTGATATTTTTTAAAAAATTAAATATTATTAAAAAAAATTTTTAAAAATATTAATAACTGATATTTTTAAAAAATTAAATTATATTGCGAAATAAGGTTGTTTCAAAGAAATTGAGGAAGTATAGACAAATTATACTGAAATTTATTGGTTTTAGATCTTTTTCTTAACCAAATAAGTGAAAAATTGCGCGATGTTTAAATAATAATGTATCGTGTTTAGAATGAAACTTTTTGAAATCTATTTGATTTATGCCAGGCTATGTAACTGTTATATTGCTATAATGGTAAATTAAAAAATACGTAATTTGAAGAAATTTTACAACGCTTTGACCATTGTTTTGCTCTTATGTAATTTTCAAAAGTGATAAACCCCAGTTATTTTTTTCTCATATTCATTTAAAAACTTCGAATATTTGGTTATAAATGTGTTACTAGAACTAACGAACAGTCATTTTTCATCATGAAAGAATTATACATATTTTTTAAATGGATCCCAAGATTGAGACCTTGTATCAGAATTGATTGGCCAATGGTAGTCACGCCTATCAAAATAAAAAATGAGAGTTACCAGAAAATTTAAAAATGATTTTATGAAATATCTTTTTATTAAGGATTTGTTGTTTCCTATCTTTGGATTTTCAGAAAATTGAATGTTGTTAGTTGATGCTAACTGTCCAAGCGATTTCTAAGATTTAATCTTGTAAAATCCTAATTCTGAAAAAACTTAGTAAAAACTAATAATTTACTAAACATAAATTTTACTACCTGTGTAACCTTCAATTGAAATACATCTTATTTTAAAATTTGGTTTAAGACTTACTCATTCAAGAATAATAAATGTTATTGAAAAAATAATAAAATAAAGCTTTTTCATGCATATTTTGTAGATTCGTTTTGCGATAAAAATCTGTGTTGCATACATTAGTAATTAATTTTCTCATTTCTTTTTAATCTACTATTTTATCTTTTCAATGAACAAACTCGAACCAGTATTTATTACAAAAAGATAAAAAAAATTTTTTTTGGGTAGATCGTTTATATATATATACCTGTTCCGTTGTAGGGAAAAAAATCCCTATTCTGCGAGTAAAAACTTCCCTCCGCAATTTTCACCGCTGTCACTCAAATCAGCATCACATTATGGAACACCTGTTAATACGTATTACGTCACGACTGTTAAGACAAGGGTTGCCAGAATTTTCAATCAATTTAACCATTTTTGGCTCTTCCGAACATTTCCTCTCATGTTTCATCCTTAGTCCGTTAATCTTTTTTTTCTAACAAAGTAAATAAATAAAAAAGTTATCTGAGATATTTTTTTCTACGATTGAAAGTTGACAGTGGAAGAAATATTAAAAAAAAAACGACGCAGAGATAAATATTACACAAGTATATAAAGATATTGTCAAACTTTATCGGCCATATGGGATGTTCAGAAAAGAATTTTTTTGGGGGTTTTGAATGGCGGAAATGATATACGTTTATGAGGAGATTTTTTTTTCTTATTGAATTGATACATTGTCACAAATAGTATTATTGCGACATGTGAAGTAAATTTAGGAATTGTTTAACTTTTTGTAGTTTGTTTTCCACACACGCGCCAGATGTTTACGAATTTCGTCACTAAGATTAATATATCATTAGTTTAATATCAGTGATATATGTTTTATGTATCAGAACGGATTTATTTCCCTAAATGTTTCTTTGATATTTTGATGTATTCACTAAAGAGGCAAATTTTTTATGTATCTGACGGTTTGAAATTGTTTTGATTATGTCTGGCATAGAATCATTGATGAGATAAATAAATTTTGCTTTCTAAAAATGTCTCATTTATGGAAATTGTATTAAAAAAGCTTATATAATTAAACATTGTGTTTCCAAAATACAATGCGAATAGTTGCACATAGGAGAAAAGCATCTAACTTATTCATTCACTCCTTATGAATTCTCCGGAAATGTTAGACCGATAGATTTGAAATTTAGTACACATGTTTCTTTTGTTCAGGAGAGATGAGTTTTGGCGAAGTCGACCTGCAATGAAGGTTAAGGGGATGTTATAGCTACAATTTTCCCGTTATCGAACTATTAGACCTACAGACTTGAAAATTGGTCAGGATGTTTATTTTGTAGAATAGGACTAAAAATTATTCTTGTGATGTGAATAGGATATAATTATTTAATGCTCAAAATTTGGAGATAACCTTTCGGATTTGTCAATAGTTCATTAAAAGGGGATATTCTGGCACTTAAAAAATATATTATCAAATAAAAATTGAACTGATATTAAAATCAATGAAATAAAACACGGTGAAAAAGGTAAGAAATTTGTTTCAAAGGAACTTACTTTGTAGAATTTGAATTGATTCAAAAGACAGATTTTCATATTTTATAACGCTCCGTGTGTCTTTAAGGCTGAATGTTCCCAACCTTGTACTCACAGACATTCAGACGTTCGTTCCCCATATATTTACTAAGAAATTTGAGATGAAGTGGAATTCAATGTAAATTCTATATAGCCTCAAAACTATTGACTTACAGCTTCTCCATAAATCGGTTCAATATTTAAATTATTTAGCTGTTTTTGATAAGTTATAAATACGAAAATGCAGCATTTGATATTCTTAAATTTTCAACACATTACGCTCAATATTTTTTGATGAAAATGTTTCAAAATTGTGTCTTAGCAATGTTCAAATTTATACCAATAACAGTTATTTTTTAAAGGGATTGACTATACGTTTGCAAAACCAGATTTGGAATAAGCGTATGAATGAATAATTTTTTGATACTATGAGGCAGTTGTGAATTAGAGTATACATCTAAAAATATTATTGCAAGAAATATATTATTTAAATATAATTTTTTAGCAAAAAAAATTGAAGAAAAATCACATATTTTTAAACATTTTCCTTCTATGAAAGAAATGTTTCTATAATAATAATACATCGCGTATATATGTTTGAAGGACTTACTTAGAGAACAGGGATGGTGAACCATTGGCACGCGATACAATATTTTGGGCACGCCAGCGATCAAAATGGTTTGCATTTTAGTTCAAAATAACGAAGTTCACTATAAAGTATTACGAACAAACGTGAGTGATCGGTCGTGGGGTGGTGGGTTTATCGTTTGTCATTGTCTTGCCTTATTTACGTCGTGGACTACAATTGCTTATGATGCAAAGTTTCTCTACGCATATCATAGTTGATTTCATTGACACAACTGCATTTGAAAGTTTATTTGTGTTATATTTACGATTTGTAAGGGTTTCTTTTTTTTAACATGACTAGTTCAGCAAAAGAATAAAAAGGGCAGGGTAGTAAGTTTAAATAAAAATTTCAAATTTTGTGAATCTAGAAATATGGCATTATTAGTAAAGGCGACAAAAGCAGTATGTGTTTCATGCTCTGGAATAGTGGTATACAGAATATCATCTTGTCAAAAAAAGTGAACCACAGCAAAAATAATGAATTGCTTAAAAACCGATTGGTAGAGGACTCTAGTTAAGCAGGCATTCTACTGAAAGTAATATCTTACAATCCTAATATAAGTTATTTGGCATCCACACAATCTGCAACAACAGAACTCACACTAATGTTACTTTAATTTGAATTACACGTATAACTAAAACATTTACAACTATACAGTGCAAAAGGTATTTTTTCATAGGAAATAAAGAGTTTTGTGTTCTTAGTATTTATTTTATTATTTTCCCAATAATCGCAAGTAAAAATTATTTGACGGCACGTCTATACTTCATAGAACACTACAGTAGAAAAAAATGGCACGTTGATTTATAAAGGTTCGCCGCCCCTGCTATAGAGCATCTAAAAGCCCTCGAGTAGCTGAACAGTGCAAAGTTATTATTCACTCCTTCATTCCTCTATAGAGCTTGAACTAGGATTTTTGAAAAATTCGTATTATTTTTAGAGTTACGATCAATTGAAATATAACAACGGGTATTTTTTCCCTATTCTGACATATTAAACTATGAATCAGTCCACTTCTAAATTATATATTTCAAAATCCTAGTTCAGCTCCTGTATAGAAATCCTAGCTACATATACGCAAAATATTATTATTGTAAAAGAATTTTTCGTGAAACAAGAATGTTTTGAATATATGTCATTCTTTCTTCATTTTTCGCCACCTAAAAAATTAAATTCAAATACATTTTAAATTCCTACCATTAGTTCACTCTCTCCCTATATATATATATCTTGTTCAAATCTTCAATCGTTATTAAAATATTTTCTGTTCATTCATTCAAGTTCAAATACATTTTTTTAAACTGGTAGTGGATGATACTTGATATTAATACAGTTTTTTCAAATATTAATTCATTAATTAAATTAAAATATGAATAAATAGTAACAAACAAAAATAATAGTCCAACAGCATATATAGAAAGGAAACTCGTTCGTTGTGTCCCTGTAGCATAATGGATAGCACGTTTGGCTTCTAATCCAACGGTCGTGGGTTCGAATCCTACCTGTGTGTGGCCTAATTTTTGAGAATATGATTTCTATTTTGCCGTATTAGTTTGTTAGAATAATTAAATTTAAGTAATGAACAAATAGTAACAAAAAAAGTAGTTGAACATCCTATATAGAATGGAAAATGGAAAATTGCAAGGAAAATCGCTTTCTATTTTTCCACATAATGGTGTGATTCTTTCCTATATATATACATATTTATATTAATTGTAACTATTTAATAAAAAGTATCTCAAAAAAAATTTTTGTTGACCTAAGTAGGAATTGACTTAAAGAAATTTTTTTATGAATTATATATATATATATATATATATATATATATATATATATATATATATATATATATATATATATATATATATTTCTCTCAATAAGATTCTTAAAACAATTTTATATGTATACTCGAATTCAACTGACACTAAGTATAAAAAAAAATTACCCATTTGTGCGATTTTTGAAAATTACGTTTCGTCACATATTTAATCATCTTAAATTAAATTTATTGTGATTTTATTTATTACTTTCACATGAGATTAGTTACCATTAAACAAGCTCACCCAATGACATTAATCTAATTATTTAAAGCTACAATAATGAGACTAAATGAAGAAAAATTAAATAAAGATAATTAAATCGAATTAATTGAAAACCGCAAGAGATAAAAAGAACATTGAATAAAATCTAATTAATTAACTTTAAATTAAAGACATCGAATAACTCTATGTACTTTAGTATAAATTTGAAACGAATTTATCTTGAGATTCAACACTTACGCTTAGAGTCATTGCATAAAGCTAGTTTTTTAAAAAAAAATATGCAAAAAGAAAAAGAAGAAAAAACAGACACTTCCTTTGGGTTAATGACTATTTAGTCAAATCGGAACTCGTTAAGGAGACTTAATTCTCAAGGTCTCTGTCTTTTTTTGCTTGTGTTCTTGAAATTAATGTTAATTTACAAAGAGTTCGAGGAGAAGGATTTGGGATTTGATATAGTTCTCGTATTTTAAATAAATCGTTGATACATTATTTAGAACAAAGACTAGTTTTTATATTGTGCTTTTATTATTTGATTTAATTCTGAAAATACAGTTGATTTATCAGTTTCTATTATAATGTACAATTATAGGTATTTTTCTTTTGATTTATATCCCCTATTTACAGAAATACGAGGGTTGGGGCAAAAGTCATGGCAACTGTTTTTTTTTTCTTGAAGATATCAGTCCGGTTGAAAAATGTGACATATACAGACAAAAAGACATGGTGTTAACTACATGTGTGGACAATGAATAGCACTGAAACATCGTAACACACTAACTTATTACGGTAGTATACAGGGCAATATGGTCTTCACGGTGCAAAAGAATGACAATACAGTACACAGTACACCCACCGTGCTACTGTACGGTATGGTAAGGCATTATTTGTGTGCAAGGGCTTCCCCTAATCCACTGTGATTTTCCATCGCATTTTTCCCTCGGAAAACGGCTATTTTGATGTAAGAACGCTGCTCAACACGGGTTACTTCCATCACACGACACTCACGAACTGACTGATTTCACAGCCCTCGTTGCGCTACCACCAGCTATCACAGAGCCATCTGTTCTTTTGTATACACACTATGCCTGCACGACTTCTCCACGACACATATACGTTTGTGATCCATTCACATATATGCAAGAAAAAAAAATAGTTGCCATGACTTATGCCCCAACCCTCGTACATGAAAATGGTTGTGAGTAAGTGCATATTAACGTCGGCTTCAGTGTTTTAGAGGTAGTGAGCCCGCTTCGTAAGCCCAAGGTTGCAGATTCGACCCCGGTTGCAGTCGATAAGTTTTCTGGATTCGAAAATCGTAGGCACTCATGCCACATGAGTATCAACTTGACTTTGGTACTTCAGGCAAAATTAAATCCCTTCAATATTTAGCTTTCGATGAGAACTTGAATTAAATTAATTCAAGCTTCCAAATTTGGTAGCGAGAGCCTCCACCAGATGGCGCCACCTTCGAAATAGCTCTCATATTTGGAGACTTTCCGTGTCTGGAAAGGCTTAGCTGCTAAAATGCAGCCCATTGGAAAATATATTAACGCTGCACTATAAAGCAACCCATTAAGGTATTATCGAGGGAATTCATAATTTTAAACCTCAGTTAAATGACGAGAACGACGCCTGAGATGCTCCTCTTACTCTCTCCAAACTATCCCGCCAAAGCGTTCTTTTCAAAGTATTTTAGGAAAGCGTAATCTTATTTTTAAAATATGAATGTTAAAAAGCAAAGCAAATTAATACGCGAAAAGCAATCACAATTTCTCAGAAAATATAAGTACATTTTTTAAAATCCCAATTTCTGAATACTTATAAAATGTTTATTTGAAATTTTCGGATAAAATAAATATAAAATCATTTTTTGAATTCTATGTCGTAAAATTGCGAGTTATTACTTTAAATTATAATCGCTAAATATTGCTATACATAAGAACAAACGAAAGGTGTGCAAAGAGTAATGGAACTGTCTCTTATTTTAAAAGCTGCTTGTATCAGTTAAGATCTGAGCATTTCTACTATCTAAATAATATCTCTAATCTATATCGAATATAATATAATATCTAAATATCCAAAAACATTTCAGAGAGCAACTTTACGTTGAAAATACATACCGTAAAATTCGACGTATAACACGCACCTATACTTTCAAGCTGCAATTTTTAGTTATTAGGTATTCCCGCGTATAACATTCACCCCTTTTTTACGAAGAAACATGGAATGCATGCGCGCAATGCTCTTATGTTTTGAAGTAATTTATTCGAGATATTATTCCAAGCTTTTTAGAGAAAAATAGTATACTTCTAGAATTACAATCTTTCATTCGGAATATCATTTCTTTTAAATAAACAGTAATTCGATATATAAAAGTCTACTTTTTTTCTTTGCTCGTCTTTTTTTTATTTTTAAAGCTCTCATTTTTATACCCCGCGTATAACATGCACCCTTAAATTTTGCTCTTATTTTTTGTGTTAGAAGTGCGCGTTATACCCCGGATTTTACGGTAATTCTAAATATTAACAAAAAAAAAGTACAGGATAACTATTTTCAAATCCGTACGTCAGAAAAGGTCCAATTATAAAAAGAAGCTCAACCAAAATTTCTTAGATAATGTGGTGAACAAATTATAATAATTATTTATACACCCCTGAGAATGATTTATGTACGTTAAAAATATTCCCGTAAAAATATCATAGAGAAATGAAGCTCTTTTTCAAATCAGTAGGCCAGAAAAATACTAATTATGAAGAGAAATATAATAAAAATTGCTAAGATAGCGTGATGGACAAATTAATAATTATATGTACATCGTGGTGTATGATTTATCAAACTTCAAAATGTTCCCTTAAAAATATTATAATAAAATTTTAAGCTATTTTTTTATCTGTACATCAGAAATGTGCTGATTATTATACAAAGGAGTCAACCAAAATCTCTTAGATAATTCGGCGAACGAATTATCAATAATTGCGTAAACTCCTCGGAAATTGATTCAGAGATATTAGGAAATAAATTCATGTTTTTTCTGTTTATCTTTTTATCCCAACTAACATCGTCCGAGGTGGCATGCTAGATCAGAACAAGAAACCGTGGGCTTCCATATCTTCGAATCATGACAGCTGAAATTTAAAAAAAAGGACTGGGTGGTTGTTTATCTTTATCCGACGCAGTTAGGGAGGGCACGTGTACATTTGGAAGACAAATGGGACTATCTTGGAGATGATGTCAACTACTTAGTGGTCAAATGGGGCTTTGCAGTGAGGTTTGTTGTATTGATAAGAGAGTTGTAGATATGATCTAATTCGTAGAATTTCTCCCGCCGTTGATGTCGTGGAAATCAATTCCTTATTAGATAAAAGAGTTTATTTTTATAATACACGCATTTTCTTTCAGAAATCTTATTTAATTCAGAAGAAATTAGTACAGAAAGTCAGTGCAAGTCTTAGAAATAAGTGATTAAAATTTTGAAAACGACTGAATTCACGGTTCGATTTCTACACAAGCTGTCACCTATTGCTGCTCCGTGAAAAACGTTTGGTGGTCTGCAGAAAAATTAGGACATTATACTTTTATGAAGATTGAATTTTAAAAATAATGAGTAACGAAGCGCATTGAGGAATATGAATTATACTTTTTTTAGAGAAATTCCTTCCGAGTTTAACGAATTTTTGGCTACATTTACAGATATATCTAGATACAAATGAAAGTAAGATTTGGCAACCATGGTAAATTGGCGGCATTGCGTTGCCTTCTTTTTGAGAAAACCCTTTTCAGTGATATGAAAATGTTAACCCTTTATCTACCGCATTATGATTTACTACAGGATTTTTCATGCAAAATATTTTTTGAATCACTACACTGAAAACTAAGGGACATACATAAGCAATATACTCAACTTTGGGAAATTTAATTAGTTAGAGCTAATTAAATAATTAAAGACATTCAACTGTAAAATTAATTATATACACTGTTTACTTAAAATACACTGCTGGCCACTGTAAATGTAACACCCTGAAGGAAGTATGCAAATAGCATGAAATTTACAACATGCATTAGCGGAGGTGAGATATGCAAATGATTAGAATTTCAGCGCAGATACACATCACGCACGACTGTGACGCCACCTCAATGCGCTATTTAAGGCTTGGAGATTTCGACGATTACAAGCTCGGCAATTGTGTTTTTCTTGTGGTTTTTTCAAAAAACGATCAGTTATGTCTCGTAGAAAACAGCGATGAGCTTTTGATCAAGTATCCGAGTTCGACAGAGGAAGGATAGTTGCCTACCGAGATTGTGGATTATCTTTCAGGGAAATCGGTAGTAGTGTTGAACATCTGTAATGCGGATATGTGACCGTTGGATGCAGGAGGGTACGACGGACCGACGTGGTCAATCGCATCCACCTCAGTGCACCACTTTACGTGAGGACAGGCAAAGTGCGGATGGCAGTGACGGGTCTCTCAGTCACATCACGAACCGTAGCACAGCACATTGAGTCTGTAACGCATCATTCAATGTCTGCGCGTACCATTCGACGCCGTTAACAGCAGAGTGGACTGTCGGCAAGACGTCCATTGCTTGGTCTACCCTTGACGCAGAACCAAAGACGTCTCGTCCGCCAATGGTGCGATGAAAGAAGGATATGGGTGGCTGAATGGAATGAAGTTGTCTTTACTGACGAGTTACGCATCTGTCTGCAACACCACGATAGTCGTATTCGAGTCTGGAGACACTGTCGATAGAGGATGCTGAACAGCACTGCCACACTGGTCCTGCACAGGGTATTAAGGTATGGGGCGGTATTGGATATCACTCTCGCACTTCTCTAGTACGCATTGCCGGTACTTTAAACAGCCAGCGCTACATCTCCGAGGTGTTGGAGCCAGTTTTCCTTCCTTACCTTCAGGGCTTGGTTACAGCCATATTTCAACGGGATAATACGCGACCACACGTGGCAGGCATTGTCCAAAGGTTCTTCGTTAATCATCAGATTGAATTGCTTCCCTAGCCAGCTCGCCTTCCGGATCTTTCGCCGATAGAAAACATGTGGTCCATGGTTGCTTAACTATTGACCCAGATTACACCCCCAGATGCCACACCAGATCAACTTTGGCAACGTATGGAAGCTACTTGGTCTGCTGAACCCCAAGAACACATCCAAAGTCTCTTTGAATCAATGCCGAGGCGTGCGGTAGCGGTGATCCCCAACAATGGCGGCTACTCTGGCTACTGATTCTGGCAGGAACTACACTTCACAGAAGTCTATAAATTTAATCATTTGATACTTGATCAACATATTATCTACAAAATAAATTTTGTTGTGATATCTCTTGTCTTTCTTGGTGTTGCATTTACGGTGGCCAACAGTATAAATAGTCAAATCGTTTCTAAAGTCTTCATTAACATACAAAAAAAAATCAGACACTCTCTTACCTTTTGACATTAACAATTTTTTTTCGGAACACAAATGACAACCTTCGCAATCTGCTGAAAAGGCAATTTCTGCTTTAAAACTATTCCCCTTCCCCGCTAAAATACTCATCATAGAACCTGTACTGTCATATATCTTGGAAGAGTGGATTTAAAAGAATATTCCTGCTAAATATTGTCAGAGTATTCGTAAAAATGGTTATTCTATGGAATGTTAAAGTGAGTGGTACTTATAAGTACCGTCGGTAGATAAAGGGTTAATAGAGATATACCGTAAAATCAGGCGTATAGCGCCGTACCGTCGTATAGCGCGCACTTATACTTTGAAGCAGTATTTTTCAATTTTTAGGTTCATTTGCCGTATAACGCGCATCTCCCTTTTTTTTTTATAATGAAACCGAAAATTTGCATATGTAATGCTATTATGTTTTGAAGTCAGTTATTCGAGGTATTATCTCAAGCTGTAGAAAAAAACGAAGTATTTCTAGAACTAAAACCCTTTAAGTTCATAAGGAATTCATTTCTTTTAAATTAACAATATTCCGATATATGTAGATGTGTAATTTTTCATTATGTTCAACTCTCTCTGTTTTATTTTTAAAACTCCCATTTTTATACCCGTCGCATATCACGCACCCGTAAATTTTAGTCTTTATTTTTTTTGTGTTAAAAGTACGCGTTATACGCCAGATTTTAAGGTAAATACGTGAAAATATAGTTGTCCATCCTGTATTAGTCAGTCATATTAGTGGTCCTCCAAATATAAAATTATACATTTAGTGGTCCGTGAAGTTCTAAAAGTTGGCGAGTTCTGATCCATACTGTTACATGGAACTTTGTCTTTATGTGTTAAAAAGAGGAGATAAAACAGTTAAATTTCAATGTAGAGTATAATAAACATATAAAGATTTATAATCCCCAAAACAATGTGACAATTGGAATATTTTCCTGTTCAAAGATGCGTTCAAAGTTTTAATTTTGCCCTATGATATTAAGCAAGTACAACCTTAATTATCTAAACATTTTTAACTTAGACATTACAAACTCCGAATAGGTATATTATAACTATACAATGATT
This sequence comes from Trichonephila clavipes, assembly GCA_019973935.1. Taxonomy (NCBI): domain Eukaryota; kingdom Metazoa; phylum Arthropoda; class Arachnida; order Araneae; family Nephilidae; genus Trichonephila; species Trichonephila clavipes. The sequence goes on from BMAU01017015.1 coordinate 1,119,216, forward strand.
CTTCGTTAAACCTGACACACACTAAAAATCATAATTAATACGCAAGAAACCACTACGAAGTAAAACATAGGCTGTCGGCGACGGGCCTCGCAATTTTGAACAGCGGTTAAGCGACGAGGATGACACCACTTTTCAAATTTCCATACCCCTCCATCACAAGGACTTTGAGCCTCGACATATTTAACCTGCCCCAGCGTATCTAGATGACAGGTACTTAATTGCTGGATATAAAGTTTAAATAAAAAATTTCTTAGTCTCTTATTGATACAACAATATTCTAAAACAATTCTTAGAACTACATTTACGAATAATATCAAAAAAGTAAATATGAATTGAATTCGCTCTAAAATGATGCGATGTTAACTGCAATTAAGGCGAGTAGAAAACCTCTAAATCGACAATGTTAAATTGGCTCTTTTCGATGTATCTTTTCTCGAAATCTGTTATACGTACATGATTGAAACTTTTCATACAATTAAAGTACACCTTTCTCATTATACTGAAATTAGCTTTCAGCTGTAATTTTGAATTTTTTCATAATTTATAAAATATTTTATCAAACATAATAAAATTTGTCCCGTTTTCCACATAAAAAAATTTCTAAAAAATAAATTTTTGAGTTTTTTACAAAACACTAATTTCAGTATATATTAGCTATCATTATAAATATATCATAAAAAATTTATATACCTGCGAAAAGTAGTTTCTCAGAAAAAGTACATCGAACATCAAAATTTACATTTTGAGATAAATTGATTTTAAAGCATACAGTGAAACATCTAATCGACCAGGAAATAAAAAAATAAAAGGCTAAATTTACATTAAAAGATACAGGTTTTGGTTTACATCAGATGTTCAACTTTTAAGCAAAAACAAAGTACTTTGTTTACATCTTTCGCCATTCAAATGGGCATGGCCCAGTTTCAACGATTATTTAAAAATAGGTTTTAAGGGCTTCTAACTACCCTAGTGGTTAAAGTAAGGTATTTTTAGAAAGATTAAAATCTATACAATTTGAAAATGTAAAAATCTCAAGTTGTCAAATAAATTTGATTTTTGCTTTCGAACACGCCTTAAATCTCTCTTGTTTTGGATGAAGAGAGATATCTCTTCAGATATTTCTGATAAGAGGAACTGATAGAACTGGAAAATCAAAATTTTGACATTGGCATGGCGTGGAAATTTGACAATGAGGCGCCATTTTAAATGATGTTCCATCTCTAATAATCTACATATTACTTTTGAGTGTAACTTAGCTGCGACCCGTAGGTTGTAGGTGTTAGAGGGTTCGGGGATGAAGTAGACATGATCTTAAAAATAGATACTTTTATTTTATATCGAACACTTCATGAAAGATTTACAACTTTATTGCTTAAGCCTTCTTAATCTAATTTATAAGACTAACTGAAGTCGGAGTTCCTTATACCAGTCCTTCTCGAGTCACAATAGCTCGGTACAGCTCTAATGCTATTATTCTTCTACAACTTCAGGTGAATTCTAAGATGAATATTAATTTCAAGCCGCATGACTTCCTTTGTCTCAATTCACTTTCTATTATTCCGAGATTTCACGATTAACCCCGCAAGCCCCAATGTGAGGGTTTAAACAGCATTTATATTTGCATAAAATCAAGTCATTTCTAATGAAAGCAGTTCTTAAGCTAAAATCACAATTAATGAATACTTTCCTCAAGAGGATTAGGAGAAGTACCGCGAATAGAACCCATCACAACTTTATAGAACAATCAATTAGTTAGAGCTCTAGTCAGTTGACGATGATTACACCTAAGTCAGTAACCTCTTTTTCATAACGGTCAAATCACACTAAAGGTGGAATTTCAGGCTCTGAGATTTGCAATATTTCCCAAAACTCCTTTCAAAGAATCTTTGTTGGAATCAAGACTGAAACGCACAACTCCTTTTAATCATTATCAGTCACAGAGTTTGTCACCATAACCACTGAGTGATCGTGGTCTACTGATACAAAAGGGGGAAATATTGTTACGTTGATCGGGGTTCGAGGATTTTATGCAAATCAGTAGCAAAGAGCAAGATCAGGAGCGCGCGCGCGTGATGGAAAGTTATTATCAAAAGACAATCCGTGAAATGCAGGATACATCGCAAAATTTGAAGAACATAGCTTAGAAGGTTTTCACACCTTCAACAGCCCCCAGGACCTATTATCACTGTCTAAATTACAAATATGTAAAAGATTTTCCACACGCACTCGCTCGTCCTACACAACAGCCGCAGTAATAACTAATCGCTGGTCGACTGTTCACAACGGTCAAGGCAAGATTACTAATCCCTATAGTCAAAACAATACTAACTCAGTTTTAGCGAGAGACTCCCTATTTCTACACCTCAAGGATCTTTTGACAAATATCCGCTTATATTATAGATCACTATATTAGTAAATTTCTACACTAATTTCCAGAAGAATCCATCGAATCACAAACTCGTCAAAAATGATCACCAACATGGTCGTCAAGTCACTAACATGGTCGCCAAAAATGATGCCAACTTGTTTCTATCGCAAAGATTTCGCCAAATTTTCATTGAATTGACATTATAATGTAAGGAACAGAGATGCTTGCGAACATAAAATAAATGCAACAGAAAGTAATATGAACGTATTACATATCCGGATATAAATTATTTATACTATTTTAAAATTTATTACACAGAATTCGTAACAATATGTTTTAATAATCAGCGATATCTGCTAAAGTTGAATTTTAAAAGATATTTCGTCTTTTTTTTGTATCCAAACGATAAAATGAAGAACAATTTCCAAAATGAATTCATGAGATCAAATATAAACAAGAACAATTTTAAAAATAAGAAAGGGAATTTTACGCAAACTGTTCGCTTAAAACATATTTTTTTCCATAAAGTTAATCGTGATAACTTATCCTTTTATCAAAGATATTTTTTAACTGTCACTTTCATCTGCGGTTTCTCATAATCAGTAAAAGATGATAACACGTGCAAAATTTTCGAAAACTTAACATGAAAGCAATTAATAATTCGGCTCTGCAATAAAACATTCAAATTATTTCATAAAATGTATTTTATGTAAAATTTCTTATGCTAATCATGCTTCAGCACTACTTATTTTTATTGTGAAAATTAATAGATTTGTTTGTTTATTACTTGCAGGATGTGAAAATGATTTCTTTTTGCCATATTTTCGTTTTGACTAGTATAAATTTTCAACTGGAATGGTATAATCTCCGGGTAATAATGAACGCAATTGTAGATAGGTGATAATGACTCAAACGAAATAATGGATGCAATTAATAACATGTGAAACTTTTTAAAATGTTGTAGAACTATAATTCTCAAGGTTTTTTTCAAAATGCGAGCAATTATTCTTTTTTGGATATAAATAGAAAAAAATTACTATCCTCCTTTTTTTAAATATCTTTCAAATATATTTTTCAGGGGAAAAACATCCTTTTTAAACAAACACTTATTTAAAATTTAAATTTTTTTCAAAATATTTCAACATTTTAAAGTCTCCGCTTTTACAATTTTTAACATTTTAAAATAATCCCCCCCCCTAGATTCCATAGAAGTGTTTCTCAGAATTCTGTAAATTTATTTAAAAAATTCTTCTTTTATCAAACACTATCATTTTTTAAAAAAAATTTTTTAAAAAAAGGAACTGTATCTAGTTTTGTGGCTTTTAAAAAAATAACTGTCGACCCAATTCATTATCAGATGCAAAGAATTATCAAAATCGTAATACAAAACAACCAAAAAAATTTCAAAACTGTACATCGATTACAAAAGCCCTTTTCCTATTTGTTAATGTTCTAATGGGTTTTCATTCCGACATTTATTTCACAAACTGTAGTACAAAACTATAAAAGTAATTCGACGTTGTGTTGCTGATGTTTCTTTTAAATACGTAAAATAGAGGCTCGTTGTATGGAAATTCGACTGTATATGACACTTGTGTGTATCAATGCTTGCCTTTTTAGTAATCTTTTATATTTATTATTATCATCATCATTATTACTTACAGGAGTAGACCCATTCAGTAAAAGAATTATTCAAATATTTTTGTATTCCATTATAGATAAGTCTTCCGAAATCTCAATATTTTGCAGAGATAATATTGTTAAGACTCTTCAGGGTATATTCCTTTTGTAAAAAGTACATTTGGACTTTCTATGAGATTCATATCTTTCAAGCAGCGTCATAAAACTGAACACAGCACAGTTTGAGGGTCCTCAAAAGCCTGAACTTTTGCAGAATGCAAAATCGTATAAGTCTAATGAGTGCTGAAATTTTTGCCTGACGTCAACAAGAAATCCAAACACGTTTATTATTCATGACAGCAGCTAACTCAAGACTATACGATAAGGGGTTTTGAAGTTGATGGCTCATTGGTAAACCCCAGGAGTTTTCTTATCATGTGTCTTTCCAGACTCTAGTCATTTGATGCCAGGTACAGGTCCACGATCTGATTATTGGCATATAACTATTTAGAAGATCTGAACACTTTTAAGGCAAGCCTTTTTTACAACGGTAATTTTTTTGCATCTTCATCATGAATGAAAAAAATTGAGTATACAGTTAAATCTTTCAAATATTTTTTTTGAAAATAGGATACCCCTCTTTTTTATATAACTTTGGGTATAAGCGTTTGTTACATCTTTACGCATAAATGTAGAGTCTTTTAATAAGTGTATCCTTGTAATAAATATCATTTGAAAAGCTCTATTGCCAGCTTTTATGCCGCATTTTGTATTTAAGCGAGAAAATTAACAGTAGCTGGATTAATCGTTTTGTGTTTTGTCCAGTTTTAAACTGGACTATATAGAAAAACTATTTGAAATTTGTAAAAACTTAAATTTTATTAGACTTTTAAAACAAGGGGATACCCGCGAGTTCTATTTTTTCTTGCTCGGGATTTCTTCCATTCATCCATATTGGCAACTTAAGCCAGAACAACTAAACTCCGAACTAAGCTTCACTACCAAATAGTATATAAATAGCCAGTGTAAGATCGTCTTGTTGAATTAATCATGATTCTTATTTGCCGGATTTACCGCTTTTATTACTTTCTGCAAAACACATCACTCTATTTACAATTATAAGTCGCATAGGGAAATACAGGCATCTTCCTCCATTTTCACGTTCGAGACCACCTTCTTCTTCTCTCCTTCCCGCTCAATGGCCCAAACAGTTCACAGCAGCGTCCTCTTTCTAGTCTATCGTGTGCTATGTGTCAAGCCGTTACACCAGTGATAGGAAAACAGTGGATGTTATTGTCTCGCTAGTACTGCCCGAATTATACTGTGCCACTACTTTAGAATTAAAAAATCTCGGAGTATTTATTTTTGACAAGTTTTGGATATTTTATCTCATTTCAGATAACTAGAATTATTCCTTACCATTAAGCTTTTTTTGTCCGCATATCACGTCTACTCACATTTCTGGTGTTCAACTTAACAAAAGTAAGCTATTGTAAACATCTTATAATCATTTCGTGTCCAATTTAAAGTCCCCTGAAACCCCAAGAATTAGTAAGATCTCCATACCAACCAACACGAGGAGGAGATACCACAACTCATCTAGGTAAAACAACTTTGTGTATTGAACGAATTCAAATTTAAAACATCACTCAAATCGTCCTTATGGAAATTCAGTCAACTTTTTCATCGAAAGAAATATCCGTGTTCTTTAAATTATCATTTAATAAAGAGACTTCTGTTGCCCATTATACAAGTGTCATGGTCGTTATCATTATGGCCTGAATTTATACATATGCGTGTGACGGGCTCACGCGTCTTTTATTTAACATGTCCTTTGGGTTCTTTGGGCCAGAATTAATGGCAACTCTTTTCCAACCAAATCCAAGAAGTGAAGTGTGAATGAAATATGTAAATTAACAAGCTTTTAAATATTGGAACTTAGAGTAAGCAAGATGGCAATGTATGGCAATTGATGGCAGTTTGTGGCAGTTGATGGCAAGTAGAGAAATGTTAATATAGCTCATGTTTCAAGTTTGGATAAAGATACGTGGCGGTGATTAGAAGTTATAATTAATAAAGATATAGAGAACCAAGGTGCATACCAGTGCACGCAAGTAAATACAAGATTGCATTAAGGATATTAGTGATTGATTCTTCAGACTGCAACAAGGTAGGATTGACTATTTAATATTAGAATCAGTGATTGTATTAGAATTGAGGTTAGGCTATTCAGTTATTGATAGTGGTCCGAGTTAGGTTAAGTCGTTATTATATATATACATTGTGTGTTGCGTATTTTGCCATCGTAGATTCTCTCACATTAATTATTATAATTTAATTTGTTACAAGTTTAAGTTGAAAATCTTAATAAAGATATATTAAGATTATGTTTCCTTCTAGTTCTTTCGTTAATCCTACGCCTCTAGCTCACGCTGATACTCCGAGAGATATTCTCCCAAGGAGGAGGGAATATCACATGATGACTTAGTTATCCAGTTAAAATTCAAGTGTAAAAGCCTGCGTTAGTTCACACAATAGTCAGCAGACGAAATTAACTCAAACCTTACAAATTTTCCTATCGAGGTACCTCCTATGTTTGATCAGCTTGCTATAAACAAGGGGTTTCGAACCTTTATAGATCCACGTGTGTGACAAATCTATACGGAACTTTATCACTAACCTTCTGAGACGTCTTTTTTAGGGAAATTTAATTCCCTACCTATTTCCAATCAACTCCAAAAGGAGGACAGGGATTCCTTCTTATGCAGATTAGATAAAGTATTTAAGTCAAACGGAATAGTAAAGTGGGAGACAGTAGGAGAGAGAGATTGAAGCAGGAAGTTATAATAGTGAAGTTAGAGATTTATTATTGAAGATTTCTAGGTGGATAAATTAGGCACAGGAAGAGCCGAGATTCAGTGTGGTAAATATTGATTTATAATTAGTCTCATTATAAAGTTTTATATTAGGAGTGAGATTAAAGTTAAATGTTCAGCTGGAACATTATTGAATATAATTCTGGGATCTCTTATTGCGGTAATCTCTGCGTGATCGATATTCTAATTGTTAATTAATTGGATCATTAAATATTTAAGTTAATATAAAGGAAAGTCCCTTTTAAACCTCATAAAGCTATTTTGATTTATTTGTTATTAAAAGTCTTATTCTATTTGGGAAAGATAACCAAATAAAGAAAGTTATTTATAAAAATGGCTACTGGTTCTTCTTTTACTCAAAATTATTCTCGTTCTCAAAGTGAGATCCAAGGGGATCTTCACAATGATTATATTCAATAATGTTCCTACTGAACATTTAACTTTAATCTCACTCCTAATATAAAACTTTAATGAGACTTTAAATATAAATCAATATTTACCACACTGAATCTCGGCTCTTCTTGAGCTTAATTTATCCACCTAGAAATCTTCAATAATAAATCTCTAACTTCACTATTATAACTTCTTGCTTCAATCTCTCTCTCCTACTGTCTCCCCCTTTACTATTCCGTTTGACTTAAATACTTTATCTAATCTGCATAACAAGGAATCCATGTCCTCCTTTTGGAGTCGATTGGAAATAGGTAGGGAATTAAATTTCCCTAAAAAAGACGTCTCAGAAGGTTAGTGATAAAGTTCCGTATAGATTTGTCACACGTGCCATTTTTTCTAAAGAAATGTTTAGCGAGGTATAGACGTGCCGTCAAATAATTCTGTCTTGTGATTATTGGGAAAATATATATATAATAAAACTAAATACTAAGAACTCAAAACTCATTATTCACTACAAAAAATAAATTTTACCCTGTATAGAAGTAAATGTTTTAGTTATAAGTGTAATTCAAATTATAAGGTAACATTGGTGTGACTTTTGATGTTTCAGATTACATGGCAAATAACTTACAATAGGAATGTAAGATGTTGCTTTTAGTAGAATGCACGCTGAATTGGAGTCATCCGTAGGACGCTTTCTACGCGACGCTTTAATGTTATTCATCTCTGAAAATCATGACTCGCAGGCATAGATAGATGAAAATGTGGTTATATTTAATAGTATGAGTCAGCTTCTTCAAACAGTTAAGTGTGTCTGGAATCGAATTCCATGTTTCCAAACTTTCATTACTGGCATTTTTACTATGTATCAATTCCAACTTTTCCTTGTTTCAATCAAATTTTAAATCCATATTGAACTATACTGAAAATCAATCAGTTGCATATCAAATTCTTCAACCAGTAGAACTGGGACAAGTTTGGTTTATCAAATTTAATCACATCAGGGTACGTAATAAAACTGAGCAATTCCGATAGTAATTTAAACTGAGGAATCAATTCCTTGATAGAAGAATCAATTGCAGAAATAAATTCTTCTATAACTTTTTCTTCGTCTTGTTTCTCATGTTTATCTAAATCTTTGATGTTGTTTTTAAGCTTGGGAAATACTTGTAGTTTGTTGTAATAATATCGTTTATAAAAACAAGCAATTTAGCATCAAAAGCGCGAGTGAGATCCCTCATGAGGATTACTTTGTTATTTTGGACTAAAATTCAAAATATTTTGTTCGGTGGCGTACCCAAAATATTGTGTCGCGTGCCGTTGATGGCACGCGTGCCACTGGTTCGCCATCCCTGCTATAAACAACCCTTTTTTATTTACTTTAGAACACATTTCTCGTTAGTTTGACCATTAAAAAAGTTATTTTCGACATAAGAATAAAAAAGTTTTTTTTTTCAATATTTGTTGAAAATTCGTACCAAATTTCAATTGTATCTGATGTCTCATGACCAGAGCAAATATTGTATTTATAGGACGTTCTAGACAAATTATGCATGCGTGTATTGTAACATTACCTGAATAAAAAAATCCTACTTTACTGAACAACATTGCACTAAAACACTTCAAGCGTTGTTCAAGTTTTCGCTTCTCTGATGAAAGCAAATTGCGATCAGAAAGATCATCTGTATGCTGAGACAGAATTCTCTTCAGTAATATTGAGTGAATAAGAGAAACCCTTGTGATAAGTTTGGTCACTAAGACGTCAAATTTGGCAACAAAAATAGATGCACCTAGAAAAGTTTAAAAGGATCTTGGAAGATTATTGAAAAGAGAAAACTCCAGTAGTTCCTATAGTATTCTTCCAGCCTATATAATGACAAGCAACAATGGAATCAACCTCTTCACAAGATTATGTGCTTTTATTTTTGTCATGCGAAATTGTAATTTACGATTTGAATGCTGTGTGTTTTTGACTCTGTGTGATATTGTAGATTTGTACGTGTGTGTTATTTATATATTTTCTGTTACAAGAACATCTTCTATAATTACTAGAGAATTCCAGATTAAATTGTAATTTACTCCAAAAGAACTTGTCTGTTATTCACTGGCATAGTTAGCCCTACGGAGCTCTGTACCAAAGTTCCTCTTGGAAACATTTTTCTGGGTCCCCTTATTTTACGACTTTCTGCTTAGAAATTTTGAGACCCCTGAAGTATAGGGGCCCCCATATCATTGATACGGCTAATACGGCGGTAGGTACGCCCCTGTTGTTATTAATTTGGAACTTTCCTGATTTTAACCGACGACCAATCATGTAACCTTATTTTCCAAATCTAAATGTAGAAATATTTTTTTTGGAAGGAAATATTTGTTTACAGTTGTGTGAGCTAAATGCGTAATTTATTCAAAGTTATTTTGCCTGCAAAATCATTCATGAATTATAATAATTCATAACAAATTGCCTATTAAAAAAGACAGAACTTAATAGATTGCTTCATCCGAGCTTCCCGGGAATGGAGATTCCTAAAAATTAAAGTTTAAAACTTTTGTAAAAACCAGATTTTTAAATTTTTTTTAATTAGATACAATAATGATAAATTATGTAAGCATAAATACAAATTAATAATTAAAAGTAAAGTGGAAATGGCTGATACCATAATTGTCCAAAACGATCTTAATCCCGAATAAAAAACAAACAAACAATGAATAATTCGAAAGATAAATAATGAAAATCACATAAATAAAACGAATCACCTTTATAAAAAAAAAGGGTAGCGTTAAAATTTGCATTAAAAACGGGAGAATATCAGAAATTTTTTTAAAATCGAAATCATGTTCTAGTATAACCATCGAAGGATAAATATGCAAAATATACAATATTGTGAAACACATGATTTTGTTAAATTAAAAGATGACATAGAAGTATTTTTGATAATATGTGTTTGATTCTCCTTAGAATTTATTCAAATTTTATTGTTAAAAATAATTTAATCACAATTTTTCTTACATATGCGGTGTTGCGAATAACTATCTATAAAACCAAACACCTGCCTTTAATAAAATAGATTAAGGTGCACAATGGCTTGCTGAAAATTAATGAGGTGAATTTATTTAGCTTCACTGTGTGTGGGTAAGGTAATATATTCAATGTAGACATTTTATGAAAAGGAAATCTCCGGTTTATTTTTGTTATTTTCCTTTTTACTTTTTTGAGGTTATTTTTTCTTGGATAAAACCTTGCAATGAAATAGAGAAACTGAATATAAATTTCCAGATTTTTTATTTTCATGGAATAGAAAGTATATTTATTAGGAAAATGCATTTTTTAATGTGATTTTACTTTCAGTAATATTATGTTCAACTCTTTTTTTTTCTTTTTTGAAAAAAACCAATCTATTACTTTGTATTTTTTTCCTGATAGATTTAAAAACAGTTCACGCAAAATCAAGTATTATAATAAAAATAAAATAAGTAGGTCTTAAGAGCATTTTTAAACATTTTAAATTAAAATTTGTAATGGAACATTAAGTTAATATTTGCTTTTTCATTGAGTATAACTTTTTAGATATGTAATTGCTGCCTTCTCAAATGTTTATAGTGAGATCCACCTAAATTGATCAATTCTAAATGTCATACACAATGTAGTTTTTATGTACAAAAAATAATTCGAATCCAATAAGTTATCTCTAAATAACTGTAAAATAACATGAAATCTTATCTAATTACAAATGCAGGGTGTTCCAGGATTACTGGAACAAACTTTAAGGGGAGGTAGGGGACATCACAAAGATTCAGATTTCCATAGCAACCCATGGTCGGAAACGTCATGGGAAAGTAGTATGACAGGTACAAGAAATGAAGCGAGACAAGACTGAGGTCATCTGAAATATTTATTGCTCAAAGATAATTACATGATAAGTGAAATGTCATAAAAGATGTTCAAAGTTTCCACCAGGGCCGTTTCTAACCCTCCCTGGCTCCCTAGGCACTTCACATTATTACCCCCCCCCCTAGATACACTATTTCCAGAGTGCCCCCTTCTTTTGTTTTTACCTTGCCAGTTTTGGTTCGAGAGATTTTTCTTTAACTATCTTACTCTTTGTGACGGGCTCATCGCGATTTCAACTTATTATCCTCTAGGGTTTCTTTGGGGCCAGAATGTCAATTCTTTCCAACCAACTCGAAAAGAGAAGCGTGAATATTCAGTAGTATAGTAGAAGTTTAGCGTACGCGGGGTGGCTATGAGAAGTGATTATATGAGGTCTATGTTATGCCAGTGCTTAAGTTAAAGTGAGAGGAAATCCCGAGTTTAAGATTTAATCTATCCGTACCAGAGTGCGATCAAGTTAAAGGTGGATACCATTCTTTAGGGATAAAAGCCATGTCAGTTAGAATCAAGCGAATTGCTGTTTACCAAAGACATAGCGGTAAGACTGTTAAATCAAGTTATTAACAACTGTGTAGTGTTACTGAAGTTAGAAATAGTCGGTAGAGTTAGATATAGTGGTCGGTTACGCGATTATTTGGTGATACGCATTGTGTGTCTCTTCACTCCAGATTCATTTAAATTCAATATTATTATTATTGTATATTGTTTAAGTTAAGATCTTAATGAAGAGATTTTAAAATAAGAGATATGGCTGCATCTTCGTTTCGTTCCTTCCCACAGATTTAGGTCGCGAGGATAATGTAGAAGTGGGGCACCCCCGATCGGGTGCCTTACATCTTTTTCCTTTCTTTGTTTTTGCTCTTTGGGTAGTTGTGATGGCTCTATCCGTGACCTTTCTCACTAACAGTCAGTCCTCTTGGAGAATTTTTGGTCCTTAAAAACTATTTTATTAGAACGCTTCCTCTGAAGAAGAGAACGCGAACATGCAAATTAAGACTACTATATAAAGTCTAGTCTTTAAAGTTAGAAAGAGAGAGATAGGATAGGCTGCTAGCGGAGCAGTGATTAATCAAATTTAAAGTGTAACGCAGATATTTAGTATTTGATAATTGTATTAATTAAGATGACGATTTGTCACTGGAGATTGAATATAGATTACATAGCTAGAAAGGAAAGGCAGTGTACTTGAATTGAAGTAAGTGTTGCTGTGGTAATTAAAGTCTTCTTTAATGGTCTTCATATTACTTAAATTGGGCGTATCTCTTAGTTTTGATTGATCGAACTTGTATTGTTGTTTGTGTTGCAAATAAACTAAGTGATTTTGAACATGACTAATCTTCCTTCCCTTTCTCCCACATCTCAAGGCGTGGAGGCGAGATCCTTACATAGTTTTTCCCATATCCACCAACTATGAACTCACCGTTGCCCGGACTGGCAACCGGCATCATAAGGAAACGATAATGGCATGGTTTGGCCATTCTTGTTCATTTCTTACCTTACGGCATCACGAACCACCCACCCTTTTGTGAATTAGTACAGTAAATGTATGAAATCGTTTGCAATTGTAGTATAGAGTATACATTATTGCATGAACTGCTGTCAACCTGTTAATTATCATCGCTTAAGGCTTTACTATCTATTACTATTAGACATCCTTATTCTTTGTTGAGACACTGTCATTGTACTTGTACAATTAAGATTTTCTTCGTGCTCTGATCATTGTAAAATCTTTAATGAATATATCGATTCATCGTCATTGTAATATCATTTTGAGTGCATAACAACATCAAACTGTTAAGCTTTTCCTTTCCTATAGTAGATGTTTTCCGTAGTTCCGTGCACTTACATATACAACACAACGCATACATAATTCGTTAGGCGGTGTGTGTGGTTAGCGTTCGCTGTAATTTTAATTTTTTCTCTTTTGCACCCTACATTTCTTTGTGCCCCAAACTCTTTTGCGCCCTAGGCATGTACCTATGTGCCTAAGCGAAAAAGCGGCACTGGTTCCCATTGCTAACGATGCATGTGTTACACTGTCGAAGCATGGATTGAAGGATTGACTCAAATACATACCTAGATTTTGTTGGATATCAGCAAAATCCAGGATATATCAGTACAAACGATTCCTGCAACCATATCTATTTCGGAATCCACAGGTGGGTTGGATCCTAGAATGACCCAAAAATATTTGGCGCCAAATTTTTTGGCGATAAAGTTTACAGTTTGGTAATCCAGAAAAAAATGGAAATTGTAACCCTACATGGACCGTTTTTTTTAGTTTTACAGGATTCGGACAGTGGTCATTTTTTCCAACGGTCGTCTTCAACGGTTGTGTTCGATTTTTCTCGGAATCTGAACATGAAGAAATAAGTGGGTTTTTCTCTTTTTTTGAGTGAAACTGCGGAATAACTTCGGAAAGAATGTTTGTTGGAGAGAAGAAAGAAAGAAAGATGTGCTGATAAATTTAATTTGGACAATGTTTTTTTTTTTTTTACTATTGTATCTTAGAAGCAACGGTTTTTTCTGTTTTCTTCTTGAAGCCGTTTCGGAAACCATTTTTTTCTTTATTGAAGCTAGACGAATGGATATTTTTTAAATTTTGAATGAAAGAGGTAAGAAAGAGGAGATTGCTTTTTGTGTGAGTGAAAATATTTCTGTTTAGATGTCCAAAAAATGGAAAGAATTTGTGTTTGTTTTTGAGAATTGGAGATCGTTATTTCATCAGCCTAAAGCATGCATATGGGATGTTTTTTCTCACTGTTGCAGTTTAAATGCGACGCTTTATTCTTTTCTTGTAGAAGCTGTTTTATAAACTACGTTTTTCTTTGTAAAAATACGACGAGTGGATTTTTTCTTAATAAAATAGGTAAGAAAGTAATGAGAGAGATTGTTTTTTTATGAATGAAGGATTGACAGAATCTTGGTATAGACGCCATTTTAAAAAACGTGATTTTTTTCCTTGGCTCCATTTGGCGAAAAACTTTTGTCGCCCAATACACTGCTGCCAACCGTAAATGCAACACCAAGAAAGATAGGAGATAGCACAACAAAATTTATTTTGTAGATAACATGTTGACCAAGTATCAAATGATTAAATTTATAGACTTCTGTGAAGTGTGGTCTCTGCCAGAATCAGTAGCCAGAGTAGCCGCCATTGTTGGAGATCCCCGCTGCCACACACCTCGGCATTGATTCAAAGATACTTTGGATGTGTTCTTGGGGTACAGCAGACCAAGCAGCTTCCATACGTTGCAAAAGTTGATGTGGTGTGGCAGCTGGGGGTATAATCTGGATCAATCGTTGAGCAATCATGAACCACACGTTTTCTATCGGGAAAGGTCCGGAGGGCGAGCCGGCTAGGAAAGCAATTCAATCTGGTGATTGACGAAGAACCTTTGGACAATGCGGGCCACGTGTGGTCGCGTATTATCCTGTTGAAATATGGCTGTGGCCAAGCCCTGAAGGTAAGGAAGGAAAACTGGCTCTAACACCTCGGAGATTTAGCGCTGGCTGTTTAAGGTACCAGCAATGCGTACTAGAGGAGTGCGAGAGTGATATCCAATACCGCCCCATACCATAATACCCTGTGCAGGACCAGTGTGGCGGTGCTGTTCAGCATCCTCTCTCCACGGTGTCTCCAGACTCGAATCCGAGCATCGTGGTGTTGCAGACAGATGCGTAACTCGTCAGTAAAGACAACTTCATTCCATTCAGCCACCCATATCCTTCTTTCATCGCACCATTGGCGGACGAGACGTCTTTGGTTCTGCGTCAAGGGTAGACCAAGCAATGGACGTCTTGCCGACAGAACACTCTGCTGTAAACGGCGTCGAATGGTACGCGCAGACATTGAATGATGCGTTACAGACTCAATGTGCTGTGCTACGGTTCGTGATGTGACTGAGAGACCCGTCACTGCCATCCGCACAATTTGCGTGTCCTCACGTGAAGTGGTGCACTGAGATGGATGCGATCAACCACGTCGGTCCGTCGTACCCTCCTGCATCCAACGGTCACATATCCGCATTGCAGATGTTTGGTTTCGTTCAACACGACTACCGATTTCCCTGAAAGATAATCCACAATCTCGGTAGGCCACTATCCTTCCTCTGTCGAACTCGGATACTTGATCAAAAGCTGATCGCTGTTTTCTACGAGACATAACTGATCGTTTTTTGAAAAAACCACAAGAAAAACACAATTGCCGAACTTGAAATCATCGAAATCTCCAAGCCTTAAATAGCGCTTTGAGGTGGCTCCACAGGCGCGCGTGATGTGTCTGCGCCGAAGTTCTAATCATTTGCATATCTCACTTCCGCTAATGCATGTTGTAAATTTCACGTTATTTGCATGCTTCCTTCAGGGTGTTGCATTTACGGTGGCCAGCAGTGTACATCATAGGGCTGTGCTAGAATAGTTCCCCACAGATGTTGCATACACAGCCCTTTTCAGTGCATCCCATATTCACACAAATTGTGATGCAAATTAGTAAACATTCGGTGGTCCAGTGCATCTCTCAATGGGTATATTTAGCAGTACAATATTTCTGCTGCTCATGCATTTCTTTCTGTCTTTCCGTAAGTCAGGGCGCATGTCTGCCAGCTCGGTGTTCGTAAGACAATCCGTACTCCTCTGTGGGCGATGACAGCTCAAATGACTGCGGTTATTCCATCTTTCTTGGGAACAACGCCACTACCGCCGAGCGAAGTCGTTTCCGACTAAGTTACTAAGCAAATCTGAATCCTTGTGATGCCTTCTATCTCCCCATAAAGTTTGCCCCGATAATCCTGGGACATTCTGTATATCTGAATCTCAATACAGATTGTAACTGTTTTATTAACGGTGCACTGTAAAGCAACACGAAGGCTTTTGGTGACGGACTCGTAATTTTGAACAACGGTCAAGTCACGACGATGACCTCTCCGAACTATCACATCGCACCAACATGAGGACTTTGAGCCTCGATAAATTTAACATGCACCAGTTCCTCTGCACAGCGGATCTTCAGTAGCACCAGGATCGAACTCATGAGACGCCGGCCTTGAATCCTTGACCATGATCTGCAGGCTACCACTGTCTTATTTCTGTACACAGAAGGAATATAAGGAAAAAAACAGAAAACAAGCAATGAAACAAAGTTCAAGAGATGTTCTGTATTTCTATAAGTATTTTGAGTATTCAATAATCATTTTAAAGTTAATGGAATAATTACAAGTAATATTTGTATTAAGGAATAAAATATTTCTTCCGTAACTAACACACGTTCGTTAAGATACTTGAGTTTTTATGAGTTTTCTAAAGGCATTTTTCTAATTGGTAAAATCGATCGGTACTTAAGCATTATCGTAACCTATTGGCGACATTATATGAAACGAAGCACCTATTTGTCGATTCAGCGAGTACGATACATAAGAAATCGGGGTTGCCAACTTGGTGAGCTATTAATAGAGTTGGCGATTGTTGCGATAAATAAAAACAGAACGATGTTATTACGGAATATTACGAATATGTTTCAAATTTAAAATAATGATACATAAGTATTGCATCGTTGGTCACTTTCGTCAAATAAAAAAAAATGTCGCCAAATGTTGCAATATGCTGCCAAAAGCGGAAAATCATTCCTGTGCATGTTCGAACACAATATTAATAATAATGACTGTATTTGGCGATATTTTTTCAATTGGCTACGTTTTTGATTTCGCGAAATTGGTCAACGACATAATAGGTAAGTACCAAAAAAAAAGCGTTAAGACTTAATTTTAAAAAAAATAACATAATGTTGACATGTAATATTTATTTGTGATACTTCTTTCAAATTTTTATCAATGATTTATTTATAATTATAAATGATTATTTATTTCCATATAAATATTTATTAAGTATATAATTACTTGAATATTATAATTCTTCAAATAAGGGTTGTTATGAAGAATTATCAAGTATTGCATCTTAGTTACGCCTAGTTATAAAACTTTAAGAAGAATTTTTACCAGCTGATTATAAAAAAAAATATGCGCAATTTATATGTACTACCAATAATTTTGTGTGCAATTTGTCACTTCTACATTAGTTTCTATCTATTGGGCGTTAAATACTTCGTGGGATAAAAAGTGTAATTTATGTATCGAGGGTTTTTGTTTTTTAAATCATAATTGCTTGAATTTAGAATAATAGTTCCGATGCATATAATCATTTGATGGTATGCTTTCATAGCAGCTATTTCATCATAGTTAATGTTTCATTTTAACAATATTTATTACTAAAATAAGTATGCATAATTATCAATAACCGTTATGTATGATACTTTTTAAATGCAGCAATTATATCGTCCTGTGAGATTGGTTCAACATGTTGTAACTAATTTCGGGTTCATATCACGTTCTCATAGTAATTATAAGCAATTGAGAATTTCTGAGTTTATATTTTTGCATGTGTAATATGTGTAAGAATATTAATGTAAATTTAACTGTTTGAACATTTAGAAAAGTTTTGATGATGAGAATATATCCTTGCAATAATTATGTAAATATACTTAAAAAATTTTGAATAATTTTTTAGGTGGATACATCATTTTTTTTTGAATGACGTAGATTTATCAAAATGTTTCTTTTCTCTCTTAAGACCATTTATACGCCATTTTTCTCTAGTAATGTTATGTTAAAACATTTTTGGGGTCGAAATTTATTTCTAAAAAGATATTCCTATAGCTTATTACCTGAAATTAATTTGATTCTTAACACCTTTTTTAGGAGGGGGCGACTATGTGCCCCCACAGGGAACTATTCAAAGTTAAGACATGTTTTTCATTTCCCATTATTTCCCATTGCATGATATTTATAAAATATAATCTTCAAATTCTATAATCTACAAAAGGCATTATAAATTAAGTTATATTTTATATCCAGAATTTTATGAATTTATAAATAGTATTTTCCACGAAGTTTTAGAAAACAGGGAGCAACACATAATAGGACATTGCAAGTTCCACAAACGTATCTTATTTTGATGTGCTTTAGTAGAGCACAAGTGACAACATCTATTTTTTGAAAAGTTTACATATCACCACCAATTTTAGGCAATCGTACGTCATCTGGAACAGTTTTCAGTACACACGTATTATCGCAACAATCGCCAACTCTATTAATAGCTCGCCAAGTTGGCAACCCCGATTTCCTATGTGTCGTACGTACTGAATTGATAACCAGGTACTTCGTTTCATATAATGTCGCCAACAGGTTGCGATAATACGTAAGTACCCAGTTTTCTTGCTGCTCAGTAAACTTCTTTCCCCTCAGAGGCTCACCTTCTTTAGGTGAGTACGGGTGTCACAATCCCGAGGTACCCTAGTGATCTTTTCCTTTTCCCAAGGGGTTTACTATCTTTGGTAAACACGGGTCTCACGAACCTGGGGTACCCTAGTGATCCTTCTCTATTTTCGACCCTCCTTCTTGTCGTTCAATTTATCCTTTCTTTCTTTTCCCGTCTAGATCACAGATTTTCACAAATGTTTGGCGCAGTAAGGCCAGATTTGGCTCTTGTGCCATAAAATCTCACATTCACTCACTCACTCAGTAAACTTCTTTTTGGTATCATTTTCTTTTACTACTTGAAAATTCAGGAATCAGTTGTTGTAGTACTGGCTGAAATAATAGCAGGGTACATCGTAGGTGGAAAAATAACTTCCCGTTGACATTTAAAAAATTATTGTAGTTAGTGGTAAGTGTACTATTTGCAACTGCCTTACAAAGGGTCACATATGTTGAAAGTAATCCCCTATAAAATACAGGAGGGGCGGGAATTTAACAACTTTTTTTAATAAAGTGGAAATATCTTTGAGCACACACAATTCTAAAATGAATTTGCAATTTTGAGATCTATAACTTTATATATGTGTTATTGTAATTCGAAAAAAATTACAAATTGGCATAACAAAGCTCAACAAAGTTCAAATATACGTTGAATTAAACAATATTGAACTATATTTTGATCCTAACCAACCGATTATAGAGAAAGCTATTGCAGTAGTATCTGGCATTAGCAGAAACGATATTAAGCAGACGATAATCTGCAATAAAGGCGTTAAACGTGAACTGGAAACAGAATGGTTGATTTAACATAAAATTGCAGAGGAATCACACACACACAAATTATTCAATATAAAGATTTGATGGCGTTAAATTTCAGCCATTTCAAACGAATATTAATATGATTCTTTTTTATTTATATCAACTATCTATTTTCCAGAAAAATGAATTGTTTGAGGTCTTACTTTTAAATACAATCCCAAATGAATTGTAATTTATAGAAAGATTTAAGGTTATACACTGAGTTCGGAGCCGTGATTTCGGAAAAGCGTATAAATAAATGACTTTCTTGCGATATTTAGTGTTAGTTGGATTAGAAGATTCATATAAAATTGCTTTAAGAATATTATTACAAGAAACAATTGTTTTAATGGAACTTTTTGGCAAAAAAAGTGAAAAAATAATTAGATATTTTAAAAATATTTTCCTTTTACGAAACATGCTTCTACAATATTTTGCCAATTTTTAGCTAGGGCCTCTATACAGGGGCTGATCTAGGATTTTTGAAAAATTCACAGTATTTTTAGAGTAAAAAATGATCTATTAAAATAATAACTGATGTTTTTTTTTGTTAAAATTTTTCTAATCTGGTATATTATACATATATAAAAGAATAAATCCACTTTTTAACTATATATTTTAAAACTCCTAGTTCAGGGTTTGTACAGAGAAGTCTTAGCTATATATTTAGTCTCAAAGTGTTATTAATATAAAATTATTTTCCATTAAAGCAAAATGCTTTGAAAATACGTCTTTTTTCTTCATTTTTTTGCCAGTGAGGGAGCATTAACATCGCACTGTTTAGCTACACGAGGACTTTTGGTGAAGGACCTCATAATTTTGAACCATGGTCAAGTGACAAGGGCGACACCTAAGCTGGCACTCCCCCCTCTCCTAACTACCACACCAACGGGAGGACATTTGAGCTCTCGACTGATGTAACGTGCATCGCTCCCCTATACGGCAGGTCTTTAGGGGTACTGGGCTCGAACTCATAACATGCCTGCCATGATCCGATACCTTTACCACTGGGCTACCACAGCCCCATTTTTTTGCCAGAAAATTGCATTTAAATCAGCGTTTCTCAAACTGTGGGTCGTGGCCCCCTAGGAGGTGTGTGATCACCCAACATAGGAGGCCCGAGCATGTCGAAAATAAAAGATTACTTTAAAAACATATTAATTTACTGAAAGGAAGCAAAACAAAATACATTCTGCCGTACGAAAAAATAAAACACACACATTTACACACATATACACTTTAAAATGTATCAGTACTGCACAGGATTTGATAATTAGTTTAACAATACCAAGTGAAGAACATGTTTAATAATTAATAGGGACCCCATGGGCATGTCATAAAACTAAATACCAAATTTAATACTAATCTTTATAACCTGTACGATATATAATTAAAGTCGTATTGTAACTTTAACGCCAACGTATATTATTATTGAATTCAAAACATCGTTATTGTATGGAAAGGGGGGAGAAGAAATTATGATTGAAAACTGCGTCCCAAATATTGAAAGATTGAGAATAACTAATTTAAATCATTTTTTTTTCTTGTTATAATATTCTTAAAGCAATTTTTTTTGTATATTCTAGTTCAATTGACACTAGTTTTATGTATATATATATATATATATATATATATATATATATATATATATATATATATATATATATATATATATATATATATATATATAATTCATTTACTCGCTTTTGAGAAATCAGGGTTCTGAATGCAGTTAGTCACCTTAACAATAATTTTCTTCAAGATTTTTAAAATACTTTACTAAAATAATTTTTATGTACTTTTATATTAAATTAAAACTATTCTGATATAAATGTTCCTTTTTTATTTTTCTCTCTATTATTTTTACAATTATTTTTTTAAAAAAAAAAGAAAACGTTGCCTTATAGGTGTTGTATAATATTAAAATTACAAATTACAAATATGTAAATACTCTCAGAGAGAGAGAATTTCGTTCTATTTTTTAAACCTACAGTTTTTTTTTTTTTGCAAACGATACATATTCAAAGCATCGCGAAACTTCCAATAAACCCTTTATCACAAGTCTGTCTGCAGATATCAACTCCGACTTGTTTCTAAAAAAACAATAAACATCCCCATCAATTTTATAAAAAAAAAATAAAAATATAAAAGCTTCGAGAGACACTGTAACATTAACACACGTCCCTGTACTTGAAAATGTCGTCTGTTATTGTCAAGTGTCGCCAGGCCGTGTGTAGGATCTTGAGGAGAGCGAAACATCAAGAAAAGAACGGAGGTGCAGCGAGGGGGAGGGAAGAGCGAAATCGTGGGCGAACGAAAACTGCGGGGGTTAGCCCGAAAAACGTTCGCTATCCTCAACTCTCCTTCACAAACCTTATCCCGAGTTGCGGCTTAAGTCGATCCCTGTGCTACGTTGGGGGATTTTTACCGAGATTCCTGGGGTGAGTTGTTTGATTGTTCATTATTAGTAATTGATTGAGGATGCGAGTGTTTGCTGGTATCGATGAATTTCGCGCGAGTTCTTAGAATGTTCTGGACTTTAATCGGGAGTTATAGGATCAAGGAAAGTGATGGGTCAATTAAAGGGAGAAAATCCGGAAAAATTTGGATGTATTATTGCATGATTTAGTATAATAGGCATAACTATGAGTATTTGAATTTCATTAAGCATTTGAGATTTCATGTGCTGAAAAAGTTTAAGTATATTTGTGAGAAAGATTATGAAAATATTGCTATTTATTTCTTTCTCATTGTTTATAAAAATCTTGTTTTTGTTTGTGGTAAAATTATTTATTGTTGTTTGAAAGATAAATAATGCACTATATAGATATTTCTGTAGAAATAAGAAAATGAAAATTTAGAATTAAAATTAAGTTCCATCTTTCGGATATGTCGAATTTAGTCGAATCTAAATCACCATCAAATCGAAAAAGTCCTCCAAATTTTCAATCTTTTTTGTGAAAATATTAATAAAAGTGTAAACTGGCCTATCGATATCCTATGCTTACGAAATTAAAAAAAAATTTAAGTCAGACGTAATAAGAAAGGAATAATTAATTCATTTTAACAGTATATTAAAAACTTTTAAATACATACATAAAATCTGTAAGTGCTGTAACCGTCAGTATCATGTTTGATTTCCTCCATCCAGCGAATTTTCCCGCCTTTGATTCTAATTTGCACCCGATTTTCTGGACCATCAAGAAAGGAAGTAACTACGGCTTACATTTGAAGAAATACCGAACATATATGTGACACATAATAATAAATATTTTAATAATAGTAAGAGTTTTATCATAAATATTAAAATTAGAAAATGTATTATGTTTTAAAAGAGGCACATTAACATCAAGATTTTTCTGTTAATTATAATGAGTAAAAAATTGACTGCTCAAACTCCTTTGAATTAGAAATACTTATCGTATAAATGTAATAATATAATAATTTTATCCTGAAAATTATTATCTTTTTCTCATGTCTTAGAAAAAGCGTGTTCTTGCTCATAGAAAAATTATTTATTGTTACTTAGAAGATAAATAAAGCATTATGTTTTCCAGTAGGAATAAAGAAATAAAATTACAAAATCAAAATTTAGTCTCCGATTTCATGCATATTTGTGATTTATAAAAATAAATACTATAATAATAGGAAACTTGATAGTAAATACATAGACTAGAAAATGGACTATGTTTTATAAGATCAACATTAATATCAAAATTGTTTTATTAATTATAATCAAAAGAATACTGACTGGTAAACCCCTTTGTAATAGAGGTATATATTCCATGAATGTAATAATAGTAATTATAACAAGTTCTTAATTATAGTTTTTGAACATTCATGAGGAAAAAATTGAAAACAGATTCTTAGATATTGCTAAACTATGAAATATAGAAACCAAACGATTTATTTCTACTATATTTTAAACATATATATATCCAAGAAAATATTATTTCTTTTTTTTTTGAATGATGTAACAATGTAGATTTTTTGTGTGATGATTCAAAAAAAAAATCGAGTGAAGTTCTGTCAATGTAAATTGCTTCAGAGATTTGTTAACTTTTTTCCCTAACAAACTCTGTGCTGTCGTCGCTCTACGGCTGTTAATCGACATGCTATTTATAGGTGTATTTGGCACTAAACACGTCGTAAAACACATTGAAGTCGTTCTGAAATGAGTCCAGAATTCCTGTCTGGGAGATAAATTAAATTAAACATTTAAATTTCAAAGGTATTTTAAAACTAAAAAACCTTTGGGAGAGAGATTTATAAATACCGATGGAATATTTTGGAAATAAAATTGTTCTATAAGACAATGAATTGTTTTATATAAAATAGACATCACTCAACAAGTGTGAAATTTTTCTATATCTTTTTATTAATGTTTAATTATACAATTTTCATGGCATAAGTTTCTCAATAAACAAGCAATAGAAAAGAAAAATTAAAGTCAATTCCTACTTCCATCCATTAATAAGAGACTTTCATGCCATCCTCTTTACGCTAACTACAAAATAACCCAATCTCTCACTGGTCATGGAAATTTCAAAAGGTAACTGAATAAATTTAATTTTGTTCCTTCATCTTCCTGTGACTGTAATATTGGTGGCGAGGCAAATGTAGAACATGTAATCCTTCTGTGTTCCAAGTATGTCAGAGAGAGAAAGATTATAAGACTGGCTTTCAAGAGACTTAACATTAATTGTCCACCGAACTTTCACCAACTTCTTTCCATCAGAAGTGCTTATACTAATTTCTGTGAATTTGTTGTGAATATTTGTAATTCTTCTTAACCTCATTTTTTTATTTCCCTTGTAATGTGTGATTAATACTTACTTCTGTAAGCCCCGTGTGATACTTTGTGGTGCACGGGGATTTTATAATTGTTTTCAATAAAAAAAATCCTACTTAGGTCAACAAAGAAAATTTTTATTTTAGTTATTTTTAATTAAATAGCTACAAAAAATTAATATATAAATATGTATATACATATTACAGAATCAACAGTATTAGGTGACAAAATAGAAAGCGATTTTCCTTGACATTTTACATTTTCCTTTCTGTATAAGGTGTTTTGGCCTACTTTTTTATTTGTTACTATTTAGTAACTTCTTAAATTTAATTATTCTGATAAAATAAGTATATTAAAAAAGAAATCACATCCTCAGAAATTAGGCCATTTCAAGTGGGATTCTAACCCACGATTTTTGGATTACAAGTCCAACGTGCTATCGTACTAAAGAGATTCAACGAACGATTTTCCATTCTATATATTCTGTTGGACTACTATTTTTGTTTGATACTATTTATTCATTTCTTAATTTAACTCATGAATTAATATTTGAAAAAACTGAATTAACATCAAGTGTAATCCACTACCAGTTTAAAAAAATGTATTTGAACTTGAATGGATGAATATAATGTATTTTTACTAACGATTGAAAATTTGAACAAGATATATATATATATATATATAGGAAGAGAGCGAACTAATAGTAGGAATTGAACAAAAGGTATATTTATTTTATAAAGAAGACCCTTCCTTATTTATATATATATATAATAATTAAATTATAACATTTTAAATAATAATTATCAAAATATTTTTGAGAAATGAAATAAACTTTGACTTTTTAGTCCACATTGTTTTCCCCAAAATGGGAGTAAATTGCTTTAAAAACTGAAGCATTATTGTTATTTATTTAGTTCTAATGTTCAGGTAATTGGTAAAAAAGTATATATATGCACATAATATTCTTTATTTTGAAATATATTTATTTGAAAAGTTACAAAAAATGAAGTAGTGAGGAAAACATAGTTTATAGAAAAGTAGCTTACACTTTTAATGAAAAAAATCCTTAAATTTATTGGTATTTATAATATATTAGAAACTTTTTTTCATTAGTATTCTTAAAATAATATATTTATTTATTTTAAAAATACTAAAAGCTCATATATAAATAACTTATATGTAGCCTTTACGTATAATCTTATTAGGGTATAAGCTGACATATAAAAGCTTATAAAAAGTAATATGTAATCCTTTATATACAAGCTTATAAGTAGTATATCACTAACATAAGAAGTGGTAGTAGCTTATAAGTATATAGTATATATAAAAACTTTTATTACTATTTATGCAGCTAGCTTAATATAAGTAGTAATTAAATCGTATATAATTTTTAAGTTTCATAAGTTCTGGCATCCTGCGTTAAAACCACTAAATTCTGAGCATTACGAGTAGAATCTGCAATTTTCTAAAGTCTGGTTGCAGTAATATGTGAATTTTTCCTTTTTCTTCTTCTTCTTGTCTTGTCTATGGATTTAATGCATTTCTATTTTGGTCCCAAAGACCCAATAACAAGCAAGGCCATGTCTGGAGCTTGAGGGCTGTAATGAACATCCTGAGGTGATGCATCAAGTGTAATAAGTTATAGCTTAAAAAACTAAAAAACACCCTTTTATAGTTAATCGAACTAAGTCGTAAATTAATCTTTTAGTCACCAAATCTGGAAATGGGATCTGAAGTTAGTCGCCAGATGTAGGATGGGATCTGAAAATGGGAAATCACTAATCCTGATCAGGACAATGGAACAGAATTATTAAAATATTGTATTGTCATTGGTCCTGGACAAGTGAGCAAAATTTCGAATTAATCTGACCTTTTAACCCTTTATTTACCCCATTATGATTTACTGCAGTTTTTTCATGCAATATTTTTTTTGGAATTACTACATTGAAAATTAAGGGACATACATAAGCAAAATACTCAAATTTGGGAAATTTAATCCATTAGAGCTAATTAATTAATTAAAGATAGTCAACTATAAAATTAATTATATGCACTGTTCATTTAAAATAAATAGTCAAATTGTTTTCTGAGGTCTTCACTATCATACAAAAAAATAGGACGCTTAAATTTTGACATTAACTATTTTTTCGTGACAAAAATGATAATCTTCCCAATCTGCTGAAAACGAAATTTCTGCTATAAAACTATTCACCTTCCCCGATAAAGTACTCATAATAGAACCCGTGCTGCCATATATCTTAGAAGAGTGGATTGCAAGGAATATTCCTGCTAAATATCGTCAAAATATTCTTAAAAATGGGTTATTGTATGTATTTTTAAAGTGAGTGGTACTTATAAGTACCGTCGGTAGAGAAAGGGTTAAAGTGGGTAAAAATTGAGTTAAAAGATTCTATAACATGCAAGCGAAACTTATAAAATGGTATTAAAAGAGAGATTCAAGAATGGCCTTACAGTCAAAAATATGATCTGGTGTTAATTCTGCAGCTGGGGTAAGATCGGGAATTATCTGGAGATATTTTCATACCTTTGAAATAACCCGTGAGAAGTCTTGCTACTTGTAGAGCTCAAATTTCTCGGGCAATTGAGCTCTGGGATAGTTGGTTTTATGAAACGCTATTTAGAAATTTTCCACTTGATGACCGCATTTGCATCCTCTGAGGTGTCAGTGGAAGGCTTTTTCTTGCAACAGTTAATTACATTGATTCAACATTGTAACCAATAACATTTCAATTTTACAATGAGAAATATTTTCATTGTGGTATTTTAAATAATGCTTTTACATTGGTTATATTATATGAAATTTTCGAATAAATATTTTTAAATAATTCTTTATGATTAAATCTTTCATTTTCAGAATTTAAATAAGTAACGTTAATACAAAGACTTGCTGATTAAAAATTAATTTTTTTAAAAAAATTAGTTTTTGGTGGTAGAATTAAATAAAATAGTTGAGTTGATAGTTTATATAGTTCCCTGAGGGATAAGTAAGACGAATTCCTGATATATTCACATACAAGTTACAATTACAGCTAAAAATATAATACCATAAAAAGGAAAAAAATCCTTATTACTTCAAATTTCTTGATGTAATTTTTTTATATTCCTACTATAATAATCCATTGTATTTTCACATTTATAAAGAGTTCCTTGTATTAGTAATACATGTTTTTGAACTTTATTATGTTGTATGTTGTTATTTATATTGATAAAAGGTATATAAGAAAAAAAATAACTCACGTAAAATAAACTATAAAAATATAAACAATTAAGAAATGCCTCAAAAGCACATATAAGTATTCTGAGAAACTCATTAAATATTTTAAAATAAGTTACAAAAGTTTATTTTTAATTAGTATTATAGTGAATTATTTTATATCTATATCTTTTAAATAATATTTTCAAAATTAGTTGCAAGAAGTTAAAATGAAGTGACGAAATATTTTACTTATGCATTAGTAAAGAAATATAACATAATAATAGTCTTTTCGTATCCTGATTGTAACAAAACAGCGAATAGTTCAATGAATTTCTTAAATATTTTAATTTTGAGGTACTTAAAATATACCAAACAAAGAAATAATGCATTTCATATACAATCCAAAGCCTCTTTTACAAAAATTTGTTTCAAGCCTTTCTAATAGACTATAAAATTAATTTTTAAACACTTTCCGCTTGCATTCTTATAGGAATGCATTAATAATTTAATTAATAAATAAATAGTTACCAATATTTACTTAAATATTTACTTTTTTTCTTGAAACTTATGTTTACATTTATGTATTATCTTATATAGATAGCATACTGTGAAAGTGTAATTCCATTGCATGCTACTTTTCACCCATATTTGACTCTTAAAAAATTGATGTAAAAAAATTTTACAGGATTTTTCGAAAGCAACGTACATGCATATTAGTAACACATAAAGCAAAAATAATATTAATTTTGCAATAATAAATAAAAATACGAAATATGAAGCTTTACCGAAACCACAAAATGAGAGTTTTCTGCTTCAGATGAAATAGTTTACAAAGATTATTGTAGAAGTTATAAATTTTAAATCATTTTTGATACGGTAAAACTGCATTCGACGAGGCGTAACGTAGCTTTTCTTCGACGGATAGAGATCTTACCAGGAATTGCGTATTTTCTTCGGCTTGGTGAGGGTAATAGGTGGAGCCGGAACTCTTTTCTGGGCGGAGCAAAAATTCGTTCTATTTAGGATTAAAAAATGTTATTAATTCTGTCTATATTTTGTGAAAAAAAATATGCATCGTAGACTGTTGGTTCTAATTTTACTCAAGCAACTTTACTCATTTAGACGGTGTATTTATGTTAGCGTTTTACATTTTGGATTATAAAGACATATTTTTGCTACCTGTGTTTTCACGTAATAACTTCTGCAGGAATGGAAGACTAACCTGTAAATAAGAAAAATGCAATGCTAGAGATTTGAATCTTTATTAAATAAGCGTGGGACAAAGGAAAAAAGTGTTGTACTAACTCGTGAAAAATTATTAACTTTGAACGCAGAAGTAAAAAGTGTTAAAACAGCATAGAAAAAAATGCCACGTGACCATTTGTTACTCCAGCATTATATGACATACTTGAATTTCAAAGAGTGGAAAAGTTAACTGTGCCAGTAACAAATGCAAAACCTATCCTTTATTTTTCCTTACGGAGTTTTTCTACTAATTATATTAGGGAATCTTTGGGGCCATCAATTGAGTTATTTCACAGCCATCCCTCTCAAGAAGAAACCTTAATATGCAGATTAGTTAGTAGATTTATAGTGGAGGTTTAGTAATCGAGAGATAGAAGAAGGAGGAAGGAGGAGGAAAGAAAGCGGAGTTGCTGAACGCAGTCCGGTTACGGTAAGGAACTGAATTTAGATGCGTGATTATAGAGAACTGGCTTTAGCTATTCAAATATGTTAAGGAAGTTATGATTCATAGTAAAGTTAAGTAAAGTTAAGCTGTTAGGATTTAAGGAGCTTATTCATAAAAGATTTTGATATATCACTCTTGATTTTCCCTCTATAGTAAGATTGTCTTTGATTATTATATTTGATAATAATAAATTGGAGTTCTTATGGCTAGATTGGATCCTCAATCTTCAACCCCTACAGATTTAGGTCGGGCAGATGAAGAGATGTCTTCCCCTGGTGTGAGGCTATCACAGGTCTATCATTAGTTATTTCATAAAATAACTATTTACTTCATAGAATAACTAGGTAAAGTATGAAATTTTTCATCTATTATATACTTAAACTGACTTGTCAGGTGATTTCATGGAATAGCTAGTTAGTATATGAAATAACTGTGAATTATACACTTTAAAGATATAACATATATATAAAGTAGGTTTTTTCCCTCGTTTCTTCTCACATGGTTTTGGACTACCACTGTTTGAGATCTAGCTATGTTCTTTCAAATGCAGCATAATTCCTCAAATATTAATTAATGAACAAAACTAATTACTTTTTTTCACGAATCCGATTTCAGAGAAATTTTAACAAAGTATTTTCCTAGAAAATGGAGTAACTTTGTTTGATAACATGGACATATTATATAATGGAATACAATAATTAATAGATTCACCGAATTTTGGAAAGGAATAAAGTCGCTATGCTCTTTTCTACATGTAGTACGGAAGGAATAACATTCTCTATCTTTTCGAAGAAGCGAAACAATTATTTTAAACAGAATCCAGACATTTTTCTCTCGAGTTATGTCAAGATCCTCAACTCACACACGGGCAATTAATAACACTTGAAATTAACTGAGGACAGAGCGAAGCTCCCGTAGTAACCAAACGCTAGATCTTATCTCAGAGAAAAGTTGCAAAAAAACTCTTCCCCAAGGCTTTTAAGTGTACTTTTTTTTAGTATTTATAGCTCACTTAACGTTCAGGCGCCCGTAAAAAATCGCTCGACAAAAATCCATAAAGATTATACTCTGATGTATTTCCCTATGTGGTATTTTAAGTGTTGCTTCTTGATTTTCATTTCTGCGTACTGCTGCGTATAAGCTCTTTCATAACTTAATGTGTTTATGTAACCATGGGCATTTCAATTAGAAAACTGTGCTCTTACTTACTTAGCTAAAAGACTGGAATGAAATTACGTGAAATTTTTAAAGACTATTTATATATATATATATCCTATTTCTTCCTATTTAGTATAGTTACCTTAGATCAGGGGTGGCTAACCTTTTTGGATCAACGTGCCATTTTTTCTAAAGAAATGCTTAGTGAGGTATAGGCGTGCCATCAAATAATTTTGACTTGTGATTATTGGTAAAATAATAAAACTAAATACTAACAACACAAAAAAATACATTGCGTACTTTATAGTAGTAAATGTTGTAGTTATACGTGTAATTAAAATTGTATAAAGTAACATTAGCGGGATTTCTGCTGTTGCAGGTTAGATGACAAATAACTTATATTCGGATTGTAAGATGGTACTTTTAACAGAATGCAAACTGAATTGGAGTCCTCTGCCAAGTGGCTTCTAAGCGAGTCTTTAATGCTATTCATCCCTGAAAATAATGACTCGTAGGCATAGGTCGTTGAAAATATGGTTAAAATAGCATGAGCCTGCCTCTTCAAACAGTAAAACGTCTCTGGAATCGAATTTAATGTTTCCAAAATTTCGTTACTGGCATTTTTACTTATATTGCTTGTTAATCTTTCTGTTTCAATCAATTCTAACTTTTTCCTTGTTTCAACAAAGTTTTGAATCCATATTGAATTAGACTAGAAATCAATGTAAGTAATATTTCAAATTCTTCGATTTCGAACCAATCGAATTGGGGCAAGTTCAGTTTATCAAATAATGTCACATCAGGGTACTTAATAAACTTGAGCATTTCTGATAATTCATTGAACTGAGAAAATCTCACTGAAAATTCCTTGTGACTGAAGAATCAATCGCGATTGACCGTTTTGATCGGTGGCGTGCCCAAAATATTGTGCCGCGTGCCATCAATGGCACGCGTGCCAATGGTTCGCCATCCCTGCCTTAGGTTCTATACCTATGTGTATATATTTTGGATTATATATATATATATCTTGTTCAAAGTTTCAATCATTAATACAATACTTTCTATTCATCTATTCCAGTTCAAATACATTTTTTAAAATTTGTAGTGGATGTCACTAGATTTTAATACAGATGATTAAATTAAAATCATTAAATTAAAACGTTAATAAATAATAACAAAAATAATAGTGCAACTTTATATATAAAAATGAAAGTCGCTTGCTGTGTCTTTGTAACATAATGGATAGCGCTTTGGACTTCTAATCCAAAGGTCGTGGTTTCGAATCCCACCTGGGATGGTCTAATTTCAGAGAATTTAATTTCCTTTTTACTATACTATTTTATTAGAATAATTAAATTTAATGAATTAAGAAATAATCATAAACAAACGAAAACAGCCTAACACCCTACATAAAAAGGAAAATGGAAAATTGCAAGGAAGTGGTTCTGTCATGTGTATATATACATATATATTTCTATCAATTGTAACAATTTAATAAAAATTAACTAAAATAAAAAATTTTTTTGTTAACCTGAGTAGGAATTGACTTAAATTTCTTTTTCATATTACTTGTTAATAATAATAGGTTGATTCGTATGAAAAATCAGATTTTGAAGTGAATATATGAACTTGCATTTCTCTTTTTCAGAAGTTGTTTATGTAATCCAAATAGGCTCTATTTGATGGCTTCAATACAACTTTCCCAACGAGATATCAATGAATAGAAGCCCATAGAATCAATAAACTCTGATATGGAATTTTTCAAACCGTCTTTATTTAGCCAGTAAAAACTGTACAAAATGTTTTAAAAAAAGGAAGATAGTTGGTAAATGATCTGGCAAAAAAATTGGATGCAGCAAAACATCATATTTTAATTCATTTAACTCCTCAATTATTTTGTACTGCGTATGCGACCATGCATTGTCGTAGAAAAGTATTGGGACAAACCAATTAATAAGGGGTGAGTGTATAATTATCAATTTTTCGTACATTTCATCAGTGTATTTGCAGTATAATAGATACAATCGGATCCGCTTCCACCGATGCTTTCGGAGCATCATTTTTCACAGGTACCATTCATTCCCTGTTCACTTTGTAGGGGGTAATCGACATTTTTCAAACCAATGCTGCATTTTGCGATCGTAACAGTATTCTTCCCTAAATGCATGGTTTCTATTACGTGCAGCGATTGCAGCATGATTACCAAGTTAGTACTCCTATAAAAAACAAGTAATATAAAAAAAATTAAGTCAGTTCCTACTTGATCAACAATTTTTTTTTATTTTAGCCACTTTTTATTAAATAGTTACAATTAATATAAATATGTACATACATAAGACAGAATCACAACATTAAGTATTCATTAATTTTTATTAATTATCATTAAAGTATCCTATTGTCATACAAAACAATCTCGTGTATATAAAATTTCAGTTCAACTCAATGCTTTAAAACGTGAGGGAAAAAAAACCTTTTCAAGTTTCGACACAAGTCGCCAAAAGGGTCGCTAAGTCGTCAAAAATGATGCCAACGTGGCTGTATTTGTAATTCTTTAAATAATTAGTTTTAATCAATTAATTTTTATTAATTATAAATTAAGTTACTGTATTGTCATTCAAAATAATCATGCATATAAAATTTCAGCTCAATTGGGCGCTTTAAAATATATTTTATTAACGATTGAAAATTCCTCCAAGATAAATAAATAAATATATAGAGAGTGTGAGCTAATAGTAAGAATTGAAAAAGATTTTGAAATAAATATTTAAGCCAGATTTACTTCTGAAATCTCAATTCTCCTGAAAAAGGTGTAAGTTTTAGAAATGAAATTCGTAAAGGATAATACAGTAATACCCCGAACTTACGCGATAGGTGGGGCTGAGTGATAACCGCGTAAGTCGGGGTATAATTTCACATGTAAATACATATAAATTATTTTTAATTTAGGCCAGAGACGAAAGAAAATAATAATTTAGAAAAAAAAGGGCTCAGTAAACTGTTAGATAACACAAATACAAAATCGCAAACCAAAGTTATTTTGAAGTAGAAGGTTTCGTAAAATATAACAAAGTAGTCTGCCTGCTCAAAGATTTTTTTCTCCCGCAAAATTTCTTCGTAGAATACTAATAATTTTTTTTTGTTCCTTGTTTTGTTAAAAAAAATGTTCTTCATTGGTGTCTGTATTTTCTAAAATTTGTAACCCTTTTTCAATTAAACTGAGTACTATCAAATTACCAACCACCACAAGATCTGCTGATTGAACTGGGTCTAAAGTCTAAAGTTCTTCAATGTGTTGTTCTTGCTCATACATGTCTATGAGCTTATCAATTGTCATCTCCTGATTGCGGGAATACTGCATTTCTTGAACCTCATCACAAACCACTTCTAAATTTATTTGCTAATTTATTATTATAACTTCTTTAATCAAATTACCAATTTCATCAGGGTCTGGCACTGATTCCTCCTGAGTTTCAATGATGATGGGGGGAGGGGGAAGGAAAAAGACGAATCGACGAGATTTGAAAATCGCGTAACTCCGTATTCGTTAAGTCGGTGTAGCGTAAGTCGAGGTATTACTGCACGCTTGATTTAGAAGAAAACTTACTATGTAAGAGTATAAGTTTAGAACGAAATAAGTAATCAAAAGAAACCAGGTTTTGAAAGGGTTTGACAAAATCATGAAATAAAGAATACTTTGGAAATGAAAGAGAGATTTTTTGTTAAGATTAAAATAAGGTTTTATACCGTAAAGATTGTTCTATTATAGGGATTAAATAGTACACTTTAATTTTGTTTGCAGTCACTAAATAGTTTCATTCAACCGATTCATGAGACGCAGAATTAAAATAATTCCATTTCGAAAAACATTAGAATATAACACAGGGGAAAACTCTGACAAAAGAAAAATAACTTATCTTATTAATATTATTGTAGCTCCAATGCTCCTAATATAAAGTTAATTAAATCTATTCATTCTATAGAACTGAAATTTAATTTGAAAATCCTCTTGTTACTTTAATGATTAAAAATAGGAGTTCGAGGCGATTTATTTAAGGTATCCGACTACGTTCGGAACCGTGACTTTCAAAAGCGCACAAATGGATAATTTTCATGATATTTAGTGTCACTTAGATTAGATTATGTACATAAAATTGTTTTAAGAACATCTTGACAAAAAAATTTATTTAAATACAATATTTTGGCAAAAAATTAACTTTGAATAATCTTTTTTCCAAACGTTCTCCTTTTGTGAAAAATGCTTCTATTAGAATAATATTTTTCCTGTATATAGCTCAGACCTCTGTTCAGAGGCTCAACTAGAATTTTTGAAATATATAACTTAGAAGTGGGTTTATTCATAGTTTACGATAACAGAGGGGAGCAATTTTAAGAAAAAAACGCCAATAATTTTTTCCATTGGTGGTAACTGAAAATAATGTTAATTTTTCAAAATTCTAGTTGGGCCTCTGTAGAGAGGTCTGAGCTATATGCAGGCAAAATATTATTATTTTAGATGCATTTTTTATAAAAAGAGAACATTTTGAAAAAAAGGTTATTGTAAGTTAATTTTTTACCAAAATATTATATTTAAATAATTTTTTTTCTCTAAATGCTCTTAAAACAATTTTATGTATGTATTCCAATCTGAGTGACACTAAATATCGTGAAAATTATCCATTTATGCGCTTTTTTAAAATCACGGTTCCGTACGTAATCGGATACCTTAAATAAAATTTAACAGAAACAATATTATTTTTGGTTCATCTAAGTGTATTGCAGAATTCAGTAGAAGAATGACGTAATGATGTGTATATATGAAATATAAAAAATATAAGAAGTAACTTATTTTAATAAGAATCTCTCTTTTTAGAACGTAAATTGCTGAACGTAACAGACTTTTTAATTTAATCGTCAAGGTTGGAGTTTATTATTGGGATTTTTTAGTAAAAATAAAATGCAATTGATATTATACAGAATATCTAAGCTTATATTATGATTTATATTATTTGTGAGATTTTCCAAAAATATGTAACTTTCACGTTCACAATAAAAAAATGCAGCTATTATAATTGTCTTTCATTTTACTGAAAAATATTTCAACTAAATTTTCCTTCTTATAATTTATCTTTTCTGAGAAAATAATTATGAAAAACTTTGAATTATTTTCTTATTAAAAAAAAAATTTTTTACTAAAAAAAATCTTTTTATCGGAAAAAATATTAAATACTTTGAGTTAGTACTTTAGAACACAAAATTTAAAAGAACTATAAACAGACTGATATTGATATTCCTTGTTTCATCGTTTTTTATGAATAGAAACTGATTTAAATTTGGTGTTGCATGGAAAGTTTACAGGAGAAAAATTTACTCATTCAAAATA
This sequence comes from Trichonephila clavipes, assembly GCA_019973935.1. Lineage (NCBI taxonomy): Eukaryota > Metazoa > Arthropoda > Arachnida > Araneae > Nephilidae > Trichonephila > Trichonephila clavipes. Next base: position 1,154,707 of record BMAU01017015.1, read on the forward strand.
TCAACATTAACATGATTTCTAAAAAAGAATATACATTTTATAACAAAATATACATATAATTATTTCTAAGTTCTTAATCATTGCCTAATATAACGAGAATTAAAAGTACATTTTAAATACGCTTACGGGCAATATAATTCAAACAAAAAAGATATTGCTGACTTGTTATTCTATTAAAATGACTTAACACAGACTTCAATGTATATTAAAATGTTTACCTAATATTTGATACTATATATTAAAGCTAAAATTTTATTTTTTCAAAAAAACGTGATCGAAAAAAAAATTGTTAAAAAGTTTATCATGACTATAAAAATTGAATACATTTAGTATTACCACTTTAAAAAAATTTTTAGTACAGCTTTTTTTTTAAAAATATAATTCAGGTTTTAATAAAAATACTATTATAAATAGTATAAAATTATTCATCAAAATCATTTTTTGACATCAAAATAAAAAATAGATAAGAAGAAAAACCGATTAATAAACCGATTATATATATATATATATATATATATATATATATATATATATATATATATATATATATATATATATATATATATATATATATGTATTTATGTAAAAAAAGGTTCATTTTTATTTAACGTAATTTAATATTACTTAAAATGTTGTTAAATTATCATTTAACGAAAGTAAAGTAACGCTTGTTTCAATGTTAAATTGTTTTTTGTGAAATCATTTTGTATTTATTATTAACGCTCTTGAATTCTTATTTAAATTCAGCTTTATTTATAGTATTTGATTCTTTACATAAAAATTGCATTGTTGTTATTCTATGATTCTTTCATTTTTAAATTTGTTATTATAAATTGTTCTCAGTGAATACATTTATCCATAAAAGAAAAACAATTTTTACGATTTACGTGTTTGTTTATCTGATTAAATTTAAATTAAAAAACAATAAATGTGTATTATGCCTGATCTTATTTTAAGGGAACCAGAACATCATACACATTCAAAAAATCGATTTTTCAATTTTAGAACTAACACACACACACACACACACACACAAGCAATATATAAAAAAATTGAAGTCAATTCCTACTTAGATCAACAAAGAAAAATTTTATTTTAGTCATTTTTTATTAAATAGTTACAATTAATATAAATATGTACATACATATGATAGAATTACACTTTAAGTGGCAAAATAGAAAACGATTTTCCTCCCAATTTTCCTTTCTATGTATAGTGTTGAACTATTTTTTGTTTGCTACTATTTATTCATTAATTAAATTGAATTTTTCTAACAAAATAGTACAGTAAAAAGAAATCATCTTTTCAGAAATTAGGCCATCTCTGGTGGGATTCGAACCCACGACCTTTAGATTAGAAGTTCAACGCCATCCTTCGTGCTACAGGCACAATGAACGATCTTCCTTTCTATATAGGCTTTTGAACTATTATTTTGTTTGTTACTGATTATTCATTTTTTAATTTAATTAATGAATCAATACTTAAAAAAACTGTATTAACATCATCCACTACAAGTTTAAAAAATGTATTTGAACTTGAATGAAGGAATAGAAAGTATTTTATTAACGATTGAAAATTTGAACAAGTTATTTATAAACAAATATATATATTGGGAGGGAATGAACTAATAGTAGAAATTGAAAAAAAAATAGTGCATATTTTTTTCAATCTAAAAATGTACAACACTTGCATGTTCGCTGATAAAATAACCTTAAATTATGAAAAAGTATTTGATAAAAATTTAAACAAACGACCATGACTCCTTGTATACATTTTAAAAGATAGTTCCTCTTGTGTTTAATGTATGTAAACTATTAATTTGTTTTTACTAGAAAAGAGCAATTATATATATTTTTTGAAAAACTAGTTTTACATGAAAAAATTCGAGATTTTTAAAATTTCAGAGTTTTACTGTTTTTTCGGAGAAATTATACTATAATTTTATATAAAAAAAACTATTTGAGTGTATTTTTTTCATTGTTTTACATATGTATGTAAACTATTTTGTATATTTAAGAAATATTTTTATAAAAAATGGCCTCTATATGAAAATATGTTTGATAAAATTATGTTCATGTTCAGCTATAACAAAGGGGAGAAAAAATTTTAAATTATTTTTGTAATTCTAGAGAATGCTTACAGCATTATTTTATGAGGTATGTAAAAATAGGCAGGAAATTTCTTATCAATTGTGTATGTGAAAACATTGCTACTTCCTTAAAAAAAATATTGCACTACAGGGTTCCATATTTTTCATACTTTTATACAGGATACCTGTGCATATAGTGAAATTTTTTTCTAGTTTAATTAGTACATATTTTTTTAAAATAGTTTTATGTATGAAAAGGAGGGAGGAAGGGAATATTAATTTTCAAAATTACAAAGTTTTATAATTTTTTTAGAAAATATTTTCTTATTTTTTTTATTAAAAAATAGGTTTACTATATTTTGTATATTGTTTTAAATATGTGCAAAAAATATTTTACATATTTAAGATATGCTTTTTTCAAAGAATAGTACCTAAACATAAACATGTATTATGAGATCTCAAAAATTATGTCCATCTTAAATTAAACAGAAAAAAAAAAATTTTTTGAACTAAAAAACAATTTTTGTATTTCTACTGAATGATTAAAATATCTTTACTAAGATATGATCAGTTCTATTGAAATTTTTTTAAAGATATATGTTCCTTAAGCAAAGAGTCCTAATTTTGGCATTTTACTCTTTCGAGCATGCCCTTTTACCCTTTAATATAGATCTGCTTTGCAAAAGGGATTCTTCTCGAAACTGATTTAGATAAGTCATTAACATACAATGAATTCTTCTTCATCTTTTTTTTACATTTAAATCAACGTAGATGTAAGGAAGATGCATTAGAAATTATCTTCAAATTGCATTTTTTCTTTACTTTAAATTGTTTCTTGAAGTTCACTTAAAAAAGTTTAATCTAAAATCAGCAGTTTTAAAAATTAATTTATTTGGAGGCTAATGGCTTAAAAAATTTATAATGCTATTACAAAATTTGCATGGTATTTACTGAAAGTTGAAATGTAAGAAGATTTCACCCAAAATGTAAAAGTATTGAATGTTAATAGAACATATAGATAATACATAAATAATTTTGAATGAGAAATTATTTGCTGAAACCTGTGAGAATCGCAACGCAACTTTGGATTTATCAGAAAAATCTTTCTATGCTAAAAAGGAGAATCATCATGAAACTACAATAACTACCATGTAAATCCATTTACAAATTTTTTGTAAATTAATTATAATTAAATTGAATGAAATAATAATGTGGAATAATTCTATATTTTTCCTAAGCCAAATTTTAATCATTGAAATCATTATATTATTATTATTTAAATAAATACTTTTGGCAGTTTTGAGATCTGTTTATTAATAATAAAACAAGAGTTCTTGCATCTAAGAAAATTAAGCAAGCTAAATTATTAAATATATATATATATATATATATATATATATATATATATATATATATATTAATATATAACTTGCTTAATTTCTTAGATGTAATAATTTTTATTTTATTATTAACAAGCTTTAATATAAGCTTAATATTTTTTTATTATATATATATATTTGCTTTAAAATCATATAGTTTATAATTTTTAGAGAAGCACTAGAATGATCACATGTGTTTACTTAGAATTCAAATAAGTCGAAAATTCTTTTATGTAATTTTTGAAAATATATTCTGGCAACACTTAAATTAAAAAAAATATTATTCGAATTCCAAATCATATAAGAAATATCATTTTAATTCTTCCTGAAATTCCTTGTTGTATATATCAGTATTTTACTCATTCTATCTCATGTTTTTATTCAGTTATGTGTGCTATTTACCAGAAATCCTCTCTCTAAGAAAATTTTACTTTTTCCATTTCAAAATTTTTGTCTCCAAAATATTTTTTTTTGCACCATACTAATAGAATAGTCACATTTGTATGGTTCTAGCACACTCATATTTCTTAAATTCAGGCACAACTTATTCTTAGTTTAACAAAATTCCTCACCAAAATTTATTTAAAGTAAAATATTCCAAAACTTCGTGTGTGTTCCAATCAAAGAATTATTCAGAGCTGGGAAAGCCGCCATCTTGTTTTTTGAACCGAATTCGTTACCGAACCTCATCTTTCAAATTACTGGAAGTAGTTGGACAAAAAGATTTAGACAAGTAAAGAAAACCCGAAAGATGTAACTTCAGGGTGTTATATTCGGTTTTCGTTGCTACGCTTTAGAATCTGTGTATCAACGAAAAAGCACGTCTTCAACGTTCTCCTTCATTTTCGCGCCGAATCAGCTTCTTGTTTTGGTAGACTTGAATTCACGACGCCTTGCTTCAAAAGCAAAGTAACAGTAGACGCTTACAGAAAACAAGACGCTTTCTTTACTACATTAAAAATAGATTGCCTCTTCATTTTGAGAGATGTATGTGACATTTTTAGCATGTTGCATCATAGCAAAGGCAGTGTTTATGTTGGATGTCTTTTTGCAATTAGACCATTCTTTCTTTTTTCATTTCTTCGTCGTTCTGTATGTTATCCGTCTGTTCCACTGACTTACTAAAAGTGAGATGCCAGAAATATGAAGACATAATAAATGGATTTTTGAAGATTATTTTTCCCCCAACATTTTCGGTAGCTGTAGATTTTATTTTTAGGTTCTGTTTACATTAAGCGTCTCGCTTACGAGTATATTCAGTTTTTCAAGCATATTACTTATTTTTTTATTTGACATAAAAAGAAAAAGGAGAAAACTCTCTTAAATAAATGTTTTTACAGGCATAAAAGTGTATGAAATACCTGCAGGGTTTGTTATAATAAAATCGAAAAACAATTTCACTTGGTATTTCGAAAACAGGTTTTTAAGTGGAGTTATTTTTATTTTAAAATTTCAGTAGAAATAAAGTTTCTCATTTTTTCCCTACAGTTGGTTCTCAATCTCCCTATATATATCTTGTTTAAATTTTCAATCGTTAATAAAGTACATTTAAGAGGGCTCATTTAAGCTGAAATTTTATATACGCGATTGTTTTCGATGACAATACAGTAATTTAATTATAATTAATAAAAATTAATTGATTAAAATTAATTACTCAAAGAATTACAGATACAGCCACGTTGGCATCCTTTGTGGTGACCATTTTGACGACTTGTATCAAAACTTTAAAAGGTTTTTCTCACATTTTAAAGCGCTCATTTGAGCTGAAATTTTCTATACACGATTGCTTTGTGTGGCAATACGATAATTTAACTATAATTAATTAGAATTAATTAAATGAAACTAATTATTTAAGGAATTATAGATACAGTCACGTTGGCTTCATTTTTAGCGACTTGAGTCTAAATCTTAAAAAAAAAAATTTCCTCACGTTTTAAAGCATTTAGTTGAACTGAAATTTTATACACACGATTGTTTTGGATGACAATAAGATGATAATAAATAAATGATGATAGTTAATAAAATTAAATTGTCACTTAATATTGTGATTTTGTCATATGTATTTACATATTTATATTCATTATAATTATTTGATAAAAAATAACTAAAATGAAATTTTTCTTTGTTGACATTGGAATTGACATTTTTTTCCTATACTGCTTGTTTCTTGAAAGATCAAGAGTTATAATGGAAAGAGTATTCCAATTTTTAGTTGTATTATCATCTATCCAATCAAATGTCGTTCTATTACAACAGTATAATCAAAACATAACGAATCAAAAATCGAATTCGGAGTTATTTATCCGTTGCCATTACAAAGATAGGAATTCTTTGAAAGGTATTTCTTCTCCAGAAATTCTATTTCGAAGTAGTATTATCGAGCTCAAAATATATATAATTTCCTCTCTTTTTCGAAAATAAAATTATCTATTCATGCATTCAACGTCAAGAATAAAAATCTATGTAAATTAATTTTCATTTAAATTTTACAGCTCGCAAAAATGACGCAGAACATTTTTTTCATAAGACTTAAGAAATATTGCGTGGTATAATCTGAAAACTACATTGAATAATTTATAGAAAATTTTATGAATGAATAGCTATAGAATTGAGGAAAAAATCTTTGATGTGAATTGCTTCAAGGGATATGCAAATACATAATAAGTGATGACAGAAGGAATGACTTTTGAAATTGAACATGAATAAATTTTCTATAGTTTGCATTACAAAATTATTCTTAATGTGTTTTGTGATAGAAATTAATAATCTTAAGCTCATACATAAAATTGTCAAAATGTTTAACAGAACTTTCTCTCTCACTTGTGAATAAATCATTACTGTATATATTAATTAACACTGTTATCTTTGGTTGATAATATAGCTGGAGAATATCAATGTGGATGTAAAAAGGGGAAATCTTGTAAATAGATTTTCAATCTACGCCAAATTCTTGAAAAACCTAGAGAATTTGGTATGACGCTGAATGACACTGGATGTCACTGGGAAATGGAACGCGAAGCGTTCCTCCATCCCATATCGAGATTGTTGCTGAGTCCTTGTGTGGGTGGGCCTGCCTGAGAAAGAGTGTCCTTATTGGTGGTTCGAACGTGGCAAGTAGGCGTGGTTATGAGATCGAGGATTTTCTTCAATACGGTTTCGGCGGGAATGTCCAAATGTTGTCGAAAAGGCTTTGCTGTGGTTGGTCAATGGCATTGCGAGAGTAGGCACTCAATTGGCTGCACTGAAGCATTGGAACAAATCAGAGGGGAGGTCTAGAGAACTAGCATGTGTGGGGTTGCAACTGAGTAATATTAAATAAAATTAAGAAAATTTTTTAAAAAATGAAGAATTTAAAAATTTAAGAATTTAGCAAGGGTAGTGGTCACTCGCCACCCGGCAAGTGACTAAATTAATTGTTAGGGGGGATTGTAGGAATCTAGGAGGATTCTCCTAGGTCTCTTGAGATCTGACATTGGAATATAATTATTGAGCAATTTTACGTTTTCGTTATCTATATTGGGTAAGTTATTAAAGAATGAAATAGCCAGTTTTTGAATATAGCTTTTAAAAGGAAGAATTTTTTAGTATCTTCATAAATTTTAGAATTTCTGGTGTATCTATCTGCTCTAACTATATTTCTGATAATCGAGTTCTGAGCAACCTCGAGTGTTTTAATATTAGAATCTGCTGCGTAACCCCACACAGGTGAACCATAAGTCAGAATTGACGCAGAACGGCAGTGTAGAGAAGTAGAGAATTTGGTATTGAATTACGCTGCATTTTTATTGATTTTAAGACGTACGATTGTGTTGACCTTGACTCTCTACTTGTAGTTCTTCCTGAGCAGGCATTCCAAAAAAAACTTAGAATGTTTGTTAAGGCAACTGTTTCTTGTGTAAAACTTTCTGGTTACCTCTCGGCATTTTTCGATGTCAGAAATGATGTGAGAATGAGTGATTATCTTGGTTGTCTTCATTTTAATTTCGCAGAATGGGCTATTCGGAACATTTAAAACATTTAAAAATTTCCAAATCATAAAAACATGGAATTATAATTCGGCTTCTATCATCATCATCGTCATATAGGGCAAGACAGTCCCTCGTGGGCCAGTGCCTTCCTTTGAAGATTCCTCCACAATGTTCACTTGTTCACTCACACCACAATTATTCACTTATGTCCTCCAAGTTTTCTTGTTTATAGTCCCAAAGTCTGATTCCATTGAGTCTGCTCATTTCAGCCTTGGGCTTCCACGCTTTCGGATCCCAGTGACTTTGAACTACATTACCTTTTTGACAACTTTATCATCTGACATTCGAATTATATGGGCCCTCCAAGGAATTCTATTTGTTTTTATGTATTTAATGATGTCAGGTTGTTTATAAATTCTATATAATTCAAAATTATATCTTCTTCTCCAGCTATTGTTTTCGTTTACCCCTCTAAGTATACTTCGAATTATTTTTCTCTCAAAAGTTGCCATTCGATTTTCTTCCAGTTTTGTTATTGTCCAAGTCTCAGATGCATGTGTCAGAACTGGTCTAATTAGAGTTCTGTAAATTAAAAATTTTGTTTTTCTTGAAAGAAATTTAGATTTTAAAAACCTCCTCAGTCCATAAAAAGCCTTATTTTCCAATTAAAATCGATTCTGGATTTCATGAGATATTCTGTTATCAGAGGTATTAATGGATCCCAAGTAGGTAAAACTGTTGGCTTTTATTCAGACGTCTCATAATACTCTTTTAGAATCCTTTCTCACGCATCTATTACAGCGCTTTAAGATAATACAAAACAAAACTACTAAAGTTAAAGTTGAAATCTAAAAATATATTTTTCTTCTTTCTTTTGAATCCGAATGGTAAATCTTCTTTGGAGTGAAAATAAAAAAAAAAGAGTAAGAAAAGTAATCATCAGTCACGGAGACAATGGAGAAGTTCGCCGTTCTTTTTCCATCTGACGTCTAGCGTACGTGATATATTTATCCAGCCTCTCTAAAAAGTACAGAAAGATGTTTAAGAAATTCGGATATAAACTATTACGCGCTTGTTTTGCATATTGTTCAACGCGTGATCACCTTCATCTGCAATCATCCAGTATTTGGACAGCTCACCTCTCGCTGTTAGATACTCATAAGATGTATAAATCGCGCCGTCAATAGATGAGCTTAAATGCTACATGAAAATCTACTTTTATTTGCTACAAGTGATTATAGAACTGTGGAATAGAATGATGCAATAAACTAAGAAGATACAGAATGTTTTAGAAGATATCTGTGCAAATAATTCGAAAATTAATCGCTGAAAGAAGCTAAAATTAACACTGAATTTTTTTCATCTATTTTGGTTTTCTTATTTTATTTAATATCAGTTTTCAAAGGGAATTTAGTCCCCGGTACATATCATTTTAATCTTCAATTAAATATTGTTGAAATAAGAAAAAGAAACATTATGTTTTTTTTAAATAAAAATAGCGTAACACATTACTTTCGAAATAAAAAAAAAATATTTGCACTTTTTTGTTGCCAGTGTTCACTATTAAAATTTTAATCCGCCGAAAATCGTTTGCCTGTTTTCTGCAGTTTATAGAATTTGGCCATGAAAACTATCCTGTTTTCTATAACAGGCAGTTCTATACAAAGCAAAAGTATTACGAAATGAAAATATTACGGAATAAGAGAACATTACAAAATGAGAATATTGCTGAACATCAGTAACACAGAATATTGTATTTAAAAATAATACAAAATGAAGATATTGCAGAATATTACAGAATATTGTAGAATAAGAATATTACAGAATGATAATATTGCGTAATATTTCTAGGATAAAAATAATACAAAATGAGAATATTACAGAATATTGTAGAATAAAAATATTACAGAATTTTTTTTTTTGTAGAATAAGAATATTACAGAATGAGGGGGTGTGTTACAGAATATTGTAGGATAAAAAGATTACAAAATGAAGATATTGCAGAATATTACAGAATATTGTAGAATAAGAATTTTACTGAATGGTAACATTACATAATATTTTGTAGGATAAAAATATTACAAAATGAGAGAATATTACAGAATATTGTAGCATAAAAATATTACAAAATAAGAATATTATAGAACATTACAGAATAAAAATATTACAGTATCAGAATATTGCAGAATATCACAGAATAAGTTAATATTTCTTAGACTTAATTCACACGAAACCGAGTAACTCTCAACTTATGCTCAATTCTACGCAAATATATAATATGACAGTTCGAATTTTCGCCATTTTCGGCCTCGAGCCTACAGAGATTTCGATAATTGTTTTATGTTTTTGATGGATAATTTGGGATTTTAATAGTTTTTTAAAAATATTTTTATAATTACATTATTGAGAGACTTTACACGTATCAATCTATTTCGACAATGAATAAATCTGTAGAGAAAAAAATTACTATAACTTTCGACACCTATTACTCGTTCGAGTAAATGTTAAAATTCATACAATCTGAAACAGTAGTACAATATTTTTTAAATTTCGAAACATAATAAATACTTAGAAATTGATGTTTTAAATGTGATTCGAAGTAAAAGTACAAGAACTAATAAGATAGATTTCCTTATTTACATAGATAATAACAAGACTTTATGTCCGTATTTAATTAGGACATAGCAGAAAAAAATACAAGAGAAAGAGTTAGATAAGTTAGGTACGTGAACTGGTTACAACAAAGGATCATGTTTACTTGAAGACTTGGAATCTTACAAATTTCTTTATTATTCAAAACCATTTTGCGAAAGAAAACTTAATTTCAATTTCAAAAAACACTCGTAAAATGTTGAAAAATAATTTATGGGTTTGTTTGATTGAATGTTAACGTCGCGCTGTTCAGCTACACGAGGGCTTTTTGGCGACGGACCACGTAATTTTGAACCATGGTCAAGTGACGTGGACGACACCTGAGCTGGCACCCCCTCTCCTAACTACCACACCAACGGGAGGACGTTTCAGCTCTCGACAGATTTAACGTACATCGCTGCCCTACACAGTGGGTCTTTAGTGGTACGGGGCTCGAACTCGTGACAAGGCGAGCCACGATCCGATACCTATACCACTCGGCTACCGCGGCCATGAATTCATGGGACAATGACAAAAATAATATATTTAAAATAATGATACGCAACGAAAAAGTTTGATATGCTTATAAATCATAGAACGGTTAAATATGTAAATGCTAATCATTCTTAAAATTAATGGATTTCAATTATCATTATTTATATTATAGAGCTGAATATTTAAATTAACTTGAATGAGACAAACAAATATTTCTACATACATTTTCTTAAAATTTTTGTTTGTAGTAAATTTTTTATAGTTACGATTCAATAAATCCTGCACTTATATATTGTATAAAATGATAATGCTAAATATTTAATTAAGTTTTACTGAAACACGTAATTGTCTTTTTAAACAAGGCACTATTAAAATGAATGCAGCGTGTGTTGCATAACACATGATATATTTTCACAGGTGTTTATTCAGCTGCTCTTTCGTTTAAAAGTTATTTGTTTTATTATTTCTATAACAAAACTCTTTCTTTCAATTGGTTAAATCTGTCTTAATTTTATTAAGGAATAAAATAAAGTTTTAAATTATCAAAGCCTGTTACTTAAAAAAATAAACTTCAATAAACCTGGTATATCTTTTTATGCTTTGTAGAAAAATAGGAATATGTTAAAAGTCTCAATATTTAACTCATATTTATTTAAATTAAACAGTTTTTTCTAAACTTAGAAAAAATCGATTCGATTAAAATCGATTTCTAATAATTTTTCACATATATAGATTGTTTATCTATGATGCAAAAATTAACTGTAGTATGTTTTTCACTCATAACAAAACAGTTTTTTTTTCGGTATGCCAAGAACTACTACTTAATAATAAAGTCTGGTTATGTCGCCACACAGTCTTGGGACGAGGAGAATTCTCCTATCACATCATTGCAGTTCATACATTCGAAACCCAAGTGTTCGATTTCACAGTGTTCTTAATACACTACACGGAACTCGTGCTAGACGGAATGGCTATAAGACTTCTTATAAACTTATAAGAAAAAGAATATAAAGAGCACCCCATTTAAAGGTGACTAGATGCTTGACATAGCTGTTTTAATATGATTTGGTAATGATTTAGTAAAAAAGCGTGCTAATTTAAGTATGCATTTGTTTTTTTTTAATTATCAAGCATAACTCATTCTGAAGATGGATTTTTTGGCGAGATTGAATCAATTCTTGGCGATTTTTTTATCTCTCTCTATAAAAATGGATATTTGTACATATAATTTCGCTTCACTCCAGCACCCTTCACCGATTATTATGAAAATTGGCATGTATATGTAATTTTGTGGAGAAGGTTTTTGTGCTATCCTCTTAGATGCAGCTACCCACCAGGTGGCTCTATAGCATATCAACTTCTGTACCATTCAATCAATCTCCAAGTTGCCAACAGGGGCACCAGAATGATGCCAACTTGGCTCTATCACCAACATTTCGCTATGTTTCCATTGAATCGATATTACAATATAAGGAAACGGCGTTGTTTGAAAATACTACAATTTTAACAGAAAATAAAAACAATAGAAAGTAATATTAACTTATTATACATCCAGATATAAATTATTTACACTATTTTAAGCATTCATTACACAAAATTTGCGACAATATGTTTCGTTTACTGAGCAGAGATCAGCTTAGTAAGGTGTTTTCAAAAATCGACCCACATAGAAGTTGCGGGGGCGTTATAAATTTTTAAAAATCCTTTATACCAGCTATTATACCTAAAGACTTAAAATTTAGCAAAAATAATTTTTTGTTCAGCCGAAATATGCAAAAGACTTTTTTTTATTTCATTTGAAATTCACGTAAAATTAACTCATTAAAAACTTCCTTATCCTTCAATTTGTATTGTTTAAGTTTTCGATTGATCCGTGCAAAGAACGGGTATATCAGCTAGTAACTTATACAGCAATAACGATATATTTAAGGTCCATTCTATCATTTTTCAAGTAATGGGCTAAATTCAGGACTGCACATGATAAATACAATCACGTGTTCTTCATTGAATTTAAAACGAACTGACGTCAGACTTGTACCTGTTGTTACACTAGTGAAATTCAGATAAAACTTCAAATCTGATAATTGTGAATAAAGATGTTTAAATATTAAAATCGTTCAAAATGTTTTTCAAAATTCTAAAAAATATATGCTATACATGTACTTTTAAATCAAACGTTTTTATTTTTACCTGTGTATTTTATAATTCTTGATTAACATGAGTATGTACTATTTAAAAGAAAGTTTCCACAAAAAGTAAAAATTGGCAACAGCGAAGGGCATGAATTGAGTGCCTGAAATACGTGATTGTATTTGGAGTGTGACTATGACGTCCCGTGAATTTACGAACTGATTGGCTAGAAACAGGAGATTGTTGTTATCACGTGATTATGACGTCACATAAATTTAGCCTACTATATAGAAGAAGTTTTATTATATAGCATAACAGATTGATAAACCGTTAAATGCCCTTTGCGCAACTTACAAGCTGAAATATACATACCCCTTAATTTTCAGCTTATGTATATATATAGTATCTTTATAAATCATTATAAATTTCTTTTTTGGTGTATAAAAATATCGTTTTGGCTCTTCTCTTTGTCGATAGCTTAAAAGATACCCATGACCCAAATACAACACAGTCTCTTGTGGACTATATCTATTTATTTCTCACAACTTTCTTTTACATAAAGATCGGGATTACTGGGCATGAGCAGTTCAGGCATGCGCAGTCGGGCTTGCGCAAACAAATGTCATTTAAACTCTTGATGTGTCTTTTTTCCCCGCTACAATCTCATGTAGAACTGAAATGTGTTAAATAAGAAATTTGGTTTACATAAATGTTACTATTAAAAAGTGTATGAGCACTAATTTTAACATTTTGATTTAATTAATCATTAAATGTCTTTTATTCGACAAACTAATAAAGATTCTTAAACTCCATTAAAATTAACATATTTGTAGTAAAATACAACAAAGTATTTGACACACACAATTACCATGTCTGTCTGCAACAAGGGGAAAACCCAAGTTCAATTTTTATTTATCTTTAGAGCTTTTTTTTATTCCATGATGTGTCATCGTTTATAGACCTATTCTATTATCTGTTAATAGCATTTCATGGTGTTTTTGCAAAAATTTTAAAATGCAGACAACGTACTTTATCAGCTAGACACAGTGAAATTTAATGAGGTACAAAGTTACAGAATTCGTTCATGAACAACGCGATGAACCATATTTAGAAATAGGGGGAAATTATTTTCTCTTAGGAGACACTGCAGTTTAATTAATTAAAGAGAAAGGTATTTTCAAGATTTAAACTGATCCTTAATAATTCTTTTCTGACTCTTAAGGTATCTAACTATCCCAAAATTTCGAATTTTCCCAAAAATGGACAATTTTTTATGATTTTATTTATAGGCTATCTTATTAGCTTTATAAAAGTATCATGTTTATTTTTTTCATTCCCTAGAGCAAAAACTACAAGTTTTTTAGTGAAAGCAGATGTTTAAGCAAGATGTCAGACTTTAAAACGCGTTTTACTCGAAATGTGTGTGTTTTTTAAAATGCTCAAATTTGACGGCGATTGCTTTAAGAGTTTTGGAAATAATTAATTGAATTTTTTTTTGTGTACGTTCTGTATAATGGTAGAAGTGTTTTAACCTTCTGATTTATCAATCACTGTTTTATTACAAAATTTACAGTCCCTTATGTGAATATAATTACTGCTTTTTTAAGCAATTTCATATAATAACTAAGATAAAGTGCTCTAGTTTTCGTAAAAAACTAAAATATTTCTTATCCTGAAGGTCATTTCAAAAGTAAATAGCAAAGCAACACATCAAAATTGAAAATTTGTTCATTAACTTTTTCTACAGAATGCTCCGTTTATGCATTTTTTTTGTAAATTTTTACCAATTTTTTCCGATTTTAATAATAATAAAATTTCTCTTTCTCTTCTTAATTTTAGCATATTTTTCTTAAAATGTACTAAATAAATCTAAAAACCTCAAAAAAATTCCCATAACTCCATTAAAAAAAAAAAAAGTCTTTGCAAGTAGTCGGATACCGTAATTGAACATTTTCTTTACGATAAAAGTTACCGTAAAATCCGGCGCATAACGAGCACTTTTAACCCAAAAATAAAATCGAAATTTACGAATGCGCGTTATACGCCGGGTATGAAAAATGATGGTTTAAAAAATAAATAAAAAAGAAATGAGGATAAGAAAAATTAGTAGATCGAATACTGTTTATTCGAAAAAAGTGACATACCTAATGAAATTAAAGGATTCTAATTCTAAAAGTGTACTATTTTTTTAAAAATTCTGAGATAATAAATACCTGGAATATATGGCTTATGAAAACATACCAGCTTTGTACGAGCACACTTCTTGTTATTTCGTAAAAAAGGGGGTGCGCATTATATACGGCAAATATACCTCAAAATTAAAAATTGCAGCTTGAAAATATGATTGCGCGCTATACGGCGGATTTTACGGTACTTCAAACCATAGATGGAATGTTTCTTCTCACATTCAATGAATTTGAGTACAGCTGTAACTATGTATGGAAATTTTGTTAAATTTCTTTTGAATACTGGTAAATACTGCAAAATGAAAAATATGATCACTTTAACTGAAACTAAAACAAAACAAAATAATTTAAAAATTAAATGAAATTTTACAGTCATCAGCAAATTTGCTCTCATGTATATGTAAATGATCTCTGAAATACAGTATTACGAAAGATCGACATCTTCAAAGCAAACATTTAGAAAATTATTTGTCTTTGAAGATGAAATAGTTTTTGTACTCAGAATCTAAAGCAAATGTGTCCCAATGTGTTTGATAATATCTCAGCCTTCATAATATTGCTATAAAATTGATTATTTAAGGTGACTGGCTGTAATTTTGAAAAAAGCTTTCTAATAAATCATTTTTTTTCAATATTTAGGGTCACTTGTATTAAAATATACATACAAAGTTGCTTTAAGAATAATATTACAAGAAAAAAACTATTTAAATGCAATTTTGGCAAAAATAAAGAAAGAATAAATAAAAATGACAGATTTTCAAAACATTCTCCTTTTATGAAAAAGGCATTTGTAATAATAATATTTTGTCTAGTATATCTAGAACTTTAACACAAAGGTTGAACTAGGATTTTAGAAAAATTCACATTATTTTGAGAATTATAATGAATTGAAATAATAATCGGGTTTTTTTGTTAAAATTTCCCTACTCTGATGCAATAAAATAAAAATAAATCCGCTTCTAAATCATCTATTTAGAAAATACTAGTTTAGGCTCTGTACAGAAAATCTAGCCACCTATCGGCAAAATATTTTTATTATGGAAGCATTTTTCATAAAAGGAAAAACTTTTAAAAATACGCCACTTAATATTTTGCCAAAAAAATGCATTTAAATAATTCTTAATTGCAACAATTTTCTTAAAACAATTTTATGAGTATATTAAGCATAAGTATAAGCACTTCAAGCTTTTCAAAACTTTTAGTTCAGTCTATGTAGAGAAGTCTTAGCTATATAGAGCAGTGTTTCAAACTGTGGGGTGCGCCTTCTTAGACACGCGTGAGCATATCGAAAAGTCAAAAATAAAAGATTCCTTAAAAAATAAAGAATTTATACCGAAAAGAAGCAAAACAAAATACATTCTGACACATTTATACTGCTATAGTACGCCGACAAATTAGGCGTATATAACGCGCAATTAAAACACAAAAAACAAGATCGAAATTTACGAGTGTACGTTTCAGGCCAGGTATAAAAATGATAACTTTAACGGTAAAAGAAAAAGATATTAGCATTAAAAAAATAGATTTCTACATAGATTGTAGTTCTATAAGTAAACTATTTTTTTTCAAAAAAATGAGGTAAGTCTTCTAATAAATGACTTCAAAACATTAGAACATTGCATACATACATTAAAATTTTTTTTCATGAAAAAGGGGGTGTGCGTTATACGACAAATATACTTAAAAGTTAAAAATTGCAGCTTGAAAGTATAGGCATGCGTAATACGCCGTTGCGCATTATTGCATTCACTACATTGTTATTGTACGGAGGGAGGCACGATGAAAATTATGGTTGAAATTGAAATATGAAAATTGGGTCGCAAACATTGAAAGTTTAAGAAGCGCTAATATGGAGGCAAAATATCATAACTGTCGAAATATTTTTCATTAAAATAGAACGTTTTGAAAATACCTCATCCCTTCTTTCTTTTTTTTGACCAAACATTGCCTTTAAATAATTTTTTCTTGAAATAATATTCTTAAAATAACTTTAAATAATATTCTTAAAATAACTTTAAATAATATTCTTAAAATAACTTTAAATAATATTCTTAAAATAACTTTAAATAATATTCTTAAAATAATTTTAAATAATATTCTTAAAATAACTTTAAATAATATTCTTAAAATAACTTTATAAGCACATTTTAATTCAACTGGCACTAAAATATCCAAAACCAAAAAAAAAAAAAAAAAAAAAAAAATTATTCATTTATAAATTTTTTCAAAATAACGGTTCCGAACATAGTCAGTTACCTTTATTTTTATATACCTTCACCTTTACACCAATATATTAAAACTGAATTAGATGGGTATTTTATAAAAATCTTTTAATGGTACAGCTCTACCCAGTTTCTTATTGCTACGAACTTAAAATCTTAAATTACCAGTACGACATAAGAAGACCCGACTGATTACAGTAGAGATTCATCCAGCAAAAACAAATGGATTTCCTTCATAAGTGACTATCAAACAAGTCAGATTCTTTAGGGGGCAAATTTATTAACATCTCTCCAAGCATTTGTAAGTCAACCAACACCATTTCTGGCCGCCTCGAAGACACCCCATACAAGAGGCATGTTGTCTAGGCACCCTTTAAAGTACCCCTTTGAGGTCAAGCATATTTGACCTACCATACGCTCCAGACCACTTTGCTGCAACTGAGTTGTATGCCTGTTGCTATTGGGTTTCTTTTTTTTTTTTCCTTCTGACAAAATTGTCCCGCTGCTGCTGCCACTGCGAAAATGATTACGGTGTCCGTTTCTTTTTTTATCTGGAGGTTGTGTAATGCATGTGAGAGGTCTAGTGTGACCCTGTGGATGAAGCATGTCTTCGCGCGTTCCTAGGCGACAGCTTTTTAGTATCTGTTTGTTGGCGGATGGGCTGTGACTTTTTGAAGGGGGGAAATGAATGGATAAGTTCATGGTGGTTGTAGTTTTTCACTTCTTTTTTTCCTTCCTTCTTTGTGAGTGATAGTCGTTTCGGGCGAGTGATTGTGCTGTACTTCGTTTTCGGATGCATTCGTAAATGTCGCGGGGAGTTTTGCGTGATTGTTATACTTTCAAAACATGGTTGTTAAACAATTTTTATAGTTAAAAAACGCATGAAAATTCAGTTTTTTTTTTCAATTTATATCATGATCATTTCTTATTAAATGGGCTAAATTTTGAACAGTCCCATGAAAAATATAATCACGTCTTCTCTTTTGAATTTAAAACTATCACTAGACCTTAAATTATTATTCTACACGAAAATTCAGATAAAGTTTCCCATTTGATAACGCGATAAACATGTTCAAGTATTAAGATACTTCAAAATGCTTTTTCATTATTAAAAAAAAACAGTAAATCATACGTGTATTTTTAAACCAAGTGTATTTTGTTTACCTACGTACGTTATTATGGTTGACAAACATATACCTTTTAAAAGAAAGTTTCTTCATAAAGAAAAAGTTGACAACAGCGAAGTGCATGAACTGATTGGCTGGAAGCACGCGATTGCCTTTATCATGTTACTACGACGACACAAGAATTTATGATCTAATGGACTAAATTCAAGCGGCGTCATAGTCACATGATAATGACAAACACATGTTTCTAGACAATTAGTTCATAAATTCATGAGACCTCATAATCATATGGTATATGTAATTATATGTTACCAGCTAATCAGCTTACGCACTTCGTTGTTGCCAACTTTTGCTCTTTTTAGAAACTATCTTTTAAAAAGCACATGTTTGTCAATAATAATAACGTACATAAGTTAGTAAATTTAAAAATACACAAATAAAATAAGTTTTTTTAAAAATTTTATGAAGATATTTTGATATTCTTCTTATCATTATACGAAGTAGGATTCAAAAGTTCCCGGGTTGAGTCTATAACTTAAAAAATATTACCAATTTAACTATTGAAACACATCATCCTTCAAAATAAGACCCTTGAGTAACAACACAATTTTTCCATATCTTGTAAAGGTCATTGAAACATTTCCGAAAAATCCATTTTTAACTATGTCCTTTAATTCATCCTGTGATGCACTTTTAAGTTCATCTGCAGATTGGTCTGCATTTAACTTGAGGGGAACGATATGTTGACTCACCCTGTGCATGTTAAGATCCTTAGTCAGCATCCATTGACATGTGGACGAGGATATCCCAACTGATTCTGCATTGTTTGAAGCCTGTTCTTAAGTACCTCCTCAAAAACCTTTTCGATGTTTTCAGCGGTGCGGGAAGTCCGTGGACGTCCAGAGCGTTTGTCGTCTTCGACACTTTCCCCGCCTTCTCTGAAACGTCGATGTCCCTCACAAGCTTGTGTTCGTGATAATGTATCACAGCCTTACACATGTTTCGAAATCTCGTAAGTCTCCGTAGTAATTTTTCCCTAACGAACACAAAATTAGTATTCATTATCTGTTCAACACAAAAGCAATTTCTTTCAATCGCCGACGACTAAATTCATCCGCCTACTAAATACGACACCATGGTGAGCCACCGACCACGTGATTTGGAACAAAGGTTTTTTAGAAAAGGCGAAGAGCGCAATAACACAGAAACGTTATCGTAGACGCTCTACCGCAAAAATTTTCCACGTTATAGTCTCAGTCCGGGAAAATTTGAATCTACTTCGTATGTGAGAATCTTTACCCAATAATAAAATAGGAAATTTTATCTAAACTTTACAAAGAGAAAAACAAGCACGTTAGTTTAATGACAGTTTTGAATTAAATTGCGAAACGTGACTGACTTTATCATGTGACGTCATGAATTGAGCCCATTGGTAGGAAGCACTTGACTGCAGTTATCACGTGACTATGATGCCACGTGAATTTAACCCATTGCTTTTGTAATTAACATCACATTAGAGTAGCACTCTGAAGAAATGTGAGGGTTATTGGTGACAGACCTAGTAATTTTGAACCACGGTGACGAGGATGACAGATGACCTGACACCCTCTATCCAAATTACCACAACAATGGGAAGGTTTTGAGCAACGGCAGGATTTAGCGTGCATCAGTCCATCTAACCGTTAAGTCTTCAGTGGCACTAGAGCTCGAGCCCCCAGGTGGTCTCCCTCAAAACTGGGGTGGAAACGAGCCAAATCGCGTTGTCACCTGTATGGTGCTCAAAGCTATGGCTAACAACAGGCGTCACTTAGCCCTTTGCCATTATGAATTTCGTGGGCCTCAATCTTGCCTTTGCCGATCAGGTGGCATCCGTAACAACAACGACAGAGCTCGAACGCGTGCTACACCGACCACGTGTCCGTTATCCAAACCATTAGGCTACCGTGACCTTCAAAATTAAATTAAAATATATTATGATTCTTAAGGTATCCGAACACGTTCGGAGTACTTTTTAACAAAATAACATACTTAAACATTATAAATGCTTTTTTAGGTCTCGGTACCAATAACCAACTATTTAACTAACAAAATTTAAAATAAAAAATTTCCTGGACTTTACAAAAATCACAATTAAAAGTGAAATTTTAGCAATGTTGTTGAAAAACTTCAAAGCAGTTGGCTAAAAAAGTAATAAACATGTATTAGTAAAAGTATTACTAAAACAAATTAAATGCATTTATCTAGAAAATGTACTAAAAGTTTAATGTTTTATTAAAATTTGAAAATTTTAGAGCTGATTGAGTAAACATTATAAGAAATGTTACATTCTTTATGAAACCATTATTTAAATAACAAGCCACAACTCAAAAAGTATTCATACAAAAAAAATATTTTTGTACATTCTCTAGAAAATAACATAAATATCGGGTTCAAAAAGTTTTAAAGAAATACATTCGTAACATTTTGAATTATAAAACTCGTCATGATAGATTTTAAGCAATTTTAATGCCCACTTCTGGTAGATCAAATACCCATTTCCGGTTTCTCTAACTTTATAAAATTGATTGTAACTTTGCCTATAGGTAGCGGAGAAACAAAACCAGTACGTTCCGTAAAGCCAAAACATAGCTCTATTCAGTAAAATAAAAACAAAAATATCTGTCTTTACCGAATTTGCTCATTTTCAACGTGTTCGGATATCTTAATAACATTGTGATCGGTCCCATTGGCACTATTTTACTAATCCTCCTCTCTAAAGAAGAAAAATAGTTCTTTGACTGTTTGAGTTTCAAACCACCTTCCGCAGAAAGAGCCTGATTTATGCTAATTTGAGTGCTATTTATACTTTAGAAAAGTGAGTGTTAGAGTTAGTCGTTAGGCTGCTATTAAAGTGAGATTAGTGAAAGGAATATAGAAAGTCTTGGTGCTCTTGTAAAAATTCTTTAGATCGCAATATCCAGTTGACTCGGGCGAGACTTGACGAGTGTTGTTATATCGGATTGCACGTAGTTAAGTGCATAATTATTTGTCATAGGAATTAAGAGTAGACATTTAATCTGACTGCTCCCTCTGTTTATAACATTGCTTGATAGTAAATGGATAGAACCAAATAAACTTATATATTTAATTCCTACTATTAGCCCACACTCTCTATTAATTTATTTATCTTGGTGAAATTTTCAATCGTTAATAAGATACATTTTAAAGAGCTCAATTGAGCTGAAATTTTATATACAAGATTATTTTGGATGACAATACAATAATTTAATTATAATTTAATTATAATTAATAAAAATTAATTGAATAAAACTAATTATTTAAAGAATTACTAATACAGCCACTTTGGCGACCATTTTGGCAACTTTGTAAACTTTTGATGTTTTGTAGTAAAATTATTAAAGTTTAAAATTTATAAGCTATTTAGAGTATCTGTCGCAATAATTTATTGATTTAAAAGTATTTTTTATCTTATTCTTAGGGAAGTATTAAAGTACTTAAAGAAACAAACAGGACACAAAACGTATGAGAAAAAGTGAGAAAATTAAAGAAACAAAACAAAAAGGTAGCATCTATGTATGGTGGATTAGAATGCAACACAGAAGGAAGTTTTGCTCATACATTTTAACAGTATTACATTTTTCCCCATTGATTGAAATAAAACTTTTTTTTTTATCATTTCTATTTCATTTTAATGAATGAGTAAATACAAAACACACAAATGCTGTAAAATACCATACAGACGATTAAACTCAAATGAAGTGAAATAGAAATGAGCAAAATATACGATACTAGCCATATATTTACAACACTAAAAAATATATGCAATGCTAGCAATTACACACCCACTTTGTTAGGTAGTTCATGATGCTGCACAGCTATAAATTGTGTTTAGGTTTTTGAGATAGATATTGTGGTCCCAGCATTAAGCTTTCGTTTGTTAAGAACAGGATTTGAATTTCTAAAAGGAGAAAAAAATGTATTATGTAAATTCCTGTACTTTTCTACTTCTTGGGAATCGATTCTCGCAAAACACGTTTTTAGCTAATGTCTTTTCAACAAAAGAAACGTGCTTGCCGAATTCAATATACCGTATTTACTCGAATATAAATAAGCCGCCTTATTTTTCCAGTGTTAATGTTACTAAAAATCGAGTGTAGCTTAGAATCGAAGGCAAAATACTTGTTGGAGGGGGAACTCAATTTCCACTCCCTTTAAAGGGAAAAATGTCACCGTCCATTCTGTCCACTTGTATCGATGCCTTATCTCATTCCGCAGTTTATCTCCAGTATTCAGTCTATCCTAAACAACGTTGTCTGCTCGTTTTTAGGAAATTTGTTTGTAAGCGCTTTCTTTTAATCATCTAAATGTGAAAGATATCTGCAATAGCTTCAAGACGAGTTCCCTATGACGCAAGTTTGAGGCAATTTTATATGCAGGAAAAAAAACGGAAGCAAAGCAGCGGCCACTGAAAAGTTGATATGGATGAGATAAATATACTTCGATGGCGTAAGTAAAATGATACAATTTTGCTGGTAAAAGTTGAAAAGTCTTTAATAATTCTTCAACATGATTCAATAATGCGTTCTTTTTTTTAAAAAAATTGCATAATAAATACATTGAATGGCACGGAGGACGACATCGTGTGGGAAATAGGCTACACCATGATCAATTCCGAAGTCAGCTGCGACAATGAGAGTGATGAATCATTTTCGAAGTATGATATTGACGGTATAGATTCATGTATGAATTTGAAAGTTTTTAATACAACTTTAAATAAATAAACTATTAACTTTTTTATCATTAATTTTTTTAAAAAATTCTCAAGTATTGGACATCGATAAACCTTTTACAAAGTTTCTTATATTTCCCCCCAAAACGTGTAAGGATTAGGAGGAGTGGCTTAGAATCGATGTGCACATTTTGTCACAAAAATATTTTGAAAATTTAGGGTGCGGCTTAGATTTGAGTAAAGACGGTAGTTCAAAATGAAAATTTTTGTCTAGAACTTCCCCGCACCCTCTTAGAACCCGATCTCTGAAAAACCAGTTTTTGCAGATCTCTGCTCAACAAAGGAAACATTCGTGCCAAAATTCAAGCCTAAAGGTCTAGTATAGTTCCGGAGATCTCATGATGAGTAAGTCGCTTTTCTTCTTTTCATATCTAGATTGAATGAGAAATAATCAATGAAATAATTCGGAAACAATATTATTACATAAAATTTTACATTATAATAGATAGAAAAATCTATTAAATATAACAAGTAATATATAAAAAAAATTTAGCTAATTCCTACTTAAGTTAACAAAGAAAAATTTTATTTTAGTTACTTTTTATCAAATAATTACAATTAATACAGATATGTATATACATATGACAGAATCACAATATTAAGTGGCAATTAATTTTTATTAATTATCATTAAAGCATCGTATTGTCATCCAAAACAATCGTGTATATAAAATTTCAGTTCAACTGAATGCTTTAAGACGTGAGAAAAAAATCTTTAAAAGTTTTGCCCCAAGTCGCTAAATATGAAGCCAACGTGACTCTGCATCTTTAATTCTTTAAATAATTAGTTTCAATCAATTAATTATAATTAATTATAGTTAAATTATCGCATTTTTACCCCATACAATCGTGTATAGAAAATTTCAGCTGAAATGAGCGCCTTAAAATGTGAGAAAGAAACCTTTTAAAATTTTCACACAAGTCACCAAAAATGATGCCAACGTGGCTGTATGTGTATTTCTTTGAACAATTAGTTTTAATCAATTAATTTTTATTAAATTATAAGTTAATTACTGTATTGTCATCCAAAATAATCATGTATATAAAAGTTCAGCTCAGTCAAGCGCTTTAAAATGTATTTTTTTAACGATTGAAAATTTGAACAAGATATATATATATAGGGAGATAGTGAACTAATAGTAGAAATTAAATAAAAGTCCCCATGCAGTAAAATATTTTATATTAGTGGTTAGGAGGAAATGCTTATTCATTGAGGCTTTAACTGACATGAAAACATCCTAGAATAATTTTGATAAAATTTCAAGCACTATAAGTACTATTTGTAAAATAATATATATATATATATATATATATATATATATATATATATATATTTGGTGGTTACTAAAAGTAAATAAATATGGAACAACACTCTATGATTTCTCAGAATATAGTTCTAAATAAGCTTTTCTACAGAAATTTTCAACCAAAAGTAAATAAATGTGGAACAACACTCTATGATTTCTCAGAATATAGTTCTAAATATGCTTTTCTACAGAAATTTTCAAACGAACTTTAATGAATTCGCAGAAAATGTAAAAATAACTGCATAGGAATTCCTAAAATAACTTATCGAGCTATAAATGAAAGAAAATGAATTTTTAAAGTTCTCCAGAGGCATTTCTGGTTAAATGAATTTACGGATGAAAAGATTAGAAAAGTGAATAAATTTCCCCCCAATTTTTTAGACTTTTGTAATTTGTGTATGTGACGGAAATATACTGAAAAAATGAAGAATAATTTAAATTTTGAAGAAGAAAAAAGGATTTTAACGGCCCTTTCTTTATTTTAAATCAGCACTTGATAATATATATATACTATATATTATCAAGAGTATCAAAACTATATTATTTTTTCCGAAATAAAGATAATTAATACATTTTTTTATTTTCATTATTTAAAAATAATAAAGCCATAGAATTTTTTAATTATTTTCTTATGAAATTTATAGGTGTGAAAGGGATCCCAATGTTTTTAAATTTTTCTTATTATTGTATGTAATTAAATTTTTTTGTATTTCTAATCTTTTTTAATAAGTATTTACTTTTTAATATAAAATATTTTTTGAAAACTTTCGATAAAAAAATTTTAGTTAATAAAGTTTCCCGATGATTTTTCTTTAAATACTTAAATTGTTTTCTTTATTATTTTAAATTTTAAAATAGAATTTTCATAAAATCTGTACTAAAATTTTTATATAAAAAAATAAAGTATTTGATTCATGAATTTTTTTTAAACTAAACCATCAAATTAGAAGAAATATTTTTTAACCAAACAATAACAGATAGAATAAAACAAATTTCATATCCTTGAAAAATGTTTGTAAAAAATTTCAAAATAATCAAAAATGCATCTATAATTTTTAAACATAAGGAATATTATGTTCAAGTTTACTGATTCACAAGCAAAAGATGAATCACAAAAAACATTCTAAATTCGAAATAATAAATAATTTCGAAGAAAATAAATTTTATATATTGAGATGCAGATTCACACACATTGATTGCAAAGTACCAATTGATTGAAAAATAACCTTAGTGAAAAATTGTTTATTCCTATGTATTATAACAACGACCAATTTCGCCAAACGAAAAAACATTCCCACTTCAAAATATGTCCCCAAATACTGTCTTATTTGAATTTACTGTGCTCTAATGTGCATGGAAACGGTTTCCACTCTTGTCTATATATCGCGGCATTCGGGGCATCTTTTGATTTGATGAAATTGCCCGACCGGCATTAACAAACACATACAAAACCGTATTTATAATATTATTTCAACAAATATTTTATCTAAATTCGAATTTTCATTTAAAATTTCTTGTAAAACACAGTTCATGTGAACAACAAGTAATATACGAGAGTTGAGGCATAAGTCATAGCAACTATTTTCTTTCTTGTATATATGTGAATGGATCACAAACATATACGTGTCGTGGGGAAGTTCTGTAGGCATAGTGTGTATACAAAAGAACAGATGGCTCTGCGATAGCTGGTAGTAGCGCAGCGAGGGCTATGAAATCAGTCAGTTGGTGAGTGTCGTGAGATGGAAGTAACATGTGTTGAGCAGCGTTCTTACATCAAAATAGCCGTTTTCCGAGGGAAAAATGCGATGGAATATCACAGTGAATTAGTGGAAACCCTTAGAAATAATGCCTTACCATACCGTACAGTAGCACGGTGAGTGTACTGTGTTGTCATTCTTTTGCACCGTGAAGACCATTTTGCCATGTATACTACCGTAATAAATTAGTGTGTTACGATATTTCAGTGCTATTCATTATTCACGCATGTAGTTAACAATTTGTCCTTTAGTCTGTATATGTCACATTTTCCAACCGGAGTGGTACCTTCGAGGGAAAAAAAACAGATGTCGTGACTTTTGCCCCAATCCTCGTATATATAAAAAAAATCAGTCAATTCCTACTTAAGTCAACAAAGAAAAATATTATTTTAGTTACTTTTTACTGAATAGTTACAATTAATTACAATAATTACAATTAATATATATGTACGTATTACAGAATCACAATATTGAGGCAAATAGAAAGTGATTTTCCACTTTTCTTTCTACATAGGGTTGAACTATTATTATTTTTGTTTGTTACTACTTATTCATTAATTAAATTTAATTATTCCAAGAAAATAGTATAGTAAAAAGAAATCACATTCACAGAAATTATAGGTGGGATTCACCCAGATGAGACTCCAACCCCCGATTTTTGAATCTGAAGTCTAGCGCGCGGCCCATTGCGCTACAAGGACACAACGAGCGTTTTTACTTTTTATATATGGTGTTGGATTAATATTTTTGTTTGTTACTAATTATACATTAATTAATTAATTAATATTTGAAAAAACTGTATTAACATCAAGTTTCATCCCCTATAAGTTTAAAAAAATGTATTTGAACTTTAATCGATGAAAAGAAAGTATTTTACTAACGATTGAAAATTTGAACAAGATATATAAATGAATAAATATATAGTCTTATTCTCTACAAACAAGAGATAACATCCAACAGTCACATTCGAAAAATACATTGTCAGTAGGAAAATAACACAATGAAGGATACATGAGCAACCGAGATTAAAAATTATAAAATGGATGCTGCAGTATTATAAACATTGCTGACTTAGGACAGCTAATAAAGGGTGTTTTTTTAGAGGTATAGAACTTTAAATTGCAATAAAACAACGATGTATTATTCGATTGACATGAATTTTTATTTATTCGAAAGATAATCTTGTGGCATTACATTTTAAATATGATTTCTGGCATAGGACTGCCACGGCTGGCTCGGATGTAGTCCAATCTGGACGTCCAATTTTCGATGACTTTTTCCAACATTTGTGGCCGTATATCGGCAATAACATGGCGAATGTTTTCTTCCAAATGGTCAAGCGTTTGTGGCTTATCCGCATAGACCAATGACTTTACATAGCTCCACAAAAAATAGTCTAGCGGTGTTAAATCACAAGATCTTGAAGGCCAATTCACAGGTCCAAAACGTGAAATTAGGCGGTCACCAAACGTGTCTTTCAATAAATCGATTGTGGAATGAGCTGTGTGACATGTTGCGCCGTCTTGTTGGAACCACAGCTCCTGGACATCATGATTGTTCAATTCAGGAATGAAAAAGTTAGTAATCATGGCTCTATACCGATCACCATTGGCTGTAACGTTGTGGCCTTCATCGTTTTTGAAGAAGGATTCCACCAGCCCATAAAGCGCACCAAACAGTCAGTTTTTCTGGATGTAACGGTGTTTCGACATACACTTGTGGATTAGCTTCACTCCAAATGCGGCAGTTTTGTTTGTTGACGTAGCCATTCAATCTACGCCTTGCTTGATCATATTTAAAATGTAATGCCACAAGATTATTTTTCGAATAAATAAAAATTCATGTCAATCGAATAATACATCGTTGTTTTATTGCAATTTAAAGTTCTATACCTCTAAAAAAACACCCTATATATAAAATAATTTATATAAAAATGGGGTTGGACATGTATTTGGCCAGCAAACCTTCCCCCTTTATGTAAATAATACTGAGCAAAAACCTATTGAAAGTAATGGATAGGAATATCTAAATCCATTACAAAATAGAGGTAACTTACATAAAAATTGCACTTAAAAATGCAGAGCCCGCACTAAATCTGCGTGCAATAGATAAGTTATTGCCAGATTCTGAACCCTAATGCCGATTTAAATATATATATTTAGGGAGAGTGTGAACTTATAGTAAGAATAGAAAAAAAATAATTCCATCCCTCGAAATGTATGATTTAATTTTAGATATAAATTACGCTAATTAAGGCATCTATTATATAAAAAAATAATCATAACCCATTAGGCAAATAATTTTTTCCCAAGCATAGCACTTTGTCATTTTTACATCTTTCACATGGATAGAAAACCAATGACGGCAAAACAAACCGAAATAAACAATTCAGAAATTTCAACACAGCTAACAGCGGCTATTTTTGTACAATTGAAACCACTCTAATTATAACTTGCTGAAGACGCATATATCCCAACACGGCACCAACTTGGCCCTTAACTCGTCGCTAACAAGGTCAATGTTACATACAAAGCCCGGAAACTTCAAACACTGCATACACACTATTCTTTGCTCTTTCTTTTATTCTCTCTACTTCTATAATAGAGACATCAAATTTGTCAAAAGTGTTGCTATACCTCATGGCTGAAAGTGAAAGAAAAACAAAAAAAAAGTTCTTATCAATAACAATATTGTTTCACAATTATTTCGAGGAAAGAAACTGGTGTGGTGAAAAGCAAGATGTTAAATAGACATTGAAAGTTTTGAATTTCAATGAGATGGAGAAAGGTTAGAAAACACTTGTCTTTTTCGTTTTGAAATAATTCCATGGGACAATTATTATCTAGAAAAAATTTAATAAACGTATATTCGTTGATTTACTGTGTGATTCCGTTGCTCAAAGTTCCAAATTTTATTAAAAGAATATTTTTTTATTATAATAAAAAATCCCGATTTCCAACAATTTTCAGGATGAAACAATTCTGTTTTAAGTTTATAGCCCATAATTTGGCATCATATACATATAATGCATGTATCCAGTATTCTAAATGGAGATAAAAATCTTATTAAATTAGATGCCGATAACTGATAGGCATAATCGATATAAATAAATACATTTAATAATAATTAATAAAACTTAACATCAAACAAATCTAGGGTTAAGTTGATCATAATGTTGCCACTTTTTAAAATTATATTTTAGTAGAATATTATTGTTTGATCAAAATAACGTTTTAGAACATTTTCATTTTTTTTCGCACACAGGATGAAAAAAATCGATTTTGACTTTATAATCCACAATCTAACATCAAATACATTTAATACGTGTATTCAATATTCTAAATGTAGTAAAATCTTATTACATTCGATCTTGATATCTGTCAGCATAATCGATATAAATTATATTTCAAATTTTAATTATCAACAATTTAATTTCAAATAAACATAGGCTTAAATTTACCAACAATTATACTTCAAATAAATTTAGGTTTAAGTTGATCTTAATGTGTTTTTCAGAAAAATATTTTTGCAGAATATTATCATTTGCTCACTAACATTTGGGTTGTGAATTTCGAATACTGTGAAAATCGTTTGATTCAAACTGATTTATTGGAGTCCAGAACTATTTGGTTGTACTGAAGAAATTTTGCACTGATATTTGATTATAATTTTTAAAAATTTCTCTTTTAGTTTCGATTGGAATTATTAAATGTATTCAAAAAAATTTTTAAGCAATGTTGAATAAGATTCAAATGGAGAATAATTTTTTAATTTCAATTATATATATATATATATATATATATATATATATATATATATATAAATCTCCAAACAAAGCTTTCCTACAAAAAATTTTGCTCAAAATCGTTTTTGAAGGCTACAATCATATTTTTGCTTCAAACCTGGAAGTATTTTTTTAAAAAAAAATGTGAAATGGAGACATTTTGGAAAAAACATGTCTACAGAATCGAAAAATGCCAAAAATCGAATCAAGTCAACATTTAAAGATGTATTTGAAAATTTCAATGTATAGCTTTAACTTTCACAACTTTTAAGCATAATAATTGGAAGCATTTTATAATGCACATAAATGACTCGAACCTTGTTATTGAAATCCTATTATTAATTTGACATTTTTGTAGTATATTTTATCGTCTGCTCAATAACACTCATGTATTTAGAATTCTAAATTTGTTTTACTAATTGTATAATTAATCATTAAAAACTCTTTTGCAACTTTGTTACAAAGTGATCTTAACTGCATTGTAAAAAGGTATTGGAGAGCCCGTTGCCTAATGACCTGATGGTCAATGGCCAGGCATTTGTAAAATAAATAAACTTTGTTACAAAGCGCTTTTCTCCGACAATAAGATAAAATATAATTATGAAGAAGATATCAAAAGATATGATAAAATTTATTAAATGAATAGAGTGAACAGCGATAAAATACTTTTATTTATTTTATTACGTTATCAAGCTATGGAATAATGTAACACTGATTATACAAACAAAATCCTCTTTCACTTTTTGTTTAGACTACTCGTCAACAATGTTAAAAAATTAAATTTTGACACTTTTATCTCGTTTCCTTTCATTTCCTGTTGTTATTTTTAAAGCTATTATTTTGACTGCTTGATTTATTAGCTGATTTTGTAAGTTATCAAGCTTACATGAAACATAGAAACGAGATAACTTGAGGAAATTAATCGAGATTTTCTATACCTTTTTAAAAATGTTGTAATAGATTCGATAAAAATTAAAATTTAGAAAGTTAGATTTTTCACCTATGGTTAGTTTTAATCTATAAGTAAAAAAAATCAAAATAAGGTTAATTTAAATGAAGTTTTTTTAAAACAATTTTAAGAACCCCATTTTTTTATTTTTCTTCAAACTATTAGTTTCAACTGTTTCATTGGAACTGCTCCTTGTTCATTGGAAAAACTCGCCGAAGAGTTTGGATTACATCGTGAATCTCCATTACTTTGTATTCCTTTCGTTTACATAGCTATTATTTTCTCACCATTGATTTTCAAATTACGATGAACTGATTTCGTTTTTCTTTTAAAGAGAAATACATATTTGATAAAAAATATACTTTCGGCCTATTATTTCTTTGAGTTGAATATGTTTTCCAGTTGTACAAATTAGTTTGATAAACGTCTTATCCCGATTCATCCACAAATGTTAAATATTTCAGTCACGTGACTGTTTTTAATGGGCTCAATTCCTGTGGCGTCATAGTCAAATAATAATGATAACCACGTGTTTTTAGTCAATCAGTACAAAACTCATAATCACACGATAAAAGCAGTCATATGTTTCCAGCTAATCAGTTCATGCGTTTCGTTGTTGCCAATTTTTGCTCTTTACAGAAACTTTCTCTTAAAAAGTACAAATTTGTCAGCAATAAAAACGCACATAGCAGACAAAAAGGCGTTTTATTTAAAAGTACATGCCT
This sequence comes from Trichonephila clavipes, assembly GCA_019973935.1. Classification (NCBI taxonomy): domain Eukaryota; kingdom Metazoa; phylum Arthropoda; class Arachnida; order Araneae; family Nephilidae; genus Trichonephila; species Trichonephila clavipes. The sequence goes on from BMAU01017015.1 coordinate 1,186,244, forward strand.
GAAATAAGGTGTTTTTTAGTTTTTAAAATTTTTTGAAGATTTTTTTTTTAACATTTGAACATAATTACCCAATTATGAAATTTGAAATTTCTTCTAAGTTTTACAATTAGAACAACATGTACGATTAGTGCAATGCCTGTTTTTAATTCAATGGGGAACACGTGTTTCTCTGTAACATGTGACCGTCATGAATTGAAGCCATTATGCCGTCTATGTGGTTGGGACAACAGGGCGATTAAGGGATAAAATGTTTCAATAATTCCAGATCTTTCTTAACTAAATAAGCATTTCGCCTAATTTTATTTGGTATTGAAAGAGACTAACATCAAAGAAATTGGAAAAGAACCTCAAAGTTCTGAGATACAGTACATAAAGGAGACATTTTAGTCGGTGTTCTCTCAGAGCTTTTGCACTTTTCACTAGAAAGAATTAAGACTCAGTTCTATTGAATCCCTTCCTTCCAGCTCCCGTTAAAAATGACGGAGTGAGGTTTAGCCATTTATTTCTCGTGATATTTCCAGGCGGGAGTGTTAAAAAAACACTTTAAAAATCCACCCCCCCAAAAAAAAAAATTTAATTCATATTTTAAATTTAAGGCATTGTCAGACTTTATAATTTAATTGGAGATTATTGATATACAGTCGAACCTCTATATTGTGAATTTTTCTATATAGCGAACTTCTTCCTGGAACCAAGAACATGTCACAATTTTCTTCGTAAAATAACCTTTCTATAGCGAAGTGCATTTTCTATACAACGATTTTTTTTTCGTGATTCAATTTTTGTTCTCCCTTTTTTTAAAGTATTTCTGAAAAAAGAGAGTTCAAGTTATTCTCTCTTTAAAACATTTTATGGTGGTCGCAAATCTTGAACTTGTTTTATTAGATCCCAACTCGCAGAGAGCTATAGAGCTCTGGAGGTTTCATCTAAGAAGTGCAACCTTTAACCTCCCCTTTCTCAGTTCACTAGAAACATCTTCGATATCCTCTTTCACTCTCAGTGGAGATGTCTCATGTCCCCGTTTCATAATTATAAAATAATGAATGTTGAATATTATTTGTTTGCTTTAAATTATAAAATATCCTTAAAAGTCATTAATTTTAGTATAAAATTATTTTCTTAATACTGAAAATACAGTGAATTCTTCTTCGACATTGTTTTTTCTTATTTTCCTTGCAGTTTTTCTTTCTTCACTTCTTTTTTGATGGGTAAGATACATAAAATAAACATATATTAATTGAAAAAAAGGTATGAATATATATAATTACTTTCTTGAATATATAGTTTTTAGGAATTTAAAATTTCTTTTATATGGTTTATAAAGTATATTAAAGGATGAACATCTATATATAATGAATTTTCCATGTAACGAACTGTTTTCCGGCATTTAGGGACTTCTTTATATAGAGGTCCGACTGTATTTTCCATTAATTTGTTTTGAACTACACTCATTTTTATACAATTTCCTAGAATAAAAAAATAGGCATATTTTTTTTTTTACTGTTCTCTTGAAAATTACGCAATCGGTAAAGGGTCAACGCATAACTGCCTTCCCGTTATTTAGTGTGAAAAGAAGACTAGAGCCAATGAATTGATTTGAGCACCGGTGTCCATGAATCTCACATCTTCAACAGCAGCTTTGTAGTGACCCAGTTGTAACTCCTAAGAATCATATTTACGAAATCATTTGATATCAGGTTTCCTTTCACCTAGTATTATACACCAACAGTAACGTAACGGAGAATATTAGTACCCCAATGTAAAGTCAAGTTTTGTGCCCTATGCAGCATTACAAAGGGTACGTACTTAGCGTCAGTCAGGATTTGGGTCCCCTAGAATCCTGCTCCCTTCCACAATACTACCACCCGAAGTTTCTCTCTCACCGTCTTGCCTACTTAAGAGTGTGGGAGGAATGAAAGCAGAACCAAAGAATGCCATAATCACAAATATTTATTTAGTCAAACAAACTAACCAAAAGCAATCTATTTATTCCCTAAGTGAACGCCAAATGAGTAGCACGGAGAAAGCAACGATTACTAAGCAAATAGGTGGAATCAACTTATTTAACTCAATGTAATCTATCGTTGATTCCTAACCTCAAATCTACTAACTCAACACAGTGACAAAACACCACTCTTAATCTTTACATGTGATAGTTTGCCTTATTTAATCTAACCTGCGCAGCGAATGTGTAGCTGTTTCCTACGTTCTTCTCTAGAATTATAAAACTCTCACTTTTCTAATCTTTATTAATTTGATTCAAACTAATCTGAGTATTGCGGTTCCTTCTTGAGATGGATGGCTGTGAATTAAACGCGAATGCTAGCCGAAAGATTCCCCAAGAGGATTAGTGTGAAGGTCACGTTAAGATCCGTCACATACTCAGTACGTTTTTATATTCTGGAACACTGAAAAACTTAATATTATTTCCTTTCATAGCAGTGGCGTAACGTACACCTCCGCAACCCCCACATCGTGAGGGGCCCCAAAGAGCCTGACTGACGCCAAGTATATATTTGGGCTTCAGGCTCAAAACTTGACTTTGCAGGGAGGGGGAAAAAATCTTCGTTTGGCCACTGCTTCATCATGTTCAAGTCGTTCTGGTGAACTAAGTTGGCGTTAATGGGAGAGGCATAGAAAAAGATATTTTTAAAAATTAATTCAAATCTTATTTTAAATAATTCCTAATTTAATATTATTGAGGATTGAGGTAGTCATAATTATTTTTATAAGAATCTGCTTATAGTGAATATATGAAGAAACACAGACGCACGGTTCATCCGATACTGACACATATAATAAGGTTCTGAGTCATATGCCAAGATACGTTGATAATCCAAAAAAGTAATTTTAATAGACATAACTAAGATTAACACTGTCGATATCATACTACTAACTTCCTTCACGACAACTCGTTTCACATAGTTTTAAATATTAACCTTCCATTTGAATATTTCATGATTCCTTCACAGGAAAAGGTTCTCAAATCAAACAATTCATTACAAGAATTTCCCTTTGAGGATTAGCAGAAATGCCAGAAGAGAACCCGTTACATAATGTACTACTAAAATATTGAAACTGAAAAATACATACTAAATTTTGTGTAGAAAAAGTAAATTTATTATAAACGCAGAATATATTTTGCTTTCCAAACCATAAAAACGTCAAAAATCTAATATTAATATCGTTTTTCTTTCTGTATATTTAGGTATGTTCATGATTAACACAAAAACTCTATAACCTTTTGTGCAATTCCTACTATTAGTTAACGCTCTCCCTATATATATATATATATATATATATATATATATATATATATATATATATATATATATATATCTTGGTCAAACTTTCAATCGTTAATAAAATACTTTTTATTGATCCACTCAAGTTCAAATACATTTTTTTAAACTTGTAGCGGATGACACGTGATGTAAATACAGTTTTTTAAATATTAATTCATAAAAATTTAAATAATGAATATATAGTAACAAACAAAAATAATAATCCAACACCATACAAAAAAAGGAAACTCGCTTTTTGTGTCCCTTTAAGGCAATTGATAGCGCGTTCTAATTAAAAGGTCGTGGGTTCAAATCCTACATGTGATGGCCTCATATCTGAGAATGTAATTTATGATTGAATAAATAGTAACAAACAAAAGTAACAGTCCAACATTATTAGAAAGCAAAATAGCTTTCTATTTTGCCACTTAATATTGTGATTTTGTCATATGTATATACATATTTATATTAATTGTAATTATTTAATGAAAAGTAATTAAAATAAAAAATTTCTTTGTCGACCTAAGAAGGAATTGATTTAATTTCTTTTACATTACATGTTTTTTTCATATCAAATGACTGCGATTTCTTTATTCTTATATTCGATATTTCTGAAACACATAAAGCACAATACACTTCTGAAACAGACATGAACAAAAACGGTTTCTAGATATTAAAGTTCCTTAAAACTTCAATTCCCATGATAATGTTTACCGATGATCTAACTGCCTGCAGGACAAATCACTCAAATCAAAATAAACGCTTCCAGATGGACACAGCTATTGACTGACTGATGATTTCAGCAACCACACACGACACTTACACACATCAAGAAAAAAAAAGGTTTAATAAGAGAGGAGGGGAAATGACATCAGCAAGTGAGAAAAGAGGACGAACGATTAAACCATTACGATTTTAATGAGAAGGCGCAGCACTGGATTGGATTGTTGGGTGCAGGTTTTTTTTCTTTCCTTGGAAAACTTCTCCATCTCTGCAAACAAAATTACTTGACCCAAGGACGCCACAGTCAATAGGAATTATAGTTGGGCAGTTAAGTGTTCCTATCAACTGCATTATGGATCGCTGTAATTTATTTAATTTCCTAAAAATTAATATTAATACTTGAAGGCATTTTCTAAGAAATGTATTGTTGATATACGAGTGCAGTTGAAATCATCTCGAGGGAATCTGGTTAACTGCTAAACAAAGAGACGTGAAAATTGTGTCGCCATGTTAATGGGTGCTAAAATTTTTCTCGGTAAATCGTTCCGGTATTTTAAGTGATGTGAAGTAAAATAAGTAAATAAATGAATATCCATTTTAAAATGATAATATTTTATTTAATAGAGTACAAATGATGGTCCCGATATTAAAAAAGTCATGTTATCGAAACTACTTCGCCTGTTACAATAAGGCAGTGCTTCTCAAACTTTCAATACTCGCGACCCGATATTCAATCATAATTTTCATCGCGCCCCCTCCATACAATAACAATGTATTGAATTCGATAATACGACACTTTGATGCTAAATCTATAACATGACTTTAACCTCTTAAGTACCGCCGGCGTATATAAACGTTTCGCTCAGCCAATGCGTAAATTGCGCTGGACGTATTTATACGTCTTTCCGAAGTACGATCTTTTCTGTTCACTGCTATTTGTAAAATTATTCCGAAAGCCTTGGAATGCCAGAAAATGAATTTCACAGTGCTTGCGAAGGAGTTACTTATTTCAGGCGATTTTATTATTCATTCCCTCGTGCCCCACAGTTTGAGAAACGCTGCAATAAGGGATACATGAATATAAAGAGAAATATACCAAGTTTTTTTCTGTGACAAATGTTCGATGTGTGACCCTTTTTTAAGCGTCATACGTCCAATCTAATATGCAGTTCATACCATTTATTTTATAAAATCATTCTATCCATGGTTCGTGATAATGCACAAAGGGTTACTTGATGTCCAATGTTATTTGTTGTGTCAATTCCCAATGATACGACTTGAAATTTAATTTTTTTTTCGTAACATTTTCCTTACCGCTTTGTGAGGCATTCCAAGTTTACTGATGGTAGCTTTCGTTGACTTTTGCATGGACTTCGAACAAAACTCTGCTTCTCACCCTCTCCACTGCTACTTTCGAGGCTCATGACCGGTGCTACTTTTCTTTTTACACAAGCAACTTGTTTTTTTAAAAAAATTGATGATACCATTGCAGAATGCACTTGTTGATTGGTGCTTCTATTCCGTAGCTGTTTCCAAATGCACTTTACACCGAAATATCTGAAAAAACCGCGCATAATCTAATACGCAAAACACTCTTCTCTGTCATTGTCGACTTTTTTGGATTTCAATCACAGAGATCTTGAATGTACTGTTGATTATTAATGGAAAAAAAAACTTGATATATTTCTCTTTACATTCATGTATCACTTATTGTAATATATATGCAGTAGTTTCGAGAGTATGATTTTTTTAAAAATTGGCTCCGTCATTTGTACTCGCTCTGTATATAAGGTTTGAAGAGATAGTTCCTGTGGAAGCTTGCAAATTATCAGATTAAGAAATTTCCGTGTTTGTGTTACAAACAAATCTTACATTAAAGCTACATATTTCATGGCATCGATTGATAAACTTTTTTCCTGTGAAAGTACGAATAACTGAAAACAGGGCCGACTAATTCAGGTTTATGACAATTGTAAAGAAGAAATTTGCATTTTGAGACGTTTAACCTGGTTCTGCACAATTTTTCTTTCTTTTTGGCATACTTTGGAGCCAAATGATTTTAATATTGTAAGGATTTGGCATTGTTATGGGCAATCCACCAAAGTTATAACTTTATCTTCCAATGAATTGTATTTGAGCACTTTTTAAATCTTTGCTTTTACTAATAATGAGATCAATTTTCAAGAATATATTGTGACAATGATAAATTTATCTTGTAATTCATATTGGATTTAACTAGAAATTCGAACAAAAGTGAAACAATTTCTAATTTATCCACTTCTGCGTTATTGCATTTTGCAAATAATTTAAAAATTAAGAAACAACGAAATGTAATCAGTAATTTTCTGACTGTTGTGAAGCTGCCACGTTTATCCCGAGAATAGTTTTTTCGCCATTTGGCTTCCTTTTTGGCATACTTTGGGGCCAAACGAGTTTTATACGTAATTTTTTGCCTACGACAGCGGACTAGGTGAAAGTTATTTGCAGAGTCTCAAATCTATGATAACCGTACTACGGAATCGTAATCATAGTGGTTATTGCATGTGTCATCAGAGCAAACTAACATAAATTCTATTGTTTGATTTACGAAAAAGTTCGTTTTACGTTTTATTAAAATTTAATTTCACATTTAAAGATCATGACGTGAAAAATTGTATTGTGATTTAATTTTCGATACTCAAGGACTATATATTGTATAATAACGACTTCAATTCACTTCATCCTTTGAAGCAACTCGAGGGGCATTGGGAACGGACCTCGCAATTTGAACACAAGTCAAATCCCGAGGATGATATTCTAAACTTTCCTACCACGCCAATGGGAGAAATTTGAGCCTCGACAGATAGAAAATGTGCATCAGACCTCTCTCTACACGGCGGGTCTTCAATGGTACTATCTTTTGAATATGTGGCCATGAGGACTTGAATGTATATATCCCTTTGTAGACTTAAACTATCCTTTGTAAAACTCTGCATATAACTTAGATATTTACTGTGTACTTTTCACTTATAATTTTCATTCTTTACATTCCTATTATTGTTTATCAAAATTTTTTACAAAATCCAATTATATTGCAAACTCTGTGGACTAGCTGTTGATCATGTTCCATTTTGGATCTTTTCGTTAAAATCAGAACTTTTTATTAAAAACATCATGATAATTTTTTTTGTTAAAAATAAGTATGCAATGCAGCGTGTTTTAATTAGTATTAAACTTAAATTATTTTTAGTTATTATATATCGGTATTTTTATTGCAAACTTTCTGCTTTAAGCCTGTATAACATTAAACTCAGTGGCGCAACAGCCCATGAGGTCCAGGACGTGCTGTGCCCATCCCAGTATACGTGACCATTGGGTGCTGAGATGCATGAGCATATGTCCCGATCATGTGGTCAGTCTGAAGCGAGACCCCCCGTGGTTAAGTCCCCAAGCTAGCTTGGAACTCATTTATCGACCCACTGCAATAGGAATGAAAGGCTGAATCAGAAATGCCATGTAAATATAATTTTTTTCTTTGAATTCTATTCTGTAGTATAATTTTTATAAATCACACATTTTTCATATAAAATACAGATAAAACTTTTCGGTGTATAGATTTGTTTTAAATAAAAGACCTTCAGAGTTTTGCGTAAGAGAATATTTTTCTTCGGCAATATGTTGAGTATACAGTTAAGATAGAAATTAAGAAAAATTAAATTTCAAACTTTATCAAAATTATATAAAAAATAGTAAAAATAATAGGTTTTAAAGCGCATTATCTAAACATATTTATAGCAAAACAATGCTTGAAAATTTACACTATTTATCAGAAATTAAATTTAAGTAAGCAATGTATTGGAATACAATATAAGTTACAGAAAGGTTTCAAGGAGTAGAAAGCTTTATTTTTGAAATAACTCATTAATAAAAAAAGCCTAATATTTCGCAATAATGAAAAGTTTCAAGAATTATTCACATTTTCGAATTAGGGCTTGGTTTTAAATTCTCATATATATATATATATATATATATATATATATATATATATATATATATATATATATATATATATATAATACTGAATAAAATATTTCTGGAAAAAAGAACGCTTTTTGATAATTTTAATAATTTCTTAAATCCATGAATAAATATAAAGCACTTTTGATGTTATCAAAAGCGTGTTTGAATTAATTTTCTTATTTACATTATACATCCATTACATTATATTTATCTCTATCATTAATAATTGTTCTAAATTATTTAGTGATTGCGTTAAAATGATTCCTTAAACAATGAAGACAATGCAGATCAAGGACAAAATATTATTATCTCTTATTTCCTGTTTTGATAATTAGTTGATTTAAGTGGGTAATAAATTTCTAATGCAAATTAGCTCTATTGCGTAATTTAAAAATAGTAAATATAAAAATTCAAACTATAGAAATTTTTCAAAGGCTTATTTTAAAAGGGAATTCTTTCAAACTTATCTAATTGAGAAAATGGAAAATAAAAATACTTGAAGTTTAATCCATATTATATATAAAGGAGAAAAATGCCCCTCTCACACATCACGAGATTACCCAAACTATTAGATATATGCATATCTTAGGCAAGCAGGTTTCTTTTGTTGTGTAGAGATTCGCTAAGAAAGGATTTTGCGGGGTTAGGAGGTATTGTAGATAAACGTTATCGTTTTTGAACATTAGACCTACAGACTTGAAATGTGGCTATCTCCTTCCTTTTGTTGTGTAGAGATCCGCTAAGAACAGGTTGTGTAGAAATCTCCAAATAGTTGCTGCTGTGGGTTAAGGGGGCTATATACATACAAATTTTCACTTTAAAATTTTTAGACCTACCGATTTAAAATTTGGCAAGTATACTTAGTTGAGTGGAGATCCTAGAACAGTGATTCTTAACTACTGTGCCGCGGCCCTTTTGTGTGCCACCAAATTCTTAAAATGTGCCACCAATTTTTATTAAAATTATTAATTGTACTCTGAGAAAACAAATAAAAAAAAATCCAGAACGGAATCATTTGGCCATTTTATAGAAATAAACTGTTCATAAAATTGTTATTGACCATTTGACTACACTAGAGGAGAGAGAGTTATTCATTACTTCCCAAATTTAGATATATAAAAATTTGATTGGGTTCGTAATCCTATTTGTGACAATGAATGAATGCATCTGTCTATGAATTAACTTTAAAGACAAAAATTAATTTCGCTCTGTAATAATCGAGATTTAATTTCAAAACATTCGGAAGAGTCAATTAATTCATTTTGGAATAAAACTACAGGCAATTATCCCATAATAGCCAAAAAAGCTTTAAAAATATTGTTGTAATTTTCTTCATCATATTTGTCTGAATTAGGATTTTCTGCATTAACAAGTATAAAAATGAAAAAAAAAAAAAAAAACGATCGAGACTTTTTTAAATGTAGATGACGAAATGAAAGTGGTGGCATTATCATTTTTAAGACCAAATATAAAAAAAAATTATCAAAAGTAACCAAGCTCAAACTTCGCATTAAATGTATGCTTATAATTAATTACTCAATATACATTTTACTGTCTATATCGTGCATATTGTTTTATTTAACATTGAAAATTATTATCAATAACTATTTCACATAGTGTATTATACATAAAATTCTTTTAAACTTATTTTATTGTTAGTGCGCCGCCAAATTTTGAAACTGTTAATAGTGCACCGCGAAAAAAAGATTAAGAATCACTGTGTTAAAAGATAGATTTAATAGAAATCAACTGTTTTAGAACTATTAAAACAACATATTTGAAGTCCGATAAGCCTGTTCCTTTTATTGAGCAGAGATCCGCCAAGAGTGTTTTTCACGAAAATCAACTCTCGGCGGAAGAGGGGAGGGTTGGTTTCTGGGAGCGTATATATAAAAACATATCTGTTTTTGATATAGTAATCCTACAAACTTAAAATCTAGTACGCATGTTTCTTTTGTTGAATAGAGAACATGTATTACGAAAATCTGTTCACGAGAGAAATTATGGGAGCGTAAATAGATCTCAGTTTTAGTCCTTTTTAAATCAAGAGGCGAAGGCTATAATAATGTGTTTCAATGCATATGAAAGTTTAATGGTAAGATTTAACAATAACTTAAAAACAGTTCATATAATCATACAACATTGCAATACCCAGAGAAGCGGGTGAGCAATTTCTAGTTCATGATACAATCTCTCACAATAAAGTTTGGTGAACGAAGTCAAAATGGCCGATCTGGCAACACTGGCGAAGCAAAACGGTGCACATGGGTAGTGGCAAGTGTTGACTATCTGCCTTCACGGTTGTTCAATCGAGACTCATTTTTGTTCCATGTAAAGCTTGTTTTACAAAGTTCTTTTTAGTACGTTGGTTCTTAACTGAGAACAGAAAAATAAATGAGCTAAAGAACAATTTAAAGTTTTGTTTAAAGCTTGGCAAGACACCACAAGAAACTTATACGATGCTGGTACGTGTTTATGAAGATCAAGCATCGTTCATGAAGTGTGTGTACGAGCTGTTCGCCTGTTTTCGAAAAGCAGAGAAATTGCATAGTGGAAGACTGACGACCTGCTTCAGTGACGAAACCATTGAGAAAAGTGAGGAAATTAATCACTAAAGATCGTCATTTAATTGCTAATGATAGCTGATGAACTGCAGATTAACCGTGAATCCGGGTGACAAATCGTTACCCAGAATTTAGGGATCAGAAAGCCGTGTTATTGATATTGACGATATTCCTAACATGCAACGAAACGTGACAAGGCTTTTGAACTCCATCCCAAAAGAAAACTTCTTGCAAAGTTTCCAGGACATGTATAGAAGATATCAGCGGTGCATAGTTACGGGAGGTCACTGTTTCGAAGGACAGTAAGGTAACTTTCGGTAATATTTCATCTACATTAATGTTACAGGACTGTTCACCGAACTTTATTGTCAGAGGCTGTATTTTTTTGCCATTGTTTCTTCTGAATACAGAAATGACGAGAATCCATTGTAAACAAATCGTGAACCCCAAAAGATAAAATATCCAAACATAATTAAAGCTTTTACTTATACGAAATCCTTTCATATTTTTTCAGAATGTAAAACTATAGAAAAATGTGTTCAGCCCCCCCTCCCCATAACACATTTTCACGATCGGGGAAGTAACATTATGATCTCTATCAACTCCACCCATGAATTAAAAACATCTACGAACCATAACAAACTAATTTTATTTAAAATACTACAAGTTAATTGAGTTGTTTACTTTCAAACTTGGGTTTGGGGTGTTATTCTGAGAGACTGTTAAGAGAAAAGTTAAAAGAAAAAAAAGCAGAGAAAAATTTTCAGCAAATGTAAATTTTTTTCTATTTCCAGTACCATTAAGTAAATTCGATTTACAGCATGATAATTTTAAAGTGTCTTGTGAGCATTAGTATATGTGTTTTTTAGCATCTATTACAAATCCAATTAGACAAAACCGGATCAAGAAACGTATTTTTAACAATTGTTGCATGGAAAAGATAGTAAGAGATCAGATGCCAGATTTATACATCGAGTAAAATTGCATGTTTTTGGAGAAAAACAAATGACTACACGTGTTTTAATACACTAAAGGTGTAATAACTTTACATTTCGGGCATGATTTTGTTTGCTTGAAGTCTGAGTAAGTCTGCCTGAAGTGAAGAAACTTGGTTTGTTTTCGGTTGCAATTACAGAATGTGTTGTACTTCGATTCATTTTTTTAAAAAAGCAGAGCTTATCTATAATTACAATGGGTTAAATTTATGACAATTATATAATAAATGTATATAATCAAGTATTCTCCATTGAATTCAAAACTGACAATATTTGTCGTTGTTGTTCTCGTGTCCATGGATTTGGCTAAGAAAAAGTATTAAAAAAAACCCCGAAAAATCCTCTATATTTTATCCACCGAAGGTAGAAACAGCTACGGTTGCCAATTCCGGAGCGTCCTGACTATAAAGCAGTGGTATTCAAACTTTTTCACCTCACGGAACCCCCTAGAACTTGAAGGTGCTTTCGTGAAACTCCTAGAAGTAGAAAGTGTTTTCGTGGAATCCCATTCCATGTACATACTTCGAAGAATATATCACAAAATAGTACTTAAAGTAGATCAACATGTTATAGGCTCTTTATGTAGATTCAATTAAAAAAAAGTACTGCATTTATAATTAAAAAATTACAATCTAATTTTTTTAAATATAATTTACTTCTTAATAACATTAATTTGTGTTCCAAGTGTCACTTATCCATACATTATATTTGGTAGCTGGGATATGTGTTTGCTTTTTTTTGTACACAAACTGTCTGTCTAGATCTATTGACATTAAATGCAATCGCATTACTCATTCTGAGTTTAATTTGTTTTTATATTTTGTTGTTGTAACCACTTACGTTGAGAAATATATTATCTTAAACACAATGCTTTGAGTGGCATTAAAATGTTAATAGCTGTGTGAGAAATTCCACGTATTTTGCATGAATTAGAAACCTAAAATTTAGAGAAACTGTTCTTGTTAATTTTAGATTTTAACATCAATTCTTGTGATAGGTTGATTTGTTTCCTCTCCTTCATTATAGGTGTTTTTTCCACAAATAGAAAAAAGGTGCATTTTCCATTAGAAAACTATTTTGTTTTGCAAGACATTGTGCTAACTAGCGAACATAAAATTATCTCGTTGAACCCGAGATAGTAAACAATAGAATATTCAAAATCTAATAGGAAGTATATATATATATAAAAGATAAAATGTTTTAATATTATTTTATTATATATTATAATAAAAGTTTTTAAAATGTTGCATATTAAAGTTATTATATATAAATAAAATTTCCAGTTTTAATGAATGGGAGGATGAACTTAAGATACTTGTAACTTTACAAACTTCATAGAGAACATGAATAAATTTTTCATACAGGTTTATTTCTTCTCGAATTTTTATTGTGACTCGTGGAACACCTGGGTATGCGTTGTGGAGCCCCAGGGTTCCGTGGAATACAGTTTGAAGACCACTGCTATAGAGGATCTCCTGCAGTGGGTCCATAAGTGGAGTTAGACCGAGCTTTAGTGCTCTTGGGCTGAAAGCTGGACACAAGAAGATCTGTTTTGGTGTGACTGATTGGATTTCTGTGTAATTTTTAGACTGTATGTCATATCTTGTTTCATCAGAATGGATTTTCATGCCCATGATGAGTTCTTAGTCTTGCAATTGTAAATTCTATGATTCTTGGGGAGTCAAAGTCTGTTATAAGAGGTTTTTTTAAAGAAATGGAATAAAAGTCTAGATCTGGCCACAGAATTTGCATCAGCCAGTGTGATGATATGCCATGGTTTCTGTCTTCTTTGGCCAAAGAATCAGCACACTCATTTCTTTCGGTATTAACATGTGCAGCTATTCTTTGTAGTACACAGGACTTCTTTTTATCATGCATTAAAAAAACTGATATTAGACTCGTAAAATTTAAAAATTTAATAATTCAATGAAATTAAAAATTATTTTTTAATCAAAATTTAAAAAATAGTCTTTCTTTTAAAGGGTGTTTTTAGAGGTATAGAACTTTAAATTGCAATAAAACAACGATGTATTATTCGATTGACATGAATTTTCTTTTTATTCGAAAGATAATCTTGTGGCATTACATTATAAATATGATTTCTGGCATAGGACTGCCACGGCTGGCTCGGATGTTCGATTTTTCGAAATTTTCGATGACTTTTTCCAACATTTGTGGCCGTATATCGGCAATAACACGGCGAATGTTGTCTTCCAAATGGTCAAGCGTTTGTGGCTTATCCGCATAGACCAATGACTTTACATAGCCCCACAGAAATTAGTCTAGCGGTGTTAAATCACAAGATCTTGGAGGCCAATTCACAGGTCCAAAACGTGAAATTAGGCGGTCACCAAACGTGTCTTTCAATAAATCGACTGTGGCACGAGCTGTGTGACATGTTGCGCCGTCTTGTTGGAACCACAGCTCCTGGACATCATGATTGTTCAATTCAGGAATGAAAAAGTTAGTAATCATGGTTCTATACCGATCACCATTGACTGTAACGTTGTGGCCTTCATCGTTTTTTGAAGAAGGATTCCACCAGCCCATAAAGCGCACCAAACAGTCAGTTTTTCTGGATGTAACGGTGTTTCGACATACACTTGTGGATTAGCTTCACTCCAAATGCGGCAGTTTTGTTTGTTGACGTAGCCATTCAACCAGAAGTGCGCTTCATCGCTAAACAAAATTCGCTTATGAAAATCGGGAACAACGGCAATCTCGTTTTGGGCCCATTCGATGAATCTACGCCTTGCTTGATCATATTTAAAATGTAATGCCACAAGATTATCTTTCGAATAAAAAAAATTCATGTCAATCGAATAATTCATCGTTGTTTTATTGCAATTTAAAGTTCTATACCTCTAAAAAAACACCCTTTATTATAAACGTACTTTCAAATCAAATGCATTTTGTTTATCTATGTGCGTTATTTTGCTGACAAATACGTAATTTTTTAAAAAAAATTTCAGTAAAAAACAAAACTGATTGACTGAAAATACGTAATTGCATTTAACATGTTATTATTGCGTCACCTGAATTTATGAACTGATTAGCTGGAAACACTTGATAAAGTTGTCCTGTGACTAAGATGTCACATGAATTTAGCCTATAAAATAAGGAGCCTGTTGATTACTAGTAACAGATGGGTAGTAGATTCGGCTCTGGTGTCTCTAAACTAAGAATGTTGTCTAACGGGACTAAAAGATATACTAAATTCATAAAAAGTGATGTCCTCACTTTGGCGTATAATAGATGGCGAAAACACACACAGAGTTCACTTAGGTGCTAATGTAGAATTATCGATTTTAATAGTACTTAGGTTAACACCGTTGATCAGTTTCGCCAAACAGAGAAAACAAAACATCACCAAATCGAAGAATGTTCTCAAATGTTATCATTAACATTATTGTGTTCGAATGTACGCAACAACAGATTCTTCTGTTGGCTGTATATCGTGGAATTTGGAAACATCTTTTGATTTAATGAAATTGGAAGACATTCTAATACATAAGTGCCATTTAAGTTTAAAATTATTTTCGAAAATTAGTACCTAATGTTACTGTAATGCCTAATGAATCTTTTTTGATAAATATTTTTTATAAAATTTTTAAAATATTTTCCTGTATTTACCAAGCTATTACTATCTAGACCTTGTTACAGTAGTTAGATTTTTTGATGAAATCAATGTAGTACATTATCTTTTAGAAGAAAATCTTACATACATAATTTTTACATTTTTGCAATTGGTTTCGAATGTTTTGCCAAAGCAAAAATCCAGTTCCACTTTCGTTAGTACAGTTTTCATTCCCAGTAAAATTTCACTCTCCCTTATCGTAATGTAGACGTCACGAGCTGATACACGCAAAATTAAAGTAGAACGTATATTCCAGGTATTTCTGACGTCACAAATTTTCATTCTAAAGAAACAGTGACGTCATGATTTTCTAGCGAAATGCATCTCAAGGCATCCATAACGTGACGTATTCCTCTTTTGACCAAATGATGAATATTATCGATTTGTGACGTCACCATCAGCCGTTGACGAAGCCATTTAGGGGCACAGATTTCATAAATTTCGAACAAATGTAAAAGCTTAGGAAATTTTTAAGTTATTTCAGCATGGTAGCTAAAAATAACTAATACCGCGTCCTTAAATTAGCTTCCAAGCAAATGCAAAGCTTCTTAGCCATTCTGAAGAATATTGGTTACAAAATAAAAGAATTCCTGTACAACAATCTCTTTGCACGACATACATGCTTATATTCTTCTACCTTTAGAACTTTAACGTGGCCAAATTCTTGATATAGGCCTAACTTTGTTTACTATTTTCGTATTCATGTTTATTTCATGCTGGAATATTCCAGAAAATTTGTGTAGAACAATTTTTTAAAAAAACTTTTAATCTAGTATATGATGTAACAAATTTTTTATGCGCGTTTATTGCCTCCAGTTATATCTGTTTTCGAGGGTAAAATATTTCAATTTTCAGAAATATACCCATTAGGAATTATTTTAAAAGTTCCTATAGTATTGAAGCAAAATTTTCATAGAAACAAGTATGTCTTGAGATCGATGAATTACTTTCATTTATATGTTGTCAGAGGAATCCAAGAAAACTGAAAATTCAATCGAATTCTTTAAAATTCAAAGACAGTTGTGATACCGCCATTTTTGTCTCGATTTCGTTAAATTATTTATACTACATTTCATTTCTTTTTCGGCAAGTTTTGGAACCAAGACATCTTGATATTGTAGTTAATTACCGTGTTACTTTTTTGTTTTTCTATTCGTTCCATGTAAATTAACTCATCATATTAAAACTACAGAAGAATTACTAAGCCTTTTTCGTTAAGTCCTTCATGAAGATATCACTCAATTTTTGAGTTAGTGTTTATTACCAAATAATAAAATGCGCTACTTATATATTAAATTTATTTTAATTCTGAACATATTTAGCCCATAAGATAAGGAATTTTAATTAAACTAGAAATCCTATTTTTAAATCATTGCTTGTAAAATTGAACGATGTCAACAACAAAAAAAACTTTTATGAAAACTGTAAGGATTTTCTTTTTAGAATACTTGTCTTTTTTATTTGCAGAAATTCTGCTACTAGAACAAAATATAAGGTTGAAATTTACGGGTGCGCGTTATACGCCGGATATAAAATGACTGCTATAAAATAAAAAAAAAAACCAGGAGCATAAAAAGAAAATTAGACTTCTACATGTATTGAAATACTGTTTATTTTAAAGAAATGACATACCTTATGAAATTCAAGACTTGTAATTCTATAAGTATTCAATATTTTCAAAAGTTTTGGACAGTACCTCAAAAAAATTTCTTTAAAACATAAGAGCACTTTGATACATTTCTGGTTTTTTCGTAAAAAAATGCGTGTTTTACTGTAATTTGATATCGGTATGCTACTCGTTTTTGGCGTATTGAAATCCAGCCAAATATACATTTGGCGGCCACTCTAAAGTAATCGTAAAGTAAAATTGGCGAAGTCTTAGAACTACTTGGAGGAATAATCCGTAGCGCATCAATATCATATTAGTATCGAGAATAGTTTCAAATGTTTCTTCATGTATACTATATCTATATATATATATAAAGGGTGTTTTTTTAGAGGTATAGAACTTTAAATTGCAATAAAACAACGATGTATTATTCGATTGGCATGAATTTTTTTTATTCGAAAGATAATCTTGTGGCATTACATTTTAAATATGATCAAGCAAGGCGCACATTGAATGGCTACGTCAACAAACAAAACTGCCGCATTTGGAGTGAAGCTAATCCACAAGTGTATGTCGAAACACCGTTACATCCAGAAAAACTGACTGTTTGGTGCGCTTTATGGGCTGGTGGAATCCTTCTTCAAAAACGATGAAGGCCACAACGTTACAGTCAATGGTGATCGGTACAGAGCCATGATTACTAACTTTTTCATTCCTGAATTGAACAATCATGATGTCCAGGAGCTGTGGTTCCAACAAGACGGCGCAACATGTCACACAGCTCGTGCCACAATCGATTTATTGAAAGACACGTTTGGTGACCGCCTAATTTCACGTTTTGGACCTGTGAATTGGCCTCCAAGATCTTGTGATTTAACACCGCTAGACTATTTTCTGTGGGGCTATGTAAAGTCATGGGTCTATGCGGATAAGCCACAAACGCTTGACCATTTGGAAGACAACATTCGCCGTGTTATTGCCGATATACGGCCACAAATGTTGGAAAAAGTCATCGAAAATTGGACGTCCAGATTGACTACATCCGAGCCAGCCGTGGCAGTCCTATACCAGAAATCATATTTAAAATGTAATGCCACAAGATTATCTTTCGAATTAAAAAAAATTCATGTCAATCGAATAATACATCGTTGTTTTATTGCAATTTAAAGTTCTATACCTCTAAAAAAACACCCTTTATATAACTTTAAATTCTTCTAAACTTATTTCATTATAAACACAAAGGCAAAAAAAAAAACTGCAATTAAACTTCACAATAACTATATACTCAACTCTAATTATATTTTTCTACCTATCAATTATTACTATTTTATGAAAACAGGCACGAAAAAAAAACTGAATTTCTCTTTTGGGAATAAATGAAGAAAAAGGCATGCAAAACATTTTTATAAAATAAAAATACATTTTTTATTTTTAACACAGCATGCTTGTTTATATGGATAACCGTGAAGTCAATTCAATTAGGCATAAAACACCTGCCTATTCTTATACTAATTGCGTGAAGAACCCAAACTTCCATCACAATCAACCATTCTTTTGACAAACTGAATAACCACTAACGAATGTTTAAAGTTTGACACCTGCGTTATCTCATACACAATTCACAAATGAAAAAAATATATATATAATAATTATTAGAGATAAAATATAAAGCTGAATTTTCCTTAAGCAAATGCATACTAATATTTGAAATCAAATATGAAATTTATTTAAATAGTTACGTGGCTTGTTTCAAATACAATTGTAGTCATGAACAAAATATTTTTTTATGGAAAAAACAATTCCGTAAGATAAATTTAAAAAATCACAATAAAGTATTGTTTATTGTAAAGCAATTTAGTTAAAAAAAGGGAAATTTTTTTGTTAAAATACTGATTAGTCAATGAGCTCAATTCATGTGATGTCACAGTCACATGGTAATGATAACCACGTGTTTTAAGCCAATCAATTCAAAATCTCATGTGACGTCAAAGACACACGATAAAGGCAATCATGCGTTTCCAGCTAATTAGTTCAGTGATTCCTTGTTGCCAACTTTTGATCTTTTCAGAAACTTTGATATTTGTTTTGAGTTCAATGGAGAACACATGTTTGTCTTTATCATGTGACCATCATGAATAGAGCCCATTGCATAATATACAATATTGCTAATTCAATTAAAATTTTGGATATAAAATCTATCTCTTTAAAATTTTAATATTAAATATTATTTTAAAGTTTTATTTGAAATTGGATAAATATCTAACACAACACACATACCTAATAAAACTGCAATTTGTCATCAATCTTTGACTCAAGGAATGTCTTATTTTAAACTCACTTATATAATATTAAAATGAAGTTAATACTTCATACAGGAGAGGACCTTAGAAGAAAAAATAAAGTTATAGGCGTCCGAAAAACGGACAAGATCTCCATCAATATCTTTCAAGAAACGGGGGCGTGGATCAAAAATCCGGAGCGAATTTAATTAATTATTTTTCTTTTAATTTCTAGCCACGCGCTCCCTTTCGTTTTCAAAAAAAGAAAGGAAAAAAGTTTCATCTAATTATAAAATGAAGAAAGAAACAATAAGCAAAAGGTTAAAAGGTGTAAGGAGTAAAATTAAAACAGTAATTAAACGTAAAGAAGATAAAAATTGCACTTTTTTTTCCTTCACTATTTTTTTAGCTTAAAATGTATAGCAAAACAAAAGATAGTTAGATCTTAAAATGCCTTGGATATTTTTTGCCTTGAAATAGATATTACGAGAGGAAATTCTGGTTTGTTATTTCCCATCAAACCATGCTAATAGGTTAAGATGAAGAAACATAAATTTTTTCTTCAAACAACTACAGAAAAAGGCGCTTATTATTTATAATTGCTTGCTGTTAATTTTAAAACTTTATACTTTGGCGTAGCTAGTTCTGAGTGGGTCCTGTTTCAAAATTCCTTCTGGGCTCTTTTTTTAGATATGAGAACCCTGTTAGTGGGACTGTAGATACACATGTTTGGGCCCTTGTAGCTTGAGAGCCCATATCATTGATACGGCGATAGCTGAGCCCCTGGTCTTATATTTGATTGATTTGGCCGTTTTAGCAAATATCCAGCGCACGTAATCACTAACAGAAATTTTTTGCACTTGGCTGATTTCTATCAATGTTCAAGATGTTGGGCGAAACAAATCGTGTTCTTTTCAATAAATTTTAGCAAATAAATTTGGAAATAAAGAATCTCATCTCCATTTTCTTTACAGAAGTTACTGAAAATTAGTTATTATATGAAGTAAATTTAAGAGGCTTGACTTTGCTTTGAACGACTAGTGTCAAAAACCAGAGTTTTTAGGAAAGCTGACTCCTGTTAGACAAAATACGAGCTGAAACAGATCTTTTCATTTATATATAAAAATATTTTATAGGATTACTATATTCTAAGTTAATCATAATAATTGAACAGTTGAATGGAAAATTGAAAGATTATCCGAGTTTTAATTGAGTAATTACCGAAAATACAAATTTTTCTAAGCTAAACGTTGTCGCATTTGAATTTAAATAAGCCCAACAGGTACTTGGTAAGTGAGAGTAGTCTTTGTGAAAGCCCAGTGAAATTCAGAAAATTAATTTTTCCTCGAACATTATTTCATAATAAACTTATATTATAACAAGTAATATAAAAAAAAATTAAGTCAATTTCTACTTAGATCAACCTTAGATCAACAAAGAAAAATTTTATTTTAGCTACTTTTTATTAAATAGTTACAATTAATATAAACATGCATATATATAGGACAGAATTACAGCATTAAGTGGTAATTCATTTGTATTCATTATCATTAAAGTATCATATTGTCATCCAAAATAACTGTCACATGTTGCCAAAGGGTCGCTAAGTCGCCAAAAATGATGTCAACGTGGTTGTATTTGTGATTCTTAAAATAATTAGTTTTAATCAATTAATTTTTATTAATTATTATTATATTATTGTACTGTCATCCAATACAAATTTCAGTTCAACTGTATACTACACGCGAGAAAAGAATCTTTTCAAGTTTTGACAGAAGTCGCCAAAAATGATGCCAACGTGTTTGTATTTGTAATTCTTTAAATAATTACTTTTAATCAAATAATTTTTATTAATTATTATTATATTATTGAATTTTCATCCAAAATAATCCTGTATATAAAATTTCAGCTCAATTGAGCGCTTTAAAATGTATTTTATTAACGATTGAAAATTACATCAAGATAAATAAATAAATATATACAGTGGTGGCAAAAAGTCCTGAACACACTCATTTTTTAGCGTAATTTTTGTGTTTGACTTCATTTTTCGTTCTGAAATTATCGCACTATCTTAAATACTGTTATTGATTTTAATGTATTTTTTATGCTGATTTCAAATCCACTACTAGTTTCTTAATGACTAAAATATTTTTTGTAGTAAAGCTGCCTGAACACAATAACGTGAAATGTGTGCAGAATAAAACAATATAGAATAACATAATATGCAAAGAAAAATAACACGAAAATTGACAAATACGGTATATTTAATTATATATATATATATATATATATATATATATATATATATATATATATATATATATATATATTTGAATATATATATATATAAGCATTTTGTCACATGTTAGAAAATCAATATTTTATGGGCCAGCCGTTTGCTTTAATTACAGCTCTACATCTTTTTGGCATGGAATGCACCAATTTCAAAAGAAGATCGTTCGTGACAGTATGTTTGAAAGAAAATATTAAAGCTTCAATTAATTCACGTTTCTTTGAAGGTTTTTTTTTCAATTTTAAACCATAAGTTCTCTATCGGATTAAGGTCGGGAGACTGTCCTAGCCAGTTCATTCTATTCACAGTATGGTCTTTCAACCATTTCTGGACTACTTTTGTACGATGACAAGGGGCGTTATCGTCCTGAAAAATCCATGACTGATTCCCAAAAAGATCTCTCGCAGTTGGTAGCAATTTATTTTGTAGTATTTCAATGTAATCCATGGCTTTTCCGCTAACGATGTGAAGTCTTACAACACCATGAGAAGACATGCAACCCCATACCATCACTTTTGTCGGGTACTTTACTGTGGGCTTCAGACACTGAGGGCTGAATTCCTCATGAGTGCGTTGTCTTACATAGGCACTACTTTGGTTGCCAGAAATACAAAACTGACTCTCGTCACTAAATATTACCTTTTCCCAGTCTTTAATAGTCCATAATAAATGTTCCCTTGCCCACGTCAATCACCTCTTGCGTTGAAATTCAGTCAGTAATGGTTTTGAGCGCGCTTTACAGCCTCGTAACCCAATTTCCAGCAGTCTTCCACTAACAGTTCTTGGGGCACACACTCACATTTGATGTCAAAGTCCATTGTTTCAAAATTTGCGAGGAATTAAGCTTTCTGTTTGAAAGTGAAATTCTGTGCAATAACCTGTCTTCACGTAAAGATGTTTTTCTTGGTCGTGTCCTGATCACCCCCTGTCCGTAATAAAATTTGTTTCAGAAAATCTTTTCAAAGTTCTCACAACAATAGAAAGGCCACATGGTACTTTAGCAGCAATTTGGTGCATAGAATAACCTTCTTCCTTCAAATGTATTATTTTGTACCTTTTATTCTCAGGCAGATATGAAAATTTAGCCATAATTCCAATATTTTCTACAAATGCACTTCAAATTGCTTTCAATACACTATTTTCCACAAGCACACAACTGCATTCAATACAATAAACCACGTTTCACCTTTTTCTTTCAACCCTTTATCGATACTGCTCTCTGATTGGTTGAAATAAAGGAGCATTTCATTGGTGGAAAACACACTCACTCATTCTTACAGTGACCTTGTGCTTTCTTTAGATGAAATCTACAAACAGATTTGAAATCAGCATGAAAAAATACATTAAAATCAATAACAATATTTAAGATAGTGCGATAATTTCATAACGAAAAATGAAGTCAAACACTAAAATTATATATATATATATATATATATATATATATATATATATATATATATATATAAAGATTGTGAGCTAATAGTTGGAATTGAAAAATGCAGTTCACTTCGGCTCTGTTCTTATTTGCATCAACAAATTCAGGAAATTGATGTGAACTCTCTGGACCGATGTGTGTAATGGTGTAAAATCTTATTTTCAAAATGAGGCAAATAAAAAATATTTTTTATAAATGTAGAAGAAAAAAATTTTAAAGGATTTTTTTTTTGTTAGGAACAAAAGCATGGTAGGAGAAATCCATCATGTACACGATTTTAAATTAAATAATTCTTTACTTTTAAATATCAGAAAAAAATTATTCTTTTTAGAAATATAAACTTCTTTACTAAGACAATGGGTTCAATCCATGTGAAGTCACGATCACATGATAGGGATAACCACGTGTTTTTAGCCAATCAGTACAAAAAATCATGTGATATCATAGTCACACGCTGAAAGCAATCACTTGTTTCCAGCTAATCAGTTAATGCACTTCGTTGTTGCCAACTTTTGAGCTTTTCAGAAACTTTCACTCGAGAAATACAAATTTTTCAACAACAATAATGCACATAGCTAGACCAAATGTATTTTATTTAAAAGTACATGAATAAAATAAGATTTTTTTTTCAATTTTAAAATCTTTTGAAGAAATTTTATTTAAAACATTTGAACATAATTACCCAATTATGAAATTTGAAATTTTATGTATGTTTTACAAACATAATGACAAGAAAAATTAGTTTGATGTCTGTTTTGAATTCAACGGAGAACACGTGTTTGTTTTTATCATGTGACCGTTATGAATTGAGCCCATTTTTGAGCCCATTTTACTTGAATTTTTGTGTGATAGAGCTATATATTCACTTTATCGATAATTGAATTTTTGTGTGATAAATATATATATATATATATATATATATATATATATATATATATATATGTGTGTGTGTGTGTGTGTGTGTGTGTGTGTATTCTTCCGGGTAAGTCAGACAGTTGTCACGAGATTTTATTATTGATGTTAATGAGATTTCATTCGAGTTTTTCATTTATTTCCTTTTTCCTCGTTGCTAGGGAACAAATTAAATATTTTGATGAGAATTTGCTCATCTGAGGGTCGTAATCATAGGGGGTTGTCTCGTTTTAATACTGTAATTTGCTCATATTACGAATAGTTGTGAGGAAGGAAATTGTCAATATAGCGTTAAAAAATTGCGTAGTTAAAATCAAAAAATTATCATAACTATAAGATAACTATAATAGCCAGTTTTATTATTCAAATAATTATGTTGTTATTAATATCTATTAAATAGTTTTCTTGAGCGATTGAAACGTTTCAGAAAAAGGAAGGTGTTTCGATATTGATTTTTTTTTGTTTTATACCTCTTGAATTAATAATAGTAGTT
Organism: Trichonephila clavipes; assembly: GCA_019973935.1. Classification (NCBI taxonomy): domain Eukaryota; kingdom Metazoa; phylum Arthropoda; class Arachnida; order Araneae; family Nephilidae; genus Trichonephila; species Trichonephila clavipes. Next base: position 1,210,467 of record BMAU01017015.1, read on the forward strand.
GTTAAGATATTAAAGTTTATTATAGATAATTGTTTATAATTCAGAAAATTAATTAATAATTTTTGCACGATTTAATTTATGCAACGTGGCTATAACAATAATTTTGAAAAAAAAAAGAGATTGTTTTCTCATAATGTCGAAATTTGTCAATTAAGGTTATGAAGTGACATGTTTTCTCATATTCCATAAGTCCAACTATATTAATATTGCATTAAAATATTTTTAATAGTGTTCTTAATGAAAATTACACGGAAATTAAAATTTTCCATAAAAATTTCAATTTAATAAAATATATTATTCTAAAATATTTTTAAAATTTTTTTTAAACGTGATTTCAGGGCGATATCAAACTCTTGACAAACAGTGTCCTTGTGCGGAATGATTTTAACACTTTCTCAATGATTAAAATATTGAAATTTATTGCATTTTAAAAAATTACTTTCTTAAATAAATTCGCAACGTTGAAGTTTATTTATATATATAAAATATGTACTAAGAAATACGGCCTGTGCGTGATTAAAAATGTTTTTAAGAGCTTTTTATTTCTTCTAAAGCTCTTTCACAAGCAGAAAGTATGGTTGTGTCTTTAATAATATAAAGTGGCCCCGTAGCCTAGCAGTCATAGTCAAGAGTTCGTGATTGGCGTATCACGAGTTGGAGTCTTGGTGCTGTTGAAGACCCACCTTGTTAGGGGGTTGATGCACGTTAAACTTGTAGTGTCTCAAAGTCTTCCTTTGGTGTGGTGTGGTACTTTGGAGAGGGGGTGCTAGCTCATGTGTCGTCCTCATCGTGGTTCGAAATTATTCCCAAAAAACCTCTTGTTGCTTTATAAACACTCATTCAATCGCTCAAATACATAAAAAACACAGAATTTAATTGCAATCAAACCTCTATATAACACGAAACTCTATATTCTGAATTTTTCTATATAGCAAACTTTTTCCTGGATCCTTGAACATTTCACAATTTTCTTCGTAAAATAACCTCTCTATAGAGAAGAGCATTTTCTACACAACGAACTTTTCTTTTGCGATTCAATTTTAGTTCTCCCCTTTTTTTAAAAGTATATTTCTGAAAAAATTTCAGGTTAATCTCTCTTTAACACATTTTATGGTGGCCATAAATCTTGAACTGGTTTTATTAGATCCCAACTCGCCGAGAGCAATAGAATTCTGGGCGTAATAGAAGTGTAACCTTTTAGCCCCATTGCCCATTTCACTAGAAACATCTTCGATATCCTCTTTCACTCTCAGTCGAGTTGTCCTGTATCTCCATGTTATAATTATAAAATAATGTATGGTTAATATTACTTGTATGCTTTAAATTGTAAGATGTACTTAAAATTCATTAATTTCAGTATAAAATTATTTTCTTAGTATTGAAAATACAGTGAATTCTTCGACATTCTTCTTCTTGTTTTCCTTACAGTTTTTCTTTCTTTCTTTTTTGATGGGTAAGATATATAAAATATACGTATATATATTAAAAATTAATTATTAATTTAAAAAAGATGTGAATAATAATTTTTTTTAATTTATAGTGTTCATGAAATAAAAATTTGTTTTATGTGGCTTATGAAGTATATTAAAAGATGAACCTGTATGTAACAATTTTTCTATCTATCGAACTTTTTCCCAGGATTTAGTGACTTCGTTATATAGAGGTCCGACTGTACATGATTATCTGAGGAATCGTGAGGGGGGAAACGCTGTACATCTGAATAATTAAAAAAAAACAAAGCGAAAAAACAATGGTTGTAATAGAGATCTAAAAAAAATGATACAGTGTGAGAATACCATTTTAAAAGCACTGATGCTTAAAACACGTATACATCAGTGAATTTTCTCACGAGCAAATTAAATTTACAAGATGTATTCACTTCTTTCTTTTAGTTGTAACACTGTTTTTTAGAGCTTGTCTTTTTTCTCTTACGCCTATTTTTTTTTGTTCAAAACTATCAACTTTGCAAGGATTTGTGGTCACAACAAAGTTTTTTCTAGTTTTCCCAGGATAGCTTCGCACCGTTGAACCATGAATGAAGCTAAAATATAACTCTTTCTTATGCTAATCGGAGGAGAAACTATGATTCTATTAAATATATTGTAAAATTCTGTTAACACAGCTCCATTCTTCGCAACAGAAATGCTTTTTGAATTTATGAAATAACAACATGAGATCAAAGGGGGGTGTATTTATCTTTGGAAAATATAATCATAAAATGTAATATGCTCTTTTCTCTTAAAGTATCCGACTAGGTTGAAAAAGTGCTTTTTAGGTGTTTGATGTTTGGTGTTGTTTGGGTCATTAGGGAAAAATAAATTAATTATTGAGGAAGAAGGACTAATACATAAAACTAGAGAGTTTTTTAAGTTCTTTTTATAGCATTTACTTTATCTAACTAATAAAAATATTTTTTTTAATTCGTTTTTTGAAGAATGAACTTTCATGATAATTTGTGCATAAAAAATGGAATATCTTCTAAATAATCCAATCAAATGCAATGAAATTTATAACATATATGCTATGGGCTCTTCAGAGTGCAACAAACCGCCATTTTTAGCTTAAAACATGCAATAATTTTGACGAAAAATCATGACCATCAAATTTAAATGCTAATAAAATATTTATTTCTTAAACTATCTTTTATCCTGCGGTTTGTTACACTTCAGAGGGATCAAGAAGTATACCAATGACGTTAAAATTGCATAATGTGCGATTTATTTTTATTTATCACGTTTTTCTTAACTTAAAAATTTTTCCTAAAAACAATATTTTTTTTTTCAAAAAAGGGCGATACATTTTAGTTATTTAATAGCTATGACTTTTTAAGCCTATTTATGTTCTTTAAAAAACAATAAAGTTATTCAGAAAATCAATTTTTGAAAAATTTACCTCCGAACCTAGTCGGATACCTTAAGTAAATTTTGTAAAAACTCAATCAGGTAATCTAGAAATCAATATTTTAATTAAATTTATCTCTGTAAGCTTAAGTATATAATAAATTAAATACAAATTAACCTCTTCCCAGCTCTTACCGAGCTGAGCTCGTGCCGGCGAAATGTACCATCCTGGGTCATCCCGAGTGTAGTTCGAGCACTGTGAAAATTTATACTGTGCAATCGGTCTTTCCCAAATTATTTCACTTGTACTTTTAATAGTTTCGAATAATTGAAAAGTACCATTCGATGGAATTTTCTGCAAAAAGTGGTCGTCCTTTTACTGAGCACCCCCTTCACACTTGTCTGAAAAACAGAATTTGAAAGAGAACCCTTGTCTCTACAGAATTGGTATCGCCGACTCACCGAAATGTACTCTCAGTGACTCTAGTCATCCCTTAAGTGTTTGGGAGTTAGAAGAAAGATCAGCCATAGTCAGAACAATTATAATTTATTATTGCTTTACTAAATTTCAACAACCCAGGGTAGGAAATGCACACTTCTATAAAGTACAGGAGCAACTACAAGTCAGAAAAGATACTTAATAATTTATAATGATTCAATTAACTTACGCTTAGAATGTCCGAATTACCGTAATTCATTTCTCAGCTATTTGACCTCTGGTCGTTATTATACAATTATAACTTATTGACTAAATTGTCAATTAACAATCGTTAAATATTAAGCAATCAATCGTCGAGACACTCTCGACTAGTTTTCAGCTACTTTCCGCTAATCACTTTCTATCGTCTAACTCCTAACCTTTCTCTCGCTCTCTTTCGTACCTAAAAGTTGATGCTTAAATATAAGCCTTCTATTACATAAACCGTGCCTTCTTCGGGAGAAAGTTTTCAATTGAACAACATTTAAAAGAAATCAATTTCTCCCAGAGGATTAGTAAGAGGTTCGCGGACATTTGGGCGTGTGCCCAACACTAAAAAATTTTGTTCTGTTCACACAGAGATGTGCATGTGATGATACGATCATTTAAATTTTTCTCATTTAACTTATGTGTGTGGACCCCATCTGAAATATTTCCTTACCAATGCTAATTTCTGAATATGGTCCGAAGTTTTCATTTTAGCTGAAACGTGTTGCAGTGGCGTAACGGAGAATATTTTAGGCACCGCTGCAAAGTCAGAGTGCTCCCTAAGCCGGATCTTACAAAGGATACGTACTTGGCGTCTGTCAGGTTTTGGATCCCTAAAATCACGGACTTCCCTACGATGCGTGGGTTTCGGGTTGTGAGTTATGCCACTGACTTGTTGTAACCGGAACAGACAGAACTGTCCAATATTCGTAATATAAATTAAATATTGAACCCGTATTGTATAAAACAGCTTAATAGTTTGCTTATTAATATAGTTTGGAGAATTGAACTTGTAACTATACATATATACTCAAATATTTTTTTCACCAGACTTCCAAAGTTCTTCCGTATTATGAACAATGAACTAAAAATTAGTACAGTCTAATTTAATGCAACGATTGTTCAGTTGAATATTTTATTAATGTCGCACTCTGGGGTTGTATGAAATCTATCATTTAATCAAATATATAGTTAATAGAGATAAAACATTTCTAAAAAGATTTTAAGTGGCATGTGACATGTATAATTAAGGATTGTCGCTGATATTTTAATTATAATACAGTTAAAATGTGCTAGCAAAATTCAAAGCATAGTAATAGCATTCTTCTCATTGTTTAGTTAAAAAAGGAACACGCTCGGAAAAACACCCCATTGAATCTTTATCAATACTTAAAAAAGCTAAATTTCTCAATTTCCTTCTCTACCATCTTCACCCGTTCGCAGAATTACACGGTCTAGTTCGCTAGTCCATTTCACGACTGTTCGCTTTCAACTCTCTTCCATTGGGTTTCAATCTCTCTCTTCTATTTCTTTAATTTTTCTTTTCTTTCTTTTTTTTCCCTGGATGGATCGGCAAACCAGGGTGGAGTCTCGAATACGCTATTTAATCACATGATCGTGGTATCCACGCCTATAATGACTGGGGTGTCGTTCACCACAGAGAAGGAGAGAGAAAAAAATCGTTCCATGGAAAGAGAGAAGAATATTCCAAGAAAGAAAGTAAGCTCAAGTGATGGTCGAAATTAAAGACGATTTTGACACTCCGTGATGGATGTTGTATGACATATTTCCCTAAATATCCCCTTGGATGCTTCTTCAGGGCAACAGAAGATACTTTGTGAAAGCAAAGGGCTCCCAGAAGATTGATTTATGTCACTGCTTGATCACAGATTTATATTCCCTACATGAAGGATATCTTTGATGATGTATTTACCTCGTGATTCGTTTTTAAATGATGCTAGTGTTTCTTTCGGTCACGTTCTAATCGATTTCATTTGCGAACTTCACAGTTTGCTCTGGCGCTTTGTACAATACTCGTTTCCATGAGGCAAGGGTGTGAAACTCCTTTCCAGTCATGGGTCAGCTCACTATTTAAAATGCTGTTTCATTGGTTGGTTCACAAAGATATTGCTTCTGGCGGCAAATCTGGCAAGATTGTCATATATTATTTACTCGGCATCTTGTTTATCAACTGTTTTAGCATACTGCTGTTTTATGAGTCTACTTCAAGAAAGTAATGATGTCCACTTTGTTTGGTATATACTTGTACAGACAGTGGCATAACGGAGCCACCATGCAAAGTTAGGTTTTAAGTCCCCCAAACCCAAATTATTCAGTTGGAAATTATTATTTGGGTTTGGATTTTACAAAGGGTAGATACTTGGCGGGAGACAGGCTTTCGGCCTCTTCCCGTGATGTGGTGATGTCCATTACGCCACTGTATACAGATACATTTTAAGGCAGGGGCCAACTGGGCTTTGGCTCAAGACCACGGATGGGCTTGTGTCGTTCTCGATTCGGCCTCAGTAAGCTCCTGATTCAAATAATTTTAATCGTCTAATGTTATTTTCCAACAAATTCCTCAAAAAACTGGGGATTTTTTACTATGTGCCAACTGGCAACAGTGGCAAAGTTGTTTTATTTTGCCATGCCAATCATCCCTGTCTAGGCTGAGGCCTACCACCATACACCATTATTCATTTAATCAAAAGGCAGCAGGTAGTCGATTCGATTTGTGCCTATGTTTGGGAAATTGTGAAATATACACGTATATATGCTATGAGTTACCGTTTGTAAGAGTATTTAACAAAGCATGTTGTGCCGCCCATCCGGTATAGTGGTTAGCCACGCTGCTTGCTGTGCTGTGGGGGCTTTGTGCGAATCCCAGAGAAGGCATAGATACTTGTACAAATGTACAGCGCCTTTGCGGTATGGGAGTACTCTAAATAGAGCCACGTCCTCTCGTGAGGTTATTGGAAGGGGAAGAGAGATGTTCTGTCTCAAAATTGCGACGAAAACGAGCCAAAACGCACTGTCACCTGCATCGTGCTCAAGACTACGGCTAACGACAGATATGCAATCTAGTCCTTTGCCGTGATGAATTTCGTGGATGCCGATCAGGTGGCATTAGTAACGGCAACAGCAATAAAGTATGTTACATATATTGTCTACATAAAAAAGTTATTTATTTAAGGGCGTTATTTTTAATTAAGGGCCCAGGACCTTTGAAAATAAACAACATTGTGTCAACAATGTTTTTAATTTTAAAATTTCGAATTATATTTTGTTGGAAAAAATACTATAACAGCATATGAAATAGTCTTTCACAGTAAAAGACAAGTGTTGTACATCGTATCGTTAGATTAATTTGAGAACAACTTAAAGATTCCTTTCATGATGTATAATTTTACGTCTTGCAATAAAGTACATAAATTGATGTTTCATTAACCATTTAATTTTTCTACCCAATCAAAGGAAAAAGCGACTCACTTGTCATAAGAACTATACGACTTACAGACCTAAGATTTTAAAGGCATGTTCCTTTTCTTTATAGATCCACTAAGAACGGTATAGTGGAAATCGACTCCCAAAGGGAGTTCCGAGGATTTAAGAAAGCATATAGATGAAAAATTTCTTATTTTTAGCTACTAGGCAAACTGATTTCATATTTGGTAAGCATGACTCTTCTGTGTAGTGGATCAACTAAAAGTAGATTTTGCTGAAATCAACTCTAGGGGTGGGTTTATGGGTATGTAAAAGACAATTATATTTCCGTTTTAGAAATTCAAGCTGTGTCCTTTTTAAATCAAGAAACAAGGGCTATAAGAAGGTTTTCAATACAATCGATTGCTTAATGTTAAGATTTAGTTATCAGAAACTTATAAAAAACTGAATATAGTCGTATAACATCATGAAACATCCAGCGAATCGGGTACGTAACTGCTAGTGCAAATATAAAATATCTGTTCTTTACTCCAAATAAGAAATTACGTACAACACCAACGGATAATATATCAATTAAAATTCTTATGGGCTTCAAGCTCTCAAAATTTTCAATCTCTTCCAAGATTAGATTTAAAAAATTTGTTATAAAATACCACATAACACCTGTGACGAATCTGTACGGAACCTTTCGACTTATATTCTTAGGCGTCTTTTTGGGGATTATAAATTCGCGTATATTTCCAATCAACTCTAAGAGGAGAACGGGATATGCAAAGTAGATAGGGTATTTAAGTAGAGCGTTGTAAGTTCGCAAAGATGAAGGCTATTGAGCCAGCAGCATTAGAGTCAACGTTTAGAGGATTCAATTGGATTACGATAGTGAAACATTACTGCTAGTACTCTATGAAGGAGTCTTAAGAAGTTAATATACCTGTGAAGATATCTAAGTACTACCAGGTCCTATACTATAGTTTAATACCGCTTAAAACAAGCGTTAGTTTAATAAAATTAGTTTAAGTTAATGAAAGCTAATAATTCGAGTTGCGTGTATTTCTCAGACCTCCTATTTCGGTAGACCTTATTGATCTTACGCGTAGTTATTGATTAATTTCATATTTCGTAATTTAATTTAATATTAAAGGTAAATCCCTTTTGTTTGACGTAACATAGAAATATTATACGTCGTTAGAGTTTCTAATATTTGAATCAAGTGAATAAATATAAGTTATTATTATACAAATGGCTTCTGGTCATTCTTTGCCTCAAATTAATCTTGGTGTCCAGGGTGGAACCCAAGAGGGTTCTCACACACCTTTGATTTTTAATTACATTTTCTTTCTTATTAATAACAATTTATAACTCTAGTTACTTTGGGGGGAAAAAGTACAGTTTAGGACGGTCTCTCTTTAACTTAATAAGCACAGGATTAGGAATTATAATTTATTTCCACAACTCAAAACTCGGAAAGCTTATTACAGTAAAATACATTTAACATGAAAACGCTTAGACGAAATATCGGTTAACACGAATTAATAGAATGGTCCCTAGAAACTACTATGCATTTTCATGATTTTTTTTTCTCTTGACAAAAAACGAAAATCACTTTACATGAAAAGAGGGAGGTTATTGAAACTGACATTTAATGAAATGTTCGAGGAAGTCTCTGCAGTATTCGACAGTCATTCTGTATCATCGGAAGAATTCGTTGTAGTAAATGGTGTGTACAGCCCCAATTATGGCAAAGACATTTTGGAGTTAGTTCAAAACTCAAAAAATATTGTTGATGCAGATTCCAACGACGAAAGTGCAATGAATAATGCAGCTCCTGTTCCCATGCCATCCGAAATGGAGAACATCATGAAAAGTATGCGCAGTTATTTAGACGCACATTCCAATGGTAAAATGAATTACAAAATGGGCGGCATCGAACAATTTATAGACATTTTGATGTTAAAAAAGATAATGCAAATAAAAATATTGGATTATTTTAAAAAACTAAGTAAATGTTTTGTTTTTCAAAAAAACTTGAAAGTTTTGTATTACATTTCATTTTTTGTGAATGTTTATATTTTATTGATTTTTATTAAATACGTGCATTTATAAATATCTATGTAAATAAAATGTACTCTAACTTAATTTTGTAAAAAATATGTTTTTTTTTTTACAATATCCTTTAACACGAGAAAATATTTCACTCCCTTCAGTTTCGTGTTTACCGATTTTCATTGTACTTTGACCACAATTACGACCCCATTTTACTTTCAAGAGGGAAAACATATTTCCCCCAAACTCATCAACTGTCGTCAAATCACCATTGATGGTCCGTCCTGTCATTACTGCACCTAAACACCACCACCCGCTAATCTACAACAAAAGCATCGCGACGGGTTTGCGTAATCCAATTACCTGCGCGATTTGCTGACCCATATATAAGTATACCCACGCAAGGCCACTCATGTCAGTTCATTCATGGTAAAAAAGATACCTGCTTTCATTCATAAACTTGTCACCTCGCTTGTTTTTTACTACGTGCATTTCATTCATGGATTTTAGTTGGCGCCAATCAACACTTGGGATGCATACCGAGTTTGTCCTTATGAAATACCAACGTGTAGGATTTTTTATTGCGAGTTGTGAATGCTGAGCCGACAATGGATGACCCTTTTTTATTGCAGTTTTGATGAGAGTTTTACCATCGGTTTCCAATATTTAGTGTTTGGGGATATTGGATATCGATATATGTCGTTTTTGTAGGCCGGTTTAATGGTTTATAAGGGGAAAATGCTGGTTGTTGTGTGTTTATTGAATTAAAACTGTAACATGTGGGTTTTATTTGCCTTGGAAGTTGTCGATGACTCAGATGTAAGTTTCGTAAGGATAAGTGGTGATTCGGAAAGAAAGCCAAAGTAATCATGGGAGGGAAGGAAAAGTTGTGACACACAAAGAAGCGGAAAGGCGATGATCGTATAGCTCGTGTTTTCTTTGGAAAGTGAAATTTAATTTCGCTCTTTTACAAGAAAAACAAAGGGAAGTAAATACGAGAGAATAGCAGGCAGAAATGGGGTTTGCAATCCTGAGTTACATTTTCAATCCCGGGATTGCATTATCCTAATCCAGGGATTAGGATTGTACTATTTATGAAAATTATTTACACATTAGCACAGTTGATATTGCATAATAAAACTGAAAATAACTGGTTTAATATTATTATTTATTGAAACAAATAAAAATAAAACTTAATTCATCACTAAAAAAAACAAATAAAAACAAATGAAAAATGAATTCAAATTAAAAATTAAAAAAACAAATATAAAAAATTAATTCAAATGAAATTAACAAACAAATGAAAAATTAATTGAAATGAAATTAAAAAATTAAAATTTCTTGTGTTTTTGTAAATAAGCTTTTTAGAAACACAGCTCGTTTAGCGTTTCATCGGTCAAACGCTTTCTTATTTTTGTTACAAATTGTCCTGCCGAAGAAAATGCTCATTCTGACTCTACACTAGTACGCTTAATCGTCATTTATCGTTAAATCTAATTGGCTGCATTGGTGCATCATCCCTCTTTGATAACTTTATTCGGTTCTTCTGCTACACTTAATGGTTTTTGTGTACAAATTGAATCAATTTTTGAATCAGAACTTGAGTCAATTTCAAGTGTTGCCTCATTTGAATAGAAGATCCAGTTGCGCATGAGCTTTTATTAATGCAATGGGATTTGAAGTTTCAAGTCCTTCAAGTACATCTACTATTAATTCACTCATTTAATTGAAGAAAGACTGCGACAAAATCTTTTTCTGAGACGTTGCTTATACCATTGTGTAAATATAGATCTGTGCGATGTTCTCTTATATGAGGAATAAAAGCTGCATGTAATTTTTTACTTATAGCGTTTATAATTGCACAAAAAAATTCTATACGTACATATTTCATAAAAAAAAATAAATACAAAGTTTCTCATAATTAAATTTTCGGAAAATTTTGATGAGAAAAAAAATTTCACAATATAATTCAGGTAAAAATTAAATCCTGGGATTTCGATCTGAAAAAACACCGAGATCTCGGAATTACGGAATCCTGGGACTGCAAACCCTAGGCAGAAATGTTTGGGCTTCTTACTGGCAAATGTATAAATAAAAGAGTTTTTTTTACCTCTTTAATGTGTACTCATTAACAATTTACATGTCTTCATATTAGGATGAAGCAGTAAAAATTAACAAATGTTTGAAAAGGATATGATAGATTTTTTATCTTAAATTATAAATAACCCATTAAATCTAAAAATTCTTTCGTCTGTTTTCGTAAATTTTGATTTAATAGGAATTTGGGCATTTATTACGTAAAAGCTATACTGATCTTTCTGGGGGGAAAGCAATATAGAATATAACGATATATTTAAAGATGATATATAAAATTAATGATCATAAAAATTTAATACGAGCTCTGAAAATAAAAGCAGAGTATAAAAAAATTTTAATGAAATTTATGAACAACTTTTTAAGTCAAGTAATACATCTATATACTTAAAATAAGTATACAAATAATTAAAAAGGGGAAGAAACCAAAATAATTATCTGTGTTTTGTTTAAGTGAATAAAAAGTTTAACTTATTCAGAAACATCACTACTGTTACTATAAATAACTATATTTATTATTTTCAAACTATCAACACATTTCGCGTTATCACTTTTGAAAGTATTTAAGAACTCAAAATTTAAGATTATATATATATATATATATTTGTGTATATAATAAATCCTTGTCACACTCATAAACTAGAATTTACTTGATTTTTTTGGCTTCGAGATAATAACAAAAAATAAACACATGTATTTCAGGAATTTAAAAATTTTTGTTATAATTATTACTGAAGAAAATTACAAAAACAGGGAATGTCTGCCTTGAAGCAACACTAAGTTAAAGGGTGACACAAATAATGAAAACGGAAGTTTCTAAAAAACTTCTTGGTTTTCGTGTGGAATAAGGTTATCCTACAACTTTCACATATATTTAGGGTCAGTAGCGTACACAGGAATTTTTCCAGGGGGGGTCCGGGGGCGAAAGTTTACCATCCTTGTAACATGCTCCTATTGATTTTGTCGATTTTCGGGAATAAAACAAGGCAAAAATGTAATTATGGATTAAATAATTAGCAATAATTAATAAAATTAATCATTAATAACAAATACTTAATTAAATTTTGTGCATTATATACTTAGAATTATAATCAATCGGGGAAAAAATGAAGGGCTTTGGGGGTCCGGACCTCCAGGACCCCCCTTATGTGCGCCACTGATTAGGGTAAATCCAATACTTTTCGGAAATTCCCTACATCTTGAAACATTGAGGTAACCTTTTCTTTGGTTCAGAAAGTAGATCACGGGCTGCAGTATGTAAACACGTTATAAAATTATTTCTCTGAGTTTATCAGGAGAACGAATGGAATGTCGCCTCTAGCCTACACCGGGGGTTGTGGCAACCTTTGAGCTGTGCCGTGTCAATTGATTGATTGAATGGTCAAGTGACCATGGTCAAGTGACGTGGACGACACCTGAGCTGGCACCACCCTCTCCTAACTACCACACCACACCAACGGGAGGACGTTTCAGCTCTCGACAGATTTAACGTGCATCGCTGCCCTACACGGCGGGTCTTTAGTGGTACTGGGCTCGAACCCGTGACAAAGCAAGCCACGGTCCGATACCTATACCACTCGGCTACCGCGGCCACCTGTGCCGTTCTACCTTTACGATTCAGCGTTCCACTCAATAAAACACTTTTGAAACAATTTTTTCTCGAAATAAAATGCATGTAGAGTTAGAGGATAGTGGTAAATAATATAGATTTACAATTTTATTATGTATTATTTTTACATCACCTAAAGATATTTCTTAACAAAAATAAACAGCATAAAATATATATCTATTTCTTCAACAATAATAAAAAAATTAAAATTGTATACATATTATGTGTTTTTAAAAATATTATTTAAATTAGAAATAGGCTACATAAAATATATTTCCCTTCATAATAGTTAAATAAAAGTTTTAATGCGAACCTAGTGCTTGCACCGCTCTACTATCATACCGCAAAATCAGGAGCATAATGTGTGACTTTTAATTGAACACGATTCTGAGCATTCAGTTGGTAAACAATTTCTTTGTGTACTCCAGTGTTTCTCAAACATTCAATACTCGTGACCCAATATTCAATCATCATTTTCATCGCGCCCCCTCCATACAACAACAATGTATTGAATTCAATAATACTATACTTTTACACTAAAGCTACAATATATATATATATATATATATATATATATATATATATATATATATATATATATATATATATATATATATATATATATATATATATATGTATATATATAAAGGAGAAAAGGCGACTCACACACTCACTGACTAATCACGATATCTCCGGAACTATTAAACCTACAGACTTGAAATTGGGTAGGTAGGTTCCCTTCATGGAAGTAGACGTCAGCTAAGAACGGATTTTTTTGCAAAATTCGAACCCCAAGGGGCGTTACGGGGTTTAAGTGGCGTTATAGATAATTATTTCCATTACTAAACTATTAGATGTACAGTCATGAAACTTGGTACACAGATTTTTCTTTCATAAAATAGAGATTCCCTACATAATGATTTTTACAAAAATTGACCTCCAAGGGGCGTTGAGGGCGCTTAAGGGGCGTTATACATAATTATTTCCATTTTTAAACTATTAAACGTACAGTCTTGAAATTTGGCAAGCGGATTCCTTTCATAGAGTACAGATCCGCTACAAAATGGGTTTAGTGAAAATCGACCCCAAGTGGTGTTGTGGAGAATTAAGAGGCGTTATAGGCAATTAACTCCTTTTTTAAACTATTAGACGTAAAATCTTGAAATTGAGTAAGCAGATTCCATTCCCTGAGTAGAGATCTGTCATAAGATGGGCTTTGTGAAAATCGTTTCCTAAGTGGCGTTGCGGGGCCTTAAGGAGCGTTATAGATAATTATTTCCATTTTTAAACTATTAGACGTACAGTCTTAAAATTTGGTAAGCCAATTCCTTTCATGGTGTAGAGATCCACTACAAAATAGTTTTGGGAAAAATTGATCCCCAAGGGTCACTGAGGGGGATTAAGAGGCGTAATAGATAAATATTTCCGCTTTCAACTAATATAACCACCTGCTTGAAAATTAGAAGGTATGTTCCGTTCATGAAATAAAGTTCCTTTTACAAAGATTCTTGCGAAAACGGACTCCCAAAGGAGTGGGTTGTGAGGGAGGAAGGCGTGTTATAGAAAAATTCCTGCTTTTGAATTTAATTCATTTACTTAATTTGTTGAGCACTTTTCTTTAGTTGAATAGAGTTCCACTTAGAATGGATTTTACGGAAATCAACTCCAGGGGGAAGCGGGGAGAGTAATTGGGGCGTATCGATAGACAAAATTCCCGTTTTTGAACTGCTAAGACTATAATAATAAAATTTGGTTTGCATGCTTCTTTTGTTGAATTGGAATCCGCTAAAAATGCTGTCAACGAGGTATTGATGATAAAAATTCCGTTTTTACTCTGTTAGATTTAGACTTGAAATTTAGCACGCATGTTTATTTTTTGGAGTAGAGATCCACTGAAAGTTGCTTTGGTGGAAATCTACTTGATTATTAGGTTAAGTGAGCGAAAAAAATATTTTTATTTATGTTCTTTTTATATCAAGGGGCGAGAGTGTAACAGCTATAAATATATTTTTCAATACAATCGAATTCTTAATGCTAGATATCAATAATTAATATATATGTAAACAGTATACATATATACAACATCGTGAAATACCCAGTGAAGCGGGTGGGTAACGGCTAGTATATATATATATATATACGACTTTAACCTCTTATGTGCCATCGACGTATATAAACGTCTCGCTCAGCCAAAACATTAATTTTCTGTACGTATATAGACGTCTTGCCGAGTACGATCTTTTCTGTGCACTGCTATCCATAAAATTATTCCGAAGGTTTTGGAATGCAATAAAAGGACCTTGACAGTGTTTGCGAAGGGTTTACTTTTATTTGAGAGGATCTGCTTACTTATTCCTTTTCTTCCCCCTCACCCCAAAAATATCAAAATACGCGCGTCTACGTGGAAAACGGTGAACATTGGGGAGTGAACCGAGTAACTTTCAATCGACTGTTAAGGGATTAATTATAAACCGTACCAATCATTCAGATAAGTGTTAATACAAGCCCATGGGGTCACTGGTAATTATCAAACTTGTTCTTAAGAGTATTGTTAAATTAATAATAAAATACATTGAACAATACGGATACTTTTACAAGTGTGTTATATCAGTGTGAATGTATATTTTATATTTTATTATTTCATAAAGTATTTTGTTTGTTTACTTTCAGTAAATAATTAGTTTTTTGAATAATCTTTAGTCTGCAACTATTCAATAAGCTCGCCCCCCCCTCGTTGAGTTATCCCGCCCCTCAAGGGGGGCGCCCCACAGTTTGAGAAACGCTGGTGTACTCGAAATATTTTTATATGAGGAAGGAATTTTTACTGATATAGAAATGTAGAAACAAATGCGGAAAGTAGAGTACATGCAATTTTCTCTCTTCAAGTACCTAAATCTCTCCAGCAATGGCATTCAATAATTAACAAAATAGCAGTAAATTTTTTTTTAGAGTTATCTTTCAGATTCTGTCATAGTTCCTTAAATGTCCGTAATTCCGAAGATGTTTTCCAAATAAGGCCCATTACAAATTTATCAACTCAAATTTATCCACTCAAAAATTCACAAATTTGTAGAGTACTGCAGAGTACCAGTGAGAACATTACCGCTTGACGTAGACTGCTGACCCTTGGTCTACACTATGTTACACAGGGTTAAGAAAATAAAAATAAAAAAATACATTTTTTAGTTAGAAGAACACACACTTTTTAAGCTGTAATATTATATCTGGACATTACTATCTAGCATAAATCAGCATGCTTATTCATCTACTAAAAGTTACTCGCCACTTTGCTTGGTGTATCATGGTTAGGGATTGCAATATCGGACCAAAAGTTCAATACCGGTATTCGATATTATATATATTCGATATATATATATATGGAGAGAGTGAAGTAATAGTAGGAATTGAAAAAAAACAACTGGTTAATCGGACCTAATTTATATTTATAAATACATATAATCAAAATATTTTAATATACTATATTATTATTTTTTCATTACTGTTGTAGTTCTTAATAACTTTTTATTCGTTCCAAAGTTTCCTGTCACACATTGCATCAAATACAATTTCCTTCATCTTGTGCATAGACCATCATCTAATAGAATATTCTATGGTGCCGCCATTTCTAGATGTTTCGGTCACTTGCATTCATTGATTAATTGCAAATACAACCCTGCACGTGACACCAGTGTAAGTTTGCTTTGCTCGAAAGCCTTGATTCTGTCTCTCAGCCATTTGCAGTTGACCTCACTTTGACAAATCAGTTACGCGAGCCACGCCTCAACTCATTCCATTTCCCAAATGGCGTGATATCAACAGGCAAGAGATGAGAAGGCCCATGAAGTTCCCCAAAGGGTTTGCGATTAAGATATCCGACTACGTTCGGAACCGTGATTTACAAAAGCGCATAAATGGATAATTTTCATGATATTTAGTGTCACTTAGAATATATGCATAAAATTGTTTTGAGGACATTTTGACAAAAAAAATTTATTTAAATTCAATATTTTGGCAAAAAATCAACTTAGCTCATCAACTTGAGCCTGTATTTCACTCAGACCTCTCTACAGAGGCTCAACCAGAATTTTTTGAAAAATTCACATTATTTTCAGAGTTACCACCAATTGAAATAATTATTCGCGTTTTTTTTCTTAAAATTGCTCCCCTCCGTTGTCGTAAAATATGAATAAACCCACTTCTAAGTTATATATTTTGAAAATTCTAGTTGAGCCTCTGAACAGAGGTCTGAGCTATATGCAGGCAAAATATTATTCTAATAGAAGCATTTTTCACAAAAGGAGAATATTTGGAAAAACGATTATTCTAAGTTAATTTTTTGCCAAAATATTGTACTTAAATAAATTCTTTTTTGTCAAAGTGTCCTTAAAACAATTTTATGCATATATTCTAATCTAAGTAACACTAAATATCATGAAAATTATCCATTTATGCGCTTTTGAAAATCACGGTTCCGAACGTAGGCGAATACCTTAAGATTTTCAAAGGGTAATTCGATGAATGTATTTTGAAGTGTCATGCGAGATGTACACAGAAAAGTGTAGAAAATATAACTCAAAACTATAATATAAAGTATCCGACTATTTAAAACAACGTTTTTTTAAAAAAATGGAGATTTTTTTGTAGTTTTTTTATTTATTCAGTACATTTTAAGAAAAATGGTTAAAATTAAGAAGAAAAAAGTAACTATTACTAATAAAATGGGTAAAAATTGACAAAAAATAACATAAACAGGGCCCATTCTTTACAAATAGTAAATGAACAAATTCTCAATTTTTCATTTTTGATGCATTACTTTGCTATTTCTTTTTGAAATGACCTTCAGGATAAGAGATATTTTAATTTTTACAAAAACTAGAGAACTTAATCTTGGTTATTATATGAAATCGCTTAAAAAAACAGTGATTATATTCACATAAAGAACTGTAAATTTTTTAATAAAACAGTGATTGATAAATCTGAAGGTTAAAACTCTTTTAATGTTATATAGAACATAGACAAAAAATTTTAGCAAATTATTTTAAAAACTTTTTGAGCAATCGCTGTCTTGTTTCAGCTTTTCAAGGAAAAAAAACACATTTCGAGTAAAACGCATTTCAAAATTTGACATCTTGTGTAAAGTTATGGCATCTGCTTTTTCTAAAACACTTGTAGTTTTTGTTCCAGGGAATGGAAAAAAAAACTTAGTATTTTTATAAAGCTAATAAGATGGCCTATAAAATAAAATCATAAAAAAATTGTCAATTTTTTACAAAAATCCTGATTTTAGGGTAGTCAGATACCTTAAACGAGTAATCAATAAAATATAGATACTTAGATTGATAGATATTCGAATAATTACTAAATATTAGTATGAAATTATTTAAAACGGATAAAATTTATGATGATTTTTTAATTACTGTGAATATTCCGACATATTACGCTTGCATTTTTTTCGAACCGGAAATGTACACATGCAATACTTTATTTTTTGAAGTCTAGATATAGTGTACCAATGGGTAATAAAAGTATAGAATGAAAAATTAAACCTGGCATAGACCTGGTTTTAAAAAAATGTAGTGCATCCACACAACAATCTAGTGGCAACGGAAGATGACTATTTGTTGATCCTAATAACAATGATGAGGAAAATGAAACAGAACACGATAATATATGCCCGAAGATATAACGAAAGATGAATATGACGAACTTATTAGGTTACTTATCAAATATTAAAAGTTCATAAGGAATATCATTTTCACTAAATAAAAAATATTTAGATACTTACAAAAATGCGTTTTTTTAAATGCTAATCTTTTCTTCATTTTTAATGCTCTCGTTTTTATACCCCGCGTATAACACGCACCCTTAAATTTCGAACGTATGTTTTGTGTTAAAAATGCAGGTTATGCACCGCATTTTAAAGGTACTTTTCTTTATATTTCTAAGTTCTTAAGTTTTTGAATCGAAATAAAAAATTTTAAAATTATAATTTCAAACTTCCATAAGTATTTATTTGAAGTTTCCTATATCCTCTCCGACAGTAGCGCACACAGGAATATTTCAAGGGGAGGGGGTCGAAAGTTCACTATTCTTGTATCATGCTCCTGTTAATTTTGTCGATTTTCGGGAACAAAACACAGAAAAAAAATAATTATTGAATAAATAATTAGCACTAATTAATAAAATTAATCATTAACAACAAATAATTAAATTTTTCGTACTATATACTTAAAATTGCAATCAATCGGAAGAAAATAGAGGGCTTTGGGGGGATCCGGACCCCCAGCCCCCCCCTTGTTTGCACCACTGCTCTCCTACAATTTCTACTCCATGTTCACTTTACGTTTGTCTTAATAATTATTTGGTACTTACGTATTATCGCTACTTATTGGTGACATTCTAATGAAATGAAACACATGGAGGCCAATTCACGTGTACGACACATAAAAAATAGGAGTTGCCAACTTGGTGAGTTATTAATAGAATTGGCGATAGTTGCGATAAAATACAAAAATACCTTGCAATGTGATTTCGCACGCTATTCATTAACTTTTTAATGTTCTAGTACTATTTTCCCGATATTTTCAATTTTTCCAATCGGTTAAATTTAAATTAAAGATTACAAAAACTATTTTGCTACTCCAATAATATTTATAAATTTGGGGTGAATAACATTAATTAAACATATAAACCACTTAGTAAGAATTTAAGCGAGCCCTCTAGAAAATTAAGCCAATGCTTACAAAGTACAAAGCTTTTCAAAGTAAAAAAATATTATTGGTTTAGCTTAACACTGTCTTTAAAATGGATGCTTATATTTAAGAAAGTATAATTATATTGCTATTATTAACTTGAAACCACAAAAAGAGGAAATCTAAATTTAAAACAAGAAAACATAACTAAACACTAGTTTTGACTATTGCTTTTGCTTCATGATAATTACATTTTCATGTATTAATGTGAATGTTTCGCGCCAATTTATGTTAGAATATATTGATGGTCATGGTATATTAGAAATTGGAAGAGATGTGTGGTTTTTTTGTGACAGTTTATAAGGAAATTATGCGTGTGTGTAAATTCAGCAATGTAAATAAATGTATGTAAGATGTAAGTTTATTTAAAGTCATTATTTGTAGAAGGGGCAGTAAGCAATTTTTTTCTTAATTTTGTGTTACATTAGGAAGAAAAAAATAATTAGCAGACATTAATTATTAGTGCCTTAAGTTAGTTTTATTCTTTATTGTTAAATGAATTTATCCGATGTGAATCTGAGTACTTTTAAATCATATGCTATCATTTTTCAATTCCTACTGTTAGTTCACGCTATATATATATATATATATATATATATATATATATATATATATATATATATATATATATATATATATATATATATCTTGTTCAAATTTTCAGTCGTCAATGAAATACTTTTTATTCCTCCACTCAAGTTCAAATACATTTTTTAAAACTTGTAATGTATAACACTTGATGTTAATACAGTTTTTTCAAATACAATTAATTAATTAATTAATAATTAGTATTAAACAAAAATAATAATCTAACACCATACATAAAAAGGAAAACCGCTCGTTGTGTACCTGTAGCGCAATGGGTTGCGCGTTAGACTTTTAATCCAAAGGACGCGGGTTCGGATTCTCTCCTGGGATGGCCTAATTTCTGAGAATGCGATTCCTTTTTACTATACTATTTTATTGGAATAATTAAATTTAATTAATTAATAAATAGTAACAAACAAAAATAATAGTCCAACACCCTATATGGAAAGGAAAATCGATTTCTCTTTTGCCACTTATTATTGTGATTCTGTCAAATGTGTATATATATATATATATATATATATATATATATATATATATATATATATATATATATATATATATATATATATATATATTAATTGTAATTATTTAATAAAAAGTAACAAAAATAAAATTTTTCTTTGTAGATATAAGTAGGAATTGACTTCAGTTTTTTTCTTTATATTACTTGTTTACTAAGGGAACCATGGATTTTAAAACCAAATTAATGCGTTTAATTTAATTAGATTTCTCTTACATACAATTTTTTTTATCAAAAGCTTGCATGTTATCACCAAAATAAATTTTTCCCATCCAAACGTTTTTAGAAATGCAATATTTCACCATATGCTTCGAAGGATTTCATTAAAAAACCACACAATTCGAACCATATGTGTCCAACTTTCTTTGTGTATTTCCTGTCACTCATTTTCCTCAACTGTAACATCAGAACACGACCAAACGATTCAAAACCGCACCGTATCCAAAGAAAGGGCGTGTGCCCTAATCAATGAAAGTTAAATGTCCAGTTCAATCGCTTCTGTAATAAACAGACGATTCTTCGAGAGTGAAACCAAACGTGTGTGGGGGGAAGGAGGAAAGGAACGAGTGAAGGAGGGGGGTGAGTTGAAAATGCAGCCATAAAACAGACGAAACAAGTCGTACGTGACCCAAGAACTCGTCTTAATACACGCTTTTACTTAAAAGCAAAAGATAAAAAAGAACAGCAATAATGAAATATTCTCCTAGCGAACAAATCTTCCTCGAAGTTCATAGGTTAGGCGGTCCCGCCTCGAACTCGTACGACGGTCTCAGACCTGATGCCAAAAAGAAGAAAAAAAAAGAAAAAGGAAGTAAAAAACGAATATATAAACATGATCAAAATTCGAGGCGTTGTCCGTCCGTTGGGCACGCGTCTCTGTCACAGGTGACGGACGGACACCTGTTACTTCTCGCGCTTGCCGCTTCTTAAATTCGCACCCTAAAAATTTGAGGAGGGTCTCCATTGCTGGCCCTCACGCCAAACGATCGTCTGTAGCAATCGCCACCCCCATCAATCGATTCTGAAGGGTTTTATCAAAGTTTTTTAATCACATCTACTCCCGCTGGACATTGCGGTGTTTAAGAGTATCGCTAAAAATCGCCCGCGGCCCGGAAGTTGCCAAAAGAAAAAAAACAAAAAATTTACGATTTTTGCTTCTTTATCTACAACATATTTCAACTTTCCCCCTTTCACATTTGTCTCTGTTTATTAATTTTTTTAATCTTTTTTTTCGTTCGCTCTTAAGCCGAGTTCTGTGTCTAGGTGGGGCTCTGTCGGGTGAAGTAAGGTTGGCAATGAGGGGTTGAAAGGTGTGCAGAATGTGACGAATGCGTCCAGATCAGGCGAAAAATGTGACGTTAGGCTTTTAAGCGTGTGTGAAGCGCTTGACAATGATTGGGGGTTAGACATCGGTTGTAATTAATTCTTTTTTTAACTTAGCTCGTTTGCTGAAAGACACAGTAAATTGGTAGTGCAATATTTAGAACAGGGATGTCCAACCCAAATGACCTTGAGGGACACTTCGGAAAAACATTATAATCTCGCGGACTGCACATAAAAATATGAACATTCATATCAGATTTAGAAAAAAAAATTTATTGGAGTGAAAATATAAAACAAAAGGAATTATTAGTATTGTTTTTATTATTTTTCATGTATACAGACATAGGTAATATAATAATGTTTATATAATATAATAATGCAATGATCAAATAGTGTTTAAAATATTACAATATATATTGCCATTTTCTTGAAAATTACGGAGTTCCTTTTGAATTGATCTTTTGTTTATCATTTTTAAAATTTGATTTGATTGTGCTGTTATTCTCAAACGATTTAGTATACATTGTCCTTTATCTTAACCGTCCTGAATAATTTTTTTTAAACTTTAAAAAACATCTCTGACTGCCTCTTGCTTTTGGGGCACTCCAAACAGAAAAGGAGGAGAAATAAAAGTAGCACAGACAGAGAATCATGTATCATCCATAGGAAAGGATATGCATAATGCAATTCGGATTTTATTAAAAAAAGTTATTTATTATTGTAAAATCACAAATGTAATTGTTTGATAAAATATAGATTTATTTTAATCTAAAGGACGTTTCTATTATCAAAATGAATTTATTTTAAAACAAGAACAGGTAACAGGCAAATACATTGTAGATTTATATATATTTCTGTAAATTTCCCTTCAAATAAATTTCAAAATGAAAAAACTTTAAAAACCTGATATTTAAAATTTTTTACAAAAGAGTCAGTGGGCCGCAATTTACGTACTGGAGGGACACATGCGTCCCGTGGGCTGCGTGTTGGACATCCCTGATTTAAAACATTAAAATATAGATTCTTACTTAAGCGTTTTTTCATATTGATTTTGTAAAACAAAAATATTATATCAGTTCATCTAGATATCATTTCTTAATTAAAATCTGAAAAGGCAGATTTTCTCAGCTTTTATCTTGGACGACTCTCTGTGGCGTACACAAGGGTGAGGTTAAGAGGTTCCCCCTTCCCCCTATAGATCAATAGATTTTTAATTTTTATCACAAGCATTTCCCCTCTTGGCACGACAACAAAACTTTTTAAGTCTTTCCAAACACACATACACAACATTGCATTACAAGTCAAAAGCGAGAACCACTAAACAATCAGTTTTAAAATTAAAAAAAAAAATTACGCTAAGAAATTTGTCCCTTTTTAGATTTTCCCCTTATGATGTATCAAAAAAATTTTTATGCCTGATCCTACAGAAAACAATTAATTTTATTGGCATTCTTTTTTTCAATGACATAGTATATATTTCCATCTGAAATAATTTCTGTTAGTTTAGAATAATAAGATGTATAAATTATATTTATACATGTATATAAATTATATTTATAAATTCAACTTTTCACCGCTTCTTTTAAAGTATCCAACTACGTTCGGAACCGTAATTTTTCAAAAGCGTATAAATGGATAATATTTATAATATTTAGTGTCACTTAGATTAGAAAATGTATATAAAATTGTTTTAAGAATAGTATTACAATATAAAATTATTTAAGTACAATATTTTGACAAAAAATGTACATAGAATGACTCATTTTCAAAATATTCCCCTTTTGTGAAAAATGCTTCTATTATAATAATATTTCGCCTGTATATAGCTCAGACCTCTGTACAGAGGTTCAACTAGAATTTTTGAAATATATAACTTAGAAGTGGGTTTATATCTATGTTTACGACAACAAAGGTGAGAAATTTTAAGAAGAAAAACGCCGATAATTATTTCAATTGGTTGTAACTCTGAAAATAATATAAAGTTGTCAAAAAATCATATTTGAGCCTCTGTACAAAGGTTTGAGCTATACACCGGCAAAATATTATTATAATAGAAGCATTTGTCACATAAGGAGAACATTTTGAAAAAAGGTTATTCTAAGTTAATTTTTTGTCGAAATATTGTATTTAAATAAATATTTTTGTCAAAATGTCCTTAAAATACTCTTATATACATGTATTCAAATCTAAGTGACACTAAATACCACAAAGATTATCCATTTATGCGGGTTTTTTTTAAATCACGGTTCCAAACGTAGTCGGATACCTTAAACATTTTCTCGTATTGTTATTTCACAATTGCTTATCTTCTGTAACACATATGGCCTAATTATACTATTCTATGAAGTTCTAGATTGAAAGACTAAACTGACATATGTTTTCAAGAAAAATGGAGAATGTAAAATAAAAAAACTAGAATTTTTTCTAATAATATTTATTAAGGATGTTTTAATTGGATTTAAAAGGAAATCAAAAAGTATATTTTACTTTTCCCAAAAGTTAACATTCGTTTGCTGTTAAAATAGTTAATACTTGTTTCGAATGAAAATGTGTAATTTTAAAAGGAGTAAATTTTTTGAGTAATTTTAAAAAAACTCTAATGGTATATTTTGTATTTAATTGTTCGCAGAAAATTCCTTTTCTATTGGAAATTTTTTAGAATAATGTTTTAACAATAGGAAACTTAATTCATTTTTATACTTGGAAAAGTGAAAAAAACCTTCTAAAAAGATTTTTAATAATATTTTATGAATTTAAAAAACTTCAGATTTATAAAACAAAATACTCACAAATTCTTTTTTACACATTTCGCATTATTTTTCTAATTATAATTTTGCTGTCTATGGATTTTTTTTGAAATTTAAAAGGGTAATGTACTTCTTAAGGCAGTTGTAATGACTCTTCAATATGAATCGTTGTCCTGTTAGTATTCGAAGCTTCTTTACGTTAGAATTTGTCTTTCGAAACGTTAGCAGAATATTTGTGTTATATTGCAAAATTATTTCATATTGAGTTTGTGCGAAAGACTTTATCAATTTAAAACTATTTAATATTGACTATTGGAAGACCATTTCATATGACAGACGATTTTTTTCACATGACCTATAGCAAAGTTCTATTTTTAGGATATATGTAAGGAAGGAAAAGAAATAGTATTATTTATACAAAAAGAAACAAAAATATTTATTCGACTACAAACATTGGAAAAAATAGCCTTTTTTAATCCGTGAATGGTTTTATATATATAAGCCACCATTTCTTAAGGCTAAGATCTAATCACAGTGCGCGCGATTGCTAAGCCTAACCATATGGAATTTTCTTAAGCCACCATCCTACTTTTCTTAATTTATTTTTGAGACGTATGAGCTAAAAACGTAGATTCTACAAACGATTTTCTGTTAACCGTATAAAATAAAAATATTTATTCGACGGCAAACATTGGGGGGAAAATAACGTTTTCTAATCTGTAAATGGACTTTTTAAGCCACCATTTTCAAAGCTGAGAACAAATTGTCGAGATGTTTATATGCCCAACCATATCGAATTCCATTTAAACAACCCTCCTGGTTTTACCTCAGAAGCAAAAGTTTAAAAAAAATGGAAAGAATATTAAGCCAATATTCTACGAGAATTCTAAAAATTGACTTTTCCAGCTGCCATTTTTAAATCTAAGAACAAATCTCAGAGATGGGTTAAGCCTAACCATATCGAATTCTACTTAAACAACCATACTACTTTTGTTCCAAAATCACAAGTTGTCAAAGAGGTTAAAAAAAGATGGAAGGAAAATTAAGTCAATATTCTGCGAGAAGTTTCCTTTCAGTGGAGCTGCCTGGAGTTGATTTTGGGGCTATAAATAGCTTTGGACTGGTTGAATTATTTCGCTCAGCGGGGTCGTAATTAAAGAAGAACGATTGCTATTCTGTCGGTGTCAGCTTGGGAACGAATTTAAGAAAGTAATCATTCCATCAAAGCTTGTGATATCACTGAGCTGGCATCTGTTCCGTTTTTGCTTCGTTAAGCCCATGCAATTTGTACTAATTTGCTTGGAATATGGGGATGTGTATTGGCTTGGAGTATATAAATCTTTTTTTCGAACATTTTTGGATGATTATATTGTAATACGTTGTGACATAAGGAGAAATATTAAAGGAGAACAATCCATGTATAAATTTTATCTCAAATCTCGTCAAGCAGGCTTTATTGGCGACGACACACAATATACACATAAAAAATGTTTATAAATATTAGTTCCCATTGGTTTATAATCCATTTCTTAAGTATTATGAAAAATATGTTACTGATAAGAAAATATCACGACTTAGTTTGAAAATGTGGAAGTAAAAGGTTACCACCTGGAATATTCCGTTTGGTGTCGGTTGTATCATTTTTTGCGACTCCATCGACTTTGCCGGGGAAACGGAAAAGTACCTTAACTTTTAATAATGCATCGAAATTAGGTTTACAGCGACTAATTATACTATGGTATTAATTAACAAATTCGCAGTAATATAAAATTTGCTCTTTAAATGAATTTTTAAAACATATGACTAAAAAAAAAATTTTTTTTAGCCATCTGGTTCACACAGGAAAAAATTGTGTGCATCATACAGGAAAAATTTTAGGTATGCCATTTTGGAGAAATTTTGTATTTTGAATTTTCATAATTTCTTCGCATTAGTAAAAACAATGTGAAATGCTACTAGATATAATTTAAAAGAAAATAAGAAAATAAATTCTGAATTTGGAAATGGAAGTTATACAGGCAAATAAAAACTTATGTGATGCCATTGGCGACCTTTGGCGAATTTTACCCAATTTTGTCTATTATTCTTAGGATGATAGCCAAAATTGGGATTTTCGCAGATGGATCGCTTCCGTGAGACTAATACGTAAGTGCCGATATTTTAAACTTGTAATTTAAGTGTAATGGCACAAAACATTCAATAATTTTTTTAAACTTCTAGATAACTTTTGATAAAAAAAAGTCCCCGAATATTTTCATAAAATTTCCCTTGTTATCTCTCTATTTTTGGAGAAAAACGACTCACTCACTCACTTACCACGAGATCTCAGAAACTATAAATCGACAGACTCGAAATTTTGCAGGCGTATTTCTTTTGCTGGGTAGAAGTTTGTTAAGAACTGGTTTTGTGGAAATCGATCCCCAAGGAAGGTTGCGGAACTGTTATAGGCAAAAAAAAAACCACGGGAAACATTTTATAGCAGGGATGGCGAACCATTGGCACGCGTGCCATTGGTGGCACGCGGCCCAATATTTTGGGCCCGCCAATGATCAAAAAGGTTTGCATTTTATAGTTCAGAAACTATATTACTGCAAGAAACCCCAAACTTGAAAAACAATTTCAAAGATAAGAATGTACATGAGAAACCAGACAAAGATAGAGTTACTGACGAATTTATTTCCATAATTGATTCTTCAATCAAGGAGTGTTGAGAGAGATTTTCTCAGTTCAAAGAATTGTAAGAAACGCTCAAATTTATTATGTATCCTGATGTGACATTATTTGATAAACTAAACTTGTTCCAATTCGATTCGTTGGAAATTGAAAAATTCGAAATGCAACTTATTGATTTCTAGTCTAGTTCAATATGGATTCAAAAACTTATTTAAACAAGGAAAAAGTTGGAATTGATTGAAACAGAAAGAGTAACAAGTAATATAAGTTAAAATGCCATTAACGAAGTTTTTGGAAACATGGAATTCGATTCCAGACACATTTAACTGTTTTAAGAAGCTAGCTTGTGCCATTTTAATCGTATTTTCATCTACCTATGCCTGCGAGTGATTATTTTCAGAGATGAATAACATTAAAGACTCACTAGAAACCATTTGGCTGATGACTTCAATTCAACATACATTCTGCTAAAAGTAGCATTTTACAATCCTAATATAAGTTATTTGTCATCTATACATAAAATCTGCAACAACAGAAGTCACACTAATGTTACTTAAATTTAATAACGTATAACTGAAACACTTACTACTATACATTGCAAAATGTATGTTTTCGTGGTAAATGAAGAATTTTGTGATGTGGGTATTTAGTTTAGTTATTTTCAAAATTACATTAAAATCAAAATTAAGTCAAAATTTTTTTTGACGGCACGTCTATACCTCATTAAACATATCGTAAAGAAAAAATGGCACGTTGATCCAAAAAGGTTCACCATCCCTGTTTTATAGTCATACAATATCCTGAAATATCCAGAGAAACGGGTGTGTGGGTAACGTCAAGTGTACTTATGAATTTTTTTTTAGTATGTACTTTAAATGAAAAACTCAACATCACAATTTTCGTTAATTTTATTAATTTCTTTTTATTAGCGCCAAATACCATACTGACCCTGAGGCTCATTACTTTTTGTTGATTGATACGTCTAACTTTTTCTCAATTCGTTTTGCCCGTCTATATATAAAAACTCGGTGAGACTTTTAATTTTTGCATGATTGAAAGTTACAGAAATGAAATGAGATACCAACAAATTCGATCAGTTGTAAACACACAAAAAAAAGCAGCAAAGATAAAATAAAATAAAATATAAAATGTGGTCTTTCTAAAAACGGTGGTGATGTCATGTAATTATAAATAGAACAGCGACCTGTTACATATGCTAATGTGTACCCGTTCCATTGGAGTCATTATCACTCTTTGAAGCAGATACGTACCAAATTACTTTTCGTCCTTTTCATTTCTTTTATGTGTGGAAATATAACAAGTATTGAAATAGTTTATACTAGTGATCTTTAAGCCTTTTCAACTCACGGAACCCTCAGAACTAGATGATTTTTTCGTGCAACTCCCAGAACTAGAAATATTTTCGTGGAACCCTATTCCACACACACACCTAGAAGAATATATCTTAAAATACTATTTAAAATGGATGAGCAATTTATAGACACTTTTTGTAAAGGCAATTAAAATAAAAGTATTGCATCAACTATTAAAAACTTCAATCTACTTTTAATATATATGTTGTGACAAATCTATACGGAACTTTATCACTAACCTTCTGAGACGTCTTTTTTAGGGAAATTTAATTCCCTACCTATTTCCAATCGACTCCAAAAAGAGGACAGGGATTCCTTATTATGCAGATTAAATAAAGTATTTAAGTCAAACGGAATAGTAAAGTGGGGGGCAGTAGGAGAGAGAGATTGAAGCAGGAAGTTATAATAGTGAAGTTAGAGATTTATTATTGAAGATTTCTAGGTGGATAAATTAAGCTCAGGAAGAGCCGAGATTCAGTGTGGTAAATATTGATTTATAATTAAAGTCTCATTAAATTTTATATTAGGAGTAAGATTAAAGTTAAATGTTCAGTAAGAACATTATTGAATATAATTCTGGGATCTCTTATTGCGGTAATCTCTGCGTGATCGATATTCTAATTGTTAATTAATTGGATCATTAAATATTTAAGTTAATATAAAGGAAAGTCCCTTTTAAACCTCATAAAGCTATTTTTATTTATTTGTTATTAAAAGTCTTTGATTCTATTTGGGAAAGATAACCAAATAAAGAAAGTTATTTACAAAAATGGCTACTGGTTCTTTTTTGACTCAAAATTATTCTCGTTCTCAAAGTGAGATCCAAGGGGATCTTCACAATGTTATAAAGTCTGATATCTGTTTTTTTCATAGAATAACTGGATATTTTTTGAAATAACTAGGCAATTCAGTTAAAGTATATAAAACTTTTGAATTCTACGATTTAACTTGGTATTCTATAGAATAACGATTATTTGATCGTCATGGTATGAAATACGGCCCTCGGAAGCTCTTTGAACAGGTTCTAGCTGCTTTAAGTTAGTTTTGAACCTCAATTCAAAGTGTCATTACGGCAATCCTTACTCTTATAAATAATGAAAAGTAAAATAAAAGTGTTTCTCAAAATTTAAATTAATATTCTCTTATATTTTGTTCCAAAAATGTTTTCACAATGTTTTTATGAAGCAACAGTTTTTCTTTCCAGCATGTATTTTTTAATAACATTTAAATGTAGCTATTTCTGTAACACATATTCTTTCTTTTTTTCCCTTTCTGTTTAACTAATGTTAGCAATATGAGCAATAAAAAAATAAAGTTATCAGCTTTTCCCTATTATTTATCAATTCATCATCCGCAATAGAGATAAAATATATTTTTCGAGAGATTTTAGCTATTTATGATCAATTAATTAATAAAATAACTTTGAAATTGTATATGTTTCACTTTAACAGTCTATTATTAGTTATTTCATAGAATAAATAGTTATTTTACAGAATAACTAGGTAAAGAATTAAATTTTTCCTCTGTTATATACTTTAACTGACTTGTCTTGTTATTTCATGAAAGGTCTAGTTATTTTACGAAATAACTGAATTATACGTTTTAACGGTAACATATATACTCATTAATAACATTAATATGTGATCCAGGTATCACATACCCATGCAATATGTTTAATAATACATGGGTAGTGATAGTTATGGGATATGTGCTTGTGCATTTTTTTACACTATCGAAGTATAGGTCTATTGAGATTAATTGCAATCACATTATATATTCTAAGTTTAATTTATTTCTTTATTTTGTATTTATAGCCACTCACATTGAGTAATATTTTTCATTTATACACATTGTTCTGAATGGCATTAAAATGTTTAGAGAAATACTGTGTATTCTGCATGAATTTGCAACATAAGATTTAGGAGCTATTCTTTCTTAAATTTAGAGTTTTAACATCGAATTTATTGATAGGTCCCTAAATTGTTTCCCCGCCTTTATCGTGTTTTTTCAGAAATGCGGAAAGGTGCATTTTCCAATGGAAAACTATTTAGTTTTGCAAAACATTGAACTAACGAGTATACAATTATCTCGTGGAACCCGGAATTGTAAACTATAAAATATTTATAATCTAGTTGATACTCTATATAAATATATATAAAGATAAAACGCGCACGCGCGTGTTTTAATATTCTTTTATTATATTATAATAACATTTAAAAAGTATTGCAAAATAAATTTATTATGTAGAAATAAGATTTTCAGTTTCTTAATGACAGGGATGAGCTTTAAATTTTAGTGGGAAAACAAACTTTATAGAGAACGGGAATCTATTTTGCAAACATATTTGTAATTTTCTTTTCGATATTTTTTATTGTGACTCGGGGGAACCCTAGGTCAGGGATGGCGAACCATAGACATGCGTGCCATTTATGGCATGCGACACAATATTTTGGGCACACTAGTGACAAAATGGTTTGCATTTTTCTTCAAAATAACAAAGCTCACTATAAAGTATTAAGAACAAACGCCAGTGTTCAGTCGCAGTGCGGCGAGGAGCACACTCGTTTGTTATTGTATTGCCTTAGTTACGACCGTGGACTACAATTGCTTATGATGCAAAGTTTGTCTACGTATAGCATAGTCAATTTCTTTAAAGCAACTGTATTTTACTGTTTATTTGTGTTATATTTGCGATTTTTAAGTGTTATTTAACATGACTAGTTCAGCAAAAGAATAAAATGAGCAAGCAACAGATAATTTCAAATTTGATGAATCTAGAAATATGGCATTAGACGACGTGTGTTTTATGTTATGGAATAGTGGTATGCAGAAAATCGTCTGTAAAAAGGCATTTTGAAAAAAATCGCAAATTCTCTTGTCATAAAGGTGAACCACAGAAAAATAATTAATTGCTTAGAAACCATTTGGCAGATGACTCCAACTGAGCATGTATTCTACTAAAAGTAACATCTTACAATCCTAATGTAAGTTTTTAATCATTCACAATCTGCGAAACAGAAGTCACACTAATGGTACTTTAATTTGAATTACACGCATAACTAAAACATTTATAACTATACAGAACAAAAGGTATGTTTTAGTAGTAAATAAAGAGTTTAGTGTTTTGTTAGTATTTAGTTTTGTTATTTTCCCAATAAACACAAGTCAAAATTATTGATGGCACGTCTATACCTCATGAAACACTTCTTTAGGATAAAATGGCACGTTGATTCATAAAGGTTCGCTACCCCTGCCCTAGGTATACCTCATTGAACACAGTTTGAAGACCACTGGTTTATACTACATGAAAAAGTCAAATTATTTCCACTGAAATTGAGAATCCAACTGTTATATATTATTTTTTTTCACGAAAACATTTAACCAGTCTCTGTGTTGAAGTTCATGGAATACAAAAGTATTATTTGAAACCACAAAATATCATCTATAACAGAATGTGTGGTAGATAAAATATATACTAAAACTAAACTGTTGTAAATAAGTTTGTGGTATATTTTTAAATATGTAACTTTATTTTAATAGTATAAATAAACTTTAACTTTCATTGCTTATTTTATTAATACTTTAAGAAACATTACCATACGCTTTTGTTAGTCTCTCTATGCCTTCTTATCGACAACGCATTGAAATTTTTCGAATAATGTTCCATAATTTCTTCTGACACAAAAATGGGAAAAACTTTTTTTACTCAGATATTTCAATGCGTGTGGAAGGAGGATTTATATTATTATCTTAATAGGTAATTGGAAATCACTTAATACTTATCTCTGTTTTTTTAGAATTTTTTTTGATATTTTTAAATATCTCTTTATTTTATTATTAATAAATAGTTAAATTTCATCAAGCACTTTTGATAGTCTCTTTTATGTCTTCTTACAGACAAAATACTGAAATTTCTCGAATAATTTTTCATAATTTTTCTTGACGGAAATAAAAAAATGCTTTTTTTACTCATATATTTCAATGTGTGGGAAAGGGGGTTTAAATTAATATCAGATTAATTATTGAACAGTAATTAATACCTATCTATCTTTTTATAAAAAATATTCCTTAAGTATATAATGGAGTTAATATTGCTTTAATATAACTAAAAACAAAATGTGAAAGTATCAAATATTAGACGAGAAGTCATTTAACCAGTATGTTTATTATTCTGTTTGTTAAAGAGAAGAACTGTTGTGAAATTAGATGTTTCTTGACTAGTTTTTGTGTGAGTCATTTTTATTAAAAAAAACGGGAGAATTACACGTGTACACTTTGGGCTTCTTTGCAAAAAAAAAGTAACATAATTTTTTTTAAAAAAAAAATGTCAATTCCTACTTATGTCAACGAAATAATTTTTTATTTTAGTTGATTAAATTTAATTAATGAATTAAAATATTTGAAAAAACTGTTTACATCCAGTGCCATCCACTACAAATTTTAAAAAATGTATTTGAAGGCAAGAAAAAATTCGTTAGAAAAACCTACTGCGCCATCTGTTGCAGCTAGTTCTTCATTAGAAAAAACGCAGTATGAATTTAAAATTAAAAAATTAAATTAATGGATTAATATTTGTAAAACTGTATTAACATCAGATGTCATCCACTATAAGTTTCAAAAATGTATTTGAACTTGAATGGATGAATAAAAAGTATTTTATTAACGATTAAAAACTTGAACAATATATATATATATATATATATAAGGAGAGTATGAATTAATAAAATAGGGATTGAAAAAAGGTGCATGTTATCAGGAGAATATACTTAAAAACCTTTTTTAAAAAATGCTGTTTAGAAGTATAGATGCAAGTTATACGCCGGAATATATGGTAGTTATTGAATTTTAACAAACTTGATATATTGTGCAGTGACATTTATTAAATATCAGAATAATCACAGATTTTGCCTCCAGCATTGTAGTTTTTCTTCCCAAGTGTTTTGTTTTAGAAAATTAAATTGAATTTTCTGAACAAACCCTCTTTCACTTTCAGTGAGAGATTATCACAGAGGACCTAAACAAGTCCAACTGAGTGACTCATCTCTTCAAAGCATTCACCTTGTCCCGACAAACTGCGTCCATAGCAGACAATCGCACCTAATTAGCAGGCATGGATTTCTGGAAACCGCGCGGTCGCTTTCACTCGAACTCAGAACACACCACGCCAAAATCCAAATAATTATGCAGATTAATTCTCTCTGTATTTTGCGTGGGGTGAACGAGAAGACAGGGTCTTCGAAAAGCGCTAATGAGCTTAAAGTGCCGGAGGTACAAGTGATAATGACCAGGAATTGTTGAAAAGCAGAGAGAGATCTTGGTGGTTCATATACGCTCAGCGAGGTGCGGGTTGTTAAAATGCGGACGGAAATATATGCATCTATTCTTCGAGCTTCAGGTCATCTTCTAAGCAAATAAAATTCTTTTTTTTACTCTTCCTGCACGTGTTAACGAGGTAAGAGAGGACAATGAGGAAATTGTTGGGTTTTTACATGGTCAATGATTTACTGCTTGAAGTATTTGAACTTGGTATTTAGCACACACTGCTTTGGTGGTGTTTTTCGTGATTTTAGGTTATATAATAAACATAAGATGCTTGCAGTTAAAAAGTAACAGTTACGGGTTTTTGTTTTCTTTTGTGTCGTTTTCCAGACGTTCGTTGTGCTTTTCGGGTTTTTATTTTTGGAAACGTGCTGGTTTCGAGTTCACTTTTGGTATAATGAACAGATTTGTTTTAATTTCTCATTATCAACACGTTGTAAATTTAAGGAAATAAGCTGATGTATTGTACTTGTGTAGAGTAAATGGGATGCTTTTGAAAACATGCTTTTGTGTGTGTTTATGCTGGTATGAGTATTAGCTATAAAAGTATTGTTGCGTGAGGGCTGGATGAGTTATAACATTTTGTAATGAATATTTCGAATAAAAGTATGTTTTTTGAAAAAAATAAAATTCTATTTTTTAATCTTTACTTGTACGTCGTTTCTTGAAGAAATATCGCTTAAGTCTATAAAACCACGGAAGATGACACTAAAAAAATTTAGTAATGCTAAGATTGAAATGTTTATTTCGCATATGATTCGAAAAATTGCGCAAATTACAATTTTTTAATAAAAATTATAGGAATGGATTAATTTTTATTTGTTTTAGCATTATTCTTCTATTAAATTCACTTTTTCTAGAATTATTTTCATTTGATTTTGAAAAAAATTGTTGGAACGTTTTTATTGAATGAGTTTTTACGGATATAAAGCACTTGATCCTCACTGATTTTTATTTGTAACTCTAAAACTGTTTGTATTTATGCTGTAATAATACTCACATATTTTGAAAATATATAAGGCTTCATTATTTTTCATTATTCAACTAAAAACAAACGATTTTATTTTTAAAAAATTAGAATTTTGTAATAACAGTATATTTTGAAATTATTTGTCGTTCTGAATTCTAAATTTCTCTCTTTAAACACATGATTCCCTTTATAAATTTTTTTCTCGATGGAATTGTTTCTAAAATTTCCGTTAATGCATTTAGAATTCTCTTTTCTGTTTTCCAAAACTTAGCCGTAATCAGGAAAGAATTTTTTTTTTTTTTGCTTCCTTAAAAAATATCAGAAGTGATTTGAATCAGTAAATTTTAATTCTACAACACAGTATGAATAATAAATCACAAGTTTTCAGTATATAACGATGCAGAATTTCTGTATAGTTTTTTCAATTCCTAAATATTCCCGTTTTAAGAATAAAATTTGTTTTAAAATAGATCCAAACGATTTTAAACCTCATGCATAATAAATATTTATATTTAGAATTTAATTACTTATATTTAGAATTGAATATTTTTAAATATGATATTTTTTGCTTAGTTGCAATAAAAATAATATTTTTAAAACTTATTTGACATTCTTAATAATTGCAGATCAATTCAGAATTTTTAATTAATTATTAATTATTTTCCCAATTAAGGACGTGTACTAAATAATCTTTTAAATATAGCATACATACAAAATATTAATTAGAACAATATTAATTATTACTACATTAAAATTTTTGTGTTGATAATGCGTTTAACTGTCTTGAAGCATTTTGAATCGATTTAAAAGATTATTTTTATGCAACAACTTTTAAAGAAATAATGCATTAAGTAACAAAAAAGCGTTCTTATGAATACTGAGTTAGTAATTATACAATTATCCAATAAAATAACTCAAAGTTTCAAAAATTAATTTTAGTGTTTTTTTTATTTAAATTTCAGAAATGGTGCATAACCCTGGTTAATAATTAAAGCTCTGATGTTCTATTCCAGACGACTCTTTCCCTTTTTGGAATTTATTATTCAGGTAAGTTTTTATTATGTTCGTTAAACGAAGGAATTAATGTAATATATATATATATATATATATATATATATATATATATATATATATATTGAGGGCATTTTAATATAAAATATATAGGATACTCTAAAAGTATGGCTACACTTTAGTTCCCCGGGCGATGGATGAAAGAGGAAATCCAATACTGTGGCCACCAAGATCTCCAGACATAACACTTTCGTACTTCATCTTGTAGAGATACATGAAAAACATTGCTTATCAATCTCCAATTCGTAGCATTGATGGATTGAAAAGTCAAATTACAGTGGCGATTCATATAGTTGTTTCTGCAATGCTTCATGGAACATAGGCCAACAATCTCGTATAAGCTCAATGCTGTGTTCGCAACTATTAGTGGACACATTGAAATTGAGGAGTAAAAAATAGTAAAAATAATTTAGCGTGTTGTTTATGGAATGTAGAAAACTGTAACTGAATATCTTTGCTTGTTTATTTGTAATTCATATTTAAAAGTGTAGTCATACTTTTTGGGCACCCGGTATTTTCAATTCCCAAGAATTTAATTAATTAATTTTTAACGATGACAACACTTTAATTAAAGAATTGGAACTCTTTGAAAAAATAAGGCCCTAAATTTTGTTAAAATATGAGTTTATATAGTTAGTTAAACTATGTATATTTTCTTTTTCCAAGATTTAAATTTCTTATATAAAAACATGTATTAATTTGATTCTCGTGAAGAATATAAATTTAAAATAAATGTCGTAGCGTAAAATATTACGTGGAGTTGATTTTTGTATTATATAGCACAGTGTTTCTCAAACTGTGGGGCGCCCCCCCCTTGAGGGGCGTCACAACCCTACGAGGGGGGCGCGAGACTCTTGAAAAGACGAAAACAATTCTTTTAAAAATTGTTAACGTACTGAAAGTAAACAAACAAATACATTCAGACATAATAAAATATAAAATGCTCATTTACAATATAATACATTTATAAATGTATCATTAACAGTGCACAATCTATTTTATAATTAATTTACCAATACTAAGTTAAGGACTAGTTTAACAATTACCAGTGACCCCCTATGGATTTGTCATATATAAAATTATACACCAACATTAACACTTATCATGATAATTTGTACGGTTGATAGTTAATCTGTTAAATGCCGATTAAAAATTATGCGATTCGCTATCCAATACCCCCGTTTAGCACGTAGATAAATGTGGTGTATTGGGGGTGGGGGGTAGAAAAGGAATAAATAATCAAATCCTCTGAAATAAGTGAATCCTTTACAAAAACTATCAAGGTCTTTTTATTGCTTTCTAAATTCTTCGGAATAATTTTATGGATAGCAGTTCACAGAAAAGATATACTTTCGGAAAGACGTATATATACGTCTGAGGGCAATAAACACAGTGGCTGAGCGAGACGTTTATATACGTTGGGGGCTTAGGAAGTTTAAGCTGTATTGTATGTTTAACGTCATAGTATTATTGCATTTAATACATCGCTATTGTATGGAAGGGGGAGGGCGATGCAAATTATGATTGAATATTGGGTCGCAAACATTGGAAGTTTGAGAAGCACTGATATAGCATACAAAATAATGGGATTTAATTAAATATGTTAAGTAATAAATTATCATAAAAAATAAACCTTTTTACCATGAAATTTTTTGAACAAATATTTGTGCATTTATTTTCACACTTGCTTTTTGTATTTAACAATGTAAAAGGTTTTTGATTTCCTTTCCTTACTGCTTTACAATTATATACGGAATGAAACAGATTCACAGCTTTTCAGCAAAAAAAAAATGTGAAAAACAATTTATTTAATTTGGCAAAATATCAGCTCGTAGAACATTTTAGAAGTTAAATATCAACTTTTTAAAACAAATTGAACAATTGTGGAGGCAAATTTATTTTATATTTTTACACAAATTATTTATTTCTGATTTGTATTTTAAAGACAAGATTTTTTTTAATAATGAAAGAAGAAGTATCGTAATATGTCAGCAAGAATGTTTATGAGTTAAATGGATTGCTAAATACGGACTTTATCTTCAGTTTTACTTTACAAATAATGAAAGGCAATAGCTATATAGTTTAAATAATGTGTACTTTACCTTCATATAGGAATTATTAATATGTATAAATTTATTATATCTGAGAGTAATTATTTACCACACTTAGTACCTATGTACTATCGCAACAGTGCCAACGTTCAAGATAACTCGCCAACTTGGCATCTCCGATTTTGTACGTGTCGTACTCGCTGAATTGGCAACATGTGTTTCGTTTCATATAATGTCGCCAATACGGTTGGGATAATACACAAGTACTTACAACTGTACACAAATCTTGGGATTTTTTTTATATCTATGTATATCCAGTGAAAATTACCGTCGTACTGTGAAATAACACGAGGGCTATTGGCGACGAATCTAATAGTTTTAAACCATGACCAAGCCTAAACGTACTGAATAACACTACATTTGAGCTATAGCTACAATGTTTTAATAATATTTGATAATGAATAATTCGATTTACTGAAAATTTCGCATATAACTTTTTATCATTACAAATCTTACATCAAATTCAACATCAAATGTTGTTTTCCAACAGTTAATCCGTACACATTGCAAAAGCTGTAACCAGATTCGAAATTAAGAACGAAAATAAATCCAACCCTTTCAGATGGCGATATCTACAACCGTAACAAGCAGCTCGCTTTATAAATTGGGCAATCCCAACAAACCACATCGTTCTAACTGTCACCGTGTTTACACTTTACGACCATGGAACTGCTTTGCATTCTCAAGCCCAGCACGCGCTGTGCACCCAGTCCAGATAGGGAATTAGTATGTTAATCCACTAATAGCCGCGGGTCAGGAAATGCATGTATACATCCAGCCATTGCAATCTGCAACTTTTATGAATGACTGCCGCGGACAAGAGAGTAAAGAATTCCAAAAGGGTTTTTAAGACTGGGGAGGGGGAAAGTAGCAATGAGATAAAAAGGGGAGCATAACTTTGTTCCAAGGTGAAGCTATACGCGCGTGCACGTGCAGTCGTGTGCACCTGTGAAGCAGAGACCAAGAAACCAGTCTCTTAGACCATAAAAAAGAAGAAAAATGTTATCGAAGCAAAGAAAAAAGAAAAGAAAAGAAGGAAAAAAATGTGTTTATTTCTCTTTTCCGACTGTGGAATTGGTTTTACCTTTGTTGGCTAAAGGCGAGATCCAGAAATGCCAGAATGAGACGAAAGTGTCGTTTGTAAAGGCAAATATAGCATTCTAGTGTGTGTTTTAAGATCTACGAGAAGTTGGCTTAGCTGTTGCCAACTTCTTTTGTGAAGCTCAAACTTTTCAGATTACTTTGGTCTCATTAAACATCCATTTAGTTTTAAAGTTACCAGAAAGCAATGAATATAAAGAAAACGGAATTGGTGTCATAGCGAAGCATCAAGTAAAGGTTTTTGTAAAGCATATTCAAAAAACAAGTAATATATTTAAAAAAAAATAAGTTAATTCCTACATAGGTCAACAAAGAGAAATTTTATTTTAGTTACTTTTTATTAAATAGCTACAATTAATATAAATATGTTTTACATATGATAGAATCACACTATAAGTGACAAAATGGAAGGCGACTTTACATTTTTCTTTCTATATAAGGTGTTGAACTATTTTATTTTGTTTTTGTTGCTATTTTTCCTTTATTAAATTTTATTATTCTAATAGAATATTATAGTAAAAAAAGAAAACACATTCTGAGATCTTAGGCCATCCTTGGTGGGATTCGAACCCACGATCTTTGGGTTAGAAGCCCAACGTGTTATCCATTGCACTACAGGGACACGAAGAA
Source organism: Trichonephila clavipes (assembly GCA_019973935.1). Taxonomy (NCBI): domain Eukaryota; kingdom Metazoa; phylum Arthropoda; class Arachnida; order Araneae; family Nephilidae; genus Trichonephila; species Trichonephila clavipes. Next base: position 1,250,144 of record BMAU01017015.1, read on the forward strand.
TAATTTTCCTTTCTATATATGCTGTTGGACTATTATTTTTGTCACTATATATTCATTAATTAAGTGTGACTAAGGAATTAATATTTGAAAAGACTGTATTAACACCAAGTGTCATCCACTACAAGTTTAAAAAAATGTATTTGAACTTGAATGGACGAGTAGAAAGTATATATATTTTATTAACAATCGAAAGTTTGAACAAGATATATATATAAGAAAGGAGTTAATTAATAGTAGGAATTGAATAATAGTAAGGTTAATTTAATACACCGTATTTACTATATACGTAATAGTAATAAGTATTATTGATTAGTTATATGAAATAAACATTTAGAAAATAATATTTCCGTTATTTTATTTTAAATCTTTGATTCACCTTTCATTTAACCCAAACAATTGTTCGTCTCCTTTTAACATAAACAATTTTAGAAATCTTGGGGAGAAAATTCTTATAATGATAGTTTTTGTCCCTGGTTTTAATACCATATATAAAATTGTATCTAATTTATAGAAAATAATAGGTAACATTTTTAAGCTTTCATATATAATTTTAAAAAAATTAAAGAATGCGAAAAAGTAAGTAAAGCGTAGAAGAGGAGACAAAAAATAGAAAAAGTTGCTACTTTATCTCATAGACAGAAATTTAGAAGGTAAAAGAAAATTAGTTTATGTTCTTTTACATAATTAATATCTCTATTTATACGATAAAAATAAGTTTAATTACCTAACTACGTTTGAAACCGCGATTTTGCAAAAACATATATAAAATAATATATATATATTTGATGTTTAGTGGGGTTTGAATCAGAATATATAAATATAAAACTGTTTTAAAAATATTATAACAAAAAAATTATTTAAATGCGATTTTTGTGGCAAAAATAACATATTTTCAAACCATTATCCCTTTGTAAAATTACTTCTATAAAAATAATATTTTACTTACACATAGATAAGATTTCTCTACAGATCCCTAATAAAGTTTTTTGAAGAATTCACATTGTTTTCAGAGTTACTATGAATTGGAATAAAAGCCGGAGAGAGAGAGGGAATTTTCAGATAAAATTACTTTACTCCGATATATCAAAATAGGAATGTGAACCCGCTTCTATATAAATGATATATTTCTAAAATCCTACTTCCGGCTCTATACAGGAATCTTAGCTATATACTCAAAATGTTATTGTTATAAAAGCATTTTCGATATAAGGAGAATATTTTGGATGTATGTCATTTTTTTTTTCATTTTTTTGCAAAAAAAAAAAAAAATTGAAATTATTTAAATGTCATTTTTTTGGCAAAAAGTGAAGGAAAAAAATTACATATTTTCATAACATTCCCCTTTTAGGAAAAATTCTTCTATGATAATAGTGTTTTACCTATATAGAGCTAAGATTTCTACAATTTCTACACCGGGGTTGAACAAAGATTTTTGAAACATTCGCCCTATTTTCAGAGTTACAATCAGTTGAAATAATAACGGGTATTTTTTGTTGAAATATCTCTAGCATTATATAATATAATCTGAATATAAATACACTTCTAAATTATATATTTCAAAAATCCTCTTTCAAGCGCTTTACACAAATCTTAGCTATAGATAGGTAAAATATTATTAATACAGAAGCATTTTTCATAAAAGAGGAATTTTTTTAAAATATGTCATATTTTCTTCATTTGTGACAGGGCTTCTCACTAATTCTCTTGGGGAATCTTTGGGGCCAGATGGCATTATTTCAATCCAATCCTCTCAAGAAAAAACTGCGATATGCAGATTAGTGATTAGATATATATAAGGGAGCTTTTGCATTTGCGAGTTAGTCGGATAGAAGCCGGATAGTAGTTGGAGAGTAGAATAGAAGTCGGATAGTAATAAAATGTGGAAGAAAAATAGTAGATGAATAGAACAGAAGAAGAGACAGAAAGCTGAGGTGCTGATCGCCGTGAGATATTGGTAAGCTATTGATTATAGAAGTGTAATTATAGAACGGACTTTAGTGTTAGGAATCTAAGGTGGATAAGGATAGCTTTTCATATAGATAGTGATTAGGATTCCTGGCGCTATTTACTTAGAATTGATAATTACATAGTATCACTTCAGATCTCCCTCTAGTAAGACTTGTGTATCAATATATATTTGTACAATACTAAATTAGATTTATAACGGAGAATTTGAGTGTGATCAGACATTTATTCCTACAAATCTAGGTCGCGCAGATGAAGAGATGATACCCCCAGGCCGCGGGGGTATTACACATTTTTTGCCAAAATATTTGCATTTAAATATTTTTTTATTTTAATATTACTCTTAAAACAATGTTATATGTATATTTTAATTCAAACGACACTAAATATCAAAAATATGTCTTCATTTACACGGTTCCGAACATAGCAGTTAACCTTAACTGAAATATTGTTACAGTAACTCATCTAATAAAATTCATTCCTCTTTCACTTAAAATATATCAAAATTCATTCCATTTTTTTTAATACTAAAATTCAATGAATGCCAAAATTATTTCTCAAACATACCCCTGATAACAGTTCGCGAATGCCTTAAAATCCCCCTTTACTTTGCACAAATTTCCCACAAACCGTCGTGCAACTAAAGTAAAAGAAAAACAAAACTGGCTTCCTTTTTAGTAATTTACGATTCGCAACAAACAGATCCCGAAATGCATACACGCTCCCTCCGAGAGGGAAAGAAATGCTGTGAAAACAGAGAAGCCGGCCTCCCAGGAGGATAGTGCTAGACGCATAAATATGTCGCTTGAGTACAAATGAAGTCTCTTCTGGAAATGGAGATGTAACTTTTCTCAGGCGACACTAGATACCACAAGCGCCTGTTCACGAGATACTTTATGGGGAAGGAAAACTAGGACGAGGCTCTTTTCTCTGCCTCTCTCTGTTTTGAGGGAAAAATTACGTTTTTTTAAATGTGCCGGAAGAATTTGTTGTAGAATTCAGCTGTTTTGGTGTTGTGTAGGAAAGAAAAGTTACAGACGATATTAATAGATCGTCTGGTTCATAATGATAAAATAAATTTAAGTCAATTCCTATTTAACAAAGGTCAACAACGAAAGAATTTATTTTAGTTACTTTTTTATTAAATGGTCACAATTAATATAAATATGTGTAAAAAATGAAGCAATCACAATATTAAGTAATAAGATAGAAAGCGATTTTCCTCGCGATTTTCCATTTTCCTTTCTATATAGGGTGTTGGACTATTTTTTTAGTTTTTTTTTTGTTATTATTTATTCATTCATTAAATTTACTTATTCCAATAAAACAGTATAGTAAGGACAATATAGGAGTATGCCATACTCCTCAACAAATGTACGGGGGAAAATAATTTTAAAAGAGAGAGAGAGAGAAAAGAGACTCACACATCCATGGTGAGCCCCAAGAAAATTTGGTATTAATTATATAACTATATATTTCATTTTTATGTAGGCTTTCATCAAAATTATTGAAACAGAAAAGAAAATTCGCATGGTAAGTACTTACCTTTACAGCTGCAGTGATTCAAGTAATGCCCAACCCGCACGATCGCGCGGGTAACGAAATCCCAAGCCCCAGAAGCCACATTAATAGAGTATAATTAATATTTTTCCTATTTTACATTTATTTAAACATTAATACAAAAATTTATATCTAAGCAATTAGAAATATATTGATTATTACCTTTTTACGACAGATAAAAAGAAGACGAGTTTTCGTTGTATTTGAAAACCAAGTTATATTTGCCAGCTGAAAGTAAAACATGGACTACAACCACCGACTGCTGATAAAAAATGATACTTTAAACCTTCTGCAAACACGCTCAATCGTTGGATTCGGGATTTTTTTACGTACGACTATTCCAGAAGCAAAAATGTATAAGCATGTCTTAACCCGCACGATCGTGCTGGTTGGGTCTTAAAGGGATAATAGAATGCAATAATTATAACTTAAGGCTAAACAATATGTAAGTATAAAGCAAGACAGTACAGTTCAAACTACAGTTAAAGTAATGCAATTGCATTACAATAGCAATCTGTTAGGCTTAGGACTAAGTTTAAAGGGTTAAACGTAGTTTCAAGGCGCTAATCTTGCTCTATGTTTTCTTATAGTGCTATGTTAAAATAAAAATGGAAAATACAGATTAAAATTTTTTTTTTTGTGAAAACTAAAATTAATTTCTAAATTTCTAAAAGTAGAAAACTCTGTTTTCACATAGTATAAAACAATAATCTCTTACTGAGAAATATACAAGAATTTAAAAAATACTAAAATTAAATTGTAAAATATTATTGGTGATATCGAAGAGTACCAAAGAGCAATTAACCAATTTCCCTAAAAGCATAAAAAAAAGAAAGAAATAGTGACAGGGTAACATTAAAAGAAAAAAATTATGCATTAATATTCTCAAAGAAAGCAACCTAATATTACTCTTAGAAAATTGAGAGAAAAAAATTTATAATACACTTTTAATCTTGCATCACATCAAGAGGCATTAATATGTACTGAAAATAATATTGAAAATATTTATGTTTTCTTTAGCAGTTATTAATAAGATTTTGGTCAATTTGATAATTACATTTTTAATTTGTTTAAAATTTTCCGCTTTATTTATTTCGATATCACTTAAATTTTAACTCTGTCTATGATTGTATTCCAGCGGGTTTTTCATTCTAAATTCATTCTTATTATTTAAGGTATCTTAACACGCGTTCGGAGTACTTTTTTTTAAAAAAAATTAAATACTTAAACAGTATAAATACTTTTTAGAGATCAATACCAATAAATACTAAGATATAAATACAACAATATTTTTTTTAAAAAAATATCTAAATTTTACGAAAATCACAATTATAAGTGAAATATTTTTGAAAAACTTCAAAGCAGTTAGAGAAAAAAGTCATAAACTCTCTTATATTAGTAAAAGTATTACTAAAACTAATTAGATGCGTATCTAAAGAATATTAAAATTTGAATGTTTTATCAAATTTTAAAAATTTATAGCTGATCGAGTAAATATTAAAAGATATGTGACATTTCTTTATGCGACCATTATTTAAAAAATAGCCTGTAACTCTCAAAAAATATTCATGCAATAAGAAATATTTTAGTATATTCTTTAGACAATAATATAAATATCAGATTCGAAAAGTGTTTTTGAAGTACATTTATAACATTTTGAGTTATCAAATTCGCCATGATGAATTTTGAAGAATTTAAATATCCACTTCTGGTAGATTAACCACCCATTTCAGGTTTTCTAATTTTATGTAATTTATTGTAACCTGACCTCTATGTAACATAGAAACAAAACAATGCATGTTTTGTAAAGCCAAAAGATAGCTCTATTCAATTAAATGAAAAAAAATACGTGTTTTGATCGAATTGGGCCATTTCAACGTGTTCGGATACCTACCTTAAGGTATCCAAAACCCTAAATATCATGATTTTTTAAAAATTTGACAAATGTTTTTATAATTTTGTTTTATAGTCCATCTTTTTAGCTTTATAAAAATACCAAGTTTTTTATTTTCCATTCAATAGAACAAAAACTACAAGTGCTTTAGTAAAAGTAGATGCCATAACTTTACGTAAGATGTCAAACTTTAAAATGCGTTTTACTCGAAATGGGTTTTTTCGAAAAGCTCAAACGGGGACAGCGATTACTCGGTTTTGAAAATAATTTGCTGAAATTTTTCGTGTATTTTCTGTATAACAGTAAAAGTGTTTTAACCTTCAGATTCATCAATCACCGTTTTATTACAAAATTTACAGTTCTTTATGTGAATATAATCACTGCTTTTTTAAGCAATTTCATATAATCACAAAGATAAAGTGCTCTAGTTTTTGTAAAAATTAAAATATCTCTTATCCTGAAGGTCATTTCAAAAAGGAATAGCAAAGTAATACATCAAAATTGAAAAATGGTGAATTTGTTCATTTAATATTTGTACACAGCGGGCCCCGTTATGTAATTTTTTGTCAATTTTTACCCATTTTAGTAGTAATAATTTATTTTTCTCTTCTTATGTTTAGCCTTTTTATCCCTTAAAATGTACGGAATAAATCTAAAAACCACAAAAAATCTCCATGCCTCCATTTTCTTTTTAAAAAAGCTGTCGCAAGCAGTCGAATACCTTAACAGAAATAACAGCCAGTCTAAAAACATATTTATGAAATCCATTTTATTGAAAACAGGTCTTAAAATTCACTCTTCATGTTCGATGACGTACTCTAGTCCCCTGTACTTCCGTCTATAATACGTGTTAGATAAGCTTCTCGTCCAGCGCATCATAGTCTTTTCCATGCTAATCATAAGCTCTATGCCTAGAAGGGATTATTTAAGCTAATGATTATTAAGATTACTTTGGCTATTTATAGATGTGACTCGATGCTCCTAAACTAGTATTAAAGCGTTACACGGTGAGAGACAGGGGAAGGAAGTGAAAAGGTGTGTTTTTGACCGATGTTTTTACGATTCTGTGAAGGGAATTGTTTTTAGAACAGCCCTTTGCATTGGCCAGCTTCTTCGTTTATCAATTATAGAAAAAAAATTTATTTGTTAGCTTAAGGTATTCGACTACCTTCGAAACCGTGGTTTTAAAAAAGCGCTTAAATGGATAATTTTGATGATATTTAGTGTCACTTAGATTTGAATACATGTATATAAGAGTTTTTTAAGGACATTTTGACAAAAATATTTATTTAAATACAATATTTCGACAAAAAATTAACTTAGAATAACCTTTTTTCAAAATGTTCTCCTTATGTGACAAATGCTTCTATTATAATAATATTTTGCCTGTATATAGCTCAAACCTCTGTACAGAGGCTCAAATATGATTTTTTGAAAACTTCATATTATTTTCAGAGTTACAACCAATTGAAATAATTATCGGCGTTTTTTTCTTAAAATTTCTCCCCTCTGTTGTCGTAAAACATGGATAAACCCACTTCTAAGTAATATGTTTCAAAAATTTTAGTTGAGACTCTGTACAGAGATCTGAGCTATATACAGGCAAAATATTATTATAATAGAAGCACTTATTACAAAAGGAGAATATTTTGAAAATAGGTCCTTCTATGTTCATTTTTTGTCAAAATATTGTACTTAAATAATTTTTTATTGTAATACTATTCTTAAAACAATTTTATATACATTTTCTAATCTAAGGATGTGACAAACCTATACGGAACTTTCTCACTAACCTTCTGAGACATCTTTTTTAGGGAAATTTAATTCCCCTACCTATTTCCAATCAGCTCCAAAGAGAGGACAGGATTCCTTGTTATGCAGATTAGATAAAGTATTTAAGTTAAACGGAATAGTAAAGTAAAAAGCAGTAGGAGAGAGATTGAAGCAGAAAGGTATAATAGTGAAGTTAGATTTATTATTGAAGATTTCTAGTTGGATAAATTAATCTCAGGAAGAGTTGAAATTCAGTGTGGTAAATATTGATTTATATTTAAAGCCTCATTAAAGCTTTATATTAGGAGTGAGATTAAAGTTAAATGTTCAATAGGAACATTATTGAATATAATTTTGGGATCTCTTATCGTGGTAATCTCTGCGTGATGGATATTCTAATTGTTAATTAATTGGATCATTAAATATTTAAGTTAATTTAAAGGAAAGTCCCTTTTAAACCTCATATTACTATTTTAAATTATTTGTTATTAAAAGTCTTTGATTCTATTTGGGAAAGATAACCAAATAAAGAAAGTTATTTATAAAAATGGCTACTGGCTCTTATTTGACTCCAAATCATTCTCGTTCTCAAAGTGAGATCCAAGGGGATCTTCACAAGGGACACTGAATAACATAAATATTATCCATTTATACGCTTTTGCAAAGTCACGGTTCCGAACGTAGTCGGTGTCCTCCCGTTGGTGTGGTGTGGTAGTTAGGAGAGGGAGGTGCCAGCTCAGGTGTCGTCCGCGTCACTTGACCATGGTTCAAAATTACGTGGTCCGTCGCCAAAAGCCCTCGTGTAGCTAAACAGTGTGACGTTAATAATAAATCATTATCATCATCATCACCGAACGTAGTCGGATACCTTAAGGTATTCAAATACCCTAAAATTGTGAATTTTTTCAAAAATTGACAATTTTTTTATGATATTATTTTATAGATCGTCTTATTAGCTTTGTAAAAATATTAAGCTGTTTTATTTTCCATTCACTAGAACAAAAACTACAAGTGTTTTAGTAAAAGCAGATGACGTAAATTTAAACAAGATGTCAAACTTTAAAATATGTTTTACTCGAAATGCGGTCCCCCGAAAAACTCACACGGGGACAACGATTGCTCGAAAAGTTTTGAAAATAATTAATTAAAATTTTTTGTGTAAGTTCTGTGTAATTATATAGGAGTATTTTATAATCTTCAGATTTATCTCAATCACTCTTTTATTAAAAAATGTATAGTCCTTTATATGAATAGAATCTCTATTTTTTAAGCAATTTCATATAATCACAAGGATAAAGGGCTCTAGTTTTTGTAAACATTAAAATATCTCTTTTCTTGGAGGTCATTTCGAAAATGAATATCAAAAGTTACACATCAAAATTGAAAAATTAAGAATTTGTTCATAAACCTTTTTGTACAGAGTGGACCCTGTTTATGTAATTTTTACCAATATTTTCCCATTTAAGTTGTGACAAATCTATACGGAACTTTATCACTAACCTTCTGAGTCGATCTTTTTAGGGAAATTTAATTCCGTACCTATTTCCAATCAACTTCAAAAAGCGGACAGGGTTCCTTGTTATATATGCAGATTTGATAAAGTATTTAAGTCAAACGAAATAGTAAAGTTAGAGCAGTAGGAGATAGATATTGAAGCATAAAGTTATAGTGAATTTGAATTGAAGATTTCTTGTTGGAGATAATTTAATATCAAGAAGAGTTGAGATTCCGTTGGTAATTATAGATTTATAATTAAAGTCTCATTAAAGTTTTAGGAGTGAGATTAAAGTTAAATGTTCAATGAGAACATTATTAAATATAATTCTGGGATCTCTTATCGTGGTAATCTCTGCGTGATCGTTATTTAACAAATTAATTAATTGGATCATTAATTAATTAAGTTAATTTAAAGGATATTACCTTTAAAACCTCATAATACTAGTTAGATAAATTTGTCAATAAGTCTTTGATTCTATTTGGATAAGATAACCAAATAAAAAAAGTTGTTTATAAAAATGGCTACTGGTTCTTACATGACTTCTATTTATTCTCGTTCTCAAAGTGAGGTCCTAGGAGACCTTCACAAAGTGATAATAATTTCTTCTTTTCTTCTTAGTTTTAGCTTTTTTTCTTAAAATGTATTAAATAAATCCAAAAACCACAAAAAAAAATCTCCACATCTCCATTTTTATAAAAAAAAAAGTTGTCTCAAGTATATACCTTAAAATCGTTCAATATTGCTAGATCTGTGATTATCTACCCCTGTGCCACGGTACTTTTGTGTGCTGCCAACGTAACGGTCTCGAACGCGAAAAGGGAGGACGATGCCTGTAGTTCCCTATGAGAGTTATAATTGCGAATAGAGTTGTAAATATTAAATAGTGATGTGCTTTGAAGAAAATAATAAAAACGGTTAATCCGGTTAATTTGAGTGATGATTAATTCAACTACAAGACGATCTTACAATATATTCGCCGTATAACGCGCACTCCGTTTTTAACGAAGGAACCTGACATAGACGTGCGCAATTCTTTTGTTTTTTGAAGTCACCTATTCGAGGTATTTACCCGAAGTTATAGAAAAATGGCATCCTTTTTGAACTACAGCCCTTTAAGTTCTTACGGAATGCTTTTTCTTTCAAATAAACAGTGTTTCGATATAATGTAGAAGTCTAAAAGTTTTTATACTCTTCTCTTTTTTTTTTCTTTTTAAAGCTCTCATTTTTATACTCGGCGTATAACGCGCACTCTTCAATTTCGATCTTATTTTTTGTGTTAAAAGTGAGCGTTATACGCCGTATTTTACGGTATATACATATTTATATTGATTGTAACTATTTAATAAAAAAGTAGCTAAAATAAATTTTTTCTTTGTTGATCTAAGTAGGAATTGACTTATTTTTTTTTATATTACTTGTCTTTGTTTAATATAATACTGTTGTTGTTGTTTCCAATCCCTTTGGAACAGGAAGCCTACATGAAGTCCATTTGACCTTTCCACATAACAATGCCATACACCAGATCTTGATCTTCAAACAATTGTCGCAGGAAAATGCCCCAGCAATCCAGAAAATGAGCAGGAGAAGCAAGGACAGGTAAGGAAAAACTGTACCCCCAACGTAAAGGTCATACCACGCAGGTGACCGCTTCTAAGGCGTGCCAAGGCCGTCTAAAGAGAGAGAGAGAGCCCTGGATCTTCTGCACTGTAGAGATAGGCCAGGAGACTCTTAGCTGCGTACCAGTGGTGAGCAGGAGGGTTTCGCCAAGTCAAATTCATTTTAGTTCTGTGAAGGGAATGAATTTCCAAATTTATAACACTAAAGAAGCTGTTTAATGTATATAATGTCTATTCATGTAGCTATTCAGTAGGTGTCTTCTCATCGCAATAAAAATTAAAAAATATTGGGGAGTGCCTGTTTTTCTTCAACAAAAATTATCTTGAATTTTTACCATAAAAAAGCTCAAATACCCAAACTTCATTTCCCTTGAGGCAGTATTTAATACCGTATTTATTTGAATCTAAGCCGCGCCGCAAATTCTCAACGTTTTGGGGAAAAATGAAAACTAGTGTAAAATGGTTTATCGAAATCCAATTTTAGGAAATTAAAGTAAATTTAAAATAAAAAGTGAATAATCAGTTGTCATACTAAAATAATAAACTTTTAATTACATACATGAACCTTTAATTGCTTTAATTGCCCCATCAAACGAATTTTTTTCCTTCGATTTTCCCCACCTAATTTTCAGTATAATTAATATAGGGAAAAATGCGCGGCTTAGATTTGAGTAAAGACGGTACATTAATTTTTTATTCAATTCTCCCCTTCAGCTTTTCTAGAGAACAACTTTTCTTCATCTGGATTTTGTAATTCTAAAAAATAATAATAATTGATTCATCTTTGTGTATAAGTTTTATAGGGTTTTTAACAGGTTCTCTTAACAACTTGACATTTTTTAACTGTATTTTTATGTTTTCAAATATAAATTTTGCCACTTTTGAAGTTTAATATGCATTAATTTCTATTCTTAAAGTTTTTATTGTGTTTTCTTGTATTGTTTTTTCGTGTTATATCTTTCAATTATGTTTGGTGTACTTTTTTTTGACAATTCATTTTTCTGTCATGCTTTCTGTAACTGGAGTATTTTTCTATAGCGTGAATTTTCTTTAAATAAATATCTATCACTTCTTAATTATATTAACATAATTTAAATTCTATTTTTACTAATTTATTACATCCGTATTAAGTCGTTTCCATTAAACCAATATGTAATCCTGTTATTTAAAGCTCTGATTTCTAATATAATCTTTTCCCTTTCTTTTAATACAGAACATAAATTACAATCAAACGCAATCAACCCAAGCCATAAAAAATAGACCGTACTTTTTTTTATCGTATTCCAACGCAACACTTATTTCGTAAGTTTCACGACAAAACCTAATTTAAAATTTTGTTCAGCTGTGAACAAAACATACCAGATATAAATACATCTAAATCTTGTACGTCATCGAGTAGAACCGATTGCATACGAGACAAAAGGGAAAAAACTACATTTGACAAAAAAGGACCCAATGTCTGCACATTCTGTCTCACCTGTAGCTAGAGCAAATAGTAATGCTCAGGTATACCACCGATAAAAAAAAAAGACTGCCATCTTGCCTAGTGACGTCAGCTCCTGAAAGACGTCATTGCTCCAGGACATGACGTCATTGTGGACGTAAAATTGCCTTTTGATCCGCGAGAGGTCTTCCATTTAGTAAAATCGAACGTACACTACCCGTGCTTACTACCTGTTGGATTTAGTGAATGAAACTGAATTGTTTTTGTTTTTACAACCGGAAATGATGTTTTCCGGCAAGGTAGTGACGTAGGGCTGGAAAGCTCTAGAAATTCTGCTACTGATAAGGCAGAAAAAGCTTTGTACTAGTATTTAGAGATTGTTTGTTGTTTGAAATGCTATGTTATTGTGTTTATAATGATTCTTTAATAATAAATTGATTGACTTTATTTATTTTCTGTCTCTTTAATTTTGTAATTGCCCTTATTCGTAACTTAAAAAAAAGACGTTCTGAGGATATTTTTAACTATACCAAAATATACAAATGAAAGTACTTAAGAGTACGAGGATATCATATACTTTTAAAAAAATCAGTTTTTATACTGATTTCAACAAAGGTTTTGGCTAAAAACACGTGGTTATCATTATCATGTGACTATGACGTCACATGAATTTAGTAAATCAATTTCTTTCTATATAATGCATTGGGAAAAAATTTATTTCGATCAATCCTCTGTCCCTCCTCTTTTATTTTACCAAAAATATATAAAACTTCTATCAATAAATCTCTATTTTTGAATATATTCAATAAAGCTATTACTTTTTTCAATTGAGAAAAATAGAGAAAAGAATATAATATTAAAAAAAGTAGAATTGCGTTTCTCAAAAGTCAAACTTATTAGTACCTACTGCTTTCCTTTTACTACTAAACTTTTATACGTTGATTTTATTCGATTTGTTCTAAAGATTTTACATTGCAATTATTTTCCAAAATGATATTATCTTGCTCACTGTACCTGTTTACTTTCTTCTTAATCGACTCAATGCCTCTCATACTGCATGCATCAACTAGTAAACACATTCTACTGGTGAAAATTCATTTGCCCCACCTTAGTTTCATAATAGGTCAAAAGAAAGACTCCACCTTTTGATAAAAAATGTTGATGAGATAATTCATTACAACTAATTGCGAATGAATATAATCGTCAGATATTAATGGTGTAATACACCTACAGTCAAAAGATCTCAGCAACTATACAAAAGGAAAATGAAATAGAACCATAACTTGATAGTGTTTTGAATATGGCAGCTAATATATTATTCTTATTTTTTTCTTTTTTCTTTTTTGATTGCCCTTTATTAATGTCAATCATAATTCTTGACCTCTATAAAAATTTTCAAAAAGTATTTTAATTATTTGATATTTACGTATTATACCGTCAACCAATTTCGCCAAATTAAAGCATGTTGCCAATTCAAAAGATGTTGCTAAAAAACTGTCACTTCATTCTTCTTATTTTTGAAACTGTTTGACGGTTTTCCACTATTGGCTGAATATCGCGACATTTGGTCTTTTGATTATCGAAATTGTGTAACGGCATATATGTACCTAACAATTATTTTTGGCATGCTTTTTTTGCATTTATTTATTGTATCATACCTGGATTCTTTTTTTATGAAAATAATTATCTCATTTGACGACCTCATTTCAAATTCTTATATTCTCCCGTTGCATGATTTGTTGTTTCGAGTGTTAAGTGTCATTATTTTTATAGGTACAGTCCTTTTCATTTATTGTTGCTCAGAATTGAAGATTGCATCGCTAAACTGCGCTACGTTACTTTTATAGAAATTAAATTGAACACGTCAGGTATTGTCTCTAAAATTAGTTTTAGAGAAAAATTTTGAAACTAAACGACGAAAAACGTAATTAATATGAAAATTTGATACAAAATGGTTCTTATGTATTATTGCAACCTATTGGCGATATTACATGAAACGAAGCACCTATTTGCCAATTCAACTCGTACGACAAATAGGAAATAGGGGTTGCCAACTTGGCGAGTTATAAATAGAGTTTGTGCGATTGTTGCGATAACGCGTAAGTACCGAAAAAATTTAATTCAGTCATAATGAGTTTATTTTTGAAACATTAAACATTCGTCTGTTAAAATGCGTCGAACAGCTTCCCGATTCAAATTAACCAACTCTGTCACTGCACGAACACTTAATCTTCTGTCATCCCGGATCACATCACGAACTTAAACAATACTTCGGTCTGTAATCGCTCACCGTGGGTGCCCAGCATGTTCATCATATTTCACACTGTCCCTTCCCTCTGAAAACCGCTTATGCCATTCGAACACGCATTCACGAGACAGTTTCCTCTCCATAAGCCCCGGTTTACATTTGAAACGTTTCCGTGGCCCTTTCACAAGAAACTTAATTTTGATTCGCTGTTTGGTTACATAAGACTTTTTTCTGGAGAATGCAGTTGAACGTGTTCACTAAAGGACGTAGTACTCCCAACTGGCGTAATCGGTTAAGTCGAAACTGACCACATAAATAGAGGAGGAGTGTGGGATGACTTCCCCAAAATAGTTGTTGCCAACTCCACTATTTTTGCAAGCTACACACTTAGTCTGGTTTTTTGTATGACACCTCGTATATCCAACTCTATTCAAGCTACCCAATACGTATCCATCTATTGATACTATCTAAATATTTGTCGAATCATCCAAATGTCTATCGGAATTATCTATCCAAATATCCATTTATAATTATACATATTAATCCATATATCCATTCAACTATTCATGTAAATCCCACACAATATACTACATCCATAGAAAACTATCTGCGTTGATGCCACCTTATATTTTAATGTAATTGTGTACTTCAAGCATTATGTGATAATATAATATTGTGCAATTTTAATTGCATAAATATTGTTCTTATTCCAATGAACATAAATTTGAATGCTGAATTATTCTGTATACCAGCGTAACTAGTAAAACTCTAGTTCAAAGAGTGTGAGAGAGAGGTTCTACTATTCTACCATCTATTAAAATTCATTTTTCTTTTTATTTCCAGAATCTCTTGATACATTCGTTCATCGGATATATTTCTCAAATTTCTCAACATATGTGAAAGTTAATAAAGAATTAAACTTAAGATGCAGTTTTTCTCTCTCGTTTATACGAATAGTGGCTTTTCAAAGATACTGAGAAAGGTACTGTAATTGTAAGAATGTCCTTTTTCAATTCCTACAATTAGCTCACTCTCTCCCTATATATATTCATTTATCTATATATCTCGTTCAAATTTTCAATCATTAATGAAAATACTTAATATTCATCCATTCAAGTTCGAATACATTTTTTAAAACTTGTAATGGAGGACACTTAATGTTAATACAGTTTTTTTTTCTAATATTAATTTTTAATTAAATTTTAATTTTTAATTTTAAATTTATTCTCTGTGTTATTTCTTTCAAAATTACAACTGGCTGCAACATATGGCGCCAGTACGTTCTTTTAACGAATTAGGGAAATTGACTTTAAAAAAACTTTATATATATTACTTATTATATGTGTGACGTCTTACGCGTCTTTTCTTTAACAAGTCCTTTGGGTTCTTTGGGCCAGAATTAATAGCAACTCTTTTCCAACCAAATACAAGAAATGAGATGTGAATAAGAGATGCAAATAAACGGACTTTAAATATCGGATCTTAGAGTAAGCGGGATGATAATGTAAAGGAATGTTAGACAATTGATGTGCGTCGTGGCAGTTGATGATCATTACAGTTCGTGCTTCAAGTTTGAATGAGTTCTGCGTGACGTGGATTCATGTTATTAGTAAAGTCGCGTCCCATCGCATATAAAGACAAAGGTGGTCACTTCTACAAGTTGTAATAAGGTAGGATTGATTATTTAATATTAGAATCAAAGATTAGGCGGTTCGCTTATTGATATTGGTCTGAATTGGATAAGATCTTATTATAAATATACATATATATATTGTGTGTTGCATATTGAGTCATCGTAGATTCTCTCATATTAATTATTATAATTAAATTTGTTAAAGGTTTAAGTTGAATATCTTAATAAAGTCATATTAAGATAATGGTTGATCCTAGTTCTTTCGCTAATCCTACACCTCTAGCTCACGCTGATGCTTCGAGAGATGTATTTCCAAGGGGAGGTACATCACATATGTAAAATCTTTAAATGACAGTCCTGAAGATTACTATCAGATTTATTTTAACATAAGAAATACATTCTAAAGTTCATGGATAACGGACCAATAAATTAAAAAGTAATACTAATTTTTATATAATAAATATTACTTACATGTTTCATGCTGATCTTTATTCCAAAAGCTAACTGTAGAATTACTGCTAATGTCATTTTTAATTTCGCAGTTTTTGTTTTTTCAATGAATCTTTAAAATACAGATGAAATATTAACGTACAAAACTTTATTTTAAAAATGAAACTACTTTATATGTGCTGGATGATACAGACGATATTGATTAAGTCTCGCAATTTAGTTTTTATTTATCGTCTGCTCATGTTTGCAATTAAATATTCAATTCGCTTAGAAATATATCGTTTGGTTTATATATTACTGAAATTGTACGAGAGGAATGAAAGAACCAGATTCTATTTAGATTTAATAATGTTCTATTTTACTGTTTCTTCTACAATTTATTTATTCCAGCTTCGGCAGAAATACAAATAAAATATTTAGATTCATTATTCGTTAGGTTATTTATTAAATGAAAAATTTGTATGTGTGTGTTTAATAAATTTCCAGCACAGTTATAGTCCCATCACTTTTCTTTTCGTATAGAGAAAGCTCTTCTATCTCTTCGCTTTGTTATTAAGGAATATAAATGCATATGCATTACTGAAATTTGAATTAGAAAGAATCATATGGGATTCTATCAAGAATTTTTTAATTATAAAATATGATTATGTTAGAAACTCTTAATTTCATAGTATCGTTGTACAAGAGAGAATTTTTTTAACATTAAGTGATTTTTAATAAAGTTCTCTGCATTTTGATGTGTTTTTAGGGGCTTATCTTTATTTTAAGGGATAATCCAAAAAGAAATTCTACGGAATACACTAAAAAAGACCAAAGCCATTTCATGAGAAACTACCGTGTAACACGCAGCTATTCCTTTATATCTTATTTTTTAATTTTTATGTATAATCACCGTACAATGCGCCTCCTTTTTTTATGAAGAAACTTGACATGTACATGTGTAATGCTCTCATCTTTTGAAATCATTTTGTAACGGGTTCTATACTTGGCTCTTCTATTAAACCTCTTGAGGAAAATATTCTTTAACTGTGAATTGAGTTTAAAAGTCATTCTCCGTAGAGATGACTTGCTTTTATCCATATGTAACTACTATTAACTACTATTTAAGTGCCTGTCATTGAGTATGTAAGTTAATGGTTAAACGTTGATCGTTAAGCGAGAAATCCTAGTATCAGTAAAGGTGATGAGCGACTGAGAAGTCACACGTCTTGAGATTAAAAGTCGAGGTAGAGTCCTCCAGGAAGCGGTGAAGTAATCACCCTTGGAGTTGACCGAACTATCGGGCTTCGAGAAGTATCCTAACACAATAAGCTTCCATCCAGATAAGTATGTATAATCACCGTATTCGATACTTTCGATATTTTTTATCCGATTATTGCTCGCAGAGTTAAGCTATATAAGTGTATTTCGTAAAGTTCTAAAGATAGAATAAAAATAGTTATTATTTTGATCATATCTGCTTTTTCCTCGAACCCTCTCACACCCGCGATCTTCAAGGGACGCGACAACTTATTCGATGTATATATATATATATATATATATATATATATATATATATATATAGGGTCTTTGAA
The DNA here is from genome assembly GCA_019973935.1 of Trichonephila clavipes. Classification (NCBI taxonomy): domain Eukaryota; kingdom Metazoa; phylum Arthropoda; class Arachnida; order Araneae; family Nephilidae; genus Trichonephila; species Trichonephila clavipes. The sequence continues at coordinate 1,267,799 of BMAU01017015.1, forward strand.
CAATGGTATACTTCTAGAATTAAAATCCTAACGCTCAAGAAAAGAGGTGTTAAAAGGATGCTAGGAGGTGAAGAAACATTTATAATAGTACATACATCAAGTGCGTCATGCCGGTCTAGAAATAGTGTGCAAGGGGATAATAAAAAGCATGGATTGAGAAATTAAATCTGACATATTTTAAAATGCATTTAAAACAATGTAACTCATATAGCAATCTAGATGAAACGAAAAATGATTATATGGTTATTAATGATCAATGGATCAGTGGAACAACTCGGAGGTTGCAGGTGTAGCTTGAGACACCGAATAATCAGACATAGTTATAAAAATAATTACTTTTATTTTAGACTAATCAATTTATGATCAATTATTGATTATAAGAGGCCCAATGGCCGAGTGGTAACGTGTCGCACTTCCGCACTTCACGTCTAGGATTCTATTCACGAGCTGAGCAATATCGACTCAGCCTTTCATACCTTCAGTGGGTCGATAAATGAGTATCAAGTTTATTTGGGGACTAAACACTTGGGGTTTTCGCTTCAGACTGACCACCTGATAGAGACATCTGCACATGCACCTCAGCGCCCAATGGTCACGTATATTGAGATGGGCACAGTATGTTTTGGCCCTCATGGGCTGTTGCGCCACTGAATTTAGTTTCGTTTGATTATAAACCCTAGGAGTAATCTAAATTAGTTTCCTAAGACATTAAGTTTATAAGATTTAACTACCGTAAAATCCGGCGTATAATGCGCACCGCCGTATAAAGCGCACTGCCGTATAATGCTCACCTATACTTTCTCTAGCTGTAGTTTTTAATTTTTAGGTATATTCACCGTATTACGCTCACCCCCTTTTTGACGAAGAAACCTGAAATATATGTGTGCAATGCTCTTGTGTTTTGAAGTCATTTATCTGAGGTATTACCTCAGACTTTTGAAAAAATAGTATGCTTCTAGAACTACAGCCCTTAAGGTATCCGACTACGTTCGGAACCGTGATTTTAAAAAAGCGCATAGATGAATAATTTTCATGATATTTAGTGACACTCAGATTAGAATACATGCATAAAATCGTTTTAAGGACATTTTGACAAAAAAAATTATTTAAGTATAATATTTTGGCAAAAAATCAACTTAGAATAATCTTTTTCCCAAATGTTCTCCTTTTGTGAAACATGGTTCTGTTCTAATAATATTTTGCCTGTATATAGCTCAGATCTCTCTACAGAGGCTCAACTAGAATTTTCGAAAAACTCACATTATTTTAAGATTTACCACCAATTGAAATAATTATTCGCGTTTTTTTTCTTAATATTGCTCCCTTCTGTTGTCGTAAAATATGAATAAACCCACTTCTAAGTTATATATTTCAAAAATTGTAAATAAAAAAGTGAATACCATTACTAAAACAAACTTCCGGAAGTAATATCGCACATTTATTTGACATTGAATATAGTGTTATTGGGCTCACAGCGGAAATGAGTCAGTCATACAAAAATCACTGTGTCTAAGTATGTTCCGTTACATAGCATATATTTGCTTACCTGCTAAATTTTTAAAATTTACCATTGTTATTTACAAAAATTCACTGTGGTTCATTAAAAAAATGTCGTGTATGAATAAAAAGTTACAAAACATTTAAACCATCTCTCAAAATTTCCGAAAAGCAAGAAATTTGAAAAATCGGGTAAATACTGAATTTAAAGTAATTTCAAATTCACTAAAATGTAAAAATTGCGAAATTAAAGAGTTTAATGGAAAGGCAACTAAAAAAATGTGCATCTCTTGCATGAAATGTGCGGAAAATGTACAGGATAAATTACATATCAGTGTATTTATTCATTGCAAATGAGGTATGTACAAAAAAACATTATCCGTAAAAACAATAAATAATGATGAAAAAACTCTCACTCTCACAAAAATCATGATTTTGGTATTTAAACTAATATTTATGAATATTATTTTTTATTCCATTTTACAAGAAAAAGTAGTTTGATTTGTTACTGTTTTTTATGGTATAAAGGGTCATAATATATGATAATTACGTGTAATATATTAAAAAGTCTTAACACTAAACCCTACTGAACAGTAGTTCAGAAATTATTTAGTTATTACAATTATTTTATTATATTTTATATCATGGTATCGAAACGACACCGGCGGACGTTTAAGAGTAATCGAAATCCCGAACGTTTTAGTGCTTAACAACACATGTTGTACGGAGCCTGGGGCAAGTTCAATTTATTTGATTTGGCAAATTTCTAAATTTAAAAAAAGTTACCATTGTTATTCACAAAAATTCACTGTGGTTCATTAAAAAAATGTCGTGCATGAAGGAGAAGTTAAAAAAACATTTAAACCATCTCTCAAAATATCCGAAGCGTTATCCGTTCAAAAAGCCACCCATTTTCTTAATATTATTCTGTTTTCATCTGTGAGAAAAATATTCTGAGAATTTACGATAATAAATAGCCTTATTTGTGAAATTTATTGTAATAGATACATAAATTCCGAAAAGAGAACTCTTTTGCAATCCTTATTTTTTCTCTCACCAGAGGAAAAAAAATTATTTAGAACAGTGTCGTCTTTGAATCCATGTGTCACACGTTAATTGAAAGCATTTTCCTAGAATTTCAATAGATCTTTTTCGAATGACAATAACTTACCGCATCAACACGTTTCTTCTCAACTTTCACTCTTTCTTTTTTAAGCCTTGTTGAGCTCTTTTTTGTGTGTCCCAACTGTCAAGGGGAAGAAAGAAACCGTTTTTGACACAAAACACAACCCGGCAAAACGTAATCTGTTATTATTATACTTTTTTTTCATTTTTCCTTAGAAATATTCTCTTTTCTTCCCCTTCTTTGGAGACGGACAGCGTTAAGTGTTTGGCAAGAGCCATCATATGGATTAAGCGTATTGCAGATATTAACTGAAGTGAAGAGAGTTTTTCAAGGGAAAAAATGGTGTTTGGAGATCACAGTTAAATTTAGATGACAAGTGTAGAGGTTTTCACAAAATTTTATTAATTGTATGTACTTGGCTGACGTTTTTTTCGCCAAATGCTACTGTGCGACTTGCTGTCGCTGGCCAGAGACGTTTCAAGAAAGGCAGACGTTTGTCAAGAGAAGTTTGGGAGTGTGAAAATGTCGCTTTGGAAGAAGATTGATCATGATACTGAAAAAATATCTCTTCGCCAGATCTTTATCTTCTTATGTATATAAAACTTCATTGATAGACGGCATGATTTAAGGAAAACTTGACAAGATTGCTGAATGATTATAAAAATCATAGGAATTTAAGATCGTGCTCAGCATCTACCAATAAAAAGTTGCAAATTCTTCTTCACGGGGTTTTTGCTATGAAGAATGTTTCCTATATCATAAAAAATTTTCTCTCATACTTACAAAAATATTTCATGTGTTCGCACCTCTTTTTAAAAGGGTCCAGGATTTTGTGGGTGTATGCATATATCTCTATATATAAATGGAGAGATGTTTGTATATACGACCTCGCTTCAACACCATTCAATCAATCACTATGAAAATTGGCATGTATATGTATTTTTTTGTGAAGAAAGATTTTGTACTATCCTCTTTGATGCAACTCCCCACCGGAAGGCGCTACAGCATATGAACATCTGCACCGATCAACCAATCGCCAAGTTGCCAACAGGGTTGCCGATAATGATGCCAACTTGGCTCTATCGCCAACATTTCGCTATGTTTCCATTGAACCGCCATTATAATGTAAGGAACGGTGTTGTTTGCGAATATCACAACTTTAACATAAAATAAATACTAGAGAAATTAATATCAACTTGTTAAACATCCAAATATAAATTATTTACACCATTTTAAGCGTTCATTGCACAAAATTTGTAACAATGTGTTACTTTTGTTGAGCCGAGATCAGTTTAGAATGGTGTTTTCAAAAATCAACCCACAAGAGAGTTACGGGGTGTTATAAATAAAAAAATTTCTTTTTTTATCAGCTATTAAACTTTCAGACATAAAATTTAAGAAATATGGTTTTTTGTTGTTGTTTAGCTGAGATATGAAAAAAGAGGGGTTTTTTTGTTTAATTTGTAATTCACGTAAAATTAACTGAATAAAAACTTCTTTATCCTTCAATCTGTCTTGTTTAATTTTTCAATTCACCCATGCGAAGAACGTGTATACTAACTAGTATATATATATATATATATATATATATATATATATATATATATATATATATATGCGCACACAATTTGAATCATGGTGTAATACCAAGTGGGGACAGAGATAATATCGGCTTTTTTGGATTATCTCTCCATTTTCATTTATTCTCAACCAACAAATTACTCATTAACTTGCCAATCCCTGTTCTTTATCGAATATTTTCAAGAACTGATATTCCTGCCTTCAATGAAAAATTCTAGCCTTCCCCACAAAGAAAATCCCGGATGAGAAGTATTTCAGCGCTATGGACAAACTGCATGTCTTAAAACCCACTAATACTAATAATCTCATCAGAAGAATTAAAAATATGGGCAAATTAAAAATAGAAAGAAGAAAATATCAAAGCCCGTACAGCGTACGGTTATACCGGTTGTGACCTGCTTTCGATAGCCCGTACGGTGTACGGGCAAACCAGTTAAGATGGTAATATTTGTGGAGGTATACAATGACGAATATTTCAGTTCGGCAGCTCCAATGTTAATGTAGTTTTAATACAGTAATTTTTTTAATGGAGGAAATTTCATGTAACTAAGCGTAAATTTTGCTGCAAAAATGAAATCAAGATATGAAGCATTTGAGAGGGTATAATGCCAAAGGAGTACTATTCATTATAAGCACCTGCAGCATTTATACTAAACCTCATGGTAGTTTTTATTCATTTCCTTCTACTATAGGTCACACTCTCTATATAATTATTTATTTATTTATCTTGGTGTAATTTTCAATCGTTAATAAAATACATTTTAAAGAGTTCCATTGAGCTGAAATTTTATATACATGATTATTTTGAATGGAAATATAATAATTTAATTATAATTAATAAAAATTAATTGATTAAAACTAATTACTTTAAAATTTACAAATACAGCCACGTTGGCATTATTTTTGGCGATTTGTGTCAAAACTTGAAAAAGTTTTTTTCTCATGTTTTAAAGCATTCAGTTGAACTGAAATTTAATGTACACGATTGGTTTGGATGACAATACGATACTTTAATGATAATTAATAAAAATTAATTACCACTTAATATTGTGATTATCATATGTATATACATATTTATAGTAATTGTAACTATTTAAAATAAAAAGTAGCTACAATAAAATTTTTCTTTGTTGATATAAGTAGGAATTGACTTAATTTTTTTTATATTACTTGTTTTTGATCAACTCCTTGCCTTTTGTTTTATTTTTAATATATTTCTAGATTCAACACATTTTACAATTATTCCATAAATTTATATGTGACTCATACAGAACGCACTCCAACAAAGCATTTTTAGCAAAAGTTAATTTATCTTATGTTTCTTTTGCATTTTCTAGGGATTTGTGTGTGTGTGTGTTACAGAATTTTATCCTCGAAAATCATCCAACTAAACAACACAGCGCAAGAACATGCAATGTTCTAAATTCATGTGACATTTATAGTCGCATGAGAACCGCAAACAAGTGTTTCCAGCTAATCAGCTCATAAGTTTATGTGACATCACATGATGGCATTTATCAGTCACATGATAAATGCAATGGCGTGTTTCAATCAGTTCAAGCGCTACGCTGTTGCCGACTTTTAAAATTACACTTTTAATTAAAAAATTTTTTTTAATTTTTGAATAACTTTTTGAAAATTTTAATTGGTGGACATCTTTACCCCAAAAAAAAAATATATGAAACTTTATCTGCATTTTATAAGTAGAGCAAAAGGTACGAGTATGATGTCAGTTTTGGAAGCAGTGATGGACACGAGATTATATTTATCATGTGACAGTCATGAATATAGCCCATTACGTTAAAAATTTTGAGTCATATATTTACATAACTTGCATAATTAACAAAGATATTGATATCCCAATATTAAATGTATCTACATTTTCGTAGCGTTATAATTTACCACTTTGAGAATGAATTCAAGAAATGTTTGGTATTCTAAATTTATAGTTATATTTAAATTTCTTTTTTTTAATTTTGTAATTGTAGATTTAAAGTATAAAGTATTTATATTAATATTGTTTTGGTTAAAAATTATCTTTCTTATATCATTATCGTTTGCTTTAATTCATTAATTTATGAAACTCTGATTTATCTGATTATTTAATTTATTTGCTGATATATAATCGTCTGCTGTTAAAGTTTTGTTGCTTAAGTTGGCATAGTTTGCAACTTTTTTTAAAAAAAAATTTTCTCAGTTGGAGAAAAATCTTGTAATATGCATATTCGACGCTGGTTAAACTTAATATTAAATTAATTTTTTGTACATATGCGAGATACTATCATATATCTGGAGATACTTTTGATCATTTAGTCACAAATAATAATACTGATAATAATATGTTTTCTTTATTTTTCCACTTGATCATATATGTTTATTAAATACTCACTTAACGTACAACATAAATACCTCTTGTAACCATTTCTATTCAAGTATCTATAGTGAAATCACTTTTTTAAATAAGTTATGCGAACGAAATTTTATTCGCATTTATAAAAGTAAAGAATAACTTGTAATTTTCGATACCAGTAAATTATTTATTTTTAAAAATGTGCATTTAATAAAGTCACTTAACCACTTCCTTATGCATTTTAAATTTATTTTAACTAGAAAAAACTTCTGAGATCTTATTATTTATCAGATACATATGTTCCTTGCTAAAATATACAGCTTTATGATGAAGCTGAAGGATTGTAGTAAGACTGTATTCACTGACTTAAATATAGAAGAAAAGTCTTAAGTTCCTTACTAATCTCTATTCTCATTTTTCTTTACTCACAATAAATTTAAATTAAATCAAGTTATTCAAATTTTATTTGTAAAATGATGGAATAAAATTTTTAGTGAAAGTGAACAATGTGTTTTTTAAACTGTGGGGATAAAATGAAAAATGATTCAGTTACGAAGTAAATGATAAATTAATATGTACATATTATAATCTAAAAAAATTCATTAATTTTTAAAATACAAGAACAGTAATTTTTTATAAATGTTTTTAATTGTATGAAGATAATTCATCATAGAATACCATTCTGTAGCCATAATGTTCTTAGAAAGAAAAAAAAATTCCAAATATACAATCTTTTTTCTATGGAAAGTTATTTAACACATTCTGACAATGCTATAATTCTGAATTTCATCTTTTTATTTCGATTTCCACAAAAATAACTACAGTTAACAACTTAAGCAACATTAAATAATAAACATAACAAGATACATTGTCAAAAAATATTTTATATAAAATTCCTTTCAATCAAAACATCCACACTCACAAATCATTCATCTTTACACGGTATTCCTTACTAAGAAAATATAATTTTCAGAATATTTTCTACGCAAATCAACATTCAAAAGGCTTCTTTCGCAAAAATGTAAATTATGTAAATTCATTCATGAGAATGGAGAAGTCATTCGTAGTCGAGACTCATGTAATCAATGAATGTATACTTTAAAGTGGGAGAAAGTATACTCTTCATGGTATAGTATTGATCTGTCTACGTGTGTTATTAGTTTTAACTAACATTACTTTAAAAATTCTTTATTTAGTTGCGCAGAAATCAATAGTCGCGAGGACTGTAAATGAAGCTTCACTGCAGATGTAAAAGCACGCTAAGGAAAATGACTTTTCAGTAAGAAAATTGAAGTTTATCGTAAATGTTCGGTATTTTATTACTTTTTTTTTTTCAATTCCTACTATTAGCTTATATATATATATATATATATATATATATATATATATATATATATATATATATATATATATATATATATATATATAAAGGAGAAAAGCAACTCACTCTCTCATTGACTGACTAATCACAATATCTCCGGAACTATTAACACTACAGACTCGAAATGTGGTATAGGCAGGTTCCCTTCATGGAGTAGACATCAGCTTAGAAGGGATTTTGCAAAGATCGAACCCCAAGGGGCAGTACGGGAGTTCAAGGGGCGCTAAAGATAATTAGTTCCATTATTAAACTATTAGATGAATAGTCTTGAAACTTGATGCGCCAATTCCTTTCATAGAGTACAGATTCCCTACAAAATGATTTTTACGAAAATCGACCTCCAAGGGGCGTTGAGGGCGCTTAAAGGGCGCGTTATGCAGAATTATTTTCATTTTTAAACTATTAGATGTACAGTATTGAAATTTGGTAAGCGGATTCTTTCACAGAGTAGAGATCCGCTAGAAAATGATTTTTATGGAAATCGAATTCCAAGTGGCGTAGTGGGGACTTAAGTGGTGTTATAGATAATTATTTCCATTTTTAAACTATTAGGCGTATAGTTTCTAAATTTGGTACGCAGATTTATTTCCTGGAGTAGATGTCCACTACAAATTAGGTTCATTAGAAGTTTCTTTATCCTTCCATATCTATAGTTTTATTTTTCAATTTACCCGTGCGAAAAACGGGTATACCAGCTAGTATATATATATATATATAATGAGTTCAAATTTTCAATCGTTCATAAAATGCTTTCTATTCATCTCTTCAAGTTCAAATACATTTTTTTAAACTTGTAGTGAATGACACTTCACGTTAATACAGTTTTTTCAAATATTAGTTCGTTAGTTAAACTTAATTAATGAATAAATAGTAAAAAACAAAAATAATAGACCAAAACCATATATAAAAAGGGAAATTGCTCGTTGTATCCCTGTTACGCAATGGATAGCGCGTTGGACTTCTAATCCAAAGATCATGGGTTCGAGTCCTACCTGGGATGGCCTAATTTCTGAGAATTTGATTTATGTATGAATAAATAGTAACAAACAGAAATAATAGTCCAGCAACATATAAAGAAATTAAATCGCTTCTGTTTTTGAAAAGTTTCTTTCTCTTCCGGACAAAAAGGATATAAAAAAAGGGGGATTTGAATTTTTTCGAATACAAATTAATAGAAACATTTTTTCCAGCTTCTGAAATAGTTCGTTAATTCAGGAGTTATTTTATCATTCAATAGGGGTGTTTGCCTTTATTTTAATCGGAGAAAGAGAAAAATTCGTTAAATAGGGGTTCGTTAAATCGGGGTCCGGCTGTATTTATAACTGTGATTTCTCTTAAATTAGTAACATAGACAAATAAAGGGTAAGGTTGGCACTCTTTCAAAATTAGTTTCATCCTATAATCGTCGTCTTAAGCTTAACAATTTGTTAATGTATTACTGTAGCTTTTTTAGCTTCCTTGACCTATTTTGTTTATTGTTTTGCTTTTAGATTGATTTATAGTATTTAAGTTTAATTTTGACTTGTATACACAAATATATATACAAAACCATATATGAGTGAGTATTTGACCATTCAACATATTTCTTGATAATTTTTTATTATAGTATCTGCAGCATATATTCTAATCTTATGTTTGGACAGAAATACAGAAGGAATACAGAAAAAGAAAAAAAAGAATTATATTTTTATCGAATTATATTCTTCTTATTTTACACTGAAAGTTTTAGAAAATGTTCAAATAACTTTTTTTTTGTTTGCCACATTTCTGGATTCTTCTTATTTTTTCATCGGGAAATGTATCCTAAACTTCCCACTTGCAAAACATATTTTAAGAAATAATTCGTGGAAAACGAATATGACAGCCACCAAACAAATAATAAAAACCTAAATTATTTATTTCCAGTTCAAAAATAAAAAACAGTTCTTAAATTTAGTTATATAAAGCAAAAAATAATTTGTAAGAAAAAATTCAATACCATTGAATAAAAAAAAACTCTTATTTTAATATTTTTAACAGAGGAAATTTAAATTCATTCCATTTTGTGCATCAAACAAAATCATCTTTTAAATACGCTTTTTCTAGCTTTCCGTATCATCATCTCTCTCTTCAAAGCAGCCGTTTTTCCAGTTCCCCAACCACTCCACAAATATTTTCACAAAGGGCTTGGATAACCCAACTGTAAAATCCATCATCGCCTTTCATCCTCTGTAAATGTCTCTCTACCACCAAAATCATCTGGTTTTGCTTAAAAATAAAAAGGAATGTTTACAGAAGCTCCCTCGAAACTCTTAGAATGGGTGTAAGACTGGATGAAAGATTGGAATTATTTAGCAAAGAGCAAGATGTCGGGTTTATCTAAATTGAGTTTGGGATTCTAGGTGTTCGTTCTATTTGTGGAATATAAATAAACACTCAGAAAGCGGTTTTCGGGTACACTCCAAGTGAAAAGTAGAATTATATACGTGTTTTTGCTTTTAATATGGACTCAGTCAATGTTATTTTTATATTTAAGTTTGATAATAAATGAATAAATGTACAGATTATTTAAAATATTAAGTTTTATTTTTATTTGTTTACTAGCCGTTATTATTGATATCTTAACATTTAGAATTCTATTGTATTGAAAAATATTCTTATACGTCTTGATTTAAAAACACAGAACTTCCAAATAATAATTTCTAAAATTGAAATAGAATTATCTTTTACTCTTTCGAAACACCTTCCAAGTGGATTTACACAAAACCCATTTTTAGTGGATCTGTACTCAATATAATAAATGTGCTTGCTAAAATTCTAGTCTAAATCTAATAGATCGAAAACGGAACTTTTTATCAATATGCTCCAGTAATCACCTTTGAGACTTGATTTCTGTAAAAACCGGTCGACAAATTCGCTCAATTCAATAACAGAGACATATATACCAAATTTCATTATTGTAGGTATAGTAGTTCGAAAACGGATATTTTTTTTATCAGTACCCCACAAAAGATTCCATTTCCCTCATAGGAATCGATTTCCGTAAAGTCTTTTCAAAGCGAATTTCCACTCAACAAAAGTAACATGTCAACTAGATTTTCTTAAGGTAAGTAGTATTTAGATAACGAATCTTTTTATAATCCCAGCAATTCCCCTTTCCCTTCCCCATAGGAGTCAATTTCCCCAAAATCCGATCTTAGCGGATCTACATTCGACAAAAGAAACATGCTTACAAAATTTCAAGTCTGTACATCTAACTTATCCTTTCGTGGATAGGTGGAGAGAAAAAATTGTATTGAGTTGGTTATACATTTGGGATAATGGATACATCTGCGTATGAATTAACTTTGAAGAGGAAAAACTAATTTCGCTCTGTGATATTTGAGATTTAATTTTAAAACATTTAGAAGAGTCAACGAATTCATTTTGGATTAAAATTAGAGGCGGTTATCTTTTAATAGCCAAACAAAAGCTTTAAAAATATTTTTACAATTTTCCACATTTTATGTGAGTGAATTCACGTGAATTTTTAGCATTAAATATAAAAATGAAAAATAGATGGAGACTTTTAAATGTATGTAACGAAATGAGAGTGGCATTATCATTTTTACGACCCAATATAAACTAAGATTAAAAATCATCAAGCTCAAATATCCCATTAAATGTATTCTTATAATTAATTTGTAATTAGTTATTCAATAGACATTTTGTTTGTTTGTCGTGCATATTTTATAAAACATTGAAAGTTATTATCGTAAACTATTTTACATATTGTATTACAGGTAATTAAAATTCTTTTAAGCTTGTTTTTTTGTTAGTGTGCCACCAAATTTTGAAATTATTAAAAGTGTACCGCAACAAAAATAAATTTAGCAGAAATCACTGTTGTAAATTAACAATTATTATGTCTAAATATCATCTCTTCAAGTAAAATGGGCGGGGAAAAAGTGTTTTGATTTTAAATACATGTTATATAATTTCTCAATCAATAACTTGAGGTTTCATGAGGTTAAAATGATTAAAATGATGTTCCTAGACATAGAAAACAACAAAAAAGATGATACATTTTTCTTACCAAATTTCTATATTTTCAATCGTTCTAAATTCCAAGTTAATTCACTACTCCCAGAACATCAATGAAGGTAACATTTTTATCAACTTTAAAAAAGGAAAGAGTTACATCTATAGAATATACAGTTATAGATTCTGACAGAAAGCATGTGAGAAGAAACATATTAGTAACCAAGATCAAAAAGGAAATCGAAATGGAATTTAATAATTGCTATTCCGTGAGTAACGCAATGTCTAATTTTATACCACACAATTTCACTGGATGATGTTATAGCTGTATTAAATACGGTGGTTGAGTATTAAGCGCATTTAGTGTATGTTTCTGACACAATTTTTTTAACGCATAAACCACAAAAAGTCATTTTTTTCTAATTAGATTTCATCGTAGAAGATTGCCGGAGGCTAAATGCGTAATGCTGCCCAAAATGTTACAGTGATCTCATTCTCTTAAAAAAAAAGGGTAACATTATGGAGTAAAAACTCTTTTATTTTTTGTAATAATATATAATATAGTCACAATATTTTGAGATTCAACTGGTGTATTTTAACAAGTAATATCAAAAGAATTTTAAGTCAATTCCTACTTTGAATGGATGAATAGAAAATTTTAACAAGATATATATATATATATATATATATATATATATATATATATATATATATATATATATATATATATATATATATATATATATATATATAAAGAGTGTTTTTTTCCAGGTATAGAAGTTTAAGTTGGCATTACTTTCCAAGATGGCGACCGATTTAACAGCAGTCAAGTGATATATTCTCAGTTTGGTTTGGCAATTCATCAAAATGATCATCAAGCAAGGCGTAGATTCGTCGAATGGGCCCAAAACGAGATGGCCGTTGTTCCCGATTTTCATAAGCGAATTTTGTTTAGCGATGAAGCGCACTTCTGGTTGAATGGCTACGCCAACAAACAAAACTGCCGCATTTGGAGTGAAGCTAATCCACAAGTGTATGTCGAAACACCATTACATCCAGAAAAACTGACTGTTTGGTGCGCTTTCTGGGCTGGTGGAATCCTTCTTCAAAAACGATGAAGGCCACAACGTTACAGTCAATGGTGATCGTTATAGAGCCATGATTACTAACTTTTTCATTCCTGAATTGAACAATCATGATGTCCAGGAGCTGTGATTCCAACAAGACGGCGCAACATGTCACACAGCTCGTGCCACAATCGATTTATTCAGACACGTTTGGTGACCGCCTAATTTCACGTTTTGGACCTGTGAATTGGCCTCCGAGATCTTGTGATTTAACAACGCTAGACTATTTTCTGTGGGGTTATGTAAAGTCATTGGTCTATGCGGATAAGCCACAAACGCTTGACCATTTGGAAGACAACATTCGCCGTGTTATTGCCGATATACGGCCACAAATGTTGGAAAAGTCGTCGAAAATTGGACGTCCAGATTGGACTACATCCGAGCCAGCCGTGGCAGTCATATGCCAGAAATCATATTTAAAATGTAATGCCACAAGACTATCTTTCGAATAAAAAAAATTCATGTCAATCGAATAATACATTGTTGTTTTATTGCAATTTAAAGTTCTATACCTCTAAAAAAACACCCTTTATATATATATATATATATATATATATATATATATATATATATATATATATATATATATATATATATTACAACAATGTAGTTACAACAATGCAGACAAATCATGCTCTCTTTTCAATTCCTATTAGTAATTCACTCTCTCCCTATATATATATATAGGGAGAGAGTGAACTAATAATATAGGAATTATATATATATATATATATATATATATATATATATATATATATATATATATGTATATATATAGGGAGAGAGTGAACTAATAATAGGAATTGAAAAAAGAGCATGATTTGTCTGCATTGTTGTAACAGTGCACACCCGGTTTGGCTGAAAAACCGTTTTTCGACGCCAACTTTTGTCATTGTTTTAACAGTTATATTTTTACAACAATGGAATCGAATCTAAGTTGCCGTCGACAACCGGTAATTAATTGAATTTAATTGATGAATAATATTTAAAAAAATGTATTAACATCAAGTGTCATCCATTACAAGTTTAAAAAAATTATTTGAACTTGGATGATATTATATAACTTGGATTACTTGAATGGATGAATAGGAAGTATTTTACTAACGATTGAAAATTTTAAAAAGATATACAAGATATAAATATGGAAAGAATGTGAGCTAATAGTAGGAACTAAGAAATTATCTTCATTCGTATCAAAAATGTATCTTATCTTTTCTTATTGTTTTAAAAGATATTGTTCTTGTAGAAAAATAAAAATCAATTCACAGCTAATACACTTATTAAATAATTCTGATATAGTAATCAAATAATAACTAATTAAAAAAACTATATGTTTATAAGGAAAATTGCAACTAATGTAAATAACTTGTTCGATTTCAAACTATAAATTCAATAAATATAATAATTACGATGATTAAAATAAAATTATAGACTGTTTCATTTAACACATTTAGTTATTAATTGATACTAATTTACGTTAAGAATTTGTATGCATAATTGTATTCAAAAAATATTTAATTAGTAAATCTAAAAGATTTCTTGAATTAAATCAATTAAAAATAAATTTAAGGTGATTGAGACTACGCTCGATCATGATTTTGAAAAAGAATGTAAATGAATAATTTTTAGATGTTTAGTGTCAGCTGAATTAGAATATATAAACAAAATTGTTTTAAGAATACTATTTTAAAAAAATTCTTTAAATGCGCAATTTTTTTGGAAAAAAATAAAGAAAGAATACCACATCTTCAAAACATTCTTCTTTAATGAAAAGTGCTCCTATAACAAAAAATATTTTGTTTGAATCGCTAGGACTTCTGTACAGAACCCGGAATAGGATTTTTGGAAAAAATCATATTATTTTTAGATTTACGACCAAGAAAAAGAGATAGTTAATTTCAGATTTACGACCAATGTGCATGGTTTCGATAATACGATTTTTTAAAATCGGGCCCATCATTTACATTCATCCTGTATATTCCGGGCATTTTCGGAGGTAAAACATTACTATTTATAAAAATAAAGATCATTCTCGCCGTAAGCAGCCATTTATGAATTTTAATAGTTTATTTCATGAATTTCTGTGATTTTGCTTGCTTTAAATCAGTGCATGGAAATGTTACTTTGACCTTTTATTTAATGATAAAGCGAGAGTTTTCATAAAATTTGACTAAAAAATGGAATTGTTTAAGAAATATTTTCCCCATAAATATTTTTTTTCAATTACTACTATTAGTTCACTTTCTCCTTGTAGATATTTATTTATTTATTTTTATATGTTGTTCAAAATTCCAATCGTTAATAAAATACATTTTATTCATTCATTCAAGTTCAAATATTTTTTTTAACTTGCAGTGGATGACACTTGATGTAAAAACGGTTATTTTCAAATTTTAATTCATTAATTAAATTGAACTTTTATTTTTAAATTTCTTTTGCGTTATTTCTGATGAAGTTCAAACTAGCTACAACAGATGGCGATAATAAGTTTGTCGAACGAATTTTTCGCGGCTTCAAATATTATTTATTTATTTATTCTCGTATACTAAGTTCAAGTACATTTTTTTAAACTTGTAGACTTAACTTAAAAACAGTTTTTTTTTAATTTTAATAAAAAATTTCTTTGTTGACCTAAGTAGGAGTTAACTTAATTTTTTTATATTACTTGTTTTTCTGTTAATGATAGACAAAACCAAATGAACTTATATTATATTTTTCAGTACTTACGTATTACACCGTCGACCAGTTTCGTCAAATGTCCCAAATGCCACGATATATAATGAATAGTGGAAACCATTCCCGAGACCAATTTGAACATAGTGATAATAAAGATGACAGCATTTGGTAACATTTTTTGATTTGGCGATGCATTGGCGAAATTGGTCGATGGTAAAAAAGGCAAGTACCTATTTTTTCCACATTTTCTTTCTGGTTAAATAAGAATAAATGGTATCTGTATAACTTGTTTCCACCACTTAAATTTTTATACTGGAATTATTTTTTTAAAAAAATAAACATGTCCGAATCATTAAAAATTAATTTCTTTTAAACTACAAGAAATAAAAAAAAATACTAAATCAACAAGAAATAGAGTTCTATTTCTCAGACTAGCCCCAACTATTTCATCATACTGAATATTTAATTTAAATGAAATGAAATAGAATGTGTTGCAATCAAAAACGAGATTACAACTAGTTTGGCCCCCACAATAAAGCATAGCGAAAGCCGTAAGAAAGTGTTGATGAATACGAAAAGGAATTTCAACAGTCATAAGATCATATCTAAACCAGAAATTTTCAGTTCCAGCTACATTGCTAGAATTTTTAATTATACTCCAGGATGTGTTTTGATGTTTGGTCATAATATGTACTACTTTGATCTTCAAACTGTGTTCCTGGGCGTTCTATGTGTCACAATTAAATATAGAAAAGAAAATTATAAATGTATTTACACAAAATGGATTCCCGTTCTCTATGAATTTTGTACAACTACAAGAATCTAAAGTTCATCACAGTCATTAAAACTAAAAAAAATTTATTTTTATAATGTATAAATTTATTTTCCAATACTGTTTTAAATTTTTGTTATAATATAATTAAAAACATTAAAATATTTTTATGTTAATATTCTACCTACTAGATTGTGAATATTCTATTGTTTAATATCCTGGGTTCCACGAAATAGATTTATCTTCGTTAGCACAAATATCTCTTTTTATTTCTAATGGGCTGCGAATTGGTGTTTTATCATTGCAGACCTAGTACATTTCCCGAAGCCGGTATCTCTTTTTACTGCGGCACCTTAGAGGCAGATACCAATCACCGCAGGTAATTTAGACTCCCAGTTTCCTCCCTAGAGGAAGGCATCTGAGCTCTGAGGATTTAATATTGCCGAGAGCACCCATGCCAAACAGACGCTCTAGGGATCTTTTACATGCCAAATTATCATACCACATGGCTGTACTCGATTTTTTGCATCATGAAAATCTACCGACTTGACCCGGGGTCGAACCCGTAACCTTGGGTATAGAGGGCCCGCGATAAACCAACCCCGCCACCCAGCCGGCATAGTACAAATATTTGTAAAAATAAATAGTTTTCTAATGGGAAGTGCACTTTTTTTCATTTATGGGGGGTACCTATGAGGAAGGAGAGGAAATACTTTATCGACATCCATTTCCCGACTTCCCATTAGATTTGACACTACAATCTAAATTTAAGGAGAAATAGCTCCTGCTGTTTTTACCAATGCCACCTGATCGACAAAGGCCGGATCAAGGCCCACGAAATTCATCATGGCAGAGGGCTAAGTGACGCCTGTCGTTAGCCGTAGCTTTGAGCACCATACAGGTGACAGAATGATTTAGCTCGGATTCACCCCAATTTTGAAGGAGAACACCCTGGGGGAGGCCAGGGGCCTCCCACCTCTCTTCCCCTTCCACCAACCTCACGAAAGGACTTGCGGTTCGACGGCTATTTAAAGTACTCCCATGCTGCGAAGGCACTATACATTTGCAAACATTCATGTCTTCTCCGGGATTCGAACCCAGACCCAATGACACAGCAGTTAAAGTCGCTAACCACTATATCGGCTGAGTGTGACGAGATAGCTCCTAAATTTTAGATTTAAAACTTGCATAATACACAAAAGTTTCTACAGTCATACACATTTTAATGTCATTCTAAACAGTGCATCTAAATTAAAAAATATTTCTCAATGTATATGTCAACAAAGACAAAATATAGAAACAAATTAACGCAGAATATGAAATCTGACTGCAGATAATTTCAATAAACCTTAGACTTCGACAGTTTGTGCATAAACATGAAAAACACATATACCAGTTGCTAAATATAATGCATGGGTAAGTGACACTTGGATCACTAATATCATTAAGGTAACTTAGATTAAAATTAGATTCACATTTTTTAATAAAAAAAATACAATACTTTTTCAATTGCCTTTACATAAATTATTTGCAACATATTCATCTACCTTAGATATTATTTTATAACATACTCTTCATGGGGTTCCACGAAAACACCTTAAAATTCTAAGGGTCGAGAAAGTTTGAAGACCACAGATTTAAAGTATTAATTTTTGTTTCATTCAAGGTTTTATACATTCTTTAAACTTGAGAAGTAAGACACAAATGTAAGCCTCATTTTTTTAAATAAACAAAACAACAAAATAGGTAATATATTCTAATAGAAAATTAAACTAAGAAAACTTAGCTTTGGTATCTGTAGTTTACCCTGTTTAGGAAGTGATGGAATGGGCTCAATTCATGTGACGTCATAGTCACATGATAATGATAACCACGTGGTTTTAGCCAATCAGCTCAAAATCTCATGTGACGTCATAGTCACTCGATAAAAGCAATTACGCGTTTCCAGCTAATCAGTTCATGCGCCTCGTTGTTGCCCACTTTTGATCTTTTCAAACACTTTTTCTTAAAAATACGAATTTGTGTCAACAACAATAATGCACATTGGTAGATAAAATGCATAAAAAAATACATGCGTAAGTACAAAATGCATAAGTAAAATGCTAAAAGTACATGCATAAGATAAGATTTTTTTTAAATTTTAAAATCTTTTGAAGAAATTTATTTTTTATAACATTTGTGAACATTTTTATCCAATCATAAAATTTGAAATTTTACCCAAGTTCAGAAATAGGGAACAGTAAGTCCTATTAAGGGTACATGGTACGATTTATGCAAAAAATTTTAATTTAAGGATTTTAAAAAAATATTTTTGGTTGCCTCCTATGTGTGTATACTATGTAAAACGGATTTTGTGCTCAAAATTTCACAAAAAACTACTCATTTAATTTTTTAAGGAAAAAATTTGTGAAGTGATTTTAAAATGCCACTCCCCTCCTACAAAAATTTACGTACACACATGAAATTTGATTTACAAGTTCGTCAAACTATGTATAACAAAAGTTGGTATGGGTTTTGCGATAACATGATTGATATTCGTAGGATACTTCGCACAATTTACTTCAAACATGTGTAAATTCTAAATTCAATTATTTTTTTAAAAAATAAGCATTGCTTTTATTCTCAGAAATATATAGCAACTTTTGTTACATGTACTATTAGCAATAGGTAAAAAAAAGGGAAAGCATTAGGCACAATAGATAAAAATCCTTAGCATTTTAAATGAAGACAAACTAGTTCTTTTATCTTTCTGAGATAAGTAAATTTAAAGCTTTGATTTGCCACAGGGATGTGAATAAAAGCTATCATAATTCTGCGTTTTTTAAGTTTAGAGCTTTCAAATTTTGTGAGTTTATAGAAAAGTATATAATATCGACCTAAAAATGCAGTTCAATTTTTTGCATATCTATGCGAACAAAGGGAAATGAACATGGACTCACTGGTTGATTGATTGTTTCATGAACGTCGCCCCCCCGAAGCAACATGAGGGCTATTGACGACGGACCTCTTCTTTTTGAGCCAAGGTCGAAACCTAAGGACGATACCTGAACCTGCACTGCTGTCTCCAAACTTACACACCACTTCAATATGAGGATTTAGTCTCAAAAGATAAAACGTGAGTCGGCCGCTCTACATCTTGGATCTAAGTGCCATCAGGACTTAAAACCTTGACTATAATCACTCGGATACTGCGCCACAAACATCACTTTTAGAAGCTGCACGTGAACCATTGACAACGAACCTCGTACTTTTGAACTCCGGTCAAGTGACGAGGATGGCATCTAAGCTGATTCTCTCAAAGACTCGCCGGAAGAAGTAGAATCACAAAAAATGAAAATACAACTACTTATAAAATATCTAATTGTAAAGTAGGGTTATCTAAATAACCATAGTTTACTTTAACGTTTCTACATTTTTTAAGATTTTTTATTAGTTAAATGACTTTTAAGGACATTTAAGGATCTTTACTAGATTAAATAAATATTTCATATACTTTTACACTGAACAATTTAGTTTTTATATATTTACCTTTACAGAAACTTTTATTTATTTTTGCAGCCTGGCAACATCTATTACGAATACCTTTTTCCTTTGTCAAGTTCGTATCAAAGTATTTTGAGCTAATTTATTTCAATAATTTAAAAAATAAAGAAATGCTATATATAATTCCTGTATCTTATAATAAATACAGGGGGAAATCCCCAGTTGTATTAAATATCGAATTTTTCTTAGTATGAGTGTACTATAATTGGATCTGCACTTAATCTCAGTTACTTAACAATTCAGTTAAATTAGATACTTAAAATATAAGTTTCACACTAACTCTATATTATCATGTTTAAGAAGTTTAGTGTGAGTAACGGTACTTACGTTTTATCACAACCACGTATCGGATACATTCTATGAAACGAACGCGTGCGACACATACAAAATCGGTGTTGCTAACTTGGCGAGTTAATGTAAGTGTAACTGAAAAAATTTCACTTTCCTTGGAAGACTAGCCGAATTATTCAAGAAATCCTTATGAACGAAGATTGTAGAGCTAAGCACAGTTTTCAGCGAATCATCGTCTGTTTATTAATTCATTGTCTGATATGCAGGAGTATTATGTTTATAAGATTGGTTGAATCTAGAAATGCGATCATGTTAGAGATGGTTATATTTATTTTATTCAGAGATTGATATCTATGTATTTTAAGTGCTTATGGTAATTTACCACATCCATATATATATATATATATATATACTGCTGGCCATCGTAAATAAAACACCAAGAAAGACAAGAGATAGCACAACAAATTTTATTTTGTATATAACATGTTGACCAAGTATCAAATGATTAAATTTATAGACTTCTATGAAATGTGGTTACTGCCAGAATCAGTAGCCAGAGTAGCCGCCATTCTTTGAGATCCCCGCTGCCACACGCCTCGGCATTGATTCAAAGAGACTTTGAATGTGTTCTTGGGGTACAGCAGATCAAGCAGCTTCCATACGTTACTAAAGTTGATGTGGTGTGGCAGCTGGAGGTGTAATCTGGGTCACTCGTTGAGCAACCATGAACCACACGTTTTCTATCGGCGAAAGATCCGGAGGGCGAGCCGGCCAGGAAAGTAACTCAATCTGGTGATTGACAAAGAACCTTTGGACAATTCCTGCCACTTGTGGTCACGTATTATCCTGTTGAAATACGGCTGTGGCCAAGCCCTGAAGGTAAGGCAGGAAAACTGGCTCCAACACCTCGGAGATGTAGCGCTGGCTCTTTAAAGTACCAGTAATTTGTACTAGAGGAGTGCGAGAGTGATATCCAATACCGCCTCATACAATAATACCCGGTGCAGGACCAGTGTGGCGGTGCATAACACAGCTGTTCAGCATCCTCTCTCCACGGTGTCTCCAGACTCGAATCCGACCATCGTGGTGTTGCAGACAGATACGTGACTCGTCAGTAAAGACAACTTCTTCCCATTCTGCCGCCCGCATCCTTCTTTCATCGCACCATTGGCGGCGGAGACGTCTGTGGTTCCGAGTCAAGTAGAACAAGCAATGGACATCTTGCAGACAGACCACTCTGCTGTAAACGGCGTCGAATGGTACGTGCAGACACTGAATGATGCATTACAGACTCAATGTGTGCTGTTCTACAGTTCGAAATGTGACTGAGCGATTCGTCACTGCCATGCGCACAATTTGCCTGTCCTCACGTGAAGTGGTGCACTGAGGTGGATGCGATCGACCACGTCGGTCTGCCATACCCTCCTGCATCCAACGGTCACTTATCCGCATTACAGTTGTTTGGTTTCGTCCAACACGACTACCGATTTCCCTGAAAGGTAATCCACAATCTCGGTAGGTCACTATCCTTCCTCTGTCGAACTCGGATACTTGATCAAAAGCTGATGGCTATTTTCTACGAGACAAAACTGATCGTTTTTTAAAAAACCACAAGAAAAACACAATTACCGAACTTGAAATCGTCGAAATTTCCAAGCCTTAAATAGCGCTTTGAGGTGGCGCAACAAGCGCGCGTGACGTGTGTCTGCTCTGAAATTCTAATCATTTGCATATCTCACCTCCACTAATGCATGCTGTAAATTTGATGCTATTTGCATACTTTCTTCAGGGTGTTGCATTTACGGTGGCCCGCAGTATATATATATATCGACAGGAACCGGTAAATTTGAAATAAAATTTTACAAATTATGTGTATGTTTTTGTTTGTAATTAGATTAATTTAGATTATTAACTTTTTTAATTTTTCTTTTACAGGTTCTTCGAAGAATAGGTTTCTATTACAGGTTCCTTAAGAATTAGGTTTGACTTTTTTTCTCTTGCTATTTAGTGTTATTGAATTTTCTGGGTTTTTTATAATAAAAATTTGAAAACTTAACCGGTCTAAATGTGTCATGTATTCTTTTTCTTTTCACAAAAAATCCTACACTAATAAATATCGAAAAACAAAATTATATTGAATACATATCGTTAGATTTACTTCAGATAAATATAATATTAATGAATTTCAAAGTGAATTCCTTAAATGACTAATTATTTAAATGTTATAAATAGAAAAACAACATATAATTTTCATACATTAAAAGGAACTCTGCGCACAATTTCAAAATCTAATTTTTCATGATATCATAATAAATCTGACATTATTCTAGACCAGGGGTCGGCAACCTATGGTATACGTGCCATATGTCGTTCGTGGTACAATTCTTAGTTGTACTCAGCACTTTTCAACACATTTATCAATTTTTGAGTGGATGGAAGTTGATAAATTTCTAATGGACCTTATTTGGCCAAAAACATCTTCAGAATTACAGACACTTGCGAGAAATTATGAAAAAAATCTAAAATATATTTCTAAAGATAAATTTACAGCTATTTTGTGAACTATTGAATGCCATTACCGGAAAGATTCATTTGTTTGAAGGAAGAAAACTGCTGTGCTCTGCTTTCCGCTTTGGGTTCAACATAACAAAGTAAAAAAACCTTTCCTCATATGAAAAATAATTCGGATCCGCCAAGGAATTGTTTCATTCTGAATGCTCAGAATGGTGTCAAATTGAAAATCATTTTGCGATATGAAAGTAAATCGTTGCAAGCACTAGTTTTGAATTAAAATTTTTATTTATCTTTTCATTTAACTTAAATGAAGGGAAATACTTATATTTTATGTTGTCTATTTCTTATTTTAATAAATATGTTTAAAAATACATAATGTACGTAAAACTTTAATTTTTTTTATTTTTTTTAAAGAAATAGTTTTATTTTATGCCGTTTATTTTTATATTAATGTTTTTAAATGATGCAAAATTAATATATAATAAAACTGTTAATATCTATATTGTTGACCTATATTCACAAACTCTGCATGCATTATAGCCGGAAACGAATTGTTTTTTTAAACAATTAAACACAGTAGGAATTTTTTAATCTCCTACTGTGTGGCTCGCTGAATCATATTAGTAGATTGGTTTAGCCCGCCACAGCTAAAAGGTTGACTACCTCTGCTCTAGACAACTTTAACTGATTATGATAAATCGCCAAAATAATTTTTATAAACGCATTTATGAGTGTTATAGAAAAATATTTTCTTTTTCCTTTGAAAATAAAAGCTCTTTTATTGCCTTAGCATATCGTTAAAATACTCCCGAGCGGAGTTCTTAAGATCAACATACTCTTCGTTTCAAATAAGGAAAATACAAAACTCTGAATATTTTAGCAAGCACTTTCGCCTCAAATCTCGCCACAAACTACTGAAAAAAATACTAAAATACAGGCACGATCCGGGGCCATCTTCAGATAAAACGGCACCAAAAGGATCATGACACGGCAACAAAATAATCACCCCTTTCCTTGCCCCCGCTACCCTCTTTACCTGAACGATATCCATAAACAAACTCATCTCCCAGCCATAACCCAGGAAGCAAAAAACAGCCACGATACGAGTTTGTTTTTCGAACCGAAATTGCATTCTCGACTCAACAGCAACAACTAACATGATATAAAACAGAGCGAACACCGATTAAAGAAAACAAAAACAAACAAAAAATGGTAAATCGTGTCCAGTTCGTATCAGATGGTGATCCTTGGGTGCTATGATGAGAAAGGCGGGGTTCCTGTACATCATTCGAGCAACGGGTCAGGTTCAACAGATCTTCTTTAGAAGGGTTGCTAGGATTTTAAAGCAGTCGCCAATCTTGTTTCAGATGTAAAATTAAATCGGCTGTGTATGAAATTCGAGAAATTAAGGTGGAATAATTATAACTCTGGCAACTATAGAAGAAAACTGCTGTTTTTTGCTTCTAATCCTCCGGGGTCTGCCAACTGCTGTTTTCTGCTATCGATTGAACAAATTGATTATATTCGATGTTTCGATACGATACTCTTCACTGTATCAATAGTATTAAAGTATTAATGCTACGGGGTAGCATATGTGATTTACTAATATTATTTATTCTTTCGATAATGACATTCGATTTTTCTATCGATAGCATTCGTTCTCTTGATAATGATACTCGATTTTTTTATCGATAGTATTTGCAGTTTTCAGAACTGTTACAATAGAATAGCTATATTACAAACTTTGCAGCTCAATTATTTTAATGAATTGGCTACAGCCGTTGTCTTCGAACTTTTTAAATTCACAGAACCCTTAGCTATAAGATGTTTCCAGAGAGCCCCATAAAAAATTTAGAAGAATGTATCTTAAAATAATACCTGAAATAGATCGACACTTTTTTTATAGCTACTCGTATTATAAGTATAATTAGGATAATTTTTATGATATTTAGTGTCACTTAAATTAGAATACATGTATAAAATTGTTTTAAGGACATTTTGACAAAAAAAATTTATTTAAATACAATATTTTGGCAAAAAATTAACTTGGAATAATCTGTTTTCAAAATATTCTCCTTTTGTGAAAAATGCTTCTATTGTAATAATATTTTGCCTGTATATAGCTCAGACCTCTCTACAGAGGCTCAACTAGAATTTTTGAAATATATCACTTAGAAGTGTGTTTATCCATATTTTACGACAACAGAGGGGAGCATTTTTTTAAGAAAAAAGCGCCAACAATTATTTCAATTGGTGGTAACTCTGAAAATAATGTGAATTTTTCAAAAATTCTACTTGAGTCTATGTAGAGAGGTCTGAGCTATATACAGGCAAAATATTATTACAATAGAAGCATTTTTCACAAAAGGAGAACATTTTGAAAAAAGATTATTCCAAGTTAATTTTTTGGCAAAATATTGTATTTAAATATTTTTTTTGTTAAAATGTCCTTAAAACAATTGTGGGCATGTATTCTAATCTGAGAGACACTAAATATCATGAAAATTATCCATTTATGCACTTTTTTAAAATCATGGTTCCGAACGTAGTCGGATACCTTAACGACCCAATTTTCCATCATAATTTTTATCGCTCTCCCCATAGAATAACCATGCATTGAATGCAGTGATAATGTACTTTTACGTAAAACTACAACATACGATCTTATTTATAAACCGTACAAATGATCAATATAAGTATTAAATTTTGCATGGGTTACTTTTAAGTAATAAATAATTTAAGTTACTTTTCACAGTAATATGATAAGTCTTATTTTATTTTTCATATTTCGGAACAGGGGTTGGAAACCTTTTGAACGTGGCGTGTCAAACCAATCTACCAATGTGATTCAGCGTGCCATAGAATAGAACATAGTTGAAACAATTCAATTCCCGCGATAATGCATGTAGAGTTAAAGAATAGAGGTCAATAATGTATAGATTTATTATTTTTTTACGTATAATTTTGCATCATTTAAAGATATTAACATAAAAATATACCGCATAAAATATAACTATTTCTTCAACATAAATAAAAAAAATTAAAATTGTACTTATATTATGTAATTTTAAACATTTATTATTAAAATAAGAAGTAGACAACATAAATTGTAAGTAATCCCCTTCATTATAGTTAAATAAAAAAATTTTTAATTTTAATCTAAACCTAATGCTTGCTTCGCTCTACTTCATATCGCAAAATCAGGGGTATAATTTGGATTTTTAATTTGACGCGCGCGCGACTCTAAGCATTCAGTTGTTAACAACTCCTTGTGGACTCGAAGTATTTTTCATATAATAAAATATTTGTTCATTTAGATAAGTAAAACCAAAAGCGAAATCAGAGTACATGCAATTTTCTCTCTTCAAACAATTAAATCTCTACAGCAATGACAAACAAATAATTTGAAAAAAAATGTATAAATTTATCTATAGAGTTATCTTTCAGTTTTTTTCTTGATTCCATAAATTTCCATAATTCAGGAAGAGGTTTGTCAAACAAGGTCCGTTGCAAATTTATCAACTTCGGCCCATTCAAAAATTGACAAATTCGTGAAGTAGTGTAGAGTGTCACTGAGAATTGCTCCGCGTGCCGTAAGTTGCCAACCACTGGTTCAGAATGTATTTTGTTTTGTTTCCTTTCAGTAAATTAATATTTTTAAAAAAATAATACAAGGGTTGGGGCATAAGTCATGGCAACTATTTTTTTTTCTTGTATACATGTGAATGGATCACAAATGAATATATGTCGTGTGGAAATTCTGAAGACATAGTGTGTATACAAAAGAACAGATGGTCCTGTGATTGCTGGTAGTACCGAAGCGAGGGCTGTGAAATCAGTCAGTTGGTGAGTGTCGTGTGATGGAAGTAACCCTTGAGCAGCGTTCTTACATCAAAACAGCCGTTCTCTGAGGGAAAAATACGATGTAATATCACAGCGAATTAGTGGAAGCCCTTGGAGAAATAATGCTTTACCATACCAGTGGGTGTACTGTGTTGTTATTTTTTTGCACCGTGAAGACCACTTTGCACTGAATAATACCGTAATAAATTAGTGTATTACGATATTTCAGTGCTATTCATTGTCCACACATGTAGTTAACACCATGTCTTTTTGTCTGTATATGTCACATTTTTAAACCTGACTGGTATCTTCAAGAAAAAAAAACAGCTGCAGTGACTTTTACCCCAACCCTCGTATTTATTTTCAACTTTTCGATATGCTCGCGCACCCAGGTAGGGTTATCACCCTCCCCTTGGGGTGTGCTCCACAGTTTGAGAAATGCTGCATTAAAAGCATTATTTCGTGCTTCACGAGTCACCTTCCGTTGCATTATTTCAGGTAATGGTTACATGTTTGACATTTTTAAAACCAATTATCAAAGTCCGGGTCTACTGAAGCTCTTGCAGTCGCATTTCATTTTCTGCATTAATTAATTTCTATAGTTTGTTTTCGTTACCACATACGTTGAGAAATATGTTTCGCTTAAACGCAATGTTCAGAACAGCATTTAACTGTTTATAGCTGTGTGAGAATCTTCTGTGTATTCTATAAATTTTTGCAGCCTAAGATTTAGAAGCTGTTCCTGCTTTAACTTAGGCTTTAACGTCGAATCTGTAGATATGTTGTTACTTATTCTTCGTTGCCAAGTCTGATTTATCCAT
Source organism: Trichonephila clavipes (assembly GCA_019973935.1). Taxonomy (NCBI): domain Eukaryota; kingdom Metazoa; phylum Arthropoda; class Arachnida; order Araneae; family Nephilidae; genus Trichonephila; species Trichonephila clavipes. The sequence goes on from BMAU01017015.1 coordinate 1,295,320, forward strand.
TCGTGCTCGAAAGACGTGACTTTTATGGAATTTAAATTTTTTGTTTTATCTATAAAATATTTATTTATGTTTATTTTTTTTCAAGCGAACAGCCTTTAAGAATTCAAACTTTTACAAAAATTAAAATTTCACTAAAATTTTGGCGATTTGATAAGCAAAAAGTGATCACTTGCTGAACCCCTGCCAAAATTCCAGGAAACCTTAAGGTTCCACAGAACCCAGATTGAAGAATTTTGTGATAGATGCCACTCCTTGCATCAACTGTATCGAAGTACTAAGTTATCTGACACTGGCTCATCTAGTCCTGAGTGGGACCTGTATCAAAATTCCTGGGGGCACTTTTGGCTGCCCCTTAACATTTTAGTATTGTTTTGCTCAGGCCCCTTTAGCTTGGGAGCCCCGTATCATAGATACGGTTGATATGGCGGTAGCTACGCCAGTGGTATCTGGCTACGTTCGGACCCGTGATTTTACAAAAGCGTTTAAATCAATATATTTGCGTATATATCTATGATATTTAGTGTTAGTTGAATTAGAATATACATATAACAATATTTTAAGTGCATTATTTTAACTAAAAATTATTTAAATGCAATTTTTGACACAAACTGAAGAAAGAAAGAAATATTTTCGAAACATTCTTCTTTTATGAAAAAGGCTTCTATAATAATAATATTTTGCTCATGTGTGCATAGGTAAAACTTTACAGAACCGGAAGTAAGATTTTGAAAAAATTACATTTTCAGAATTATTATCTGTTGCAATGATAACAGGTGTTTTTATAAAAATTTACCTACTCTTTATGTTACGTATATTAAAATAGTAAATTTAAATAATAATATATTTTAAGTTACATGTTCAGAAAATTAAATAACAATATCTTTTAAATTATATGTTTAAAAAATTAAATAATAATATCTTCTAAATTATATATTTAAAATAATTAAATGATAATATCTTCTAAATTATATATTTAAAAATTTAAATAATATCTTTCAAATTATATATTTAAAAAATTAAATAATAATATCTTCTAAATTATATATTTAAAAAAATATATAACTAGAGCTCGGTAAAAAGAAATTTAAATGTGCATTAAATTGTGTGTGTGTGTGCTCAACAAATATTCCCTCTCTAATAAATGATTTAACAAAATATAAAATATTTTCAGAAATCGGAGAAAAGCTGTAAGGGCAGAGAAAATAAAATCCCATTAAGATTAAAATAGCATACAAAAAACCAAATTCTTTTTATAGAGGGAACACTTAATGAAAAAACACATCAACTGTTACGAAGATCGAAATTCGGCTAAACTAGGATTTCTTACAGTTGTTATAAAAGTTTCCTAACATCAACAGATATATATATTTTGTTATTTTTTTAATCTATTGGGTTGTTCGGAAAGTAATTTCATTTTTTTTGTGGAAATGAAAGACAGTTTTCGTATAATAAATAAATACTTTATTAAATTATATATTGGCCGTTCTGGTCCAATACCTTTTGCCATCTTTCTGGTAGTAGCATAATTCCACGCTCATAAAATTTTTGGTCTTTGCTGGCAAAAAACTGATCGAGGTGGTTTTTGACCTCCTCATTTGAGGTGAAGGTTTAACCGTCTAAAAATTTGGAGTGACCGGAACAAATAATAATCCTATGGTGCCAGGTCTGGAGAATATGGTGGATGTGGCATTGTATCCCATTCAAGCTGTAAAAGCTTTTAGCGAGTGACCAAACTTGTATGAGGTCTCGCGTTGTCTTGGTGAAACACTACACCTTTCCTGTTGATTAGTTCTGACCTTTTCTGTTGAAGTGCATCATTCAGTTTGTCCAGCTGATGACAGTAGATTTCCGAATTAATCGTTGTGTTATCCGGTAAAAGCAAAAAAAAAACGATTCCTTTAAAATCCCACCAAACAGACAGCATAACCTTTTTTTTTTTGTGAATATCGGCTTTGGAAATGGTTTGAGCCGGTTCATCTTTTTTGCTCCATGACCTTTTTCGTCCCCAGTGATGATGCGCTTCAAAAACGGATCATTTTCGTGACGTTTGAGAAGCGAATCGCAGACGTCAATGCGGCGATACAGATTTCTCTCTGTGAGAACATGGGGAACCCATACATCGAGCTTCGAGGATAATCCCAGGCCTTTCAAGTGGTCATAAACTGTTGAATTTGATAAATTTAACCTCAATCCGATCTCACGTGTTGTTATACGCCGGTTTGCATCAACTAATGCCTTTATCGCGTCTTTATCAGCTTCAACCGGCCTTCCCGAACGTGGTTCATCTTCGACAACAAAATTGCCGGATCGAAATTTAGCGAACCAGTTCTGGCACTGGCGTACTGTCAACACACCTTCTCCATACACATCGGTCAATTTCTTTCTGGCTTGAACAGCATTTTTACCCTTTCTGTAGTAAAACAGTAAGATATGTCGAAAATGCTGCTTATCGCTCTCCATATTTAAAAGGGCACCAAGCGAAAACTACTGCGTAGAATTAATTGGAATTTTTCACACACAAGCCTTGCTATATGAGCTCTCAAAGCATATAAAAATTATACGGCTTAAATGTGAAGTTGGGTGCAAAAAAATACAATTAAATCATCTGTCGGGAAAAAACGAAATTACTTTCCGAACAACCCAATATATCTTCAGTTAAAGTACATTTTTTTAAAGAAAGTAAATGATTTTTTTTATTTCAGTACAGACAGAAAGATTAACAAAAATGGAAATCCCGTCTTGTATAAATTACGAATTATAATGGATATATAAATAAAACTAAGTCCTTCTGTTTTCATTTCATTTTATTTTTTTGACAATGAAATAAAAAAAATAATGAATGTGTAATCATTTTTTCTCCTTTTAGTTCGTTTAAAAATTGACTTGATTATTAATCTCGCATCAAATAACTAGTTTAACATCCTAATTATAATGCCGTATTAAATGAGCAAAATAGTTTTCATTTGAAATAGGAATTATTATGGAAAGATACACACAAAAATGTTTACAAAATTAAAAAAAATAGGACATTATAGTATCAATTAAAATGTATATTACGACAATACAGATAGCACCGATAATAATATAAAAATTTAAAATCTTTACTATCAACAACAAATAAAATATGTTTCGTTACATTTATACTATTAAAAAAATGATATAAATCTTCATTCAACAGAAACAGTTATGAGAAGATGCAAATAAATATTTTAAGCTTCCTCAATAATTCACTAAATATTTGAAAAATGGAAGAGAGTTACTCAAAAGTGTTAACTGAAGATGAACGTCTTGAAGCGGGGGTGCACTTAAAATATGATGCGAACGGAATAGCGTATCTGAGCTCAGGGTTTGATAATCCTTCTATAATAAGAATTTTCTATTTCGCGCGGATATTATACCTAAATTTTTTTAACCAACTCTCGTAAAGTGGTAGGTTTGTCTATACCAACTATGCCAATTTCAACCGTTCATTGCTTGAATTTTTAGAGGGAAGAGAAATATTTTGGAACTATAATCAGGACCTCAATAACTTTAATGTTGAAAGAGAAAAAAGAATTCAAAATGTTAGAATATTATATTTAAAAGTATACTCTACAGGAAAATATGTTTTTATTTTTCAAGTTGATCATTTAGTTTTTAAATAATCATCACATCGCACAGATACAGTCGTAGGACTTGTAATTTAAGAGCTCCTTCAAATGTTAAACTTCGGGTACTTTTAAAACATTAAAATTGAATAAAAGTGTAAGAAAAACAATTTTAAAATAATAGTTTTGAAAATGAGATGGATTTAGTTTTAGTTGATTAAATTCACTTACTGATTATTTACTTTTATTTAACTTTGAGATGTACACGAGTTTTTCAATTATTTGATTTTTTTATTTATTTATTGAAATCCTTTTTGAAATATTTAAGTTAATGTATTTTTTTTAATTTCAAGAACAATGTAAATTTAGGAAAATATTATCAAAAGTAATGAATAAATTTGTATTTGTAATCTTAGGTATTTGCTGAGTAATTTATGTTTAAAGAAATTCATGTGGATTTTAAAGCACAGTTTCAAATATGTGTAAATGTCCTTTATATTGTAAAAAATTAGATAATATAATACTTAAGTATTTAAATTTAAATTCATTACTGTAAACGTGACATTCCCTCCTGTTAAAAAAAAGTTTCTTGCAATTTTCTTTTAAACTATAATTATCTTTTTTAAACACTTTGAACTTAATACACAAGCGTAACAGAACAATTATTTTGCAAAGGAAGGGTTGAATCTTAGTTTTTTTAGGAGACTTAAAATAAAAAATATTATTTGATTTATATATATAATTGTGTTAATTACAATATGCACATAAAATGTAAAGAATTATAAACATAATAACATTTTAGAGTTGTAATAATTGTAATATACACACACAGCTAAAATGACATATTTTTTTACAAATAATTGAATTCACAAATATGATAAATGTATAGAAAAATATTAAAGATAGTTCATAAAAATTTACATTTTTTCTTAAGAAATGGAAATGCTTCTAATTTATAATACTCTTTTAATTAGTATTGTTTATGCAATTCACACACATTCATGTGTGCACTTAGAATACAGTATATGTATATATATATATATATATATATATATATATATATATATATATATATATATATTCTTTGGAAGTTTGTAGAAATATTCAAAAAATGGTCTACTGATGATAAGAGAAAAGGAGCTGTATAAATTGCCATTAAATTGGTTGTACCACATAAAAAACTTGTAAGTAAATTCTTAAGAATTTTGAACACTTATATTAAGTCAGTGGTCTTCAAACTGTGTTCCACGGAACACTGGAGTTCCACAAAGTATACCCAGTGGTTCCACGAGTCACAATAAAAAAATCGAGAAGAAATAAACATGTATGCAAAATGGATTCACATTATCTATGAAGTTTGTATTGTTACAAATATCTAAAGCTCATCCTATTCATTAAAATTGAAAATTTTATTTACATATAATAACTTTATTTTGAAACACTTTTTAAACTTTTATTCTAATAAAAGAATATTAAAATGAAAGAATATTATATCTTTATACATATAGAAACACTTTTTAAACTTTTATTCTAATAAAAGAATATTAAAATGAAAGAATATTATATCTTTTTATATATATATATATATTTCCTTCTCGATTATGAATATTCTATTATTTACTATCTCGGGTTCCACGAAATAATTTTATGCTCATTAATTAGCACAATGTCTTTCAAAACTAAATAGTTTTCCAACGGAAAATGTACCTTTCTGCATTTGTGGGAAAAGGACCTAAAATGAAGGTGAGGAAACAACTTATATCAATAGATTCGATGTTAAAATCTAAATTTAAGCAAGAACAGCTTCTAAATTTTAGGTTGCTAATTCATGTAAAATACATGGAATTTCTCACACAGTTGTAAGCATTTTAATACCATTCAGAACATTGTGTTTCAGTGAAATATATTTCTCAACATAAGTGGCTACAAAAAGAACGTATAAAAACAAATTAAATTCAGAATAAGTAATGCGATTGCATTTAATCTGAATAGAACTAGACTTCCACTGTTTATGTGAAAAAAAGCAAGCACGTATCCTAGTTACAATACATGGATAGGTGACACTTGGATTACAAATTAATATTATTAATGAGTTAATTATATTTAAAAATTTTGATTAGAATTTTTTAATAATAAATGCAATTTTTTTTAATTGCCTTTAGATAAAGTGCCTATATAAATATTGTTTTGAGATATATTCTTCGAGGTATGCGTATGGAATTCTGGTTCCACGAAAATACTTTCTAATTCTAAAGGTTCCGCGAAAACACTTTTTAGTTCTAAGGATTCCACGAAAGCACGTTCAAGTTCTAGGGGCTCCGTGAGTTGAAAATTTTTGAAGACCACTGTATAAAGTTATTCTATTATATCATACAACAAATGCATAACTATTTCATGCAGAAACAATTATAAAAATGTATATTTATTGAGAAATTATTAAAAAGTTAAGAAATTTAGTAGAAGAAAATGCTAATTTTAACCACAGCAACTAACTCAAATTGCAAACATAATTTCTCAATTCCTTAAAAAATATTTTGAAATAATTTTCTGTGATATATCAATAAAAATGGTCAGTTTTAAATGTAGTTTAATTCGAATTTCAAGCATTTTCTTTCAAATTTTACCTTATAAAAGAGCTAGGCTATAAGAAAAAAAATTAAATATCTAAAAATTACGGGAAGAAAATCTTATTGATTTTACAATAGTCTAATTTAAAAGCTTAAAACATGAATAAACTCAATAATGAGTAATAGTTTTATTGGTAGGTTACTTCATCTGTCAGCAATAAATTAGTTAACCCAGAATCATAACTATTTTAACCTAAAAATGTTTATGAGAATATTCCTTCGATTTGATTTACTCAAAGTGCCATCAATTCTAATGATGCCTTAACGGCGAAATTTGCAATCTAAAATTTTTCAAACATTTCATTCTCAGCGCGAATCATCGCACAATTTAGATAAAAAAAAAAAAAAGGTTTTCTATTCAGAATGCGTTTCAGAATTCTGACAATTTTCAAATAATTAAACAAATATAATTTTTTCAAATTTGTATTTCACATCGAAACATGTAAATGGAAAAAAAAAATTTGACAAAACTTTACTCACACACAAAGTTTTAGTGGGGGAAAAGCCTCCATTTGAAAATCTAGAAAAAATTGTTAATATATCAGAATTCACTTACCTGCTTGTCAAAACTCGTTTACCTTGAAATCCACTTCAAAGCTCAAGAATTCTGCATTTTAAAGAAAAAATTACTTTTTTTGCCTTTTTTGGTACATTTTAATTTATAACTTTCAACAAATATATTAATGGGATTTGATCAAACATTTCCTCTAAGATTTATCGCAATTAAGACATTTGTTATTCCAAAAAAATTTCAAGGTTCATATTAAAACATTTTACATGTTAAAAAATTTTCACCAAAATCTTTTTATTTACTGTATGTTTACCTTAACCTTTTCCTCAATTCTTATTTCAATATTTTCCAAGGAAATATTTTAAACCTTCGGTTTTGTTCTTTTAAATTTATGATTTTCTTACGTGAAAAATTTATTTTTAAAAAGCGTGAAGTTATTAAGTAGAAAATTTTTTAGAGACATTAAGTTTTCTTTTAAAGTTATATACTCACACATTTATCATAACATTTTGCTATGTAGAACGCAACAGAAACATAGAATTGAGCCAAATCAATGTACAAAAAGGAAAATATATCATAATCTATCGCGGAATTGCTTTAAAATCATTCAAGGTAACTTAAAGGCTACACAATCTGGTACTATTCAAGCAGTGAAAAAGTAATTGATTAATTGATGCACATTACACAGCGCTTATTTTCTGTATTATTCAAATTATAACTTTTTGGAATCAATGCGGAAGAAAAGATGCCAGTACAAAGGATGAAAATGGCCTCCTGGAGAGGTTTTTCAGAAAAAATGACCCAAATTTTTCTGACATTTGATAAAGAGAGAAAAAAATAATTTCAAATGATTACAAAATTGGAATATTTTATTTTATCTTATCTTTTAAGTAGAATATAAGTGTGTGCATGTGTTATCGTTCATACCTGCTTTCACCAATAATGGTTTTAATTTTCGAAATTATATTTTAACAACGAAAAATTTCTATTGAAACAACACTAAATCTACGAATACCTAAACTTGTTTTATGTTGGATCTTCTTGTCAAAAACCGAGGGGGGAAGGTTCGCAACAGAATACACTTGCTGTTAGGTGTAATCGAAGTTTTTAACTTATTTTTTTTTAAAAAAAAAAAAAAAAAACTTTATTCTTCAGAGTAATACATGGAATTTTTAATTTGTTTGTTATAAAACTTAAAAAAAAACACAAAAGGAAAGTTTTATTATAGTAAAATTATGCAACTTATTACAAATTGGAAGCAGTCTGAAAACGCTTAAAAATCGATTTATCAAAGTATATTCACTCTGTAATAACTGTATTACTCTTTCTTAATTACTTCTCAAATCAATTAATACAAACATAATTAAATCAACTTAAACAATTATCGTCTAAATATAATTCTCTTGATTAAATACTACAATCAAACCACAATCAAACTACAATGTCCGTCGTGCTAAAACAGTCCCAAGAGACTATCTCTTCTTCCTTACACAAGACCACGCCTGTGCGTCAGTCTCTCACCAAAGGAATTCCATTTCCTTCGGCCAAAACAATTTAGCACTTCCCGATTTCAAAACACAAGGGACTTTTTCTTCCCTCGACCGTACTATACGGGATCAAAAAACCCTCTCCCTCTAAACACATTAACCGTACACCTGCATGCGGGGGAACATCGCCAACTCTTAAGAATCTACCACCAAACAGTTCGCCAACGGTATAGTCAGACACTACACACTCTTAACAAAAACTTTTTTTTCTTTCTTACTCTTCTGCTGTTTTCTAAATTAAAAATTTTAACTACAGGAAATTCTATCTAAAAAATTGGAGAAATTATTTCAAATATCTCAGTCTAAAACAGTGGTTCCCAAAGTGGTCTACTATGACTAAGGACACTATGACGACCTGCAAGGGGTCCACGACAGCAAAAAAAAAAAATAATAATTTGGAGAGTCCATGAGGTGTAAAACGGGATCTACGATAATGGTTTTCATTTAGACAGATCGTGACTTTAACTTTAAAAGAAAATTTAATCAATTGGAAACCAAAATGTATCTGTTTAACAGATTTGTTTACTAAATTTAATGAGGTTAATTTGCTGTTATAAGGTGATAGCACAAATTTTACTAAAACAAAGACCATCAATTCAGTGTTTCTTGAAATAATTAGACTACAAGTAGTATAATATTGGACGTCACGAATTTTCCCAATTTCTCAATTGGCCACAGACAACCTGCGAAGAAAAGGTCGTATTAATCTACGTTCAACAATTAAGTGCCCTTTATTCAGATTTTAAAACTAGGTTTTATGATGCATTGACTGTGGTATTTACCACAGTGATGAATGCCAATGAATTCATATGGTCACATAAAAACAAAACAAATATTATTTTACAAGGGGAACTGATTGGAATAGGTAGTAACGGAGATCATAAGGTAAGGTTTAAAAACGGAGGTCAGTAGTTTTGGCTTTAAAAAGACATACCTGTCGTTTATCTCGAACTTGGGAGTATTGTGAGAAAGTTCTTAATTGCTTTTCCTAGTAAGAAGGAGTTTCAGCGGGGTTGTCAATCTCCAAAATAAAAAAAGAAAAAGACTGGGCACTACTAACCGTGGAAATTTAGGGTTAAATATGATAAGATTGATGACAAATGTTGAAAATTTGTTATTGAAGCACCAGATTTATCCTTATATTACTAAGATGTGTTTGTGTTGATCAGTTATTTTATGTATCAATTAAATTTTAAATTAATTAACATGTTTATCATAAGTTTTAAACTCTATATTTCAATACAGTGAGAAATTTAAAATTTTAAAGTAGCTAGCTCTGTACCAGCTGTTAAAAACACATTTAAGTTGTTAATTTTGCAAAAATTCAATATAACGTAAACAGGGTTCTAACCCAAACCGAAAAACTTGGCAATGGGGTCGATGAGACAAAAAAGTTAGGGAACCTTTGGTCTATAACAATATTTTACCTATTAAGCAACGATAAATTAATAATATTCATTTAATATTGCTATCGTAAATACATCAATTTTAAAAATATCCTTCATTTTTTAGCTGATATCCAGAGTTTTCGATTCTCAGTTAAAGCTAGGTTTGAAAATTATTTAAATCAAGGTTATTCGTTTTAGTTTTGATTTCTTTTAAGTATTTTCAATTTAAAATTGCTTTAGAACGCTCTAAACGAATAATTAAAGTTCAAATAATTATTAATTTCGGCGTAAGAACTATTAATACAAAAAAAGAAGAGTGTTAATATTACTGTGGATATGCTTCTGTTCTAAAGTACTATATTTCTGTTATAAATTACTAGATAATCTATGATAAATAGAATAAATTATGCGAAAGTATTATCTAAATTAAAAAATAAATTCCTTGGCATTTTTGTAACAAAGTAAATCTCAAAAAAGTACGACAAAATTAACAAATTAACAATATGAATAAGTAACAACGAGAGGAAAATTAATTAATGTATTTTACTAGTTATTTAAGGCTAATTAAGGTACAAAAAAGCTGTTATCATTATCACTAACTAAAAATGAATCAAAATTGATTGCAAGAATAATTCAAAACATATAATTTATTTTAGAATGAATCTCAATAAATCTATTTAAAAGTTATATAGATCAAGACAAAACTATTGTTAAAAATGTGCCATCACAACAATAACTTTTACCTTGACGAAAAAAAAATTCAGATCCGTGAGTATCTTTATCTGCTCATGATTTTTCTTAATAAACTACAATAAATCACAATCACTGGTAAATCCATTGTTTTAAATAATAACTTTTGTTCCGCAGTTCATTGGCGGGAATACCTATCGCCAATAGCAGCGACAATCTCTCACCAATCATGCCAAGCATTTTCACCAAACGATATTGAATTTGTTGAAAAGATGCACGATTTTTTTCTCGCCAAATCATTACATAGCATTGAGTCTGTTGGCGAAAAAGAACTTACACGCTTTCTGGGCGTGGTGCTATCAGATAATGGAGGACAATGTTCGCACCAGACGTGAAAAGATGCCACTTTGATGAATGCGAGAGATGACGGGAATAAATATCTGGAAGAAAGGTACGTCACATGCGGCCATACGTAAGAAATTGCTTTGGTGGAAGAAGAACGACTTGATCGATTGCTGCACCCCTGGCTGTATAGATACGATTAGAAATAAAAAGATGTTATTATTTGTTACAAAATTTATACGCATCCGTAAAGGCCTGACTAATGGAAAACTGAATAGTGTTTCGTTTTAACATAAAAATGTTCCATTCGATACGTAAAATTGAATGATTGCAGAACATGTAAACAGGTGTTTTGCGTATCTCAATGTATTAAATATTAGGAATTTAAAATATTAATGAATTATTAAAATATTAATTAATTGGTGATGGTACGTACGCATTATAGCAGCCTATTGACGACATTATATGAAACGAAGCACATGATTGCTAATTCAGCGCATACAACACATGCGAAATTGGGATTGCTAACTTGGCGAGTTATCTTGAATGTTGGCGATTGTTGCGATAGTACAAAAATACCGAATTCTGAAGGGGAGTTGGAAACCTGCCTCTGTCTCTATACTGACAATGTTAAATTGGCTGTTTTCGATGTACCTTTTCTCGAAATCTGTTATATGTACATGCTTAAAATTTTTCATGCAATCAAAATACACCTCTCTCATTATACTGAAATGAGCTTTTAGTTAATTTTGAATTTTTTAATAAATTATAAAATATTTTATCAAACATTGCGAAATTTGACCCATTTTTCACTTAAAAAATTTGTAAAAAATAAATATTTGTAAAAAAAAAGTTTTTTTACAAAAAGCTCATTTTAGTGTATATATTATATATCATTATAAATATTTCATAAAAAATTTACATACCTGTGAACAGTAGTTTCTCAGAAAAGGTACATTGCACATTAAAATTTACATTTTGAGATAAATTGATTTTAATGTATACAGTGATACTTCTAATCGGCTAGGAAATAAAAAATAAAAGGCTCAATTTAAAATAAAAAATACATGTTTTGGTTTATATCAGACGTTACACTTTTAAGCAAAAACGAAGTAATTTGTTTACATTTTTCGCCATTAAAATGGGCGGGGCCCAGTTTCAACAATTATTTAAAAATAGGTTTTAAGGGCTTCTAATTACTCTAGAGGTTAAAGTGAGGTATTTTTAGAAAGGTTAAGTTGTATACAATTTGAAAATGTAAAAATCTCAAAATGTCAAAAAAGATATGATTTTATCTTTCCAACACCTCCTGAAACAATGCGTGTAAAAGTAGTAAGGAATTTCTCAAATTATTTCTCTTCAACTTGACGACCTTTTTTATCATGTTAACTGGTTAATATTTATGTGAATTAGCATTACCTTGCATATCTTTTGTTCCTTGCAGTTATTCTTCTTATTCCACGGTTAAATATTTACATGATAATTTATCTGTAGAGCAAGGAAGAGAAACGTGTTTTATTTCATGAGTTTCTTGAATAAAATATTGTTTTTAAGAATTTCAAACCTACTCTACACCCTTCTCCCTAACAAAATTTTTTTCTGGAATATTCTGTGAGCTGGACAAGAAGTATTGTCTTAACATCTGGTATTGCAATTACTTCTGTAAAATATCATGCATATGACTCACGTGCCACTGTTTGCACATCCCTGATTTATTTCGTAAAACAGACTTTTATTAAGTTAAATATTACAACCTAAGCAGATTAAAATAATGTACAATGATCCTGAGTAAAATTTTAAAAGTTCACTATGGGTAATAAGGAGCTAAATGTTTTTACTAGCTCCTTATATATATCTTGTTCAAATTTTCACTCGTTAATAAAATACTTTTTATTCATCCATTCAAGTTTAAATACATTTTTTATACTTGTCGTGGATGACACTTGATGTTAATACATTTTTCAAGTACTAATTCATTAATTATATTTAATTAATGAATAAATAATAACAAATAAAGATAATATACCAATAGCATTACATAAAAAGGGAAACCGATCATTGTGTCTCTGTAGCACAATTGATAACGCGTTGGGTTTCTAATACAAAGGTTGCGGGTTCGAATCCCATCTGGGGTGGCCCAATTTCTGAGAATGAATTTTCATTTTACTATACTATTTTATTGAAATAATTAAATTCTATGAATGAATAAATAGTAACAAACAAAAATAATAGTCCAACACCTATATAGAAAGAAAAATGGAAAATTGCAAGGAAAATCGCTTTCTGTTTTGCCACTTAATAGTGTGATTCTGTCATATGTATAAAAATATTTTTATTAAAATTGTAATTATTTAATAAAAAATAACTAAAATAAAAAATTTCTTTGGTAACCTAAGTAGGAATTGACTTAATTTTTTTATATATATATTGCGCTTGTTTTGATATTCAGTTTAGCTCGACTGCCATTTTTAAGCTGAATATTCAATAAAAATGAAATTAGATAATCTCTTTATTATTCATTGTTATAGTAACTATATTTTAGACTGCCCCTTTGCCACGTGCTTTATATCCAGTTGGTATATATTCATGACTTTTTAATTAACGTAAAACAAAAGTCTTTGTTTTTGGACCAGATGTTACGTCCAGGGACCGTACAGTTCAGTTTAAAATTTATGTTAATTGAAGAAATTCGTCTCAGTTCAAATATCTGATTTTAATTAACTCCTTTAGAAACCAGTCAAACAACATCCAATTACTCATGAAAAATTCTAATCTCTGTTGTGAAATATGCTATGTTTTGCAAACTGCACATGCACTGCGAATAACTACGCATCGCAATTCGTTCCTTCGCGGGTTGTGTAACAATTTTAGTGATGCTTGGTTTAATTGACTATTTTTAAATTATATGCCCTTTTTTCATGCTTCGCATTATAATTCTGGTTATTTAATTGCTCATAATCTTAAGCACAGTAATTTTCTTGTAAAATTTATCGGATAATTATCTATAGCAAGTATTAAAAAAGATATCCGACACAATTTTATATTCTCATAAATAGTTTTAACATAAGATTCAAAAGTACTGTTGGCTCTCTTAAAAGTATTTTATGTGCGCATGTGTTATTGGTAATCTGCACACATCTGGTGTATATATATGTATAATGTATGCCGAATATTTAGATAATCTGCAGATTAATTAGACAATTCACACACATTACTCTTTCTATGCTTTCTTTAAAATACAAAAAAGATTTTTACTCTAACGCAGCAATGTTTTTAGAAGCTTAAATTACTACTTACGAGAAACAGAGCCGCCCCACCTAGTATGGTGGTTATGATCCTCGGCATGTAATTGAGTAGGCTTGGGATTGAATCCCGAAAAAAGCATGGATGTATCTTTGGTACAAAATGCCAGACTTTCGGCTGAAATGGCAAGCATCGCAACCCTTCTGTTCTATGTTGGGGCCATCGTTTGTAGTAAAAGTCTATATTCTTCTGTGTTTGTATTGTATGTTTCCGTTCTATCACTCGTATTTCGTATGCATCCCAGTATGAAACACTCAACAACAACGAGAAACAACTCATTAACATTATTAACTTCTAATTTAAAAATCATGCAAATTTACTAGCCGTTACCCGCATGCTTCGCTTGGAATTTCATGGCGTTATATGAATATATGTAATGTTATTGATATACAAATCTTAACATTATCTTTCATATGTATAGAAAAATGCTCTTATATAGCCCACGCCATTTAATTTAAATTCTAAAACTAAACTCTATTTACTTTTTACGCCCCCTATCTCCACTTGAGAGTCGATTTCCATAGATTCCGTTCTTGACAAATGTCCACTCAAAAAAAAAAATTATAAAAAATATTAATAAAAACAGCATGTTTTTCAAATTTTGAGTCTGTAGGTCTAATAGTTCAAAAGAGGCTATTTTTTATTTGTTTATTTACGTGCCTTCAGTAATCACTACAACACCCCCTTGGAAGTTAATTTCCTTGAAAAATGTTCAAAACCATCTCTACTCAGCAAAAGAAACATGCCTAAATGTACATCTAATAATTCAAAAACGGAAACGTTTCATCCGTATGGCTTTGCAACTCCCCAAGGAAGTAGATTTCTCCATTAAACTCGCTCTTTATTGATCTCTTTGTAACAAATAAATCTGCTTGCAATCAATCAATCAAGTCTTGGTTGTCAAGCTTGCAAATAAATCAAGTCTGTGGGTCTAATAGTTCGAAAACGGGAGTTTTTATGCTTATAGCCATCTTAACCCTTCGTAACAACTCTTGGGGGGGGGGGGTAAATTTCCACAAAACCATTTTCTCATCGAATCTGCGCTCAACAAAAGAAACAAGCTTACTAAACTTCAATTCTGCGGGTCTAAAACAGGATTTTTTTACCTGTGTGCCTTTTTATAAAACGCGTTTTTAAAGGATATTTACTTAACGTTACCAAATTTCATATCCATAGGTTTAAAAATTTGGGAGACGCGAGTGAGGGAGTCGCTTTTTTCCTTTATATGACATAGCTTGAAGTGATTGGTAACTTTATATAATTATCATTAGATTGTAGATAAAGAATACTGGTAAATTTCAAAACGGACGTTATTTCTTTAGTGCCATCAAAGTTGATAGAATCAATAAATTAACAAAGTAGAATATACAAAGAATTATTAAAATCTATTTAAAAGAATTTTTTCAAATGAGGAATGGTAAATGACCACAGAACTTGATAAAATTATGTTTACTCTTTAATATAGTCTAAAACAGTGTTTCTCAAACTATGGGGTGCACCCCTTAAAAGGGTGTAATAATTCTAAGGGGGAGGGGCGTGAGCATATTGAAAAATTGAAAACAAAAGATTATTTAAAATATTATTAGTTTACTAAAAGTAAACAAAATACATTCTCACGTAATAAAAAAAACAACTACACATTTACAATGATGCAATACACTTATAAATGTATCAGCACTGCGCGATGTACTTTATAATTTATTTTACAAACTAGGTTAATAATTACCAGTAACCCCATGACCTTGTCATAAATAAAATTATATTGAAAAATTAACCCTCACGTACGTTTACGTCATTGCGCGTTTTGTAATTAATCCGAAAACTGTCGATTAAATGTTACGCGATTCGCTCCTCAATTCCACCGTTTTTCACGCAGGCGAGCGTATGTGATGTGTTGAAGAAGGGAGAGGGGGGAGAAAAGAAATAAATAAGGAAATCCTCTGAAATAGATATATCATTCTCAAACACTGTCAGGGTTCTTTTATTGCATTCCAAAGCCTTCGGTATAATTTTAAGAACAGTAGAGCACAGAAAAATCGGGAAAACGTATATATACGTCCGGGTCAATTAACGCTTTGGCTGAGTGAGACGTTTATATACGCCAGTGGCATTTAAGAAAAGTCGTAAAGTAGCTGTGGCATCAAAGTATAGCATTATTGAATTCAATACCATATTATTCATGTGAAGTTAGGGGGGGGCTCAATAAAAATTATGGTTGAATATTGGGTCGCGAATTATTGAAATTTTGGGCAGTACAGGTCTAAAAAGTTTTCAAACTTTGGTTTTAAAATCTTTTGATATATTTGTGGCACACTTAAACTTACAGTCCAGTCATGGAAAATTGTGCTAAAAACCCAGAAATCGTTTTATTTCTTTTTGACGAAAAAGTATTTATACACACTAAAGACATCTTTCGTCAAAACCCCTTTTCTTTGCAAAAATTTAATTAAAATCTTACAAATAATGTTAACGAAGTACTTGTTGTAGTTTTGTTCTTTAAAGATTCTCTCAGATTATGATTTATGTACATTATTTAGGTAAACATTGACTCTTGTTTTTGAAGATGATTCCACGCTTAAGGTATCCGACTACCCTAAAATCATGATTCTTTTTCAAAAATTGACAAAAGTTTTTTTTTATGATTTTATTTTATAGGCCATCTTATTAGCTTAATAAAAATACCAAGTTTTTTATTTTCCTTTCAATAGAACAAAAACTACAAGTGTTTTATTAAGAGCAGATGCCATAACTTTACACAAGATGTCAAACATTAAAATGCGTTCTACTCGAAATGTGTTTTTTTTTTCGAAAAGCTCAAACAGGGACAGAGATTGCTCAAAAAGTTTTGAAAATAATTCACTGAAAATTTTTGTGTATGTTCTGTGTAACAGTAAAAGTGTTTTGACTTTCAGATTTATCAATCACTATTTTATTTCAAAATTTTCAGTCCTTTATGTGAATATAATCACTGCTTTTTTAAGCAATTTCATATAATCACTAACATAAAGCGCTCTAGTTTTTGTAAAAATTAAAATATCTCTTATTCTGAAAGTCATTTCAAACATGAATAACAAAGTAACACATCAAAAGTGAAAAATGAAGAATTTGTTTATAAAATATTTATACAGAGCGGACCCGTTTATATAATTTTTTGTACATTTTCACCAATTTTTTCCGATTTTAATAATAATACATTTTTTCTGTTTTCTTAAAATATACTAAATAAAACTAAAAATCACAAAAAAGTCCCCATATTTCCATTTTTTTAAAAAAAAAAAAGTTGTCGCAAGTAGTCGGATACCTTAAACAGACTGAAAGCCGTTAATCTACAGATTAACGACTGTCTGTTAATATGTAGTTAATCTTTCGTGCTTTAACATTAATACGCATGTGCGTGCGTATATAAGGCAAGGTATATCAGAAATACTTTTATTTCTTTATGTATTTTTTTAATTAAACAAAATAGTGTTTGATATTTAAGGAGGTTCACCCATGTAACGTCCTGTTTTTTAAGCATTTTTAAGAAACTTTTTTGACGACTTGTAAAATGACAGAACTTTATTTTTTTTCTATAATTTTTATATGTATCTTAAGAATATGTATATAAATGTTTAGCCAAAAATGTCCAATAGAACGTGAGTTACAGCGATCTGAACACAGACACCTCGAAAAAAATGGACGCTCACTTCCTCCACGATTCCGGCTGATTAGCTTATCCGACATAAAAAAAATTAACGGCGTTTTAATCTATAAGCGTAAATTCACAGAATGAACTATACTCAATTGAAAGTATCAAAAACTGGATTTTTGGTTGACTTATGAAAAAAAAGTTTCGAATTTGTTATGTTTTTGTTATAAAAAATAGAAATATTGTGAATTTTGTAATGATCGTAGTTCATTTGGTGCATTCATTTATGCCGAGTCTACACTATAAATTTGAAGTCATTCTTTTTAATCGTTCTTGAGATATGATGGAGGAAAGTTAGAAAAACACAGTTTTGGGAAAAACGCTTTTAAAGTTTCAAGTCCGATTAAAACAATGGAAATCTTAACTTAGCGCGCCGAACAGCTACTTCTTTATAACGACTTCGAATTTTAAGAAATCACTTTATTACCGTATTCTAGACATGTTAAAGAAGTAGTTTATGAAAAAAAATTTTTGATTTTTTGAAAGTATCACATTGGTGAACCCCCTTAATTTATTACTAAGTGACTTGCCCTTTTGTATATTACAGTGGAGGATAAATATTCTATTTTCCCACACATTATGTAACCCATTCAGAATTCAATTGTTATACAAAAACCTCGAAAACACTTCAATAATTTATGAATCCTTTCCAAGATGAGAAAAAAGAAATTGAAAATAAAAGTTTCAAAAACAATAAATAAGTAACTATTTATCAATCGCTTATCATGTCCCCAATTTCTTATTCAAGACCTTCAAAATTAGATCTTCCGTACATGACCCAATAGAAAATTCAATTACTCAACAATAGGAATTTAAATTCCCTTCTTTTTCTCTAGAAGTTCTCATTTTACAAAAGCAGTTTCAACAATGATGAGATAAAATAACAATCCATACTCTCGATACCAATCTTTATAATTTATTTTACCGATACGACGATTAAGATTACGCATAATAAAAGTATCGATATTTTCATCGTCAACCTTTCACAACTTGAAAGATAACCAATCTTCTTTCAGATAACGATATAGATTTTTGGATTCGATTTAATTCTACTTGCTAAGCATAACCATGCATGATTTACTAAAGATTCCGGCAATGAATTCTAATACGCCGCCAAATGGTCTTTAATGCCTTTTTTCTACGCCAAAGATCATTGTTCCGACCGTCATTAAGTTGACGATAAGACGTTTCCGGAAATAGCTCAAATCCAACATAATACGTGGAAATGGCTCTTCGGTTCGCTTGTTTGAAGGCTCACGCCAAATAAATAAAAAATAACGCCAAGGAAGTTCGGCAATTACGTGCAAAAACCAGTGACAAAAGAATGGTTATGAAAATTATAGGTATCATCGATTGGCGATGGTTTTCAGCGAGATGTCACACCAGAAGTTTCAATGAAAGTTCAAATGTCATGTTTTGCATCTCTAATTCTGACATTTAATCAATAGAAAATTCTCTTTCTTTAGCATTTACGTATAACATATCACATACCGAAGACAACCAAGAAGTTTTCAAAACATTAAAAATCACATAAGATGTGTCAGGGTTTTCCAAATCTTAAGTACAAGGACTGAATGTATGGAATAATTTACGTATACATGTTATATCTTCAACAATGGCACCCTGAATTATAAGGATTTACTTTAAATTTTAAAACATTTCAATATATTAATAATTTTAAAATTTTCTAAGTATACAATATCCTTATTGTTTTTCAAAAAGAAATTGACAAAATAAAACCCAATTTTAAATGTTGAAGTCTTTTACGATAATTATAGATTTATATGACTTTATAAACTTAAGTGAAACTTTTATTTTAGAACATCAGAAATGTTTGTTAATTTGTTACAAACAGTGGCGCATATAAGGAAAGGGGGAATAAGGACTCAACCCCGCCCCCCCTTATAGACCAATCAATTCTTACCATAGGGAATACCTTTAGATGTTTTGGTTTATGTGTTTTTTACGCCCACACACTCCTCCAAATCCTTACGCAATGGATTCAGCATTTTCCTCAAGATCACTTATGGCGTAAAGTTCACAGATTCTCTTGGGAAAATCTTGTTGATGGCAGCAAATTCCAAAAAATAAACTTAAATTGGAAGTCTCCATCATAAGCCTTCTTCTAAAATTGAAAAAATTTTCCGATTATTCAACGATGAATATAACTGCTGCATTAAACTTAAATAGAATTGAAAACTAGGAATAAAATTCAAAAGGAAAATCAGAATAAAATATTCTTAAACATGAAATACTTTATAGAACAGTATCGGTCAAAGTTAAATATCACAATAATATATTAGCAAACTCTTAGTCTTAGGAACTAAGGTTATAGGGTTAAACCTAATAGTAAAACCCCAACTTTTCCCTAATTTTCCCGTTATCACTGAGCTTAAAAGGAGAGAAAAAGATAAAGGAAGAATAAAATTAATTTCTATACCAAAATAATGTATTCAATGCATAAATCTACACACCATATAAGAAAAAGAGATAAAAACCGAAAATCTATAGAAAAATTGAAAACTTCTGAGACAAAATCATAACAACAAAATATTGAGTGAATTCTTCGACGAAACCCCGCCAAAATATCTGTAACGGGAAAGCAATGGGGTCAATTCATGACGGTCACATGATAAAAACAAACACGTGTTCTCCATTGAATTCGAAACAGACATCAAACTAGTTGTACTATTTGTTCTATTTGTAAAACTTGTGTAAAATTTCATAATTTATAATTGGGTAAAAGTGTTCAAATGCTATAAAAAATAAATTTCTTTAAAAGATTTTTAAAACTTTAGAAAAATGAGTAGAGTAGGCAACAACAGTTCAGTGGCGTCATAACGCGCACTTCCTCTATCGTTGTGGCCAGTTATTCCATAATCAATCACGCCAGTTGGAAGAACTGAGTCATTGAGTGAACATGTGCAACTGCATTCTTCCGGGAAAATGTCGAATCAACATCAAATTTCTTGTGAAACTTGATAAACCTGCTGGGCACCCACGGTCAGTGATTACAGACCAAAGCATTGCTGAATTTCATATCAGTCGGTTCCCAATCACATCAGTGATCAGACACTTTATCAACACTACTAAAGGGTGTTTTTTTAGAGGTATAGAACTTTAAATTGCAATAAAACAACGATGTATTATTCGATTGACATGAATTTTTTTTATTCGAAAGATACTCTTGTGGCATTACATTTTAAATATGATTTCTGGCATAAGACTGCCACGGCTGGTTCGGATGTAGTCCAATCTGGACGTCCAATTTTCGATGACTTTTTCCAACATTTGTGGCCGTATATCGGCAATAACACGGCGAATGTTGTCTTCCAAATGGCCAAGCGTTTGTGGCTTATCCGCATAGACCAATGACTTTACATAGCCCCACAGAAAATAGTCTAGCGGTGTTAAATCACAAGATCTTGGAGGCCAATTCACAAAACGTGAAATTAGGCGGTCACCAAACGTGTCTTTCAATAAATCGATTGTGGCACGAGCTGTGTGACATGTTGCGCCGTCTTGTTGGAACCACAGCTCCTGGACATCATGATTGTTCAATTCAGGAATGAAAAGTTAGTAATCATGGCTCTATACCGATCACCATTGACTGTAACGTTGTGGCCTTCATCGTTTTTGAAGAAGTACTGACCAATGATTCCACCACCCATAAAGCGCTCCAAACAGTCAGTTTTTCTGGATGTAACGGTGTTTCGACATACACTTGTGGATTAGCTTCACTCCAAATGCGGCAGTTTTGTTTGTTAACGTAGCCATTCAACCAGAAGTGCGCTTCATCGCTAAACAAAATTCGCTTATGAAAATCGGGAACAACGGCAATCTCGTTTTGGGCCCATTCGACGAATCTACGCCTTGCTTGATGATCGTTTTGATGAATTGCCAAACCAAACTGAGAATAAATCACTTGACAGCTGTTAAATCGGTAGCCATCTTGGAAAGTAATGCCAACTTAAACTTCTATACCTGGAAAAAAAACACTCTGTATATTGTAGTGCTAAAAATACTTCGCAAAAAAATTAGGAAAATAAGGTCAGAATTGGGAAGTGACGGGTGGCTATTGCACCAAAACAATGCATCCGCTTAATATCTTAAAGTGGTATTTTAAGTTTATTTAGTCTTATTATATTTATTTTTTCAGAATTATAAACTTTAAAGGGATTTTTCTCAGTTTGTGTTTTTCGAAACATTAGTGCATTCAAAATGCTACTCCTTCCGTAATTACTTACCAATCACTTCCATTTTTTTCTTGCGTGTTATATATAAAGCATATAATAAAATTAGGGAACCGTTTTGCTGTAAACTGAATACTCTTTTTAAAAAAATTAAAATGTAAGAGATATTGGCTTTTTCGTTGATTTTTTTGCATGCAATTCAACATTTTATTTTTGTTTTCTCAAAAACGAATTAAATTATTGTAAAATTGATCCCTAAATTTGTTAAGAACATCCATAAGAATATTACAAAAAAATTTCAGGTCAAAAATTAATATTTACAAAAGGAGTAAGATTTTAAAATTTTTCAAATTTTCTTCAAAAAATTAAAATTTTTAAAATTGTGTGAATAATATGTGAAAAATTTCGTCTCGTATCCTTTTCTTGAACAGAAACATTATATAAAATTCTAAAGTATAATTTTTAAATACATAAATAAAGAAAGTTGTTCAAAGAGTACCAAGTCCTCTTAAACGCGTTTAACAAAAGAGGATAAGATATTCAACACTTAGCTCACCACCAACATAGTCACAAAATTTGGAAGGGCATAGGTTAAATCTGTTGAGGTACGCTTTAAAATTACCATAACCAGAAAGGAAATGTGTGATTTTATAATTTGTAAAAATGTGACAAGGCCGCAGTGGCGTAACGTACACCCCCCGCGTTGTGGGGAAGCCCACGATTCTAGGGGGCCCAAAGCCTGATTGACGCCTAGTACATATGGTTTTACAATCCTTTGTAAGATCCGGCTTGGGGACCAAAACCTAACTTTGCAGGGGGGGGATAATATTCTCTGTTACGCCACTACAAGATAGTCTTTACGAAATGGTAGAAAAAAATTCCTTTGTAAGAAAATAGTACGCTGATTGCGAGTACTGAGTATTTCAAAGAGGGACAACATTTTCTTCAGTTTTTTTCTTGTAAAACGATGTTGGAATATTAACTGATATTTCAACCCTCCGTTGCAGAATCAGCCCTTTCGTTTCCAAAAATGCCCCCAACAATTGTAGCTATTTTTTTTATTTATTGTTTTATTTAATTCTTTTCTAGTCATACATCAAGAAAGTGTAAATAAATAAATAATTAACCCTAAGTTCAAAAAAGCCTTTGAAATTTATAACTAATATAAAATGTTTTACTTGTATAGTTCTCAGTAGGAAAAAAAATTGCAACAAGAGAGCAACTGTCTTGATTTCTGAAAAAATCTCTTGCAAAATATTTCTTTTCCTCGTAACAGATTAGATTAAATTATTTGAGGAACTAAAACATGAATCAGAAATAGGCGAGGTAGAGATATCTCTCCCGATGAAGTGTGAAATGTGACGACTCTAGCATATTTTTAGTGTTTGACGTACAAATCAGGACACTGAAAAAGGATCTTATCGTGTTAAATTGATAAATAACGGAGCGAAGCACTTTGCGGTTCGGTCAACTTTTGTTTATTTACACTAGATAGAAAAAAGTGCGAAGATAAGATACATATGTGTGTGTGAAATGCGTTCAGATACGCAGTGACGGATCTGAAGAAACGTTTTGAAGATTAAAATACTTATTTTAATTTTGTACACGCCGTTTATAATCAGTTATTGATAAGAGTGTAACTGAAAAATGATGCTAACATATTTTACTGCCGAATAATTCGATAAAAGAATAATAAGAATTTGTTTCTACATGCCCAGAAGCCGAGTTACAATAAATTATATATGCTACCGTTAAAGTATGAAATCTACTATTTCATAGAATAACTAGGTATTTCATGAAGTAACTAGAAAAGTCAGTTAAGTATATAAAATTATTGAATTCTACGATTTAACTAGGTATTCTATAGAATAACGATTACTTGATCGTGAAAGTATGAAATACCGCATTCGGAAGTTCTTAGAACCGGTTTTAGCTTCTTAGAAAGGACTTTCCCGATTAGGAACTAGAGATGGCTGAATAAAACAATTGTACTCTAGATAACAGTTCAGTATATGTCAGCGAGAATTAATTTCCATTGAAGAAGTTCCAAATATTGCACAACGCTTCGATCTGTTGCAACAGCTCAGTTGCGGTACTGGACAGAGATTTAAAAAGTGCTCGTGTAAAAAAAAATGTGTAATGTTAAAAAGTAAGCTTGTTTCAAAAATAATAAGCAGTCCAATCCAAAGTATCGTCACAGAAATCTTTGATCTAATAAATAATGAAAAATAAAACAAAGGTATATCATAAAATTTAAATTAATATTCATTTTTGTTTTAAAAAGTTTACACAAAATTGCATATGAAGCAACGGTTTTTCTTCACATCATGTGTTTTTGTTAATAATATTTAAATATAATCAACTTTTGCAACACGCACACACATTCCTTTTCCCCCTTCCTGTTTAATAACTGTTAGCAGTATGAGCAATAATAAATTAAATCATCTATTTTCCCTTATTTTTTATCAATTATTCACCCGCAAAAAAGGTAAAATGTAATTTTCGAGAACTTTTAGCTATTTATGATCAATTAATTTATAAAATATCTTCGAAATTGTTTATTTTTTACTTTAACGGTTTTTACTTAGTTATTTCATAGAATAACACTAGATAAAGTATGAAATTTTTCATCTATTGTATACTTTATATCTGACATGTCTAATTATTTCCTGAAATACCTAGTTATTCTATGAAATAGCTAAATTATAACACTTTAACGGTAAAATATATAATTAGAAAAGTCAGAAGTGGGTTTTTAATCTACCAGAAATGAGCATTTAAATAGTTCAAAATCTGCCATGGCATGTTTGATAACTCAAAATATTACTACTGTATTTCTACGAAACTGTTTGATCCTGTTGTTTATGTTTTTTTCTAGTGAATGTGCTAAAATAATTCTTATTGTATGAATATTTTTTGAGTTATGGCATGTTATTTCAATAATAGTCTCATAAATATGTCATAATATTTATTCGATCAGCACTAAAATTTTTATATTTTAAAAAACGTTTTAATCTTAGTACATTCATTTGATAAATGTATGCAGTTTATTTTATCAATACTTTTATTGATGTAAGAGTTTATTACTTTTTTTTCTTTAACTGCTTAAAAAAACCTTTACAAAATTGCTAAAATTTCTCTTAAAGATGTGATTTTTGTAAAATTTAGATAATTTATTTTAAATCTTGCTGTGGTTAAGTATTAATATTTATTGGTATGATAGCTAAAAAATATTTACGTTTTAGTATGCTACCTTTAAAATTAAAATTCTGAATGTGTTCGAAAACTTTCGAAATCCTCTAAGCTCTAAGAAAGAAAAACATGTTTAAAAGTTTAATTTTTACTGAATAAATAGAGTTATTTAATTTTTAAAATGATACCAAATTGGGTTTATATAACATTTTTTCAAAATAACATAAATTAAAATACTATAAAATTTGACAACTTTTTCATGAATTTTTCCATCTTGTTTTTTAATATTAAATTTAATTGTTTTTAAGACTAATTTTCAAAAACAGTCTGATTATATTTTAAGATTGATTTAAAGTGTGTATAAACATCAAAGTAAAATTATTATTGATGTAAAAATCGTAAGTAATAACGAGTTAAAATTATTTATTTTAAAAAAAATTATGCCTAGAAATAATTATTTTATGAACAGCAATAATATAAACACATAAAATTTAAACTACGAAAAATTAAATATTTAAATTGGTTTGTTTAGCTTGTTGTTCTTGAACATTTTGGAGAATTATATTATAAGTATTGATATTTCTTTAAAAAGAAATCTATAATAAATTATTACTATAAAAATATTTTTTCATTTTCTTATGTTACACTATATTAATCAAAAGAAGAAAAAAAAATTGCTCTTTTTTATTCATTTGTTAGAACAAAATATATATGTGCACTTCTATATCTCGCATATAAAAGTGCAAACGATTTTTGCTCAACAGTTGCCACTCCTATTAAACTAAAACTATGTAACGCAAAATTAATTCTTTTTCTTTCTCTGACTGTGGCAACATAAATAAATAGTTGAAAGATGATTCGCTTTATACATATGATAAAATTAAGTAGTTGAAAAGAAACCTGCTCCGTAAACCTTCGGCGCACTATAATTTGTTTGCTAAACTTGTTCTGCAGAAACTGAAAGTTGATGACCTGAATTCTCCGTCATATCGCACTTAATTTTTCTTTTACTATTTTGAAATTTGCATAAGAAATAATTCTCCAATCCATGATTTGATCACCGGAGTTGGAATGAATGTTTTATTTTTTCTCTACTGTTATCAAACTGGCTGTTAGAAGAAGACAATGGTGATATTATTTAGGAGAACCTGGGTGGCTCGTTTTTGTAACTCGGCTATAAATTAAAAAGACTTTTGATTAATTTATTACATATAAGGTCTGACATAACGTACCATGGAAAGAAATTAATATGGGATACTTCAAAGACAATAAAAATGTTCTTTAAAAAGAAGTCGGTATTGTTTCCAAACAAAAAGACGCTATATATATAAAAAAAATTTTAATAATATATATATAAAAGACTTTCTCAATACGTAAAAAAAGTTACTTTATTTTTTTTGAAAAATCAAAATTCTATTTATATATCTGACAATTTAATTGCTAACAGCTATGTATAAAAATAGGAATGTAATTACGCCTATTTTAAATGAAATTATAAGTCATTTCAATTTTGACTCACTTTTTCAATGGATGTATTGGGTTTTTATCTCACTTGGTTTACTCCTTAAGCTAACTTGGGGCTTTTCTTTCACGTTATTAGGAGTTTCTGACTGCCTCCTTGCTGCAGACAAAACGTGGTATGCAAATGTAAAGTATTACATAGAGTATGTGACGAATCTTTACGGAACCTTTCCACTAACATTCTTAGGCGTCTTTGGGGATTGTAAATTCCCGTATATTTCCAATCAACTCTAAAAGGAGAAGACGGAATATGTAAAGTAGATAGGGTATTTAAGTAGAGCGTTGTAAGTTAGCGGAGATGAAGGCTATTGAGTCAGCAGCAGTAATGACAAAGTTTATAGGATTCAATTGGATTACGATAGTGGAGCATTACTGTTAGTACTCAGCGAAGGAACCTTAGGAAGTTAATATACCTGTGAAGAGATCAAAGTACAACCAGGTGATATATTCTAGTTTAATACCGCTTACAGCAAGCGTTAGTTTAATAAAATTAGTTTAAGTTAATGAAAGCTAATAATTCAAGTTGCGTGTATTCTCAGACCTCCTATTCCGGAAAACCTTATTGATATTGCGCGTAGTTATTGATTAATTTCCTATTTCATAATTTAAGTTAATATTAAAGGTAAATCCCTTTTTGACGTAGACATAAAGACTACTATTTGTTATTAGATTTTTGATATTTGATCCAAGTGAATAAATATGTTATTATTATACAAATGGTGTCTGGTCATTTTTGGCCTCAAATTAATCTTAGTGTCCTGGGTGGAACCCAGAGCGGTTCCCACAATTATAATGAAACATAAACAAGAAAGAGCACCAGCTCTACGGTCATACCATGTTGCTGACTTTGTGCTTATTGAACACACACATTAGTCCAGAAGATTACCGTATTTACATGAATCTAAGCCGCACTATATTTCCAATGTTACTGCTACTGAAAATTAGATGCAGCTTAGAATCGAAGGAAAAACACGTCTTAGATGCGGGAAGTTGAGTTTCCGTTCTTTTCAAAAAGAAAAATGTAACCGTCCTTTTTGGACACTTGCATCGAGGACTTATCCCGTTTCACAGTTTATCTCCAGTATTCAGTCTATCCCAGACATTGTTGTCTCATCGTATTTAGGATTTCCTCTGTGAGTTTTCTTTTAAGGCATCCGACTACGTTCGAAGCCGTGATTTTAAAAAAGCGCAGAAATGGATCATTTTCATGATTTTTAGTGTCACTCAGATTAGAATACATGCATGAAATTGTTTTGAGGACGCTTTGACAAAAAAATTTTATTTAAATACAATATTTTGGCAAAAAATTAACTTACAATAACCTTTTTTTTCAAAATGTTCTCTTTTTATAAAAAATGCTTCTGAAATAATAATATTTTGCTTATATAAAGTAAAGACTTCTCCAGAGAGTCTGAACTATTTTTTTTGAAAAATTCCCATTATTTTCAGAGTTACAACCCATTGAAATAGTTATCGGCGTTTTTTTCTTGAAATTTCTCCCCTCTGTTGTCGTAAAACATGGACAAACCCACTTCCAAGTTATATATTTCAAAACTTCTAGTTGAGCCTCTGTACGAGGTCTGAGCTATATACAGGCAAAATATTATTATGATAGAAGCACTTTTCACAAAAGGAGAATGTCTTGAAAATGGGTCATTCTATGTTCATTTTTTGTCAAAATATTGTACTTAAATAATTTTTTATTGTAATACTATTCTTAAAACAATTTTATATACATTTTCTAATTTAAGGGACACTAAGTATCATAAATATTATCAATTTATACGCTTTTGCAAAATCACGGTTACGAACGTAGTCGGATACCTTAATCACCTAAAAGTCAAAGATATCTGTAACAGCATCAAGACGAGTTCACTATGACGCAAATATAAAAGGGGAAGCAATTTTATATGCAGAAAAAAAGGAAAACAGAGCAACAGCCACTGAAAATTTGACTATGATGAAACAAATATATGTCGATGGCGTGAACAAAATGATATAATTTTTGCTTTTAAATATTCAACAGTTTTTAATAATTATTTTACATTCTTCTATAAAATATTCTTTAAAACAAATGTTGCATAGCAAATGCATTGGATGGCAAAGAGAATGACACCTTGAGAGATAATGGCGACGGCTTC
This sequence comes from Trichonephila clavipes, assembly GCA_019973935.1. Classification (NCBI taxonomy): domain Eukaryota; kingdom Metazoa; phylum Arthropoda; class Arachnida; order Araneae; family Nephilidae; genus Trichonephila; species Trichonephila clavipes. Next base: position 1,324,050 of record BMAU01017015.1, read on the forward strand.
TGAAGTCAATAGTGAAAATGGGAGTAACGAATCATTTTGGAAACATGATACTGACGGTTAGAGAAATTACAAGTTCGTGTATGTATTTAAGAGCTTTCAATACTTAAAAAAAACAATTATTAAGAGGACATGGTACGATTTGAGCAAAATTTTTTAACTTAACGATTTTCAAAAATTTTTTGGTTGTCTCCTATGTGTGTATACTATGCAAAACAGATTTTGTGCTTAAAATTTAATAAAAAGCTTCCATTTAATTTTTTAGGGAAAAAACTTGAAACTTATGAAGTGATTTAAAAATGCTACACCACCCCTACAAAAATTTATGTACACGCGTGAAATTTGATTTACAAGTACGTCTAACTATGTAAAGAGTGTTTTTTTTTTCAGGTATAGAAGTTTAAGTTGGCATTACTTTCCAAGATGGCGACCGATTTAACAGCTGTCAAGTGATTTATTCTCAGTTTGGTTTGGCAATTCATCAAAACGATCATCAAGCAAGGCGTAGATTCGTCGAATGGGCCCAAAACGAGATTGCCGTTGTTCCCGATTTTCATAAGCGAATTTTGTTTAGCGATGAAGCGCATTTCTGGTTGAATGGCTACGTCAACAAACAAAACTGCCGCATTTGGAGTGAAGCTAATCCACAAGTGTATGTCGAAACACCGTTACATCCAGAAAAAATGACTGTTCGGTGCGCTTTATGGGCTGGTGGAATCCTTCTTCAAAAACGATGAAGGCCACAACGTTACAGTCAATGGTGATCGGTATAGAGCCATGATTACTAACTTTTTCATTCCTGAATTGAACAATCATGATGTCCAGGAGCTGTGGTTCCAACAAGACGGCGCAACATGTCACACAGCTCGTGCTATAATCGATTTATTGAAAGACACGTTTGGTGACCGCCTAATTTCACGTTTTGTGAATTGGCCTCCAAGATCTTGTGATTTAACACCGCTAGACTATTTTCTGTGGGGCTATGTAAAGTCATTGGTCTATGCGGATAAGCCACAAACGCTTGGCCATTTGGAAGACAACATTCGCCGTGTTATTGCCGATATACGGCCACAAATGTTGGAAAAAGTCATCGAAAATTGGACGTCCAGATTGGACTACATCCGAGCCAGCCGTGGCAGTCCTATGCCAGAAATCCTATTTAAAATGTAATGCCACAAGATTATCTTCCGAATAAAAAAAATTCATGTCAATCGAATAATACATCGTTGTTTTATTGCAATTTAAAGTTCTATACCTCTCAAAAAACACCCTTTATAACAAAAGTTGGTATGGGTTTAGTAATAACATGATTAGTATTCGTATAATACTTCTTTTTATGAATATAAATTCTGAGTTCAATTATTTTTTTAAAATATAAGTATTGCTTTGATTCAAAAATGCATACCAACTTTTGTCACATGTACTATTAGCAATAGGTAAAAAAAAATTCAAAGTATTATGCACAATAGAAAAAAAAGCCTTAGAATTTTAAATTCAGATAAACTAGCTATTTTATCTTTCTGAGAGACGTAACTTTAATTTTGGATTTGCCATAGGGATGTGAATAAAAACGAACGTAAAAGCTATGATCATTCTGCGTTTTTTATGTTTACAGCTTTCAAATTTTGTGAGGTTATAGAAAAGTTTTGATGTTTCGACCGATTTTTGTCAATTGAATCGTATTGTGTGTCCTCTCAACTTAGTATTTCTCCTTAAAAATTTCTTTAGTATCGGATATCGATGAACCTTTTGAACATTTTTTTATTTATTTCTTTTTTCAAAAACGGAAACTGGGGGTGCAGCTTAGAACCAATGAAAACACTTTTTCACAAAAACATTTTTAAAAATTTGGGGTGCGGCTGTGAATCTATGGCGGCTTAGATTCGAGGAAATGCGGTAATTAAGTTTTGCTCGGAAACATGACCTACTGGAGTATATCATTTGAACCTTTAAATCGTCTCGTTTAAGAGGATTGTGTATAGAGCCTGGTATTCCGTTTCTACTTTAAATACTAGACATTGCAGAGATTCAAACGTACAAAACCTAAGTTTGTTTCATGCCATTTTAATTACATGGATTAAAAGTTATGAAGTTATATATTGATTATAAACTTATCAATTTTTTTGGACCACGAGTTACTCACGACTCGGTTACGTTCGTTACATTGAAAGTTTCTCCTCAATAAGCAGGTAGGAACATGCACTAGTAGGTAGAATTAAAACGGTAATAACATTCTTCATAATAATTCAAAATAGCTTTTCAGTAGTGATAAAAAATAATAAATGTATTACCGTATTTACTCGAGTCTAAGCCACACCCCTTATTCTCTAAATGCTTTTGAGAAAAAATAAAAAAACTGTAATGCATAAATATCCAATAGTTCAAAAATTTCAACAAAAAAATAGTGTGAAATCATATGAAGTATATAATTTATTTATTTTATCAATATTAAAAACTTTCGAATACATACATGAGGGCTGCGGCAGCCCAGTGGTCAAGGTATCGCATCATGGCAGTCATGCCATGAGTTCGAGCCCAGTACCAATAAAGACCCGCCGTGTAAGGGAGCGGTACACGTTAAATCTGTATAGAGCTCAAACGACCTCCCGTTGGTGTGGTGTGGGTTAGGAGAGGTGGTGCGAGTTCGAGTGTCGTCCTCGTCTGTTGACCATGGTTCAAAATTACGAGGTCCCTTGCCAAAAGCCTTCGTGTAGCTGAACATTGCGACGTTAATATTCACTCACTCTCTCGAATATATATATATATATGCACCTATAATTACTCTGTCAGTATCATGTTTCGAAAAGGATCCGTCACTCCCATTGGCGCATCTGATCTCGGAATGGGGACTGGCGTCACCATTTTCCCAATCTTTGGCTTCCATTCCATCCAATGTATTTGTTATGCAACATTTTTTTAAGGTATCCGAACACGTTCGGAGTACTTTTTAACAGAATAGCCTATTTAAACACTATAAATGCTCTTTTAGGAGCCAATACCAATAAATACTAATATTTAGCTAACATATTTCAAATAAATTACTTAAATTTCAGAAAAATCACAATTGTAAGTGAAATTTTAGCAATATTTTTGAAAAACTTCAAAGCAATTAAAGAAAAAAGTAATAAACTTATATTGGTAAGAGTATTACTAAAACAGATAAGATATATTTATCTAGGAAATTTACTAAAATTTGAAAATTTTAGAGCTGATTGACATTTGTAACATTTTAAGTTATCTGACTCGCCATGATAGATTTTAAGCAATTTAAATGGCTACTTCTGGTAAGATCAAAGACCCCCTTCCGGTTTTTCTAATTTTATAAAATTGATTGTAACTTGACCTCTAGGTAGTGTAGAAATAAAATAAAGTATGTTTTGTAAAGTCAAAACATAGCTCTATTCCATAAAATAAAAAACTTCAACGTGTTTGGATACCTTAAGAATGATTCCCGGAGAATATAAAAGAATAATTAACACTGTTGATCGTTTACAAGAAAAAATTATATAATTTTGCTTACGCCGTCGACGTATATTCGTTTCATCCCTGTCAAATTTTCAGTGTCCGCTACTCTGTTTCCTTTTTTTTTTCTGCAAATCAAACTGCTTCCCTTTCCATACTTGCATTGTCGTGAACTCGTCTTGATGGTAATACCAATATCTTTGATGGTTAGATAATTAAAAGAAAGCTTATAGAAAAAAATTTCCTTAATAAGAGCAGACAGCAATGTTTAGGATAGACTCAATACTGGAGATAAACAGCGAAAAGGGGTAAGTTGTCGATGCATGCGGCTAGAGTGGACGGAAAACTACATTTTCCTTATGAAAGGGGTGGAAACTCAATTTTCCCCATCCGACAAATGTTTTGCCTTTGATTCTAAGCCGCGCCCGATTTTCAGTAGCATTAACACTGGGAAAAAAGTGAGGCTTAAATTCGAGTAAGTATGGTAATTTTTTATAATCATAATTTTATTAGAATATCAATAAATACTCTTACAACGAACGTAAATTTATAGCCACCAACTATCAAAAGTTCATTTAAAATTATACATCAAGACCATCCAAACAAAATCAATTTAAATTAAAAACTATTAGATGACCTTGTATGCTTAAATTGTTAAAAACTATTTAAAAATGATGTAAAAGGCATCATCGCAGCAATGTTACTTATCATATATGTATATATATATATATATATATATATATATATTATTCGAATCGAAATTCTTTTTTAAATGTAGATTTTGACCTCCAGAAACAATGTATAAAAAGGATAATGAAAAAGTGCTACATTTACTTTTATTACTCTAGATTCTGATTTGTTTTTGAAGAACCAATCACGCTCTTATTAACCTTGATGTATGATAATTTGTTCCCGTTTATTAATAAAAAAAACTTCATTTCCGGTTGTGTAAAAAAGATGCTCTAATGTCTGAGAGGCAAGAGAAAAAGTCAAGGTTAAGTTTCTTGATTCAAATTCACACCGTTTTACTGTCGTTTTATTAGTCGTTGAATAAAACTTGCGATAATCGAATGGAATACGTGTTTAAAAACCATGTAGAGAGAGAATTTAATAAAAAAATTATTGGGACTCAGTATTTCCAATAAATATATTTTTATTTGTAATATTTATGAAAGTGGAATATACTCTTTTGAAGTTTAAATCATACACAAAATGAAAATTGAAATTAGATCTTTTTGGGTCTTGGGATGATTTTCTGTTAATTTATTTTTCTTTCTTTTCTTTTTTTTACTTTTTTATTTCCAATGGTTGATTACAAGGCAACTGCAAATAAAATGAGAAACAGAGAATACTGACATCAAACAAGAAAAAACAGCAACAAAAGAGAAGAAGAAACGAAACACAAGCCCACAGTATAGTCCAGGGATGGCGAACCAGTGGCACGCGTGCCATTGATGGCACGCGACACGATATTTTGGGCACGCCATTGACCAAAAGAGCTAGTATTGTAGCTCTAAATAAACGAATAACGAAATAACTATGTTCACTATGAAGTATTACGAACAAACGCGAGTGATCGGTTGCAGGATGCACACACATTCGTTATTGTCTTGCCTTAGTTGCATCGTGGACTATAATTGCTAATAATGCAAAGTTTGTCTACACATAAAATAGTCAATTTCATTGACACAACTGTATTTTCAGGTTTATTTGTGTTATATACATGATTTTTAACTGTGTTATTTAACATGGCTAGTTTAGCAAAAAACAAAAAGTGTAAGATAGTAAGCGTAGCAGAGAATTTCAGCTTGGTGGACCGAGAAGTTTAGCACGATTAATAATTGCGACAAAACTGTGATTGTTTTATGTTCTGGAATAGTGGTGTATGGAACATTTTTGTCTGCAAAACGGCATTTATAGAAACAAATCACAAGTTCTTATGTCAAAAAAGTGAACTAGAGCAAAAAGAATTAATTACTTAGAAACCGTTTCGCAGACGACTCCGATTCAGTATGCATTCTGCTAAAAGTAGCATCTTACAATACTAATATGAGTTATTTGTGATCTGTAATGTGCAAATAAATAAATAAATAAAATTGGGATTACTTTAATTTGAATTACATATATAACTTAAATATCTACTACTATAAGTGAAAAATGTATTTTTTCATAGCAAATAGAGAGTTTTGAGTTGTTTAGTAAATAGTTTTATTATTTTTTCAATAATTATATGTCAAGAATATTTGACGGCACGTCTATACCTCATTCAACATGTCTTTAAAAAATGGCACGTTGATCGATCCATAAAGATTCGCCACCTCTGGTATAGTCTAAAAATCACACATTTTGTGTTTGGATTCCCAATATCTGCTCCACGGGGATCCAGAGGTGAGTGCACGGCAGCGTGCACAATGAATGACGTCCACTTCTTCATTGGAGTCGCACAGTTTGCAAAGGGGACTTTGGGCAATGTCTATCACGTTTAGTTGCTTCGATAGGCAGTCATGGCTAGTGGCGATTCGAAAATCGGCCACAGCTCTATCTCGTGGCCATTTTGGAATATGAAGAAGTTTGCTAAACCACGCTTTTTGATTATTCTTTTGGTTGAATTTCAACCAGTAGTGTTCTCCGTAGTACTTCTTTGTGATTCTTTTGTCACTCTAAAAAGGAATTGTATTGTTAGAGATTTTTGTCCCCTTCTTCGCCAAGCAATCGGCATTTTCATTCCTATCAATGCCATAGTGCGACATAGCAATATCTATATGGCATTGAAGTAAATCGCCAATTAATAGTTCACGTTTGAGGCTATCTACTAATAAAGGTGCCTCGATGGAAGATATCGCTTGGAGGGCAGCCCTTGAATCACATAAAACAACTTCCTTTGAATCACGATCTGTGTGGCGAAGAAGTTGAGATAGATTTTCTGTTAGTGTCTTGCTAAAACGCACAAATTTCTCATAAATAATGCATTCCCTTTCTTCATATGATTATTTAGTCTAGGCTTACACTTCACCAGATATTACAGGTTTCCGAGTATTTAAGGTATCCTACTACGTTCGGAACTGTGATTTTTAAAAAGCGCATAAATGGATAATTTTGATGATATTTAGTGTCACTTAGAATAGAATACATGTATAAGATTGTTTTAAGGATATTATGTGACAAAGAATATTTATTATTTAAATACAATATTTTGGCAAAAGATTAACTTAGAATAACCTTTTCTTCAAAATGTTCTCCTTTTATACAAAATGTTTCTATAATAATAATAATATTTTGATTGTATAAGAGTCTATATGCTACAGAGAGTCTGAACTAAGATTTTTGAAAAAATTCACATTATTACCGCCAATTGAAATAATTATAGGTGTTTTTTTCTTAAAATTTCTCTCATCTGCTGTAGTTAAATATGGATAAACCAACTTCTAAGTTGTGTATTTCAAAAATTCTAGTTCAGCCTCTGTACAGAGGCCTGAGCTATACACAGGCAAAATATTATTATAATCAAAGCATTTTTCATAAAAGGAGAATATTTTGAAAATATGTCATTCTATGTTCATTTTTTGTCAAAATATCGTACTTAAATAATTTTTTATTGTAAAAATATTTTTAAAACAAATTTATGTACTTTTCCTAATCTAAGTGACACTAAATATCATAAATATTATCGATTTATACGCTTTTGCAAAATCACGGTTCCGAACGTAGTCGGATACCTTAAATTTTTATAGTACCTATTGAATTTGGATGAGTTGTACGAGTACAGTTGCAGTGAGTTTTTCTAAAATATTAAAGTTGTTTGCTTTTCCTTTAATTCTGAATTTGTTATTCTAATAAAGAAAAATCTTTAAGGCAATTTTAATATACAGCAAATCTATTTAAAAAAAAAAACTCAAAATTTAAATTTCTAACCTCTCAGGCAATAAATATCGATGCACCATCTGGAACCCTAATGAATCCTTTCTCCATTTAATGATAAGGGCATAAAAAAATATATACACCATTCCCCTCACAAAACACACTTAAATGTACACGGAAGTAAAAAAGCGCAGTCTTCTTATACACACAAAGCGATTACTCACAAATACGAATGTTAAGGTTGAACATACCTGTTACGATCTATCCAACTGACAAAAAACAAAGATAAAGAGGATCTAAAGATGGGATGTCGGTAATAGTAGAGGCAGGTTGCCCAACCCAGGGAAAATCGTGCAGTTTTCGTTTCATTAAGACAACGGTTATTTAAGTTATTAAGGTTCCTTTTCTTTTTTATCTTTTCTGGTACGGGAAGGCAATTTTTTGTGTGGATAAATACTGTGTTCAGGGACAATGATCCATATTGCTTGCCGATCCTTCTTTGAAAAGTTTCAGTAGGATGCCTTTGTTTTTAAATGACAGATTATAAGATGGTGGGAAGAGAGTTAAATGTAGGGAAATTAGAGCAGGCTTAAAAGCGTTTTGTTCTTAAGATGTGCTCTTGATGGGAATTGGTCCCATTATTTCTGTTTGAAATCGTATGCTGCGATTTTTGATACAGGTCTTCGTTTCCATTTTACAATAGACTTGAAAAACATGAAGAAACTTTTGAAACTACATGAAAAACTTTTAAGAAATTATTGTTGGTATCTTAAAGAAAGAGAATGAGAGAGAAGAGATTTATATTTCATTTTTAATGATTTTGATAATTTTAGACTTGAGTAAATTTTTTTAAATTATTTATTTATTTTACAAATGCCACTCACTACAATAGCACCTATAGCGTTAGTTCACGTGCTCTTCAGTATTTTTCGACAGTTGAACTAAGACTAATTAGTGCAGGGCACACGATCAAATATCCACCAGTCATAAGCTGACCAGAGTCACGCAGAGTACAGTCCCATGAGTCGACGATACCAATTCTTTGGAGATGAGATCTCAGACAGTCATGCCCTGTCAAAAGTAAAGGGTGTTTTTTAGAGGTGTAGAAATTTAAATTGCAATAAAACAACGATGTATTATTCGATTGACATGAATTTTTTTTATTCGAAAGATAATCTTGTGGCATTACATTTTAAATATGATTTCTGGCATAGGACTGCCACGGCTGGCTCGGATGTAGTCCAATCTGGACGTCCAATTTTCGATGACTTTTTCCAACATTTGTGGCCGTATATCGGCATAGCACTGCGAATGTTGTCTTCCAAATGGTCAAACGTTTGTGGCTTATCCGCATAGACCAATGACTTTACATAGCCCCACAGAAAATAGTCTAGCGGTGTTAAATCACAAGATCTTGGAGGCCAATTCACAGGTCCAAAACGTGAAATTAGGCGGTCACCCAACGTGTCTTTCAATAAATCGATTGTGGCACGAGCTGTGTGACATGTTGCGCCAACTTGTTGGAACCACAGCTCCTGGACATCATGATTGTTCACTTCAGGAATGAAAAGTTAGTAATCATGGCTCTATACCGATCACCATTGACTGTAACGTTGTGGCCTTCATCGTTTTTGAAGAAGTACGGAACAATGATTCCACCAGCCCATAAAGCGCACCAAATAGTCATTTTTTCTGGATGTAACGGTGTTTCGACATACACTTGTGGATTAGCTTCACTCCAAATGCGGCACTTTTGTTTGTTGACGTAGCCATTCAACCAGAAGTGCGCTTCATCTCTAAACAAAATTCGCTTATGAAAATCGGGAACAACGGCAATCTCGTTTTGGGCCCATTCGACGAATCTACGACTTGCTTGATGATCGTTTTGATGAATTGCCAAACCAAACTGAGAATAAATCACTTGACAGCTGTTAAATCGGTCTCTATCTTGGAAAGTAATGCCAACTTAAACTTCTATACCTGGAAAAAAAACACCCTTTATAAAATGAGCAACAGCAGCTTTCCTAGGAGATCCAGGAACGAGGGACAGGTTCTCTTTGAAGATTGCCGAGTTCTTGTCCTTCAACACAGCTCTGTAGCTTCCATTTTAAAACTATACGTAAAGGCCATATTAGAAAAAAGGCTTAAGGAATTAAAGGCAGAAATCTTCGTGGGTATTTGAATTTTTTAAACTGAAAGTCACTGAAACTGTTCTGATTAGATTGGAAATATGTGGCCACATTAAGCCTAAGCACTTTTTTTCTTTGTAATATTTTTTGAGACATAAACATACTTTAAGACAGAGTTTCTCAAACTCTCAATATCTGCGACCCAACATTCAATTTTTTTCCCTCATCACCTCCGTCGATACAATAACAATGTATTGAATTCAATAATGCTATACTTTGAAGCTAAAGCTACAACACGACTTCAACCTCTTAAGTGCCACTGGTTTATATAAACGTCCTGCTCAGCTAAAGAGTTAATCATCCTTGACGTATATATACGTCTTTCCGAAGTACTATCTTTTCTGTGCACTGCTATTCATAAAAAAATTTTCCGAAGGCTTTGGAATGCAGTAAAAAGATCTTGACAGTGTTTGCAAATGATGTACTTATTTCAGAGGATTTGCATATAATTCCTTTTCTTGACACCCCTACCCACACACAATACATCCCATACACACGCCTGCGTGGAAAATGGAAGCATTGAGGGAACGAATCACGTATCTTTAAATCGGCAGTTGAGGGATTGATTATAAACCATACAAATTATCAAGATAAGTGTTAATTTTTGTATATATTTTATATGTGCGAAGTACATAGGGTCAATGGTAATTATATTAATCTTGTTCTTACCACAGTATTGCTAAATTAATTATAAAATACATTGTGCAGTACCGATACATTTATATATGAGAGAAAATATGTATTTGTTATTATGTCAGAATGTATTTTGTTTGTTTACACTCAGAAAATTAATAAGTTTTAAAATCATCTTTTGTTTTCGACTTTTCAATATGCTCACACCACCTCATAGAGTTATCACCCCCCTCAAGGGGGTTGCTCCCCACAGTTTGAGAAACGCTACTTTAAGATAGTATAAATGTTAAGGTATTCGACTACGTTCGGAATCGTGATTTTACAAAAGCGTATAAATGAATAATATTTATGATATTTAGTGCCAATTAGATTAGAATATGTGTATAAAGTTGTTTTAAGAATATTATTACAATAAAAAAATATTTAAATACAATATTTTGACAAAAAATGAACATAGAATTATTTATATTTAAAACATTCTCCTTTTATGGGAATCGCTTCAATATTAATAATATTTTGCTTGTATATAGCCCAGACCTCTGTAAAGAGGCTGAACTAAAAATTTTGAAACATAACTTCCAAGTGTATTTATTCATATTTTAATACAACAGAGGAAAGAAATTTTTTTAAAAAAAAGCAGATAATTACTTCAATTGGTTGTAACTCTGAAAGTAATGTGAATTTTTCAAATATCCTAGTTCAGACCCTCTGGAGCGAAGTCTTTACTTTATAACCAAAATATTAATTTTAATAAAAGGAGAGCGTTTTGAAAATAGATCATTCTAAGTTAATTTTTTTTCAAAATATAGGATTTAAATACTTTTTAAAGTAACAATATTCTTAAAACAGTTCTATACACGCATTCTAATCTAAGTGACACTAAATACCGTGAAATTTATCCATTTATCGCTTTTTTTAAAATCATGGTTCCGAACGTAGTCGGATACCTTAAAGAAAGTTTAATGAGTATAAATGAATACTTTTTTTTCATATTTAATAGCATCTGAATTAAAGTATACATATAAACTTGTTTTAAGAATATTATAATTAGAAAAAAATTATTTTAACTAGAAAAATTATTTAAATGCAGTTTTTTGGTAAAAAAATTACATATTTTCAAAACATTCTCCTTTTAAGAAAAAAAAATGCTTCTATAATAATAATATTTTGTCTACATATAGCTAATACTTCAGTACAAAGCGTGAACTCGGAATTTTGAAACATATAATTTAGAAGTGGATATTTATTCTTATATTAATATATATAAGAGTAGAGAAATCTTAATATATAAAACACCGGTTATTATTCCAATTTCTGTGGGAATCTGCGGGAATTTATTCGGGCACCTGGGTTCGAAGAACCCTTAATCCCGTACCTGGCAAAAGTGTCTTTAATGACATGGCTGATCGTTGAGTTTTCATGTTTGGTAGTAGATCATTGCAATTGGATGAGCGGCGGCAGGCCAGTAGGCGGAGCTTCGAGGCATGGATCTTGACATCTCGGAAAGTTTTCAACATTTACACACACGACTTCCCAGAACACCCCACCGTCAGTACTTGCCTGTTCGCGGATGATTCCGCCATGCTTACGCAAGGTACCCAGCTCAAATACACACTTAAAAACATGCAAAACTTCCTTGACAAGTTACAAGATTGGCTCACACAATGGAGAATTGCAATTAATGTTGACAAGTCTCAAGCAATTATATTCAGAAAATGGGAGTTATTGATCCCCCTTTTCAACTCACTCTTTTGAAGACAACATACAGTGGGTCTCGGTAGTTCGTTACTTGGGGTACACATGGATAGCCGCTTAACTTACAAAAACATATCGACTATCTCTCAGAAAATTCTGGGGGAGAATTCATTTAGCTATCTCCCTTGTAGGGAGGAATTCTCCACTATCCCTTGAAAACAAAGTCATTCTATACAAGCAAGTTCTGCTCCCAATTATAACATACGCTTCTCCTGTCTGGGGAGCAGCGGCTGCCACCCACATGAAAAAAAAAAAATCCAAGTTATCCAAAACAAAATACTCCGACTCATCACTAACGCGCCCTGGTACGTTAGAAATGATGTTATTCACTACGACCTACACATGGAGCCGATTTCTAGTTACATCACTAAGTTAGCTAGGAATGTTTTCAGATCTATTGAAAATCACGACAATCCAATAATTCGTGCACAAACAATGTTCACTTATCCACATCCTAAATTGAAATACGCCTATGCCACAGCAAAATGGCAGCTACCGCTCAAACCGCCGTAACTCAACAAATACACATTAATTTCAAACATCTACAACATCAAATGCTCTACTGCAAATCGAAATAGGGTCAGTTCTGGCTGTCACCTCCCCCTCCATGTACATCTTTTGGCGATGGATTTTCTTCCTGGTCCTTCCCTTCATTCATGCCACTACGTCACCAACCTGTTTCTGGGTGTTAACCCAGCTCGTTCGGTTGGCGTAGTAGGCATCTCGTTCATTCCCCCCTCCTTTTGAGGGGTTGTTGATTTTTTATTATTTCATCATGGATTTCCTTTTCTTCTCATACTAGGTATAAACGCCTTCGGCGTTGGCACCTGAAAATTCTAATTTCCGTTATTTCCGTTCGGAAAGTTTTCAGTGAGGAATCTGAGTGGAAGAGCGAGTCTTCCTATTGGCTGTTGAACAGTGAGGATAATGGCTCAGGAAAAATGGCTGCTCATGTGGGGGGAGGTGAGTGGTGTAGTGACGGATGTCCAGTAGGGGCGAAAATTTATGAGGTAGAAAAGGAAACAGCCGGGTGGTTAGCGAGGGGGTCACCCTCCTCACATTGACCGCTCCCGGTGTTGCTGCAGTATTAACTTAAGTACGGCGAGCGCTCGGCCGTGAGAGGAGATTTAAAAATAATGCTAGACAAACATGATTATCAATTAAAAGAGTGATATAAATAGATGATTAAGAATAAATTAAGTGCTGGGAGGATTATACGAGTCCAGGAGTATACTCCTGGGTCGTTTCCTCTTGAATCTTGCAGTATAGTTTTCTAAGTTTTGCATATTTACATTTTCAGAACTATTCAGAGAGTTAAAGAAGTTTTTAGCTAATTTTTGGATGTGCAATTTAAATGAAGGAATTTTAATTGCATTGCGAATTTCGTCGTTTCTCATGTACCTACAGGCACCGACGATCATTCTGATTAAAGTATTTTGAGCAACATCCAAGATATTAATGTTTGTCTTAGCAGCATAACCCTATACAGGACACACACACACATCCGTAAGAGAGGATTGGACGTAGAACGGCTGTGTAGAGAAGCACTTTGCAATTTAAATCAAGGTGTGAATTCCGGTTTATTAGGGAGTATATTTTAAACATTACTTTCCGGAATTTATCGCGAGTATAAGTGATGTGTTTTTTTCCAGGTGAGTTTATTATCAAAAATGAGTCCAAGATATTTGGTTTCCTGAGACCATGGAATAATTTGATTGTACATTGTGGGTGGTGGTGGTAGTGTTCTTTTGTATGTGAAAGCAACCGCAGCTGACTTTTCAACATTAATTTTATAATAATAATTCCAATTTATATAATGAGAATCTTTCAAAATTCCTAGTTCAGGCTCCGTAGAGAAGTCTTAGCTATACATATAGGCATAAATATAATAGAAAAAATTTTCATAAAAGGGAAATGTTTCGAAAATATACCATTCTTCTTCATTTTGATTCTAATAATTTTTTATTCTAACAATGTTCTTAGAATAATTTTATGCGTTTATTCTAATTCAAGTGACACTAGAATAATTGTATGTGTTTATTCTAATTCAAGTGACACTAAGTATCAAAAAATTATTCATTTACATTCTTTTTCAAAATCGCGGTTTCGAACGAATACCATAAGAGTTACTGAAATTCTATATTACATTCAATTAAATGCAAATTTTTCCAAAATTCGAAAATTTTCCATTTGAATTTTACTTGATTCGTGGATTTTAATTAATCTTAGAACAAAAGTTTTCTTCATCGAAACATTGTATTTTACGATGAGCTTAAGAACAAATTTAACTTAAGGATAAGAAAGTAATTATATGTTGTTACTTCAAAAAACTTATATTCATATTTTCAACTATTTTGTACAAAGCAGCTCATATACAAAAAATTTAATCTTATTTTTTTTTTAAACTCGTAATCAGATCTCGTAGAAGTTAAATCTCATTCTGCGAAATATGAGTACAATATAAAAAAATAATTACTAAGAACCTATACTAAGTACTTTGTGACCCTTTTTTTAAAAGAAAATCCAGACATTTTTCAGTTTTAATATGACTTTTTTTTCATAATATTATGTAAGATATGAAATATATTCTAATTGATACAAAAATGTATTTAAATAAGCCTCTTGGAAAAATTTATGCTTTTGTTGTTTTGTTACTGTGTGTAGCTAAGATTTCAATATTTAAAATTTCTATTTTTATTCATAGATTTCCATTAAATCATCGAATGTATGTGAAATGTTCAATAGATTTTTATTGTACCCTCATTTTTCCTTTCGTACATTTTTTTCTTCGATAATGTTTTTATAATTTAAAATTATTTCAACATTTTTACTCAAAAATTTCTAAACAATTGACTTAATTTGTGTAAAATGCTTTTTAGTTTCTTTTTTTTCGAACTCTTAGTTTTCATACTCTTACTTCTCGATATTGCTTTAAAAAACTGTAAAAAACGAAGTAACTTCTTAAAAAAATGTACAATAGTTTTTTTTAAATCATGAGAATATTTTTTTAAAGAAAATGTTTTTAGATACACATTAAATTTTTCCTTTGTTATTTCCTGTTCTTTTTCATTACATGTTTAGTTATCAAAAATTAACCGCTAACGATTTTTGACATTCTAATAAATTTTAAAACATTCTAATTCAAAAATAAACCATTCGATCGAACAAATTATCTTCCGAAATTGTTAATATCTTACATAAGACTAGGAACTACACAAAATCTAAACTGAAGTGAGGGTCAAGAGAGTGAGAGAGAAATGTTCCAAGGAAAAGCATTGCATCTTAACATCAAGAATCGCCATTTTCAACTACTTTGTACATTTTCTCTGCATCATAATTAATTCAATGGCCTTTGTAAATCAAGTACTAGATGCAACTTCTTTTTTCAATCTATTTTTCCCTTTTACAACACGGAAGTATTTAAGATGCTTTTTGATGATGTAATTTTTTCGTGGTTGGGTTTTTCCTCCTGTAGTGTGAACTCATTTTATTTTTCGATGACTAATACTTGAGCATTTTTGCGAATTAAAAAAAATCTTAAGAAATGTTCAGAGTATTATTTTGGAAATAAAAGTTAAAGTTCGTTTTGAACTTGAACTCAAAAACGTCAAGGCTCTAGAAAATTATCGAGACGCAGTCATGCAATACAGTTAGAAATTGTCCGATAAATAAATAAATAAATAAAAACATTCTAGGATTAAAAGGAAATAACACGAAAAATGTTTAGTGAATTCATTCAACTTAAAAAAATTCATGAAACCTTTTTCGGAATATACAGTGGTGGTCAAAATTGTGGATACTTTTTGAAATTGTTATTGTTTTTTTAAGTTTGTATGCTTATAGAAAATTTTACGTTGCACAAAATGCAAAGTATTTTACATCATTTTAAAGGAAATTTAATACTAAATTCAATTTAAAAAATCAAATATTTGCAACGCAGAAAAACGTTATGCTGCAATAACTGTCGATACACATTAGATACTGATGATAACAGTGAGTTATCAGAGCTCAGTCATGTTGCCTTTATTCTTTATTAAAGCTTCACATAGATGTTTCATTAAACTGAAAATAGTTTTAAGCTCTTCCTCCGTTATTACATGATGCCAGGAAACAATTGTATCCTCAATTAGATCCTTTTTATTTCATGAGTACCTCATTCGGACAAGAGTTTTCAAAGGGTACCACAAGTTTTCCATAGGTTTGATGTCAGGACTATTCCTGGGCCAGGATAACAATATTTAGTCAAAAAGCAATGGCATCAAATAAAAGAGTAGATTGGACGCATGTGTGAAGAGAAAATGGTATTTCCTATGTTAAAATTACATGACAATTACAAAGTTCGTCGCCAAGACTCGTGCCCTCTTGCTGCATTTATGTGCGACGTCGATAGATAATATGTCGGATCTTATTTTAGATCAAGCATTTGAAAACTTAAATGCAGAGAATGTCGAGAAGATATGATTGAAATAATGTTTAAGTATTTTTAGTTGCTGTTGTTATCGTGTGTTTATTACTGGGATACATACGAAAGACGTGAGATAGATGAACCGAAACATATAACACAACCACAGAAAAATTCAGATTTTATTACAAGCGATGATCCCAGCATATAACAAGAAGAGGTGCGCTGCTTTTCCTTTCGAGACGGGAATCCATTTCAGGCGAAAGACCAACTTCTTTCCCGAAGATACAACCAAATCTTACTCGGGATTCGAACCCGAACCCACTCGGTTATAAGCCGAGGGTCATAGCCACCAGCCTTCTGGCTGGGCGACAAGTATTTTTAGTTGACGATTAAATTTAATTTTTAAATTTTATAATTTTTAGTTCACTTTTTCCCCTCATTTCCTCATGTTTTTTCAATCAAACAGTGGCCATGATATCCGACTGGTCATGGTCGTGTACTCGTGGCCAGCATTGTCCAGTCGTGCTACTGAAGATCCGCTGGGAAAGAAGCTGATGCGTATTAAATCTGTCGAAGCTTAAAGTCTACACAATGGCGTTATACGGAAGTTTGGTATAGCCTTCCTTATTTGAAAGTGGTTTAAAATTACGAGACATGTCGTTAATAAACATACAATTCCTTTTTGAATAAACTCTGTTGAATCTCTTGTCTGCAAGTTATTTTCTGTAAAAAAAAGAAAATATTTTTTCTTCTTCTATTGACACAACAGCCCTGGGTGGGTCAAAGCCTTCTCAAGCACCATCTTTTATTCCGATCTCCGCTTAGCAACAGTTCTCCAATTAGTTTCTCTTAAATCGTCCTCCACACAATCAGCCCATCTCAATTTGGGCCTACCCTTAGTTTTAGTTCCAATAGGTTCGTAATTGAAAATTCTGAACATCAAGGATGAGGGTTCCATACGGTAGATGTGTGGTCCACAAACCCCAAACGACCAATCTTGATGGATTTAATGACATCTGCTTTCTCTTAAATAGCGTATATGTATAATTCGAAATTGCATCAACAATTCATTCTCATTTACAGCACCAAAGATATATCTAAAAACTTTACGCTCGAAGATGCCTAACTGTGTTCAGTCTATAATTTATTTAAGGTTCAAGCTTCAGATCCATAGGTAAGTAATGGTTTGATGATTGTTTTACATAGCGCAATTTTTGTAAGTCTTTTAATGAATTTTGACTTTGAGAAAGTTCTTAGTTCATGAAGACACACACAGAGATTAGTAGCAATAATACGTATTTTAATTTCAGCACCAATATATTGTTTAAAATGTTAATGTTTGAGCCCAAATAGGCGAAATTATCAACCATTTCAAACTTATAATTTTCGTTCTGCAGATATTTAAAACCTACTGAAGTTTTTGTAATTGGCATGTATTTAGTTTTGTATTCCTTAATAATTAAATGCAACTTTTCTGCCGATTTCTTGAGGACTATACATGCCTCTGACAAAACATTTTTAGTACGAGCAATAATTACTATATCATAGGCATAAGAAGTTATAGTCTTGATGAAAATGATATCTCCCCTAGTGTGTGAATGCCGGATTTGCGAATACGCCATTCCAACACCAAATTAAAAAGGAGACAAGCAAGAACATTACCTAATCTCACACTATTTCTGACTTCGAAAAACTCTGGGAAGCAACCAGAAAGCTTTACACTAGAAACAGTTTGGGTCAAAGTTGTCGTAATAAAAGTTCGAAGCTTTTTTTGGAATAAAATATTTATTATTCAATTATATTACCATTGCTTCTAGGGGAGAGGGGAGGTAGCCAGTTTGTAGCTTTTTAACTATTATATAATTCAGAAACACGTCTTTTAATTTAACAAAAACTTAAATTCAATACGCAAAATAGTAGCTCAAAAACGCCAATTTGGTAAATAATAAAATACAAATAAAAATCCCCAAAACGTGGCAGATGAAAAAAAGAAAAGAATTGTAACAAAATCCGCAAACATCCTGACACCGCAAACCAAACCAACCCATTCCTAATTGACGCCTTTTTTTTCTTTTTCCCCAGAAAAAGAACACCCACATAATAAATCAAAAAAACCCTTTCACAAAACCCGCCACATAATTTGCTTAAATAATTGGAAACAAATACCCCTACAAAGTAAACGGATTAAAAAAGAAAGAAAGAAAGAATTTGTTGTAGCATCTACAACATTATATTCGCGGGGAGTTTTTCTTGCACAGGATAGTATTTGACTTGGAGCCGCCGATTACTTCACCGCCGTAGAAGACCTTTTGAACCATATGCTTCCTCTGGCGCGCTTTCCAGACAAACACAAAGAAAGGGTAAGAAGCAGAAGAAAAAAAAAGTCAACAAAGTATGAAAAGGGTTACAGTAAACAGCTCGTAGATCTAACCAGGAAATCAGCTGCTCTCAATGCCAAGCTTCCTGAGCTGCTATTACAGATTCGCGTGTACTTTTTCCCACGGTAAATACTGTTTCGTTATTGTTTAGAACGAATTGATATGATGTGCAGATGAATATTCCATATTGTTCGGACAGGGGGAGAGAGTTGGAAGTTTTATCCAGAGTGGTATGGTCACGATTAGGAAGAGTTTAAAAAGGTCGAGATAGCAAGATATACTGGGTGTTTTATTTATTTATTTTTCGTTGTTCTTTTTTCTTGCTTCCATAAATTGGCCATTTTCTTAGCAAAAAAAAGTTTTTAACGATTACGTTAAGACGTGATTATTCTTTGGTAGTTTTTTTTTAATCTTTGCGATTGATAAGATCGGCGATATAAATGCAAAATGATGTGAATAAATAAAAAAAAAGTAGATGATCATTTTCTAAACGAAGATTCGAGTTGATGGGATAAACCAGAACGGTCTTAGATGATTTGAGTTTTTTTTTTTTTAACTTATAGAATTCTGTTTTGAACGATCTGGTTTGGTTATTTTTATTATTACTATTAGTATCATGCTGGTCGTGGCTAAGTTATTCTTAGGGGAATGTGGGAGACAAAATTATTTTAAAAAAACTTTACTATTTGTTGCATTATCAAGAAATTCTTATCAAACAATTAATATTAGTCTATACCATATACAATTTTCTTTCGAAATTACTAAAAATTATAAATGTTTTAAAAGTTTTTCGCATTTTCTTTTTCATATATATATATTGTTCTTTATGTTTAATAGAATTTCGACTCATATTTATGCATAAAGAATTTAAGGCAAAGATTTTTTTATTTGAATCATAATTTATTTAAAAATTGTGAAAGCGCAATATATTTAAAATGATTTTCTGAAAAAAAAATTGTATTGCACATTCCATTTGCTGATTTTTTCCCTCTATATTAAACTGCGTGAGACAATTTTTTTGCGGGGGGATTCTAAACGCTTTTCTATGTGTGAATATTTTTATTAGAATTACCGGAAAGATAATTTTATGTTTCATTGTTTTTATTTTACAGTTAAAATACGATTTTAAAATGTGATTTTCAAGCAAAACTTGATCCATAAGAAGAATTTTGAATAAGAAATTCGGTACTGGTACAAATTTCTCCAAGTTAGCTTTTTTGGCGACAACACACAATATGCACAGAAAAAAATGCTAATTAATGTTAGTTCTCATTCAGATTTTCATCCATTTTTTTATGTATTACTAAAAACACGTCACTGATAATAGAAGATCACGAATTGTTTTGCAAATGTGGCGGTGATTGATTACCAGCTGGAATAGTCCGTTTGGCGTCGTTTGTATCATTTTTGGCGACTCTATCGAAAGCGCCTGGGAAATGGAAAAGAACAAAAAATTATTTTAGAGTAAAATGAATATAATAAAAACCAAAAGCCATTAAAAAGTACTTGGATGACCATTGAAATCGAAACACCAGGAAGGATCAAATAACAAAACCTTGCTAATTGTACATATACAAAAAAAGGTAGGGATAGAAGACATGATTATATTTGAAGGAAGGTTGAAGGTATAAAGGGTTTCCAGAATTAATTCACAAAACTTTTATCTCTGGCAGCGAAAATGCCCCTGACCCGGCTAAGCATCGAGTCAAGCGGCGTTTTAATGTCATTTATGAGAAAATCTATTCTGCTTAAATCTATACATCACTTCATAAAAGGAAGTGGCTGAAGAGAAATAGTAGCATAATCTCTCAACAACATTTGACACGATATTTTCAGTGAGTGAGAAATCCGGGAAACGTACTAGCCGGCTTCCGTGTCGAAATCAAGACATGACAAGCACACAAAAAGTGATCTTTCATTATCTTTTCAAAGGTGATTTTTCTGAGGCTTTGAAGATAGTGCATATCCTCCCACTTTAAGGTCTGAAAAATGCAACACTGTAGGTGTTCGTGTCATGCACTCAATGACATCCCATACCACATACCTCACACAAGTACAGATCAGTACCATACCAAGACAGTAGCACACACAAGAATTTTTCAAGGGGGGAGGGGGGGTCCAGGGGCGAAATTTCACCATTCTTGTAACATGCTCCTTTTGATTTTGTCGATTTTCGGGAGCAAAACGCAGTAAAAAACTAATTTTCGAATAAATAACTAGCATTAATTAATAAAACTAATCATTAATAACAAGTAATTAATTAAATTTTACCTACTATATACTTAGAATTATAACCAATCGGAAAAAAAATCAAGGGCTTTGGGAGGGGGTCCGGACCCCCCTTGTGTGCGCTACTGTACCAAGACCTGTAAGAATATATCGAATACAAGCAAACTAAGTGCATTCTCCTGAGTGCTACCAGACACGCACACGTTGATTATGCTGTTGCACGCTGAACACATGGTAGAATAATGAAGTACATAATTTTGTATTTAGAAATACAGAATTTTTCGAAATATTCATTTTAAAAGGCATTAATTTATTCTTTGTGTTTCCTTCATACTCCAATGTCGATTTCAAACCCAAAACAAAAGATATTTCATTACAGATATGAAAAAGTCTTCACTAAAATAGCACAAATGTCACTAT
Organism: Trichonephila clavipes; assembly: GCA_019973935.1. Taxonomy (NCBI): domain Eukaryota; kingdom Metazoa; phylum Arthropoda; class Arachnida; order Araneae; family Nephilidae; genus Trichonephila; species Trichonephila clavipes. The sequence continues at coordinate 1,345,376 of BMAU01017015.1, forward strand.
TAATATCTAGCCAATAAATGGATAATAATTTTAATGAATATATATATATATATTTAGTGAAGGGTATCAAATCAAAATTCCAGGCAAAATTCAAATGCTGCTGCTGATTAAGCCTCACAATTTGATTAATGTTTTCCATTTCTCATATAATTAAATATTGAATTCGCTATAAAATATATCGCTTGGTTTATTTTTAATGAATATTCACGGGTGAATTGGAAGAATTATTAGATGAATAGATAGTGTTTTACTTAATGACTTCAATAATTTATTTGTGTCCTTTCTCGACGATTTAAACAGAAGAGAGAACATTCAGCATATATATATATATATATATATATATATATATATATATATATATATATATATATTATTTTCTAACAATTTTGATGCATATTTCGAAATTACGTTTGCATTTTTCTCTTCGCACGTATATTTATGCAAATCAATCTAAAATTATTATTTTTATTCACTTATTTTTAAAGGAATTGTGTTTTTGATTTTTGTTTATGCCCTTGTTAAATTTATTCTATAGAAATCATTCGGAAACATGGGGTTTATGAAATCATTAATCATTAGGGAATAATTAAATTTATTTTTCAACCACTTTGATTAAACTATATCAAATTATTTGAATTATTTAAGCCTAAAGTGTGTGGTTGACCAATGAATTTGATGCGTAAAAATCCATCATAATTTGAACAGGTTATTGGAATTGGAATTTGTTTTTGAAAATTATGATATTTAGAAATTTCTTGTGTGTGTGCATATTAAATGGAAATGGACACATGAACACAAAACTTTAACCTAACTACCATTTTTATAAATTTTTATCATTATCGTGGAACATGATCCCAATAAAATTTGGAATTCTACCTTGAAATAAAAAATAAAAAAAAAAGTTTTGTACCAAATATATTTTTCAAATAGATTCCTGAAATTGGAATTCTTCTATTTTGATATGAAATTTCGAAATCAAAAGCGCATTGAACCGATCAATAGTGCATGTTAATATCTTAAATCAGAGGTCTTCAACCTGGAATCCCTGGAACTTTGATAGGGATTCCGCAAGTGATCCATGTTTGTTTAATCGAAGCCCCAAAATTTTAGCAAAATTTTAATTGTTATAAAAGGTTGAATTCTTAAAGGCATTTTACTAGTAAAACTAAATATAAATAAGTATTTTATGGATAAAATAAAATCTTATACTTTGTAAAAGTCATGTGCTTTAATCAGGAATTGATACCTTAGAAGGCTTGCCAATGAAAGAGAAGGAACAACTTATTGACTTATCAACATACTCAATGTTAAAGTCTGAATTTAAGCTGGAATAGCTTAAAAATTTAGGTTGTAAATTTGCATAATACACAGAAGTTTCTCTTTCAGTTACAAAAATTTTAATACCATTCTGAACAATGTATTCAAAGTAAAAAGGTTCTCAACGTATGTGGCAACAAAAACTCATATAGAACCAAATTAATGGGGAATATACGATGCCACTGCAGAATACTTTAGCACACCTAGACTTCGGAAGTTTGTGTAAAAAATGCAAACATATATCGTCGGTCTAATTATCAGACTGCGTAACTCCACCGATGTAACTGATTTGATATAGGAGTGCAACGCTGATTTGATATAGGAGAGCAACCGCTGCTTGGCGCAATTCCTTAATCGCGTCAAGCAGCGGTTGTTGTCGGGTTACATGAAATCCAAGAGGACGGCCTAGCGTTTCCCTTTTGTTTTGTCTAGGCCATGCCCCAGTGCGCGCTCCGCTTTTAATTTATTCCTTCCATCAGGGTAATCGCTGTTTTTTTTTATTTCATAATAAAACTAGATTTCGAAGGGAGAGGTGATGGCAAGATTTGAACATAAAATAAATACAACAGAAAGTAATATTAATGTATTACACTTCCAGATATAAATTATTTACACTAATTTAAGCGTTTGTTACACAAAATTTGTAACGATATCGCAAGATAAAAATATCAGAGTAAACCATATTGTAATATTATCGCCTATCTTGGAGAACATAAACAACAACTTGACGCCTAGCCCTACTGTATCAAATTAGCATCCCAGATGGAGTTACGCAGTCTGATCATTAGACCGACGATATGCAATGTTAGTTTCTAGATAGAATGCAATAGTAGACGACACCTGGAGCCAGTGGCATAACGTATATCCCCACAACCCTCGTATTGCGAGGGGCCCAGAGGTTCTAGGGGGCCCTAAAGACTGACTACCACCAAGTATCTACCCCTTGTAAAATCCAATTTTGGGGCCCAAAACCTGACTTTGCAGGGGGCCCAAATGTTCTCAGTTACACCACTGCCTGGAGCAGTAATTAATTAGTAAATTACTTTAATATTACGTTTAAAAATTTTTGATAAGAAATATAGTATTTGTTTAACTGTCTGTACTAATCATGTTGATCTACTTTAAATGTTGTTTTAAGATATATTCTTCCAATGCCTTTCTTTTGGATGGGTTTCCACGGAAACACATAATCAAAGTTTGAAAACCCTTGCTTCTCTCAAACGGAATAAAACTGTTTTGATGTATTTGTATATTTTTATTTCAAGAGAAAATAAAACAAAATTATTCCAAAAATAGTTGATTGCGACACTTTTACTTGACTAAGAATCATAAAACGAAATCAAGATTTGTATTTAATTTTAGAAAGGAAGATCAAGATCGCGAAAAAAACAAAATTCCTTTTCGCAAGACCCATCCTTTTCCGGTGATATTTTAAGAAACGAATTACCAAATCGAGGCGAACAAGCGTGATTATCGATTACTTTTCCAGTTCTGATCGAGGACATTGTGACGTCATAACAAGCGAACGTCTGCTGCCAATCACACACCGCAGTGGGAAAACAATAGGGAAACCGTGCCCTTATCTACTTCACGGAAGAGTAAAGCAGCAATTGGAGTGAAATCCACTCACTTAGAAGGTAATAAACGGCCTAGGAAAAAAAATACATAAAAATAAGAATTGCTCCGTTTCTTTTGTTATAATGGATCTTCTTCGGAAGCCATGGTTTTTAACAAACAATAAGTTCTATTCACAGGCCAATGTACGAGAAGATGTGATATTAAGAGAACAATAAAATGTCGTTTGGCCGCCGAGGGAAAATTGGTTATATGACTCTTTATGTTTAATTTCTTTTTTCCTTCTCATCTGAATGGCAACACGGTAACAATCGAAATTCTGACTGATTGATTGTTTTAAACAATAATCTGATTTATGACTAGAACGTCGCATCTTCATGCCTGCTTAGGTAGAACCCGTGACACAAAGATCTTTGGTAAAGACATGGAATTTTTTTGTGAGTTTTTGTTTTGTAATCAGCACTGATTTACATTTTTATATGAATAACATTGTTACATTTGTGGAATATTTTTGATTAGATGGAATGATTGGTATGGCTGACTTGATTTGATGAGTCGATTTTTTTGGGGATGAATGAAGAGAATTCCAAATATATAAAATGTTCTAAATTAAATGATAAGATATAAACATACTTACTGATTCCTAAATGAAAATATTTTCTTGTGTTCTCACACAAATTGTATATCTTTTGCTACGTAAGCCTTCTCTTTCAATCTTAATGTATAATTTCAAGTATAAATTGAAAGTCAAAAAATTCTTGTTTTATTTTATGAACATTTATTAGAATTTTAACTAAATTTATGGAACATCAATGTGAGGGTGAACTTTGAAATTAAGACTTAAGTCTACTTTCTTTATAATTTTTTTTACAATATTAAAAGAGCATATATTTATCTCAACAGTTCTCACAAGATTAAAAAGCATAATTTTCAAAAACAAAATACATCCATGATAAGATTTAAAATAAAAAATACATATATTTATATTCGTTCAATATATAAATATAAAAAACTGAATAAAAATCGAAAATTTTCTCAAAAGTTGAACAATTCATAATCAATCTTTAAGAAAAAAAACAATTAGAGTAATAATTTCATAATGTTTTCCAAAGAAATTACAAATCGAATACCAGATTTTTTAAAAGTCTGAATTTATTTCCTTGGTATTTTATCTTAATTTTATACGGACCTCACAGTAATGAATTATCTAGCATTAAGTTAATAAGAAGTTTAAGTGATTTTTAAGATTAGAGATCTAAATGCTTTAGAGTCTTAGTCTTAAAAAGACTTCAGAGCAGCAGTTCTTAAACCGTGCACTTTTGGGGGTCCCCAAGGCCTCTCTAGGGGTTCAGCGAATATCTCTGATTTAATGTTAAAATTTTCCTCTTTTACAGACTCTGAAAAGCCTCTTGAAATATATTTATATATATATATATATGTGTGTGTGTGTGTGTGTTTAAAGATGTTTCCTCCTAGATTAGATTACTAAATGTCTGCAATGAAAATAATCTACAAGAACATGTATTTCGATCAAGAATATTAACTCAGTTAAAGGAAAAAAATAAATGTTAGTGTAAGTAGAGCAGAGACAGTCGTAGAATTATTGAGGAACCTTTAAATAATTTAAGTATATGTTGGGATTCAGGAAAGGATGTTCAAAATCTTGGGGGTCCGATATTTTAGACTGATACTTAAAGAGGGGGACGCGGAGATCGAAAGTTTAAGAGCCACTGCTGTAGAGTCTTCCTAAGCCTTCTTTGTCTTTTTAAAAATGTTTCCTTTTCAATTAACGAAAGTTCAAATAAATTTTTAAAAAATTCTGGTAAATAAAGTGTATAATAAGAGATACCGTACCTCGCTAAAAAAGAATCAGCAACTTAAGATAAACTTAAATAATAATTCGCCATCTTGCTCCACGGTCAAGTGACGAAGTCGACATCTAAGTTGGCACCTTTCCCAATCATATACAGTAGAACGTCGTTTATCCGAATCAACTGGGACCGGATACCGTTCGGATAACCGAATGCGATCCATGCAGTATATGAATTTGATTTGATTTGATTTAATATTAACGTCGCACTGTTCAGCTACAAGAGGGCTTTTGGCGACGGACCACGTAATTTTGAACCATGGTCAAGTGACGTGGACGACACCTGAGCTGGCACCCGCCTCTCCTAACTACCACACCACACCAACGGGAGGATATTTCAGCTCTCGACAGATTTAACGTGCATCGCTGCCCTACACGGCGGGTCTTTAGTGGTACTGGGCTCGAACACGTGACAAGGCAAGCCACGGTCCGATACCTATACCACTCGGCTACCGCGGCCACTGCAGTATATGAAACCAGGCACTATACGAGTATTGAAAATCATCACATGCTTGAAGAAAAAAGCAAAATATGTGCAAAATGTCGCAATTTAATTTTTATTGTGGAAAATAATCATATTTTCGCTATATCATTTTACACCATCGTTTTTTCGCTGCAAGACCTCTGATTCTCTTGAGCAGCAGTAGGTCCGAATATTTTACGCTCCGGATAATAAACGTTCGGATAAACCAGTGCTCCTCAACCTTTCTATCGCCTTGGACCGGTCAGCATTTGATAATTTTACCGCGGCCCATTGAAGGAGGAGACGTTGATTGTTTATATTTTAGATTGCTTTTATTTAATAATTTTAGTTTAATTGTATATTTAAATAGGCCTTCTCAGAATAAAATACAGTTACACCAAGAAATTAATATTAAGTTATTTAACATGGTGTATATATAAAATTATTAATATAAAACCCTAGACAAATACACCACTGTATATAAAATGAAAATAATTTAATATTCCTTGTGCGGACCGGCACTTTTTGGTCCACGGACCAGTACCGCTCCGCGGACAGGGGGTTGTGGATCATTGGGATAAACGAAGTTCTACTGTAGTCAAATGGAGAGGACTACATCTGAGTAGGTACTTTATTCAGTTTTATGTAATACTCCGGCAACAGCAGATGTAAAATTAATTCTGTAAATATATAATTACATAAATATTTTGATAAAAAATACTGAAAATGTTTTTAAAAATATTATTATAATCGTATATACTTTTTTATAATAATATTTATTAATATGTTAAGAACAAAAAGATTTTCTATTGAAAAGCTTCTGATACTACTTTTGAATTTATTATTTCCACCAAGAATAAATAAGTATAACATTATACAGAAAATAAATTAAAAGTAAAAAAACTTTTTTAAAAACAAGCTTTTATTTAAATGCTCTAAAAGGAATAAAATAAACTTTCCTTTTAAAACTTTTTTTGCTATCAACTTATAAAGTCGTTATACAATTTATGATATAAAAGCTTGTGGCGAGATTTAAATACTCATATTTACTTAGTCTGAAAATTTTAAAAATTAAAATCAATCAGATCAAGTTATTTAATTTGCTTGTTTATGTCACAGGTAAATCTCGCGACAAGCTTTTATATCATAAATTGTATAACGACTTTATAAGTTGATAGCAAAAAAAAAAAGTTTTAAAAGAAAAGTTTATTTTATTCCTTTTAGAGCATTTAAATAAAATCTTGTTTTTAAAAAAGTTTTTTTTGAACTTTTAATTTATTTTTTACTTTTTTGTTATCGCTAGACAGAGGTTTCTCAGTCTGTTAATCTCATTCAACGCATCATTGTTGAAAGGTTGTTGGCAGGTTAATTTTGAACAGTCCAGGTAAGGGGTACTCAACATTTTTTTCCGCCAGGCTACATACAAATGATAGATATGTCACTTGGGCCGCAACAAGAGGAGAATGGGAAGGGGGCGATAAACACTGTTAGATCAAAACAACATTGTGGACGAAGAAAAATTAATTAAAATATTAAAACTCGTTCTTTTTTTTTCTTTTTTTTGCTTTTACTATAACACTGTATTAAAAACGAAAAACAATTTTTTTTTGGTAAATCCGTAGTTTTAAACCAATTTTTTCAATTTTTGTGCAAAATTTGGATAAGGCTATTCTACAAACGAGAAATATTTTCGTGCGACTATATTTAAAAATGACGAAGTTTTTAAATGTTTTATTCAAAATTTGAGTATTTTTTGAAAAATCGTAAAAAAAAAAAAAAGTTTTTGGCCTTTTACTTTTAAGTGACTGATTCTAAAAGAAAAAAACCTGAGCTTTTTTAGTGCAGAATATCGATTCATTAACACGAAAAAAATCCTACGGAACGATTTAGAAATCATTTTCATGAAAACGCATCAATTTTGACTCATTTTAGAAAAAATTGTAAAAAATAGAAATATCGTTATTTTTTTAAACAAACTATACCTTATCTCGTAGCGAAATAAATGATCTTTCCCATTAGGCTATTATTTTTTATCCCAGTTTCAGAGAAAGAATAAGATGGTTTTTTACGAAAGGTCGAAGAGAGAGAATCGGAGCTTCTTTAAGCTCTATCCAATAAGCTGCCGGACAGAATAAAAAGCTAACAGGAGTAAAAGGTTTTCAATTAATATCTTTTTAACTAATTACGATATCAGAATATAAATCATCAAAACATGCATTGTCATCTAAACTAAACATATATACAAAGTTTCAACTCAATCGGTTGAAGACAACAGCTTCAAAATTGAGTTGCAAGATTCCACCCGAAAAAATTACTTTAATTAATATCTGCACTATTAAAACTCAAAGGTAAGCAAACGTATGCAACTATACGACTAGGTGTATCTTCTCACGAACCACACGATGCAGAAACTCGCCAAAGGTACCAAAACATCGGGACTGATCCGAGGAATCCGTTTTGACCACTTATATTTCTATAGTGCAATTAGTTAAAAAGATATTAATTAAAAACCTTAAAACGCATAATTAATGCCATTTTTTCCAGCCAGGTACCGAAGTTCCAATTTCCCGAAGTTTTTTTTTTTTTATCCCCAACATTTTTAAGACACGATCCAATTTTTTATCAGACTCAAACAAATAAAAAAAAAAAAATTACAGAATCGGAAAGATCATTTACTTCACCACGATACGGTACAATTTATTTTACAAAATAATGATATTTTCTTTTTTTTACGATTTTTTCTAAAATGAGTCAAAACCTATACGTTTTTATGAAAATGATTTCTAAATCACTCCGATTGAATTTTCTTTCAATTTAATGAAATAATATTCCACACTAAGAAAATTCATGCTTTTCTCTTTCAGAATGAGTCATTTAAAAAAATAAAATTACGATTTTTAAAAAAATACTCAAAATTTTATTTAAATACTTAATAATTTCTTTAATTATAAAAATAATCTCATGACATTTTTTTCCGTGTGTTGAACGATATTATCCGTAATATGCACAAAGTTTGAAAACATTGCTTAAAAATTACAGTTTAAAAAAATTGTGTTTTTCGTTTTTTATCCCCTTTTTGCGAGAAATATTACAGCATTATTTTTGTTACATTTTTTATTTAAAAATTACCGTTGTTTGCAATTGATATATGAAGTTCGAAGGCATTAAATTAAAAATGAAGCCCCCAATTTAAATTTTAACAAGTAACGCTATGCGAAGTTGAATATCTCTTCCTTTTATTTTATAGGTCTTTTCTTTCTTTTTTTCCTAAGATTTCGTGGATTGAACGCTTAGAATGCTGGATTATTAACTTTTGTCCCCTGGTTATAAACAACACCACCGCTTAGTTTTTATGATTGTTTTTAAAAAAAGTATTCAAAATTTTATTCACGCTTTTAATAACTTCGCCAGCAATTTTGCAATTGGAAAGATTTATTTCGTCACGATATAGTATGTTTTTCTTTTCTTATTTTTTCAAAACAACTATACTTTCCATATGACTTTTTCTAAAATGAATCACTATCGATGCGTTTATATGAAATTGATTTTTAAAAAACTCATACTTTGCTTTTAACAGTTAGTGATTTAAGAAATAAAAAGCATGCAGCTAGCCTTTTTAACTAAATGCGATATTGGAATATAAATGGTCAAAACATGCATTCTCAACCAAACTAAACGTGTATACAAAATTTCAGCTCAATCGGTTGAAGACATCGAATATTTACATTGCAAGTTAAATAAAAGCTTGTAAAATATAACATACTTTTTTTGTACGTGTACAGAGTAGAAGTATTATAAAATATCTCGTAGTACAAATCAAATACTTCACACGAAACGAAAAATTATAATTAGAGGCGCAAGGTATCAATCACTGCTAAGCGAGTGCTCTACCATCTGTGAGCTACGCTTCTGTTCGACACCTGTGTTATATTGTAAACATGATCACCTTAACACCTGAACAAGATCGTTACAGTAATTAGGCCTATTATAAGTGTTACGGGAGAAACTAGAATCGAGTAAATATATATCTTAGAATGTTTCAAAGTAAATAGTTTTATAGATCTCTCTTTCTCTTAGTGTTCCCTGTAGAACAGTAAAAGTATAACATTCTTTGTACGTATGCAGAGTGGAAGTATTGTAAAATATATCTCTTTGTACCAAATTAAACGAATTTCAAAAATATTTTATACGAAAAAGCAACAATTAGTTGCGCGGGGTATCGATCCCCGAACCTCTCGCATGCTAAGCAAGTGCTCTACCATCTGAGCTACGCTTTTGGTCGACACCTGTGTTATTGTAAACATGCTCGCCTTAACACCTAAACAAGATCGTTACAGTAACTAGGTAGATATCGGAATATAAATCGTCAAAACATGCATTGTCATCCAAACTAAACGTGTATATAAAATTTCAGCCCACTCGTTTGAAGACATCAGCTTCAAAATTGAGCTGCAAGATTCCACCCGAACAAATTATTTTAATTAATATATTCTTAACTAATTGTGATGTCGGAATATAAATGTACAAAACATGCATTGTCATCCAAACTAAACGTGTATACAAAAAATTTCAACTCACTCGATTAAAGACATCAGCTACAAAATTGAGTCGAAAGATTCCACCCGAACAAATTACTGTAATTAATTACTTTTTAACTAATTGCGATATTGGAATATAAATGGTCAAAACATGCATTGTCATCCAAACTAAACGTGCATACAAAATTTCAGCTCAATCAATTGAAGACGTCAACTTCAAAATTGAGTTGCAAGATTCCACCCGAACATTTTACTTTAATTAATATCTTTTTAACTGATTGATATATCGGAATATAAATGTTTAAAACATGCATTGTCATCCAACCTTAATGTGTATACAAAATTTCAGCTCAATCGGTTGAAGACATCAGCTTCAAAATTGAGTTGCAAGATTTCACCCGAACAGTTTACATTGCAAGTTAAATAAAAGCTTGTGTGTAATACATTGGTGTGCAAAACTTAAGCAACAATGTAAAAAATTAGCAGATAGCCATGAAATTGCAGAAAAGGAGGTCTGGAGATCAGTACAGTGAACACGTAAATCAGTAGAAACGGCATGCGTATGCAAATATCAGGAACGAAACGTCAGAAGCGACGTGAGCGTACACAAAACGCGTGATGTCGACGCGAGCTGCTCAACAGTAGAATAAAATGAAGGACTGAGACGCAATTTAACATATTCGCTGCAAGTGTCAGTGAGTCAGTTCGTGAAATATGGCTAGAAGAAATCACCTGGACGACTTCACACGTGGAAGAATGATCGGAAAGCTGGAGGAGGGGCGTGCTGTTACCAGTGTAGCTGCAGAGTTGAGAATCAACTAAAGTGTCGTTTCGCGCGCTTGGTAAGCGTTCCAAACCACAGGTACAGCTGTTCGAAAGGTTGGTGGTGGCCACCCGAGGACAACAACTGCAGGGGATGACCGATATATCAACCTTCAGGCGAAAAGAGGCCGACAGTAGTCAGCAAGCGTCATTGCTCAGCAACTCTGTACAACAACGGGGCGACAAGTGTCGTGGTTTACTGTGGCTAGACGCCATCACAAAGGGGGCGTATTCGCCCACCGTCCTGACCGCTGCCTCCCGTTGAAAGTTGACCACCGATGCCACCATTTACAGTGGTGCAGAAAGCACAAAAACTGGACAACTGACCAATGGAGTTGTGTCCTCTTTATGGATGAGAGTCGGTTCAGTACCAGAAGTGATTCTCAACGCGTTTTGATTTGGAGAGAGATCGGGACCCGGTTTTATCCCAGTAACACCAAGGAAAGACAGCGTTACGGTGGTTTTGGAGTTCCTGTTGGGGAGGCATTATGCTGAACGGGCGAACTGAGCTCCACATTCTCGACAGAGGCTCTGTAACCGGGGATAGCTATTGTGATGAGGTACTTCTTCCCCATGTGCGTCTGTTCCGAGGGGCCATTGGCCCAGACTTCCTTTTTATGGATGCCAATGCACGGTCACATGGGACTCTTGCTGTTGAGGAGCTGCTGGAAAGTGAAGATATCACTCGAATGGATTGGCCAGCATACTCCCCAGATTTAAATCTCATCGAACATGTGTGGGATGCTTTGGGGAGACGTATTGCAGCACGCTTACATCATCCAGAGAACACCTAACAACTCATACAGATGCTGATAGTGGAATGAGCATTCCTACCGCAAGAAATGTGGCACAAGCTGGTTCTGAGTATGCGTAGACGGTGGGAAGCAACCATTGCAGTGAGGGGAGGACACATACCATATTAAGGAACATCTGCTTGTTGTTCTTCCTGTTGGATAGACAATCATGAGTCACGATACTATGCATTCAATAAAGCTTGTTTTTGTTTGATTCCATACCGTATGAATTGTATTCCTTTTTCAGAGCCGATGCTTTCGTCATCCTTTACGTACATAATACTCTCCCTCATTTCTGAATTTCATGTCTCTCAGATTATTTTTCGTGAAGTTATGACAATAAACCCACCTTTTGCTTAAGTTTTGCACACCAGTGTAAATATAGAAGGCAATCTATGCATTTTTTTAAAACCAATATTCGCTTTTTATCTTTACTACGATATTAGAGAAAATTTTTAAAGAGAACTATTTATATAAAGAAAACCTTATATGAAATTTTTAACAAGTAAATTCTGAATCTGAAAAAAAAAAGTTCTAAATTAAATGCAGATAAAGTATTTCTCAGTTCCTGTGTATGTATCATTATCCGGATATTAATTTTTATTCCATAAAAAACAAACAAAATTTTTTTTTTTAATTCTTTAAAAAATAATTTTATTTGTAATGGTACAATATTTCCTTTAAGTAAAAGGGCAACGTTAATTGTATGACTTATCATTTGTTGTAGTTCAAAAATCATGAATTAATTCTTGCTTATTCTCCTCCTTTATTGATTTAATAATAGCAGAATAGCATAAAAGTTATTAATAGAACACTTTTTATTCGTAATTCTTAACTGCCGCTTCAATGATAACGTTGCCAGTTAGCTAATGTTAATATTCGGATTGTTGCCAATCTGAAAAAGCAAAAAAGTTCCAAAGAAATTATTTCCAGGTTTACAAGAGTATTATTTTAAAGTTTAACAATTATAATTTCAAAAATTAACGATAAAAGACAATGTTTACAATTATAAAAAATATCCAAAAAATGAATACAGTTAGTTAATATAAAATACAAAATATTAAATTGCAAATGCCTAGATATAAAATCATTAAATTTCTCTTAAAGATTAATGATTCACGATTTTTTTTTCAATTTATAATAATATATTCTATACTTTTATTATTTCTCATTTATTATAATTTTTCTTATTTATAAATCTGATTTTCGTAATCTGACATGGCTCGTGCAGCCATTAGTTGGCGAAGAATGAACAATTATTGCCCCAAAATAGATATTGCTTATTATGCATCTCTAGCTCTATAATTAATCTTTAATTTACTTTATTTAAAAAAACATATTATCAATTAATTGAATGTACAACCCATTTTGCTTCATTAACTTGATCTCATTCGAATTAAAAAATGATTTTTTATTCGATGTAACTCTGAATACGATTTAAATGCAAATTTTTAATAATCTTGCCTTAAAAACCAAAATCCAACGCATTCTTGGACATTTCTTTGAATATTCAAAGATTAAGTATGGTAAGGGTGCATGTTTTCGCTGCCAGTTTTTCTTTTAGGAACTTTTAAATGAAGCTATTAAAGCGCTGTTAATCTAAAATGGGAATCTAGCTCGTGAAATAATGCTGATTTATTCTTAGATAGTAAACTTAAGCAGCATAAATTGCTTTAATGGTGCTTTTAGCTATATTAAGTTCCGCATTCTTTAAATTTACAGCCATTCTTGGAACAAATGCATGTTGTTGTCGTCAACAGTCTTTCTGTGTGCTATAATTGCTAATGAAAATTTTACAACACTGCATAAATTAAATTGAATCATTAAATCTTAGATAGTTGGAACATTCTGATGTCTGATTTATTTGCTTCTTTTCGTAGTAGTCGTACGTCATTTTTACAGTGGAATGATAATTAAAAATTAGGTCGAGTCTTAACTGTGGAACATTTTATGAATAAAACCATCTAAGTAGTTAATCTTGCAAATAAATTTTAGGAATAACTGTTCTTAATTATTGTATGTCATTGTTTTCGACCGAAGAATAAAAATAGAATAATACATAACTATCACACAGAAGAAATAATTTAGTAAAGTCACATTTCAAAGTTACACGAGGGAATTACTAATGACGAACTGCATAATTTTGAACCACGGTCAAATTACGAATACGTTATATGAGCTTCCCCACCCCAGTCTCCAAACTTCCGAGGCAATTTGATGACTTTGAGCTCGGATAGTGGTGCATCACCCAGTGGCATAACGTACACCCCGCAACTCCCACATTGCAGGGAGGCCCAAGGCTTTAGGGGGACCAAGGTCTGACTGACACCAAGTATATATGGTTTTGCAATTCTTACTTACTTACACTAGAGAATCGAGCTCGCTCGAAGGGTTTAGAGCTGCATTCGACCCTTCGAGAAGTTATTTTATTTTGCAATTCTTAGAAAGATCCGGCTTGGGGCCCAAACCCTGACCTTGCAGGGGGAGCCCTAATGTTCTCCGTTACGCCACTGGCATTACCCTTGTATGCGGTGGGTATGTAATGCAACAAATTCCATTGCTTAAATCGACAGAAACAAATATCGGTCACAAAGTGACCATGAATACACAGCAACCGTGGCTGCTTTTAATAGCGACTTTTGTCTTGTAGAATGAAAGTTCCCCATAAGTTAAAAGATGTGTTAAAAAAAGGGAGGGGGTTGGAATTCACTAAACAGCGTTTTTTCCCCTCGAGATTAGCTGATTCGTATATAAGCTGACATCACTACTTTAAGGCTGTCTTCGGTTAATGTTAAAGAATAGGACCCGAATTCGGATCATTTTTTCGGATATAAAAGAAATGGAACATGAATATGATATTCTGGCTTCCCTATCCTTTAGAGAGCAGCCTTTTTTTTTATCAAAATTCCCATTTTTAACCGAGTTGATTCATTTTTTCTGATATAAAATGTGTTTCGCGTTTTTTCTCTTGTATCGTAATGTTAAATGGGTTATGCCTTCACGTATTAAAATAAACGAAAAATAAAGTATTCATTTAATATTTTGACATTTTTAAAAACACTATATTGTTAACAGAGGTATGAGTTACAATATTGGAAATTTCCAAGGAAATTGAGGCATTTTTTCTGTCTGAAAATGTGCTTCGCGTTTAGTTCAATCCCTCGTACTTTTACCGAAGATAGCATTAAACACACACACATTTCCAAAATTTCTCAGCCTGAAACACCGAAATATACGGTAGGTATTATTACAAAAAAGTTATCTATGTCTCTAGTAAGGGATTTAACACAAAATCACCTTATTTGTTTAATATACAATAATGTTTTTGTAGAACTCCCCTGTTATCGAACAGGTACGAGATCACAGTATGAAATGAAAACGGGTGCCAATCAGTAAAAAAATTTAAAATTCATGCACTAAAATTACACAATGGAGTACAGGGGACAGGCTTCATAATTTTAAACCATCATCATAAACATTAAAGATGGCACCTCACCATTGCCTGTTTACCCACTGGGCGCTTGGGACGGGCGTCCAGGGCCCATATAAGATGGACTTAACCAGGTTTTCTGGTAATAAATGTTGATCCACCAGTGTCAAGGGGGCCTGTAGATCTTCCACTCCCAGGGCTCGAAATTAGCTTAAATCGGCTCTTCATCTCACCTTTCTAGTTTTAATGGAATTGATATTTTCATCAAGAGAATCGTTGAATTTCATCATTCCTTTATATTGATAATTCCTGTAAATCGTACAAAACTGATTTAGCAGAAAGAAAGAGGAGCCAAAATAGTATTCCTTTAACCCCTTAACTAGTTTGTCCCACACTGTGCCGACTACCGAAAGCTGGCCACAAACAATTTCCCTTTCACAGTACGGGCACTGATATTTTCTTCTTTCTATCTTTGATTTGTCCACATTTTTCGTTCGTACAGTGATATTACTAGTGCTAGTGTTTTTAAGAGGTGTAGTTTGTCCATGGTACTAAAATACTTCTCATCCACGGAATATTCTTTGTGATGAAGGGGGGAATTTTTCATTGAAGGCAGGAATTTAGATTCTTGGCAATATTCGATAAAGAACAGGGATTGGCAAGGCAATATGCAATTTGTTGCTTGAGAAGAAATGAAAAGGCAAAGATAAGCCGAAAAGGCCGAGATTAGCGCTGTTCCCATTACAATGTAAAACTGATTATTGCACCATGCTTCAAATTGCGTTTGCATATATCAGTGCCGATTTAAGCTCATTTCGGATCCTAGGCGCCAAAGATCTCCAGACCCTCTTGGTACTGGCGTATGGAAATTTATTACTAGAAAACCTGGTGAAGTCTAGCTTATCAGGGCCCTTCTGTGTACCGGGCCCCTGGGCGCCTGCCCCAAGCGCCTAATGGATAAACCAGCATTGGCATGCATATATATATATATATATATATATATATATATATATAAAGAAATATGTATTATATATCAAAAATAAGAAATAATAGATAAAGAACATAACAAGAAATAGCATAATAAAAATATAAAACCTGAACATGAAGAACAAAATTATAGAGAAATAAAAAAAGAAACTACAAAAAAGAAGAACCAAGCGAGTCAGAAAGCAATTTTTAGGACCGAATAATGGGGTTAAACTAGTTTCATGGTTTGCAACTCGGTAGGAAAACCAAAAAAAAAATAAAATAAACAAAACTTCAGAGTTTGATAAAGAGAGTATGAAAAACCATCATTACTATTATGTAACAAACTCTCCCAAACTCTTAATGCAGAAAAATCACAAAATAATTCCGTAAGAAAAGTAGAAAAATGCTAAAACAATTACATAAGAAAAGTATCTTTCAAGAAATAATTTAACAAAATTTCTTTTCACAGAGCTTTTACGAGGAGAATCAAGCATCTTGACATTAATGAAAATCGATTATTCACCAAGTTAAAAAAAAATACATGCATTTTTTTGATTTTAAACCAGCCAGCAAAGACAGGTAAAATATATATATTGTATATATATATATATATATATAGGTATGAATATATTATATAAAATTCTATGCCTATAACAACGAAATAATGGCATGCAGCCAAAACAATATTATTCGCGCGCAGGCGCAAAATCAAAACAAAAACTTTGGACATTAGAGCAGAAAAAGAGAGAAGCAGCAAAAAGGTGCGCGAGCAGGCGTTATTCTGAATATCATCGTCAAACTTATCTGTAAAAACTTATCTACCTTTTAATTAATTTTTGTTTAATGTTAAATAAACCATAAGAAAGAGAAACGTATTGGACCCCTTGTTGTCTCCCACAAATTATGGGGGCTCGGCCGGGATAGATAAAATTTCGATTTTGAACCAAAGTCTGGACAATGAACAACAGCGTCCGTGAAAGACGCTCCGCCATTTTTCGGAAACTTCGTTCAACCTGTGTAGAGGTTGAAAACTTCATTCCACCTGTGTAGAGTACGGAACAAATAACAAAATAACCTGTGTAGAGGTGTATTTTTAAACGAACCATCGACAAATATTCCGCCTGTGTAGAGGTTGGAAAACCCATCGACGAAAATTCCGCCTGTGTAGAGGTTGGAACCACTCACAAACACCTGCGAAGAGGTGTCCATTCGAACAATTTCAAGAACTATTTTTCATCTAACGATATAATTGCGAATGAAATCAGTGGAATCAACGTTTTTATTGGATACATTTGCGAGCAACAGGGGAGCCAGAGAAAAAAAAAAGGTAGGATCTTTCTAAATTTTTTCTAAAATGTATAAAAACGCTCTTAAAGAAGATCTCATAAGAGTTGTTGAGGAGCTAGACGGTACTGTCGAAAGTACTGACACTATAGTTAAACTAAAACAAAATTGAGAACAGTAGTACATTTGAAAGTGATCCAGATTTCGTTAAAACTTTAATTCAAAACTGTATAGATGAGAGAGTATCAAAACGAAAGAGAGGTAACCCCTTCAGAACAAAAAATTGAGCTCGCGAAACTTCAGTTAGCAAAATTAGAAAAAGAAATCGAACTTCAATTGGCTAAAAATAAAGCATTAAGTTTAAATCCCAGCTAAAGTCGAAGAAACAGTTCGAAACTAACACAGAAAATATGATAAAAAGTATAAAAACTTTATCTCTTCTGTCCACCAGATCTGAAAATTTTAATCTGTTCTTCCAATCATTAGAACGCGCATTTTTAACCAAGAAAATAAATGACGAATATAAATCTGAAATTTTAATAAATCTTCTGGGCGAAAGAGCTCATAACGTCTTACTGTATATTAAAGAAGAGGAATTAAATGACTATGAAAACTAAAATCTATAGTACTCAGAGAATTCTAATTAACCCTCGCGAGTGTTTAAACTCATTTAAAAATGCTGTAAAGTCATCAGGCGAGACATACATCCAATTTGCTGCAAGATTGACGGCAAACTCTCCAATATTATTGTTCGTTAAGAAAAGTTGTCTATGTGATCTTATAATTTCTGATAAATTATATGAAACTTTAAATAAGGAAACTGCAACTCATATTGGCATTCGAGAACAGAAGATTGGTTTAGGCCTATTGATTTAGCTAAAGAGTGTGATATTTATATTTCATCTAGAAGCGGATCACATAAAGAAATTCCTATTACTTATGGATATGCCCAAGACCCCTTTAAAAATAAATCACAAAACTTTAAAACAAAGATTAAAGAGAACTATCCCCAATATCTTGAAAGAGAAAATAAAAATTGCTTTATATGCGGTGATTCATCTCATTGCAAGAGACTGTGAGAAGCGTTTTAAACCTAAAGAATCTAATGATCACATCCATAATAAAATAAACGTGAATACTTTGAAAATCAAGAGCGAAAAACAAAATAGCGATGAATGCGCAAATCTTCAATACGTAAACATTTTTGTGGAAAATCAGCCCGTAACAGCATTGATTGATTGTTGCCAGATCCCAGTTTTAAATTTCACTAATTAGAGTGCAAACACCTTGGATCATAACATTTTTTCATGTTTTGGCGAACAGCGTATGGTAGAAGTTAAACCCATAAATATTTCTCTTGATCAACATTCTCCTGGTATAAGTGTTCGAACGGCGATATCACCGACCTTGACCGAAGAATTTATTATACATCCCAGTGTATATTCTGAAATAAAGAAAAGGCCCGCAAAGAGCGATGTTTTATTGAATGAAATGAATCCTCGGGTGCTCATGCTTATGCTTATTCTAGTGCTGTTTCTTTTCCAAATGTTTCTGTTTCAAATGTGATAGAAAACTCCAGTTATGATTTGCCATATGTTAAAAACTTTAATACTAGAAATGATTTGAGTTCTCTAATTAAGGATTATAAATGTAATAAAATTAAGAGTACTAAGTTGAAATTGAGTATTGTAAGAGAAAATGTTCTGATATAGTATTGTGTAAGAAAGCCAATGGTGCCATGAAAAACGAGTTCCGTGGAATTTATCTCCCGCTCACCTACCCCTTTACCTATGAAGATGAAATCGACGAAAAATTTTTGAGCCTTGGCAGTGGAAACGAAGGAAAAAGAGAAATCGTTTGAACAGACGTCCAGAACTCTACAGAGGAAAATATCGATGCGTTCAACCAAAGATCAACTTGAAAAAGACGTTCTTATGCCTGTGAAAAACAATCTTTTTCCTGTGGAACCTTCCGGATGTCGAAGAGGTGACATGATGGAGAAACTTCTAGTTCAGAAAAATTTTGATATGTTTAATCTCTATATATTTGTCGTATAGTCCTTGTCTGTTCCGTTTTTTTTCCCAGATTCTCCTCTGGTCTCCATGGAAGTACCGCTGCGGACAGCGTACGGTCAGAATGGCCGTTATGGCATGCAGCCAAAAGCAAAGCAGTCTTCGCGCGCAGGCGCAGCAAATCAAAACAAAAACTCTTGGACATTAGAGCAGAAAAAAAGAAGCAGCGAAGGAGAACGCGAGAGGTGCGCGAGCAGGCGTTTTTGAATATCATCGTCAAACTTATCTGTAAAAATTATCTACCTTTTTAATTAATTTTTGTTTAATGTTAAATAAACCATAAGAAAGAGAAACGTATTGGACCCCTTGTTGTCTCCCACATATATATATATACAAAATCCTCTACCGTTTTGAAAAAAAGGAACGAACATGATTATTTTTGTAAGTATGAGAGAAATTCTTTTAGGATATATGAAATATTCTTTATAACATGCAGGGTACTTATAAAAGGCAAACATTTAGGGTTGTATGCTCCACAATTATAAAATAAAAAATAGTCTAGAAACTTGAACATTGAAAATTAAAATAAAATTCTTCCATTTTTGAATTCTGTTATGTTTAATTATATGCAATAAAAAATGTGCCTTTTTTGGATTATTTCAGGCAAAAAAAAAATTGACTGCTTATATATATATAAGAGGTTGAATAATTCCAAAAATTCTCTGCCTGTAACAACGAAATAATCTCGGTCACAATATTATTACAAAATAAGTTTTCGTTCTCTATTAATGGATTTAACACAAAATCACTTTATTTATTTAATGTACAATAACGTTTCTGTAGAAATCTCATGTCATCGAAGGGGTTCGAGAATGTAGTATAAAATGGAAAGAGATGTCAATCTTCAAAAAACATTAAAAATTCCTGCATTAAAATAACGCAGTGGAGTACAGGGTACAGACTTCATAATTTTAAACCATGACCATGAACAATAAATGGTACTTCATCTTTTGAGTTTTGATAGAAATGAAATTTGCATCAGGACTCGTCTCTTGAATTTCACCATTCCTATATATTATGATAATTCATGTAAATCTTACAAAATTGATTTAACAGAAAGAAAACAAAACCAAATTGCAATTCCTTTCAAATAAACCAATTGGTTACTAATATACAGTGGTTCCTAAACTTTTTTAAAAACATGGACCTTGTTTTTATAGTCCAAACTTCCCCAAGGACCCTGTTTTATAGTCAAAACTCCCCACCCCCCACACACAAATGAAAAAGCTACATAAATGCATAATATAAAAATTACAAATTTAAAAAAACCCATTTTGTTGAAGAATTTTATATAGAAATTATACCTTCTGTTTAAAATAAAATTGAAAAAAATAATGACTTGGATGAACTTGATGAGATGTTATGAGTTTATTTATGTCCGTCTCTATGTTTGTGAGTAGCAACTACAAATCTCTCTCTCTCTCTCTCTCTCACCACGAGCACTAGTTCTTAGTCAGTTCTTTTGTGTTGTGTGATGAGGTTTTTTACTGCACACTAAATCTACATACGTTCTACCAAAGTGGTGGTGGTGGTCAACAACTTCTGTTCAATAACCAATTAATGTAGGTTATAAAATTGGGATCTGTAACCAAAGTTTGAGGTATCCTGGTTCAAACATCGTTTTAAGTCCCTCGTTTGTGGATATTTAAATAAGATGCTCCTGTATTAGTATATTCATCTGTGTTTGGGATCTGAGTTAATCCACGCGCAAAAGGTTCAACACCTAGTAGGAGATATCTAAGTTAATTATTGTTATTTATTTAAATTTCCATTAAAATAAAAATGGATCAAAATTTTTTTATTTTATATTAAACCTTGTGCTTGAACCCCCTGACGTTGTTCAGGGGCCCCTAAATCAATTTTAATTCTCCATGAACCCCCTGAATAATATCGGGGACCTTCATAGGGACCACTTTGGGAACCACTGCTAATACGGAAACGTTAAAGTCTAAAGTCCTTTACATCGAATTACAAATCTCTGAAACGATACTTACGTACATCTCCGTTATCTAACTGAAATTTACAGTTCAAGAATAATAAACAAACTAACCAAACATTAAATCTCTGGTGAATTATATTTTTCCCCCTCTTTTTCTTCTCAGATGATGAGACGGGGTGATCTTTTATCACTTTTGAATTGCCGACAAACACCAAAAGGAGAGCAATCTTCGGTTTTCCCACGACTCGGCTATGATGACGATAAGTTCATCTACATGCTGACCCCGAAAGCCGCAAACGTGACCACTCAGAGGTGCGATAAAATGGCCAGTCGTGGACACTGCGCGCAACACCCTGTTTTGACTCCATGCCACAAAAGAAAATAAAAACCTTATTTTCCAACTTACTCGAAGAAAAAAGTACCTGTGATACATCATAATCCTTTTTAAAGTTTTCTTTCTCCCATCTTATGCTGAAGTGAATGGAGGTTTTCTTTGTGAACTTCTTACTTTATATATGATTGTTGTTGTATCAATTCAATCATGGCTCTCATTTGAACCGAAGTGAGTTTAGCGTTTGGGTCGTTGAATGGAGCCTTTTTTGAGGCATTTACATTGATTTGAGTTTTGAAAAGTAACCGCTTCAATTTTAGTAGAAGGGTTATTTTCAAAAGGAAAACTTCATACATAATGATATTTTGCCTCGATTGCACAGATGGTGGAAAAATGCGAATTTATTTATATCGAATAATTTTTAAGTTCTTTGACTAAGCAATTTTCATAAGTGTTTTTAAAATAAAAGAAAATAAAACAACTATTCGTTGTTTTCTATTAAGAAGCTATAATATAATTAAAAAAATGTTTGTTACCCACAGCCAAGGAGAACCATTAAAATTGGTGTCCTTTTATGGGGTACCCAAAGGTGTCCCCTGCTTTATTTCCCTGAGACCTATAATAAGAAAACTAAATTTTTTTTTCTAATCACATTTGAAGTATACTGTATCTTCTACATTTGGAAAAAATTTTAATGAGTGAATATTGAAATTGTTGTTTCGAAAAAATAAAATGTGAAACATGCCAGATTTATATTCAAAAAAAAGTCGAAAATAATTTTTAAATTGAATTCAAGTCGACACACACACACGGTTGGTAAGTTCTGTTATTGCCACGCTCCTCTGCAAAATGTATGAATCTCGTTTTAAATGCAACGCTCCTCTGCAAAAATATCTCGTTTTTAAATTTTTTGTGTGAGTGAGAGGGTGGGGGTGAAGGGGAATGGTGCCTGACCAACTTGACCATAGTTTAGAAATGCATTTTACTTCCATCTCAAAATAACGTATTGAAGTTTTTTGGAAACTACACTTTTGCTTTGTATTTAATAAAATAAAATATGAATTTAGGTTCTAGAAAACTTTATTATGTAACTGGCTTTAATACATAATAATATACAGGGTGATTCTAAAATCATGGTACAAACTTTGAGGGATGGTAGAACTCACTAAAACAAACAATTTTTATGCGTGAATTTTGGGGCGGAAGTGTGCAGCGTTGGGGCGCAAACAGAAATAATAACGCATCAACGGAAACATAAAATGTGCATTAGCGACATACTTAACGAATAATTCAAAAGATAAAATATTAAAACAGTTTTATAAATTGCATATACTAATTGTCATGTATGCTTGACTATGTTTATGAGTTGTCTGACCTGATTGGCTGACAATATTGGCGATAGTTGAAAGCAGCAAAGAGCGGTGTGTCAGTGATCCACTGCACCTCCAAAATCGGCATTTGCGTTTGAGATTCGGCTATCACACGATTAAAATCTGACATGGTGTTGAATTTTGGAGAGTGGCTGAGGAGTTCAGGAGTCATCTTCATCAATTTACTATGGTTCAAAATTACGAAACCTGTCGCCAACAGCCTTCGACATCAATACACCGAGGTGGACTTCTATCTCATTTAAATAACCTGTAACAGGTTGCAGAAATAGTTTTAATACATAATTTAATTTCGTCTATTGATCAAGTGCTGCTCTTGAAGGAAATGTTTAACATTTCATCAGTTTAAAAACTGTAGTTCAATTCCTACTATTAGCTTACACTCTCTATATATTTATTTATCTTCGTGGAATTTTCAATCGTTAATAAAATACATTTTAAAGCACTCAATTGAGCTGAAATCTTATATACATGATTATTTTGGATGACAATAAAGTAATTTAACTATAATTAATAAAAATTAATTAATTAAAACTAACTATTCAAATAATTACAAATACAGCCACGTTGGCTTCATTTTCAGCGACTTAGCGACCATTTTGGCAACTTGTGTCAAAACATGAAAAGGTTTTTTTCTCACATTTTAAAACGCTCGTTTGAGCTGCGATTTTCTATACTCTATTGTTCTGGGTAAAATAGGATAATTTAACTACACTTAATTAAAATTAATTGACGGAAACTAATTATATAAAGAATTACAGATACAGCCACGTTTGTTTCATTTTTAGCGACTTGGGTAAAAACTTTACACGATTTTTTTTCTCACGCTTTAAAGCATTCAGTTGAACTGAAATTTTATACGCACGATTGTTTTGAAAGACAATACGATACTTTAATGATAATTAATAAAAACTAATAACCACTTAATGCTGTGATTCTGTCATATGTATATACATATTTATATCAATTGTAACTATTTAATAAAAAGTAGCTAAAATAAAAAATTTTCTTTGTTTATCTAAGTAGGAATGGACTTAAAATTTTTTTTATATTACTTGTGTGTGTGTGTTATATAAAAATAATAAATAAAAAAAATTCTTATGCAAATACCTATCTGCTATTGTCATTCAATAACTCTATATATTTCTTAATAAGATATTTTTCGCTTTAAAACATGTTTAGTTCTGTTTTTCAATCAGCTGTAGTTTCTCAATATTTTTCTTCTCAGGATCAAATTCGTGACAGGAATCAAATCAGTATCTACATACAGATCGATGCATTTTCATCTCACATTGCTCAAATATATATTCATACATCTGCTATATAGAAATATATTGAATGTTTTTTATCCTATTAACCCTTTCTTCTTTTTTTTACTCAATTCATCATTCATTTGAAATTAAAAATTACTAAGAATATTTTTCTTTTTTTTTTTACAATTTTTGTCCACAAATCCTAATCAAAATTACAATGAAGGATGTTATGCTGTGACTCTGATGCACGATAATTTGGGGAGATTACTTCCCATCTACATGATCTTACAAAATATACCTGTGATAACCACAAAACCTATTATAATATATTGGCCTTGCTATTATAATGATGGAAAAACTAATTCTGGCTTCAATTTTGTACTACTGAACGTAATCCAGCGGTTATGACATCTGTAAATCGGACAAAAAAAGATGGTAACTAATGAAGAAGAACCTTATCTCCAAAATCTGTCGCTGTGTATAACGATGTCATGGGAGGGGTGGATCGCTTCGATCAAAGAAAAGAAAGATGTCGAATAAGAAGATATGTAAAATGATGGTATCGTATCTTTTATTTTCTTATTGACCTTGCCATCATGAATAATTTCATACTGTAGCAAGTAATAAAAGCAACAGACCAGATATAATTCCGTATAGCATTAGCTCATCAGCTAATAGACGGATATTCTTCAAGAAAGAGGAAAGGACGTCCTGCTTGCTTCCCAGGAAAGAAGTATGTAGTTCTCTCCGGATAATGTGCGCTTAGTTTGTGACGAATCTGTACGGAACCTTTCCACTTATCTTCTTAGACGCCTTTTTGGGGAATATAAATTCGCGTTTATTTCCAATCAACTCCAAAAAGATGAACGGGATATGCAAAATAGATAAGGTATTTAAGTCGAGCGTTATGAGATAGCAATGTAGATGATGGAAGGCTATTGAGCCAGCAACTTTAACCGCAATCTTAGAGGATTCCAAGATATTAGAATAGTGCAGAAGAATTGCTGTGATTCTAAGGAAGTAGCAGAAAGCTGATATAGCCAGCGGTAAATATAATTTACTTACGCTTAAAAGAAGCGTTAGTTTAGTCGAATTAGTTAAAGTTAATGAGAGTTAAGAATTCGAGTACGTGTATTTCTCGGATCTATTTCGGTAGACCTTACTTGATCTTGAGCTTAATTATTAATTAATTGCATTATTCGTAATTTAATTTAATATAAAGGTAAATCCCTTTAGTTGACGTAACATAAAAATATCATATGTTATCAGAGATTTTTTTGAGAAATTATAATAATAAATAAATATTATTATTATTCAAAATGGCTCTTAGTGGTTCTTTGCCTTCAATTAATCTTGGTGTCCAAGGTGAGACCCAGGGGGTCTCCATAAGTTAGTGTGGGAAATCATATTCCAAAGAGGGTTTCCAACTATAGACGATGTAGGAACTGTAGCAGAAAGGGACAAGAAAAGAGGACCCGCTAACATGTGTGCAGAATGTGATGCATCTTTGTGCATTGTAACATGCTTCTCATCTTTTCATGGCAAATAATCAACATTTAATTTAATTTTCTTTATAACGGTGAATAGCTCCTTGGGAAGTATTCTTCTCCCTTCCCCCCTCCGCCAAACACACCAAAATTTAAATGTAAACATAAAATTCGGAAAAATAAAATATATTTCTTTAGATTCTATTATTTAATTGTTAGTAAAACATGAAATATTGCGAGTAATTCAAAAGAGAAATAAATGACCCTCGAAAGGGCGATAAGAATAAAGGATCCCACGAAATCCATCGAATTTCAAATATTCGTGTTGGCATAAAATGGATTAGAATATAAGCTTTGGGATTGTGTCTTTCCTTTTTAATCATGACTCAAAATCAGAAGATTCTCTACCAAAAGTCCTTTCGTTCCTTTTTTTGCAACATTATTAAAAAATCAATCAATTTGTGTAAAAAGTTCGACCTATATATATAAGCACATTCCCAGAGTTTTTAAAAAAATTAAAAATATAAAAGCTTACGGCCAAAATACACATTTTTTTTATAAACAATGCCTTTCAAATTTAGCAATATTTTACAAATGTGTACTTTTCACTGCAACGTGTAAACATTTAACAGCATCAGTGCTCTCAATCTTATAGCATAGGCATTTATTTTATCTGTAACAGGGTTTGACTCAAACAAAAGTATAAATTAGTAGTATAACAAAATATTTTCTCTCTCTATCAGGAGTTCCGAAACTTTATCCAACATCTCTCCCTTTTAACTCTTGTTGCAGTTTTTTTTTCATGCAATATTTTTTTGGATCACTACATTGAAAATTAAGTGATATACATAAACAAAGTACTCCATTTTTGGAAAATTTACCCAGTTAGAACTAATTAATTAAAGATATTCAACTGTAAAATTAATTATATACACTGTTCACTTAAAATAAATAGTCAAATAGTTTTCTAAGGTCTTCATTAACGTACCAAAAATATAAAATAAGACGCTTAAATTTTGGCGTTAACTATTTTTTCGGCACAAAAATCATAATTTTCGGAATCCGCTGAAAACGTAGCCTTCCCGTTAAAATACTCATCATAGAACCCGTGCTGCCATATATCTTGGAAGAGTGGATTTCAAAGAATATTCCTGCTAAGTATCGTCAGAATATTCGTAAAAATGGTCATTCTATGTAATTTTAAAGTGAGTGTTACTTATAAGTACCGTCGGTAGATAAAGGGTTAAAACAATAATTTTATTCACATACAGACCCTCCCTTATATTTTCTCTATAGAGTAGAAATATTTTTATATATAACAGCTGAGATATTATATAATAGAAGCTGCTGAAAGCTAAAAAATCGTGTGCTTTACTTGTACATTCTTTTCGGCCATCTAAAGGGCATCTTCACATTCAGCCATCACATTTACACCAAAATCAAATCACAAATAAAAAGAAATCCGCTTTTCTCTCCAGAATCAGTAGAAAAAACTGAAGATACCACGGAATACAATGGTGGGAGGGATTTCGTGATCTCTTGTTCCTGTACTGCTTCAGCAATCACTTAAAAACAACTGTTTCCACAACTCGTATCGCTCACCCTCTAATATTAAACTCAAATTCTGAAACGTTCTCCATATGTTTGGCTAAGAAATCACGCTGAAACATTGTGGTTCTACTTTTGATAAAGCTTTAAAAAAATATATTTCTTTTGGGTTGGAAGATTGTATCGTATTTTACAAGTTTTACTGCAGGAAATAAAAAAAAATAAGGAAAGTTCTTACTGAGAAGTAACTTTTCTTCTGAGTGAGAAGTGAAACCGATAAAGTATCAAAAGAACATATTTAGGATTGATCTTAATGACTTTTGGCTTTGTTCCCGTTTTAAAAAATGTTTTTTTATTGTTGTTTGCTGTGCCTTTTCCCGCGTGAAAGAGTTGATAAATTGCGTGACTCCAGAGGTCACACATTTTCTTTTGAAGTTCTTGTAAAGAAAAGATTATTACACGTGTTCTACTAGGCGAAATTATGATGAAGTATGAAAAAACAGAGAATCTATGGTATTTTCGGAATTATGAAAGATTAGTGACATTTTTATTTCGGAACGATTAAAAATGCGTGATATTTTTAGACTTGTTTTTTTGGGGGGGGGGATTGTCATTTGACTTTTTTTAGAATTTACGTATGTCACTTATTTTAAATCTCATATTTGATATTTTTTGAAATTTTATATTTGATATTGAGCAGAAGGTTGAGTGCTCGAATCACGTCTGGCTCACCACTGACACGTTGTGTCATGTTTATCGCTTATAACTACAGTTTAGATATGTGGCTGCATGAACTGAAGCGAACTCTTATAACTGTTAATTTCTTTGTTGTCATTTGGCAACACAGAATTGTCTACTGTGGCTGCATGAACTGAAGCGAACTGTTAATTTCTTTTTTGTCATTTGGCAACATAGAATTGTCATTCCATATTGTTTACCTTTTTCTGAAGAACTTCGTGTTACAATGTATCTCATATATTTTATCTAGTAATAAGCAACATTAAAATCCATTTGCTCTTTTACGATTTGTGGAATATCATTTTAAGGTATTTTGCTAGGTTGAAAAAGGGCTTTTTAGGTGTTAGATGTTTGATGTTGTTTGGGCCATTAGAAAAAAAGAAACATAATTATTGATGAAGGACTAATATAAAACTAGAGAGTTTTTTAAGTTATTTCTATAACATTTATTTTATTTAATTTATAAGAATGTTTTTTAAATGCGTTTTTTGAAGAATGAAATTTTTACGATAGTTTGTGCACGGAAAAAACGGGATATCTCGAAAACAATCCAATAAAATTCAATGAAATTTATTACATAAAGTGGACCACAAAAGTGTTCATACACTTGCAATTTCTTATAAAATTTAATGTTTTCGACTAATAAAAGCTAATATATTATAATTGTAATTTTTTATGATATCTGCAACTTATTCTTAATGGAATGACATAATTATTTTTTTAAAAATAGTTTAACTATTTTTTTTTAATTATTTATCAAAATGCTACTAAAAAATTACGCCACAAAAGCCTTCGTACACTTAACAAAAATCTCAACTTAGCTTTAAATATTGTATTTCTTTCTTAATTTAGTACTTAAAAGGATATCTTTTAGTGTCCACAACAACTTATAAGCGTCTTGGTATAGATTTAATCAGTTTTTTGTTATTTCTGCATCGAGTTTCCTCCATTCTTCTGTGATTATTGTTTTTACTTCACATTATGCGTTTATATGTCATGTTTTCTTTTTTTTACATCAAAGTCTGACCAAAAATGTTCTTCTGGGATAAATAAAGTAATTGAGGAGGTGTTTTCATAATTTGGGGACAGTTATACAGCCACCAGTGGCGTACATTGAGAGCAGTGCGCTTGGCGTCATTATCCTGTTAAAAATGAAGTCGTTTCCAATATCCAAATTTTTGGCGGATAATTTAAAATTTCTCTTTAAAATAATTAAATAGAGCTCATGATTCATAATACCATCAAAAAATACCAAATTACCTAATTCGGAGGTCAATTTACATCCTCACGCCAGAACATCTTCACTTCCATACTTCAGCATGGAATGAATGGATGAATGAATGAATGAATGTCAGATTTTATGGCGCAAGAGCCAAATCTTGCCTTACTGCGCCAAACATTTGTGAAAATCTGTGATCTAGACGGGAAAAGAAAGAAAGGTTAAATTGAATGACAAGAAGGAGGGTCGAAAATAGAGAAGGATCACTAGGGTACCCCAGGTTCGTGAGACCCGTATTTACCAAAGATATTAAACCACTTGGGAATAGGAAAATATCACTAAGGTACCTCGGGATTGTGACACCCGTACTCACCTAAAGAAGGTGAGCCCCTGAGGGGACTTCAGCATGGAAGTGAAGGAGTTTTTGTTCCACATAAATTCATGGGATTAAACTCCTTATTTTTTCATTTACAAGCTATTATAGGCCAATTAGAACCAAAAATGTTGAATTGTCTACCATCCCAATCAATTTGCTGACAATTTTAAATTTTCTGAAACTTAATTCCAAGAATCTAGTTGGATCAATAAAACATGGAGGTAGAAGTGTTCTGGCGTGGGGATGTAAATCGGCCACAGAATTAGGTAATTTGGTATTTTTTGTTGATATTATGACTCATGAGCTATATTTAAATATTTTAAAGAGAAATTTTAAAATATCCGCCCAAAATTTGGATATTGGAAACGACTTCATTTTTAACAGGATAATGACGCCAAGCGCACTGCTCTCAATGTACGCCACTGGTAGCTCTATAACTGTCCCCAAATTATGAAAACACCTCCTCAATTACTTTATTTATCCCAGTAGAACATATTTGGTCAGGCTTTGATATATAAAAAAAGAAAACATGACATATAGACGCATAATGTGAAGTAAAAACAATAATCACAGAAGTATGGAGGAAACTCGATGCAGAAATAACAAAAAACTGATTAAATCTATACCAAGACGCTTAAAAGTTGTTGTGGACACTAAAAGATATCCAACTAAGTACTAAATTAAGAAAGAAATACAATATATAAAGCTATGTTGAGATTTTTGTTAAGTGTACGAAGACTATTTTGGTGTGATTTTTTTTAAAAAAAATAGTTATACTATTTTTAAAAAATTAATTATGTAATTCCATTAAGAGTAAGTTGCAGATATCATAAGAAAATTACAATTACAATATATTATCTTTTATTAGCCGAAAACATTAAATTTTATAAGAAATGCAAGTGTACGAACACTTTTGTGGCCCACTGTATATGTTAAAAGTCCTTCAAAGTGTAACAAACCGCAGGTTTTAAGATAGTTACATTTGATTACATTTTAGAGCCATTTTTAGCTTGGAACATACAGTAATTTTGACGAAAAATCATTATCATCAAATTTAAGAAGGCTTATAAAATATTTATTTCTTAAAATATTTTTACAAGCTTTTATTTAACTTGCAATGTAATTTGTTCGGTCGGAATCTTGCAACTCAATTTTGAAGCTGATATCTTCCACCGATTGAGCTGAAATTTTGTATACACATTTAGTTTGGATGACAATGTATATGTTTTGACAATTTATATTCCGATATTACATTTAGTTAAAAAGATATTAATTAAAAACCTTAAAACTCCTAACTGTTTAACCCCTGTAGACTGCATATTCCACTGCGCTCCGAGATTCTAATTGAAGAACGATGAGGGAGAAATTTTGTTTGAGTTTTGAGGTTTTTAAAACAGCGATCTAATTTTTTCTATGAAACTCAGACAAAAAATAATTACATAATCGGAATTATCATTTATTCCGCCACGATACGGTATAATTTGTTTACAAAATAATATCATTTGTATTTTTTACAATTTTCTTAAAATTGAAACAAAATCTATACATTTTTATGAAAATGATTTTTAAATTGTTCTGTATGAATTTCTTTTCGTGTTAATGAATCGTTATTTTACACTAAAAAAGTTCATGTTTTTCTCTCTTTTAGAATCAGTCATAAAAAAATAAAATGTCAAAAACTTTTTTTTTTGCGATTTTTCAAAAAATACTAACAATTTTAATTAAATATTAAATAACTTCGTCATTTATAAAGATAATCACACGAAACAAATTTTTCATATGTAGAATAATATCCGTAATCTGTATAAAGGTTGAAAAAATTGCTGAAAAATTACGGATTTTAAAAAATTGTTTGTGTATTTCGTCTACCCTTTTTGCGAGAGTTTATATATGCAGTACTTTTGTTACATTTTTTGTTTAAAAATTGCCATTGTTTGAAATCGATGTGAGAAGTTTGAAAGCATTAACTTAAAAACCAAGCCCTCAAAAAAAAAATAAAAACTTTAATAAAAAACGCGATTTTACAAATAAAAAGTCAAGGGTTTGGCGAAATTAACCAGCAAACGACCTTGTAACAATGCTGCGTTGAATGATATGAACAAACCGAGAAACCTATCCATAGATAACTAAAAAGTAAAAATTTAAATGCGCTTAAAAGAATAAAATAAACTTTTCCCCTTTAAATTTTTTTTACTATCAACTTATAACGTCATTACACAAATTATATGATATAAAAGCTTGTCGCGCGAGATTTACCTGTGTAGATAAACAAGTAAATTAAATAAATTTGATGCGATTGATTTTAATTTTTAAAGTTTTCAAATTAAGTAAATACGAGTACTTAAATCTCACAAATTCAACAATGTGCACGAAAAAGAGAACTACTTCACACCCTTATGCGAAAATGTCGTAAAAGAAAACGTAGTACATCCAATTCTCCTGAAAGAAGAAGAATTAGAAGTTCTCACTTGGATCGTGTGGTCCTAAGCACACACACAAACTTTTCAATACCATTTTGACATCCATTTCAGTTTTATTTAATTGATGGCAGTAAAATTTATGTAGCAAGCATAATATATAATCGACATCATATATTAATTGAATGAGTGATTGCTTGAGTGTTTATCAAAGTCGCCTTCCGAAGCAGGAACATTGGCAACGGACCTCGTGTATTTGAACCACGATCAAATGAAGATGGCTCCTGAGCTGGTACCCCTCTTTCTCCAAATTACCACACTAGAGCTGTGACGGATCTTACGGGATCTTCTTGCTAATCCTCGTGGGGAATCTTTGGGCTAGCGTTCGCGTTTAATTCACAGCCATCCTTATCAAGAAGAAACCCTGATATGTAGATTAGTTCGACTATATAACGTCAGAGTTTTATAATTGTAAGGAAGAAGGAGCTGAGAAACTGCTACAGTCGCTACGAAGGTGAGATGTAATAAAGTTGATTTTCGCAGCTTAAGTTAAGAGCGGCGTTTGCCACTATTAAATTAGTGGATTGGGAATTTGTAGTCAACGATAGATTAGGTTAAATTAAATTGGTTACTTGCGCTTGTTCTCTTAAGGTTTATTGCTTCCTCCCTATCATCTCCTAGGACATTTACTTAAGGTTTAAACTGTTGTTGATTAGTGTGCTTGAGTAAAATAAATAATCATTATAATGGAAATTTCTGGTTCTTCTTTGATTCCTCCCACACTCTTAGATAGGCAAGACGGTGAGGGAGCGACTTCAAGGGGAAGTCTCACAGAGCAACAAGAGGACTTTGAGCCTCTGTAAATTGAACCCCTCAATGTGACGGGTCTTCAGTGGCATGAGGGTATTAGCGACTCGATAACACTGGCCATGACTACTAGGCTATCACGGTCACTCTTATAAAACCGTTTTGAAAACGGGCGAAATGTACCCGAATTTGACTATTTTATTATGTATGCATACAATATAAACGTTAGAATTCTTTTTTAAAGAAAAAATATATATTTTCAATTTAGTAAGATATATAAATTATCAATAAATCCTTAAATTTTCAAGAGCTTACTACATCTCATTTCGTTGGTACCTTCTCACTAATCCCACACACTTTCTGTCTTGACCACAAATCCAATCCCATCACTTTTCACTCGTCATACGCATTATCTATCGACATCGCTCGACACGATCAAAAACATAAACCTCCAAGATCATCTAAACTTCTACTGCTGGTGGAAGAGCAGGGGGAACAGTCATCCAAAAAAAATCCTTAACAAGACTAATTACAATAAGATGACAAGAAAAAAAATGTGTTCCATGCTTATGAAACGAAAAATACCGCTAACTAAACGGCACTTGTGATCATGAGACAAA
The DNA here is from genome assembly GCA_019973935.1 of Trichonephila clavipes. Lineage (NCBI taxonomy): Eukaryota > Metazoa > Arthropoda > Arachnida > Araneae > Nephilidae > Trichonephila > Trichonephila clavipes. Next base: position 1,378,633 of record BMAU01017015.1, read on the forward strand.
GGCAGAAGGCGGTGGCAATGACAGGTTGATTGATACTCAGTAATACGAGCTTCGGTCCCGTTTGACGGTCCTTCGTAGCTTCTTCATTAGCCATTTGCGTCGTCAAGGCCCTCTTCCGCAACCTGCTTATTAAGGTCCTACTGCGAGATGGTTTGATGTCCCGATTTGGATGTGTTGTTCTGTTTGTTTTTTGGAGGGGATTGCTGAGATCTCAGTGTTTGGTAGGAATCTCAATTATTGGGGCTATTACTCTTGTTTGTTCATTTAATTCTAAAAAGGCTTCCATTTAATTTCGTTTAATTGGTATCGCAGTATGGATATTCAGTAGATTATTATAAATAATAGAATTTTTACAATTTAGATTTAAAAAAATGTGTGTGCTTATGGGCTCCCAGGACTCTTGCAAATTTTTCAATTTTTCGAAAAACTATACGTTAAAGCCTTAACATTTCTGAGTATTTTGGTACCAAAATTGTGTTGATACTGCGAAAACTTCCGAAGTTATTGAGAAATAAGTAGTGAAATTTTAACGAAAACCCTATCTCTTTCTTCTCTTTAACTTCATTTTTCGCAAAGCAAAAATATTTTAGTTTCCGCGCAAGATTTCTCAGAAACTATTTATAATTAACTATATATTAATTTTTTATTGGAATTTAAATTTACTTTTTTCTTAAAATTTTCGTTGTAATTGTATTTAAAAAATATTTTTTTTCCTCTAAATTTCTTAAAAATTAGTATAACTTCAAAAATGAATATTTTTATACCAAGTAAAATTAATTTGGCAAATTTTGATGAATTTTGTACTTTAGAATCCTGCGCGGTGTAAAATACTGATTTTCATATTTTTGAAAAATTGTCCATATTTAATTTCTTTATAACTTTTTAATTTTTTTTTCAAATTCTCTGAAAGTTAGATAAATAATGTAAATATATATGATTACCATGTGGTAAAAATTTCAAATTATTGTTTTGTTTCACTGCTAAGTTACAATGGTTTGAAGAAGGATGTTTTTTTCGAGTGCACAGATATCTGCTACGGGTTCTGTGAGCCCTTATGACCACATGATAGACGTGAAACCTTTGATTTATTCTGGGCAAGAGAATCTAATTGTTCGAATGTACTAAGTTTTCTTTCACGACATTTTCGCTAACTTTTGAAAACTTTCAAAATCCCATTGAACTATACTGATTATACAAAATATTACATTAAAGATCTTTCTATTAAAAAAGAAGGAAAATTGAAATATAAACGGAAAAAATTGTTTTTTTTTTCTTTCGAAATTTTAATTTTGGATAAAATTCCATCTCGTACTTAACGTAATCTTATTTATTTTGCACACAAAAATTGCCAAAGACAGCTCACTATAGCGTTAAAATTTCTCTGTCACATACAATTGTGATTGATGCAGTAAAATGAAGAAATGCGAATTTAATTTCATTTGATCTTTCTTTATAAAGAAAATTCTTATAAAATAATGATGGATGGGACGCTGTTGTTTGTCAGTCATTTCACATTTCACGTTTTACGCAAGAAAATTTTGTACAATTATTTTATGCATTATTTTATTAATCATAATAATTTCAAGCTGGCATTTCAAATTACCGTGTAATTTGAAAATAGTAGTTGAATAGTATCCATAATAGGAAAACTACATACTTGCAGGATTATTTTAAATATAAAGAATTGGCGATCCGCTTAAAAATATTTTAACTTTGTTCTCTCTTTTCCGGAATTTTTAAATTCAAAATATATTACACGAATTTAGACAAACATACATGTAAAAGAATTTTGATGAAAACATCATTTCAAGGCAAAAATTCATCGTTCATTTTATTAGCTATTGTTTAAGGTGGTCTGACACGAGAATTTTCGAAAAATTATCAATTTTCACTTTTTTATATTTTTTAAAAGTTCAAATAGTTCTGTTTAAAATGATATATGATGTGAGGAAATACGATAATTAGAAGCATTTTTATTTATTTTTTAAATTAAGCGACTCCCTAACGCGCATCAAATGGGCTCTGCTAGGAGGAACACCTGTCTTTCCCCTTGCATAAGGTTCTAATGAACGCTGGTCCATATGATGTTCAAAGGAAAAAATAGAGTATATTGTACATATCCAAAAGTGTATGAGTACACGTCTTTTGGATCTTAAAGACAAAAACAGAGGGAAAAAAAGTTAAGTGATGGAAAAGGCCTAAGTGGTCGTAACTGACTCACCGAAGTTTTAATATCAAAAATTCAAAGACATTATAGTAAGGTTATTAGAAATAATATGAATAGAGGTCGTTGCTTTTCATCTTCAATCGAGAGAACTCAACATGGACTGTGTCCTGAAGGTATAAATTCATGGTGCAAGTTTCAAAAGGTAGAAACTGAATGTAACGATAGACACTATGATCATAAACACATGCACACATGCTTTATACCATAATGAATTAAATTAAGCCAATTTTTAGAGATCTAGGTGATCCTATGCTATTAAGAAAATGCTTACATGTTTACTCAGAACCTAAATGAGCCAGTTAATAACATCATATGTCAGTGATTCAAAAATCTACATTTGTGGAATTAAAAACTCTAAAATTAGGGGTAAATATAGATATTGTACCGCTCAATATGAGTCATGTAGCAAAATTAATGATCCGAAAACGTTGTGATATTGTACCAAGTTATAACTGTGTGTAATGCTCCAAAAAAGTATATGCTCGTAGAATTTGTGTAGCCCAACGCGCGCGAAAGCATCTTGAAATTCAAAAATAAGGGCTAAATTGTTGAAAATAATGTAAAAAAGAACATTTTTAGAGTCCTTTGAAAGAGAAGGGGGTAAAGAAAAGGCTTCTTATATATACTTCTGGCAAGTACTAAAAAAGAAGTACTCAAAAATTACAAATATTTGCTTTAAAGCCTGTTTTCTCAAAATGTAATATTATTCACTATGTGTACTTTTTCTCAAAAACTACTTATTATATAATCCTTAAATTTTCAGTGAGCATACTTTTAGCATGTTTACACATTTTATTGGAGGGAATTAGATATATTTAGCAAATAATTTTAGATAAGGCTTTTTTAAACTAAATTTTAAGGAAAAAAAATTGGGTAATTTTTCAAAAATTTGTAATTACTTTGATTTTTAACAAAAAGACAAAACTTTATCAACAGCTAACGTTTTCTTGATAGTACACATAACCTACTGTAAAAGTTTTATCCATGAGAAGTAAGTAGTTGCTGTGAAAAAGGTACATAAAATCTTAGTTAATTTAACATAGACTCATATGTGGACGTGCCAGATCCCCTTAAAAGAATTTATCCACCTCTTCCAACGTTTTAAATGGCCATAGTAGCATAATGGTCAAGGTCGCGAATTCGTGGCCGGCTCTGTTTCAGCCAAGTCATGACTTCTAGTTCTAATTAAGACCCACCTGGCTGATACTCTTTAAATCTGTCGAAACTTTAAAGTTCTCATGTCGGCATGATTTGGAAATTCGGGGAGTGAGATATTATGTCAAGTTTCGTCCTCATCATTTAACCGTGGTTCAAATTTTCAAGGTCCCTTCGTCAATAGCCTGCTTTCTGCTTCGAAATGTGACACTAACAAGCAAGTATTCCAGCCTGTTTTAGACTAAGTATTTGAAAACGTAAAAGTACGGAATATCGGTAGGAACTCAGCTGTTGTAATCTTTTAATATTTTTATAGTTAATAATTAATTTTTAATTTCTAAGTGTTGAATAGTCTATATTTTTTTTAATTATCCTTTTCGTTGTGCTTCTTTAATTACACAATATTATATTAATTAATTTTTTTACAGAAATTAGTTGGTGTTTATGTTAATGTTTGATTTTCAAACCTTTAAAATTGAGGAACTCTGTAAGTTAAAACATATATGTTTGTTGAGAGATTAGGAAACTGTTCTAAGTTTTTAGGAAGATTAAAGTTTAGAAATAAGTTAATCTGTGAAAATTTAAGATTTATTGAAATATATTTTACCATATTATTGGAGATTGCTTTTCTATTGGTTATCTTCAATTTTTATGAATAAGACCAATCAGTAAAATACACATTTGAGGAATATGATGAAAATATTTTAATGAATGTGACCTTTTGCTTCTGACAAAACAAACTAAGGATTGCTTCTTATAGTTGTGTTTATTCTGATATTTCAGAAAGAATTAGTGCGTGTTTATTCTACAAACAAGCAATATAAAAAAATTTAAGTCAATTCCTACTTTAATTTTAATTAATTATATTTAAATTATCGTACTTTTACCCAAAACAAGAGTGTATAGAAAATTTCAGCTCAAATGAAGCACTTTAAAATGTGAGAAAAAACCCTTTCAAGTTTCGACACAAGTCGCCAAAAGGGTCGCTAAGACGCCAAAAATGATGCCAACGTGGCTGTATTTGTAATTCTTTGAATAATTAGTTTTGATCGATTCATTTTTATTAACTATAATTAAATAACTGTATTGTCATCCAAAATAATTTTGTATATAAAATTTCAGCTCAATTGAGCGCTTTAAAATGTATTTCATTAACGATTGAAAATTCCGCCAAGATAAATAAATAAATATATAGAGAGTGTGAGCTAATAGTGTAGGAATTGAAAAAACCGACGAACCGTGATTCTTGTACATAGTTTGACAAAGCTTAAACACACCTATCATGAAAAAGGAAGTGTTCGAATGGACGACCCCCTACAGTAAATATAGACCTCATATTATGGGGCATAAGAATCAGGACATTCTTGAAGATCCTAAGGATGCCCCGAACTTCTCAATCAGCTACTGCGTTGCAAACTCTGAAGTTCCTTAGCACTGTCAATGAGAGTTTCGTTGGAAAATAATATACTTCCAGAAAAAATAGTCATAGTATGATAAATTCAATGATCAGGCAGGCCAATTCATCGGATCAACTCATCCAGTTAATGCGCAGGATTCCGTATTGCATGGCTGAAATTGATTGGAGCCCCATTATACAAGAACTACATGGATGAAATGCATCGTGGTGGAAATGTGTGTGTGTGTGAGTGCGGTGTCCAACACGCGCTCTCATCAAACACCTGCCAGACGATTAGGCAACAGATATAGCTCATGAGGTGTGATCCCCTTCCCCTTTTGTACACACACACACAACACACTTCCGGGGAATACTTCTTCCTTGAAGAATGTCTCATTGGCATACAACATGGAAACTAGGCAATGAGGACTGATACTGTGTTTCGGAAACTTCCTCTGAGCAAAAGTCAGTCATGGTTTGGAATCGCACTCATCTATTAACTGGACGTGCTGTGCGTCATTGGCATTCAGGATGCCCTCGACACTGTTACGAGAAATCTCTTCATTTGTACTACTTAAGTGCTAACTGCGATCGTGCACAAAACCTTTGTTGGCTGTCTTGCATGTTCGTTCATAAATTTCGCGTTTCCCAATCGAAATAGCCTTTGATGCAGGCTTGCAAACATAGCATGGCTAAGGGCTCGCCTCATTCGATAGTTTGAGACTAGACTGTTAGAGGCCACGAAACCGTATTCCAGATGGATCACCGGTAACTCCACGTTCATGTAATCAACCATCTTACTACCATTTTCGAAATGAAGCATCTCAGCAAATAATCTCAAAACAGTCGTGTCCTTGCAGCGCCATCTACCGCACCAAGAAAGCGTTTCTAACTTGTCATTGATGTGCGATTCGGCCCTGTCTCAGTATACCTTACTTCTTATGTATTGAAGCTTGTAAACCTTTAGCTAGGTCATTCAGAATAAAATGAAAATGAAAAACATGTAAAATTACTTTAGGAACAATGATTTAGGTTCTAAGAAATTAAAAAATTTGTTATAAAAAAATCTTAAGGTATCCGAATACGTTCGGAACCGTGATTTTGCAAAAGCTAATAAATGGATAATATTTACGATATTTAGTGTCACTTAGATTAGAAAATGTATACAAAATTGTTTAAAGAATAGTTTAACAATAAAATATTATTTAATTACAATATTTTGACAAAAAATGAACATAGAATGACCCATTTTCAAAATATTCTCCTTTTGTGAAAAATGCTTCTATTATAATAATATTTTGCCTATATATAGCTAAGAACTCTGTACAGAGGCTCAACTAGAATTTTTGAAATATATAACTTAGAAGAGAATTTATCCATGTTTTACGACAACAGATGGGAGAAATTTTGAGAAAAAAACGCCGATAATCATTTCAATGGGTTGTAATTCTGAAAATAATGTGAAGTTTTCAAAAATCACATAGTTGAGCCTCTGTACAGAGGTCTGAGCTATAGACAGGCAAAATATTATTATAATAGAAGCATTTTAACAAAAGGAGAACATTTTGAAAAAAGGTTATTCTAAGTTAGTTTTTTCCCGAAATATTGTACTTAAATAAATTTTTTTTGTCAAAATGTCCTTCAAACAATTTTATACATGTATTCTAATCTAAGTGACACTAAATATCATGAAAATTATCCATTTATGCGTCTTTTTAAAATCACGGTTTCGAACGTAGTCGGATACCTTAAATTAAAAAAAAATTGGGAATCAAGATGAAAATAAAGTTAAAAAAATAAAAAGTAAAACTACATTGCTTGAAATTTATTTCGAAGTTGAATTATCTGATATTTATCAGACATTAATATGTCTTATGGAAATGTGTTCTTTTCTATATCATCTTAATATACAGCGTATTGTATTAATAAATATTAATCAAAGCAATAATGAAAATAACGAATTGCATCGTAATATATTGAAATATAATAAATTTCACACCTTAACGAGAGATCTTTATATATATAATGGTATTTTATTCTTGTATAATTAATTATATCTCTATCACAATAATATATTCTGAAATAAACTTGCATAAATAGTTATAGTAATTGTTCTAATTGAGATATTTTAATTACTACCAGTTTTGAATCCATGAAAGAGGAATAATGATCTAGTTATAGAAGAAAAGAAAAAATTTACAAAAAAAAAAAAAACAGTTAATTCTCCGTTATGCTACAATTTTCAAAACACTTTTATGAGCGACATTGATATTTGCAAGTATAATGTAAGAGTTTTTATGTATGCTATCATCACCATTTTTACAACACTTTCCATAAATTATTTAAATCGAGACCTAATTTATATGCAAAAGAACTCCATTTTTATGATATATACCATGTTAAAAATCTAATCCATACCCTATTACGTAATATATTGTAAAACACATAACATATTCAAACATAATCGGTAATTCTAATATATATAACTTCTGAATATATATATATATATGTATATATTCACTTTTATTTTCATCTTTTTCTAATTTAAGCAATTTGAATTGTTAAGTTATTGACGCAATCGTGTTACTTAAATCTAGGGAATGCGCTCCATAAATCTTAAATCCTGTTTAGACTAACACAAGGTCAACATCTAAGCTTGTATTTTCTTTTTTCGACTTATAGATCTTTACGTAGTACTTAAACATCCGTTAATCATTATTTGAGTTATTTCTATTTCACCTAAGAATTTAAGTCGGAATAGTGGCAGCAGGAAAAACTTGCAGTGGAAAAATTTTAATTCGAAGTTTATGGAAGATGTAATGAAAGTTTAAATGTTTACAAGGAATATTGATCAAAAAATGATGATTCCACATAAACTGAATTTTTTAAATTTCTGTATATGTGTGGGTATGACAGTGTTTCTCAAACTGTGGGGCGCGCCCCCCTTGAGGGGCGTGACAACTGTTCAAGGGGGGCGCGAGCATATTGAAAAGTTGAAAACAGAAGATTATGTAAAAAAAATTATTAATTTATTGTATTAAAGTAAACAAACAAATTATATTCTGACGTAATAAAAAATAAAATACACATTTACACTTTTATAAATGCATCAGTGCTACACAATTTATTTTACAATTAATTTAACATTACTAAGTTAAGAACAAGTTTACTAATAACCAGTGACACCATTTGATTGTCATATATATAAAATTATTTACAAAAATTAAAACTTAGCTTTATCCTCCGCACTGTTAATAATTAATCCATTAACTGTCGTTTGAAAGTTACGCAATTCGCTTCACAATGCCAACAGTTTTCCACGTAGGCGAGCTATGGGATGCATTGAGGGGTGGGGGAAGGAATAAAGAAACAAATAATCTGAAATAATTAAATCTTTCTCAAACATTGTCAAGATCCTTTTATTGCATTCCAAAGCCTTCGGAAAAATTCTATGATTAGTACTGTGCAGAAAAGATCGCTCTTCGGAAAGACGTATATATATGTCCGGGAAAATAAACATGTTTGCTTAGCGAGACGTTTATACACGCGATGGCACTTAAGAGAAAAAAGTCGTATCGTAGTTTCAGCGTGAAAGTATGTAGTTATTGAATTCAATACGTTGTTATTGTATGAGGGGGGCGCGATGAAAATTGTGATGGAATATTGGGTCGCGAATATGGAAACTTTGAGAAGCACTGGGGTATGATAATGCGCTTTAGAACTTCTGCCCATAATTTTCAACAGGATTGCGCTCAGTATTACAAACTGAAAATGGGAAAGTTGGCTAGCCACAAAACTAGTTAAACCTCATTTTTATATAAAATTAGGGATTGGACAAAATTCATCCTAAACAGAAGACGAGTGATTGCCAAATTTTGAATCTTCCAAGTCTAATAGTTCAAAAATGAGAAACTTTTATTTTTTATGCCCCGCAACTCCTCTCCCATCCTCAGGAGTCAATTTCTATAAAATATGTTCTTAGCAAATTTCTACTCAGCAAAAGAAACAAAAATTCCCAATTTGTAGGTCTAGTAGTTAAGAAATTAGAATTTGTCTATAATGCCCCTTCCCCCCCTCTCCGAAGGAGATTTTAGAAAACCCCTTCTCAACGGATCTCCACGCACCAGAAGTCTACTCAAGTCTATAGTTCTATTGATGAGCGAGTGAGTAGGTCGTTTTTGACACCCTTTTATAAGCTTCACTTATCTGGAACGGAATCTTTGAAATCTGTTTTTACCCACTTTAAAAGGTCAGATTAATTAGAAATTTTGCTCATTTGTCCAGGACCGATGACAATACAACAATTTAAAAATTTTGTTTCATCGTCCTGACCAGAATAATCAGGATTAACGATTTCCCAATTTTAGATCCCATCCCTCATCTGGTGACTAATTTCAGGTCCCATTTTCAGATTTGGCGACTAATTCCAGATTTGGCAACTAAAAGATCAAGTCACAATTTAGTTCGATTAATTACAAAAGGGTGTTTTTTATATTTTTTTAAACTGTAATCTATTTTTCTCTTATATAAATAAAAGTAAAAAATTCTCACCGGAATATTTTCACTTCAATCTACGAACCATGACTCGTATAAGTTAAATATATTCATTACAAAGTTAAATTAATTTAAACAATTGTCCACGTTATATTTTCAGCAGTTTTTACGTTCACCCTTTTAAAAATAACTTATATTTAATTTTTATGTGAGTAGCGATTTTATTGAGAAATGGAAATGGAATTTGACCCCAGAACATGCAGTGAAACCATGATAGTACTCTCTCATAGTAGAAATAAATATTGCTTACCCAATATTCCGAAAGCTAAGTATGGTTTCTTTACCGGGCGTAACAAATCTAATAAAGCAAATACAATGGAAAAGAAATGCGAGATAGATCTATTACGCTCTTGTTGTTTATCTAGAGCAGTATTTGGAAGGTTTCAGTTCCCCAGAGTAATTTTGTCCTGTAGCATTGTAATCACACAGAGAAATACATCAATAACATTAGAAGAAAATGTTTTTAGCTATTATTTGTGCTAATGGAGCAATAGAATTGTGCAATAGTTAATGGTTATAGACATGGACTAATCTATAAGAACATTTGGGGTTTTTTAAACATTTTGCGAAGTCTCTTTTTTTATACTATATGCTGATTCTATTTAAGTTACACCAGATGACTTCAATGAGATGTTAGTAAGATTTGGTAAAACTTGCGGAATTATATATTAACTATTATAACACATTAATGGAGTAACAAAAAAAGCTTTCTTTTTTGTGTGTTTCTTTAATCCAATACGAATATAATACGATAAATTTCTCACTATCATTATATATTTTTGACAATTAAGCTCATTGGTGGTGAAAGCAAGCAATAGAAAAGTGGGTAGCTTTAATAATTCCTTGATTGCCTAAAAAAACGAAATTCTAAATCATTTACTTTTAAGCAACAAAATACGATTAGAAAATCAGTTTAAATAATCAAAATAAAAATGAGGTGAAACAAATAAATACTACATTCCATAACCTCAAAGAAGATTGAAATCCTAATGATATTCTTACTGCGTTATGGAAAAATGCATTATTGTTATAGCACAAAAATGATTTGTATTATTTGCAATATTATATTTACTTGAATGCTTCTTGCGTTTTCATAACTAATTTTAATTACAGAATTTTGTACTATTTTTTTATTCTATGAGAATTTTATTCGGTATTCTTTCGAGCGATTTTATCGTTTGTTCATTATTTTGAAAACGATGACGTAACGGCTTAGCTATCGTTTGGACTTTATTAAATTCACCAGCTGCCTTGTTGAGATTAATTTAGTTTTTATTCCTATTTTTTATTAGCTTTAAGAACAATAGTTTTACAAGAGAATTGTTATTAATCTTTGGGAAATTTTTACCAAATAAATCTGTCAATTATAATTTTGATGATTCAACGAAGATTATCAATAAAATGGACATAAATATAAGAAAGGTAAGAAGCTTTAAATATTTATATTTTGAAACAATTTAAAATTCCTTTTATTCTGATGTAAAATTCAACATTCGGATTTCTTTGGTTTATGCTTATAGTAAAAAAGCCGATAAGAATATTTTATCTATTATTATAGATAAAATTAGCAGAGGATCTTTCTTTTTCATACATTCTTTTTGAATTGTTTCACATAGTATCTATCTGAGATCTTTATAAAAGTTCCTAACATAAATAGAAGCAATTGCAAGATATTTTGAAATTCCATTATATTTATTATGACGACAGAATGGGACACATATCAGTTTTTCACTATATACAAATATATATAAATTGTGTGTTTTTAATATCTGAATTTTATCAAATGGAATGGAAATAGCGTTGATCTATTAATCACGAGTTTTGCATTTGATTTTTTACAGTCGTTTTTATGTAAAAAAATAAATAAAAATATCGATTATTTTTAAGTGTTCGAAAACATGTTTTACATTCTATTTATAAGCGACGATTTTCATACGTAATTAAATTCAACGTACTAAAAATGAATCCTGATAATTTAATTTTTAGCTATTTAATTTCTTTTTTTAAATAGACGGTTGAACGAAATATTAGAATTCCTTAAGGAATTAAATTAAATGTATGATGTAAGAAATCTCTCGAATAAAAATGTTTTTTGTAAACTTATTGAAAATATTTATGTAAAAATTAAATACTGAAGCTTAGAAAGCACTGAAAAACTTAAAATTTCGAAGGTGCTAATTTGATAGTGGAGTGCTACACACCAAGTTGTTTGTTTGCAAAGGTGGACGAAAGCATTACAATATGGTTACCTTGATACTTTTATCGTGTGGTAATGTGGTTGCCATGGGGATGGCGTATATTACAGTTAATTTTTATTGTGTTTTTGCCTGTGATAACCCTATTAATTTCCGACGATTTTAACTCAATCTCTTTAAAAAATTATAATCATTTTCATTGCAATCATTCTTCGAGCTACTGCTACAGTCTTCTGTTGTATTTTGTGCTATTTTCGAATGGGGATATTTCTAATATCATTGGTGAGTACCAGGGTATCTTTTTTTTAAGAGTATGAGTGCTGTGCGCTTAAGTATTGCAGCAAATTACGCATTTTCACTTCATTTATCTTTCAAATAATGCATTTTTAAACGTTCTTCGTTCAAAGAAATTCCTTTAAGGAACTCGTAGTTTTTGGAATATTGTAATTTATCGACAATTATTTAGTGATATTCATACTAATAATCGTAGGTTCTTTCTCTTCAAATGAAAAAGTCATCATTAATCCAGGTGCAATAAAGTCACTACTTCTTTAATGGCTAAAAAGTTTTATTCCAAAGACAGCCACACACAACACAAAACAACATAAAAAGAAAAACTAACTATATACATTTAATTTTAATTTGTTAACACCATTTTGTTTCTATCCTCGCCAACGTAATCACTATCCCGCTCGTTCTGCCATGTTCTCTCGCTTCGCCATGTTGTTTGCCTCCCTCCTCCTTCTCTCCGTTTTTCCTCTCCCCCTCCTTCGATGGCCACGCCACCTATAAGGATTTTTAAACTTCCGGGCGAATCTTACATTCATCAATGATTAATTTTAATACATATTATGCAATTCTTTATGTATAATATATTACAATTATATAATTCAATTATTATTATATTATCTTATATGATTATTATTATTTATAATAGTTATTATACATAATTATTATTATTAAATTATACTATGATTATTATTATATAGTAATTACTATTAACTATATATTGAATATTATATTTATTATAGATAATTATTATTATATTGATGTTAATTATTGATTGATATTGGTTATTTTAAATTCATTCCTACATTATTTATTTGAAATATATTTCAAAATAGTTCCTTAAAATTATTTTCCTGGCTATATGTTACAGCTAGACCGCCATCTTGGATTCCATATCACCCAACAACAAGCGCTACGTGGCGCGATTCCTTAATCGCGCCAAACAACTCTTGGCGTTAAGCACTCCGATATCAAATTAGATGCACAAATAATTTCCCTAGTTATCCTTTACACATGTAAAATGTTCCTTCTAAATCTGTTTCACTTTTTTGTGGATATGAGATTTTGTGGATGTGATACCTTTAAGAGAGAAAGATAAATTTGTATTAATGTTAAATACTAAACCTTGGAAAAGAGGTCAAAATTGACTTTTTTGTCTTAAAATCACAAATATCACATTAGTTATTACCCTTAAATTTTTAATTTGCTCCAGAATTATAGCACATACATTTTCCGCTTTAAACTTATCTAGTATTAAGTATAAAAATAAATAATAATTTAAATACATAACATAGAGCATTATTCATGTTAATAAAAATGACATGTGCAATCAAATACAGATATTAAAAGGACATTTTACTTTTAATACAGAAAAAAATTGAGATTTATATGTATCAATTTACAGACATATTAAATATTGAGTACTTACAACGTGAACCCCATGCCTTTGGTGATTTTTGGCGAATTTCGACACATTTTAGTAATTGTTCTTAGAACAACATTAATAGGTTTCTGTAAAATATTAGGTTGGGGAAATTATTTGGCCATTATTTTTGCATAAAATTCAAAATTTTATTTAACATATTTCGGATTGTCCAATTTGGGTCAAATATGAACCGTTTTGTTGTATAATTTGTTGCCATTTTAAAGGTAGCTTCATATTGCCTCTCTCATAGAAGTCTTGGCCTTTATTGGCGAACAACTCTAGTAATCGATTTTCACAATCTTCACTTGATCCCAATTTCTTATCACTCTGGAAGTTTTGCAATGCGAGAAAAAGGTGGTAATCGTTTGGTGCAAGGTCCAGACTATATGGTGGATGCATTAAAATTTTCCAATCAATTTCCCAAAGTTTCTAGCGAGTCACTACAGACGTGTGTGACCTAGCGTTGTCCTGATGGAATTAAACACCTCTTCTGTTAGCCAATTCTGGCCGCTTCTGGTCAATCACTAGCTTCAAACGGTCCAGTTGTTGACAGTAGATATCTGAATTTAGTGTTTGGCCCTACGGAGGCAACTCATAATAAATTATTCCTTTCCAGTCCCACCAAATACACAGTAGAACCTTCCTGGATGTTAGTCCGGGTTTGGCCACCGTTTGAGCTGCTTCACCGCGCTTTGACCACGATCGTTTTCGCATAATATTGTCGTATGTGACCCATTTCTCATCCCCAGTCACCATTCGCTTAAGCAATGGATCGATTTCATTCCGTTTGGCCAGGATTTCGCAGATGGAAATTCGATCCATCATGTTTTTTTGGTGTTAATTGGTGTGGCACCCAAACATAGAGCTTCTTTTTGAATCCAGCTTTGCTCAAATGGTTTAAAACTGTTTTATGGTCAATCTTTAGCTCCTGTGCGATGCTACGACTACTAACATGCCGGTCAACTCCAATTATTTCTGTGATTTTATCGACATTTTTGACGACGGACGTGGGGCAACTTTAGCATCAAAAATGCCTGAACGGAATCGACGAAACCAGAATTGCACGTAATTAGTTGTTACAGTATGTGCACCATAAACACCATTCACAATTTCAGCCACATGGCTTGCATTTTCGTCTTTATCAGAGAAAAAATGCAAAATGTACCGAATTTTCTCTTTGTTGATTTCCATTTTTAACACCCTGTAACTTACAACTGAATGGACCAATCAAAAAACAGCAAAACAATTTTTGTAGTATGAAATGTTACCTTGACAACGAACATAAATTTGAAATTGTTTGATCAATACTTCACGAGTATCGACACTGCAGCCATCTACCGAAAAAAATAATGGATTTCTTTTTCCTCAACCTAATATAAAATCTTGGCGATTATAATTTCTATTATGGTGATAATATTTGGTATTAAATTGTCGGCTTAGAATTAATACTAAAGAGTGTTTTTTTCCAGGTATAGAAGTTTAAGTTGGCATTACTTTCCAAGATGGCGACCGATTTAACAGCTGTCAAGTGATTTATTCTCAGTTTGATTTGGCAATTCATCATGAATAGACTCACGCCTGAACAACGCTTTCAAATTGTGCAATTTTATTTCGAAAATAATGGTTCTGTGCGGAATACGTATTCCCGATTTTCATAAGCGAGTTTTGTTTAGCGATGAAGCGCACTTCTGGTTGAATAGCTACGTCAACAAACAAAACTGCCGCATTTGGAGTGAAACTAATCCACAAGTGTATGTCGAAACACCGTTACATCCAGAAAAACTGACTGTTTGGAGCGCTTTATGGGCTGGTGGAATCATTGGTCCGTACTTCTTCAAAAACGATGAAGGCCACAACGTTACAGTCAATGGTGATCGGTATAGAGCCATGATTACTAACTTTTTCATTCCTGAATTGAACAATCATGATGTCCAGGAGCTGTGGTTCCAACAAAACGGCGCAACATGTCACACAGCTCGTGCCACAGTCGATTTATTGAAAGACACGTTTGGAGACCGCCTGATTTCACGTTTTGGACCTGTGAATTGGCCTCCAAGATCTTGTGATTTAACACCGCTAGACTATTTTCTGTGGGGCTATGTAAAGTCATTGGTCTATGCAGATAAGCCACAAACGCTTGACCATTTGGAAGAAAACATTCGCCGTGTTAATGCCGATATACGGCCACAAATGTTGGAAAAAGTCATCGAAAATTGGACGTCCAGATTGGACTACATCCGAGCCAGCCGTGGCAGTTCTATGCCAGAAATCATACGAGTATTTAAAATGTAATGCCATAAGATTATCTTTCAAATAAAAAAATTCATGTCAATCGAATAATACATTGTTGTTTTATTGCAATTTAAAGTTCTATACCTCTAAAAAAAACACCCTTTATTAAAACACCTAATTTTAAAATAGCACGTTTTTTTATTCGATTCCCCTAATTTGTTACAACTGTGTTTGATTGAATTTTCAGATGCATTGATGTAGTTGGAAATTATTTAATGGTTACCTTGGAAAATATATAATGTCATTTAATGTAACAACAGCAAAAAACATTTCATAATTTCATTATTCCATTTTTAAATATTCTAACACACAAAAAATTACCCATAATAATAATTAAGATTTATAATTTTTTTATACGAATCTCTATAATTTTTTGCAGCTGTATAAAAGCAAGAATCCGTTACAATACATATATATATATATATATATATATATATATATATCAAAATCAATTCAAATATTTTTTTTCTTACTTTTGAACTTTGCCATCTCAGTACATTCAGTCACGTTGCTCTATTTGAAGTCGTGATCCACAGTTTAAGAAACAATGAGTTACGTTAAAATATTAGAAATCCATGCCTTAGAAAAAGAATAATTTTTATTTCATTACAACTTAATAAAGCTCCCCTTAAGCAAACCAAGGAACCTAAAATGAAACTTTAATAAGCATAACTAATATCACTTCAATACCAACTCAGCAAAAAAATATAGTTCAAGATTCCTTAATTATAACCATTATTATTATCGCCAAGGCAACACCAATTTTCACTCGCCAAATTCGCCTTGCCTCTGGCAACAATAACACTATTTTGAATTCAAATTCAATTATTTAAAAACTAACCAACGTCGTGCATTCTTCAAACTAGTTCTTGAAGCAGTGTTAACGGAATCGCATT
The DNA here is from genome assembly GCA_019973935.1 of Trichonephila clavipes. Lineage (NCBI taxonomy): Eukaryota > Metazoa > Arthropoda > Arachnida > Araneae > Nephilidae > Trichonephila > Trichonephila clavipes. The sequence goes on from BMAU01017015.1 coordinate 1,395,062, forward strand.
AAGGATTCATAGTTTTGCTATGAACTGTCTAATAATGTCTAAGCACAAAGATTTAACACGGTATAACTTAGTGTGGGTGTGGCACATCCGGTGGAAATTTAACTACGGTTCTATTGATCGTCAATGTGATTTTTCACTGTTTTTACCTGTCAATGTCACGTCCGATTCTGGAATGCGTTTTTGTGAAAGGAGTTACATACCCTTTACGGGGGTTGAGCGTGAAAAGATGGATTATTTAAGGTGTGTGACACCCACGATTAGGGAAGATGCCAGTAGAATGAATATATCGTTTTTTTCCTTCGAATATCTTGTTAATATGAATACATAAAAAGGCAGTATTCTTACAAATAACATAATGATATTTTTTTTAAAAAAAGAACGTATTAATTTATTCATTGCCGTCATTTATTTCTTGGAAGCGAATTTGACTTCTAAATTTCTGCTAAGAATATCCATTAAGATAATTCGAATTTGAATAATGATTTTTCCGTTCTACTTGAATACCTTTCACTCCCAACTAACATTTTATTCAACTCGCAATTTTCATTATGTTTCATTTAATTTATTTTATTTTAACATCAAACCTTAAAACATAGTTTTTTTTAGTTTAATTTTGATGTTTAACATTAAAAATCAATTAGGATGCTGAGTAAGTACTAAATTATAGCATCGAGAAAATGATAAAATGAAGTTTTGCTAAACAATAATTCGCATTATCTTTATTTAAAATTGAGTAGTATTTACAAGGATTCATAGAATGGAAGGTTTTAAATTTAATTTATTGCAGTTCTTAACAATTTTTTTAAATGACAGATTAACATGGTTTCTTACATTTTTTCCCGTTGCCATTCAGTTTGTCATGATTAATTAATTTCGATTTTTATTTTTGTGTCATTACTCTCTTCATCAAAATTATTCTGGGCGATAACACTAACCTTCTCTTAAGAACTACTACATATATTTGTCTGAGAATCTACTTTAGTTCATCTATAAAACTCAGTTTCGGATTCTATTTTCAAATAAAAATAATTTTCTAGAGTTTCCTTTACATTCATCAAGTTGGAATGTATTTATACATTTATGATGCTGTATCTTTAAAATTAAAAGCATTACCATAAACATGATATTTGTTTCTTTAACACTTTAACTCTTTCGTGGGCCTTGGGTTAAAGATTATTTCCCATCTACATGATCTTACGAAATATACCTGTGATAAGCGCAAACCCCATTATAATATATTGACCTTTCTATTACAACGATGGGAAGACTAATTCTGGCTTCAATTTTGTGCTACTGAACGTAACCCTGCGGTTTTGACATCTGTACATCGAACAAAAAAAGATGGTACTACAGATGTACCTTGTCCACAAAAGCTGCCGCTGTATATAACGATGCCATGGGAAGGGTTAATCACTTTTATCAAAGAAAAGAAAGGTACCAGATCAGTAAAATGGTGGCATCGTATCTTTTATTTTCTTACTGACCTTGGCATCATAAATAGTTTCATACTGTGACCAGTGAACAAAAGAAATAGAAGTTTAGACCAGCTAACATTCCGTGTACCATTAGCTCGTCAGCTAATATACGGATTTCCTCAAGAAAAACGAAAGGAAGTCCTGCTAGCTTCCAAATAAAGAAGTGTGCAGTTCCGGATGATGTGAGCATAGCCAGTGTGGGAAATCATATAAAGGTGGTTTTTTAGAGGTATAGAACTTTAAATTGCAATAAAACAACGATGTATTATTCGATTGACATGATTTTTTTTATTCGAAAGATAATCTTGTGGCATTACATTTTAAATATGATTTCTGGCATATGACTGCCACGGCTGGCTCGGATGCAGTCCAATGTGGACGCCCAATTTTCGATGACTTTTTCCAACATTTACGGACCAATGATTCCACCAGCCCATAAAGCGCCCCAAACAGTCAGTTTTTCTGGATGTAACGGTGTTTCGACATACACTTGTGGATTAGCTTCACTCCAAATGCGGCAGTTTTGTTTGTTGACGTAGCCATTCAACCAGAAGTGCGCTTCATCGCTAAACAAAATTCGCTTATGAAAATCGGGAATACGTATTCCGCACAGAACCATTATTTTCGAAATAAAATTGCACAATTTGAAAGCGTTGTTCAGGCGTGAGTCTATTCATGATGAATTGCCAAACCAAACTGAGAATAAATCACTTGACAGCTGTTAAATCGGTCGCCATCTTGGAAAGTAATGCCAACTTAAACTTCTATACCTGGAAAAAAAACACTCTTTACCAGAAATGGTTTCCAACTATAGAAGACGTAGGAAATGTAGCAGAAAAGGACAAGAAAAGAGAATCTGCTACATGTGTGTCGAATGTGACATCCCCTTGTGCATTGCAACATGCTTCTCATTCCTTCAAGGCAAGTAGTCATCATTTAATTTTCTTTGTGACGGTGAATGGTTCCTACGGAAATATTCTTCCCCATCTCTAAAATTTAAAATACATAAATTCGGCAAAATAAAATATTTTTCCTTAAATGTTATTGTTTAATTTTTAATAAAACATAAAAAACTGGGAGAAATCCAAGAGTGAAATAAATGGACCAGGAAAAGTGTAACATCTAAAGTTCTGTTTAGCATTACAGTATAAGAAATGAAACATGGAAAACATTTTATATAAAAAGAAATAAACTGATTCAAATTAAAATGAGATAAATAAGAAAATATTCTCCTCTCTGCTCGAAGACAAATTAATTTAACCGGATCTCATTGCATTAGCATGCTTACTATGGTATCAACCGACTATTACTATAATTTGAAACGAAGTTATATAACCTTCCGAAATATCTCTCCTCGGTAATTCTTCTTAATTGCAAAATATAACATTAATTTAACTAAAAAGTTCTTAAGTGAGAAAACATTATTCTATTCTAAAACATATGATTGAACCTATATGAATGAAAACCTATGGGGTTTTTTTGTGGCATGTTTATATCTCTTTAAAATTAGGAAATATTTTTTATGAATATAAGCCATTTTTTTCACTTTAACAACCAAAATTTAGAATATTTTTAAGTTTATGGTATTAGAGACACGAAACATGGAACATATACCGTATATTTCTGAATGTTACCCGATCCGTATACAAGCTGAGAGGTTCGTTTTTTAATTAAAAACATTTCCGAATTACGAAACTCGTACATAAGTCGAATGGGAAAAAAATTCCTGCACTTTTCTAACATGTGTAACATGAGGATGGTAATAGTACCTAGTGGTAAAACGGGTGGAATATTTTCGAATCATATTGCTGTAAAGTAAAACGCCAATGATTATAGTTTAGTATCTTGTCATCATATCTAAAGCTAACACACTTTTTCTATTTTTTTTTCCTTATCTTTTGTCGTATCTGCGATGGTAAAACTTTCTCCACAATTTTTGGGAATGCAAAATGAATGGAAGCAGAAATTCATTTACGACAAGGGATAGTCGACCTATCATATCAACAATTTAACACAAGCCGCAACATAAGGGTTAATAGGTTGAGGGTGGGGGGAGACGCTATAAGACCTAGGACATTTAAAAAGTGGAAAATTGATCAAAGTATTAACTATTTTGGAGTCTATTTTAAAAGACGATTTTTAACTCCCTCAAACTCAACTCACAAAAAATGGGTTTTATGAATTTTTTACCCTGTTATGGGGTAATTTCTATTTCCTTTCATCAATTATCGCAAGACCCCCCTACCCCCAAATATTTTGTTGCTTTTGCAAAGATTTTTTTTAAGAAAGCCAATTTACCTCGTGGAGATCGTCAAAAAAAAGGAGCTATTGAAAGATTTGTGCTTTGTGGTAGAGTGACGAGCAAAATTATATATTATATATTTAGCATTTTTATGACAAATCAAACAAGTTGTTGATCCATGTTTGTTTTTCTCTAATAAAAATAGTCAAGATCCCAATCGTCTTGAAAAAACATAAATTTTTCATATATTTTTCGCTTGAAAAATAATAGAGTTAACTAAAAATTAGCTTCACTCATAAAAGGGTCGCTATTCCACTGTTATTTTTAAGCACTAACCGTTACTATTACAAAGAAAACAGTAATCCCGCAAGTCGTACCAGCACTACATCGATAGCAAAATCGATACATGGGACTGCTTGATTAATAGAATTTCTCGCGAAATTTTTAATAGATTGTTCTTAAATAATTGAATTTGCTAGTGTAACGGGCCTTGACCGGGCCACTCAGAAAGGTCTGGTGGCCACATGTGGCCCGCGGACCGCAGATTGAGTAGCCCTGTCCTTGAGAAAAACATGGTTTTTTTTTATAAAAATGGATTTTTTTTCTGAGTAGATGCATTCATATATAGCATACTGCTTGAAGAATGTTCTTAAAAATGTACTCTTCGTAAAAGCATAATATGGTATACTATACGTCTCACAATAGAATAATAAAATCAAATGCAATCGTAACACTGATTTTTCTAACATTTTGAAAAACAAAATTGTCTAATTTCGTTTTTATTTTGAACATCATATGGATGAAATTTTAAATGTGATGGTTTTATTTTAATTTTTACGACCACCGTTGTTGTTATTAGGCTTTCAACGCGTCACAGTTTTGCAGGTTTTTCTTTCTGTTGTGTACAAACAGGCAAATTCCTCCTGAAAATGGTTTTGGTGTTTAACCGCCCCCCCACACACACTAAGTCAGGCTTTTATTCGTAGTTAATACCTTGCAATCGCTCATGACCAGGAACAAAAATCTGAATGTGGCCTCAACTAAGCAGAAATAAAAGAAACAAAAAATTACCTTTTTTTATATACATTCGAATATTAATTACAGAAATATCAAAACAAAATTTTTTTAATCATATTTGCATGAGTAAAACAATCAGCCAGTGTAGCAGTAAATCATTTTTCATTAGAAATTTCAACAGATATTAGAAGAATGTCTTACAGCTCACCAAATTGTCTCTCCTTAAAAAGTATTTTAAGCAAATCCCTATCTGATCTTCTCAACACTTCGACACTCGGACAAAAATACCCTAAAAACCTTTATTTTCCTGAACAACGTCTCTCCAATCCACGATGACAAATTACTTATCCCACTCTAATTATCTCTCCACGGAGACGGCAGGTTGCACGGGAGTTACAAAATAAATCACTCCTAGAACCCTAATACTTCTAATTACACCTTTCAATAGGTGGTGTCTTTTAAAAGAGAGCCCTCTCTCTTGAGAAAGTGAGCTTAATTTTCACCACATCCCCACACCTTTCCCATTTGGAAGTCATGTAAAAAGAGATTCCAAACATAGCCTTGGGTAATGTGGATTTCCAGTTTACTGACAAATTACACGACTAAAAGTAGACTAATAACAAGAGAAATAGGAGGGGTAAGAATAGATGTTTTCTTTTATTTTTGTGTCAAGATGGAATTTGTTTGTTTTTTAGACATTCCTAAAGATGGGATTTTCCAGAGTTTTTCCAAGCAACAAGTAAAGATACTGTAAAATATGGAGAGTTTGATCATTTATGTGGGTATATAAACATTAGTAAAACAAAAAAGGAATATCTCAGCAAAATATTTCTACTATTTTCCTTTCAATTATTTTTCATTCACGAATACATTTAATTTTAAAAACTTTTTGTGACTATATATATTTTTGGAGAGGCGTGTATTTGTTTTCCTCACCGTATTTATTCGAATCTAAGCCGCGTTATTTTCCCGGTATTAATGCAACTGAAAATAGGGTGCGGCTAAGAATCGAAGGTGCAACATTAGTTGGATGGGGACCTCTTCCATCCCTTTCAAAAAGAAAAATTTAACCTTCCATTCTGGCCACTTGCATCTATAACTTATCCCACATTTAGCAGTTTTTCTCCAGTACTCAGTCTATCCTTTACATCGCATTTAGGATTATTTTTTTTTGTCTGTATAAACGCTTTCTTTTAATCACCTAACCAACAAAAACCTCGGTAATAGCTTCAAGACGAGCTCACTGTGAAGCAAGTTTGAAAAAGGGAGGCAATTTTATATGCAGAAAAATGGGAATACAGCTGTGGCCAATGAATATTTGAAACAAATATACATCGATGGCATAAACAAAATTGTATAATGTTTGCTTGTACATATTCATCCGTCTTTAATAATTCTTTTTTGCATTCTTCTATAATACCTTCTTTAAAAAAAATTGTTGCATAGCAAATGCATTGGATGGCATGGAATGCGACATAGTGTGGGAAAATTGGCGACGCCTGTACCAATTCCGAAGTTAGCTGTTACAATGGGAGTGACGAATCCTTTTCGAAATATGATACTAACATAGTAATTATAGGCTCTTGTTTGTGTTTGAAAGTTTTTAATACTGGCAAAATAAATTATATATAATTATTAACTAATTATTTTTCCATTAATTTTTCAAAAAATTTCTTATGTATCGGAAGTATTTCTTAAGTATCGGATTAAGACTCTTTTACACATTTTTTTTTATGTTTCAGAAACGTGTAGAGAAGTTGGAATGGGGCTTAAAATCGATGGCGGCTTAGAGTCGAGTAAATACGGTAATTTTGAAATATTCTAAGTAACTATTCTCCTACTAATCGTTACTTCCCCACTCTGTTAGGGATTTCATCGTGCTATACTACATGAATGTTTAAACTACTGACGTCTAAGTTTGTTATCAATATCTGTCATGTTGCCTGTTTGTTTCATATCTATTATGCTACATGTTTTTAAGTTATTGATATCTAAGTTTAGCATTAAGTTCTTGATTGTATTGAAAAACATTTTTATAGCTCCCGCCTTCTGATCTAAAAAATGGCATGACTTGAATTTCTCAAACGGAAGTGCTATAATCATTTACGCACCTGCAACCCCTCCCCCCGTCCAGAGTTGATTTCCGCAAAACACATTTTAAGAGGGTCTCTAATCAACAGAGGAAACCTGCTTACCAAATTTCAACTGTATAAGTCTAATAAATAGTTCAAAAACGGAAAATTTATATATATATATAACGTCCTCGTAATTTTTTTTCCCAATTTCTAACAAAACATATTCTTAGTGGATTTCTTCTCAACAAAAGAAACATGCTTTCCAAATTTTAAGTTTGTAGGTCTAAAAGTTTAAAAACGGAGATTCTTTTCTATAACGCTCTCTTAAGTCCTCGTAATCCCTCCTTTGGGTTTTAAATTTTCACAAGTCCCGTTCCTAATGGATCTCTACTCAATGAAAGAAAAACGCTTGCCAAATTTCAAGTATTTAGGTCAGCGTTTCTCAAACTGTGGGGCGCGCCCCCTTGGGGGCCGTGACAACTCTACTAGGGGGCGCGAGCACATTGAGAAGTCGAAAACAAAATTTTATTTAATTAAATTTGTTTACCTTCAGTAAATTAATACGTTCTGTCATAATAAAAAATAAAATACACATTTACATTGATATATTACACTTATAAATGTATCAGTGCTACACAATGTATTCTATAATTAATTTAACTGTACGCAGTTGAGTTTAAGAATTACCAGTGACCCTATGATAGGGGTGGCTCACCTTTATGGATCAACGTGCCATTTTTTCTAAGAAAGGTGTTTAATGTAGCACAGACGTGCCGTCAAATAATTTTTACTTGTGATTATTGAGAAAATAATAATACTAAATACTAACAACACAAAACTTTATTTACTACAAAAAAATACCTTTTGCACTGTATAGTTATAAATGTTTTAGTTATATGTGTGTAATTCACATTAAAGTAACATTAGTGTGACTTCTATTGTTGCAGATTGTGTGTGGATGACAAATAACTTATATTAGGATTTTAAGATGTTACTTATTGTTGAATATATGTTGAATTTGAGTCGTCTGCCAAACGGTTTATAAGCAATTAATTACTTTTACTGTGGTTCACTCTTTTTGACAGGAGGGTTTGTTTCAAAATACCATTTTACAAACGATGTTCGGCATACCACTATTCCAGAACATAAAGTACACACCACTTTGTCGCCTTTACTAATCATGCCATGTTTCTCGGTCCACCAACTTTGAAAATCTCTGTTACACTTACTATCTTGCCCTTTTGGTTCATTTGCAAAACTAGCCATGTTAAATAACAGTTAAAAATCGTAAATATAACACAGTCATGTTAATGAAATTGACTATGCAATACGTAGACAAATTTTACATCATAAGCAATTGTAGTCTTACAAACGCAACTAAGGCAAGACAATAACAAACGAGTGTGCTCCCCGCAACCAATCATTCGCTGTGGTTTGTAATACTTCATACTGAACCTTGAAATTTTGAAATAAAATGCAAACCATTTTGATCACTGGCGTGCCAAAAATATTGTGTCGCGTGCCATCATTGGCACGCGTGCCACTGGTTTCGCTTCCCAATGCCAGCCGTTTTCCACATAGGCGCGCATGCGATGCATTTGGGGGTAAGGAATAAAAGCAAATAATCTGAAATAAGTAAATCCTTCGCAAACACTGTCAAGGTCCTTTTGTTGTGTTCCAAAGCCTTCGGAATAATTTTATGAATAGCAGTGCACAGAAAAGATCGTACTTCGAAAAGACGTATATATACGTCCGGGGAAATAAACGCTTTGGCTGAGCGAGAAGATTATATACGCTGGTGGCGCTTAAGAGGTTAAAGTCTTATTGAAGCTTTAGTATCAAAGTGTAGTATTAGTGAATTCAATAGATTGTTATTGTATGAGGGGGGCGCGATGAAAATTATGATTGAATAATGGGTCGTGAATACTGAAACTTTGAGAAGCACTGCTTTAGGTGTAACAGTTCCAAAGATCTCTTGGTGTGTGAATTAGTGAGTCTTTTTTTATCTTATATATAGTGAGAGATAGATTAAAAGAATAATTTTTCTATTAATTCATTATTGCATCTTAGCAATATGCAACTAATAATGCATAATAAATGAAATAATATGCAATTAATCAATAATGCAATAATTACATATTGCATTTTATTTATCATTTGATCTTAAATTTTAATAATTATTAGAATCTTATTTTTTTTACTTTTCAAAGCTACATAAATACGTACATTAACTGTCAATAGTTGTGAAAAATGGGTATAGGATAAAAAAGTAATTATTTTTGAACTCCACAAATCTTATTTACTAATGATTACTATAACTCTTCGAAAAAACATTGTGTGTGTGTGTGTGAACAAACAATACAATTCCATGAAAACAGTCATAAGTGAGTTTATTAACGTCGTAATATAAAGCAACACGATAACTATTGGCAACGGACTTCGTAATTCCGAACCACGGTCAAGTGTGACGAGGAAAATACCTCAGTTGACATACCCTCTTCGAACTTCCTCACCACGACACCAGGAGGAAGGAATTATTTGAGCTTCAACAGATTTAAAGTACACCAGCCCTCAACATGGTGGGTCTTCAGTGACATCATCTTGGTTTTAACCCGTGACACGCTCGCCACGAGTCTGTGACCATAGCCTACCGCAGCTACCACAAAGGCTCAGTAATTCGAGAAAGTATTCCAATCAAAATACTAGAGATTTCTCAACCTTTTTTTTTCGCAGACCCCTTCTACCAATAACATGAATACCATTGATCTTTTTATCTGAGTGATTATCATTTTCACTTATTCCAACAAATGACCAGCTCAATTGTCATCCTCTTCTCTAGTCCGTGGTTCAAGAAAATGACCCAGATCTCAAAGAGACGTCATTTTCTGCAAAGTCGAAACTTGATGTGACTTCTTTTCGCTTCCAATCAAAATATTCCCTTCCCCCAACCTGGTCGAAAATGACATGCGGTGGGGGCTGAGCAGACGATAACTGAGGAGTGGTGATGGTGATGGATCGAGTGCGAATGGATAGAGAGGGAGGGGTGCTCGTGATAGCGCACGGGGTCTCTGACCTCCCCAAATGCCATTAGCTGAGAAATGCGAAAGCGCTAAATTCAGATAGAGAGCTTCACACGGTTTACTTTGATTGAGATTAGATGGTTTATTGCAGCATCTTATTTTCAAAGATCTAAGTAATATCGTAATATATAAGTTCTATCTATATGCATGACCCTATAGCTTCCATTAAACTGGTCAATGGTGGATATATGTTTCATTGTAGCATTATCACTGTGATGAGTTGAGTGCAATAGTATTTTTTCTTTCTTTAAATAATTTTATTATGCTGAAAGGGTAAGCTATCTATTTAATAATGGTATTGGGTAATATCCTTTATGGGGTGTATTGTATACGCGTTTCTTCAATGATGCGCTCTTGGATTGTACATTACGATGTATATTTATTTTTTATTCTTTAATGGAATGTTATAAAGGATTGCAAATGTGATTACCACACTGAGCAGAGGGAAAATGATTTTGCTATTTTTAAAAAATATTAAAGTATAGAATGTTTTATTTATGTATTTTTGACCGAAATAAATTATTTGAATTGCTTAATACGCTTAAATAATTATAAGAAGACGTAAGAAACATTACAAAAAAAATTTCATATAAAACAAATCACTCATACGCGCTTTTAATAAAGGACTATGCGAGCGATCTATCCTCTTTAATTCGATTTTTTCCGTCCAGCCAAATTGGACCCTTTGAACCAGAACAACTCAAAGCCGCAAATAAACATCACAACTAAATAACATATAAATAGATATTGAGATAGAGAATGATTATTATGTAGGCAATATTACCAAGATAGTACAATGCGAGATTAAAAAAAAATGTTCCGATCTCTAGACCTTTTGTAATAGAGAAAACCCTTCAATTTGCGAAGGCATTAGGATACAACCAATTTCTATGCAGCGATGGATAGGGAGAAAAATTTAAGAAAAGACGCTGAGAAAAATACGCCTGAAGGTATTTTTGGTGCATTGCGTGTTATGAAACAAAGCATTTTTTTAAAAAGAAAAACTCAAACAACACTAAGAGGTGTTGGAAACTAAAATCTAATTTTTTGATAATTTGAGATTATTACATTTTCAAATTGTATAGATTTTAACCTTTCTAAAAATACCTTACTTTAACTTCTAGGGTAATTAGAAGCCCTTAAAACCTATTTTTAAATAATCGTTGAAACTGGGCCACGCCCATTTGAATGGAGAAAAATGTAAACAAAGTACTTCGTTTTTGCTTAAAAGTTAAACATCTGATATAAACCAAAACCTGCATCTTTTATTGTAAATTGAGCCTTTTATTTTTTTTATTTCCTAGCCGATTAAATGTTTCACTGTATGCTTTAAAATCAACTTATCTCAAAATGTAAATTTTGATGTTCGATGTACTTTTTCTGAGAAACTACTGTTCGCAGGTATATAAATTTTTTTATGATATATTTATAATGATAGCTAATATATACTGAAATGAGTGTTTTGTAAAAAACTCAAAAATTTATTTTTTACAAATTTTTTTTACGTGGAAAACGGGACAAATTTTACTATGTTTGATAAAATATTTCATAAATTATTAAAAAATTCAAAATTAGCTAAAAGCTTATTTCAGTATAATGAGAAAGGTGTACTTTAATTGTATGAAAAATTTCAAGCGTGTAAATATAACAGATTTTAAGAAAAGGAAATCGAAAACAGCCAATTTAACATTATCAGTACATATATATAGAGAGAGAGGTTTCCAACTCCTCTTAACAGATTTTAAGAGTAATTAAATTTAAGGACGCATGTGGTAATACATGTTTAAAATTTCTAGTTATAAAAATAATGTACGTTTAAAATTATTACTTGTATGCTTTAAATTAGAAAATGTACTTAAAATTAATTAATATGAAATTATTTTCTTCGTGTTGAAAATACAGCATAGTCCTCGACATTCTTTTTTTCTTGTTTTTTACTTGCAGATTTTCTTTCTCTCTCTCTCTCTCTTTTTTTGATGGGTAAGATATATAAATTACATAAATATTAATTTACAAAGATGTGTGAATAATTATTTTTTTAATATATAGTGTTTATGAATTTATAAAATTTGTTTTAGGTGGTTTATAAAGTATATTGAAAGATGAACCGCTATATAACGAATTTTTCATGCAACGAACTTTTTTTTCAGATTTAGCGACTTCGTTAAATAGAGAGGTCCAGCTGTACATAAATATCTATGTATAGGGTGTCCAGCCTTAATGTGACCCAATAGCTAATTCCCGAACCGTTCGGCTTAGATATGCGTTTCCAATTTGAAAAATGTTTTTAAGTGCTTTTCGACCCCAAAACCCCATTTACAAAAAAATTACAAAGATGAATTTTTATACGGTCCCCAGGTCCTATCACTTATATTTAGGAAAAGATGCAGTACACAAAAATAAAGTAAACACAAAAAGTTTCATTTTATTACGATAAAATAAATGACCGAATTATGCCTACATAAAGTTGAAGCATCTGAATTGCTCAGAAAAGGGGGTCGTATATAAATTGAGTTTAGAGAACAGTAATTCACTATCTACAGAAGGATCAAAAGAAAAACATCATAGTAAATATTAAAACATTGTAGTAAACATCATAGATTGACAATCTGTATTGATGTGTGGCAAACAATAAAAGTTAAATTAAAGTAATACAAACTGTACCGAAAAGATTAAAACAGCTTGTTTTAACAAATAGCAGCAAAAGAATAGATGATTTGCCGTTCAAAGTATAGCATAATGTGGAATGATGCTCCAATCATGAATCAGGAGCTTTATTATATCAGAATGACCAAATTAACTTAAATAATATTCAAAATGACTGCCATCCGCAGAAATGCAGTACCGAACCCGCGTCAGAAACTCCGCCTGTAGCTTCTGCAACATAGTTGGTGTCACCGACTTGCATTCCATGCTGATTCGATTGAGTAAATCATATTTACTCGTGGATTCACGTTCGTACACTTTGCTTGTTAGGAAGCTACAGATAAAGAAATCCAGAGGACTTAGGTCGCGTGATCGCGGGGCCACTCCTGTTGACCTCCTCCGTAGCCGATTATTCGAGTGTCAAACGTCTGCGGCAAAAATGTACATGGTTGCGCAGATTTGTTTGTGGTGGCACCATCATGCTGGTACCACATGCTGGTACCACATGCGTGACAAATCCCGAAAGGAAACTTTATCTTCTAAAAAATCGGTTAACGGTCCAGATAAAATTTCGTGTATGATTCTGATGTTAAAGGTCCATAGAAATACATTGTGGCAATTTGATGCTTTTCCATATTCCATTTTCCATTTGCGGTGCTTTTCCATATTCCGCACCACACATGTACTGACCAACGCACTTCGTGGCGATTCGATCGTATTAGATGTGGGTCTTTCGAAGGACCAATAATGCGTATTTTGTGTATTAATAGTGCCTTTGCCTCGAGAACTGGCATTAATCCGACCAAAAACTTCATTTAAAATTTCTGGATTTTCATCCTGTGTGTTTAACACGAAATTGCAAAAATCAAAACAACGCTCCTGGCCTCCGGGCATTAGTTCCTGCGCCAGGACTGGACGATATGGATATGCACTGTACGTATGTAATATGTTCCTCACCGTTGATTTTGAGTAGGAACAAGCCTTGCTAATATCCCGGTCACTACTTTTAGGATGAGCCAGGGCATATCCTAGAACCTCCTCAGCGGGTATCCGCAAGCTTGAAGGTGTGGCACGAGACAAGGGAATACGTCTATTACAACTCCCAGTTTTATACAAGAGTTGAACAGCACGGGTAATTGTACAATAAGATGGATGTCTTCGACTGGGAAATTTAATGGCATAAAGTCTTGCCACCTCTCTTTATTTCGATTACACTGCCCATGTAACAGTGCCATTTCGCAGTATTCTTCATTTGTATACATCTCGTTCTCCCGTACTAGAATTCGTAATATTAGAATACAACTGTATGCAACTGCAAGCGACTACAGTACAGATTTTTAACGTTCGCCATGATCTGTACCGCAGCAAATCAGTCTGAAGCTGCAGCAAATAAACCTATTTTTTAGAACTGCTATTGAAATGTTTTCTTCCTCCAAAATATTTTGTTTTGTCTGTTTTACATGTACACAGAATAAATTTTATTTCTTAAGTACTCAATTATTGTATTATTAACTTTAAATTTAAAAATGATTTAGATAAGAGTGACGTGCAAAAGTGAAAGTTTCCTGGCAAAGTTCCAATTAATTACACTTTGGAGACGGCCCCTTACTAGTTTCTTGAAAATGGCGCAGAAAATACATGAAAAGTATGATTTTCAAAGCTCCATAACTCGACCAGTTTTTATCGTAATAAAATGAAACTTTTGGTGTTTACTTTGTTTTTGTGTACTGCATCTTTTCCTAAATATAAGTGATAGGACCTGGGGAGAGTATAAAAATTTTATTTTTGTAAATTTTTTTCTAAATGATTTTTTTTTATTCGAAAAACATGTTAAGACATTCTTTACCTTTTTTTAAACATTTTTCAAATTGGAAGTGCATATCTAAACCAAATCGTTAGGTAATTAGCTATTGGGTCACATCAAGGCTGGACACCCTGTATATATTTCAAATGCTATCCATTGGCTGAAATCCGACTACGTTCGGAACCGTGATTTTAAGAAAGCGCATAAATGGATATTTTTCATGATATTTAGTGTCACTCAGATTAAAATACATGCATAAAATTGTTTTAAGGACATTTTGACCAAAAAAATTTATTTAAATACAATATTTTGGCAAAAAATTAACTTAATAATATTTTTTCCAAATGTTCTCCTTTTGTGAAAAATGGTTCAATTATAATAATATTTTGCCTGTATATATAGCTCAGACCTCTTTACAGAGGCTCAACTAGAATTTTTGAAAAATTCACATTATTTTCAGAGTTACCACCCATTGAAATGATTATTCGCGTTTTTTTCTGAAAATAGCTCCCCTCTGCTGTCGTAAAATATGAATAAACCCACTTCTAAGTTGTATATTTCAAAAATTATAGTTGAGCCTCTGTAGAGAGGTCTGAGCTATATACAGGCAAAATATTAATATAATAGAGACATTCTTCACGAAAGGAGAACATTTGGAAAAAAAAGATTATTAAAGTTAATTTTTTGCCAAAATATTGTATTTAAATAAATTTTCTTTTGTCAAAATGTCCTTAAAACAATTTTATGCATATATTCTAATCTAAGTGACACTGAATATCATGAAAATTATCCATTTACACGCTTTTGCAAAATCACGGTTCCGAACATAGTCGGATACCTTAATGATGTCGGGTTATTTATAAATTCAATATAATTCAAAATTATATCCTCTTCTCCAGCTGTTGTTTTCGTTTACACCTCCAAGTATTCTTAGAGTTATTTTTCTCTCAAAAGTTGCCATTCGATTTTCTTCCAGTTTTGTTATAGTTCCAAGTCTCAGAATCGGTTTAATAAGAGTTTTCTAAATTAAAAATTTTATATTTCTTTAAAAAAAATTTTAATTTTAAAAATCTGCTCACACAGTTTGTAAAATGCCTTATTTTCCAGGTATAATCGATTCTGGATTTCATGAGATATTCTGTTATAAAAGAGGTAATAATTGATCCCAAGTAGGAAAAACTTTTAACTATTTCACAATTATTGGAATACACACACATATTAAAAAAAATAGATAAGGGTTTTTCCCCACACAACTTATGATTGGATTTGCAACCATGGACATTTGAGAATCATGGACCTTAGTTATTAAATATATGCAATTAATATATGTACTGTTAGATATATGTAGATGACTTACAGAACATAAAATTGTGTTTATGATACTATTGTAAATTAAAACTAGACTATGTCAAAATAATTATCTGATTATGCCAGTGATCATATTAGTGTTGAATAGATGCATCGATAATATCTATTCTACACTAGTTTGCTTTTCGTTCAAAAATGAAATTCTGGATTTTTCTAGATGACTTTATTTTTGGAGTTTCTAGATTACAGAGTAAATGCATTAATCTTCTTCCTCTTTTAAAAGTACCGTATTTTCCTGTATATAATCCGCGGATTATGTGTTAAAAGAGTTTCAAATTTCATTGTGCGTATTATACGCCGCCGCGGATTATCTGAGAAAAAACATTCTCCATCAGAAAAGCGAACAATAAAGTTTTGGAAGAAATGCCGTTTATGTTTTATAAAATAAATAACAGATGGCGCTTTCATGACTCGGATGACATATTTCAGCTATAACTAGTTTTTGTCCAATTACATTCAAAAACGAATTCGATTCCTCGGAAGGAAAAAAATAGTTATTAGTCGCTGGCGCCATTTCCAATTTTCTCTCTTGACTAGAGCTATTAAGTCCTTCGAAAGTTTTCATCAAGTTGAAGCGAAAGTGTTAAGTTACACTACAAACTTAAAAGGCTACCAAAATCGGGGAAGCTGCAAGGTTTTTCAACGTTGACGAATTGAATATTCGTTTGTGGAAAAAAAACAAGACAAACTTCGAAAATTGTGATTGACGTTAAAGTGCCGATCATTTTGGTAAACCTCACTGTGGCCAAAATTAGAGGAAGAAATAAATAAAAGGATTTTAAAAGAAAGAGACAGTGGGAAGCAGTCTCGATCTAAATTTTTTTTGCTGTTAACTTGCTAAATTAAAAAAAAAAGAAAGATTTTTCCGCATGGAATGTTTTGTTTAACAACTCAAAACATAGATGGCAGTAGCAAAGAATTTTTTTGTTTTATTGAGATTATCGTAAAAAATATTATCATACATATTTGAAAAGACATTTCGTAATAAATTTTTTTTCCTGTACAATTTCTTACTTCTACTTTCAATTATATTGTGTATTTTTTGTCTTTATGACATTCATTATCGGCAGTTTATATTTTGGATTATTCGGCCTAAAAACTGCCGCGGATTATACGCCGCTGCGGATTATACAATGTTTTTTTTTACTCGAAAAAAGGCTTTGCGGATAATACGCCGCTGCGGATTATATACAGGAAAATACGGTATTTGAATTTTAATCGAAGTAAAGTGCTTGGGCATGCTTTAAAGGGGTTTTCTAACACTAACAAGCTCCTTAGAGGAAAAAAGAATGTATTTTGCAATTAAAAAAAACTTTTTTTTATTCTTACCAAGTTTTCAGTAATATCAAAAGAATATTCAACAAATGTTGTAAACAGCAACAATAAATGTTATATTCAATTACTGGACTTCAAAACATTAGACAGATAAAAAACTAAGAAATATAAAATAAATTTTAACTTTATTCTGTAAATTTATTTCTGAAAATAAGTTACAGTTAATTATTTTAAATCCCTTTATAAGTATCCTTATATTTCATTTTTCTTACGTATTGCCCTCATGGAAGGAGGTTTTTCATTTTTCTCTCATTAAGAATCTGTTTAAGTATTATTTAAAAATACTTAGCTTTAAAAACTCTAATAAATTTTAACAATTAAATTTTACAAATTTATTATTTTTCGGTATATGTTACTGGAAAATATTCAAAATATAAGTAAAAAAATTTTATGCTTCTATATAAGCAAAACAAACTTTGATAAGAGTTTTATAATATTATGGCTGCTCTAGACTTGATTCATCCTCACTTTGGAGAGGTGAGGAAGTTTGAAGAGTGGGTCACAAGTTCAGATGTCATCCTCGCTGCATGACCGAGGCTCAAAATTACGAGGTTCATTTTCAATAGTTAACAGAGCGATGCGGAATTTGACTCCCAAGAATGGAGGGGGGAGACTACGAGGACATAAAAGATAATTATACCATTGTTTTAGAAATTAAAGTCCTTTTTAAATCAAGAAACGATGACTATAAGAAAGTTTTTGCACATAGTCGAAAGCTTAATACTAGGGTTTGGATATGTGTGAACAAATTAAAAACAATATATAGCCATATAAAATCATGAAATACCCAGCGACACGGGTGGGTAACGCACACACACACAGTTAGTAATCTTATATAAAAACATTTAAAAATATTCTTTACAGTTGCAAAACTTATTACAATTTGGTGCTCTAAGAGTTTGATTTGATTGAGTATGAACGTCGCACTGTTCAGCTACACGAGGGTTTTTGGCGACAGACCACGTAATTTTGAGCCATGCACAAGTGACGTGGACGACACTTGAGCTGCCACCCCCTCTCCTAACTACCACACCAACGGGAGGACGTTTCAGCTCTCGACAGATTTAACGTGCATCGCTGCCCTTCACGACGGGACTTAAGTGGTACTGGGCTCGAACTCGTGACAAGGCAAGCCATAATCCGATACCTATACCACTCGGCTACCGCGGCCACTGGTGCTCTAAGAGTAAACTTTTATTAATAGTAAACTTTTTTTCCGGTGTTCTGTTTTGAATGAAAACAAGTGTGTAATATAAAAAAAATTTTGTAAGTCAATTCCTACTTAGATCAAAGAAAAATTTTATTTTAGATACTTTTTATTAATAGTTAATATAAATATGTATATACATATGACAGAATTACAACATTAAGTGGTAATTAATTTTTATTATTTATCATTAAAGTATCGTATTGTTATCCAAAACAATCGTGTATACAAAACTTCAGTTCAACTGAATGCTTTAAAACGGGAGAAAAAAACATTTTCTTGTTTTGACACAAGTCGCCAAAATTGTCGCTAAGTCGTCAATGTGGCTGCATTTGTAATTCTTTAGATAATTAGTTTTAATCAATTAATTTTTATTAGTTATAGTTAAATTACTGTATTGTCATCCAAAATAATCATGTATATAAAATTTCTGCTCAATTGAGCGCTTTAAAATGTATTTTATTAACGATCGAAAATTCCACCAAGATAAATAAATAGAGTGTTGTGAGCTACTAGTAGGAATTGAAAAAAAGGCTATTACGTCGTAAAATCATTTCTGAGGAAAGATTTATCATAAAAAGTTCATATAAGACCTTCAGTCACTTTAAGTTTCAATCATTCATCTTGTCAAACTGATCCTTCCTTCTACTAATATCGCGTTTCATTACGAAGTTCGTTTCCGGCAGAGGTGTTGACCCTTCGGAATGGACAACGTCCAGCCATCTGGAACCCGAGCCGTCCAAGCAGAAAAAAAATGAAATCGATATTATCTGTGGGAATCGGAAGTGGTTTCTTATGAGCCATCCTTACAATGTGATTATTATTATTGTATTAAGTGACACAGTCTTCAGTACTTGAATTAGATCACTTTGTGGGATGTTTTGGATGCACTGATACGTCAAATGTATATGAGTAACGATTTTTATTTCAAAGGGCGAGGAGATGAAAAATGCTAAATACCTTTGATGCAAATGTATTTTTATACCATACTTTTAGGATGGTATTTTATGTTATACAAGTAGTGAGTATTTTTTGAGGGGGTGGGGGTGATTTATATTAATGAATAATAGAAGTAATACATTTTACTTAAATTTTATCCAATAGATATTTTAAGGAGATTAAAAAATAATATTGGAATTATCCGAACAAAGGAATATAAGGTAATTGACTACGTTTAAGACCGTGATTTTGAAAAAGCATATATAAATGACTTTTTTATATATTTAGTATCGATGGAATGCCAGAGCTAGGTGGCGTGGTCGGTTTGTCATTGGCCTTCTGCGCCTAAGGTTGCGGGTTCGGCTCCGGCCCAAGTCGGTTGATTTTCTTGATGCAGAAAATCGACAGCGCCTATATCGTATAATTATACGTCATATAAAAGATACCTGGAATGTGTCTGTTTGGCGTGGGTGTTCTCGACAAAATTAAATTCCTGGTACAATTTCATATTGTCAGAGCTTAAGTACCTCCCTCTGGGAAGAAAACTGGGCGTCAAAATTACATTGTGGTGGTTGGTATCCGCTTTTTATGGTGCTACACTAAAAAGAGATACCAGCTTCCGGGAACGTATTAGGGCTGCAATGGAAAAGCACCAATCCGTAGCCCATTAGAAATATAAAAAAAGTATCGATGGAATTATGCATGTAAAACTATATATATTTTAAGAATATTATTACAAAAAAAAATTAATGTAATGTAATTTGTGGGCAAAAAATGGATAAAGAATGACATGTGTTTTCAAAACACTCTTTTTTATATAAATATACTTTTATAATAATAATATATTTTGCCTGTATATAGCTAGGGCTTATGTAAAGAGCCTGAACAGTGATTTATAAGAAATTCAGATTATTTTCAGAGTTATGAGATCAACTGAAATAACAGCAGGTATTTTTTGTTAAAATTTCTGTTCTCTGTTATATTGAAATGTGGATAAATCCACTTCTAAATTATATATTTCAAAAATCCTAGTTCCGACTCTGTATAGAAGTCTTAGATATATATAGACAAAACATATTATTATGGAATAAGTTTTCATGAAAGGAGAGTGTTTTGAAAATATGTTAATTTTTCGCCAAAAAAAATTTACTTTAATATTTTTTTGTAGTAACAATATACTTAAAACAATTTTGTATGTTACTAGCCGTTCGTTACCCACCCGCTTCACTTGGTATTTCACGATGTTGTATGAATCAGCGTTTCTCAAAATGTGGGGCGCGCCCCCTTGGGGGGCATAGCAACTCTACAAGGGGTGCGCGAGCATATTGAAAAGTCAAACAAAAGATTATTTAAAAAATTATTAATTTACTGAAAGTAGACAAACAAAATAAATTCTGGCATAATAAAAAATAAAATACACATTTACACTGATATATTATACTTATAAATTATTTATAATTAATTTAACAATCCTAATTTAACAAAAATTTTATTATTTACCAGTGACCCTATGGGTTTATCATTTATGTAATTAAAATCAAAAATTAACCCTTATCTTAATAATTTGTCTGGTTTATAATTTTTTCTATAACTTCCAATTAAAAGTTAAGTGATTCGCTTCCTAATGCCAACCGTTTTCCACGTAGGCACGCGTATGTGATGTATTGGGGGAGGAATAAAAAAGAGCAAATAATTTGAAATAAGTAAATCCTTCGCAAACATTGTCAAGGTCCTTTTATTGCATTCCAAAGCCTTTGGAGTAATTTTATGGATAGCTCTGCAAAGAAAAGATCATACTTCGGAAAGACATATATATACGTCCGGGGAAATAAAAGCTGTGGCTTAGCGAGACGTTTATATGCGCCGGTGGCGCTTAAGAGGTTAAAGTCGTTTTACACTTTTAAGGTCAAAGAATAGTATTATTGAATTCAATACATAGTTCTTGTATGAGGGGGGCGCGATGAAAATTATGATTGAATATTGGGTCGCATATATTGTAACTTTGAGAAACACTGGTATAAATATATTATGTTTACATATATATATAAATTACTAATGTGTAGCATTAAGATTTCGATTGTATTGAAAAATATATTTATAGCTGTAACTCTCGCCTCTTGATATATAAAGAACAGAAATTATATTCCTAATTTCTATTAATATTTAAAATAGAAGTAGAAAGATTTTTTGCGCTCACTTAACCCAATAATCAAGTGGATTTTCGCCAAAGCAACTTCCATAAAATAAACATAAATTTCATGTCTAAATCTAATAGAGCAAAAATGGAATTTTTATCATCAATGCCCTGTTGAAAGCATTTTTAGCGGATTTCAATACAACAAAAGAAACATGATAACCAAATTTTATTATTATAGAAACGTTCTCAACAAATTTCAAGTAAATGGGTTAAATTCAAAAACAGGAAGTTTCCTATAACTCTCCTTAACCCCTTGCAACCCCACTCCTTTGGGGGTCGGTTTTCGCAAAATTCTTTGTTAGAGGAACTCTATTCCATGAAAGAAACATACCTCCTAATTTTCAAGCAGGTGGGTTTAATAGTTGAAAAATGAAAATATTTATCTATTACGCCCCTTAATCCAATTCAGTGCCCCTTCGGGGTCAATTACCTATAACGCCCTTCAATTCTCCTCAACGCCACTTGGAATTCAATTTTCACAAAACTTATTTTGTAGCGGTTCTCTACTCTATGAAAAGGGTATATCCGCTTAACAAATTTCAATTCTGTACGTCCAAAAATTTAAAAAATGGAAATAATTATGTAGAGCGCCCCTTTGGCCCCCGCAACATCACTTGGAAGTCAATTTTCGTAAAAATCATTTTGTAACGCCATGAAAGGTATCTGCGTACTAAATTTCAAGACTTTAAGCTAATAGTTTAAAAATGGAAATAATTATAACGCTCCTTAAGCCCCCCTCCGGAACGCCACTTGGATTTGATTTTCCCCAAACACATTTTGTAGTGGATCTCTGCTCTTTGAAATGAATCCGCTTACCAAATTTCAAGACTGTATGTCTAATAGTTTAAAAATAGAAATAATTATGCATAACGCCCTTTAAGCGCCCTCAACGCCCCTTGGAGGTCGATTTTCGTAAAAATCATTTTGTAGGGGATCTCTACTCTATGAAAGAAATCTGCGTACCAAGTTTTAAGACTGTACATCTAATAGTTTAATAATGAAGCTAATTATCTATAACGCCCCTTAAACCCCGTAAACCCCCTGGGGGTTCGATCTTTGCGAAATCCGTTCTTATCTGACGACTGCTCCATGAAAGGAACCTGTCTACCAAGTTTCAAGTCTGTAGGTTTAATAGTTCGGGAGATATCACAGAATTAAATTCTTAGAACCAGTTCGCATCGTTAGAGCTCAGATGCCTCCCTCTTGGGAGGAAACTGGGTGTCAAAATTGCTTGCGGTGATTGGTATTTCACCTATATGGGGTGCCACACTAAATAGTGATACCAGCTCCCGGAGAATGTATTGGGTCTGCAAGATTAAATACCAATCCACAGCCGCGTTGGGAAAAAAAGATACGGTAAGTCCCCAAATGAGAGAGCCATTTCATGGGGGCACCAACTAATGGCAGCCCCTCTAGATGGTGCCGCCATGAAATGGCTCTCTCATTTGGGGACTTGCCACGTCTACAAAGGCTTAGTTGCCAATATGCAGCCCGTTAGAGGGAAAATACCCGGAATAGAACATACAATGAGAATGTTTCAAAAATATGTCATTCTTACTGCATGTATTTGCCAAAAAATTGAATTTAAATAATTTTTTCTCGCAATATTTTTCTTGTATATGTATATTCTAATTTAACTGATACTAAATGTCAAAAAATTGCTCACTTATACGCTTTTTCAGTATCACAGTTACGTATATTCTAGTTCAACTCGAAAGAAATTATTCATTTGAGTAGCACCGAACGTAGTCACTTAAATGAAGTGTTTACAATACAGTAGCATCCTCAAAATTTACCTTTACTCACATTGTCCAAATACGAGCCCTACTGTATTATGTGAAAGAGTAATTTTGCTATAATTACTACGTCTGTAAGTTACAATTATCTTGATAGCTGAGTGGTCAAGTGATGCATTCTAGTTCTGGTACCCCTGGAAATTAGGGATAGATGGGGACCAGGGACCTATAGAGGAACATACGTACTTTAAATCTGTGAACGCTCGAAGTCCTTACAAGAAGTTTGGAAAGTGGGCTGCCAAATCAGGTGCTGTCCTTATTACTTAATCGTGGTTTAAAATTACAAAGGTCCATATCCAATTTTTCTCGTGTTGTTATAGATTGTGTAGTTAATAAACAATCAAATCAACACAAACTGGTTTGTTCCAATCCCTCTAGTTGTGAACATTCTAAGGTTCACCATGTATGAGAAACCCGGAACTTTTTCAGAAATCTTGAAAATCATACGTTGATAAAACTTATTTGCATCAGGTGATCTGAAAAAATGTTGATATACATTTTTAAAAATACCTTGGTGTACCACTAT
The DNA here is from genome assembly GCA_019973935.1 of Trichonephila clavipes. Lineage (NCBI taxonomy): Eukaryota > Metazoa > Arthropoda > Arachnida > Araneae > Nephilidae > Trichonephila > Trichonephila clavipes. The sequence continues at coordinate 1,418,769 of BMAU01017015.1, forward strand.
CACCACCTCGCACCTATATTTGCAGTTTTTATAAGTATAACTAGCTGCAAGACCCGGGGTTGCATGGACTTCAAATGCGTAGCTATTTGCCTTGGAAACTTCCCCTTCCCCTCTTAGTGTCAATACTTCCTGACGTGCATGGGTTTTTTCAATGGGTATAACTTTATACCTATGTAAATTTTCACTTTTTCTCTTTCTTTCTTGGACGCCAGCACGTCTGGGTGTGTGTGTATGCGTGATGTGAAAAATTTCTATATTTATGTTATTTAAATTTCGAAATTTCTTCCACTTTTTTTCTTTGTCACAGACAAGTTCCTTTTCCCTCCGTTCAGCCCGGCGTTGCACGAGCTTTGTCAATGATAACTCTTTATTTCCCCCGGAATAAGATAATGTTTTTCATTCTAATTTCTATTTTTGATTAATAATTTACAAAGCTTGTGCAGTTTTATTTACAAGAATGTTTGAGTTTATTATTAAATAATTAATTTAGTAATAAATAATAAAAAAACAATGCAGCTTGTGACGTCTTACGCGTCTTTTCTTTAACAAGTCCTTTGGGTTCTTTGGGCCAGAATTAATGGCAACTCTTTTCCAACCAAATCCAAGAAACGAGAAGTGAAGAGATGCAAATAATATAGGATAAATATAGGATCTTAGACTAAGCGTGATGGCAATGTAAAGGAATGTTAGACAATTGACGTGCGTTGTGGCAGTGGATGATTATTGAAGCTCGTCGTTCAAGATTTAAGTTCTACGTGTCGTGGATAAACATATTGGTGATCGATTAGAAGTTAAACGTCAAGCTACATACCATTGTAGACAAAGACAAGTTTACTACCGAATAATATAAGGTAGGATTGATTACTTATTAGTATATTTGAAGATTAGGCGGTTCGATTATTGAGATTGGTCTGAATTATATTGTGTGTTGCGTATTGCGTCATCGTAGATTCTCTCATATTAATTATTATAATTACATTTGTTAAAGGTTTATGTTGAATATCTTAATAAAGTCATATTAAGATAATGTTTGATCCTAGTTCTTTCGTTAACCCTACACCTCTAGCTCACGCTGATGCTTCGAGGGATGTACTTCCAAGGGGAGGTACATCACAAGCTTTAACTTTTTTTAAAAAAAAAATGTTAATTTATATCCATTTTCATTAAATAATGAATCAAAAAGTTCTTACAGTTAACTATTGAAATGACTGCTTATTTTGGGATGCGTGTTTTTAAAATCGTAGATAAACAAACTTACCTATTTTTGAGGCTATCTTTAAACGAATCCCTGAATAAAAAATACGCCGAAGGTATCAAAAGATTAATATGAATGATCCGAGGAATCCATTTTTTGACTATTTAAATTCCAAAATTACTATTATTTAAAAAGATATTAAGTAAAAACGATAAAAAGCACAATTCGTCTACATTGTTGTAAAAATGCAGACTAGTTTGGCTGAAAATCAGTTTTAGACGCCAATTTGCGTCACTTTTATAACAATAACGTTGTTGCAATAATGCAGGCGAATATTGAGTTGAATGTTTTTCATGTTTTTAATTAATATCTTTTTAGCTAATGGCAATATCGGAATATAAATGGTCAGACACAATGATATACATAAATGGTGATGTACATTTTTTAAAAATACCTTGGTGTACCTCTATCACCACCTTGCACCTATATTTGCAGTTTTTATAAATATTATTATATATATATAATCAAATTTTAGTTTTAATTAAAATATTTTAAAAGTTATTTTATTCTGTTCTATCTACTAAATTTCTTCCTGAGAGAGAGAGAGAGAGAGAGAAAACTCAGATTCAATTCCCAAATATTTCCATGTAAGAGCTGAAGTAAACTGCATTTCTAGTCCAGTATATAAACATTGGTTTCAACACAATCATTCGAAGATGCACATGTTTTTCAATAACACAATTTCCAAAATAGAATATCTCGCCAACAATCGTTGTAAAATTTTCGCAAATTTCACTTGGAGAGCGACGATTTTAGTCCTATATAAAACAGTTTTAAACTTCGTAAATCATTCACTTTCAGCTTATACATCTTACCTTTCTTTCTGTTAAGGTGCTAAATTATTCTGTTTGTCTCGAACGAATACTTGTTTTTTTTTTGTTTCACTATTCAAGTTGAGTCTCTGTGAAATCATTTAATTAAATACGCGTTCTTTTTCACTTCTTGATTCGTTTTACATGAGTACCGCTTTCTAAGAATTCAGAAAGTATCTAAATTATTCAAAGTAATGCAAGACAACATATAAAGGAATATTAAATATATGCTTCCATTACAAATACTTTTTATTTCTAAGTTCATAAGCAATTCTGAAAAAAAAAACGGAATATTTATTTTGTTAGAAATGGTATTAAATTTAAATACTAGAACTGCAACAATTTAAAAATGAACATTTTAGATACTTCATTTCTTCCAGGCTTTTATCTATGTTTTTAACACTTTTTTAAAAGAAAACAATTTTAAAGTAAATTTCAACTGAAGTATAAAAAAAGGCACCGAATAAAACTAATTAAAGTACAATATGTGTATAATAATATTTATATAATAAAACAATACAATATAAATAATCACTTTGAAAGGGTGGTCTTTTTTTAATATAAAATAGAATGTGGAGTTTTTTCTATAATTATATTTATTTCAATAGATAAAGCTTTTAATTTTTAAGTTTTTTTAAACATATATTATTGTATATCTAATATTGAATTGTTATAATACACAAACTATACATACAATATGCACTCTTCTTTAAAACAAAGAGCCATGAAGGAAGTAACTTTTTATTGAAATGAAATTTTTATAAAACTTATAGGCACAATACCCACCAGCCCTTTTTCCCAAACATATTCCTACGTACAAGGGGCGGCTTATTGCTCGGCATGAAGAGCCGACTTGACGCATCCCAACCATGTTACCCCACCTTAAGTCCTCGAATTGGCTAAAACATACCTAGCCAACATGCGGCTGATTTATAAAAGTGTATGTGTGTGTGTGATCTTGAATTTCTTGGAATTGCGAATAAATCTATCAAAAATTCAAAGTCTGAAAAATCAGTAATAAATATAGCAATATAATGATTTTAATGCTTTAGAAAAAGATAAATTTAGATGCATTTCGAAATATAGTAGTAAGATTTATGAATTAGATGTGTTATAAATGAAAGAGATTCGAATTGCGTGTGAGTAGATATCAATTTCAGTTATTACGTACATATATGTTATATTATTATTGGTCTCCATCTCTCTTTCTCTCTCCCCGTCCGTTCGTTCTGTCTCTCGTCGTTTCAATCCTCGTTCTCGGTCTGGGATGTCTCCGTAAGCATCTCGATGAAGTGCGCTCGGTAGACAAAAAAAATTAGCGCACGAAGAAATAATTGCGGGATCGTAACGAAACTTGGCATGAAGGTACATGTCGGGGAAATATGCAAATGATTAGAAATGCAGCGTGATTGCGCATTACGTATAGCCGGTAGAGGGTGTTTAACGTCGCTCTCCGTGTAGTATAAAACAGGTAACCAAAGCTTGTTTGAGTGTGCTGAATCATTTACAAAGAAAAGCTGGGGTATACATGCCATTACGCCGATTTCGAAGACAATATGAGCAGCTGTCGCAGTTTGAGAGGGGAAGAATCATCGGCATAATGGAAGCTGGGTGGTCAGCTAGGCGAGTAGCTCGTCAATTAGGCCGCTCTGATTGTGTTGTGAGGAGGTGTTGGGACCAGTGGATCCGAGAGATGTCATTTACACAAAGACCAGGCCCAGGACGCCCTCGACAGACCAGTCGTCGAGAAGACCGCCACATCGTAAGAAATGCACGCGTACAGCCAACTGTTTCATCGGCCACCATCCAGGCACAGGTAACTCCTTCACTAGGGGCCCCTGTGTTTTCTCGAACCCTACGATAGCGCATGGCTGAAGGACATTTGGGATCGCGTCACCCATTACGTGTGCTGTCCCGGACGTCCACCCATCGACGCCTCCGTTTGGAGTGGTGCCGCGCACGAGGAAACTGGACTGCAACGGAATGTAACCATGTCGTCTTTAGCGACGGATCCAGATTCAATCTCAGCTTCAATCTTTGCAGTGATGACAATCGTGTTCGTGTGTGGAGACCCCATGGTAAACGCCTCAATCCTTCCTTAACTTTAAAGCGACACACCACTCCCTCAGCTGGTGTGATGGTATTGGGTGCCATTGCCTACAATACAAGGTCACCCCTAGTATTGATCCGCGGTACTATGACAGCCCAGCGGTATGTCCACGACATACTGCAACTACATGTGTTCCCACTCATGCAACGGCTCTCATGAGCCATTTTTCAACAAGACAACTCTCGGCCTCACATGGCAGGGGTGTCACAAGACTGTCTCCACAATGTTACTACCCATCCTTGGCCTGCCCTATTCCCAGATTTGTCTCCAATCGAGCATATCTGGGATCATTTGGGCGAGTTGGGCATCCCACGAGTTTGAACGAACTAGAGGCAAGGTTACAGCAAATATGAAACGAAATATCTCAAGACATCATACAGAACTTGTATGCCTCAATGCCCGATCGTATCGCATCGTGCATTTGCGCTAGAGGGGGTTCAACAGGGTATTAAATCCTCCGTTTGTCTTTTTCTCTGAAATAAATGATCCTTTTTCTTTGATTTTCTAATCATTTACTTATATTAAAGTAATCATTACGTATGTAAAATTTCGTTTCATTTTGATGACTCCTTCTTGGTGCGCTAATTTTTTTGTCCATGAGTGTACTTTTCTTCTCCCACTTTCACACAACATTTTAAATGGTTTTTCAGTGAGTGAGTGTTTATTAATGTTGAACTATGTATAAAGCAACATGAGGGCTATTGACGACGGACCTCATAATTTTTAACCATGATCAAAGGACACGGATGACATCTGAGCTGACATCTTCCTCTCCATATTACCACACAATACCAACGGGAGGACTTAATGCCAAGACAGATTTATCATGCGTCACCCCCTGTACGAGGCAAGAGGTTTTTGAGTTTCAATTCTGAAAGTCCTCCCACCATCCAATATGACAAGTTTTTGACAGCATTAAAAATAGAATGTATGTTTTGAAATATGTGTCTGTAAAATATCATTAAAAAAATTATAAAAAATGTAAAAATCACAATTAATTCGTTAAATAATTTATATGCCAGATGTATTTATATTAGAGAAAAGCGATTTATAAAAATTCCCTCACTGACTCTTTGGAAGATCTTCGAAACTGTTATACCTACAGACTTGAAATTTAGCAAGCAAGGCTCTTTTGTAGATTAACGAACTGCTAAAAACGAGATTTGCAGAAATCTACTCTCAGATGGGCTTAAAAAGACGTAATTGACAAAAATTCCAGTTTTTGAACTATTAGACCTACGGATGTGAAATTTGTACAGCATGTTTCTTTTATTGAGTAGACATCCTATAATAAGGGTTTTGCGGAAATTGACCCCAGTAGCTGTTTTCCGATTAAGGGGTTTGTAGACCAAAATTCCTGTTTTGAACTGCCAGATCCATAGACTTGAAATTAGGTAAGCTCGTTTCTTTCATTGAGTCGTAATTTTGTAAGAATAGGTTAAAAAGAAATCGTCTCCCAAGGAGGATTGCGAGGCATATAGATATAAAAAAAATCCCGTTTTAGAACTATCAGATTTACTGACTTGAAATTTGGTAAACATGTTTATTTTTTTATAGTGATTCGCTTAGAACGGGTTTTGCGAAAATCAATTTTGGGGAGAGGGTTGTTACGAGAGCGCAAAAGATAATTATAAGTTCTTTTTAGTAATTTAAATCCGGTCCTCTTTTAAAACCAAGAAGTAAAGGCTATAAGAATATTTTTCTATACGAACAAAAGCTTAATGCTACGATTAAGATACTGATACCTTATTTACTCGAATCTAAGCCACACCCCAAATTCTCACCAAATCTTTGTGGAAAATGAAAAAACGAGTAAAATAGTTTAGAACCCCCTGTAATTGCTCTAATTGCCCTATTAATCGAACACGCATTTTTTTAAATTCGATTCTAAACCGCACGCTATTTTCAGTATCTTTAATGTTGGGGAAAAAGTGCGGCTTAGATTGGAGTAAATACTGTAATTTATAAACATATAATCATAAAACATCATGAAATACCCAGCAAGCGGGCGGATAAGAGCTAGTCCATTATAATTTAATAAAACATTTTCTAATCCCAATCAGATATGTGAAAAATAAAAAAAAATATTCATAATAAATTCTTAGTAATCTCATTTAAAATATTACTGATAAATTCCTAATACATAGCTAATTTAACATTATATATCCTTTTGTCTGATATTTTAAATTTTATGTTTCAATAAGCGTAAAATCCACTTTTCATAATCAGTCGTTCCATTAAAAAAATATTTATATACACAACATACACTTGTATTATCAAATCTTTAATAAAATTTAGCGTGATCTTATGCAACTAAATGATCCAATGAGCAATAGAAGAGTTTAAGGTTAAAGATGAAGATGCAGACTGTTTAAAGTGGTTAAGGAAAAAAAACAGAGACATGTTGGGGAGACTGTTGAAGAGAAGAAAAAAATGACCGTCTGGGAGGCATTATATCCTATTTTTAGTGCAAGGCATCTAAGCTGTCTGGCTTGGAACAATATATATTAAGGCCGATAATTCAGATTTATATATATTTTGATTTCATTTGGAAAGATATATATTTTTATATATGATTTTTTATAATTAATATAGTGTCGCAAAAAAAATATAAAGCCTCGATTTATTTACTATTATGTTGTAGAATATTTTACTTAAATCTATTTTGTTTTAAGTGATTTTTATCGCACAAACTTAGATTTCAACGCTTTTATTTCACAATATATAAAATAAAAGAGAAAGTATATGAAAAAAATAACATTTTAATGCAATGCTTGTAACCTTTGTGATTTATTCTAGTTTTGATTCTTAAATTATTTTTATTTGAGGCTGATAATTCAGACTTGGACGATATTTTACGCCGATGCCACCCAAAATTTCATTCTGAAATTTTACTGCGCGACTCCCAACAATTCTTCAATATAGATACTTTTTATAATTCTTTCTTTAATATAGATAATTTTTATAATTATTATTTTTTTAATAATTAATATAATGTATGTTTATATATAATTTTGTATAATAATTCAATAATTATATTCATAGTTATTGAAGAAATATAAAAATTATAATATATAATTATTATTTTTATATTTCTTCAATATAGATATTTAATGTAATTTTTAATGATTAGTTTTTATAATTTTTAATGATTAATTTTTATAATTTTTATAATTAATTTTTATAATTTTTATTTTTTTTTAATAATTATTTTTACAATTTTAATTTTTCTTAATAATTATTTTTACAATTTTTAATTTTTTTAATAATTAATTTTTACAATTTTTAATTTTTTTAATAATTCATTTTTTTAACTTTTTATTTTTTTAATAATTAATTTTTGTAATTTTATACATACATACATACATAAAAATTATAATGTGTCTATATAAAATTTTTTACTCGCTTCGGACTGACCATCTGATCGGGACATCTGCTCATGCACCTCAGTGCCCAATGGTCACGTATACTGGGTTGGGCACTGTAGGCCCTGGTCCTCAAGGCTGCTGCGCCACTCAGTTTGAGTTTGTATATAATTTTTTATAATTATACATAGACACACACAGGAAAATAGCACATTTGTAACATTATCGTTGATAAATTAATTTAAGTTTTTCTAACATGTAAATAAAATTGAATATATGTTATATATAAAATCTAAATCAAAGTGATGAAAAAATTAGGCGCGAACAGTTTCAATTTTTTCAGAGAAGCTTTTATTGTGCAATGCATGAAAAGCTGTATACTATTTAATAGTAAACAATTTTGTTTTTAAGCAACCTAAACTTATTTCATATAGTTGACTTTTTTTAGAATGAATAGTAGATGATTACATTACCAAAAAAAAATGTAGTTTCAAGCCTATTAACTTTTTTTTCAATTTCTGAAAACATTTTTGTAAAGATTTGTGTTTTTTTTTTTATTTTCCTTTTTTAGAGGGAGGGGGTTATATGTCTCTCTCTTTGGAAAGCTTTAAAAAATATATTTTGGACCAAAGGGAGAAATTGTAATCACGTTTTTTTCAATAAATTCTTCAGAGAATTATTAATTTTTCCCTTCATAAGATTAGCTTAATGTTCAAGTGATAAAAATGTCTGGTACAGGGGTAACCTTCAGTATCAAAATAGTATTTATAAATGGTTTTTAAGTAATTTGTACAAAAAGCATAATTCATTACCGAAAACAATGCTTTAAATGACCTTCTTTAATAGAATGAGACATTATAAACCGTATTTATTCGAATCTAAGCCGTCATCGATTCAAACCATACCCCGAATTCTTAAAACGTTTTTGTGAAAAAATAAAAAATAGAGTAAAATAAGACTTGCATTATATTGTAACGAAATTTTAAAAAAATTCAAATGAGATCTAATAAAAAGTTGATAACTAATTTATTTTACTAATTACTCTAACCAACAGAGTATCATATTCAATTTCCCCAGTCCAAGGAATTTTTTTCGTCTTCGATTCTAAGCCGCACTCGATTTTCGTAAGCACTGACATTGGAAAAAGATTGCGGTTTAGAGATTTGAGTAAATACGGTGTATACATATATTCCTCAATAAAATATTAAAAAGTATGTAAACCTCAGACAATAAAGGGACTTTTAGCCAATCTATATGTTTAATAGAAATAAATGCTTTAAAAAAACACACAACTAAAAATTTGGAATTATTAGAAAATTGAGGAAAAGAGAAACATGTGAAGTATAAATTACGTATATCAAGATAAATTATATAATTATCCGAGAAATAGAAATATAACTATACGAGTACGTTAATCTAATGTGACGTTAATTAAAATAGTCAAATTAAAAACGAAAATGCATTTTGGTGCATATGCATTTTTTAAAAATTTATTACCCTTATTTACTTCTAATTCATTAATTATATCTGTAAATATGTACTAAATGGCTAAACGTTACAATCTGAATTTTCAAAATTGAGAGAGAGAAAGGATATGGTTGAAAAGTATCTTAGAAATCTCAAATTACAACTACTTTTCTATTTACGCAATTTATGCCTCTTTTTGAATTTAGAAGGGTTTTATAGTCGAAAGAGGCTTAGAAAACCCAGTATAAGCTGAAACTTTTTTATTATTTGGAGAGATGGCTGTGCTATTCCACTACTTATTTTTAAGACTGAAATAAAGTTACTTTAGGTAAAAAGTATGGAAAAAAATACTAAATGTATACCTCCATCTCTTTTTTTTTTTTTGTCTTTTCTTATGTAGTAGAAGACAATTTAAATTCAAGAAGATATTAAGAAAACGATATTCAAACCAAAGCTATTTTTTTGTAAATTCAGTTCTATTGGATAAGATGCAAATTAGGAAATCTGAAACTTGTCTCTGAAACCTAGTACGGCAAATGTGAAAAGTATCCAAAAATAGTAAAAATTTGAATACCATAAATAATCAAAAGTAATCGGGAATTGAATGTTGATGTAAAAAGTACGGAAATTTATATGTGAAAGAAAATTGTTAATGAAACTTAAAATAAAAGAGGAAATACTTATCCCCTGGAAAGAACTTTTTTTGTTCAATTCCTACTATTAGCTCACATTCTCTCTTTATATATTTATTTATCTTGGTGGAATTTTCAATTGTTAATAAGACACATTTTAAAGCTCTCCATTGAGCTGAAATTTTATATACATGATTATTTTGGATGACAATGCAATAATTTAATAAGAATTAATAAAAATTAATTGATTAAAACTAATTATTTAAGGAATTACAAATACAGCCACGCGTTGGCATCATTTTTGGCGACTTAGCGACCTTTCTGGCGACTTGTGTCAAAACTTGAAAAGGTATTTTTCTGACGTTTTAAAGCATTCAGTTGAACTGAAATTTTATATACACGATTGTTTTGGATGACAATACGATACTTTAATGATAATTAATAAAAATGTATTACTAATTAATGTTGTGATTTTGTGATATGTATATACATATTTATATTAATTGTAACTATTTAATAAAAAGTAGCTAAAATAAAATTTTTCTTTGAAAGATCTAAGTAGGAATTGACTTAAAATTTTTTTTTATATTACTTGTTTTTGTAACACAGTACTACTTAAAACAATCCAACATCTAATGAAGACTGAATCTCTTAATTTTGAAACTGCTGGTATTGACTTTTCCACCCCATGCGGGCTTTGAGACGTAGTTTTTTTTTTTTTTTTTTTGCAACTTTGTTATTTTTAAAATAGATCTATAAATGACAAACATATCTATACATTCTATAACTGACAAAACTTGACAAGACCGACTGCGTAGAGATTCTGCTGCACGATAAGTCTTCAAGTCCTCTCGTTGGTGTATTGAGGAAGTTTGGTGAGTGCTGCACCAGCTCAAGTGTCATTCTCGTGATTTGATCATAGCTCAGAATTACGAGGTTCGTCGCTGTTAGCACAATGCTGCTTCTGACTGAGAGGTTATTAAGCAACCAATCAATTAACATCTCCAAGCCGCCCAGATAGTATAATGGTAAGTGACATTTGCTGCTGTGCTGTAGGGCCTAAGTCCAAATTCCGGAGAAGGCATAGATTTTTGTAAATGTATAGTACCTTTGCGGCATGAAGGCTTTCTAATCTAAATATTCGTTGAGCCGAAAGTCCTCTCGAGAGGTTGGTGAAAGAGAGGTGATAGGCCTCCTAAAATTGGGGTGGAATAGAACCAAAACGTTAAGTTTGTCGTTAACGGCTCAAAGCTGCCGTTAACGACAAGTGTAAATAGTTTCGTAACGGAGAATACTATGGCCTTCCTGCAAAGTCAAGTTTTGGGCTCAAAACCGAATCTTACAAAAGATTGCGTACTTGGTGTCAGTCAAGCGCCTTGGGCTCCCTAGAGCCCTGACCCTCCCCTTCTCCCGCGATGTAGTGGTTGCGGGGTACACGTTACGCCACTGGACGTAACCTAGCCCCTTACAACGATGAATTTTGTGCACCTCAATCTGACACCATCAATTCAGTAGCATTAAAAACAACAACGTATCCCCGGACATGTGTTCGTAATCATGACAATTTAACTACCACACTTTTTCAGGATAGGGGGTTGTTGGACAAATGAAGCTTTTAAAATTCATCCAATTTCATAAAGAAAACACAAACATTCTTACCAATACAAAAAAGCAACCAGACCGATGAACCTTATTTCTACTCAATACGTCAAACAACCTCTAAAACACCGATGAGTCAGAGAGAGAACCACAACCTGATAGGCGCAGGTGTGGGAAAACGTATGTCCAATTTGTTGGGTAGCTGATAAGTGATTCAGCAGCAAATGATTGTGATCCACCCACAGGAAGGGTGAGGATGCTACATGTATCTTCTCTTGCACACCTTCCCTCCTTAATTCGAACGTGTGCATTGACTTATTTCCAGTCTAGGTCATTTATATGTTTAATATTCATAAGCTGTGGTTATGTTGTTTACTGAACAGCGCTGTTCCGTTTCTACTCAGCTTATTTACGAGCATATGCTTGCTTTATGTGAGTTGTGTGGATCCTGCTTTCTAAAGATAGGCACGGGAAATTTTCATTTGTTAAAGTGTTGGAATAAAAATTGGTTTTTAAGTCGATGGTGAAAAGTAACACGGATGTACGCTTTGAATGACACAGTCGCTGGTGTCTTTCTTTGTTAAGGAATGAGTTTAACGGTTAGTCTAGTTTTTTACTGCAGTATTCTTATCGATGGATCAGGTTCTTCTTATGGTCGTATAACTTCCTTCTGGAAGTTGTACATTAAAAAAAATTAGTAAAGGTTACTATCTTGGAAGTGGAAAAACCTTCTGAAGTCTTGAGAGGGCATTAGCAGCTTCATTTTTTGAATCCCCGAAATTACGTCGTAATAAAAATGTAAGTAATGTACGACATTAATATCCATGTGTGTCCTTTGTGTGTAATTTTTTTGAAGTAGAAATGTAAACAAAAACTACGGAGTAAGTGTTTATTAAGGTTGCATTCTAAAACGGCGCGAGGTTTATTGGCAACGGACCTCGTAATTCTGAACTTCAGTCAAAAAATGAATACGACTCCTGAACTGACACCCCACTCTCCAAGTTCTGAAACCTTAGCATCGTGAGGACTTTGAGCCTTGACAGATTTAACTTGCTTCGATCCCTCTACACGGAGAGTCTTAGTGGTAATAGAGTTCAAACTCATGACACGCCATCCACGATTTCATGACAATAACCACTAAAGAGTTCCAGAAAAAAAATTAGGTTATTTTTTTAATGTAAGTCCTAGCATTAAGCCTTCGATTGTTTTAAAAAATATTCTTATAGCCCTAGACTCTTGATTTAAGAAGGACAGGGTTTGAATTTCTAAGACAGAAGCATATTTATCATTTACTCCCCTTTAGCCCCTCCCCCTTATAGTCAATCTTCTCAAATAGCATTTTTAGCAGATTTCTACTCATTAAAAGAAATATGCTTGTCTAAATACAAGTTTGTAAGTCTAATTGTTTTTATCTATAACGTCTCCGTGGCCACCTGCGAATCTTCATGGGAGTCGATTTCCACAAAACCCATTTTTAGTGAATCTGTACTCAACAAAACAAATATGTTTTCCGAATTTAAAGTCTGTAAATCTAATCGTTCAGAAACAGTAATTTTTGTCTTTAACCCCCCCGAAGCCCTTTTTGGGAGTTGAATTCCATGCAACTCATTCTTAATGGATCTCTACTCATTAAAAAGAATATTTCGGCCGAACTTCAAGACTATTGGTCTAATAGATCTGGAGATCTTGTAATGAATAAGTGAATGAGTGCATCGTTTTTCTCCTATACATATAAAGTTAATCTGGAATCATTAAAAAAATTATTAAATTGATTTCTATCAAGCATTCTAACACCGAAACAAATTTATATCCCAGTCTCTAATAAACAAAAATATTCAAGACTACACATACATAGTCGGACCTCTATATAACGAAGTGATTAAATCCCCCAAAAAAGTTCGCTATATGGAAAATTCGTTACGTAGAGGTTCATCTTTTAATATACTTTATACACCACGTAAAACAAATTTTAAATTCCTAAATACTATATGTTAAAAAAAGTAATTATTCACACCTTTTTTTAAATTAATATATGTTTATTTTATATATCTTACCCATCAAAAAAGATATAAAGAAAGAAAAACTGCAAAGAAAAGAGGAAAAAAGAATGTTGAAGGATTCACTGTATTTTCAATATTAAGAAAATAATTTTATACTAAAATTAATAAATTTTAAGGACATCTCATAATTTAAAGCATACAAGTAATATTTAACATACATTATTTTATAATTAGAACACTCCCCTGGACAACTCCACTGAGGGTGAAAGAGGATATCGAAGATGTTTCTAGTGAACTGGGCAATGGGGGTTAAAGTTTACACTTCTATTACGTCCAGAATTCTATTGCTCTCGGCGAGTTGGGATCTAATAAAACCAGTTCAAGATTTATGACCACCATAAAATGTGTTAAAGAGAGAATAACTTGAAATTTTTTCAGAAATACTTTTAAAAAAGGGAGAACAAAAATTGAATCACAAAAGAAAAAGTTTGTTATATAGAAAATGCACTTTGCTATAGAGAGGTTATTTTAGGAAGAAAATCGTGAAATGTGAAAGGTTCCTGGAAAAAGTTCGTTGTGTAGAAAAATTCGCAATATAGAGGCTCGTTATGTAGAGATTAGATAGAATATTATTAAAAATGTATTGAGAGAGATTCTTCGTAATAGAGAGAACAACCAATTATAAAGCGATTCCATGCAAAGAATTTTAACAGCTTCCCGAGACTACATTACAAAACTATATATTTCAAGGACAACGTAATCTAGTTTAAGTACACAAATAAACAAGTAAAAACGATCAGAAACGAGCTAACTTATTGTTCAAGAAAAACCTCAACTCTAAACCGAAAAATAGGAGAAGCCGTACATATCACGTTTTTTAATTTGGTAATGTTAGGAAACAAACACACGTGGCTGAATGAAAATCAGGCTTTCATTTCTATCCCTTTAACTTTCCTTTACCCCTTTTCAAAAAAAATAAACTGTATTTAGAAGAAAAGAAGGAGAAAATAAAAGTATACACACGTTGGGAAAACCACGGGGGAATTCGAAAAACTAAAAATAATCGTAGAAGAGGAAACAGCTGTTGCCAGATGATTACTTTAAATCATTGACCTAATTTCCCTCTCATTCTCGCCGGACCTTGTTTAAACTCGTTCATCTAAATTGTAAGACATCTATTATGCTATCAGACAATAGTTAGAATTATCTAACTGAACTTGCATTAGAAAGTTAGGAATGTGCATTATGATCATGACTACACGTAAAGCTCTCTTTAGAAGGTCATAGAGAAAAAGGTCTAATAATTTAACACGGCAAAATAGGCGTTTGTAAATCTTCATTTTGAATTCATAAGGTTTTGGCTACGACTGTGTAATTTTGAGATTCTTGATGTTTATCAGGACTGTTAAATTTTTGCATGTTTTTCATTGCGTTGAAAGCATGTAAATATTTTGTAGTGATTGAATCCTTAATGAAATAAGCAGTGGCGTAACGGAGAATGTTAGCCCCCTGCAAAGTCAGGTTTTAGGGTGCAAGTCGGTCCTACAAAGGATGGCAAAACCATAGCATAACATAGGCTTTGGGACCCTCCGCAATGCGAGATGTACGTTACGCCACTAGAAACAAGTGTTGTAATAACAGTGGCGTAATGTACACCACCACAACCCCCCATTGCAGAGGGGTCCATGGTTCTAGGGGGCCCAATGGTTATGGTTTTGCAATCCTTTGTCAGATCCAGTTTGGGGCCAAAAACCGGACTTTGCAGGGGGCTATCATTCTTAGTTGCGCGACTATATAATAATTAGAGTTCGATTGATACAATTTGGTTAGATTTTGTGTTCGTTAGTCTTAAGATTGTACTTTTACGAAATATTTCGAAAAAAAATCGAGATAAAAAATAGTTAAATTTAAAAATATATAAAATCAGTGAGTGTGTTTATTATCATAGCATTATAAAGCTACAGGAGGTTTATTGGTGATGGACTTCTTAATTTTGAATCATGGTCAAGTGACCAGGACGACACCTAAGCCAGCACCTCACTCTCCAAACTTCCACACCAATGAGAAGAATTTGAGCCTCAACAGATTTAACGTGCATCAACCTTCTATACGGTGACGAGTGTGCGAGTGAATAGTAACGTCGCTCTATTCAGCTACTCGAGGGCTTTTAGTGACCGACCTCGTAATTATGAACCATGGCCAAGTGACGAGGACGACACCTGATATGGCACTCTCTCCACCTCTCCTTACTTCCATACCACACCAACGGGAGGACCTTTGAGCATCGACAGATTTAACGGGCATGTCCCCCCTACACGGCGGGTTTTCAGCAGTACTAGGCTCGAACTCATGACACGCCGGCCACGAGTTCGTTACCTTGACCACTGGCTACCGTGTCCACGACTTCTCAGGGTATTACCTTTTAAAGTATGGAAAATATTTGATTTTCATAAATGCGAATGATTATTTTATTTTTTCATGGGATTGATTCTTTTTATTTAAATTAAATGATTCTATTCCGGGATGCCTTACGACCTATACATCTTTCCCTACTTTCGATTATCATTCCTATCAACTTTTTTCATTTCTTTGCCTTGCATCTAGATCAGGGTTGTCCAACCCAAATGACCTTGCGGGCCACTTCGGAATAGCATTATAATCTCGCGGGCCGCACATAATAATATGTACCTTTTAAATCAGATTTGGAAACAAAAAACATTTAATGGAGTGAAAATTTAAAACAGAATGAAGTATTATTATTGTTTTCAATATTTTTCATGTATACAGATATAGATAATATAATAATGTTTATATGATATAATAATGCAATGATCAAATAATGTTTAAAATATTCCAGTGTGTGTGTTGTCAGTTTCTTGAAAAATACGGTGTTTCTTTTAAATTGATATTTCATTACTCATTGTTAAAATCTGATTGTGCTGTCATTCGCAAACGATTAAGTATACATTGCCCTTTACCTTAATCATCCTGAATATTTTTTTGAAACTTAAAAAAACATCTCTGACTGCCTCTTGCTTTTTGGGCACTCCAAACAGAAATGAAGGAGAAATGAAAGTCTCACACACGAATCATGTACCATCTATAGTAAAAAATGTGCATAATGGAATTCGAAATTTATTAAAAAAGTAATTTTCTATAGTAGAATCAAATGTAAATGTTTGATAAAATATAAATCTATTTTAATCTAAAGCACATTTCTATTATCAAAAAAGGATTTATTTTAAAACAATAACAGGAAACAGACAAATACATTGTAGATTTATGAATATATGTACATAAATTTCCCCTCAACTAAATTTCAAACTCAAAAAAAAACTTTAAAAATCTGTTATTTAAAATTTTTTTAAAAAGAGTCGGTGGACCGCAACTTACGTACTGGCAGGCCACATGAGGCCCGCGGGACGCGTGTTGGACACCCCTGATCTAGATCACAGATACATCTTGTTTGGCGCCTAACAGCTAAATCTGGATCATATGTCCAAAAAAATCCATAATCGGCCCCTTTTCATTAAAAATGGATCATTGGTATAGATATGAA
Source organism: Trichonephila clavipes (assembly GCA_019973935.1). NCBI lineage: Eukaryota > Metazoa > Arthropoda > Arachnida > Araneae > Nephilidae > Trichonephila > Trichonephila clavipes. Next base: position 1,435,568 of record BMAU01017015.1, read on the forward strand.
ATCCGTAGACTTATTACGAATAGTACGTTTCAGCAATTGGAAATTAATTGCTTCTCATGGGAGAACATACAAGGTCACATGGTGCTGGCCATATGATCAATATCTTTTCCATGAAAGAGTTTTTCGGAAGGATTAATCAGCATATTATTAGACAGAAATGTATTCGAAAACTTATGGAACAATTCATGTATAAGAGTTGATGGTTGCCTAATAGCCTGAAAAAGAATAAAGAAGAATCTGGAGTATTCTCTTTCACCAGAATATTTTGAGTGTAATACTTATGAATCATTCAATGCATGCCCACGGGCCTCTTTTTCCCCTAATTTTTATAGAAAAAAGAAAACGGATTGTTCTTGCGGTAAAATTTAGATGCAGTTTCAAATCGAATAACTGGGCAAAGATCTCCAAGTAATAAGTACGTAAGAAATTATTCAAAATTAAAATAATTCTCTCTTATACTATACGTACACTTTTAAATCTAGTGCGTGATTATTGGTAATATGTACCCTTTAAAAGAAAGTTTCTGTAAAAAGGAAAAGTTGGCAACAACGAAGAGCATGCGCTGACTATGACGTCATATGAATTTAGACCAGAGGTACTCAACCTTTTTTCCCGCCGCGCCGCACAAACATGATAGGTACTTCCCGCGGGCCGCATACACATGATAGATATTTCACGCGGGCCGCATACACATGACAATTATTCCATGCGAGCCTCAACATGCAGATAGTGGAAAAAGTGGACTATAAGACCAAAGCAACATTAACAAACAAATCTGATCAAATTAATAAAACTCATCTTTGGCTTTTATTTTAAAAAACTTTATTGATTTTTCTACCGAACACGCACACAAATATTTATTTTTTATGAATTTTTACTGAGTTACGGGATAATTTCTGTATTTTCATTCATCTATGACCAAGCCTCTTGCTTACATTCTACTATAGCAAAATTAAAACATTTGATTGCTTGCTTAATAGAATTCCTTGTTAAATTTTTTGTACATTGTTCTCCAATAAGTGAATTTCTTAGTGCAATGGGCCATGACCGGGCCACTCAAAAAGGGCTGGCGGGCCGAAGGTCGGGTATCGCTGATTTAGACCATTAATGGAATGAAATCAATTCACATGAATTTATGAAGTGATTGACTGGAAGCACAAGTTCGCATTTATCATGTGATTATCACGTCACATAAATTTCGCCAATTATCAATCCTTTTTATTTCTTAACCCTTTATCTACCGCATTATGATTTACTGCAGTTTTTTTTACGCAAATATTTTTTTTTTTGCATCACTACCTTGAAAATTAAGGGATATACATAAACAAAATACTCAACTTTGGGAAATTTAATCCGTAGAGAGCTAATAAATTAATTTAAGATATTCCACTGTAAAATTAATTATATACACCGTTCACTTAAAATAAATAGTCAAATCTTCATTTTCATAGAAAAAAAATTATATACTTACCTCTTGGCATTAATTACTTTTTCTGAACAAAAATGACATTCGTCAAAATCCGATAAAACGTCAGCTGAAAACGCAACTTCTACTATATGACTATTCGCCTTTCCCGCTAAAATAGTCATCATAGAGCCCGTTTTGCCATATATCTTGAAAGAGTGGGTTTAAAAGAATATTCCTGCAAAGTATTGTCAGAGTATTAAAAAAAATGGTTAATCTATGTAATTTTAAAGTGAGTGTACTTATATATAAGTACCTTCGGTAGATAAAGGGTTAAAATCCCGTCATGATTTATTAAAGAATATTTGAAATAAATTTAAATTTTTTGCCGCGTGTATTAAATAAATGTACTAAACCAATCTTTAACATGCTAAACGCAGGCATGTTTTCCAGCTATGCATGCACTGTTTTTAAGTTGTCAGAAATCGAATTCTTCGTTGAATGTGTCGTTTCACTAAAACAAAAAAATTTCATAAAAGGAGGGAAAGGAAAAATGGGGCATTATTATTTACTGGAAAATTTTCTTGTCATGTGTATAAATTAAAAAAGAGCTATTTAATTAGATGCAAATATAACGCGAAAATACTCTCTCTCTCTCTCTTTTAAATTTGCTCCTTTTTTAATCACATTATATTATTAGCTTTTAAAAAGTTTAAACTTCTTTTTATAGAAGTATTTAAAGTATTAAATGGCATCGAAGCATGAAGAATAATCGCTTAACATGTGTAATAAATCAAGTGAATACAATCCTTACGATCCAGGTCATTACTAAATTTAATCTGAAAATAAAACGCATGTAATTAGTTTATATGATTCAAAGTCAAATTACTCTTCTAACTTGACATGACGAACAGAAATGACCGCTCACGTTACATCCAACAGTTTCGGGAATGATCAAAAATAACAGATGAAGCATGATATAAGAGCTAAACTGTCTCTGTCTGCTGCGATGATGATTGGAGCTAAAGTGCTTTCTGCAATCTTGTGCCCTAGTTCCCGTACAAGATCGATTTTTTTACATATAGCCAAATAATCTTCAAGCATTCATCTCAGCAATAAATTTGAAGAAGTTTTAAAAGAGGAAATTTGTATTTTCTCAAAAAGAAGAGAGGTTAGAGAAATAAATTTTCAAAAGTAAAAATGAATTAATTCTTAGCAAGAAAAAAAATTATAGTCAATTCCTACTTAGGACATCAACAAAATTTTTTATTTTAGTTAAAAAAACTGTATCAACGTCAAGTGTCATCCACTACAAGTTTAAAAAAATATATTTGAAGCCAAAAAAATTTACTGGCGCCATCTGTTGGTGCTATTTCTAAATTCGTCAGAAATAACGCAAAATTTAAAATTAAAAAATAAAATTTAATAAATTAATTAATATTTGAAACAAATGTATTAAAATCAAGTGTCATCCACTACAAGTTTAAAGATATGCATTTGAACTTCAGTGGACAAATAAAAAGTATTAATGATTGAAAATTTAAACAAGATATATATATATATATCATGTATTGGAGTAATTCTTAAAATGACAGGAGAAATTTTATCATATTATATTTTATCTTTAATGTTCAGCAAAGCAGTCTGTACTCCAAGCCATGACAAAACGAGTCTTATTTCAGCGTCGATCAGGAGCCAGTGCGTCTCACGTGGTTCTTCGTAGGTCTGCCGAAGTCGAAGTGAAAGTACTTATGCGGGAAGTGGGTTGAGTTGTTCTGGTAGGAAATTATCCCAACTGACACTTGAAGGGCTGGGGATTCGTCACATATATGTATATGGAGAGAGTGAATTAACGTAGGAATTGATGCCTGTTGATTTGTTAGAGTGTTTTTGATAATAATGTTTCGTTGGTTCTTAAAGCTACAAGTACCAAGCGTAAAACTGTTTACGCTTGGCTGCAATAGGCAACTAGTCATGGTCACGAACTTGGGGTCGGCGGTCGTACTTCAAATATGAGTAAATAAAAAGAAATGCGCAATTTTTTTTCCTTTTAGTTAATTTTTTTTTCAAATTAAATTACATGTATATGGGTGAGTACAAATGATGAACTCGATTTTAAAAAATCATATTTTTGAAGCTACTGAATATATTATTATAAGTTATTCTCAAGAATGTAAAGAGAAACATACCAAGTTTTTTTTCCACCAACGATCAACAGCACATTCAAGATTGCTGTGATTGAAATCCAAACATGGCTACAGTGACAGAGAAGAATTTTTGCGAATTAGAGTATGCACGTTGCACGGATGTTTTCAGTTATTTCAGTGCTACGTGCATTTAGAAATCGTTACGGAAAAGACGCACAAACCAACAAGAGCATTCTGTGATAGTATTGATTTAAGGAAATAGGTTGCTTGTGTAAAAGAAAGCCATCGGTTGGCGAAGAGTCTCGGAAGAAACAATGGAGAGGGTGGGGCAGAATTTGGCTCGAAGTCCACGGAAGTTACGAGAGTCGATACCTGTGAACTTGGAATGTCCTAGAAAACGATAAGGAAAATGTTACGAACAAATTTTAATTTCAAGTCATATCATTGGCAATTAATGTAATTTGTAACAGAGGACAAGTAAGAATTTGTGCAGCATTACAAACCATTGATAGAGTGTTGCTGCAAAGTGCATGGAATTAATTGGATTACAGATTGGTCGTATACCGTGTAACAAGAGGGTCACACATAGAACATTTGTAACAGGGGGGGGGGACTTGGTACCTTTCTCTTTACATTCATGTATCATTTATCGAAACATGTGTAGAAGTTTCGATAAAATGACTTTTTAAAATCGAGCCCGTCATTTGTAAAATCTTTTCCATATTGTAATGTTGCATTGTAATATGTCTCTGTGCCATATTTCGGGGCAGCACAGTGCATCAGGTCTTACAAATTTCATGTTCGTGACCCTAATTTTGGACATGAGTGTAGATTTCTTTTCCATTGAGCAGAGGTGGGGCTCAAGGGGTGGTCTCAATGACCGGGCTAAACGGAGGAGAGTTATTTTGAAAAAGAGTATTAGAAGTGCTGATTTTGTGAAGGAAAGGGAAAACTTATAAAAATAGAGAAAGCCCGTGAAACGCCGGGCCATACAGCTAGTACTTCTTAAAAGGACACACACACATACAAAGCAAAAGACTTATTTCAAATACGATTAAAACATAAAAGTCGAGAATCCCCTACGGAGAAACACTGTTGCGTAAAAATGCAATTTTGAAACAGAAAAAAAAACCCTTTTAAGGGAATATAATAATCGTCTGACAGGAAATTATCGCTAAAAAAGAAAATATAAACACATAAATTGGATAGAAGAAAATGAACTATAGTCATAAGATCAAGTTTTATTTATTTTCATAGCAATAATCTTCCCACTTCGCTGGTTTTTTTATTGTATTGTATGGCTATATATATTGTCCTCTTTTTTTTAACCTTTTATCTACCGCATTATGATTTACTGCAGTTTATTTCATTCAATACTTCTTTTTGAATCACTGCATTAAAGTTTAAGGGATATATATAAACAAAATTTTCAACTCTGGGAAATTTAACCCGTTAGAGCTAATTAATTAATTAAAGATAATCAACTGTAAAATTAATTTTGTACATTGCTCACTTAAAATAAATAGTCAAATTGTTTTCTAAGTTCTTCATTTACATACAAAAAAATAAGACACATTTTGACATTAACTATTTTTGCGGAACAAAAATGACCATCTTCGCAATGCGCTAAAAACGCCGTCTGCTGAAAACGTAATTTCTGCTATAAAACTATTCGCCTTTCCCGCTAAAATACTCATCATAGAACCCGTGCTGCCATATATCTTGGAAGAGTAGAATTCAAAGAATATTCCTGCTAAGTATTCTTAGAGTAGTCGTAAAAACGGTTATTCTATGTAATTTTAAAGTGAGTGGTATTTATAAGTACCGTCGGTAGATAAAGGTTTAAGTTACTTTTTATTTAAATAGTCCTATCATTAAGCTTTTAACATATTGAAAAATATTCCCATAGATTTCGCCTCTTGATTTAAACAGAACAGAACTTTAATTTCTAAAACTGCATATTTATCTTTTATTCCTTCGAAGTCCCTCCCCTCTCTTTCGGAGTCGATTTTTACCAACGCCATGTTTGGTGGATTATTACTTAACAAAACAAACATGCTTCAACAAGGCTGTAGGTCCAATAACTTAAAAAAAGGGATTTTTTTTTATCTACAATGTCCCCATAATCCAGGCAGTCTTTTGAGGAGACGATTTTAGAAAGATCCATTCTCAGAGAATTCCTACTGAGCAAAATAAGCACATTTACCGAATTTCAAGTCTCTATATCTTTTCGTTCAAAACGTGAATTTCTACCTATAATACCCCACAACCCCCTTGGAGGTCGATTTTCGTCAAATTCGTTCTAGTGGTTCTCTACTCAACAAAAGAAGCATGTCTTTCATATTCCATATCTGTTGATCTAATAGTTCTGGAGATATTATGATGAGTGAGTTGTGACGGGCTCTATATGTCGACGGCTTCAACTAATCCTATTGGGATAATTATTCTTTGAGTTTAAAACAGTTTTCAGTAGAGATGACTTGACTTTATGCTAATGTAAATGGTATTTAAACACTGCAATGGGTGTAATGGGTGCGTTAGGTTAATCGTAGAAAGTTAAGCGTGGATCGTGAATCGTGAGTAGTTACTCACTCGTTCTGAAGTTAATATTCAAGCTATAATGTCCATTCAGAGCATTGGAAATTCTAGAGAAGTTGGTTTGAAAAAGATCATATCAGTTTAGGAAAGAGCTGATCAGTGATCTACAAGCTGATGTAAAGATAAGTGTGCTTTGAATAGTCTTATAAGTTAGATTAACCCTCAGGCGGGAACAACAATTATTTTGCCACGCTGAGAAACATCCGGCTGACAGACGGGTACATAAGTTCTTTTGAATTTTTTTTACCTTAAGGACTGTTTTAAATGTCCTTATAGATCATGAAATTGAGTATGGCTCAAATAAAGTGTGTGGGGTTAAATCAAGCACAACAATATTTTTTGACCACTAGAATTGCGACTAGTATTTTTATAAAAGCTAATTAAAAATTTTGTAGTGTCTGAGACTACTGTTGGCGGGATATTATGGAATGTTGGCACGAATCGCCGTGGTTTTTGAGGGGGTGCTGTGTTTTGAAGGGAGAAGGTTTTTGACCCTGAAGCGAGACGGTCAGGGAAAAGAAAGTCCCTTGGGTTTTGGAAGCGGGAAGCGCTGAACTGTTTTTGGGGGGTGAAGGAAATTGAACTTCTTACGTGAGAACCGATGCACGGCGCATGCGGTTTGCTGTACCAAGAATAGAGCTTCTTGGGAGTGTTTTAACAAGACAGACGTTGTAGTTTGATTGTTGTTTGAGTGTAGTGATAATCAAGACAACTGTGTTTAATCAAGATAATTGTATTTAATCAAGATAATTGTTTGTAATGATTATATTGAGTAGTAGTTAAAAAAATAAGTGATAAGTTATCACAAAATTTTTTATTTATGTTCATGTAAAAGTAATTAAAAATAATAATACCAAACACGAAAAAAACTATAGGAATATCGGTATAATATACGGTGATAGATAAGAAAAATGGCACATATCTTGAGTTGAAAAAAATCACCATGTACCCCCCACCACGTGATCCTCTCACTGGGTAGGGTCCAACTGAAGATGTCATCGCAGTCCACCTCCAAAATCACACCACAGCGTAATCTACAGGCATCAAAGCAAATTATCCCCGTCTGAGAGACGGAAGCTTTGGTCAGAGGATTAAGAGTTTTGGATTGCTTCCAAGGTTATTGAATTACTACTAAATTGATCATAGAAAGTTAAAAATAAAATTAAGTTGTTTTTGTAACCATGTGTGTTTCCTCAATGACCCAAAGTACATCCGCAAACGCCCAGTTCCGACACAGTGAGGTGGCCTCGATAGCCGAGTGGTATAGGAATCAGATCGTGGCTGGCTTTGTCACGAGTTCGAGCCCAGTACCACTGAAGACCCACCGTGTAGGGCAGCGATGCACGTTAAATCTGTCGAGAGTTGAAACATCCTCCCGTTGGTGTGGTGTGGTAGTTAGGAGAGGGCGGTGCCAGCTCAGGTGTCGTCCACGTCACTTGACCATGGTTCAAAATTACGTGGTCCGTCGCCGAAAGCCCTCGTGTAGCTGAATACTGCTCAATCAAGCGACACAGTGATTCACTTTTTTCCATTATTTACCCTTTTTCTAATTCTAAATACTATACTCCCCCTATTTTTAAATTGTACCATGAAAAGGAAACGAAATTGAAACTCAAATTCATGAATGAATGAGTTCCCTTTTTTGAATCACCAACCAGACATGCCGTCCAAAATGTCTCACTCTCTAAAACCAGACTCGACACTCAACATTAGAATTACATGTTCCCAGTCAATTCAGCCACCGTAGAACCTTAATCACACCGAAAAGTTCCTGGAACGAAAGCGCTAGAAAAATCCGGAGAATCATTTAGAGTCATTTATTTTATGCTCTCTCTCCATCTCTGTCTGTTTTGTTACAGAAATAGCAAATGCTTAATCGTTAATCCGCGTCCGACGGTGTGATAATTTGTTTTTTCTTACTCATCCCTCACTGCGTTTCGCTTCCAAGAAAAACTCGTGTCAGCTCCTCGTAAAATTGTCTGCAGTCACGTGGTCGTGACGTCACGGGAATCGACGTCACAGGATTTGTTCGACAACGTCATCGGGAGAATTCGCCCACGCAAATCGAGACGTGGTGTGTGTGCACATGAAGAGTTTTTCTTTGGAGAGGAGCTACATTTGGCGACTAAGTATATGTTTCCTGGCAGGGTAGACGCCATCTTTTGAACTAGTTATTGAGATGTCTGGCAACTTTCAAGGACAAATATTGCAAATATTTTATTAAAATTGGATGAAAAAAGATCTTTATCTGGAAATTATATCCTGAGATAGAAATACAGTTATAAATTGACAAAATCATCAAATTTGGCATGAATCACAATATTTATATTTTATAAAGATAAGCCGAAGGTTTTTATATACAGGCAATGATTTTTAACCTTGTGTTCAGCCAAAGTTTGAAAATCAGGGCAAAAAAAAAAAAAATCAAACAGTTTTGATATATTTCGTGTAATATAAAATATACATACATTCTTTCATATTACTATTCTGTACTGTAATAATCACGTAAAGTAGTAAGAGTTTCAGAACTATGAAAACAGAGTTTAAGGACCTCTTGTATAAAGTCTAAGTTAAAAAGTACGTTCTGTACAGAATAACAAACTCACTTATGATTATTGTAAAATCTTGATCGCTCCTTTTCTACAAAAAATAAAATGTACCGTAAAATTCGGCGTATAACGTGAATTTTGAACGCAAAAAATAAGATCTAAATTAACGGGTGGGAGTTATACACAGGATATAAAAATTGTCACTTCAAAAATAAAAAAAAAGATCACAGCATAAAAAAAATTAGTTGTCTACATATATCCAAATACTGTTTATTTAAAAGAAAACATTTCTTATGAACTTAAACGATTGTAGTACTAGAAATATACTACTTTTTTTTAAAGCTTGGGATAATTCTAGCAAAAATTATGGCTTCAAAATATAAGAGCACTGCACACGTACAATTCAGGTTCTTCGTAAAAAAGGGGAGTGCGCGTTATACGGAAAATATACCTAAAAATTAAAAAACGCAGCTTGAAAGTATAGGTGCACGTTTTACGCCGGATTTTACAGTAATCTCTAAATAAAGATTGATAGATAACTGCTCGTTTAATGATTATAAGACTACGAAAGCTGGTTGGAATACTAATTTCTATAAATCTTTGATTCAAAGATATTAAATATGAATTACATTCAAGTTTGAAATATATGCCAAGTTTTGATTCTATAATATCATTTTCTGCAAACGAAAAAATTAATAGTAATTTCTGTTCAGTCTACAGATACGTGATAGATACAGTGACACAAAACAATCTGAAATACTTCCAACTAATGTGCCGTAAAATCCGGCGTACAGTGAGCATTGGCGAATAACATGCACCTAAACTTTTAGGTTGGAATTTTTAATTTTAAAGAATATTTGCTGTATAACACACATCGACTTTTTCACGAAGAAACCTGAGTTGAAGTAATGTATTCGAGGTATTATCCTAAGATTTTAAGGAAATATTACTCTTCTAGAGCTACAACCCTTTAAGTTCCTTAAGAAGGTCATTTTTTTAAATAAACAGTATTTTGATCTACACTGACGGGGGGAATCCCTGAATTACAATTGGGAAATGCTGTATATTAATACCCGGTGTAACCTCCAGAATTTCGAATGCGAGTATGCATGCATTGTATCATACAGGTGCCCAATGTCACTTTGTGGTATGAAGTTCCATGCTTGTTGTACTTGTTACGACAATATTGGGACGGTCAGTGCTGGCTGTGGATGATGCTGGAGTTGACGTCCAACAATATCCCATACGTGCTCAATTGGAGACAGATCTAGAGATCTCGCAGATCAAGGTAACATGTCAACACTCTGTAGAACACGTTGCTTTACAACAACAATGTGAGGGCAAGCGTTATCCAGTTGGAAAACTCCCCCTTGAATGATGATCATGAATGGCAGTACTATAGGTTGAATTACCAGACTGACGAATAAATTTGCATTCAATGTGCTTTGGGATAAGCACCAGAGTGCTCCTGCTATCATAGGAAATTGCTCCCAAGACCATGACTCCAGGTATAGAACCAGTGTGTCTAGGCCGAAGACAGTTTGGCTGCAGGCGTTCTCCTGGCCTCCTTCTGACCAACACACGACCATCACTGGCACCAAGGCAGAACCTGCTTTCGTCAGAAAATACAACAGATCCCTGCGTTCTCCAATAAGCTCTGGCTTGACACCACTATCGGCGCAAACGGCAATGACTTGGAGTCTGTGAAATACACGGTACGGGGCGCCTGGCACGGAGCTGTCCTTGAAGTAACTTTTCTAACAGTTCTTTGTATCACTTTGTTACCAACTGTAGCTCATATTTCTGCCGCAGATGCAGTACAATGCGCCACAGCAGTACGCCGAATACGGCGGTCTTCCCTTTCAGTAGGGCTACGTGGCTTCCCAGAACCAGGTCTTGAGGCAGTACTATTCCCTGATCATTGCTCCCAACAATCACGCACAATAGATACATTCTGGATAAGCCTTTCCGCAATATCGTGGAAGGAAAATCCACCCCTTCTCGGAGCCCTATTACACGACCTCATTCATACTCAGTGAGCTGTTCATAATGGCTACTCCGTCGTTTTAGAGGTATTCTTGGCTAATATCAACTCAGTAAGTCACATTTCACAGACAAATAACGCTCAAAAACCTTACAGCACTCATTTAAAGTGGGCCTGCTTTTCAAGTTCTGAGTGCCGTTACTAGCGCCACACTTAAGCGCGAAATTTGAATCGATGTCATTTTTCAGATGTATAAACACGCCTACCAAATTTCGTTTATCTAACACAAGTCTTTCTTCGTGTTAGGATTTTTTTATACTCATCTCTTCTTTAATTTTTAAAAATATCATCTTTATATCCGGTGTTTTACCCGCACCCGTAAATTTCAATCTTAGTTTTTGTGTTTAAAGTGCACGTTATACACCGATTTTAAGATAATTTTAATAGAATAAATCATAACATAGTTTAAATTTTCCTTCTAAAAAAATTGAACGTGAATGCTGCAATTTGATTTTGCTTTGCAGGTTGTTTTCGAAAGATGAGGACTACGTAATTCTATTTTTTAAGTTAAAAGCTGTAAGCATTTTTACTTTGTGAAAAAGAGTTCTCTTCGCTAAAAATATTTTTCTTTTTTAAATATTCTATTTGCTGCTATCTTTACGCTTTTTGTTCCAGCATTTTTATTGATAAAAATGAGTTTCGAGTGGAATTTTAAAAATAAAATTTCGTCTGTTTAAAAAAGTGCTCTGTCAATGGAATACATGAGAAACTTTTTTAACTCCTCATATCACAAAAATCTCCCTTCTGAAACTTTTTTCATTTAAAATGAATGCTTTTTCTCTCGTTTATTTATTTATTTGTTTCCTTAATTTTAAAAAAAAAAAACAATGCATTGCATTAATTTTAGGTTATGAATTTTTTTAATAAAGTATTACTTCGTAAAGTGAAACATTATGTTTAATATAGATTATATTTGTCTGTTTATAATAGAGTACTTATTTCTAGAATTATTTTTTTCCTTTCTAATTTCATTAAAGACTTTTAGTTTTATATACAAAGTTCCATCACTTTAAATTTTTAAAATAATTATTATAATTTTTAACACTTTTAAAAAGCTTATTTGGGCTTAATTTATGTATGATTGTATAAAATTTACTATTTAAATACTTAGCTAATTTTTGTATAAATTATTAAATTGCTTAAGGTGTCCGACTACGTTCGGAACCGTGCTTTTAAAAAGCCGCATAAATGGATGATTTTCATGATATTTAGTGTCACTTAGATTAGAATGGATGTATAAAGTTGTTTTAAGGACATTTTGACAAAAACAATTATTTAAATAAATTATTTCGGCAAAAAATTAACTTAGAATAACATTTTTTCAAAATGTTCTCCTTTTGTGAAAAATGCTTCTATTATAATAATGTTTTGCCTGTATATAGCTCAGACCTCTGTACAAAGGCTCGAATATGATTTTTGAAAAATTCACATTTTTTTCAGAGTTACAACCAATTGAAATAATTATCTGTGCTTTTTTTCTTAAAATTTCTCCCCTCTGTTATCGTAAAACATGGATAAACCCACTTCCAAGTTATATATTTCAAAAATCCTAGTTGAGCTTCTGTACAGAGGTCTGAGCTACATACAGGCAAAATATTATAATAATAGAAGCATTTTTCGCGAAAGGAGAGTATTTTGAAAATGGGTCATTCTATGTTCATTTTTTGTCAAAATATTGTACTTAAATAATTTTTTATTGTAATGCTATTCTTAAAACAATTTTGTATACATTTTCTAATCTAAGTGACACTAAATATTTTAAATATTATCCATTTATACGCTTTTGCAAAATCACGGTTCCGAACGTAGTCGGATACCTTAAATTTTAAAATATGTGCTTCGTATATATTTCCATAAATAACAGTGTTCTACACTTAATAAAACTTTTAAAATAGATTGATTTATCAAAAAAAAAAATTAACATAAATTGAGATAAAAATATTCATACACTGTATTTGTTACTTAATTTCTTTTTGATATGCATTTTTATTACAAGAAACATTAGCTTCAAGACTAAGAAAACTAATTCAAAATTTTCGTTAAAACCATGGCACCTTTATAAGGATTTGAATAAATATTAATATTTATTCGTTTATTTAAGAAGCAAGCAATACTATTTACACACACACACACATATATCATTTATACATAATTTCAATGTTTAACAAATGCAAAGGTATATTTCAAGAATATTTTTTTATCAATTTTATGTATTGCATATTTCCTAATCCGATAATTTTACAACTCTTTATTCATATCTGTTGCCACTTTTTCTACAAAGTAAACGAAACCAGCAAAAAATTCTAGAATTCGAAAGTAGATTATAGAAATAACTAATGTTTGATTTTTAAAATTTTCGATCAAAAATGAATATTGATTTTAACATTTTATAATTAATTATTTTACTTTTAATGCATTTTTTCTAAAAACTGTGTATTTTGTTAGTCATTATACATACAAAATATTATTAATTCAAACACTAAATACATAACGACTAAAAAGTATTTCACACTCTTTACTTTAAAATGGTTTTATTCGTATAAAATTTTAGAAAAGTTATATATCTTTTTGTAACTAACTTGGATACAATTGTTACAGCAAAGTTACTTTTGCCCTTTTAACTTCATAAAAACCGCAATGATATTACCAGAATTTGACTCACAGAAGGAAGTAAAATCTGTACTTGGTTATGATATTGCATTAGCAGAATGAGTACTGAGAATTTTAAATGTTACTTTTAGGTAATGAGAAAAATTATTGTATGTATGGAGAGTTTTCCTTTCGTGTCCCATACAATTAAGTCTCTGATTACGTGACTTCCATAAATTATGGTAAATATTATGGGAATTAAAATATTTGGAAAGCATACACTCCATTCTGCTATATCTTTTCTTAAAATGAAACTTTTTGAACATATTATATTTGAAATGAATCCGAATCAATAACAATTTAATTTTCTCATTTGAAACTTAAATATCTTTTTATAAAATAAAAAGCCATATACATGGGCTAAATATAAAGTACTTTTTAACCTACAGATTGATATAATGCTTTCATTTTATATATTGTTCTTGGTTTTTGGTTTCAGAACTTTTCCTTTCTCAGCTATGTAGGACAGTGCTTCTCAAAGTTTCCATATTCGCGACCCAATATTCCATCACAATTTTCATCGCGCCCCCCTCAAACAATAACAACGTATTGAATTCAATAATTACATACTTTCACGCTAAAACTACGATACGACTTTTTTCTCTTAAGTGCCATCGCGTGTATAAACGTCTCGCTAAGCAAACATGTTTATTTTCCCGGACATATATATACGTCTTTCCGAAGAGCGATCTTTTCTGCACAGTACTAATCATAGAATTTTTCCGAAGGCTTTGGAATGCAATAAAAGGATCTTGACAATGTTTGAGAAAGATTTAATTATTTCAGATTATTTGTTTCTTTATTCCTTCCCCCACCCCTCAATGCATCCCATAGCTCGCCTACGTGGAAAACTGTTGGCATTGTGAAGCGGATTGCGTAACTTTCAAACGACAGTTAATGGATTAATTATTAACCGTGCGGAGGATAAAGCTAAGTTTTAATTTTTGTAAATAATTTTATATATATGACAATCAAATGGTGTCACTGGTTATTAGTAAACTTGTTATTAACTTAGTAATGTTAAATTAATTGTAAAATAAATTGTGTAGCACTGATGCATTTATAAAAGTGTAAATGTGTATTTTATTTTTTATTACGTCAGAATATAATTTGTTTGTTTACTTTAATACAATAAATTAATAATTTTTTTTACATAATCTTCTGTTTTCAACTTTTCAATATGCTCGCGCCCCCTTGAACAGTTGTCACGCCCCTCAAGGGGGGCGCGCCCCACAGTTTGAGAAACACTGATGTAGGATATTTAATATGGCCATTATTTCTTATATATTGATTTTTGTTATCTATATGTTAACGTTAAAGTGCATAAAAATCGGTTATTTCATAGAATAACTAGGTGTTTCATGAAATAACTGGACAACTCAGTTAAAGTATGTAATAGATGAAACATTTCATACTTTATCTAGTTATTCTATTAAATAACTAGTTATTCTATTAAAAAAACTAATGCTGTACCGTTAAAGTGAAAAATATATAAGCAATTTCAAATTTATCTTATAAATTAATTTATCATAAATAACTAAAACCTCTCGAAAAATACATGTTATCCCTATTGATTAATTGATAAATAATAAAGATAAGCAGATGGCACAGTTTATTATTGTTCGTATTGCTAACATTAGGCAATAGTTTAACAGAAAGAGGGAAAAAATATGTTTTGCACCCGGTACTGGTACAATTAATTTTCGTACTCCTTGAACTTTAAGGATATCGTAATGCTCGAGTAACCAATAATCACTTGGTACTTTTTTCTGTGCTTTTTTAGCATTTTCTACTTCTGTTGTTGTTGTCGTGTCCTTCTCAAAGGGAAGGAATGAAAGTTGCCAGAGCCCGAAACAGGTTGGACTTCTACACCACCGATCTCCACCTCCACAATTTAGGCATGGAGCTGGAGAGGATGGAAATATTCTACAGCACCCGTAGTCCCTGCTGCGACTGCCCACAAGACTTTTGGACTCACTAACTTGACGAACACGTACTCTGTGTGTACTCGGAGGGTATTTGGTGGCATCGGGCATCAAACCCAGGCCCTCCGGTCAAGTGTCCGAGGCTCTAACCACTAGGCTACCCACGGCTCCTTCTACTTCAGTTATCAAAGAATAATTTTCCATGAGTAGGTGTAGCACTGTTTTCCTTTATCTCACGCTTATTTAATAAAAAGTTTCGAATCTCTCTCATTAAATCTTTCTTATTTACAGGTTGGTATCTTATTCCTGCAGAAGTCATTGCTTGAAGAAAGGTTGCAAAAATATTTGTTAATAATCCAAAGTGTAACATACACCGTCCAAATTCTACAATTTAAATCAATGGAATGAAGGGCACACACATACATACGTCATTGCAAAGCAGCTGTAAGCTGTTCAAAACTGATTAAACGCAGCCGGTACCGGTTCAAAGAACTTTTGTGTGTCGTATTTCAAACTTTAACCCTTTATCTACCGACGGTACTTAAAAGTACCGCTTACTTTAAAATTACGCAGAATAACCATTTTTAGGAATACTCTGACAAGACTTAGCAGGAATATTCTTTGAAATCCACTCTTCCAAGATATATGGCAGCACAGATTCGATTATGAGTATTATAGCGAGGAAGGCAAATTCTTTTACAGCAGAAGTTGCATTTTGATCTGATTGCGAAGATTGTCATTTTCGTTCCGAAAAAGTTGTTTATGTTAAAAGGTAAGTGTCTTATTTTTGGTATGTTAATGAAAACCTTAGGAAACGCGCGATTTGACTTTTTATTTTAGGTGAATAGTGTGTATAATTAGTTTTACAATTGAATAGCTTTGTGATACTTATAAGTACCAACAGCACACTGGGTGTTGGAGCAAGACACGTGCGTTCGTGTGTGTGTGTGTTCCATGGACCGATACGATATGACTAAACTTGATTGCATTTGGGTACATGACCATGACCACTCAATTCTCTTTCTCATCCCCCACCAACACTCTCTCATCTCTCTCTCTCTCACTCTATTTATAAATATAGATATCATTCTCTCTACTTCTCTCTGGTATTATTTCAGTAAATAGTAACAAAATATTTTTAAAAAATAATCCAGGCAGAGAATAATTTTAGGTTACATTATAACATGAAAATTGCTTTTTATCGAAATTGAAATTCACAAACCAACTGCGATCTCCCAATGATCCTAAATTATTTTTTTCTACCGTATAATATTCTTATTTTAGTCTTCTTAAACTTTTTGTTTCTAAAATTCTGTAATTTAACTTCTACTGGGAGTATAAAATAACTACTGAATTCTCAAGAGAAATACTATATATATATTTTTAGGACAAGCGTTCATTTTGATTTTTTTTATTAAAAAAAAGAAAATTTGATCCTACTCTTCAGTTTTGTTCTCTTGTTTTGATTCTCAGGGCAATTTTTTTAAAAAAATTAAAACAGAGAGTAAATTTTTTCTTAGACCCCCCAATTCAGTCTTGGAAGGTCACCAAAAGATGTTTTAAGTGACTCGGAAATCATGGAGGGGTTTTGTTTTAAAATACTAATAATAGTCGAAGAGCTGACGCCTCTTTGTGCTCATAATTAAACGAAACAGCTGCACATTTTATCTTTGGCTGAAGCTGTTCAACTTCCGCAATGCATTCGAAAATAGAGGTTACATAAAGATTTCGTAACATGCCCTACGTCTAACTTCTTGATTAATTGGTCCTTACAAATTCCTGAATAAATTACTCTAACCAAGTAAAAATACATAATAGTCACTTTGGTGCGAAAATTATTCTTGCTTGAAACTGAAATAATTCTCGGGACTAGTCTTCAGGGGACTAGTACTATTCCAATTTTTATACTAAATTGTGAATCTTGAGTCCAAATCTAGATTCTCGTAAGTGCGATCATTATAGTGAATAATCATGCAGCATGTTAAGTTTAACTGACAAAGAAATTCCTTACATGTTCATGATGTGAGATTTTAGTTGAAATAAATACAGGGTGAGTTTTAAAACTGACACAATTCAGAGACACCTGTAGCTCCTTCTAACAACAGCAATGGGACCAAACTTCGTACGCAGACAAATAATGACGTGGAATATAAGATTCCGTACAAAAAACTTGGTTCAAAAAATCCCCGGTAGGCGTATTTATGGCACTACCGTAGCTTATCAAACCGTAAATCAACCTAAAACATGGGTAGAAAAGCAAAACCAAAATTTATGCTTTCTTGTGCGACAACCACGCTTGTAATTAAGGCTATAATGCTTCCATGAAAGTATTCTCAACTGAAGTGAGACAGCTTGTGTAAAGTCTATTACTTTTTTACAACTTCTCAACGCTTTACTCCGCGCTAACAGCCAACAGAATTATCTCGCTTCTCAATACAATCAAATCAAACACAGTCCGTCGTATTCAACAAAACTCCCATCTATTCTTGGTACCGCAAACCAAGCCCTGAGCGTCGGACTAAAACAAAGGAATTCACTTTCCTTAATATCAAATTCATCCCAATGCCTTCGCACTCCAAGGGACTCTCTCTTTCCCTGACCGCCTTGTTCGAAGCTCAATTACCTTCTCCCAAAAAAACAGTAACCTACACCCGAAGATGCGGAGAAAGCGCCAAACATTCCATAACTACCGCCAACAGTAGACAGACACTACACAGCTCAAATGAATATGTGACTCACATTACTAGACCATACATTATTAGTAAAACTGCGATATCTTAATCATTCACAGCTTAGCCTCCGACAGAATCTACGTAAGGGGGCTATATCGCTTGATGCTTTGAAAGATATTATTAAGAAGTTGGAAGAAACAGAGTCACTGACGATTCGCCCTGGCAGAGGTAATCACAGGAAAAACCGTTGTTGGTACACATATCACAGACAATGTAGAATATCCATGTTGCGTACGGCCAAAGGAAATGTTATGCAGAGAATACCAGTGGCGCATCCGCCCAGCCGGTAAGGTGGATATGGCCCTTGGTTTGTAACCGAGTGGGTTCGGGCTAAAATCCCAAGTAAGGCATGGATGTATTTTCTACGGGAAAAGAAGTGAGACTTTCGCCTGTAATGGATTCCCGTCTCGAATAGAAAGCAGCGCACCCCTTCTGTTATATGCTGGGATCATCATTTGCAATAAATGTCTATATTCTTCTGTTTGCGTTGTATGTTTCTGTTCTTCTACTCCTATTTCATATGTAACCCAGGATAAAAACACACGACAACAACCAGTGGTGCCACGTACATCCCGCAACTCGAGGGGAGGCAGAATTATAGAAGGCTCAAAGGTTATGGCTTTGTAATCTTTTATAATAGTGATCCGCAACCCCCGGTTCGTGGATCAAATGGTGCCGGACCGCCTAAAGAACATTGAATTATTGCCATTTTATTTAAAATGGTTGTAACGTCGTGAGAAGGTAGCGTAAAAATAAAACATCACAGCAAGGTTGTGGGAGTAAAAAAATACTTTTAATTTTTTCTCCAATAGGATAATTAAATTAAAGTAGATTATGCAGTTGATAGTCTCTTTGCCTAGCCAGTATGGTAGCCCTTTTTTGAAGTCGCGCTCTCCACTGCTTGTCTCGGTACAGTCCGCAAGGCGTTTTCTCTTATCCGGGTCCAGGACTTATCATCAGCATCACGATCCAAAACTCCGGGATCCTCCGAAAAAAAAATCAGCCCTCGTCTTTTCGATCTATTTCCTTCGTTTTTTTCTTCCTTCCCTTTTTCCAGCCTTTTAAAACATCAGGGGCTGTCCATTCCTCCCCCTCACGCTTTCTCATTGGTGGGCCCATGTGAGTCGATCAGCTGCCTCGGAAGCGATCTCGTACACAGTGGTATGGCCAGACTGTTGTTTGTCTAGTCTCACTGACACCAAAGTCCAGACGCTAAATAAACGATAATGAGCCCCCAGCTGCAGGTGCACCAAAACTCAGTCTAGTATTGTCCTGAAAGAGTGAAACTCATTTCGAGAGGGGGACGTCACATAGTGCATTGCTCTCGGATTTGCGCAACTTTCCACGGAAATCCCTTTATATTTCCCGTTAAATCACTTTTATTCATTTTTGGTGCAACTATATTTCATTCTGAAGGCATATTTAAATGTAACTAAATTAAAGTTGTTAAATCAAAACAATCAATGTGTCCCACCCTCAGCGGGCCGCGGTAAAATTATCAAACGTTGACCAATTCGCAGCGATAAAAAGGTTGCGGAGCACTGTTTCACCAGGCCTAAAGCCTGGCTTTGCAGGGAAGGGGGACTAATATTCTCCGTTACATCACTGGAATATACATGGTTACATTGAATGTGGTCGAGCTCCTCGCCAGAGAAGGGAATGCAGTTTATAAAAAGCCTTTCACTGTTGTTTTGTATGTGTGTTATTATTATTTTCTTTTTCTTACTTCTTTTTTTGGGATTAATTTTTTGCATTGTACATCACCTTAAATTCACAATCGGCGATTTTCGGAACTTTTTTTTCCACGGAATCCTATTTTCCATGTCGTCATTCGTCTCAATACTAAATTTGGTATCATTTCTTTTGTTAGATCGAGCTACATGTTGCTATGAATAGTATCAGTTTTGTTTTTAAAAAAAATCTCCCTGTATACGTATTCTCCTTATGTTGTGAGGTGTGTTGTGGCGTGTGTGTGTTTACTGTTATTTACAGTTGCTTCATTTTCTAAATATAATTTATTTTTGTTTTCATGATTTTACTTTTTCTAGAGAGCTATAAATCATTCTCAACAACTTTTTCTATCTTATTACCTAGTGCTATTCTTGAAAACAGTCGAAAACTTGAGATGAAGTTTGAAATCGCTGCTTTATAAAGCAGAATTGTCTTCAATGGGCTCAATTCAAGACGGTCACATGATAAAGACAAACATGTGTTCCCCATTGCATTAAAAACAGACATTAAACTAATTGCTCTTGTTGTATTAGTAACACTTAGATGAAATTTCAAATTTTATAATTGGATAAAGATGTTTAAATGTTAAAAAAATTCTTTAAAAATATTTAAAAATTTTTAAAAGAAATCTTATTTTTATGCATGTTTTTTTAAATAAAATGCACTTTGTTGACAATATATACTTATTAAGAGAAAGTTTATGAAAAGATCAAAAGTTGGCAACAACGAAGCGCGTCAATTGATTAACCAGAAACACATGATTGCTTTTATTGTGTTATTATGACGACACATGCGTTCTTGAACTGATTGGCGAGAAACACGTGGTTGTCATCATCATGTGACTGTGACGTCACATGAATTTAGCTCATCACCACCATACTCTTTTTCAAGAATTTAACTTTAGATACAGATTGATTTTAGCAGGGTCTCTTTTCCGCTTTGGTTCACTAGGCATGTGCCTAGAGTGCAAAAGATTTGGGGGCGTAAAAAAATGTAGAGCAAAAAAAGAGAAAATTAAAATTGCACCGAACGAGCCACCACCTAACGAATTATCTACTCGTATGTGTTGTGTTGTGTATGTATGTGCACGGAATTATGGAAAACATCTACTATAAAAATGAAAAGCTTAACAGTTTGATGTTGTTATGCACTCAACATGATATTACGATGTAAATTGATTACAATGGTGTCATTAACGATTTTGCAGTGATCAAAGCTCGAAGAAAACCTTCATTGTACAGTGACTCAACAAAGAATAAGGATCTTTAAAAATAATAGATAGTAAAGCGATAAATGATGATAATTAACAGGTTGACAGTAGTTCATACAATAATGTATACTCTATACTACAATTGCAAACGATTTCATAAATTTACGGTACTAATTCATAAAAGGGTGGGTGGTACGTGATGCCGAAAGGTGAGAAATGAACAATAGTGGTCAAAACATGCCGTTATCCTTTCCTTATGCTGCCGGTTGCCATTTCGGGATACGGATGGTTCATAGTTGGTGGATAATGAAAAGACTGTTCAAAGAGCAAAAACAAAGAAAGGAAAAAAAGTAAGAGAGTTAAGGAAAAATCTCTCAAATCAAAACTGGCAAGGTAAAAACAAAAGGAGTGGGGACAATGTGAAGTTCCAAGGGCGCCATGGAGGTTAAAAATGGCCCTGGATTTCAGGCAACGTAATCAGTAATTAAACTTTATTATAACGATTCTACTGATTTTTATGTTCGTGATATCCAGACAACTACAACATGTATAAACGTGCAGCTTTATAATACGACATAAATTAAACTCCCTCTTACACGCACACACGCAACATGTATTAAACAATCAAAAATAGAGAACTGTTTCAAAGCTTCTTTGATTATCAAGAACTCTCTCGAGGTTAAAATAATCTCCGAGGTTTAATATAACATTGGTAATACTGCTTATATTTAAAAAAAATTTAGAAGGAAATACAAGTATCACAACTTTAAAACTGAATAAAAATAATCCACATAAAAAGAGATCTTACATTATTTTAAATCATAATAATAAAGTTTACCGAATTATTCAAAAATAATGGGACCAATTTCAAAGCATCATATATTTATTGAATTAAGTTATTTACATGAAATTTTTAATGTGGATTCCTTTAGCTTAGTACACTTTACGTAAATGTTTAGACCAAACCAAAACAGCTTTGTTAACCATTTTCGCGGGTACTTTTTCCAACTTCCTCTTAGATTGCTTTTGGAAGTTCTTGAAGTGTTCTTACTTTACGTCTATTTATATTTGTTTTTTTTTAAGAAACACCATAAGAAATAATCGCAAGAAACGCAGTCTGGGGAGGGTGGTTGTCATTTCTCAGGGGGAGAAAAATTATTTTTCTATCTTTCAGCCATTTTATAGTTGATTTTGCAGTATGACTTGGTGCAGAATCTTGATGAGAAACAAAGTTTCCTTGAGGGTAAAGACGTTTAATTCCTGTGATCATGTGCTTCTAAACTTTATTCTAATAGTATTTAACATCAATTTTAGCCTTTGGTTCTACAAAAAAAAAGTTTTATTAAGTCTTGAGAGGATATTTTTATCCATACCATAACATCTGACAGTCAACTTGCCCTTTTCAAAACAACTGAGTCTTTGCGACGCTTTTCGTGAGAGCGTTTCAAAACATACCGTGAAATATACAGTACCTTCGTTTTGTCAATTGCAAATGGCAAATGGAACAGTGCTTCATCCGAAGTTATTCATGTTTTGTATCTACCTTTGGGTAACATTAAATACAGAGGCCAAGAATGTCTTCGTTTTTCTACTGTCTTTAGAGACATTTGATTATAGACTGGTTTATTCCCTTTTTTTAATGCCAATTTACTTTGTATGACAACAAATTGTTGCTTGCAAAACCTGTAGTTTCTTTGCTAAAGTTCTTTGAGGCAGAGGATTTTCTATAGCGATAAAAACCTTTACAACTTCTTTTTTTCTTTTTTACCAAGGGCTTCCTTTCGTCTACATTTTATTCCTGGAGCTTTTAATTGCCTGCCAAATTTTCTTTTCGAAGTTTATATAGTAATCCATAAGAAAAATGCCCTTTTTGATTTTTAATTTTTTATTTATAGTAGAATTTGATCAACTATCCTTCAAAATATTTAAAATTTCGTTTCGAGTTTGAGGATCTAATTCCGAAGCCATAGATTACTCCCACTAATAAAAATAGTTAGGTTAGTAATTTAAACATTTCTTTTTTTAAAATATAACTGGCAATAAAGCGCGATTAAAATTTACGATAAATAATTATATATTTTTATAATTGGTCACACTTATTTTAGATCAACCTGTATATTACTTTAAATGGAACAATTCAAACCCCAGTTAGCTTAGAAATTGATATGGTTTTACAATGGATTAAATTTCGATTTCGAAATATCACCGAATTCGGCTTTTGAATATAAATATATATTCCTATTTTTTCATCTAAAAGATTTCGACTGTATAGCTCCATTCAAAATTATTTCTCTTCTTTAAAAAGTATAATTAAATCATTCAATATAAATTATTTTACTGATCTTTTAAATTTAAAATAATTATATCAAATTTTGATTTTTTTTTTAGGTAAAAGTGTGGTATACAAATCTTTCATTTTTTTCATTAAAAAAATATCCAATTTGAAGAAATTTTCTAAAAGAAAAAAAAAATTATAACTTTAATTATTAGTTTTACTATAACTGCACACATTTCTATAGCTTAATTATAGTGTACACAGGGGGAGAAAGTGACAGTCAAAATATAACACTCAGAAACAATAACGAGAAAAATATTAGGGTAGACCCGTAAACCGAGTATCTTAGCCATCATACCAAAATGATCATCGTAGTGTGAAGGCTGTTACTGGCGTATATATGTATCACTGCCACATACGTAAATATTCCAGAATGTGCTGGTTTCGGAACTCAATGAGTATGTTATAAAACAGAAAGATTCAGGTATATTCATGCTACTTTGTGAGTGAGGAAATTAAGTTAGGGGATATGCTTTTGGTCTCAGAGGTAGTTTGCCATTGGATAGAAGTCATCCGAAAAGTAGGCAGTCTAGAATTCGGACAAGTTCATAAGAGGTTATGTGGTCAGATTCAGAGAGGCAGACTGATATGTCCATCACATTGCAGCAAAAAAAAAAAACCCTGTATACAGTGGCATAACGAAGCATATTATCCCCTCCCCCACAAAGTCAGGTTTGGGGTCCCTAGAATCCTGGGCATCCCACGCGATGCGCGGGTGTACGATACACCACTGCCTGTATGGGTCCACAGCACTCTTGCTGTGGCAAAAATGGTTGAAAGAAGAGATTTTGAGTGGTTTCTAGAAGGATGTCAACACCCATAGACGAATACACCCCCCCAGCAGATCACAGTCCACTTCAGCCAAGCTACTGTAGCATGAATATGATGTTCTGAATTCTTCCTACCAACCAAACCCATTATCCATTTATTGGTTTCCCAACAGCAAACCTTCATGGCAATCGTTAAGAATACTACAATTGATTTCACAACGCCGATACTTTTGATATTGGGTTAGACCTACGAGAGCAAAACAGAATGGCCCAAAGTGGTTTTCTGTGACTGTGCATGCTTCTGTTCCAACACTGACACTCAGGATGAAGAAGTCTGG